>CM046721.1:117831912-119314502 GCA_025584915.1 Monochamus saltuarius | reverse complement strand
GTTATCTATTGTGTTCAATAAAAATATAAAATTTGTGGTTTTGATTATTTATCGGGTGTAGAAAAATAGCGTATGCAACTCTCATGTAATGGTTATTAATATACTCGCATAAACCATACGAAACGAGCCGAAGGCTCGTTTCGTATCCCATTAATAACCATCATTACATGATCGTTGCATAATATACTAATATCTATCTGTATAACGTGTTTTTATTGAACTTACTTATAATAATTATTTTATCATTAGACAAACCATTCGTTTTTTAAAGGTAAAACAAAAAAAAAATAGGCAGATTTTATAATAAAATATTTAGAGAACTGAAGGTTTAGAATATTGATTAATTTATCACAAGATAAACTAGCTTCAGAAGCATTAAAAATATATAGTAATGTATAAAAAACCAAACTTGCAAATGGAAATAATTAATGAGTGGGTAGGCAGACTTTTATTGTATGAATAATAACACACACATTTTTTCAGTTTCATTGTGTGTACAAATACTTGAAACGATGTTTATCTTCTTAAAGAGAAAATCGCGACGAATTTCACACTCTAGATCAGCTGCTGTATGTAACATCAACGACAATTCCTACTTCACGTCTTGTAAAATTCAATTTACACTTGCGCTTCTCCGTA
The DNA here is from genome assembly GCA_025584915.1 of Monochamus saltuarius. NCBI lineage: Eukaryota > Metazoa > Arthropoda > Insecta > Coleoptera > Cerambycidae > Monochamus > Monochamus saltuarius. The sequence continues at coordinate 119,313,863 of CM046721.1, read as the reverse complement.
AATAACTTCCGTAACATTTTCTGCAAAGCATCTGTAGAAATTCAATTTATTATTCTTATGTGTACTTACATATGTGAACACGTGTGAAGGAATTGTGCAGAAAATTTATTATATAGGTACTTCATAATATTTTAAAAATTGAAGACGTCATAATTGAGTAGGTATTTACTTTAAACTATTACCTTTGTTAGATTTATTAACCCGGTGAAAGCAATGTGGAATTATAGCTATTATAATAAACTATCTAAAACTATCACACACAACGTCAAAAATCTTGGACTCACCCTCATTCTTATTAAAGAAATCTTTTTGCGAGAAAAACCAAATACGATTTCTTTTTGTGAAAAGAATATGTTCGATAAACTGAGTAGCTACTTAGAAAATTAAAAACCAGAAAATATGTCACATTTTTTGACAAAATTTATTAAATCAAAAAGAAGTAACAAAGCAGGTTCTCTGCTCGACTAATAGTCGGTATGACCTCCACCACGTTCTTATAACATATTGACACGTCGGTTCATTGAGATAATCAAGCGGTTAACGATCTCTTGCGGAATATTGTTCCATTCCTCTTCTGTCGCCACGACAAACTCATCTGCAGTCTGAGGTGGAGGAATATGATTATGAATGGCTCTAGCAACGAAATCCCACATGTTTTCAATAGGTTTCATGTCAGGAGACTTGGCTGGCCAATCTAATCTATTGATATGTTCTGCTTCGAGTGTCTCTTGAATCTTTCTTGCGCGATGTGGTCGATGTAAATTTGACTAGTCATATTCTGTGGTATGCGAATTAATGTGGTGCGGCGGTTGAACATTATTCCATCCCAAAACATTACGGTACCCCCTTCATACGGAGCAACTTCAAGGGGAAAGTGAAGTCGCTGTTGACGACCTGGTTCTCTCCAGACCTTTTGTCGATCGTCATCAGTAACCAGCCCAATTCTGGTTTCGTCTGTAATAAGACCCACCGCCACTAGCGTAAAAGCCAACCCCTATGCTCTCGCGCCCACTGGAGACGGGAAGAACGATGCCTTGGAAGTAGAGTGGGGACCCGTAATGGTCTTCTAGCACGTAAATTTGCGTTGTAGAGTCGTATTCGAATAGTAAATGTCGACATAACACGGCAAAACGTACCTTGAAAGTAGGCCCTGAGAGCTGAAGCCGAAGATGTGCGGTGTCTACGGGCATATTGCACCAAATACCAATCCTCTCTTTAATTAAATACTCGAAGACGTCCACTACGTGGTCTGTTTTTCACTGTATCAAATTCTTCATATCTGTGTACTAATCGTACAACAGATGATCTAGGAATGCCCAACATGTTCGATATCTGATGATTAGAATGTCCTGCATCATGTAAAGCTGTCATTCTTGCTCAGGTAAACGCAGAAATTTCACGTCCTGACATTATAATTCAAAGGAACACTTGGCTGAATACACCAGATTTGTAAAAACATTGGTAATAAAGTAAAGGTGCATGGTCTGCAATTTTTTATTGTCTTTTTTGTTCCCTAAGTACATGTACTTTTTTACGACATTAAGAAAAACCACCAGGTTTAATCGAATCATTTTATATACAAGGGGCCAAGACTTTTGACGGTGTGTGTATATCCACATGAAAATCTGCTATAAATTTGTGTGATTTTTTTTTCATAAATGCGATTAGTTGAGAAAATCTGCTTATATCTTGATTTTTCTTAACTTAAGCACCTACCCACCGGAGGACTTGATCTGCAGTTACAGTTACAGTGAAAATTTGCGGAGCTTGTGACAAACATCAATTAAGCAACTACCTGGGACAAACATTAAGCGAATTAATGGTGACCGTCATCGATTCCTTTCTTTAATTAAAGACAGAGTTGTTTAAGAAGGTCAAACAGATTTAATGGAGCTAGACCAAACGATGTGATTTTTATGGTATTACCAGGATACATTAGGAGATTATGACTTTCGATATTTTGCAACATATTATTTACATTTTGGCGTACTGAGTGATACTGAAATAGTAGGAAGGTTGGGTTAAATTGAGAGAATTAATGCATTTAATAATATTTGTTGATAAAGAATTTAATTACAATAGTGGTAAAAGGATGAGGAATCAGCTTTATAAAAAAACACACGTAGGTATTTGTAGGCGGTTAAAATTATGATATAATACATTTTAGGGAAAATTTATATTAAATCGATGTTAAATATAGAATTGGGTAATGCGTTAATTTATCTGTATGAAATTTAAATTAAATGTACATGTCTTCTTTTGAAACACGTCATTGCGTAATTGGATATCATATAAAATTTGCTCTGAGATAAATTAAGCTTTCCAAAGGTATAAAAGAATACGTCATTCTTCAGTCAAAGTGATTTGTATAGAACAATATATGTAGTATAAATTAGGTGTCCTTGAGTGAGTGATAAAAAACTTACAGGAATCGTAGGTTCGATTTTATATTTTTATATCTCGTACGCTAAGTTGCAAGGCGTTAGATTAAAATAAAAATAACCATTTTTAGCCAACATTTCATTTCAGAACTGTAAAGGAGGAAACGCTATGCGGTCGCATAATAGTAAAAGTGAATAAACAAATCAATAATTTTATATTTGATATTACTTTCGCTCAACGTGTTTCATTGTTTCAAGATTTCTGTACCTAAAAACATCAACAGCATTTTACGGAGAGAAATACAGCGACCTTAAATTATTGACCTTATTTAATTATTTATTTATTTAAAATATCCAACGGGTTAAAACCCATTAACAGGATAAGTTTCACAAGAATCAATACAAATAATAGTAAAAAGATAATATAACTGAGTTAGTTAACATAAACATAACAAACTAAAATACTCCTAAGAATGTAAAATAAATATATAAAATTTTGTGTAATAATAAAAGCTAATGAAGAATGCAAAATAATTAAAATCGTGTATATAGGGCACATTACAAGCATCTCTTAACATAAACATAACAAACTAAAATTATTCTTCACTAATACTATTTAATAATTTCTAAAACTTTTCAGAGTAAAACACTCAGCCAAAGAGGTAATTATTTGCCATTCCTCTATCGCGTAAATTACTTACGAAAATTTATAGATTCCAAACGTACAAATTAAATTTGGGAGCTGAAGCGGTACAAAGTAAAATGCTGATGAATACCACTGTGGGACAATTGCGTTTGATTTCATCTCCGTACACTTCTTCTACGATTCCAGTTTAGTTTATCGCAATTCACTTCCTCCAACTTATTTGAATAGGGATTGATTTTAAACTGCAACTGTTTCAAGGGCACGGTTCTGCAAGTTTTCACTTTAAAGTTATCTTGGAAGATTTATGGGCGCTTCAAGAGTATATTTATGCGAGAAAATGAATCAAAACATGAAATGGATATTGTAAACACAGAACAAAATATTGCCCTGCAAAGTTGACGTTTGTGTTACGTATCCAGAATAAATATACAATTTTGTTTGGGTAAAAATAACTGCGTCCAGGTAGAGACCATGATCAAGAAAATTCGTAACTGGAAAAGAGTAAAATCTTATCACTTTCTAAAATAGCACTACGGGAAAGTGATTACTAATTGTGACATTTATTTTGACGTTTGCGATTTAAACGCTTACTTTATAACAGTCGCATGTATTTTTACATGTGCGTTTGTTTAGTCGGCATTGTACACACATAATTTCATAATGCCTGCCACATTTAGCCATCGAGAATATGCTATTATTTTATTTATGGGTATTGCAACGGTAGCGCTAATCGTGCAGTTGCTGAATATCGACGTCGCTTCCCGAACAGAAGAGTACCAGATATAAATGTATTCCAGACAGTCTTCAACAATGCACGTGAAACTGGGATGTTTCCCAGTGTGAGAATTACATTCTCAGGGTGTCCCGAAAGTAAACCGCCATACGTTAACCATCAATTCTACATCGAAAAATAATACTAGTTTGCTATACTTTTTTTTAATTCTCTGTTCAATTTTGAAGTAAATAGTTCCCTCAACCTTTTATTGTAAATGCACCGTATTCGAATAAAATAATAAAAACTGTTAACTTAAACCACTTAACAGACGATTTTTACACGTATTGTCGTACTAGAATATACAGGGTGTTCCAAAATTAGCCTGCCAAAAATTAACTGTGGATTCTACGATCAAAAATAAAAGAGGTATATAAACATAGGTCCATAAACGCCCTCTAACGGAGCTATTGCAAAACAATACCATAATTAGTCATAGGCGTGCCAAACTGGGGGTTATTGGATAAATATTGCTCTAACTTATTCATGTCTCTAGGCTTTTGCCGTCAGATCAAAATTAAAAATGTTAAACAATTTTACAAAAGGTAGGTACTATTGTGTGGCTTAATAATATTTGTAATATACATGCGCATATTTTTCTGTCTATTTGCATATGTAGAAATGTGGTGGATTATACAGGATGTAATTCAAATGGGCAACGAGAATATTTGGGAGGATTTCGAAATAGATTACAACCTGATAATCAACAATTTAAAAAATCTGTTTAGGAATTTAGAGAAAAAAAGACGAAAAATTTGTTTGCATTGCGGATTATCCACAAACTAATTCAGGACGACTATTTGGAGCTGCAAGAATCAGTATGACTTTCATTTTAAAAACGTTGCATGAAAAATACTATCCGTAGGATTTTATTTTTATACAACGTTGTACAATGAACTATGCAGATGATTATTGAAAAGCTGTTTTCTCGAAAATGGTAAATTTCTAAGACCATTAGTCATTAGTAATTATCTCCTGCCCACCACGGTTTTATGAAAGGTCGCTCTACTGTTACAAATCTGGTTTGCATAACACAATTTCTGGCCGATTCGATGGATAACAATTTGCAAACCGATGTTATATACACGGATTTTAGTAAGGCCTTTGATAAGCTTGACCACGGTATATTACTTCAGAAGTTGAACGAATTCGGAGCATCCAGTCCATTACTAAATTTATTTAAATATTATCTTCATAATATGACACAATATGGACACAGGTGTCCCACAGGGGTTAATTCTTGGCCCTTTACTTTTTTAATTTTTACTAACGATCTAGTTGACGTTCTAAGTGTAGAATTCCTTCTTTACGCAGATGATCTGAAAATATTTAGGTATATACGTACTATTGGCGACTGCATTCAGCTTCAAAATAATTTTGAACAGGTCAAAATTTGGTGTGATAAAAATAAACTTTTGTTGAATACCACTAAGTGCAATGTTATGTCTTTTTCAAATAAATTAACTGCCGTAATTACAGTGTTGATAATATTGTGTGTCGCGCCTAAGAGTGTTTCGAGATCTTGGTGTTTTATTTGATGAAAAATTATCTTTTAGTGGCCATATTGATGCTGTTGTCTCTGATGCAAACAGAGCATATGGTTTTATCGTCCGCAATTGTCGTGACTTTGCAGATAGCAACACACTTAAACTTCTTTATTTCAGTTTCGTTAGATCTAAACTTGAATACGCCTCTCTTGTGTGGTCCCCCCATTGTGCTGTTCACATTAATAAATTAGAATCAGTTCAACGTAGATTTTTAAAATATTTGAGCTTTAAATCGGATGGTCTTTACCCTCCCATTGGATTTCCACACGATGAGCTTTTAAAAACTCATTCTGTTCCTTCTCTTGAAATTAGACGTAAATATTGCTCTCAGGTTTTCCTTCATAAAGTGATACATAATTCAGCAGATTGCCAAGAGTCCATGTCCAAATTATTTTTTGTTGTCCCAAGACTTAGTTCTAGCGGAAATTTAACGTTCTATCTACCCGCCGCCCGCACTAATATTCTTAAATATTCTCCTCTTTTTGTAATCTGTAACAATTGTAACGTCAACAATATAGATATTTTTAATTGCAGCCTTAATGACATAAAATCTTTTTACCTAAAATGATTAGATTCTAATTTTAGTGTTTGTTTGTATATGATTATTTTGTATTTTTTAACTATTACTTTTGATATATGCATATTGTTCTTTATTTTCCTATTCTGTAACTGGGTTACTTGTACGAATTTAACCGTTCCAACACAATCAATCCGGGGACTAGTTGTAAGATTTTTGTTCCAACACAAGAGTGGATGGTTAGGAAATTGTTTGCTGACAGTCAAATCAGTTTGACTTTTATTAGGAAACCACTAGTCAGACGCATGCGCAGATAGAATCTCACCGCTAACAGAAGTCAACTTTTGGTAGGCTAGGTAACTAAAGTTATTATAGTTGCACAATTAAGTTGCAGATTTTTAAGTACGTAATTCTGTAGTTTTTCAAATTAAGTGACACTGGTGAAGAGGAGCACGTTAGCAATTACAGCAGTACCTCGGATTCTAGTGATGATGAGATTTATCACTTCCTTATACATGTCGTATTCAAATGCCTAGATGACTGATATGGTGCTGATTTATGGGAGTGTGACAAGTGCATATTATCGTGTGGCAGCAGATACCAAAGACATTTTCCGAGTACACAAAATATTATGCAGAATATTTTTTGAACCACATTGAACAACAACTGTTGCAATGCCTTGGCGGTAAACGCGTGGCAGTGTTTTTATGTATTTGTGTACATTGACGTGTATTTTTTTGTTATTCTTTGTGGTTTTTCCCGACGTAAGTAATCGACCTGATTATGACCGCCGAACCAATTAGGTACCTTTTAAACAAAGAGAACTGTCGATGGAAAAAGAGGTCCACAGCAACTACAAAAATCTTTGCAACGATAGGTTTTAATTTAAAGAAGTAAAAAACAGAAAAGCATTTTGAAATCTCTCCAAATATCAATCCTGACAATAAATATCAGTTAGGTAGGCGCTACCATGTCGTGTTTCTCATTAAATAATAATCTACATTTTGTAAAAAGTTTTTTCTTTTCTTTCAAGGCGGCGTAAACTGATACACGTGTCAACGCGGTGACCTGTCACTATGTTTGACACCTTTGACTTTAACACCGATCTACCGATTGTTTTGCTATTTGTAAAATGAAAGCTCTTGATTGAACTCTAACTTCTTTTCATACAAATTTTAAGGTAATTTGGCAATTATTCCAAAGCTATGTTACACCAGTTAAGCAATCTAAGACGTATATTAGTTCTCATAATATAATGGCAAAGAGTCTTAACAAAATCCAGCGCTTTAACCTGTGATAATTGATGGTAGATTTGTGGCCTTTGAAGTAACTAAGCTTAACAGGAAAACGTCTCATCTGATTGAGTATAAGCCATTCCATTACACAAACTACTAATTGTTGGCGAGCGCTCTAGTATTGTGTACTTGTATCTTGTATAACATTTCTGTTAAAATCCTCTTAAATGTTAAAGTAAATTAATGGGGATTCCAGTTCAAAGACAAGGGTTTGATGAGGATTATGCTGGGTAAAAAGGTTAACAATTATGTCTGAGGGCCTTGCTTTCTGTCTGACTTGAGACTCATTTCGAAAAAGGCTTTTAAAAGTATTAAATACGTTTTTGAACATATTTTCTAAAAGCCATACGAATTTTCAATTTAAAAAAATTAAGATAACTTAATATAATTTTTCGTTTGCAAGTTCATGATTTTACTAGTTTTATCAGTTAAAGGTTAATGCTTAAAAATACAACAGACTGTTTATATTAGATATACAGTATGCGCCAAAAGTATGGAATAAATTCAATAAAAACGAAACAATTATTTTTTGGGAAAAATCCTCGAACAGGTCGATTTTTAATTTAAAAAATACATATTTTAGCGTAAAATGCGATTTTCAAATGTCATTTGTTTTCGAGTAATGACGTCATCGATTTTTTTTTAAATGGCAACACCATATTTTTTCCTTGATTCTGAAAGATCGTTTAATTCTCTATCAGACAGTACTAAAATTTTGCCCTCTTACATAGGAAAGTTTTCGAGTAAATGACGATTGAATGTTAGAAAACGTATATCAATTAAAATAAAGCAAAAACGTTATCAAGTTTAGTTTTCGAATTCCATAGTTCTTTTATGGATCACGTAAGTGAAAATCTTTGCAAAGTGTCATTGTCACACCGACTTTCTAATAAGTATTGTAAGCGACATAGAAATTATTATTCAAATTAAAGTATTATGGCACATTTAACTGTTACTCAAAGAATTGAAATTTTAATTCTTATCGGATGCGGGAATATTACTAGAACTCAGCAGGAAGTTTGCGATTTATTTAATGAAAAATATCCAGATCGCCCTATCAGCCAATCAACAGTCAGTAAGGTAGAGTCTAAATTTAGAGAAACTGGCAATATTGTAAATATTCCAAAACCTGGACGTCCAAGCATTAATGAAAATCAGAAACAGAACATTTTGATAAGTATGGTGGATAATCCTCATAATTCTTCACGATTGGTTGCATTAAACAATGACACTAGTCAGAGCACAGTGCTACGTATCTTGAGGAAGTAAAAATATCATCCCTACAAAATTCAACTTGTGCAGGAACTCAATGAAGATGATCCCGATCGCCGCTTACACTTTTGCGAAATTCTAATGGATTTATGTCAAGGAAATAGAAATTTACACCGGCAAATACTTTTTTCAGATGAGGCTACATTTTGTCTGAATGGTACAGTAAACCGTCAAACTTGCAGATATTGGAGTCGGGAAAATCCTCATTGGATGGCAGAGGCATATACCCAACACCCTCAGAAATTAAATGTGTGGGCTGGAATAGTTGACGACAGAATAGTAGGGCCTTTCTTCTTTGAAGGAACCCTTACAGGACAAAGATATTTAGAGTTTCTAGAAAATGACCTTGTTCCAGCCCTTGCAGTAATTTTTCCTAACGATAGCAAGATGGTGCACCTCCGCACTATGCGCGCCCTGTACGAGATTTTTTGGACAACTGTTTTCCTGGGAGGTGGATCGGCAGACGCGGACCGATAGAATGGCCTGCAAGATCGCCAGATCTTACACCTCTTGACTATTTTTTATGGGGATACTTGAAGTGTACATTAATAAACCACGTAATTTAGAAGAACTTCAAAATCGCATTCGGGACGAAATACGCAGAGTTACCCCAGAAATCATTCATAATGTGTAAGAAGAATTTCTTCACAGACTTGCGCATTGTCAAGAAGTTGGTGGATGGCAATTCGAACATTTAATTTAAGCATAAAATTTAATCAATTGTATTTTATTTTACATACCTCAGAATTGTTACTTTTTTATGGATAAAATTTACGTTTTCTAACATTCAATTGTCATTTACTCGAAAACTTTCCTATGTAAGAGGGCAAAATTTTAGTACTGTCTGATAGAGAATTCTTCTTTCAGAATCAAGGAAAAAAATATGGTGTTGCCATTTAAAAAAAAATCGATGACGTCATTACTCGAAAACAAATGACATTTGAAAATCGCATTTTACGCTAAAATATGTATTTTTTAAATTAAAATTCGACCTGTTCGAGGATTTTTCCCAAAAAATAATTGTTTCGTTTTTATTGAACTTATTCCATACTTTTGGCGCATACTGTATATTAGATACTACAAAATCATACAGATGAACATAATAAAATTATAGTTTTCGCTGCACAATTTCAGAATTACAATATCCCCAGGCTAATTCCCAGAGCTGCATCGAGTTTGATTAAAAAATAATTTAACATTGATGTTTCTCGTAAATAGGTATACGTAAACTATGAATCATATGATTGGAAAAAGTTGTAATTACAAACGTATGTATTTCCATTAATAACTTTGAAGTGTATAGATTTCTGTTAATAAAACTAAATAACATGGTAGGGGTAAGTGTGCATGTATATGTACACTTCTCTTTCCGCATACGCGTGTTTTGTTTTATTTAGTTTTCAATTCATTCATTTATTTTAGATTTTTCACAGGGATACAGGGCGTCAAATGTTGTAATTTAAAAAGTTTTTCTTTTGTAATCATCCACCATATTTGTGACGTATGTTATATTTAAATTTTCTCTTGCCACGTCATCTCTCCCATCTGATTGGTTGATAGCTACTTCAATTGCTATATTTAAAAAGGGTGATAAAACAGATCCTGATAATTACCGTCAAGTGAGTTTAATGTCTATTCGTCTTAAGGTCATAGAAAGAATGATAGTGTCCCGAATAATGTAGTTCTCCTTAACTCATAATCATTTACCAGCATCTCAACATGGTTTTATTCCAGGCAGATCTACCACCACCAATCTGCTGTCCTGTTTAAATCATTGGTCTCTTGTATTTGATCGAGGAGATCCTATTTACTTAGATTTTTTCAAAGCCTTCGACAAAGTTCCCAGATAGAGACTTCTTTTAAAACTTCACCTTTTAGGAATTCAATATAAGCTGAACTCATGCTATTGCAACTATTTGTCCAATAGAATTTTTTCGGTTCGGGTTGGATCAGATCATTCAGCTTAGCATCAAGTAAGGTCCGGGGTTCCACAAGGCTCTGTTCTTGGACCACTTTTGTTCCTGCTATATTCGGCGGATCTTGATGACCTCGTAACTATCTCTCACAGTTTTTATGCTGACAATACAAAATTATATGGAAATTCATTAGAATAGCACAACACGATTCAAAGTAATCCGACAGCGATCGATGGCTGGTGTAAACTTGGTTAATTCCTCTGAATTCGATTAAAATGGATGTCATACTGATTCTTGCAGCTCCAGATATTCATCCTGAATTAGTTTGTGGATAATTAGTAATGCGAACAAATGTAGAATTTTTACATAAGTACGTTAAATGAATAATTGCATTACAAAGAATTAGTAAATACGAGGTGTGGCAAATTAAGTTCCGGGAATTTAGTTATATGCTCGCGACAAGAATTCATACGAACAAATGAATAATTCATTATATTTTCATTAAAATATTTAAGAAACGGCAGTCGAGAGTAATAAAACTATATATACTACACAAAATGTTAGCATTATATGATAAAAACACATATAATTTTTACATGTGCCATTTATTTAATTATATTGAAATTTTACAAAACATGAGTAACTCTACAAATCGTAACTACAAACACCATAATAGTTATTGGCATAAAAAACCCATGATGATCATGGTAAATTTACCCAAATCATTTTTTCAGTGTGTACTACGTATCCTACCCATTATATATAAAAAAACAGGAACAGCACGTGTATTATCACCATTCACAATGTACCAGATTATTATTTTAGGAAACAACATTACAGACTAAATAATACCCAAAAAATAATTTATGAACTACCAACACACTGAATGATGTGATAACTTAGGAATATTTAGCATACTCTGGCTGATTATTCACCTACATAATTTTTGGTATATTTATTTATGTAGAACTTTTGTGATGTATGAGGTTCCCATATTATATCTTCTTTATGAGCTCACCTCTGTGTGCCTATTGATCATGATATTAATAATGTATATTTTATCGAATGCTAATATCGTGTCTGTAAATATTACTCCTAGTACAATATTAAACAACCATTACTAACAAGCAATTTAATATAAAGGTATACGTGAGTGATTACCCAAAAAGGTCTTTGTTTGTCCATCGTTCCACATAATTTGGTAGATTTCTGATAACATATTTGGGTATTCCTAAATGCTAATTATAAAACCATTAAATATGTCGACTTAGTGATGACTGAAACAAGAAATCTTGCAAAATTTGCTCGACCTTACAAGATCATGTTTTGTCTTGTTTTGCGAGTCTAGGAATTTTGCAAGACTCTTGCATGAATTTTATGAGACCCTTGTGTACAAATGAGAAACATGGAAGTTTATTACGAATTTGATAACAGTGGTGGTTAGTCTCGGTCAGCTTCGGTCCCGCTCGGAGCTCACACGTATAAGTAATAATAGTCCAAGATCCCACAAAGTACCTTCACCCAAATGTTAATAGAAGGAGTTGCATTTAAACAAGTGTTTCATGCATTATTAATGCATTAAAAATATTAATTATGGACGTGAACTATAAATTAGTTTAATGCAACAAAATATATACCAATAGAAAGTTCATAGTCTGAGTTTTAAGAATATATAGAGTTGTCTGTATATCTTCGGATCTAAACTGAAGTATTTTCGTCCAAGCAAACTAAATACCTTGTAGAAATAGCTATAAGAACGTAGTATTTGAAATTAGTATCTATTAGTATTAGTAATAATTACAGAAATTTTGATACAAGTTATTTCTAAGGTGTGACAACCCGTATAAAAATGTTCTTATTATTCGATGATATATCATCTGATATTTATGTTTTCTCCCTCCAAGACAATCTGTCAATTAAATATGTAAACATAGCTCAATACCCATTTTCATCGGATAATTTCACTATAAAAAATCAGTTATCCTACTACAATATTTATTTGGCATTCCGATAAAACTGTCAGCAGAAAGTGATGTAAAGGATTGCAGCCATTCCTCTTATTTGCAGTTTTACTTTCAGGATTGAAAGGAATTCATGAATAATGCTGCAGGATTTCGATCCGTTGTTTATGAGTAACCGTGCTGAATAAAACAAGAAGTGGCCTATAATGGTTCAGTTTTCCAGAGTAAACACGAATCTGCAATTTACATAAATTGGAAATGGTCCGAAGGTTTCATCACATCACTGAACCACAAAGCTATAACAGGTGCTCCTTGAATCCGGGTTATCCCTGTAGCGCCACGTGGCTGGTTTGAAAGGATTTTTTTATCGTAAATCTAACACAGACGGGTGATATTGCATAAAAACCGTATATTTCACGTTGAATGGTCAGCTATTTGAATAAAAAGTGCTGTATGTTTCTTGAGACACTTTGATAGGTAAGTGATGTCTCCAGCTGAGATTTTAAAAGATATCGCATAAGAAATACCTAACTTGTACACTGTTAAAGTTCTGTCAGAAATAACTACATACCAAATCTCAAATTTATATTTCTTTCTTTTTCTTTGTGGAGACTTGTTATTATTCCTTCCCAATGCGTTAAATCTACTTTACTGCTTAGTTAAAGACAGTAATTTCGTCGATCAATTTTAATTTTATCATAATATTTATTTTATATTATTAAAATTGTATGATACTTCTTTCATGAATAATAACTAACTAACTAACTATAGAAATGACTAAGGCGACAAGGCCATTTGCACAGTGACCTTTTTTGAAGAAGACTCGATACCTTTCAATAACAGTTTCATCAGGTTGTTTGTGGTTGCTATAAGACGAACGTTATTAAGCAAAATAACTTAGGTACACAGTAATCGCTATATTACCTAGAGTCTGTCCAGTTTTTAAAAAGGGTAACCAAAATTACCTCAGAAATTACCTTTCAATAACGGTTCTCAATAACGTTTGTAAAGTTTTTGAAGCAGCATTGCACAACCGGATCTCCTATAGTACGAAAAATATGATTTCTGAACCTCAACATGGTTTATTGGCTGGTCGCTCAGCTGTCTCAAACCTTATCTGTAAGACACAGTTCGTTAGTGAGATCATTTATAAGCGAAGCCAGGTAGATATAATCTACACCGATTTTTCAAAAGCTTTTAATAAAATTGATCACAAGATTCTACTTTTTAAACAAGATCCTATGGTTTCTCTGACTTACTAGTGGACTTGTGTTCTTATTTTTCTAACCGTCAACTTTTTGTGCAGCGTCGAGGGTCGTGAATTTCTTCAATCATCTGGGGTACCCCAAGGTTCCATACTTGGTCCAATATTTTTTATTTTATAAATGATATTATATATCAGATAAATGTTAAATGTTTAATTTACGCAGATGATCTGAAAATTTTCCATAGAGATAAACTCGCTGCAAGATTGTGTAATTTGAATCGAATTAACGAGCGGTGTCTTCAAAAGAACTTACCTCTGAACGCTCAGAAGTATAATGTTATGTCTTACACAAAAAAAAAACAGGTAAAATACTATTCGATTACACTCTGGGTAACATTACCCTTAATAGGCCTGAGTTTGTCAAGGATCTTGGTGTGTTGTTTCATGAAAAGTTATCGTTTAATGAGCATATGTCTTGTACTATCAAATCTGCTTATAGAAGCCTGTGATTTGTTCTTCGCAATTCTAAGAATTTTAAAAACTTGGAAACCCTTAAATTGCTGTATTGCTCATTTGTACGCTCCAAGCTCGAGAATGCAGCTACTGCGAATATTCATGAAATCTGCGCTTTACTTAATTGATGGTATGTTCCCAGGGGAATAGCAAACGACATTTTGCTGCAGCGTTCTAAACTTTGCAGTCAACAATTTGAAAATTTAATTTAGGTTTTTGTGTCCAAAGGTTTTATTAGCGAACAATAAAATTTCCTACGACCAATCACGTTTTTCTATGTAACGCCAATGTTTTTATAAATTGAGTACATTCCAGTAGAGACTTCAAAATTACGTGTAGTAATTTCAATAATTTTTTTTAGTACGTTTATTCATTTGTAAATAACTTTTGTATTTGAAAAGGTATTGTTGCTCACCCTGTAACAATTAGGAGCAACTTGTGATACATTTTTGGGAACAGCTCAGTTTGGAAATTGAAAAAAAAACATGTTGTTCCATTAAAAAAAAAATGTGATGGCGCCATTACTCAAAGGTAGTTCCTCCTGTATATTACATTATTATTTGAGAAAAAAAGTAAATTAAAACCAAAAATCGACCTGTTTCGGGAATTTTCAATAATGTCTTTTATATACCTAATAATGAATTTGTGCGTGGGACTGTATGAGTTCCAACAGGTTGTTCTGCACATGCTATTATTTCCATATGAAACAAAAAACGTTGATGGTTTATTATTTATTTATTACGTATGTTATTTGGCTCATAAATGACCATCTGACACGCATTTATTCACGCTAGTACCATAATGATCGTTGTTACTATCTTCACAATATAAATAACTATTTCCTCAACAGAGAATACTGTACCCACAGCCTATAGAACTACTATTTCCTATAAAATTGTTATATTATTAAATTGTTACGTTATTATATATGTTTCTGTGGATGTTCGTGACACAGTTCCATTTTAACTGTATTATTTTGTGAATGCAGAGGAAAATAACATCATAATTTTTACGGACCGGTAATAAAATATCTAATAATATTCCAGACGCCAACGAGATCATTGAAATTATTTTAAAATATATAAGTAAACAGTCGTATATCTTTTTAAATATGGTGACACGACTATTATTACGTTCAAAGAGTATTTTGTTATTATTTATAGTTATAAATACTGTTGATGGCGCTGAACCTGAAAAAACATTAGAAATTTGATGGTTAGGTATAGTTTATATGATATTATATGATAACTGGTTGTTTTACATGTTCAATATTCATGAAATCCATATTAATAATATCGATATTGTAATTTAAATTCCAATTTTTATGGGTGTAGTGATATAATTTTGAATTAAATCAACACAATTTTGTTATATTTTAATATAATTACTTTGACTAAATAAATAATTGAAATAATACTGTAAAATGGACCTGGCATTAAAATTTACACCACTAAAATGTTTTGAATTTGCTTTCTGAATCTCATTATTATTGCAAATATTTAAGAACTTACAGATGTTTTATATTATTTAAAAAATCAGTGGCAATGATCCGTTAATTTTGATGTGAAGTGTGTTTTAAAAAACCTTAAAAACATCTTAGAGAGCATTGAAAGCTATTGAACATGTCAGAGTAAATTCTGATTATAGCTGTTTAAAATGATCTTGATGAAGACAAATAAGAACTCAAAACTTCAGCAAATTTACAATAACGATTGATTTTTTACTGAAAGAAACGTTACACGTATGTTTCAGCTCTTAAATTATGGCAAATCGATATCTACCAAAACAGTTTCTTTTAAATATTACCCAAGTACCTATTTATACATGTTAGGCCGTATTTATAAAACACAGGATTTGCTTTTACTTGCAGAAAACGAAGCATTTACTTCATATTACATTCATAAGAAAAAATCGTATGAATAGAATATGAAGTAAATGCTTCGATTTCTGCAAGTAAAAGCAAATCCTCTGTTTTATAAACACGGTCTATTGGATGGATAAATACTGAACATCATTTTAGTTTCCAAGAGGTACTTAAAGACTCTGAAAAACCGTGTAAAAATGCTTTCGAAAAGACAAAACCTATTAATATTTTTCTGACGCCTTATTATTTATTCTATTAACTTCAAAGTCGTCTTATTTCCTGCATGCTTTTGTGAGAGGGATCTTCTGAGAATACAAGGAAATTGTCAGGATATTAGCAACATCAGTGCCTTAAGTTACGCTTCGATACGATGGGATATTAAAATATAATGAGAAAGTTATTAGCTTATCTTTAGATGATTGCATGGAGATACCGTCTTCCAACTCTTCATATTTAGAAACATACTAACAACACAACAGTTGTGATCACATTATCATAGATAAACTATTATGTTATAATATCGTCAAAATGTTGACCGAAAAGTGAAGGTTTAAATTGCTTATGTAAGTTGACGCAAAAAATATTAGTAGTATTAAAACTGTCGAAGATTATTCCAGTACATAAAACGGGTTCTAATAGCGTTATTGAGAGTTACAGACCCATTACTGTTATAAATAGTTTTTCAAAAGTTTTTGAAATGTTTTTACATGAACCCACGTTTGCATATGGGTCATTCCATTTGAAATCGTCAAATTGGCAAAGCCGACCCATTTTAGATTTTGGTGTAACTTTGAAAATCTCTTCTCTAGGGTCTCAAACAACAAAATTTACACAAGTTTGATTTTTACAAGCGCTTTTTTCCGCCTATTTAAATAAAGATTCTTGAAAATTGTTATTTTTAAGCTTTATTAATTTTTGCTGTAAAATTTTTCTGTTTGAAGATATTTGAATTCAGAGTGGGAAAGATAGTAGTTTCAGAGTAAATGAAGATAATTGGCTCGGGCGATCTCTTTGAATAATAGCAGCGTGCTGAAAATGTGTTTTTTAGTAATTTTTCGAGAATTTCAATCGATTCTAGCGTCTTAACTGTTGAGAGTTAAAAATTCATGCTCTGCGAGAATTAAGTATACATATCATAGACAAAATTCAGCCACAAGTTGACCTAGTAGCCCATTCTTTATAGAAGAAAACTTTGCTTGAAGTTTTGAAATTTTTAAAAATCCCAATATTCCCACTAAACATGAAAATAACAAAACAAGTGATATAGTCATTTAAAGTTGAAGGTAAGAACAGTAGATTCTGTGAGTATCAGATTTTTATCTCGCAGTCAACACGCTCGTTTCATAGCCCTGAATATTGGGATTTTTCAAAATTTCAAAACTTCAAGCAAAGTTTTCTTCTATAAAGATTAGGCTACTCAGGTCAACTTGTGGCTGAATTTTGTCTATGATATGTATACTTAATTCCCGCGGAGCATGAATTATTAACTCTCAACAGTTAAGACGCTAGAGTCGATTGAAATTCACGAAAAATGACTAAAAACACTCATTTTCAGCACGCTGCTATTATTCAAAGGGATCGTCCGAGCCAATTATCTTCATCTACACTGAAACTATTATTATCTTTCCCACTCTTAATTCCGTCTTGATCATTCAAATATCTTCAAACAGAAAAATTTTACAGCAAAAATTAATAAAGCTTAAAAATAGCAATTTTTAAGAGTCTTTATTTAAATAGGCGGAAACAAGCGCTTGTAAAAATCAAACTCGTGTAAATTTTGTTGTTTGGGATTGGGACCCTAGAGTAGAGTTACACCAAAATCTAAAATTGGTCGGCAACAATTTTTATTACTTTCAGACGATTTCAAATGGAATGACCCATATGTAAAGAACAGACTAAATGTCAACATCGACCAATTTTTTTTTATATATTTCTAGGTATTAACAATATTGTGTGAAACTAACTACTCTGCAGTCTGCGGTCTTTCAATTTCTATCAATGAAGTCATATGTATGCTCTCTGATACCAAACATCTAGGTAAACTAATTCCACAGACAAAGCTCTGTTCAATAATTATCTAAAAAAAATAATAATCTAGCTAAATTTATTAACCTGATTTAATACCTTGCAGAATTTGTTTTTTCAAACTTCAGTATAAATATCACTATTACATATATGGTTTTAAATAAATTATTTTTCCTGGCAGTATTACACTGAGAGAACATTTATATGTCGACAGATCTAATATTTGTTAAAGAAAGGTGAAAGCGATAATGTATTCATATTTAA
Source organism: Monochamus saltuarius (assembly GCA_025584915.1). NCBI lineage: Eukaryota > Metazoa > Arthropoda > Insecta > Coleoptera > Cerambycidae > Monochamus > Monochamus saltuarius. Next base: position 119,295,683 of record CM046721.1, on the reverse strand, counting down.
ATGTTTGTCTGAGTTTAATAAACAAGATTTTCACTAACTTTCATCTGTCTTCAGCAGCCTGAGATTTACTTTTGAGATAGACGGTCTAATAATGAAATGGACCAGCAGCCTAGTATCTTTCAACAAGTTTAAAGAAATAGACTGGTATTTGTACAGAAAACCTCCGCACTACATATACGCATCTGTACATAAAATATACACGCATGTATCAGGAGCTCTAAGGAGTGACTTTGTATTCTTTTTGTTTTATTTAACCCAAGGCAGTGAAACGGTTCTTTGAAATTTTCAGATCTATATATATTGCATGCAGATAAATAAATATTAATAACCTTTTTCGACTTTTACTTTGAACATTTTCCCTTAAGATGCGATGCTGGAAGCAAATAAAAAAGTAATTTGGAAAGAAGCAAACAAGTTCAGTAGGTAGGTACATTAGCAGGTTCTTATATGAAAAAAATATATGTAAAAAAATCATATACGTGGTGTGTTATCTAAACTAAAGCTCCTAGTACTTAGCAAGAGTAATACTTTTAGCTTAAAGTTCAGTGAAAATTATTATTAGTTAATTCCTTAACATTTCTATAAAGTGTTGTTACAACTACATACAAATTATTAGCATTTTTTGGCATTATACAGTGTGTGCAGTAAAGAATAGATCATCACACTTAAGGCTAGCCTCTTTGGAGAAAAATAATGTTATTTAAATCAACTTATCTTACCTCTATATTATTTCTATCATATTTATTTAAAAATATCTAGATTTTTTAGAAAATAATTAGTTATTTTCAAACAGCATTCAATTAGTTTTAAAAAATATATACTTGTGCATGACGCCAAAATACAGAAAACTGCATGTTTGGTTAGCTTGGAATTCAGTAGATAAATTATGACTACAGTCAGTAATGTCTAATAACTAGCTGTCTAGCAAATATTTCAAAAATAAAGATTTTGTTTCAGCTTTGAGTTTAGGTTTAAATGTTTTTTATTTCATTACTTTTTAAATGTCTTTCTTTCATGTCGTCATATGTCTGTGTTGTGTGTTGATTTTCAAGCATAACAAATATACGTTAAACGCAGTTTTCTCTAAAATGGTGTATTTTGGCGACATGCAATAATTATATCATTTTTTAAAATATAAAATACAGCCGTATGCTTTCAATTCATCTAAAATGTATCTTTATTTCAGTTCAAAGCGAAGAAAGCGATGAATAAAAAATATTTATGTACTTTACATGAGATTGTTTTCGCAATCGTTTCTAATAAAAAGGCAATTTATATATTTTCATTAGCATTGGCTAGTAAAACGCTATTAGACAGACAATATTTACGTATACCTACTTTTAAAAGTAAATATTTTATTTCGCAACAAATGAGCTGTAGTTTTAGAGGATAGACGTCACCTACAATATGCTTTTTCCCAATTTCTCACAGTTTGTGTTTCGGTCGTCAGTGCCAATATAAACATTAAACGTGATAAAAGGAAACTTCTTACTCAAAAAGAAAATATATTGCAATAAATGAGTAATGATCCATTCATGGGTTTGTAAGAAAACGAAAGTTTATAAAACACTATCCGTATTATTCATTTGTGACATTTTTTGTGTTACTCTTTTTTTGTTTAATTATATTTTCCTGTCACTAGAATAATCTCTAGTGAGGATATTTATTACCTTTTCCTATTTTCAAGTAAGAACCGAGGTAAGAACATTCTTAATAAAAGTAAAGATGGAAGGACATAGAGATCTGACTAAGGACTGTCCTTCCGAAATAAGGGCAGGTGACAACCCTACATGTCATTAAAATAATAAATATAATTAATTCATTAGGTATAGACTCCTCAACATAACTTTCTGCTATAGAAGAGCTGTTCCATTCACCATGCCATTTAATAGTTGTAAGATCAGCATCTTTATTGGCCAATAAAGTTGTTACAGTGCGCCTCATACAATGGCCAGTATATGCTTCTGGATTTGATATTCAGGAAAGAAGCAATTATTGACGGAACCTTCACCAATGTATTGAGCTGAGAAGTATATTTTCCATTGTAAAAACTTTTTAGGGAATGTTTAATTTATTAGAAGATCCTCCATTAGGAATATGTGGTTTGTGCATGATGGTGCTCCCTCACATTTGTCTTTACAGGTTCGACAAAAGTTGCACCAACATTTTCCTAATTGCTGGAGAGGAAGAGGCAACAATGCTCCCATACAATGGGCTGCTCGATCGCCGGACCTAAATATTTTCGATTACTATATTTGAGGACATTCAAAGTACTTGGTTTATTCAATACCTGTTGAAAATTAAGACGCCTTGAGATAAAGAATTTTTAATATTTCTGATAATAATTTTGTTAGACGGTTGCTTAAATGCATATCAAATTGAAAATTATTTTCTGTAATAAAAAACGAATTAGAAATTAATAAAGCAATAATATTTGTTCCCTCTTATATTACAATTAATAAAAATATGTTACACTAGTAAATGTATTTTAATTGTAGTGGCAGGTTCAATGATTTCTAGTTTCTCATTAAAATTGCGACTATTCCCCATAAATGAAATGCATATCTCTGTATTCTTCATTCGAACATCTTACATTATCACCCATTTTTACTTAATCATTAAAACTTATTCACTTAATGCCATAGACCTTATAAATCATGGACGCGCCCAAAACCGTTTTCTGCCTATACAAATCGTTGATGCTCAAATATGTGCGACAGAGATAGAGCTAATCCGGGCAAAAACCCACAGATCATTGGCCGAAAAAATCAAAAACCGTAAATGACAGACGTATGACATTTACGGTGACAGACCGACTCATCGATAGATTATGAGTCTTTAAAAACTAATGCTAATAAACACACTAACCACAACTATTTCTCAAAACGCCCACTAATCATTAACAATATTAACAGGAAAGGTTTTGTCAGGTTATGTTTATATATTTTTGTGTCATAGAACATCTGTTTATGCCCGGACTAGCTTCATCTTTATAAGGTCTATGCTTAATACCGATACGAGTAAACAGCAATATTTGACACAAAGAAACATGAAATGTCATCAAATTAAAAATGACGGGAAGCTACTAGATAATGTTGTGCTAAATCAGATATTGGAAAGGAAACTATGTGCATGTAGGTTCCCGAACTTAATTATTTCACTCAAAACCTGTATTATTTATCAAAAAATTGAAAGAGGCAAACAAATTTCTAAATTTAATGGACATTGAAAAACAATTTTTTTAAATCGAAAAAATTTACTCCAAAAAAATCTAATAAAAAATGTAGAGGGGGTAGTTCATTTCAACGTCTTACAACAAGACAAGGTCAATGAAAAAGCCTAAACATCGTGCCAAACTTCAGTTCTTAATTTCAAACCGACTGGACATAAATAATTTAAATTGTGTACGTTGGGTTTTATTTACAAAAGTACAATGATGTAGCACTTAACAGAACTGTGTTTTTCATACATTTTTAAATTCTACAAAACCCTTTATTGATTAACAACGAAATTATTCGCTACATTGAATAAGGGAATATGCACCAGCCACTAAATTCTTTACATTCTATTTTTCGTAGGCGTATCGCCTCGTTTGTTTCTAAAATTATATGCTATTAAGGGAACTTCAAGCTGAATGAGCAACTTCAAATGTGAGAGTGTATTGGATTGCTCTTAAGAACATAATACGTTCGCTTGTGATATAAATAGTTTATACTGATGGAATTAGAAAAAATAGATATCAAGCAAGGACTTTTTTTATTTACATACGTATAAATCATTAAGAATCACTCTGTATATTTGATATAATTTCCAATGGTTGTATTAATATTAGATAATAAAAAGTTTGTCTTATATCTGATATCTCTTGTTATATGCTTACAATATTTTTATAATTTGTGAAAGCCTGAATAAAAAATAATTTAAGATGATTACGAACAGACAGATTCTAATTGGATGCGATATAATTCAAAAATAATATGAAATGACCGTTTTAGACTTTCTCCCTTAGCTTCAACATTAATTGAAAAAAGCACGCAATATTGGCAAATCCAGTTAATTGAATCAATAAATCTCACTAATCGTTCATTTCCTGTTTTTACTTTTCCTAACTTTGTTCAGTGAAAGTGCGAAAATAATTGCTAGCAATTTCATTTACCAACTCTTACGATTTTTAACTACTAATTTAAAATTAAAAAAAGAAAATAATTTTATCAAACACCTAATTGCTATGTTAGCTATCATTTCTTGTATGATTTAATGTCACTTGCTATGCCTAGTAAATTAGGTCATTTGCCGTTATAATCGCAGCGATATCTATATTAATATTAATAATTTGAAGGGGTTGTTAAGATAGGGAGCGTATACGTAATAATCTCGATATAACGGGCTGTTAACCAGTAAATTATGACCTCGATTTTACGCGTCATAAATTACTGGAATAAATTTTACCTACCTAGATTCTGACGAGACCATTTTACGACCAATGAAATTTGAGAATACTTTCAGTTTTTAACTGGTAACAATATAATCAAATTTTTCTTCTACAATGCCTTTTTTATTGCCAATTGTAGTTTTATACGCACGGATAATTTATTTTTTCACATTTTGACTAATAATGCTATTTTACTAAATTCAAAATCGCTTCCAAATAGTACTACAAAATAAATTTGGAATCCACTAATTTTACATTCGTTGTGTGTATATAATTAACAGACATGCATTTCATGTTTGGTCGTGCTAATGAGAACGCCACCGAAGTGCGACGTGTTTCACCAAAATTCACCAAAGATTGCGTGATACCGGTTGCTTGAGCAAACAGTGCCATCTATCCGGACCCCAAGGTCGGTATCCACTCCTAGAGCAGAAGAAGAAATTATAGCACTGGTAGAGCAGAATCCAGGTACGACTGTGCGGAGAATATCAGCCGTTGTAGAAATTAGTGGTCCTCTTGTTTGGAGAATCCTTCACGAGCAACTGCTTTATCCATACCATGTGCAACGAGTACAGGCCTTAAATCCAATAAATGATCATCAAGCACGTTTGGCTTTTTGCCGCTGGTTTCTACGTCATGATGCTGAAGACCCTCGTTTTCTTGCAAACATTCTTTTTACTGATAAGGCCGGGTTCACAAGAAATGGAGTGTTTAATTTTCACAATACGCATATTTGGGCCGACAAAAATCTTCATACTCTAATAGGATCTGGACATCAGGCACGTTTTTCGTTAAACATTTGGATGGGTATTGTAGGTGACAGGTTACTAGGTCCTGTTGTCTTACCAAACCGATTAACAGGCGCTGCTTACCTCAACTTTCTGTAGAACACACTGTATGAGTTTTTGGAAGACATTCCTTTGAATCAGAGGCAACAAATGTGGTTCCAGCATGATGGTGCTCCAGCTTATTTTTCCATGGGCGTTATAGAGCATTTACACCAAACTTTTCCACATAGATGGGTAGGAAGGGCCGGACCTGTTTTATGGCTTCCAAGATCGCCTGATCTGAACCCTCTAGATTTCATTGTTTGGGGATATTTGAAAACATTAGTGTATGATACTCCTGTAAATAGTCTGGAAGAGCTGCATCTACGGATTAATTAAAAGTGTCAAGAAATCGAAACCAAGGAGGGTGTTTTCGAATGAGTTCGAATATCGTTGAGACGAAGATGTCGTACCTGCTTGCAAATGGACGGAGGGCACTTTGAACAATTTCTGTAACTTTGGTTTTTGTTTGTTAAAAGCTTCCTCTGTCGGTTTATTCCTAATAAAATAAAATGTTTGAAAAACGAATAGTGGTCCATATCTCCGCAACTGTTACTTTGCGGACCCATGTTTATTAAGACTTTTCTGCTTATTTTGGTTCATACTATTACCTCCTGAAATATTTTACACTCTTTTTTTAACACCCTATATAGTATTTACAATCGTGTTCACGAAAGTGATAACAAATCGACAAAAACCAATGTTACGCAAGAAATACTAAATTTATACCATTGGCGTACTTAACTCGAATGAATGGCATTTTTACCTTTAGTAATTGTTTGTACAGAAGTTTCAACTTTAAAATCAAAATTCTTATTAAATATTAGGCGGAATTAAAAAATTGAAAGTCCGTTTTAAAAAGAACTATTGCAAGAGCTTTCAAAATAAATATTACTCAACCCTCAATGCTATTTACATATTTTAGGGTGATACTTGCCCTTGCTTGGGGGGCGAAAGTGGCGGAGTCAAAATTATCAGCAAAGAATGTCTCCCTTTAATCTAAAATCGACAGGTCTGAGTATTTTTCTACAATCTTGACGTAGTTCTTGAGTTCTTGAAAATGGCTTTGTTTCGTTTTATTAGGCCGTCCTGTATATTCTCATTTTTGTAGGTATTATTAGTCTCTTGTATTTCATTCAGTAAATAATAAGAAATAGCAATATTTTAGCTGTATATTGAAATTTATTTAAGTAATTCTATTAACTGGTGACCATTAATTCTACTGATATGGACTAGAGAAGTTCATCCAAACCAGAAAACTAAAAGTGCTGCCTTTTCGGTATCAGAAAAGAAAGTTGTAAATTCAATAAATTAAATATTAGCAGAATTTAATTAATGAGTTGAGTAATGAGTACGTGATTCACTTAATTTTCTAATGCTTTTATATCTACCACTATTTGTTCATAATTACTTACTAATATAGAATGTGAGTAAATAATATAAACAAATCTCGTAAGAAAAACATTTTTGCTAAACTTATATAACTTTTAGTCCCAAACTCAAAAGATATATTCGTATAGTAAAACTTTGCTTTTCTAAACTTATTGTTGAGTATATTATTGTTACAGCAAACAAAATACGTCTCTTTGATAAATTAAAAAAAAAATTATCGTATGTGTGCTTAAATAAGTATATAAAATTATACAGTTATTGTTTCAAATTGTTTGTCTTCTGAAGTTTGTCATTTGCCGCTACGTACTTTTAAAAATATAAGTATAAGCATCTACTACGTACCCATTAACTAACCACTACAAAAAAAAATACATTTTGTTTGTCGTTACATTATGCTTTAATATTTTCTTCCCTTTCCGACTGTAAACATCATTTCTGAAAAGATTTCGTTAAGCCTTTTCATGTACACATATTGTCGGAAACATTAATTTGTTGTAAAAAGCTTTAATTAATACATCAATTAAGTGTATTCTAAAGCAGATAATGGCAGAAATTTAGCCAACATTTTTTCGAGTTACTTCGTCTAATTGTAACAAACTTTGATATGAAAAAGGCAGAGATGACTGATTAAAAGTACTGTTATTTCGGCAGTGAAATAATTGTTAATGAAGGAAAGTTATATACAGTATGCGCCAAAAGTATGGAATAAATTCAATAAAAACGAAACAATTATTTTTTGGGAAAAATCCTCGAACAGGTCGATTTTTAATTTAAAAAATACATATTTTAGCGTAAAATGCGATTTTCAAATGTCATTTGTTTTCGAGTAATGACGTCATCGATTTTTTTTAAATGGCAACACCATATTTTTTTCCTTGATTCTGAAAGATCGTTTAATTCTCTATCAGACAGTACTAAAATGTTGCCCTCTTACATAGGAAAGTTTTCGAGTAAATGACGATTGAATGTTAGAAAACATAAATTTTATCCATAAAAAAGTAACAATTCTGAGGTATGTAAAATAAAACACAATTGATTAAATTTTATACTTAAATTAAATGTTCGAATTGCCATCCACCAACTTCTTGACAATGCGCAAGTCTGTGAAGAAATTCTAGTCGAGTTACCCCAGAAATCATTCATAAATAATGTGCAAGAAGAAAAAAAAATCGATGATGTCATTACTCGAAAACAAATGAAATTTGAAAATCACATTTTACGCTAAAATATGTATTTTTTAAATTAAAAATCGACCTGTTCGAGGATTTTTCCCAAAAAATAATTGTTTCGTTTTTATTGAATTTATTCCATACCTTTGGCGCATACTGTAGATAAAAACTTTTGAGTAAAATGTGGAATAAGTCGATTACGATAGGAGAATATTTCGGTAATGAATTAACGTAGTAAAATGAAATCTATTATGAGAATATTCTACTAATAAAACAAATAAATGAGTATTTTAAATATTTGTAGAAATATTTTGGACAGTATTAAGTTTATATGTATGTAATATTAATTTGATAGATCTTGATAAATGAAAAAAAATCTATTACAGAATGAATTGGCAATTGCTATGTAAATATTATGAAATATTCTGTAGAGTAATATTTCCAATATTATTTGACGTATTCGTGTAAACTATGACGAGACTAACACACTAACGAAATTTAGAAATTAGTCTCGAACTCAAATTGATAGAAAGAATTAATCAATCTGGTACTTTTTGATCTTGGCACGTTAGGATCCGGCTTCTTGTTTGATTTCCTTTGAAGGAAGCTGAAAGTAATAGAGAGACGAAATGTTAAGGAGTCATCTCGATACAGAGAATAAATGATGAGGGTCGCACATGTGCTAGAATTTATTTTAGTTAATGGACACCTTGACTTGAATAATCTTGAGTGCCAACATGTTTACTTCATCAGAATGCATCGTTTTATATGGGGATTCTAAATCATTCGAGAAAATGTAATTTTTCGTTCTGCTTTTAAATGCCACCTGCATGTTTTAAATAATTGTAGACCAACAGCAGCTAGTATTGAGTAATTTTTATATGAAATTTTAGATATTAAGTTTGAATCGCAACAGTGTATAACACGCTAAGGATTCAAGATATCCTTTCTCACAAAATAAAATGCCACTTTTGTCTACAAACACCATTAACATTACAACAAATCAACGCATTTCGTACGTTATTAATAGTTATTATACAGGGTGTCTCAAAATAGGAGGACATACCATTAACCACATATTCTTTGGACAAAAATAATGCGACTTTTCTTATGCCATTTTTTATTTGGGCGCCCCTGTTTCAATATACAGGGTGTTAAAGTTACATTTTAAAAAACTATTTTTGTTAATAATCCCATTGTTTTGTAAGATACACACTTGAAATTTTGCACGTACTTTTATCTTATTCCGGCATATTTTTCATGTAATTATGGTGCAAAAAATCGAAGGGTAAAGGAGGTAACTGAGGGATGCAGTACCCTTTGTCCCCTCCAATTATTTATAAGTACGCCTATGCAGCTTTTTCTTGAAATGTCAAACGTAGAATTTTCTTATGATCATTTTATCTCTTTGGTAATTTTTTGTTTAAATGCTCCGTTTTGAAGAAAATCGGCAATTTGTAGTGCCCATAAATCTACCATTCACTATCATTTTCAAGTAAAACTGAAAATTTGCGGATGTACTTATTATTACAATACCTTGGCAACTTAGCAAATCGTAATACTTACTGAATGAATAATTGCTAATTAAAACAGAATGGTTACTTTTAAATTTTATAAAATGAGGAATACTTATGAATTGAAAAAATAATATGGCATTCAAATCTGTAATATAGTTCTCTTATCAACCAAAACATAATAGTCTTGTTTAGTAATAGTAATAATAAACTATCATCATAATAACTTTTTATCTAAATAACATTAAATAAAATAATTAATTACTACTAATTTAACAAACGTTCTACTTGTCCACCCTCCTCATTAACACATGTACGTGCCCTTTTAAGTAGCGAAAACCTTATCTTTTGAAAGATATTCTCTTTTTGTTTTAAATGGTTCTGTCACAGTAGATGTCAATTACTAATTGGAAGCGTATGTACGTTGAGTTTAATAAGTGTATAGTGAAATGTCGTGATTTGATAAAGAAAATCAAGTTATTAGACAAACAATCACAACACTAGAAAATCAAAAAAGCAAGTGTATGAAAACAATTTGTTGAATTTTGCAGGTATATCTACCATATTTCGTTAAATAAAAAAATTACCAAATGCTAAAAACTAACTAACTTACAGCAAATGCTAAAACTAAAGATGGTTAGTAGTTCAATCGATCGTTCTTTGGCAATTTTAGGTCGCTGAAGGTGGAACAAATTTTTTACAAGTAAGACGAAATAATTTCAAAGAAATTCGTATACAGATTTGGAAAGTGAGGATGGTGAATTGTGTTTTGCCGCTTGCGTGTATTTGTGTCATGCTACACGCATACATCCACCATAGCGTGTTCACATCAAGCAGTGTTGCCAGGTGGGAAAAATTCAGTGCATGAGAATAATTTCAAAGAAGCATGAGGTTTTGAGAAAAAAGCATGAGATGGATTAATTTATCAAAAAACACCTCTTGACACAGCTTAATTTTTAATTACTTTTGTAATGCCATTTTTATTTCATTAAAAAGCATTATGTTCTGCTATTTTATCATAATATAACATTGAAAGTAGGTTCTTACAGGTACTTACTTAAAAGTTATTAACCACGTAACCTTTCTAATTTATTTTATTGTTAGGCCGGGCGAACGTTGAGGCGCAGTTGACGTGACGCAGGGTGACTCACGGGTCGTAAAATCTGTTGTTTCCAGAAAATGTAGGTATCCTTACGGAATAGAGTTAAGAATCACTGCAATACAGCGTGAATACAGCACACACACCGCATATCCGTAGACTGTCATACCCGTTTATGTATTCATTGCTAATTATTAAGAGAGCAGTCTACAATAAAGGACATTTCACGTACCTAAATATTGTAGATACCTGGTACCTTTATCTATTCAATTTTGCCGTCGACTTTGCCTTTATTTCTCGTTAGGTCTTTGTTTTGGTAGATTTCAAAGAGTAATTTTAATAATTTTATTATTTCTTTTTGTGTCTATTAAAAAGCATGAGATTTGTAATCAAAATATGAGAACATGAGATTTCCTCGGAATGCATGAGATCTCGTGCAAAAGCATAAGACCTGACAACACTGGCATCAGTTGACCGGACAGTAGATTTGCAATGGCAAATGGGCGTTGGCGATACGGAACCGATTACCGTAGTAGTGGGGAATGCTAGACCAATGCACGTCGCCGCGCCTCTTAAACTTCGTACCTTCAATGGGATAAAGCGGCAATTTCTACTTTCTCTGTAAAGATCCGCAATTTCCGAATCTGTATAGCTGTGTTATATGACACTAAAATATTTTTCTTCTTGTACACGCTTCTGTAAACCTACGGAGGATATTTATCACATATATTGCTCCGAGTAGGTATGCCTTTTATCTACAGTTCAAAGCAGGAGTTGCGGGATTGGAAACGTTTCTTTTCAAGGGAATTGAAATTACTTTGTTTTTCTTTATTTCGTGTTCTATACCCTACACGAGGATGACTCAAATTAAATGTTGTGATACCGTGTTTATGAAACATGTCCGAGTGTGGGCCGCAAACACTGGGGGGCTAAAACTGAAAGGAAAGTCGACTTTTCTTTCCGAATCAATTTCTGCTAATGGTTTTTACATTAGCAGATAATTATTTTTATATATAAACAGTTCATTCCTTATAAGTGAAATATTTGCAGCAATTTGTCGCTAAATTAAGTTAAAACTAATTAATTAAGTAAGTTTTTAAGAAAAACATGATCAACTCAGACAGAGTAGTCTTTTCCTGTAATTCCCAAACTAGGGAAAGTCAGAAGGGTACAAACCTAAAAAATTTTAAGTGTATAACAAAGAAGGATATATCTAGATTTTTAATGAATGCGGACGATGATGTATTTCTGCTCATGAATGTAGTTATATTACAAATATACAGGCACAGCTATTCATGCATTTTTAGAAAAAGTTTACCATTTTATAGAGCTTGATGAATGCCCGGCATCTTCTGCGACTTGAGTAAGGCTCGATTGTGTCGATCATCAATTATGTCAACCAATAATTTTTGCTATTTACTGCAAAATGCAATGCAAAACGTGTAGTATATAGTTTTATTACTATCAGTTGCAGTTTCTTAAATATTTTGATGAAAATATAATGAATTATTCATTTGTTCGTATGACGTAAGTCGTCTGAATTTTTGTCGCGAGTATAGTTATATTACAAATTTATTTTGATTATTAGTTACTATTACTGCTTATACAACATGTGAAAGATGCAGGATTATATGCCCAAGTTATGATAGCTAATACCAAAACAAAAATGTCTAGATAATTTTTTCCGTCTGGAAATATTGATGGCTTCAATTTAATAGAACTGATGAGAACATACGTCCATTTAAGAAGTGAAAACTGTGATTATATTAGCTTTTTTCTTCGATATAAAGCTGGTAAATGTACCAAACAACCTATTGGTAAATATTATTTGCAATGTGCCAAAAATGTCCAAATATCCAAAGAGCACTGTTTTCGACCCTTTTAGCCGATTATGAAGAAGAACTTTTTATAAAAATACATGGAAGTAATGTTGTCGCTGAATGATACATCGAAAAAGACAAGAGCATTATGGGCCCTCCATGGACACCAAAACAAAGAGAATTAATCAGAAATTACTATGAGTCTTATGAGTCATTGGCTTCATATGCTTCGCTATCGAATTTAGGAATTTGAAAATTTACACTAAGAGGTTTTTAGTAGCGAATTTAAAGAAAATATTTTTACGACAGTATCGCTTTCTTTTATACCGGAAAGAGCAACTAACTTTGTTATTCAATTGAAGCAAGGTGTCTCTATGAAGATGCATTCAAATGAATAATTCTCCATATTTACTTGCTTTATTCGAATTTCCATTTGCTTCAAAGGAATGATTCACCATATTTACCCATTTTGTAAAAAAATTTATTAAAAACTAACTTTAACAATTCAAAAACAAGTCACTCTACACTTTGTACTATCTTTTTTTTTTTGTTTACGTCTGACATGGAATTTATGACAAACTGACACATGCCACCTAGATTATTGTTCTTTAATTAGAATTCCAAAGTTGGTCTACTGTAATGATTAATAAATTAATTTTTATCTCAAAAGCAGTGCATCAGTAGGAACAAGTCCGAAAGGCACTTTATAAGCAGACACATACAGCTTTGTATTCATTCATCAGTGTTGTGAAGTTTATGTTTGATAGTTTTTCGTCAGAGATGAAAGATTATTATATGTTTAGTTTTCTACCAGTTAAGATTAAAAAACTAAATATTTGGAGGACTTCAAACAACTTATTACTACGTCATGCCCTCCTCGAAGAAGATTAGAACGATCTGATGAAAATGAGAGAGATGTTTACGTTTCATTTAGGACGGATTATTCTTATCACGCTCAAATTTTAATAATTCCTCTTTTTATAAAAGAGAGTTTGGAGGTATTTGTAGGCCTTAGAGTCGTTTCAAGCTCATCGCAGTTTAGATTAATGACTTGTTTTTCTGTTCTTCTGTTCTTGCCACTTGGAGTAATTCATTTTTAAATATTCGTAATCTTGCGCTCAACTTTTGAGAGGTCAGTCAGTTTCAACTGGAAAGTTTATGACAAGAATAACAGAGAATGCTGATATACAGGGTGTTTCAAATAAATATGATATTATTGTTGATAAAACATTGAAAAATTAGTGGGGTTTTCCTAACAAACGTATGTTCTATAGCCACTCAGATAACTTTAGAACATCAAATCTTAGATGTATTTGTTTCCAGGATTGATATTCGGAGATTTTAAGAATGTTGAATCATGTTCTGTTATCTTACTTCTTTAAATTAAATATATCTCTACTCTTCATTCTAATCACAGGGATTAGCCCAGAAGTCAGAGACTTGTGTGAGCGAGGGGCGGCATATTATTATTAAACGGGCCGCATTTGCGCCCAGGAACGACTTACGTTGGTAGGCTCTAACCACTATTCAGTGCAGGAATGAGGGAAACCTGGAAAACCATTAATTACTGGAATCTCTCTAATGTCTTGAGGAGACAGAAAAGCCGCTCCAAGATATTTGTGTCTTTTTACCATTAAACAGACACAGTTACAAAGAATGTGAACCGAATCCTCATCTGCATTGTCGCAAAGTCTGTACTTTGCGACATTGCCTAAGTCAATCCTATGTGGGTGCTTGTTCATACGCCCGTGGCCTGTTAGGAAACCTGTGACAATCTAGATGTTGCTTTTGTTAAGCATAATGAAGTTTCGGTTTGAATCAGTCCATGGCCCCCCTATAAGTATCTTGGTCTGACGCAAACCGGATTCCATCGACCAATCTTCAGTTGATTGCTTTTTGATCAGGTCCCACAAATTGACTGCTCGAGCCTTGTCTGGCCAACACTCTTATTACCTGTCACCCAGGTCAGCTTAACACGATTGTACATTCCCAAGAGAAACAGAGGTGATCCTGAAGGCAGAAACGCTCTTAAAGCTGTCTGGCTGTCTGTGCATACTTGAATATGCTGGTTGACATATCTCCTCCTGATGGATCCCTCTTCCTGACCACTGGTCTGTTTTGGACCCATCCGTGAACCAGACGAGCTCTTTTGAGACCTGAGCGTCAGGATTAACGAGCTAGGCTTCTCTAGTAGGAAATTCCACCTTAAAATTTCTTTGAAAAGCATAGGTAGGGGATATTTTGTCGCTGGGTGTATGTCCCCATCTACTAACTCCTTATAGATCACGGTGTGACCCCTGCCGTGATTTTGACCTATCCTCATTCCCACTGTTTTAGCCGATAAGAGTGGCCAATGCAGTGGCTTTTTGCAATTACCCAGGTTAGTCTGTCATCCAGAGTAACTCCCTAAAACATGACCGTTCATGTCCTCTGAAATGCTACGTTGAAAATATTCGGCTCCTTGAAGCCATCTAGCTTCAGCCTGCTGTTAAAGAGAACAAGACCAACTTTTGAGGGATTAACCCTAAGACCCCGTTCTGTGCACCAGCTTTCTATGATTCTAGAGCCCTCTGGGTGAGCTCACTGATAACGCCTGACAATTTCCCGGATATGAGGATAACAAGGTCATCAGCGTAGGCTTGAGTATAAATCCCCCTTTCGTTGAACCCACGAAGACATCACAGAAGCGGAGAAAGAACTCCACCCTGCGGACATCCTCGACCCGCAGCCACCCCGATCGTGGTGCCATCTAGAGTGGTATAAATCTTACAGTCGATTAGCATGGCACCGATCTATTTACTATGGTGGGAAAGATGCCATGCAATTCCGCCGCTCTCTGAATGGAGTCATAAGATCTCATCAGGTGTAATGTAAATTGAAACTTATCAATAAAAAACAGTAAAAAAATAGGACAACTATTTCGTTTAAACCGGAAGTACAAAAATGGGTCACGACTTTAGCGTTGTAGAATTTAATTGCATCGGAAACTATCGAATGCGGGCAATACCGCTGGCAGTAACATCCCCATTACACAAGCTTGACGCTCCGGGAAGTTCTAATTGTATCGATTTGTTCAAGTTCAAAGATTTAATGAGCTGTAGAGGAAACTTAGTTGTATTCCTGAGATTATAAGTTATGAAATGAATGGACTACTGAGACGCATTTTTAACGAATAATAGACCAGGGTCGATAATTTTTGAAACAAATAAAATAATAATAATAATAGTAGGATGAAACTCATTGAAAAAGGAAGAGAATACAACAAAAATGAAAGAAATAATAATTTACGGGCGATCTGATTATCTCGATTTCTGGCAAAACTACAAGTCCTATGGAAAAAAGTTAAATGGAAAGTTGTAGGTAATAAAAAGATCTACATTTTTTGTCAATACACTTTTTCCACATAACCTCAAAATTTATGTGAAAAATTCAAATAACCAAGTTTTTGGCTTTTTCACATACATTTTGAGGTTATGTGAAAAAAGTGTAAATATAAAAGTTTTAGATCTTTAACTTTTTCCATAGGACTTGTAGATTTGCCGGAAATCAAGATAAACCGTTTTTTACCCTTAAAAACTCACCCTCTTCCACTTCCCGACCTCAGATGGCCCGTAAATTATTTTCCTTTTATTTCTGTTGTATTCTCTTCCTTTTCCAATGGGTTTCATCCTACTATTATTTTTTTCACTTTTTACCATTCTCAAAGACTTAAGCACTGGTTTATAAAGTCGCTAATGAATTTCAAAGTAGATATTTAAAATATTATAAGGGTCAGGCGAAAAGGCACCACAACATTTAGCAACAGCATTGGAGTATGTTGATACCCTGAAAGCAAATAAAACAGACAATAGGACCAGTCGGTTTAGCTTTTCAAACAGTTTTATCGCACCTGTGGGAACTAACATAAAACGTAAATTAGTTTCCTGGGAACTTTGGTCCGGTATGCAAGTACATACGCCTTATTACCTTTATAAAAGGAAAAACATTTTAAATTAAATTTAAATTTGCAGTTGAAATTTAGATAGCTATTTTTTATATATACAGGGTGTTGTCCAAGCTTTATGACAAACTTTGACAGACGATAATTGAATTAATGTCCGCCAATTTTTCTTATATGAACATAGGTTTTGTTTAGAAGAAGAAGCATTGTAAAATAAAAATATAATTTCAATCCAAGTTTTCGAAATACTTCTATTTGAAATGTTCAGTGCACTGAGTAGAAACTGTTTTGGTTTCGTTTCAGCTAATGTGCCTTTTCACTAAAATACAGTAACATGCTACTTGAAAAAGATATTCACAATCGTAAATTATTGTCATCTTTAAAAATTCAACAATAATTTCATGGAATCACCACAACCACTCCATGACGTTCTATGATTTTTTTTCCGGGTCATTTTTCGAAATTTTATAATTAGTGATTTTTTTTATCAAAAAGTTGGCAATGTTGCCAAATAAGAATTAGTTTTCAACAAAATTTGGGGATTAGAGGGCCCTGAACATGGCAACGTTGCCAGATTTATATAAAAAAATCGCTAATGTGAATTTCCAAAACATGGCCCGAAAAAAATAATGGAGTAGTAAACTAGCTTTAGTGGCAGGTTGTACAGATTCAACTGAAGGAAGAAAATAATTAACCGAAGGGTAAGCAGAAATGTTAATACAACAAAAATGTTGTATTTCGGACAAAATCCACGAAATTCTATACGTTAGGCTAACCGGGAGCGAAAAAGTTAATTAGAAAAAACAGAGCTTTTCAAGAGGAAAACACAAACACAAAAAAATACCGGGTATTCCCTCTAAGACTTTCAGTGCGAATATCTCAGCTACTATTGCAGCCACTACGACGAAATTTGGTACACAGGCACTAGATGGCGCGTAGAATTCGATAATGACATTAATTTTTATACAGGATGTTCAGTTTTGCAGAGAAACGATTTATTTCGATTTTTTGGTAGTCAACCTCTGTAAAATTTATATTTAAATTGAAATATCCTAAATTATGAACACATTCTGATAAAAAAGTCACAAAAAATGTTCATTTTGTCATAAAAAGTGCCTACGAAAGGTCACCAAATTTAATTGTTCTGTCATGCAAAATGTGTATAGGCTTGAGTCCAATTTACACACACGCAACAACTGCATGGATAGACGTCAAAACGTAAATTGACAGAAATTGTCAAAGCAAGTATGAGTATTATTGTAGGAATTTTATTATAAATACCTAACGCCATGAGGTACATTGAATCTGCGTACGTCCTTGCAATAATGCTACAGTTTTGTTTAAAAAATGGAAATTTGAGGTTATTAGCTGCTCGCGTGCGCTGAGCTTTATCCGACATGCATACTCTGAAAATATGTGAAACATTTATTGTTGTAGGTTAAGTTTTACATATCTTTTGGGTCTCGGGCTCTGCCGCAACATTCGCAGCATAGCAGCGATATATGTTATGTGGCTGCGAGATTCGAATAAAGTCAAGGGAATGTGACGTGTTCATAAATTTAGTTTTGTGCTCGTATATATTATTATAGAATTTTCAGAGTATTCATGCCGGATAAAGCGCGGCGCACGCGAGCAGCTAATAACCTCAAAATTCCATTTTTTTTTAACAAAACTAACAATATTGCAAATACGTACGCACATTCAATGTACCTCATGGCGTTACGCATTTATAAACTGAAAGTCTTAGAAGGAACACCCGGTATAATTAATGACGTCATTAGTTGTTTCTTTTAAATTCCAAAGATAATAGTTTCAATTGAAAATGGAGCTTATCTCATCCCATTTAACATGACGTATCCCTAATTTTATTTTTTTTTATTCTCAGAGTACCTAGGCCCATACCATCGAGTTTAAAACACCCTGTACATGTGTTTATTTTTATTATTAATTTGACAGTAAGTCAGTTAGAAACATTTAGTTAGACAATTGAGTAGAAACACTTTTAATCAAAGCATTGAAGGAAAATAAATGAGTAATTAAACTTTTCCTGTAAAATCGCCATGTCTGTCGACGCACCAGCAAAATAACCATTTATTCTGCTTCCTCGATAAATATCCTTAATTGCTCGAAACTTAATCAACGTCTCTTTGACACTCCAGAGTGTGAAATACGACAGTGCAAAGTAAACTCGGCCGATATAAAACTGCTAGGAATGCTTAGGTGCAATTTGCCTCCTCGCGTAAACCAGGTCAATTTCGAATCAATTAAGGGGGAATGGGTGGCAGACTGACCCAGTCAACACCGTACTGTAGTTAAGTTGCGCTGCTTCCGATTTGCCACTCCGCCATAAAATTTTGGCTTCATTGCATCTAAGATGGAGGTTGTGCAGCGAAGACGAATCATCTGGAAAATTTCAGACGTTGTCTGGATGAACTGGAAAATTGTAACGAGATTATAGCAACCTTATTAATTGGGTTGCGCTTTTTAATACCATTAGCCAGCTGATAGTACTAAAAGGAAACTTGCTGACGTATCACTTGGATACTGGTTGCAGTTGTCAAAAATGTTACCCAAATAAACTAAGATTGTGAAACCTGTCTGCACCTGTACTTTAGGTAATAAAATAACAATTTGATCATGTGCAGGGTGATTCAGGCATAATATCATAAATGGTGATGGTCTAACAAAGATAGAAAATAGAAAAAAATGTTAACTCCACCTTTCAAAAGATAAGCAATAACAGTCGATAACACGGCGCTCCTAGTTGGCTACAAATTTTCTGATGCGTTCGAGTGTTAAAATGAAACCTAGTTGCCACGTTGTCAAGACCACATATACAGGGCTCGAAAAGTAACGAATAAATTCATTATTTTTGAAATTGAGAAGTTTTCGAAAAAATCCCCCGACACGTCGATTTTTTTTTAAAAGGCTCTTTCTGACATACGACCAACATTTGTGACGTCATCGATAATTTTTTTTAAATAGTAAACAGTAAATAAACAATTTTGACCATGCCATTTGAAAGAGCGGATTATTCTACATACGCATCGTCAAAAATCATGGTTGCTTTAGCGACCGAGAATATTTTTTATTGCTGTCAAATAAAATTTTGAAATTGTATTTTATTAAATAGGTTTTTTTTTGTTTTTTGAGTTATTTCTTTACTCCTTATCCTTTGTTTGGCAAAAGCAGTGCGTTTGAAGTGTTTATTGAGTAGTAACTTTGTCATTTTATAAAAAAAATGGTTAAATTAACTGAACGAGAACGAATTGAAATTCTTTCTGCGAGCAAATGCAAGAGCTATGCAATAATGATAATAATTTTTTAAAAAACGTAATTTCTTCTGACGAGGCTACGTTTGTTTTGAACGGCCATGTCAATAGGCAACACTGCCGTTAGTGGGCTACCGAGAATCCTCGATGGATGATAGAGTATCACACTCAAAGTCCCCAGAAAGTAAATATGTGCTGCGGCGTAGTCGACGGAAGAATCCTGGGTCCTTATTTCTTTGATACGTTTCGTTTTTTTTTCAATTTAACATAAACTTACATAGTTCTTAAGATTGTTCACTTTTGTTTATAAGTATGAGAAAATATTTTTTTAAATGTGGGGTTAGAATAGCAAAATTAAGTGTCTTACAAACGCTTTTTAGACGTTATTATTTTATTTAAGGAGAATTTAAATAGTAACAGTAGATAAATAAAATATAGAAAATTCTGTACCTAAAACATGACAAATTTGGCGACCTTGAACGAGAATTTTAACTGACAACTTTTTAGATGTGCCAATTACAGCTGATCCGATATCGGCTTGTAATTATTGGGGTTGAGCATCTATTATGGGACTAACGACTAATCTGTTAAATAGTAAATACTTATAATTTCATACTTACACCGGGTGTTTATATAAATGCGAATTTGTTTGCTTATGTTATTATTTGGCAATTCTGCAGCGCTTATCATTGAGTAGACATTGAAAATAAGGTTATTGACCTAAATACGTTAGATCGAGATTCGGATTGTCGGATTGTTTGTCATTGAATATGTCTCGGACTGTTTTTTGCTGGCAATATGTTTTCCGATTTAGATCAAACTTTGTTTGTAACATTAAATACAGATTTGGAAAGTGAGGATCTTGATGGTGAATTGTATTTTGCCGCTTGCGTGTATTTGTGTCATGCTACACGCATACTTCGACCACAGCGTGTTTGCATCAAGCAGTGTTGCCAGGTGGGAAAAATTCAGTGCATGAGAATAATTTCAAAGAAGCAAGTAATTTTAAATTACTTTTGTAATGCCATTTTTATTTCATTAAAAATCATTATGTTCTGCTATTTTATCATAGTATTACATTGTAAGTAGGTAGTTACAGGTACTTACTTAAAAGTTATTAACCACGTAACCTTTCTAATTTATTTTATTGTTAGGCCGGGCGAACGTTGAGGCGCAGTTGACGTGACGCAATGTGACTCACGGGTCGTAAAATCTGTTGTTTCCAGAAAATGTAGGTACCCTTACGGAATAGAGTTAAGAATCACTGCAATACAGCGTGAATACAGCACACACACCTCATATCCGTAGACTGTCATACCCGTTTATGTATTCATTGCTAATTATTAAGAGAGCAGTCTACAATAAAGGATATTTCAAGTACCCAAATATTGTAGATACCTACCTCTATCTATTCAATTTTGCCCTCGATTTTTCCTTTATTTCGCGTTAGGTCTTTGTTTTGGTAGATTTTTAATAATTTTATTATTTCTTTTTGTGTCTATTAAAAAGCATGAGATTTTGTAATCAAAATATGAAAGCATGAGATTTCCTCGGAATGGATGAGATCTGACAACACTGGCATCAGTTGATCTGACAGTTAGATTTGCAATGGCGATACGGAACCGATTACCGTAGTAGTGGGGAATGCTAGACCAATGCACGTCGCCTCCCCTCTTAAAAGTTCGTACCTTCCCTGGAATGAAGCGGCAATTTCTACTTTCTCTGTAAAGATCCGCAATTTCCGAATCTGTATATCTTAAACTGAAACTTAATATGTTAATTACAGTTTTAAAAAATATGTTATAGCGTTCATTACATATTTCAACATTACAATAAGGTAAGGCAGGCACTAGGAAAATATTTAAATTTGGCAACATCGCATCAAGTACAATACACACAAACGAACTGAAAACGTGAATATGGACTTTTAGAAATAAGACTTTTTAATTATGAATATTCCCTGTATTTTACTGGTTTTTCTTTTATCTTATTTCTGCATTCCACACTTTGTATGTCACCCTTTATTAGCTAATTTTAAAAGGGAAGTATTTTCTTTACAAACCATTATATCTTCATTGTTATATGCAGTAATAAACTCTTTCATAAGCTGCATACAAAGCAGTTCCTAAGTTCTTATATTCCAATATCGAGGTTTTCCATTTATAGTTCCTTGAAAGAAACCCCCATGTTTTTATTGCTTGGGTAAGACTATTCAGCCGATAAAAGTTCTTCCCCATTTCATCGCAGAAACATTTTAATTTCTTAAACAATAAAACAGTCTGTTATACTGCTATAAAATCATGCAGTTGTACAGTGCGGGAGCATTCCAAAACGAGCATTAAATTATGCTTCTGTTATCTAATTAACGCTAATTGCTTGACTTGTTTGTCCTACAGTATAAGAAATAAGGATTAATGGTCCTGAAAATCAATATGAGCTTTAGATTAATTGGTTTGTTTATTTTTCTGTTTTCAAGCTCCTCACAAGTAATAGTTGTTTGGGTAAATTCTTTCAAATAAGAGTGGAAAACTCAGCTAAATGTGAAACTATGCGGAAGAATAAAAGGGTAAAGGAAAAGGTAAACATCTAGAGATCAAAAGAAACGCAATACTTTTACAGAATTAAACTGACTTAATAGTACATCTTTAAGTTAAATTTCATAGAATACGGTCGATGCGATCGAAAAATAATAAAGAAAATGTGATTTATTTAAACTTTGACACCCTGTAGATCGAAAAGGAGCAACATTCGGATAAGGCATATTTGGCTCGCTCTATTTTGAGGTCAGCAAGATGCCCTTAAGCTCTGTCCCATTATTAATGAATCACCCTGTATATATAACCTATTGTTTTTATAGAAAAAATATTTCACTGATATCCAGAATTTATATTGTTGAGCAACTGAGAAACGTTTTCCAGTCTGCTCTTATAACTGTATTTGTTATTGTTATTAAATTAAGTTGCTTCCTTTGTTGAAAATATAAAAAGGCACAGGTATACTTTTGATTTCCATTTTTTTTGTACGTGTTCTATTATATTTCCTGCTCGCTCGCATCTGACGTCAGAGATTGGAGACCAGTTATTTGATTGGCCAAAAAAAGAGCCAAACTGTTGACAAATTTTTTATTTGCTTTTTCGTCCATCTAGATTTGTTTTAAAAAAAGAGTTCATAATTATCATTTGAATTTATGGTTCAGTACTATTAATAAAATAACAACGTACAGTTCCAACTAACGTAAGTGTTTAAACAATATTTGAATCATATTATTTTTAGTTAAGATAAATAGAAAATATTCATTTAGTATGGCTATTGCAGCAATAACAATTTTCCTGGCAGTAAATTATAAATTAATGAATAGAATAAAGTAGAATAATCCTATATACATTTGTATAACTGTAGTATTTTGTACGTGAAAGATAATAAATATTTACATTACTTTTTTTGTGTCTAACTTTTGCCAAATAAAATTTGTCTGTCTTATAAAGACATAAAATATGAGCAAATTGTTTCATCAACACATGGATCAGATGAAATGTCAAAGGACAGTTTTATTTACGAAATACGTGGAACATGGGTACCTATCAAGGAAAAAAATAAAATGTTACTCAAAGCAATTTCTGCCTATAGATACATATATCAACATCTTGATATGTTTGCTGATACGACTTGATATATTAGATCTATAAAAGTAATACAAAAAATGTATTTTAGTTTTTATTGAAAAACAACTGATTTCCTGTCTTCACACGAAGATGGATAAGAAGGATATGAATGAATGAAGGATTTTTTTAACTTGTGTTGAAATAGAAGTTATTATGGAAGGTTAGTTTATTTTCTACAATAAATATTTAAATAGATTACTACGATAATCAACTATAAAAAATTTGGTAAGATATAAGTGGTCTGCTTACTTCCTGCTCGGCTTAAGCGGCTCGACTTACAGGAAGCGACCTACATTGCAGCAGATACTTAACGCAGACCTCTTTTAAAATTTAATTTTCACAATACTGAAAATGATAATGATTATGTAACAAATCGACTAAATTAAATGTTCAAATTGTGTACCGTTGGCTGCCTGACAGTAGCGAAGACGATTAATAAATTCTTTTTAGACATTATCAATAACTTATATGGGTATACGATGTATCTCGTGACGAATTCTTGCTTTTAAATCTTCTAAATTAACCGGTCTAGTAACGTATACTTTGCTTTTTCATACTTCATAGTCCATAGAGCGTGTGTAGAGCGTTTTGCCATACCAACAACAACCGTCTGGCAAACGCGGATGATTCAACTGCGAAGATGTTATTTCTTAGCAGTTCAAGCCTTTCTAGAAGGAAACCCAACGCCTGGGATCGTGTCCTATAGCGCTGTGCTTGTACTGTTCAACACACATGCAGTAAATTTATAACCAGTGTATATCCTTATTGTCTGTATTGTGATGCACGTCTGATTGTATCATCAGCCACGTGTTTGTGTTGTTTCTAGAGGGAAACTGTGATATATAAGTAGTCGAGCCATAAACAGAGCAATTGTTTCACTTGAAACTACTTCATAGTACATGTAGCGTGTGTTACTGCCTATACTAACATCAACGGTCTTACAAACGCAGATGTTTCAAACGCTAAGTTGTTACTTCTTAGCAGTGCAAGCCTTTCTAGAAGGAAACCCAACGCCTGGGATCATGTCCTATAGAGCTGTGCTTGTACTGTGCAATACACATGCAGTAAAGGTATAACCAGTGTGGATACTTAATGTATGTGTTATGATGCACGTCTGATTGTATCAGCAGCTACGTGTGTTGTCTAGAGGGAAACTGTGATATATAAGCAGTCGAGCCATAAACAGAGGGGTTGTCTCACTTGAAAGTACTTCATAGTCCACAGAGCGTGTGTAGGGAGTTATTACCCATACCAAACAACCGTCTGGCAAACGCAGATGATTCAACTGCTAAGTTGTTACTTAGCAGTGAAAGTCTTTCTAGAAGGAAACCCAACGCCTGGGATCGTGTCCTATAGCGCTGTGCTTGTACTGTGCAATACACATGCAGTAAAGGTATAACCAGTGTGTATCCTTATTGTCTGTATCGTGATGCACATCTGATTGTATCAGCAGCCACGTGTTTGTGCTGCTTCTACAGGGAAACTGTGATATATATGCAGTCGGGCCATAAACAGAGCGATTGTTTAACTTGAAACTACTTCATAGTACATGGAGCGTGTGTAGAGCGTTACTGTCTATACTAACATCAACGATCTGACAAACGCACATGTTTCAAACGCTAAGTTGTTACTTCTTAGCAGTGCAAGCCTTTCTAGAAGGATCCCCACAAGAAAAAATCTAGTGATGTCAAATCAGGCGATCTGGCTGGCCCATCATTCGGCCCCCTTCTCCTTTTTCAACAATTCGGGAACAGCTCATCTAAATAAGCACGGCGACAGGTGTTGCATAATGGGGAGGTGCACAATATCATGATGTATGTATGTAGAATGACACGCTCTTTCAAATGGCATGGTCAATATTGGGGGTTGCTATTTAAAAAAATTGTCGATGACGTCATATCTCGAACAACGATGACGTCACAAATATGGGTCGTATGTCAAAAAGTGCCTTTCTTAAAAACAAAATCGACGTGCCAGGGGATATTTTCGAAATCTTCTCAATTTCAAAACTAATGAATTTATTCGTTACTTTTCGAAAGCACTGTATTAAACTATTACCAGGTGGTGACTCATTACTCCGTGTATAAAAATCTGTCGTTAAAAACAGATGTGTAAGCAGAAAGAACTAATTTCTTTCATATTTCGGCTGTTGGTTATTTTACGGTGATGAAAGCATTTGCACATGTGCGCCCACGTGTATTGGATTTATAACATTATTTGCCTTTTCCTACTTGTAAACTTCCAAACAGAGGGACTTAAATTTCACGTAATATCTGTGTGTGTTGTTTTGCAAATGCGAAAAATTTGTGAAATTTTAGGGATATCCCTGAACTCTAATAAAAGTTTAATGTTGCTCCATATACTTGCATAAACAAGCTTCCCATTTTAAAGGAAAATTATTACAAAACCGTTACGTTATTATTATTGTGGAGAAAGTAACATTTTTGTTGCTATTTTTCTTTCTACTATTGGAAAACTAATTTATTTCTAGGAAAAAATTCTGCTTTGTTAACGAAATAGTTACAAAATTTCAACCCCGAATAGTCACGACTTGAGGTTTCATTCGCATTTAATTGGACTAAGCTACATTTGTTAGCCAAGCCGTTGCCGGTAGTTATTGTCGAATATATACGTGATAACAATATTAACTGCGCATCGCCTTTATTGCTGTACCAGGCTGAAAAACAGTTTTACGGTGCATTGAGGTGTAGTACTGCGGCATCGGTTGGCTTTATATTTTGGAAGGACTCGTTAGATATTTGGTACAGGATGCTAACATGCCACATGATTTATTAGTATATGTAAATGGGTTATAGAGATAATTTTATCTATTTATTTATTTTCTGCAGTTAAAATTAACAGTTAAAAATATAAAACTAATACGATCGTACAATGAAATAAACCAACAAATAAGTACAACAACTAAACAAAATATAGAAACTAATTTAAACAGATTTGTTGTAGACCTAATAATATTACAAGAAAACATGTCAATAATATGTTTGTGTGCAAATTGTTACAATTTTTACACATTACACAACGTTATAAAATTTTAAGACAGTCGTATACAGTGTGTTCACGGATGGGGTTGACAAGAGGAGAAAGTCTTTTGCTTTTGACTTTATCTTTATAAAAAGTTCTGCTTTTCGAAAAAATGAGACTATCATAGAAAAGTCTTAGATCAGAGACAGAGTGCTCATAAATTAAGAAAACAAGAAAATACTCAAGAGAAAAGTACCATTATTTATTATTGTATACAACATTTTTATGAAACAAATCTGTTTATAACCCGAAATAGAGTTCTAATACAAATTTTAAAATCAAAATTTCAATTTTGACTTTTACTCTACACACTACGAATAGTTTGTTATTTCTTCTTTTATGCGCTCTTTTAATATCATGTGGCAGATCATTTGAATAAACCTTTTGTTTTAGGAAAAAAGTCAAGGGGCCTAGGGTCAGGTGGTCTGACAGGATAATGGGCCAAATCTTCCAATCCACCTTTCACCATTGTCTAACCAAGGCTGTAAAATGTGCAGGACAGCAGTCCTGTTGCCGAAACAGGTTATTGCGTATTTCTGGCTCTCAAGTATTTAAAAATGGTAAACCAACTGTTTCCAAAATGGTTTGGCAACAGGACGCCTGTCCTGCTCACAGGAAGATTTGGCCCAATCCTAACCTCCTAGCCTTTTTTCTCCAAGGTGCCTTAAAACAAAACATTTATTCAAATGGTTTGCCACATGATAGGGAATTATTG
This sequence comes from Monochamus saltuarius, assembly GCA_025584915.1. NCBI lineage: Eukaryota > Metazoa > Arthropoda > Insecta > Coleoptera > Cerambycidae > Monochamus > Monochamus saltuarius. Next base: position 119,268,799 of record CM046721.1, on the reverse strand, counting down.
AAAGAGCACATACGCCAAGGAATACATGAACTGAATGAGCCGCTAACTATTCGAACAATTTATTAAGTTAGTGGAAAAATGTGTTGAGGTGGGAGGTCTAGAGTAAATGTTAAAATTTAAATTTTTGATTTTTATTGGGACTCTATTTGAAGTTATAAACAGATTTATTCCATAAATATGTTGTATACAATAATAACGGTACTTTTCTCTTGAGTATTTTCCTATTTTCTTAATTTATGAGCACCCTGTATATCTGATCTAAGAAGATTCTATGAGAATTTCATTTTTTCGGGAAGCAGAACTTTTTATAAAGAGTGACATTTTTCGATAAAGTCAACAACAAAAGAGTTTCTCCTCTTGTCAACTCCATCCGTGGACACACTGTATATACACTGTATATTTAATATCTTTCAAAAGTATTACAGAATGCATATCACGATGTGCCTCTAAGGATTTTCAGGTTAACATGTTCAAAAGAATATTGTGAGAAAATCCACTATTGAGACATTCTTACAATTTCTTATTACAAGCCATAAACTTTTATAGGACAATGAAGACATATTCGCATATGTTCATGGAACGACAATTTTTGATAAAACGTAACTCCTAAATCTTTTATATAAGTGGAGCGACTAAGAGAGTGATTGTTAATTATTTTATAATCATAGATCGCAGGGCATGTCATTCTAGAGAAGGACATTATATTAGGTACACTTATTTATATTAAGGCTTACGGTGAGCGCTCTATCAAACGATATATAACATCTGTTCCAACAACCGTCGAGAACTGTTCAGTACCGTGAGAAATGTTTGACCAACACCGTCTTACGTCGCATTCGCCGAGAGTACATTAACAACTAAACTGACTGACTAATTCTGGACGGTTCGGAATCGATTCTTGCTGTGTTGGAACAAACCCATAGTTTTCGCTCAGTAACTCCTTAACGGATAATGATAAAAATATGCGGTATTTTTAATAGACTTCAAATATTATTTTACGTCGGCGCTGTGTTTTGAAATTTTGAAAAAGTGTTAAATAAATTTTTTTAAAATGAATTTTGCATATTTTCAAAATTTAGTTAAAATAGTATTTGTAGTCTATTAAAAAAACCGCATATTTTATCATTTTCGTTGAGAGTTACTGAGCGAAAACTATATCCCGATCGAGCGCTCACCGTAAGCCTTAAGAGGGGACAGAGGAGTGTTCTGTACACTATGTATTGAGTACTGTTAAAACATTTTGGAAATGTGATAATTATTTAACGTACTCAATTTTAACAAATATTTTTATATCATCAGCATAAGCGCAAGAAGTTAACATATAAATACTGACAAATGCCATTCAAAAAAGTATTGAATAGCAGGGGTCCAATCTGTCGAACGCTTTAGAAAAGTCCATATATATATAACGTCGATCTGATCAGGATTATCCAAAGTTCTGGAGATATAATCTGTTTTTCTTTAGTTTAATTGGGTATTTGGTCACACTACACACATTTGGCAAAAATATTCACTATAGATTGTCCTTTGGTTAGTTTTTGACTATATTCATAGTAATGAGACAAGTCATATCTTCGGTGTAGAACTACATCTATCGGCCGTTCGCTACTCCATGCCGGACTGAAAATGTCATCCGTGTTTCATATCTTGATTGACCAAAAATGATTAGCTTTTATTTGGCTTCATTGAGTGATAAATTATTTTTTATTTTATATTTAAACGCAATTTCGATATTTATAGTAGGATGCTGAGGACCTTCTGGCAAGAATACGTATTGAGATTTCATTACTTTACATACAATAGAACTAAATATTCCAGACAATAATTGTTAATTTTTAAAACATGATTATATATTGATTATTGAATAAAATTCAGATACATACTTAATAACGTCAGTTTTTTACAGTTCCCATTTAATTATTTATTTTCACTGTTCTACAGGTTTAACAACCAACCACAGGACAGGAAGGTACACATTTTACAAAAAAAAAACACAAATAATAAACAGACAAAAATTATTTAAAATAATTAAAATTGATTAAAATATGATTTAAGATTCTTAAGGCTGCAACTGAAAGTAACAATATTATTACAGCTTTTGTTATAAACTCTACACAGAAAATATACAGGGGAATCCTGCAACAGGTTCGTGGGCGCTACTTCTAGATGAAACATTTTTATTTGTCACGAATTTTCCCGAGGAACCGAGAAATTCAATTTGAATAGTATGGCAAAGTAAAGAGCTTTCAAAGCACTTATATAAATACAATCAAGACTACTACGTATAATGAAACCAAGTGTTCTAAGTGCTTCACCAGTAATAGTATCAATATGCGTAGAAAAGGATAGTTTTGAATCAAATATAACATCGAGATCACGAACCGTGGTTGGTCTCTGCAAGTTTATGCCGTTAAGATTATAATCAAAAGTAATATCGTACAATCTACGAATAAATGACATTGCATTACACTTAAGCGGTAATCTATTGTCATTTAGATAAATAATTTAAATTGTCCTGACGTCTCCTGCAGGCTTCTATGGTCTTAACAGTGGTGAAAAGTTTTAAAGCATCTGCATAAAGTATACAAGATACATCTAGTGTGGCAATTATGCTGTCTATAAAAATATTAAATAATAATGGACCAATGACTCAACCCTAGGGCACGCCTGATGAAGCTGAAAATTTCACAGATCTAAACCTATTGGAAATAACATATTGGCTGGACAAATACGATGTAAAAAATTGGAGAAGCAAATCGAAGAAGCCTACCTCATTCAACCGGTTTAACAATATCCCATGATTGGGATATTGTTAAACAGTTTGTGTCTGCGTATCTAAGGATTCTGAAATAAGTTGAGTAATCGAAATTAAATTGGTGGTTGTTGACCGGCCTTTCACAAATCCATGCTGACAAGTAGATTTCTGGTTCTTAATACCAAAGTAAATATTATCATGCAGTAATATTTCTAATACCTTGCAAATTATAGAAACTGGCCTAAAGATATGTTTGATGTATCACCATTTTTATATATAGGACAAACCTTAAATTCTTTCCAGATGTTGGAAACAGTACCAGTTTTGCCATTAGAGGATTTTAACTATTTATTAAACAAAATTTTGCCAGTTGTATCAAAGCAAGATATTCGATTGACGCAAGTTATTTCGGCCAAAATGCGATTAGCAATTATTCTTTTTTTTCTATACATATATTTAAATTTGTATATGGTTAATTTGTTGGAAAGATCACAACTTGCCCATTATCAATTACATGGACGTAGAAATGGGGGTTTGGACCTCCCATTTTGAAAACAAAGTGTACGCCTATGGACATTTGGAAATATTTTTTATATATTTTTAATCTTCATAAGTTTCTTGACAAAACATTTCTTTTGTCAATTTTTGAAATTGTTATTAGTTTTCTAGGAAATCATTCAAATGGTATGATGTTTTTCACAGTATCTACATCTTCTATTGGATTGCAACTTTGAGTAAAATAATAAGAAAAAAGTAATATCAAAGCTGTTTCACCTACAGCTTGCAGAAAGTAAGCTGTTTTAGGTCTAGTACTGATTAAAATAATATTTTACCTTGCTGACTAAACATAAAAATGTAGATATTGCGGAAAACACCATACTATTTGAAATCGATTGTCTGGAAAGCCAATAAAAATTAAAAAAATTGACATTTTTTTTACTTTATAACTTTCTTGACAAAAAACGTCTCAGTATTGTATCACTATATGTATGTAACTATCTTTTGGTAATTTTGTGTTCTTTGGCCGCTCTCAAGTGGCACGCCTATGGAATATTTTCTCCTGTAACCTTCATCTCCTGTACTCGTATAGGTATTATACCTGCAGCAAATGAATCACTATCTATCATTTTGGACCTTGGGTGTATAGAAATAATAATGTTTTTTTTAAATTATAATAAATCATTTACCTGAATTTTAAAATATGAAAGAAAGAGCACCCTGTACATTTTGATTAAAATTTGCACCAGATGGTGGTGGTGCTTGGAGGAAAGCCGATATACTTCAATGGTTATCCGGAAAAAACATTTCTTTTGAAACAAATATGGTGAAAAAGGAACTTTTGCCACTTGTCAATTTTAATAAAGATCAGAAAAAATATGTTATCAATGAAATGGCAACAAATCGCCAAATAACGATATTACGGTTACCACCTTACCACTGTGAACTTAAGCCAATCGAATTAGTTTGAGCGCAGGTAAAATTAGATGTAGCGCGAAATAATACGACGTTTAAATTAAGTGACGTGAAAATTTTGTTAAAAAATTCCTTGGAACAAGTAACTGCAGATAACTGGCAAAGATGTATACATCATGTACAAAAGAAGAGGAGAAAAGGTGGGAACTCGATAATTTAATTGACGTTACTGTTGAACCTATCGTTATCAATCTAGAAGACGAAGATAATTCATCAGAATATTGAGAGGATTTAATATACCTACTTTTTTTATTTTCTTTATTGTACATTTATATCTACAACACTACATTTACTCACCATAACTTGAATTTACAAAATACACGTATTTTTGTGTGGAATAAAAGTCTATTTATTAAATTTAAATAGATATTTTGATAATAATATTGAATAATTTTATTTCAATTACTAAAAACCCTCTTAACCCAGTTATGATGCTTAAAGTAGCCTCTAGTTCTGAAATGCTGTTTTTATATTGTTTACTTATAAGAGAAATAGACCGAGAAATTGAAGCGGCAGAGACAAAGACGGATTGTCGGGGATTACATTTTAGCTACCTGCTACAATTTAGTACGGTTCGATCACACTAATCACACTCATCCATACCGATAATACATAATATAAAAATATTGGATATAAGCACCAGTACTACATTTACTTACGATTTGCATACATAATAAGCTTTTATTACTCTCTTTCATTTCTAACCAGACCATAATAGTATAAACTTGTTTGGCTTATTTTGCTTTCTGAGCAAATTTGTTAAATAATAGTTCAAATTAATGCTTAACATTACAGTACAGGTACCAATTTAAAATCTATTCATACGGTGTGTTACGTATGTATAATTGATACCGACGGATATACAGTTATAATAGTAGTTATAAAATAACTAGTACCGTGCAATTTAGAATTGCAACTTCGACTACCGGTAAATAGGGGAAGTTATAATTACTGCAGTATATATACGGATATTTCAATACGCTTGTAAGCACAATGGAGCAGTTTTCTCATTAAAATTTGTTCCGGTTGCATTTTATGCCGAAGGCTTTTATCAGATATTAAAAATAGACTGAAAATGTATTGGTCTATTACACGCTTTAATACGTGCAATTTTTTAATTTTAGCTTAATGAATTTGTGTACAAATGGTATAAGGTCATTCCATTGAAATCGTCTAATTGGCAAAGCCGACCCATTTTAGATTTTGGTGTAACTTTGAAAATCTCTTCTCTAGGGTCCCAAACAACAAAATTTACACGAGTTTGATTTTACAAGTGCTTGTTTCCGCTTATTTAAATAAAGACTCTTCTCTATTCAGGTCAACTTGTGGCTGAATTTTGTCTATGATATGTATACTTAATTCCCGCGGAGCATTTTTAACTCTCAACAGTTAATACGCTAGAGTTGATTGAAATTCAGGAAAAATGATTAATATGTTCTTCAGATACTTGAGTTGAGTCCAGTGGTGCCTAATATTTTTGTAACTTTATTAATTTTTGAGTTATAATATAAAGTTGTGTTTTTTTTTGTAATATAAACCATAGGTGGCCATGGACCATTTGAAATCATTAATTTTTTCTCTATTCGTTAATATATAATATGTGGGGTTAAACATGATTAGTTGCCATTTTATTGAGACAATAATTTATTATAGCATATTTTGTTTCTTTCATTTTCTTGAAGTAGGCGTATGTCACTTTAAATAATTGCCTATTACCAATCTTTGACATTTTCATTTCGATTGTTACATATCAGTAATGCTCATTCTCAGAATGATTGTTATCGCGAATATATGATTTTAATAATACTATTATTTGTTTAGTAACTCATTCTGTCATGATTTCTTCTAAATGTCATGTCAAACATTTAAAAAATTAAATTGATACTCTGGAATAAACTGTTTCCTCAATAAAATGGTGAATAATCATATTTAACCTCACATATTGTATATTAATGAAAATAGGAAAAAAATTTCAACTGGCCCATGCCCACGTATGGTTTGTATTTAAAAGAATAGGGTTATAACTCACAAATTAATTAAGTTACAAAACAATTAAGCATGCCACTGTACTCTACTCAAAAAGTACTAAGTAATCCTTTCATGTCACTTAAAACTTCATTTTGAGAATAACAGTTATTGAAAGTTGCGTAGCTCCAAAATGTTTTTTGTATGTCGGTCGGCCACGAAAATTCACTTGGCAACAGGAAGAACGGTTACTGCAGGATGTTTTTTGAACCGCCGTTTTCCTAATAAATGGATTGGACGGGATGGATCAACACCATGGCCACCCCGGTCTCCTGATTTGACTCCGATAGACATTTGGTTATGGGGGCACATAAAAGAAAAAGATTATTTTACTGTGCCTGTTGGTGAGGATGATGTTATTCTCCTCTCCTTATCTAAGTGGACAGTCTTGTAGGGCTTTCCAAGACGAGCATGGTCCCATAAAATGAGTCAGGCAAAATCTCAATCTCGTGTTCCGTAGGGTTAGTTTTGTGCGAAAAATCAAGTTTTTTCCATGCAAACCCATTTTTGGAGTCAAATTCCGCGAAAATGAAGACCCAAAGCGAAAATTGAGTAAGAGGGATCGATAGGTAATTTTATGTTGAACATTTAAAAAAAAAATAACTCAAACGGAGCAACCCTAAAGGGTGTACAGTAATTTGGGTGGCACAGTGGCGCAAAGCGAATTTTGACTTATTTGTATGTATTGTATTGTATTTCTCGCAAGACATACATGATCTTGTGAGATCGATCAAGAAACCCTTGTCTTGTTTTCCGAGACAAAACTTTTTCAAATTTTGCAAGATATCTTGGTTTAGTCAACACTATCCGTTGTCTTATTAAGTTGCTTAAAATCGACTTATTTTGATTCAAAGAACATTTGGTAGAATTTTGCAACAGACATAAACTAAGATTTTTTTCCTTTTCAGTGGACGGCATGGAGCTGGAAACGCTTTACCATCGCTATTGCATCCGCTTGAAACATTCTCTGTATTTGTCCTGTCTGACTGTAGCAACGGTGACATGCATCGGCCTCTTGATCAGCACCTGTTTGCTTCATGCTGAGGTAAGTAAATATTGTAATAATTATAATAGTAAATTGTAAAAGGTATTAAATAATTGTCTTGTGTAAACCAATTTTATATGCGTCTGTAGGATAAATGTCACTTATCCCAAAAACCTGAGAGCAATATTTACGTCTAATTTCAAGAGAAGGAGCAGAATGAGTTTTTAAAAGCTCATCATGGGGAAATCCAATGGGAGGGTAAATACCATCAGATTAATAACTCAAATATTTAAAAAATCTACATTGAACTGATTCTAATTTATTAATGTGAACAATACACAAGACAGGCGTATTCAAGTTTAGATCTAACGAAACTGAAATAAAGAAGTATAAGTGTCTTACTATCTGCAAAATCACGACAATTACGAACGATAAAACCATATGCTCTGTTTGCATCAGAGACAACAGCATCAATATGGCACTGAAAGACAACTTCTCGAAAGACTTTTGGGTGCGACAACACAGTATTATCAACACTGTAATTAACAACAAAAGTTTATTTTTATCACACCAAATTTTGACCTGGTCAAGATTATTTTGAAGCTAAATGCAATCTTCATTTGGTCTGGACTTGAAATCAAAAAACATCGCTAAATATGAGTTTTGGAATCGGAAATTCTTATAATAATAATTGAATCTTTGTCTTCTATATCATCGATTGTTATCTTTAGTAGCTCATCTCTTCTCAAAACTCCACAAACACCAATTACTAAAATGACCTGAAAAGTTGTTTGAAATTAGTTATATCGATTGGTCGCGCAGTTTAAGGCCTCAGTACTTGAATCGATGTAGGTTCGAACCCTGCAGCCGGTAGACCGTATATCAGCTATATTCAAGGAAGGATTGGGATCCTCTCTGCGGGTATGGTAGGGTGGAGGAATGTTAGCTTGGGTCAATGTGAGACCTGTCGACATTTGGCCGCCTTAATTAATGAGGTCTTTCAGGTTTCCCTCATTCCTGCACTGAATGGTGGTTAGGGCCTACCAACTTAAGTGGTTCTTGAGCCCAAATTCGGCCTGCTTAATAACAATATGTCGCTCCCTCTCCTGCAGAAGTCTTCGACTTGGGATAATCCTCGTGATTAGAATGAGAGGTAGAGATATTATTATTATTTACATTAATTTGAATTACTTTTCCATAGGAGAAATATATTATCAGGTGCTTCTTGTAAAAATCTTTTAATTTCTTCTTTCGTTAGAATTCTGCACTTTTTTGGACCGTACCAATTGATTTGCTTTTCAAACTTAGTATTAGTTGGTATTAGTTTTTCAAACAACTAATTTTTATTGTTCATTAGGTTGCTACAGTAGTCACCGCGCTTCAGTCTTGATTCAAACACATTTCAAACGATTTCAAATATAAATTGACTTGTACACAACACAATTTCCTTATTTTATTGCAGTTTTAGAAAATACGTTTGTATCTCGAACGCGAGTTGTTTTTGCGTTCTCGAAGGGATATTTTGCCCCGCTAACTTCCATTCTTGAACTCATAAGTACCATTTCACGTTCTAAAAACAAAAATAACTATTTTAGCTAAAAAAAAAACAGCATGCTTGTGCTTTTAGAAAATTTTGTTGTAGGTGTAAACTCCGTTTTATGTTTAGTCCGTGTAAAAATTATTGTTCCTTGCTATCGATAATTGTGTAGAGATAATTTGTTATCATTGTGTTTTCTCACAATGTGAATAAATCGTTATGGTTAAGATTTTGTTAGACAAACTTTATGTCGATGGATTCACTGTTTCTTTGAATACAGTAACTTAATTAAGTGAATCATGTTCTAAAAGGCAAACGTTGAAATGAAGATATTCTGTAAAATGTGTGTATAGAAATACATTCCGCTTTAACAAGCCTGGTCATAATATTTGCCTTGTGCAGAACCACTCGAGTTACTTACTTTGGTTTATGAAAAGTACGTATCAAATGTAGATAATGTTCATGTGTTTATTCATGTACTCACTTTACACAAAGCATATCCACTTGCTAATTGGCTTCATATTATACAACAAAAGGAAAACTGTTGGCACGCTGTTTAAATGTAAACGGATTGTATAAAGGAATGCGTGTGGTGTTTGGGATTTGGAAAATACGAGAAATTATAAAATTGTTGCGTCTGCCAAATCAGTTTTGTTGAAATATAATTTTATTTTATTATAACGTGAAAGGAATTCTTGTTACCTGAAAACAAGGGGAGCATTTGTTGACAAAAATATGGTTTTTATACATTATTATTAGGCAGCAACAATGTTGTGCGAAACCAACGTTGAATTACATCGACAATATTTATGTACAGAGTTAACTATGACTAAGGACAAAAATTTTAACCACGTGCTCAGGGAGGTGTAATATTGCAGAATTTTAGTTCTATTAAAAATTTAAAACCTACGGATCGCATAGATAAAACTTACATCTGCCAACAATGTCAACTACTATGCGGACGTTTTTTGCAGCTTTTGTCGATGATAGAAATTTCTAGAAGAACCAACATATCCTTACATATACCACAGTACGGTGTTATCAAGCGTGAACTAGAGAAACCATCGTCCACATTGGGTGCTGCCTATTACTCGTTAAAATCGAACTAACTGCTTACAATTGTGTAGAGAGTATATTCAGTGCACCAAGAATGGAATCAGATGATCTTTAGTGACGAATCCCATTTTTACCTGGGGACGCACGATGGTTGTTCAAGGGGGTGCTATCGCGTATGGCAGATTACCACTAGTTTTCATTAGAGGCAACATGACAGCCCAACGCTACATCCAGAATCTTCTTCACGCCTGATAACGCCGTACTATGGTATATAATGATCTGTTAGTCCTCCTAGATTTTTTTCTCATCGACGAACTTGCTTCGCGCAACTCAACAATCCGCTCTCTCCCAAAAAAATTTTATTGTACAAACTCCTTAGAAATTTGTAATCATACTATAGAAACATGAAACTGCCCACTACTAGCTTTCGTATATTCGGGATAAACTGCCCCGCAAAAGTTAAGGAAGTTTACAAATATCGAATATTCTTTTAAACGTTGACGTGTTTTGTTTTCCAAATGATTCTAGATAATAAATAAAATGTTTACTTTCTGATCCGAGTGTTTTTTTGCTCATCATTGAGTGCACAACCCCTGCATAAGACCGGTTTCTAACAGTATCCACTCGTAGAGAGCTTTTGAGTACTATTCGGATCATTCAACAGCGACTTTTAAACGCTTCTGGTGTTGCCGTTTCAATCGAAACAGTTCGTAGAAGACTGCGAGATGTTAATCTATGTTCACCTTCGCCTTCGGCTCGGTCCACCAATATGTCTCTCTCGTGTGCAAAGAGTCGTTTTCAAACCTTGTTGTTTAATATACTATTACAATACAGTAAAAAATATGTTCTTCCACTGTCTTTGCATACCTAAGAAAAATAAGTACCCAGCTGTTACTAATACTTATTTATGTAATTTATTTGAGCGAGAATTGACTAAATTGCTTCCCCTATTGTGTAAGACTATAAGCTTTAGAAATAATAAACTCCATTTCATTTAAATATATTTCAGAAACGCTTAAACAGTGTATTCTATATCAAGTCCTTTTATTCAAATCATGTTTTATAATGAATAAATACAATTTAAATTTAATTCAGTAAATGGAGACGGTATTAATTAATTGTTTCAAGACTACATTCCTGCAATTGAAATTAAATTTGTATTGTATATTGTTAAACCCCTGTGAGTTTTGCCACCATGGAATTTATTATGAAGCGCGTTTGAATAATTTTCAATATAAAAAGTTTTGCAAAGAAGGGAATTTTGTGGCACATTTCTTCTAAAAGCATTTTTCACAGCATTAACACTAAAATAATAGCTAAATTTAAACTAAACTTAAAAATATACTCCTAAAATAATGATCGATTTGTTACATTCACCACATCACAAAAATTGTATTTTTGTCTAAAAGGAAATAAATGATATCTATTCTTTTTCTATTCTATATTACATACAGGATGTCCCCAGTTCGGGTTGTCCATACCTGAAACGGATAAAAAATTTCAAGTAAGTATCGAAAAAAATCATCCTTCATAAAAAATTTTGTTGACCGCCGAATAGTCCAGACTTGACATCACCTGACCCATTTTTGTGGGGCTATTTAAACAACAGTGTTTATAAAAATATGCCAACCCCTATTTAAGAAATTCAAAATAAACGTGTAGCTATAGACCCGAAATATGATTCAAAATTGTCTAAATAATTTGAAAAACCGATATAGGTTCATGAGAAATACCCAGAAGTTGAAGTTACAAGCCAAAATTTGAGAATAATAATTCGAAAATTTGGTTTAACTGGTTATGTAAAAAACATAGAAAGATCAAACAAGAAAAGGATGACGATGATGCAGTGCCAAAACTAGTTTTGAATTCGGTAGAAGAAAACCCGAGACTGTCACTAAGGAAGAGATCTGAACAAATCGATGTTAACAAGACACATATTCAGAGGATTTTGGTAGAAAATAAGTTTGCTTTTAAGCCGAATGTAATTGAAAAAATAAATTCTCGACCACCAAAGTGGCATTTCGCGCAGTAGATACAAAAATAACTAGGTATATTTAATTACTATAAATCGTTTAAAATTGAAAAAAAAATAGGCACTAAAAACTGAAAACAATCACAAACGTAAACACACAGGGTATCAATTATGACAAGTTATTGCGGGGGTTGCCTAACTCTCTAAATGGCAAGAGGGTCGCTAGAGTTGACGATAAATTGGGGTTCAATATGGTTTAGAAAAAAAATTATACCTACATAAGTTTTTTTTTTTAAATATTTGTACTTAGTCATAGTTAACCCTGTACAAAGGGAAAGAAACTAAAACGATATTCTTATCGAAACACTGAAAAAGGTTTAATTAATTCTCTGAAGAATAAAGCTGCAAATTTAAAATTGAATTCTTATACTTACCTGTTTAATTGTGTTGCCTCTTCGTTTAATTATGGAAATGTTCTTCTGGTAAAATAATTGATGAGTTCTGAATATAAAGGGAATTTCTGAGGTAGAATTAAATTGTCGAACTTTCTTTAAAGCTTTTGTGTAGGTTTCTAGGTATGCATTGAGAAGTTATAAATCATACTTAATCAAAATTAGGTTTTCATGAGGATCTGATATTAAAAAAAAATAAGTTTAACTTTCAATTTGATGATATAGAAAATTTGGCCATATATTATGAAGTTGAATTGTATGCGTATAGGTAGGTTTCTACAAGCATCAGTAAAAGTGTAATTTTTAACGCAGGCTGTCAGTGTCTAAAATGTCAGGTGTTAAGGCTCTGATGTTAAAAGTATTTTATTTATTTTATTTAGCACTAGTACTATTAAGAAATTTTAAATCAAAGAAATATTTATCTACTTAATTAAATGCATAGTTAGAGAAACTATAATCAGAATAAATAATTTCATGGTCTATCTCATTAGTAGCTGCAGTAGTTTCTGCAGCAGGGCCTAGGGAGTAATGTTCTCCGTCGAAGATTTGGACAAAATTTGGGCCACGATGCTTTTCTTGTTTTGTAACGAGTCTTCTATATAATCCTCCACTACTGTACTGGACTTCCATCCACCGTGTCCACCAGAGTCTACGGACAAACTAGCCAAAGATCGCCGGAAGCAATGCCTAGTATCAAGTGAGAATCAGGCAGATTTAGAAATTGAGCAATTCAACAATGTCTTGATTCCAACTGGAGTCGTAGCACATTTACTCTGAACTCTGAATGTAATTCATGAAAATTCTTGAATGATTACTGTTTGCTGCATATGTCACTTTTTAAAATAGTTAAAATATAATGTACCAGTAATAAAAGTTCGTTGCGAATTAGTTTTTGTATGTGGTACATGTACTAGTAAAGTTCCCAAATCTTCTTATATAATAATTTTTATAGTTAGATATTTGCCTCAACTTAAAGGAGGCCACCTGAAGAAGCAATCCTAAAAATGCAGAAATAGGTCAGATCTCATCTAATGTGGTTGAAATTTCGAGGTCCCACTGTCAAAAGTGAAGTTAGATATCTATAGTGTTCATTAAAGCAGGTTAGTAGATTTAGATAGATTAATTTCTTTAGATAATTATTGAATAGAGCTTTGTCTGTGGAATTGTCCATTGGCATACCTAGATGTTTGGTATCAGAGAGCATGCATATGACTTCATTGGTAGGAATTGTAAGAGAGTTGATTTATATTAGCTTAAAACATCTTTCTAATACAGTAAAAAATTGAAGTTACTTTAGCAATAATAAACCTCGTGCACAATTGGATTTCAAAATGATATTTTATAAATTTAATATCTTAAGAAAGACGTTGATTTGCACCTTTAGTGATCTTTGTAGATAAATAGAGTATGATATATGTGCTAAAAGTGATTTTATTTTGTTGGAAGGAATAGGTCTTCGGCGACATGTCTCAAACTTCCCTTTTCACAAAATATTCATCATTTTTAACATTTACAACATGACATAAATAACTATTAGTTAGTGTGGAATAAAACATAAACCTTTGTGTATAAGGTAGGTGCGACAAAAAGACGCGAAATATTTTTAAAAACTCAGTTTAATACAACATTTTCAAAATAGCACATACATTGCTAAAATGGACGACATTTTAATAAATACTCTAATGATTCACTTGCAAAACAATACCTTAATATTAGGAACAAGTAACGATAATTCAAAACACTTTTTTACCTACGAATATATTTTTTAATTTAAACCATATCATCCACAAAAAAGGAATGCCAATGGCGAGGCAGGTAGCTTGATGAGCCCAGTATAACCTAGAAAGTAATTTTTTTAAATAGTTTTATTGGAAAATTTAGCAATTATATAAAAAATGTCGTATGTGGGGATTTATCACATCTTACTTAACCAATTGTATTTATAGAACAACAGAAACAGTAGTTAACCCCTTAACAAATAATAAATGATCTAGAATACTCTCCCTATCATAAAAAAATTGAGAAAAGATGGCACATTTATGAGTTTCTTTGATGACAAAGGCTGCCAGTGTTGTGCGTGATTTAAATGATCTTGAAGTAAAAATTTTTATCGTGAATCGAGAAAAATGACCTATATCATGAAAAATTACTGCGTTCATCCGGATGGACCCATGTAAGTTATTATGTTCATAATGGATGTGAATGCTTTATCTACACCTATTTCAAGTCAGGAAATAAGAATCTAAGACCAGTTGGGTCTAATCGCACATTATATTTGGCAAAAATCCCTTTAAATCCTTCCACATCGGGGAATTGACTTATTTCGATTCTACACCATGCAGAAATGACTGAATCCACATATACAGAGTGATTCATTAATAATGGGGCAGAGCTTAAGGGCATGTTGCTGACCTCAAAATAGAGCGATTAAGCCAAATATGCCTTATCCGAATGTTGCTCCTTTTAGATCTACAGGGTGTCAAAGTTGAAAAAATAAATCATATTTTCTTTATTATTTTTCGATCGCTTCGACCGTATTTTATCAAATAGGGGGGTTTCTTGGTACTAGAAATTCGAATATGTCAACGATGGTTTGAACCCCTTTAAATCGCTACGACTTTTTGTGCTACACTGTATCTCATTTTGGACATGAGATATAGATGCGTTTTTCTCGGAAACCATTACTTCTAGCGACATCAACAAGGTGTATATTTTTTAAATAGAGAAGATAGAGAAGAAAAATTTTCAAGTCCAAAATGAGATACAGTGTAGCACAAAAAAGTCGTAGCGATTTAAAGGGGTTCAAACCATCGTTGGTGGCGACCTCTAGCAGATACACCAAAATCGTCGACATATTCAAGTTTCTAGTACCAAGAAACCCTTCTATACCAAATTTCATAAAATATGGTCGGTGCGATCGAAAAATAATAAAGAAAATGTGATTTATTTTTTCAACTTTGACACCCTGTCGATCGAAAAGGAGCAACATTCGGATAAGGCATACTTGGCTTAATCGCTATATTTTGAGGTCAGCAACATTCCCTTAAGCTCTGCTTCATTATTAACGATTCACCCTGTATTTGAGGGTACTTTTTAATTATAATATCCGCAGGATATTGATAATGTATGAGATAATTTTATGACAATCGAAAGCCCGTTGCTTGGTATGCGTCACCAAAGGCTGTTACCAAGCAAATTACTTGGAGAAGTTTGACATAAAATTATGAGGCATTTGTCAGAGAGATATTCGGTCACAACTAAACAACTATTTATTAAAAGTACAGCTGGTAAAGGTACAGTTATTAAAATTTAACACAACATTAGATTTGTTATTTTTTTCTATCTATCACCACTTCATTTGAATGACAGAAACAGAAGCTAATCATTCCTCAAAATGTGTTAGAAATCCACTACGTGGACAATACGTGGAATCAATCATTGCTGCATACCGTAGAATCAAAATGAGTCACATATGCTTCCATTTTAGGGCGATTTATAATGATTTAAAGGAAATCTTCCGCCAGTTCACAATGATTTATTCGAAAATGGTGTGTGTTTAGCCTCAACTAACCCCGGAGTCTTTTTCCCAGAGTCTTAACATGTAAAGAGGTGACGTGATCTATATGAAACCCTTCACTTCTAGACGATTCAAACAGAAACTTCAATTCATACACATTTTTAGCGACTTAGGCTAATTTATTGCGTTTTTATATCAATTCATGGCGATTTACTCAAATCTGATACCTGATTAGACTTGACCAATATTAAATTCTCATTCTCTATTCCAAAATACGTGCCGAAATACAGTCACATGCAAGAAACGCAACAAATTAAATTTGGTATAATTTGAGGTCTCATAATTTTTTTATTTGCAGTCCAATTTTTATAACTTTTTCTGTCTTTCAGTCTGTAGATAAAATAACTAATGTCAATTTGTTAATCGAAAGGTTGTTGTTTCTCTTAATTTTGAAACACCCTGTAGGATAATTTCGAAACAAAATTCTTTCAAAATACAAATTTTTTCTAGGAACTATTCTTTTCCAACATTTTGTTTTTTGGTTCATGTCTTTAGGTTAATTTTTTAGAGTGAAATGAACTTTTCATAAGCAATTATTGCAAGTTACATAAACAATAAGAACATTTATTTATACAAAACTTAAATTCAACTTCAAAGTCAAACTTCAAAACAAACCAATTGAACTATAACTTAACTAACCCAAAAGACGTATTTATTTACAACAAATTTAGCTTAATATTTTGTATTACCACCTTAAGCTCTTATAAATGCCTGCATACGTCGGTGCATACTGTCAATAAGGCTGCGAATAACATCTTGAGGAATATTTTGCCATTCCTCCTGAAGTGCGGAACGAGCTCCTGGGTTATTCCTGCCCATATAATTACTGAATCTCCTCCATAGCTCAGACGAGGACTGAACGTGTATTCTTCAAATCCCATCTTCTTCTTCTCTTCCATCTCCGTTCCTTCTCCATACTCTTTTCCGTCCACCTGGAGAATATAAGGAGAATCTAGATTCGTCCGTAAAAAGAACATTGTTCCATTGCCCTAGATTCCAATGTAAATGTTCAGAGGCAAATTGGAGTCTAGCTTTTCGGTGACGCAGAAGTAATTTGGATCCAGTTACTGATCTGCAAGCTTTCAAATCAAAGTGTTTCAGTCTTCGGCACACAAACATTTTCACCTCGGACTTCTTGGAGTTGATTCCTTGCCTGCACTGATGTTAAATGACGATCCCGCAAAGTTCGTATGTGAAGAAATCTGTCATCAATAGCAGTAGTTCTTCATTTTCTGCCGCTACCTGCCCTACGTTTATTTCTGCCAACTTGTCTAAAACGTAAACTGTTGGTGACAAGTTCATTTCGCTCTTAAAAATGAACCATAGCACTTAAATACATGAACCAAAAAACAAAATGTGGGAAAGAAACGGTTTTTAATAGAAATTGGTATATTGAAAGAATTTTCTTACGAAATTAAGCTATACAGGATATAAAAGTTGTGATTAGGCATTTTATCTACAGTTTGCTAGCAAATATAAAAAGGGCATAAAATAAAAAAATTGTGAGACCTCAAATATTATCAAATATTAACTTGTTGCGTTTTTTTTGCATGTGAGTGTAGCTTGACTGTCCAGGGCAACGTCATTCTCTCCTTCCGATTCATAAAATTACTATTTTTAAAAATTTTCGGTCATCTTTACCGATTGAAAATAAATTATAGGATGGGTCAAATCTGGCATCAGATTCGTACGACTTTTTTTATTTGGGTCGCAGTGTTATTGATTACAAACGATACCCCACCTTAACTAACTTTATACAATCACAAATGCTTACTTCCTCCATTTAATCTTCGCTTCGGGAATAGTTTCCTTAGGATCCTTGAGGACGTACAACCTGATTCCGTAAAAGTAGGTTTTTAAAAACTCGTTCCAATCCAGTTGTCGAAGATCAGCAAAGAATATCTCCTTGTCTCGGTTAGACATCTTATTTAACAATTTTCTCATATTATGCGATTTATACGCCCAATCTCTCATGGCGAAGTACGATAAGACCCTAATAAATTTGTGCAACTTCATGTACATTTTCAACATTCTAAAAACACATATGGTTGAAACCTCTTTTGATAGTAGTAAGGTTACAATTATCTTTATTTTTTAAGCAATTGCATTTAAAGCGTGGTATATACTTACGTTGGTGGTTTCCCTAGGCATAAAGATACCAAATCCGAAAGACAGGCTGGCAGGGTATGCAACAGAAACGCAAAAAAATTGTATGCGTATACATTGGGGTAGATATGGAGAAAGTGGAACCATATAGATTTAGTACTTGGAGATTCTGACGCATAAAACAAGGATTTGTTGAAAAAAGGCCCCCATTTTATTGGCTAAAAAGTATATTGATATAATAATAATAACAATATTCTACCCCTCATTCTAATCACGAAGATTAACTCAAAAGACGGAGACTTGTGCGGGAGAGGAGGTGGCATATTATTATTATGCAGGCCACATATAAACACATTATATTAGATTATATGTTGATGTAATTAAATTACAAATTTTACATAGCTACTATACAATGGGGAAGTTGCATGAGTTTTATATTAGTTTGAAATGTAGTACAGGGTAATTTTTTAAGCGCATTGAAAGGTCAGAAAGGTCATTCGTAGTGTGTAGAGTAAAAGTCAAAATTGAAATTTTGACTTTAAAATTTGTATTAAGACTATATTTCAGGTTATAAACAGATTTGATTTATAAAAATGTTGTGTAAAATGATAATTAATGGTATCTCTTGAGTATTTTCATGTTTTTTTTAAATTTATGAGCACCCTATATCCCGAAAAGCAGAATTTTGTATAAAGCGTGACATTTTTCGAGAAAGTCAAAAACTAAAAACTTTCTCCTCCTATCAACTCCATCCGTGGACACACTATATAATTAACTGTCACGAAAAAAAATAGACATCTAATTATGCAGGTGATCAGTGTAAGGTAACCATGTTCATGATCGTTACAATCAACTACTAAAAATGGTATTTTGTCTGGTAGTCCACGTTTTGAATAGTTATTGTGTTTGTGTGTGTGTTATTCATGCAGAGACAGAAGAATATTCGGTCAGTACCTTGTCAGTATTGCTTTCAAAATGATACACCCGAATGTCTTGCTTCGTCTTCGATGCCTTATCCATTTCGTAAGTTCTTCCTACGTCCCATGCAGCTGCTATCAACGAGTTCATGCACATATCAACGGGCACCACGTTGCTATTCACTACAGGACTTCCATGTACCATCCTGATCACACCCAGGCCAGCGTACGCTGCTATACCTGTTGCAGCGTACGTGTTGTTGATCCAGGACTTGATTGGTTCCTTGTAGGTGGATACGGCTGAAATAAGTCTCTCAATAAATCTCTTTGGCGAAATATCATGACAAGTATGAAAAACATAGTTTTTTAATAGCGTTCTGAACTGTTGTACATTTAATAACTAATTTCAGTTAGAAGTTCGATTTTTTCAAAAAAATACGCCATAATTCTTGAACTAACTATTAATTTATTGTCAACTTAAATCATTTCTTATCATTATTATAAATTTTAACAGTAACTTATTACAATTGGTTATGGAATGACGGCTGGAAGTCTAATTCTGTCGCTATATGGAAACAGACACTGACAATAAGAAAAGAACGACTATGAAAATTCTAAGAGAAAGCGAGAATATTCCCTGGTAAACCACAAATATTCCCTCAACATCCAAAGTTGTTTCATCAACATCTAAAAATTATGTACAAACTCAAAATATTTTCCACCTACTTAAACAAATCTTCAGGCATATAATCATCTGGTATTAATTTATCTAGCTGTAAAGATTTTACTGTCAATGTATTTAATAAATGAGTTTTCATATGATTTCATATACAGGGTGTTAAAAATAGAGTGTAAAATATTTAAGGAGGTAATAGTTTGAACCAAAATAAGCAGAAAAGTCTCCATAAACATGGGTCCACAAAGTAACGATTGCGGAGATATGGAATGTTTTACGTTTTTAGCCCCTTTTTTATTTTGCAAAAACGTTGTTTATTTTCCTATAATAGTTGGTTGATATTTAGTGAAATAAACAGTACGTATTTGACAGTTGTTCTTAGTGCACAAGTTTTCTTTCGCTATGGCTCGTTACTCCAACGCAGAATTAACAGACATGCATTTCATGTATGGTCGTGCTAATGGGAACGCCACCGAAGCGCAACGTCTTTATGTTGACGCTTATCCAAATCGCCAGATTCCTTCCCAACGCGTGTTTGGAAGAATTCACCAAAGATTGCGTGATACCGGTTCCTTGAGCAAACAGTGTCATTTATCCGGAAGACCAAGGTTGGCATCCACTCCTAGAGCAGAAGAAGAAATTTTTTGCACTGGTAGAGCAGAATCTAGGTACGAGTGTGCGGAGAATATCAGCCGAGGTAGGAATTAGTGGACCTCTTGTTTGGAGAATCCTTCACGAGCAACTGCTTTATCCATATCATGTTCAACGAGTACAGGCCTTAAACCCAATAAATGATCATCAAGCACGTTTGGTTTTTTGCTGCTGGTTTCTACGTCATGATGCTGAAGACCCTCGTTTTCTTGCAAACATTCTTTTTACTGATGAGGCCGGGTTCACAAGAAATGGAGTGTTTAATTTTCACAATACGCATATTTGGGCCGACGAAAATCTTCATGCTCTAATAGAATCTGGACATCAGGCACATTTTTCATTAAAGATTTGGATGGGTATTGTAGGTGTCAGGTTTCTAGATCCTGTTGTTTTACCAAACCGATTAACAGGCGCTGCTTACCTCAACTTTCTACAGAACACCCTGTATGAGTTTTTGGAAAACATTCCTTTGAATCAGAGGCAACAAATGTGGTTCCAGCATGATGGTGCTCCAGCTAATTTTCCATGGCCGTTAGAGAGCATTTACATCAAACTTTTCCACATAGATGGGTAGGAAGGGCCGGACCTGTCTTATGGCCTCCAATATCGCCTGATCTGAACCCTCTAGATTTCTTTGTTTGGAGATATTTGAAGACATTAGTGTCCTGTAAATAGTCTGATAATAGTCTGAAAATTTCCAACTTCAACCATCCAGTAGAGCATGAGTTGTGTATAAAATAACCAAGAAAAACAAAACCGATTTTAAGAAATCTCTGTTTCATAGTTCTGTGTTTCAATTGATGGTGCGGATGTTGCCAGCAACACTATATCGTTCTCTGAAGGTGGATTTATTAATAACGTAACATGTTCCTCAAATTGGCATTGCATAATGAAACACTAAATTAAGTATTTAAAAAGAAGTTGCGTTAATTGAATTCAGCTTAACTTTTACCTATTGCGGGCCTGTGGATTCCAACGGGCAAATCGAAACCATCCTCTTTAACAATTCCCTCCGCAATTTGTTTGGTGAATGTGTAAGTATTGGGATAGTCCCCCATTAACCTACAATATACAGGGTTTGACGTAACGGAATATACAGGGTGTCTCAAACTCGACAGGATGGGCCTCCGGCGAGGACACAAAATAATTAAATAAAATTTAGGACACGACTAATGAAGTTTTAATTTACCACCTAAAAATCACAATAGCGGTGAAGGGAAAATAATTGCATGTTGGTTGTTTAATTTGTTCAATTTTTTAATATAGTTAAAACAAAAGGTGATGATAACAATAACTAAACTTAAAGAATGAGGCAAACGCCCTCATATTACTTACATCAGAGATTATAAATACACTAGATAATCACCGTCCATGTAGTTACTGAACGCGGTAAAAATGGATGCAGAAATTGATTAGTGTGGATGCAGGCCACCGCTCTCCTAGCGCTAGTGTATCTCATTCGGTTTTTTGTTGTTACATCTGCCAGCGATTACGGGCCTATTCGGATTTCCCGGACGACCCTTTTCTACCTGCACCAGAGATTTTGTATTTATAAGGGTCCCAATAAAGTGATCGATATTTTAATATGTTTTGTAATATAAAATAGGAGAAATGCTTGACTACTAATGATGAATGCAGTATAAGAATGCTCGGTATTTAAATAGCATTTGCATAATAAAAATACTAAGTGCTCGATAAGTTTTAGAAGTATGTTTCGATATTTAGGGTGGGTTTAGCAAAATCTACTCCTTTACTCCTTTTAAGTCGTTGTTAAATTGTTTTTGACGTTCACGGTGTGTCATACTATTACTCACATGAACTTTGTGTTGTTCCGAGCGTATATGTCCCACAATATGTGTTTTATAATTCCACGATATAACTTTTACAAATTTTGCACTTTAATTCTGTCCCGTCAAATTCTAAATCTGGATAATCTTTAATCCATTTCTCCACAGTAGAACGAGTGGGAGGCCGACGGAACATATTCAAGCACCGAAACAGACAAACCAACAAGAAACTCGACAAGAAATTAACATTTGCTAATAACGCGTTATCGTCCCTACAAAGATCCGACACGCACAACGTTTCACTGCGACCTTGACACATGCCGGTAAATAAACAGGGTGAGGTTCGTCAACACTGGCCATTATTTTGAAGATGATATTTGTTTTTAATTAGGAATATTTAAATATTACGATTTTCAACCGACGGACCTGAGTACGGACCTGAGATGTGCGAACGACATACTATCTTTACTTATAACTTTTAAAATGGAAGTAATATAGAAAAATGTATCTAATAAAAGTTTATTAGAAAAAAGAGAGCGTTTCAACAAAATTGGGTATGTTTCTGTAAAAAATATAATTGATGACGTCATTAGTCGTTTCTGTCAAATCCCAAAGCTAATACTTTCGATTGAAAATGGAGCTTACCTCATCCCATTTGACACCACGTTACCGAAATTTTATTTAATTTTTTTGTATCGTCACAGTAACCAGTATCGAGTTTGAGGCTCCTTGTACAGTAAAATCAGTTTTCCGTACTTACATATCTGAAATTTTATATAAAATGTTATCGGGTAGCTTCTCTGCCATCGTGATAAGTGTTTTACCGTCGAAAGCAGGTGGGTACACTTTTTCTTCGATCACCTTGCGCGTGCAATTCGAGTAAGCCGTGGAAACGTACATGAAAGCCTTGAGATTGGGCATATTGTGGGCAAGGCTGATGATGTCTCTGGTCGCTCTTATGTTGATAAGCGTTGCTGTTTTCAGTTGCTCCGTGAAATTCAGTGTGGCTGCCATGTGGAATATTATATTCACCTGCAAGCAAATGCACGTCTCTGCCAAACTAACTAAACAAGTTAATCATATATTTATATATCAGTAAATGATATAATATTTATATAACATAACAACTAAAATCAAGTTATAAGGTTTTTTTGTTGGAGCCCAAATGGCAGTTGTGAGGGATGCCTAGCAATAATATCAACAAACGCGGTTTAATGTACGCCATATTTAGTACGCGAAAGACCTCTGGCAGCGACATATTTTTTGATATACAGAGTGTTCACTAAAGAATGGGCCAAACATCAGATGTAGATAGTTTGGATAAAAATAAGTTGAAATAACTCAACTTACCTTAATCCAATTAACGATTAGGTAACGAATGATACTAACGGACCTAGAGAGTGTCAAAGCACTGTATTATACAGGGTGTTAAAAAGAGTGTAAGCTATTTCAGGAGGTACTAGTATGAACCAAAATAAGCAGAAAAGTCTTAATAAACATGGGTCCGCAAAGTACCGCTTGCGGAGATATGGACCACTATTCGTTCGACAAAGGAAGCTTTTAACAAACAAAAAACAAATGTTCAAAGTGCCCTCCATCCATTTCCAAGCAGGCACGACATCTTCGTCTCAACGATATTCGAACTCTTTCAACACCCTCCTTGGTTTGGATTTCTTGACACTTTTGATTAATTCGTAGCTGCAGCTCCAGGCTATTTACAGTACCATACACTAATGTCTTGAAATATTCCCAAATAAAGAAATCTAGAGGGTTCAGATCAGGCCGGAACTGTTTTATGGCATGGATCACCTGATTGAACCCTCTAGATTTCATTGTTTGGGGATATTTGAAGACATTAGTGTATGGTACTCCCGTAAATAGCATGGAAGAGCTTCAGCTACGGATTAATCAAAAGTGGCAAAAAATTCAAACCAAGGAGGGTGTTTTCGAAAGAGTTCGAATATCGTTGAGACGAAGATGTCCTGCCTGCTTGGAAATGGACGGAGGGCACTTTGAACATCTTCTGTAACTTTGTTTTTTGTTTGTTAAAAGCTTCCTTTGTCGGTTTATTCCCAATAAAATAAAATGTTTGAAAAAAGAATAGTGGTTCATATCTTCCCAACCGTTACTTTGCGGACCCATGTTTATTAAGTCTTTTCTGCTTATTTTGGTTCATACTAATGCCTCCTGAAATATTTTACACTCTTTTTTTAACACTCTGTAATTGATATTCATTGCATATAACAAATTGTAGCTCTTTGAGCTCAAACCTACCTCATTTTCGAGTATTCTAGAGTCCTCTAAGGTCAATCCTAAGTTTGGTAAGCTACAGTCCCCCTGTATCCCCACGACATTGTCCCCAAGGTGCGGCCGTTCCTTCTTTAGTTTATCAAACAGAACGTCATCTAGAATCTCTTTCGCTCTAGTTTTCGGATCCTTCTCTTTTTTTTGCCTAATTAAAATATAAATCGTTGATATATTTGGGCAAGAACGTAGCAGCTTTTCTATGAGGATCTTGCCAAAAAATCCTGTAGCTCCGGTGATGAATATTTTGGAATTGCTATAAAATTGCTGTATCGGGGTTAATTTTAGGTTTTCCACTGGAGAACCCATTTTCTTATTACTTATTAAATAAATTCCGTAATACAATAAAAAGCCTGAAAAGAGAAGTAATAAATTAAGAAATGAGGGATAAATGGTCAATTAATAATAATCAATACAGTTGCGACTCAATCAACAATCTGGCGACAATTTTCTAAGGATATAAATTTAAGCCAGATACTTCCATCGAGAAATCGAATGTAATATTGCAAGATTGGGCTTTTAATATGCGAAAATGGGACGGAAAAGACTACACAGAAGCGGTAGGTAAAACAATTCGGAATACCACCGCTAAAATGCTACAAAGTAAATATTATAAAGAATTCAATATTGTATTTAACCCGACGTACAGCTTAATTCATTACGAGCTACACGTAATGCGAAACGTAAAATCCTACAAGCATAACCCGAAAAGAGAAAATGCAGTGCATCAGCTCTTAATAAATGTGAAATGGTCAGATTATATGACGAAAATGAACCGGAAAAGAAATTACATCACATTTTGGCATTTGAATTAGTTTGGCGTGGAGGAGAAGCAACTTACTGCAAAACTTATTTCAATCTGTGTCGATTGGAATTAATGAAATTTCCAAATGAACTAAATGTTCAGCACAACGCTTTGGTATATATGTCAACGTGTCAAAATTACAAATCCAGCGGCAGCTGTTTGCAAATTTTGTAAAAATGGAATTGAAGAGCAACCTCTAATAAAAATAACAGGACACATCAATTCTTCATCAATAAAACCATACTTACCAGTTGACCAAAGGGTACCATTAAAGCATTATTCAATCGATTCGTTTGGAAATAATTGTTGAGGTAAAAATTTAAACAAGGTTTAAAACTCCTAACTTTAAAATTACATCGACACTTCATTATTTTGGGCCATAAATATGGCTAAAAACATTAAGAATAAGAATATAATCCAGTTCATGTATCAGAAATTCGTAATCAATTCTGGTTTGTTGATTTTCAATGTGGATAGGTACTGCTAACATGAGTAAAATATACTTGTATATGCCTAAATAAAAATGTACTTACTTTATATGAATATTTCTTACTTAGGTATCTTCCAAACTTCATAAATTCTACAGCAAAACCTTTCTAATAACTATACAAACGTTGTTTTTGTTAAAAATAATCACTTTCAGATACGTTTAAACACTTATTTTGAAAGCTAACCGACTTCAATTGTGACTTAATTTGACATATGTCAAAATTAATTAAAAACAACTGACATCTAGTTACATATTTGCCTAGGGCTTTGTACACTGGTTATAGATTCGAGCATATAGACAAGATTATATGATCGAATAGTTACAGTATTGGTATAGGATGTCCAGAAACTAATGGTCAAAAATGAAAGGTCATACAGGAAAAGTTAAGATAATGTGAGTACTTGATATACATCTTTTTTCCTATCTGGCTTCCTTAATAATAGATACATAGATGGTTTAGTGACAACAGTTACAAGAGTATGTATTTTTGTCAGAACACGTTAAAGGCTGTGGTAAATTAAATAAAATACAATATTATGACTTAACATTGTTAGGAAATTCATGCATCAGATGTAAATCTGTGGCGGTGATACTGTAAAGACAGTACGACAAAAGAAATATTTTAGCTAGTGTTGAGATAGTTGATCTCACATTCAATTGACTATGATATTTCATAAATTTGTACAGACTGATCTAACTTATTTAATTCTGTGGTATTTAATCTCGAGTAGAGAAGATCTCCTCCAAGGTTTGTGTTGGAGTTGGGTGATATACCGTAGGTGGGAATATTACGTACGTTTTTGTGTATTAGTATAAGAGTCTCAAACATATATAGGGTGATTTAGAACGTATCTAAAAAAAATTGAGAATAGATGAGTCATGAAAAAAGGAGTCGAGATCGTAAAAGAATTTTTTGTAAAGTTGTTAGTTTCCGAGTAAAAAATTATTGAAGTTGTAGCATATTCAACCTTTATCTGAGCCACTGTAGCCTTTAGCCAGGCATTTCGAATATTGGAATCAGATTACAGAGTGCAAGTGTAGTGCAACGCGAGGGAAATTTGAAACCCATTCGTGGAAGAGACGGACAACGACGTTTAGGGTATATTGCAGCAGTGTGACGTATCATACATGAGGCTCAATTATATAAAATTGTATTTGTAAGAGTCCCTGTACATTCAAAATTTAGAGTAGTCACACATACCATGTAGAATCTTATAAAGAAACATGACACATTCCATATTTCTACGTTGCTCAAGACTGGACACTCTGACTTGTTCCAGAAAAATATTTTGCGGAATACCTATTTGAGGATAACTATCATCTTGACAGAAAGAGAGCAACTTTAATAAACGCTACTGGACATCCTCAAGGTTTTATTGAAATATATTATAACCAGGATTCGCACAACACTGGCATACTCGAGCTTAAATCTAACAAAAGCATTAAACAGTGTCATATATACTTGAATATTAGAAAAACCATAAGTCATTCGTGTTAAAAACTCAGACACTATGTGCTGTTTGGCCTATTTTATCAATATGAAAATTAAAACTTAATTTATGTCAAAATAGACGCCTAGATCTTTTACCGTATCAGGACGGTCAAGCATGCTACACTAGCTAGCATTTAAAGGGAGATTATTAGCAGTACACCAATTCTGAATACTAATTAGACAATGGTGCAAGCTAATACAATCATTAACATCACTAATCTTGTTATATATTTTTACATCGTTTGCATACATGAGATCATGACGTGAGACAGTCAATATCTTGAAATATGTCATTAATATAAATCTCAAATAATAAGGGACCCAACATCGATCCCTGAGGCACACCAGATGTAGTAGATGCCGACTCAGACGTGCAATCGAAATACTGGACAAATTTGTGTCCATCATTTAAATAACGGAAGCAGCAAATCATGTAGTCCAAAAAACTTCAATGTGATGCATATCAAATTGAACACAATTTGATACATGGTGATTTTCCGGGTTGTTATGCCGTGACCTCGGTAACTGGTAGCTGCCAGAAACAGAGTTAAAATGCACATCCCTAGCATTAGCTGGGATTCTTTTACCTGTCCTGGTTGTTCTCGAGCTAGGCTCTGTGGGGACAGACCCGCTATCGGTGTCTCTGGGCCTGTCCATATATTGATTTCGGTTCCTACTGTTGGTATTACGACTACTACGGTCGGAACCGTTCCTCGGATAATGGTGGTCCTCCGAGGCGTTCCGTAGCCGCCGCTGTAACTGGTCGCATCCCATGCTTCCAAAGGTTTCGCCGCTCTTCACTGTCGGCTTCAGTCAAGAGCCACCACTGAAGAAGCAGTAAAAATGGCAGTAAGTGGACTAAGTGAAGTAACAAGTGCAATCTCTAATAACAAACACCGGTATACCATCAGGATCTCGAGTAAGTTTAGGTTTTAATCGTTTAAGGGCACATAGTGCCTCAGAGCATGACAAGCTAGGAACATGCAACAAATCCATATGAATAAGTGAATTAGGACAATTGACTACGGTATTATCCGCTATTTCTTGAAATATATTGCACGTTACATCATTATCTCTAAATACTGAGGGTGGATTGCTGCTTTTATGAGAATTTACTTAGTTCCAAAATGTTTTGACATCAGATTTAATGTTATTTTCAACTACTTTAATATAAGCAGTATAAAGAATGCAGTATATAGTACTGTATACCCTATCATTCTTGACCACTAGTTTCTGGATACCCGGTATCTGTAAATAATTTATTTGCACATAAAAAAATACTAGTGTAAGTACGTTCAACTTTTTTCTGTCGTTTCGTTTGGGGTACATATATGGAAAACCAATTTCCAAATCTGAGTTGTTAATAGACTCTAATAAGTTAGAAGCGAGCCAGTGTATAACAACATTTCCAGGCAATTTCGACATGGCCATTAGGCGTTTCCTAGTAGAAAATTCGATTTTAAAAACTCCATCGGAAAGGATCGGAATTTTTTTCAGTACACACTAACTCGCTGCGTCGCAGTCGAATTTATTAACACAATTTTATGGCAGTGTTTGTTCGGTAAATGGAGAGTTTTAATCGTAATGGGGAAACTGCATGAATTTAAATTGGTTTGAAATCTATTGGAGGGTAATCTTTCAAACATATTGAAAGGTCAGAACATGTGTCTAATATCACATAATAGTTAAAATATTAACATTAATAAATTTCGATGGAATGTAAAGACAACCACGTGGCCGAAAACGCGATATCGTTGGTGCGGCGATACATGCCGTTCAGCGCAGTTTGTTTCCATGGATGCAGCTGTAGGTTAAGGTGTTGCTGATGTAAACAGACGTTTCTTTCTTGTATTTTTGCATTTTTGTGGCATAAGGTAATGTCATAATTATTAGTGGTGATGTAAATTTACGCTATTGTTAAACGTAACTTGCTATTGGGTAAGTATCTGATAGATGGTTTTACTTGAGGCATTTAGCTATCTGATTTCACAATAAACTATTTGTTTTAATTTGAAAAATAATAAGCAAAAGTAAGAAATGAAATTAATTTAATAAATTTTTATTGCTATTTGCGATTTCGTCTCTCCTTATCTATTACTTTTGTTTATTATGTTTTCAGAATAAAATAGGTAATTTAATGTAGTGAAGTCTGATAGCAAAATTTTATAAATGCCTCAAATAGTATTCTACATCTTGTAAATAGTAGCAGCAAATACAGAATATGTTATTTGGAATCAGAATGAAGCGCTGAAAGCAATAAATGAAAAAAATATATGTTTGCTACCATTGATATTCAAAAATAGTATATTTTTACAACTTTATATTTTATTTCTTTCGAAGAACCTACTTGTATTTCCAATTAAACTTACATTCTTCTCTTTACGAACAATGTTGCAGTGCTTCCTTTCATCGCGTTTCGTCACCCTACACCTACATTTTTCTCTTAATTTTTTTGAGACGGTGAAATATTTTTTATTAGGCGCTGTATGCTGCATACATAATGGTATAAGGCAATACTTCTTCCATTTGCCTGGTGAAATGCACTTTCAGTGCCCATTTTACTATTTCCTTTGCGACTTTATTCGATACCAATGTATATTTAACACAAATGGCAAAGTGACTCTCCTAAACGTATGTACTTGTTGTCCGTAAGCATGGAAATCCTATACAGATATGAACTAAAACAGACTGCTGTATTTAGGTATACGCGTGCGAACGGCATCTGACGTCACAGGTCTAAGCTGTGGTGGCGACTGTTTTGTGGAGGCGTGGACAGACTAAATTTTGAAATACCGTTTTCACGAAATTGTCTAGGGCAAAAGCTATTTCGATTAAAATAATACGTTCTTTCTCCTGCACGTATTTAGAAAAATCTTGCAATTTTATCATTCATTTGAAGTAATCTACACAGATTTTACAAAGGCATTTGATCGAGTTGGGCATGCTTTGCTATTACATAAACTTAATTATTACGGTTTCAGTGACCCCTTACTTGAATTAATAACATCATATTTTAATCGCTGACATTTATTTGTCAGTTATAATGGTTTTAACTCAAACAGATAGGCAACTACAGGCGTACTTCAAGGCTCTAACCTGGGGCCATTACTGTTTGATATATTTATTAATGATTTGCTGGACAGTGTTGATTGTAACACTTTATTATTTGCTACGACAAATAAATGATGTAGTTACATGGTGCAACGATAAGCAACTTTTAAAGACATTGCTAAATGGAAAGGATCCTATACCAGAGAATTGAATCCGCTGCATTTTAATTATTATATTGACACTGTTCAATTTTTTCGGGCCACTTCTGTTATAGATTTAGTGTTACACTTTGACCATTAGTTTACTTTCAAAGAGTACATTACCTTAACATGTGCTTTCGCTTTGACAGTGTTGGGTTTCATTACACATAACGGTGGCTCCTTCACTAATTTTGATGCTCTTAAGACATTATATATCTCACTTGTCCGGTCTAACGTGGGATACCCTGCTATGGTGTTTTATCCTGTTGTTGACTTTTAAGTTAGACCGAGTTTACCCACCGCAAGGTTTTGACCACATGACTTTAATTACTAAATTTGGCTTGCATACGTTCTATCACAGAAGCATTTTGAATTCCCTAACTTTTTTATACAAATTATTGCACAATTTGACAGATTCATAGTCTTGCTACCAATGTTTAATTTTTTATGCCTAGACAAAATCTTAGAGCAGCTCACACTTTCTATAATATTAACCCGAGAACTAATATATTGATGACATCGCTGCATTGTAGGTCACTTCCTGTAAATCGAGCCACTTAGGCCAAGCAGGAAGTAAGCAGATCACTTATATCTCACCTGCACTCAGTTATTATGTGAACATACATATGAAGGAACAGCCAGTTCAATTGTCGGTCATCTCACCTATGGCATACTGATGAGGGATAACAAGCCCGAAACCGGTCTATGTCTGGTGGTGTGTCCGACAAGGGTTCTCGGTTGTTCACACAGATACTGCAGGAGTAATTCAATGCCGGTCGGGGCATTAGTCCGCGGAGTAGTTGTTTCCTGCAGTATCATTTACAGTTATGTGTCTTAATTATAATAAAATATCTCATTTGTGTGTAACGAAGCTTCTTGATACAGTAAATACTTTTATCTTTATGTTATAGTTTGACTGATTTGTTTATTTTAAGCTTTGTTTTTCTTTTTACGAAAACTTACTTCTACTTCGATGCTGTTAGTACTTTTATTTTATAGTTTGACTTAGTTTTTGATTATTTTAAGTTTTATTCTCTTTTTTGCGAGTATTTAAGTTTATTTAGATTAGTAT
The DNA here is from genome assembly GCA_025584915.1 of Monochamus saltuarius. Taxonomy (NCBI): domain Eukaryota; kingdom Metazoa; phylum Arthropoda; class Insecta; order Coleoptera; family Cerambycidae; genus Monochamus; species Monochamus saltuarius. The sequence continues at coordinate 119,237,416 of CM046721.1, read as the reverse complement.
GTTATTTGTATGATTTTTTACTGCTATAGTACTTTTAGTTGTCCTGTTATTGGATTTTGTAATCTGGGCAATGATTAGAATAAATAAATAATAATTATATAATTTCAATATTATAACGCTTTATAAAATTATTTAAGAGTCTGCAGAAATTTCTTGTATGCGCATTTGATTTAAGGAAGATTTTTCAATTATTAGACTAAGATATTGGAAGGCACTTCACTTCACTTAACTCAACAAACTTTATAGGTGTCATTCATCTCTATTACAGTGGGGAATCATGGGTAAGAGGATTAGCAACCCCAGCGCGCGATCACGCGCCAAACAAGACGTAAAGAGATAGAAAATACCGAACCTTATTGACGGCCTTAAATCCTGAGATGGCGCTGACATTTTTCGATATTCAAATCTGGATTTTAGGATTTACGTCCTGGAATAAGAAACCCTCTTATTGTGGGCAAGCTTTGCTTGAAAATATTTATTCTTGATGTTATTTTCTGCTGTTTCTATGCACTGCAAGTAGTATTTGTCTTATATTCTAAAATTAAGTACTAAATATCTATAGGTTTCCACTTTTATTATATTGAAGTAGTTCTGTGTATTTGCGGCTAAAGTACTGGAATATCGATGAAATTTCAAGTCGTGACATTTAAATTTTAGCAGGATTATAATTATACACTATTGGAATACAGAAAGTTTAAACATTCATGGTATAATCTTCAGAAATATTATTGGGAATGAGGTCTAAAGTTAAAAAAAAACAATTTTTTGGAAAGTCCACGTTTTGGCTTAATATAACAATAGTTATTTATGCAACAAGTACAAAAAGTAAGTGTTTATTGCACGCGACGTGAAATTGTCCAACGAGGCCTTCAGCAATAAAGTTTTGTTTATTGCATGAACGTAGAAAATCAATATTATTCTCAACATTATTAAGGTATCATTTATAATATATTCTATTACGTATTTTATTCCCCATTTTATATATTTGTATTTTACACGGAAAACTAAAAGACAAAAAAATTCCAGAATTTAAGCTCGATATTTAAAAAATGGGTCAAAACCCTCTTTTCCTGCGCAAAGTCGGCGCCTATGATAAACATCGACTGAGATGGCTTAGATCCACAAATAAAGCTTACATCTGGCAACAATGTCAACTACCATGCCGTCGTTTTTTTGCAGCTTCTAAAGACAGAAACGACAAAAATTGACATTCTTATAAGTAATAATACCTGATAGATAGGTAACAGTTAATCCAGTTAGCTGCAGTATTTTTGTATTCGTTACAAATTGCTACATTTGCAGTCATTACAACCACTCACTACTGATAAAACACACTTCCCGTAGATACAGTTAGACAAAATGCCTAATTATATATAAGAAAATCGAACTAAAGGAATAGGTACCTACAGATAGATAGTAGAAAAATTTTAATGCACCCGCGGCAGTCTTGTCCCATAACCTAGAAAAACAAACCGGCGAACTATACAGGGTGTTCCAAAAGTAGCCTGCCAAAAATTAACTATGGATCCTACGATCAAAAATAAGAAAAAAAATATAATCATAAGTCTGTAGAGACCCCCTAACGGAGCTATTGCTCTTTAAAGGGGGACCCCAAAACTTGATTTTCTCCAAATATTTTCAAAACGGATCGAGATCAAATTTAAAATTGAGTAAGCGCAATTAGATTGTTTCGAGAGATGAAAAAGCTAGCGCAATATTTATCCAATAACCTCCCCACTTTGGCACGCCTATGACTAATTATGATATTGCTTTTAGCTAACTTTTTTATCTAGATACATGAATGAATTTTCCTTAAATATTAATAATTAATAAAAACAAATTTACATAATAAATAAATATTCTCGAATGTTGGGTTATTACAGTTTAATAATTTTGATATTACGTTTTACAATTGAATACGAATTTTTAGTATTACTCGTAAGTACAATTAATTATTTAGTTTGTAGTTACATGCATCTAGCATAGAAATTTATTGTTTTCTTAAGTAGTATGGTACTAACCTGTTTAAAATTCCATTTCGAGTGAAGTTGCACTTGTGCACTGTTAGGTCAGACATTTCCGATATTCCGTAACAGCGGCATTCGCATTTCGTAAACATTCTCCGTATAACACTACCATTTCCGCATATCCGGAATTTGTAAAATTATGCATTGTGAATGTAAAATTATGCATTGTCAATTTACGACGAATACGCGAGACCGAAATAAACAAACTACTGCTTACTGCTTGTATTCTCTCCATCCCCCCTCCAAATGTGTGGCGTGATCTACAAATTTGGGGGGAAAGAAATGCGGAAAATGCAGAAAGTGCGCTAAATGGTGGTAAATTTGAATAACACCCTGAAGTGTTAGACGATATTATGTATGTAAACACGATGTGGCAACGATGTTTAATCCGGCATTCGATTGTCGTATAGATGCGTCATGAGAAAGCTCGTTGCGCACCAGGAGCGTCGTGATACCGATTTTTATAGGGTGCTTTGTTTATTTCTTTAAAGGTGGAGTAAAAATTTTTTTTCGATTTTCTGCCTTTATTAGGCCTACCGAATACGTGGTTAAAATTGATGACATTATGACTGACTCACCCTGTAGTGATGTATATCTTAAGAAACAAATTATTAATTTGCCATTTTTTAAGGGTTTTCCCTTATAAAAAAACTCCCAGTGTGATTTTTGTACAACCGGTGAAAATAGAAACTCCAATAGGTAAATAATAATGTGAGTCAGGTCGTAGTTTTTTACCTTAAAGTGAACCTGAAATTCATTTTAGAGGGTTTTTTTGGGCTGGTAAAAATTCTATTCAAGATTCTAGAATTACCACAACGTGTCTCTTATCTGTACACTTCGATTCATACCCGTGTACAAATTAATTAAGATTAAGGATAAAATTTAAAAAATGTATAATTTTAAAACGTGCTCTCTTTGTTTCAGGACCTTAACAACAGTATACTCCCCGTGGCAGTCCTCTCCATCCTAGCCTTCACTCTCGTCTTCGTGCTGCTGGCCTCTCAGTTTCCGATGGTGCTAGAGTCCGAAGCTTGGGCTCTACTTTCATCGATTGTTGTCACTGTCACCGTGTCAACAGCGATGTTGTTGTTAGCGGGTCGGCAAGCGCCGTTGCCACTGTTCGCCCTTTTGATCGCCATTCACACCATGCTGCCGTTATCCAGATCGGTTGCTCTTGCGCTAGCTGTCTTAGTGACAGTAGCCCATTTGTCCGTCTCGATAGCCTACAGGATCAATGCCGGGCCCCGTGCTTACTACTTACAGGTAAGGATGATTAGAGGAATTGAAATATGTGTGAGTGAGAACATATTGTGTAAAAATAACACCAACCGTTGTAGATATTACACATTGTTTAGTAAGTGGAAGGGGAAACACAATGCTGGACACGAGCAGGTAGCGACGCGCAATTGTAGTTTTGTGTGTATGATACAAGTCACTGCTATCTGTGGACGATAATCATAAGTGTATAGTTCTAACCAGATCATGGTCCACGGACCGCAATTGCAAATACATTTTCAAATTACAATTTGCATGCAAAAGTATGGTGTAAACTAGAATGTGTGTCATGAAAATGTGGTAGAAATAGGTAAGTAACAATGGTTGTCTTCATCGGATACAAAGCAATGTTGATTAGCTCCTTATTTCAGAACCTATCTTGTGTGTCATTCCATGATTACCATTTCATTCGATCCTCAACTACTTCACTATAAAATTTTGAAAAAATAGATCACAGCTGGAAATTATTTATTTAAGCAGTTTATTCAATAAAGAGCCATTTGAACTTTATTATCATACAACACCATTGAGTATTTTGTGACACCAAGGTACATTTATTATTTAGCTGCCAAAACGTCCTTGTGGTAAATTTATAAAATAATAATCAGTTACTGACAACAAAATAATGGTACTTACACTATTATAAAACATAATTATCGTATAGCCTGAAAATTATAGAATTGTTTTGCTGATTGGAGTGTCGTTTATTTTTTATGTCAAATTTGTACATTTCTTTATCTTCGTTTCGGTATTTATGTTTTATAAAACATCCAAATAAAATTATCCTCTTCAGCGCCGACAGAAACTAATCGACGCTAGAACTTTACAAAAGTTTGCAGATTTGTTTTTCATATTTTTAAAATTAAGTTTCTGGCGAACTGGAAAGTTCTGGAGTTAATAGATTTAAAAATCAATAAATAGATGTTCCAGCAAGTTTAATCCATTTTAGAACTAAGCATAAGATTTTACGGTACAAACTTTTTCAGAAGAGCCTTTGCAGTTCGTTTTTTACGTAATTATTCATATAATTTAAATTTCTTAAAGAAGTTAAACAGTGTACTGAAATTTAAATAAAATGCATCGAAGTGCTTTCTTTTGAATTGATTTTACTACGTGTTTCTTTAATACTTGTAAATATCAATATTTAATTTCGAATAGTGGTTTAGAAAAGAAAGTACAATTTTTTTAAATTAAAGTATTATTATAAAATGAATATATGTAGATGACTTACAAAATGGCTGACTACTCAATTGTTTTTATTGTCAACATAATTTTCGATAGTTTGTCACATTAAATACAACATTGTTTTGTAATTTAGTGTAATATACAGGATGATTCAATTCCTAATGAACAAACTTCGAGAGTAGATAGAACTTTGAAAAATAAGTTTATTATACAGGGTGTCCGGAAATGATGAGCAAACAATTCAGGAGATAATTCTAAACCGAAAATAAATGCTAATAACATTTTTTCCTAAACTGATTATTAATAGTAGGTGATAAAGTTAAAATTTTATTTTCGATATTTGTAAATGACTTCTTAAGAAATCCAAATATTTACATATAATTTGAAAATCGGGGTTTTTGACATCACTAGTAGAGGGCGCCACGTGTGGCACACCATGTTTCTTTTAAATGGCAGAACTTTAGGTCTTCCTGAGCACGTGGTAAAAATGTTTGTACTTAGTCATAGTTAATCCAGTTTAATAAGACATCTACAATATTTTTTCGTTTCTTTGCATTTTCTGAGAACATTTACCATAGTAATGTATATTTTTTACACCATCAGAAAGTAGAGATTTCAACGAACAAAAAGCAGATATTTTGACGTGAGAATTTTCGGTTGAAAATTAGGGTGCTTTTTCGATATTAAGTAAAAAATTGCAGTGTGTTTGGGACATAAAAAGGTAAGATTTCATCAAATTTCGTGATAAAAAGAATTTCTTTGAAAAAGATACAAATAAAAAACCAAAACCTTGGTTATTTGCATTTTTCAGATAAATTTTGAGGTTATGTGAAAAAAGTGTAAATACAAGAGTTGTAGATCTTTTTATTACCTACAACTTTGCTATTTAACGTTTTTCCATAGGACTTGTAGTTTTGTCGGAAATCAAGATAAACCGTTTTTTACCCTTAAAAACTCACTCCCTTGCACTTCTCGACCTCAGATCGCCCGTAAATTATTTTTCCTTTCATTTTTGTTGTATTCTCTTCTTTTTCCAATGGATTTCATCCTATTATATTATTTCATCATATATTTTTTTTCACTTTTTACGATTTTCAAAGGCTTCAGCACTTCTATTTCCCAAATATTTTGATGAAAATATAAAGAATTATTCATTTGTTCGTATGACGCAATTCGTCTGAATTATTGCCGCAACTATATTAAAAAATGATACGATATATTTCTTTTCTTAGATGATAAATATACGCCAGGTTTCACTGTTTTGTTGAGCTTTACAAACAGTAAAATTTATAATACAACCGCAAATCTACCAGTAACGTCATTTTACTTCAGTTCTACAAGCAGTTGACAATTAATTGTGTCAAAACGGATTCATTAAGAACAAAGAAAATTAATTTTCTTTGTACCTATTCTAATTTAGCTGAGGTAGATTAAAATGCAACTTCGCTAATTGAAGGTATACATAAGCAAGTAAATGAAACTACTCAATATGGCCATATTTTGAAATATTATACAAGCTCTATGACAAATTTTGGCAGATGGTAACTGCGTCAATTTCAAACATTTTTGCTTATATAAATATACAAACGATCCGTTTTTGTTATAATGTAAATGATACTGCAGGAAACAACTACTCCGCGGGCTAATGCCCCGACCGGCATTAAATTAGGCAGTTACATCTCACCTGCACTCGATTTATATGTGAAACTACATATGAAGGAACAGCCAGTTCAATTGTCGGTCATCTCACCTATGGCATACTGATGAGGGCTAACAAGCTCTAAACCTGTCTTTATCTAGTGGAGTGGCCGACAAGTGTTCTTGGCTGTTTCACACAGATACTGCAGGTATAATTCATTGCCGGTCGGGGCATTAGCCCGCGAAGTAGTTGTTTCCCTGCAGTATCATTTATAGATTTAAATGTTGATTTGCTTGTTATTTCAGAACTTATCTTGTGTGTCATTCCATGATTACCATATCATTTGATCCTCAACTACTTAGCTATAAAATTTTGAAGATGGTAACTGCGTTAATTTCAAACATTTTTGCTTATATGAATATACAAACGATCCGTTTTTGTTCAAAAGCTAAAAGCATCTAAAAAAAATCGTTTTATATTATTTGTTAATTTGGTTAATAAAGGTTAACTAATGTTAACAAATAAATAATAATTATTGTAATAGCATTTTTTTATCAGACTGTTTTGATTGAGTGGTTTTTTAGGCTTTCACGGCCAGTGTTGTAATTTGATACATGGTGATTTTCCGGGTTGTTATGCCGTGACCTCGGTAACTGGTAGCTGCCAGAAACAGAGTTAAAATGCACATCCCTAGCATTAGCTGGGATACTTTTACCTGCCCTGGTTGTTCTCGGGCTAGGCTCTGTGGGGACAGACCCGCTATCGGTGTCTCTGGGCCTGTCCATATATTGATTTCGGTTCCTACTGTTGGTATTACGACTGCTACGGTCGGAACCGCTTCTCGGATACTGGTGGTCCTCCGAGGCGTTCCGTAGCCGCCGCTGTAACTGGTCGCATCCCATGGTTCCATGGTCTGGTCAAATTGTTTTGATTGAATTGATACGAAATTATATATTTTAAATTATAAGTTCCTAAACAAAAACGAATTGGAACTACGTTCATAATATAAGAAAAAATGTCTCATCTATCGGACAGAAGTTGAAAATATGCTACTACGCACGGATATTTTTTGCAGAAGCTGAACAAAAACTGTATTGCTTACGTGACTTAAATCCAAAATATTTTCCATCGAATTTATTATATGGCTTATCGTTTATTGCCTGTGTAAAAATTTAAATAAAACATGGGTATTTTATAGTGCCAGGCTGAACGTATTCCACTTTATGATATAGACCTGAACTATCACCTCTTTTATATACTGCAACGCTCGCTGAATTATTTATATCACCCATTCCCCTCAATTAAATGGATTTGTACAGCATGGATTTGATCTATAATATTTTTTGTCTACGACTATATTGTAATATAATACATTATTCGTTTGTTTAAAGAATAATGATGTACAGTCTAGGATTTCTAACGAGAATGTCCTATGGCTTTTCGGATATTCAAGTACAGTGCCTTCATAAATGATTACAAGCCACGTGACTAGAACTGTGATTCTCTCAATTGCTGTAGTGAGGACAGTGGCGTAGCCACGGGGGGGGGGTATCAGAACCCCCCCCATGAGTTGGGTTGGTTGGGTCACTACAAACCTGCAATCACTCTATTCGCCAAGATTTAGCAATGCGGTCAGTGAACTAGATCTCCTACGGCAACCTTACATTAGGGTTCATCTCCATTAAATCATTTATAAATTAAAGGGTATGGATAAATATTTAGAAAAACACGACAAAAATAGGGACAATGGAGACCTCGGAAAAGGACCATCTCGCCGCCAAAAAAAAGCAAAGCGTCTCTGCAGCTATCGACCAACGTGGCAGACTGAATATATTTGGCTAATAACGGGTTCAAACAATTTTTCTACAAGATGTCTAGTATGCAAAAAGGATTTTTCAATTAGTCACGGTGGCCTTAGTGATGTCAAACAGCACTCTAATACCAAAGAGCATAGAAGACGCGAAAATGTCGAAATCTTCTCAAGTTTTAACAAAATTTTTTGCAAACAGAGAAAATATTCAAGAAACTATCGATGTTACAGCAGCAGAGCTTGGGCAAATCTACCACTGCGTTATATATAAAAGATTCTGAACTACTAAAAAAATATTGTCACAGAATTTGCCCCGTTCGCACCCAATTCGACGACTGTGGTATCGCGAAACGGTAGATTGCCCCGATCGCCCCTACGCGATTAGACTTATTTTAAGCAATTTGCCCTTGAAAATTTCAAAATTTTCTCCTGCGGCGCTAACCTCCCTCCCCTCTTCAGCTGATATAATAAAAAATAATGTTCTTAAAATTCAGAAGGTGGCAACCCTGCCTGCAACTAAATTCTAATTTTATTTTTGTTATTTTCGTAAAAAATATTGTTCGTACTTGTTTATTATTTACATGCTTATGATGAGATTTTTTTTATTTACTTTTTATTGTTTCAATTTATTAAAAATTATTTATTTTTTTATTAAAAACATCTAGTTTGAAATACTTTGTTCACTGAACCCCCCCCCCATGTCAAATTTCTGGCTACGCCACTGAGTGAGGAAAAGGATATTCGCATATGAATTGCTCTGCGATTGATTTGAGAATCTCGACACTGATCACGTGGCTTGTAATCATTTATGAAGGCACTGCATACAGGGTGTCTCGCTTATAAATGGAACAAGCCTGTAACATGCCTACCGTGCACCCGATTTCAAAAAACTTTTTTTTGTTGGAAACATTTATCTTGGTCATACCTGGTGTTCTCTAAAATTCGAAACCGTGGCCAACTACGATACAATTTATGTGGCTTAAAACCCTACCAACCAAATTTTTATTGACACAGTATACAGGGTGCTCAGGATAATTTCGCTGTCTCGCTTAAAAGTGGAACAAGCCTTTTACATGCCTACCGTTCGACCGATTTCAATAAACTTTTTTTTGTTAGATACGGCTTCAAAAAGTCTATCTTGCACATACTTACTGTTCTCTAAAATTGGAAACCGTGGCCGACTACGATACAATTTATGTTGCTTAAAATCGGAAAATCATATTAGGGATTATTTGAAAATATCAGGAAAAGGATATCTTTATATAATTAACGTCTTACGTAAATTCCAAGCAGGTACCAAAGTTACGTAACGATGTATAGTCGTCAAAATTTCGTTAACATATCTCTCTCCAAGCGCTTTCAACAAGTAATAAAGCCCTGGCATTATGGATGGTGCTCCAAGAAGCTCAAGCTTTCAGGTTTTCTGCTTCCCTGTTTCATTACATTAATTACCTTCTAAGACAGATTCGGGATTATGCCCTTTACGAACTGACAATTGTTCCCTCCCTAATCATCTTGGCATACAAAAGACCCGCTGAAATTGTTTGCCGCATTTAATAAACAGCGATACACATGCTTACACATCAAGGGGATTCCAATGCAATACTGCATTTTTAAGTTTAGTAGTTATTTATACAAAATGAATATAGAGCGACTCATCTTTGCACGCGCTGGAAGTTTCTTATTAGGTACATATCCATGAGGAGACTAAAATTTAATTACTAGTTTTATGAGAAATTTATTTCAAAAGTGTTTATATGAATATTCATATGAAATATTTGAGTTTATTCGACATATGAAATTTTAGTTCCGTGAAACAAGTTGCCAGTGAGTATAATGTTTCCACAGTTTGAAAAAAAATTAAAACAGCCAAATAAAAATTAATAATAAGCCGCATCTTTGATGTAAGTGTAAACGTTTTTTTTTATTACAACTTTCTTTTACGTATACCTACAATCTACATGTGACTAGTTTTTTCGCAAAAATAGCCTACTTGACATTAAAATCTTATTAAAAACGACTCATTTTTTTATGTAAGTGTAAAAGTTTTTTGTTACAATTCTAAACCAATCTATTTCTAAGAATATAGTTACTTCATATTTTAATGTATACAATCTACATGTGACTTTAATTTTTACACAAAAATAATCTGCTATTAAGATTTCATCAAAAACAATTAATTTATTATATAAGTGTAAAAGTTTTTTTGTTACAATTCTAAACAAATAAATTTCTTCCAAAGCAGTTATTTTATTATATATACAATCTACATGTGACATTAGTTTTGACAGAAAAATAGCCTATTTGACATCAAAAACGACTCATTTGTTATGTAAGTGTAAAAGGTTTTTATTACAATTCTGAACAAATAAATTTATTCGGAAGGAGTTACTTCATTTTTTATTGTATTAGAAAGGTAAGCTAATATAAATGAAATCTCCTACAATTCCTATCAATGAAGTCATATGTATGCTCTCTGATACCAAACATCTAGGTAAGCTAGTGAACAATTCCACAGACAAAGCTCTACTCAATAATTATCTAAAAAAATAATTTAGCTAAATTTACTAACCTGGTTTAATGAAAACACTCTATAAATATCTAAGTTCACTTTTAAAACTGTGGGAACTCGACAATTCAACCACAATAGATGAGATCTGATTTATTTCTGCATTTTTAGGATTGCTTCTTCAGATGGCCTCCTTTAAGTTGAGTCAAATATCTAACTGTAAAAATAATTTTTTTAGATAATTATTGAATGGAGCTTTGTCTGTGGAATTGTTCATTAGCATACCTAGATGTTTGGTATCAGAGAGCATACATATGACTTCATTGATAGGAATTGTATGAGATTTGATTTATATTAGCTTAAAATACCTTTTTAATACAGTAGAAAATGTTACAAAAGCTAATAATGAAAAAATATATGGGTAGATATTGTGGGTGTAATTTAACGCTGGTCGGGGCTTTAGTCCGCAGAGTAGTTAGTTTCACACAATATTGTTAATACCTCATATTTTATTACGTACATGCGACTTTAGTTTTTACACAAAAATAGCCTTTCTGACATAAAAATCTTATCAAATAAGTGTAAAAGTTTTTTTCACGATTCCAAAGAAATACACTTTGAAAGGCGATAGTTCATACATGTATATCATATATACAATTTACATGTGGCTTTAGCTTGACAATTATTATCGATCAACAGTTAAGCGAACGAAGTGGTCATATTTATCCAAAAACCTACTATTGGAATATCTAACAAGACTACTTAAATTTATGGTATCCATTACTGCGGCAATAAATGAAGACATTAAGGCCTGCGCTATAGCTTGGTGTACTCACATAAACGTTTCTCATAATCGTCCGTAATGTCCTTGTTATACGACGATGGCTAGCTGTGCAAATAATTTTTATGTTAGCCAATACGATGAGATATTTTATATTTATGTGAGGATACGCATTTTCAAAATGTTTACAAATGATTATATTGCTTAGGGCAACAAACATGTTTATTATGCTTCTAGCGAAGAAGCATCGTGCTGAAATGTTTTTCACTTTGATGTTTTGCTTCTAGCCGGAAAGCTTTCTAATAAACATTTTTTTTAGTATGATGCTTATTTCAAATGTTTAAATACGAAAATAATTATTCTTCTGCTACTTGATATGAAGTCCTGAGGATACAAATTCCTATTTGGTGATTATTTCAAACACATATTATTTATTTCGAGTTTTACTAGTTTTTAAGTCAATTTTATTAAGAAAAAAGAAAACAGATATTGTGGACGATTGTTTTATTACAATACAATAAAATTATAACATTTAATTAATGTTTAATATTTTTCTTTGTGTTTATGCTATACATAGTGGCCCGCAAGTAATGGCTCATGAAGACATACCGGACACCTCAAAATTTTACGAATTGAGCCAATATGCCTGACAAGAAAGAAGATACAGGGTGTCAAAGTTGCAATTTAATTTTTTTTTTGTAGTAATTACACTTTGTTTGATTGTATCAACTTAAAAATTTGGGAATAGATGTTTTGGATATGAAAACAACAACAACAATAATTGGCAAATAAATTTTATTGATAAATATGAATGACATAACAACATTGACAGATCGGTGTTGGTTCGCGCCCAGCTGCCGGTAGACTGTATATAAGATATATTCGTGGAGAGAATTGGCACCCTCTCTGCGGGTATGGTAGAGTAGAAGAATGTTGGCTTGGGTCAATGTGAGAGATTGATACCGGTTGATATTTGACTACCCCCCTAATTAATGAGGTTTTCCAGGTTTCCCTCATTCCTGCACTGAATAGTGGTTAGGGCCTACCAACATAAGTCGTTCCTGAGCGCAAATGTGGCCTGCTTAATAATAATATGCCGCCCCCTCTCCCGCACAAGTCTCCGACTTCTGGGCTAATCCCTGTGATTAGAATGAAGGGTAGAGATATTATTATTATTGATATTTCCATGGCAACGTTGTCAAAATTATCAACATACGTAATCGAGACTTTGTTTAAATTTTCTATACAGATGGTCTTATTTCTTTTACTTACACGAAAGGTGATATCAAACAACGTTTTATGAAAGTTATTGATAAAAATGAGGACTTTTATATTATGTAAGAAAATAGGTATGAAATTGGGAAAAATGATTTCGATGACGTCACTGTCCATTGGGTGTTAAATTTACCAAGATGGTATTTTATGGTAAACACTCACTACATCATACCATAAACACCCACGTTTACGGGTTTTCGATTCCTCTTTCTGTTTTTACGTAATGGCAACCAACCATCAGCTCTGTACAGAATTAGGACATCAAACAATTGACACATATTCACAATTGCACCGGACAAAATTTTCAAAGTGTTAGAATTTCAAAACCGTTCCTTATAATGAAACCAAGAGACCTATAAGTCCTTGCAGTTACATAATGTAGGTGGCTATTAAAAGACAATTGTTTATCACATATAACACCTAAGTCACAGAAGGTATCAGGTCTAGAAAGCGTTGTTTAATGGAATAGTCAAGAGAAATCAACTGTTTCCTTGCAGAAAAAGACAGTATATGACACTAATACTTAGTGACTTATTGTTTATTCTGCACCTTGATATTTAGATTGTACTGAAGTTCGGCAGCATCATCAGAGTGCTTAATTGTACTAAACATTTTCAGATCATCTGCATACATTAGATAGGGCACAGTTAAATTATTAATGATGTCATTAACGGATAGGCTAAAGAATAAGGGTCCCAAATTAGACCCTAGACTCTCGAATTGGCTCGTACTTACGCAGACTTGCAACTGCGGCAAATCATGAAAGCCATCATCTATCGCCATTCGGCGATTACGATATTTGCAAATGAGGAATTGAATTACACCTTAAAACCCTACGGTAAACAGCTACGATTAGTAGGCAATCGATAACGGTGCCATTATATACAGAGTTCAAACTTGTTAGCTCTCATCGGTATGCCATAGGTTTGTTCTATAACTGAAAGATGAACATGAATGCGCGAGATCTAAATGCTTATATCTAGTGATGGCTGACTACACTATGTTGTGCCTAAGTTTCCTAGGTATGCTATTTACTAAGATTTTATCATTTGTTCTTGTTCCAGTTGGTTCCTGAGACAGTTATGCTTATAGCAGCCAGTTGCACGGGGCTGTATTACAGGCATATGACGGAAGAGGCGCATCGACGCACCTTCGTTGGGACTAGAACGTGTATCGAATCCAGGGTGAAGTTAGAGTGCGAAAAAGAGCAGCAGGAACAGCTACTACTTAGCGTCATACCTGCATACATCGCTGCTGAGGTTGGTATTTATTTTATCCCTTATTTAAACAGCAAAGTAACTGATTGTTTTCATGAGAAAGGTTGTCTAGACAGTTTCAAAGAAAAATGCTATAAATTTAGGAATTGATAAAACATCAGAAAGGAATAACTGTAAAAAATAACACATTTGAACTCAAGACAATACAGTCTTGTGTTAATCGAGGTCGACATGGGGTTGTGCATGTTTTTACATATGTTTCTGTATGTAGTGTGTGTAACATAGTGTCAAAAGTTTAACACATGTAATATTAAATATCTGTAACATCATAAATTTTACACATTTTGCTGAATTACATATTGGAAATATTTGTACTACTTTATTTGCGATGCAGGTGTATCAACTTTTATGCCTGAAATATTTCTTGAAAAAATATAATCGGTGACGTCATTAGTAATTTCTGTCAAATCCCAAAGATAATACTTTCGATTGAAAATGGAGCTTCTGAATTACTCTATATAGGTAAGGAAATAATGTAGTACTCATTTAAGGAAATCACTGCAAAGGCGGTAATGTACGTAAGCGCATCGCATATTTCACCAAATTTGATCCGAGCATCCCATTACTTCCAACGGCTTCTGCATGAAAACTCGCTGTGGATCATCTTCGACGCTGTCATGTACACCCAAATCAGCATTTATCGGAGTGAATGACGTACGCAGATATGAGTAATTCCGTACATTTTCTCGGATGAGATAGGAAAATTACCGAGGCGCGAGAAAAGATGTAATGAAAAGTGAAGTAATATCGGAGTATCAGGTTTTTGCGCTGTCAGTTCATCACACCAGCAAGAGTCGCAAAAAATTAAGTATACGTCCTTTGTAACGCATTTACAGACGAATACAAAGATTTAATATAGCTGTATTAATTTAAATATACAAGCAAGAATATTTTTGAATTGTTCTTTTTGTAACTTTCCTTTAGAAAGAAGTCACATTACAATTTTTATACAAAGCCGGGCGTTAATTACATTTTATAGTAAAATTTTACGCCCTCGGGCGTTAGTTATTACTGTAGTTACTGTAATCCACTAAATATTGACTCTCCTTTATGTTGCGTATTCTATTTTTATTGCAGGGTAATAGCATTTTATGTACCACATTTTATTTATTTATTTATTAATTCAATAAAATATCCAACGGTCACAAAACCCAATTATTAAGTCAAAGTAAATACAACATCAATAGGAATAACAGATATAAACAAAAGAAATTAAAACATATATTATGCAATACAATAAAATAAAATGAAAACTGGAAAGTATGAAAATAGAACAAACATAAAAAAATACAAATATAAATAAAAAAACAGTAAATATATTCTCGTAAAATAAAATATTAATAAAGATTAAAATGTCTATAACAAATAAAAGCTATTAATTAAGTTTTCAAAGGCGGCAATTTTGTAAAAATAATTTTTCGTACAATCGTTCTGACATGCACTTACTGTTAACGCGGTAAGTAAAAATCAGTAATTCTTTTCACCAACAAATGCTGGGCTTATTTATTGTAAAAATACAAAAATAAGGTACAATTTGTGCAATTCTTAAACGTAATAGTTTTTCCCTCGTTTTTATCTATTGCTTTTACAGTAATTGAGTTTTCTGCATTACTTATTGAGTTAGATATGTTAGGATTAGAATAAACTTCAGTAGTTCTGTCTTCAAACACTGGAATGGAGTCAGATTCATTGTCACTGCCGCTGTTGGTATGTAAAATCTTATCAGCAAACTCTATTTTCTTTGTTAAAGACTCTGCAACATATCCTTCAGCGACACCAGGAGACCTAAAATTACATTTTCTGTGAATCAAATAATATATTAATGTTATCACTAAAACCTCCAGCCCCTATGACGTTTGAGTGCCATAACATCAACTCCAGCAGGTATTTGCTAACAAAGTCGCCGACATCCTTCTAACAGCATAGCAATTTTTTGTGGTATTTGTCCCAATGTATTTATTCCCACAAGTTTATTTACACATTTTCCCTGACGAACTGAGCAGACAAATCGACGAGAGTTAGTCTCCTTAGGTCTTAAGTCTGTATATTTTCGCAAAATCGCCAAAAAAGGGACTTTTTCATTGGCCTTGTCAGTGATTGTGAAAATTCGACTAATATGTGTTTTGCTATCAGGCACTTTAACAATGACAACTGAACCTTCATCCGTAATGTCATCAACTGTCATCTTCATAACTTCATCATACCTAAGAGCCCCAGTGACTCCAATTATCATCACTGCTTTCATCGTAATATAGGTTTTATCGGGGTTTTGCTATCAGGCACTTTAACAATGGCAACTGAACCTTGATCCGTAATGTCATCAACTGTCATCTTCATAACTTCATCATACCTAAGAGCCCCAGTGACTCTAATTATCATCACTGCTTTCATCGTAATATAGGTTTTATCGGGGGCTTCCAGCAGGAATTTGTTCATCTCTTCTCTGGTAAATACCTTTGATTTTTTCGCATGATCTACAATATCTTTCTTCTTTAGAAATGCTACTAACTTGTTAATTGCCATATATCGACACCATTATTTAAATTGATCGTACTTTTAAACATAGAGTAATCTGCCCATAAGCTTCCCGGAGACTTCAATCTTAAATTTCTCTGAACAAAATAAGCCAGCAAAGTTTTTTCAGATATCTCCGCTTTCTTCTCATTCAATCATTTCCTGAAGGCATCATAGACTATTTCATACCTCACCTTTGATTTTGTGGGAATTAATGACCCGCAACCTATTTGATACGATTCTTTAATGGCTGAATCGTATTTTATCAGCCATTACAAGCACAGTTTTGACAACAAAATACAAAATTGTTCACTTCAAATTGTTTTTTTGGTTTCCAACAAAACAAATTCAAAACACGCGAGATAGGCCACGCCATTTCAGCCATCAAAATATTTTTTTTAATTATTTTATTTGATAAATGCGATTGTGCGAAAAACGTATAGTGTATATACTATATACTAATAACAACCCTTAATTATCTCTTAATATGTGTCAAAACCTAATAATCTCTGCAGCTTAAAATTTTTGAGATTTTCCACTATATGGGATAGATTGCCAGTTAATTCATGAATTATTCCTTTTACACATGCGGCTTTGTTTCTACAGAAATCCCTTTGATGCAAGCTCTTTAGTGGGATTAAGAAATATTGTATGATCCATTTTTAATCCTTTCATTATTTGGTAATTGTGCTGGAGTATATGATTAAAAGACGTGAGTCACACAAAGACTACATTTACAGTCACACAAAGATTACATTTTGAAATAAATTAAATTTATAATTTAAGGGTACCTTATTGTTGAAAAAGTGTTTTCTATAAATACAAGTAATTTTAGATATTTAAGTGCTGAATAATATAGAGTCTAGCAAATAACAGGAATGTTATCACATGTCACCTGAGAATATTCAAGGCGCTCTCGATAAAATGATGTCGTCTAGATTTTTAAGTTAAGGTTGCCGTATTTCTCGCCGTATGACAAAATTTGTGGTGTTTTTAGGACTGAAATCTCGAAAAATAAAACACGTAGGGCAAAAGTTATATCAAAAATAAAATTACTGATGTTTTGTTTATACACTTTTACTATTTAAACTCTCCTCAAATAACATAATAATTTTTAAAATGCATTTGTATGACACACATTATTTCGCTATTCTAACCCCACATTTTGACAATTATTTTCTCATACTTATAAACAAAAGTGAACAATCTTATATGCAGAACTATGTAAGTTTATGTTATAACAATGTTTACATCTATAGTTGAATTTAAAAAAATACGTACATATTTTGAAAGATTTCAGTACCTAAAAATTTGCTGCATAGATCGCTTTCTGACGTTATATATTGATTTTACTTCGGTACCTTTGAATATTCGCAGGTGGCATGAGATAACATTCTTGTTATATGCTAAACTCTATATTATTCAGTTCTTAAATGTCTATAAAATTACTTGTATTTGTTGAAAACACTATTTTAAGAATACGGCGCCCTTAAGTCAAGTATTAACATTAAATTTTAAATTGATCCAAAGCAACATTTTATTTTCGCGAGACAATTTTAAATGAAAAAAGCAGTCTGGAAAGTCGGAACCAAATTCGTCATTTGCTTTGAACTGATATAAGTAGATTATTCTAAGCAAGTTTTCAATTAAAAGTTGTGGAACTGCGGCATGCACCATTGAATTAAATTATGTCAAATAGAAATGTTCCTCGGTCTGTAAGCGTGTCGACTTGATCCCTTAGCCGTCTAACTTGGATGTATTTGGAATAATAATGTGCTACTCCCATGCATGTATGGGGAAGACGTTTCTTGAAGGATATTATGTCATTTTCGCTGTGCAATATGTTCCTAGATCATGCAATTTGATGAGAAACGTTTCTGCGTAGTTAAGAAAATCGTTGCTTATTTACTAAATTTAAATTGGACGTTCTCCAGTAGATATACAGGGTGTCCGGAAAAGACGTGTACAACGGAAGACCACAGACTCCTGGGTTCAAATTAAGCCGATTTAGCCCAATTTACTTATTTCCAAAATTGCTTCGTTTAGCCGCTAGAGAGCGCCAAAGTTTGAGTTTTTGTTTATTCCGAATATCTCGAAAACGACTTGATCGATTTTAACCATTTTTGGGCTACGCAGTTATAAGTCTAACCGACACTTTTTGACGTTATTTAGAATCTTTTGCAGTTATTAGAAATGTAAGAAAAATCATGTATCATGCAAATATAAGCACATATTTTTTTAACCTCCTGTACAATTACTCTCAGTTTTTTTGTTAGTAGCTGACTTTATTTAGAAACTTTTTTTATACTCACAGAATTTTGAATAGATGAGTAGTTTAGGCAGAAAAATATTTTCATATGTCAACAATATCAGCATTCGTTCTGCAACAAATAACGAAAATTCCAAAACTCTCATTTATATTTTATTTAATAAATACAAGATAATAAAATATAACAAAAGAGTTATGATCACTTTACAATAAATGCTCAAAGTGACCACCGTTTTCTCTTATGCAACAAGTAATCCGTTTTACGAAGTTGTAGTGCAGCCTCTCCATGATTCCTGCATTACCTCGTAAAATATTAACTGCGTCTTGATTCGCCTAAACAATTCCTCTTCATTATTAACTGCAGAGGCATATACTTTAGTTTTTACTGCACCCCACAAAAAAATCGCAAGGGGTTAAGTCTGGTGCTCGAGGTGGCCATTTTATAGGAGCATCGTTTCCTCTTCCGATCCACCTGTTAGGATACAGATTATGTAAATATTGGCGAACGGGTATTGTAAAATGAGAGTGCACCATCGTATAAACCACATGTTACGACGAAGTAATAACGGCAAATCGTCAACAAATTAGGTAATACTTGCTGTAAAAATTTAAATAGTTGACCCCATTCAATCGATGTGGAAGCACAACCGGGCCAATAATAAAGTTGTCGATAATTCCCGCCCACACGTTTACTCTGAATTCATATTGAAAATGTCTTATTTCAGTACAGTGTGGATTTTCATCAGCATAAACGTGTTTGTTGTGGTTATTAATGATGCCTGACCTAGTGAAACATGCTTCATCTGTAAATAAAATGTTTTTGCTGAAGTTGATATCATGGGCTCTTTGATCTTGTATAAAATTACAAAATGCTAAACGTTTTTCGGGGTCAATGGGTAGCAATTCATGTACCGATTGAATGTGGTACGGATGTAGTAATTGCTCCTTCAAAACATCATGAACTATGGTTTTGGTATCCCTATTTCATGTCCAATGCGTCTTGCACTAATTTTTGGGTTCTCTTCTATCTTATCTAGGATTTGTTCCTCCACCTCTATAGTTTTCGTAGTACGTTGACGCCCTTGAGCCGCATTCATTTGGTGGAAGGAACCAAATTCGCGAAGTCGCCTTTCGATTTGGCAAAAGTTTGATGATTTGGCACTCGTCGATGAGGGAATCTGTCCATGTAGACCCTAACACTTTTGCGGCCGTTACCTTGACAAAATCCATAAACCAAAAGCATATCTACTTGTTCGGAATATGTATACGTATCCATGATGAAATAATGAAAAATGAGAAAAATAAACAAACACAACAATAACGACAACAAATAAAGTAAGATCTAAAGTAACTAAGTAATTGAGCAAGAAGAATACACCGAGAGACTAATTTCAGTAGCTGATTAGATTTGACACACAACTGACACTTAAAATAACAGAGCCAACTTCTGGTACTTCATTGTTGCAGAACGAATGCTGATATTGTTGACATACGAAAAATATTTTTCTGCCTAAACTACTCATCTATTCAAAATTCTGAAAGTATAAAAAAGTTTCTAAATAAAGTCAGCTACTAACAAAAAAACTGAGAGAAATTGTACAGGAGGTTAAAAAATATGTGCTTATATTTGCATGATACATCATTTTCTTATATTTCTAATGACTGAAAAAGATTCTAAATAAGGTCAATAAGTGTCGGTTAGACTTATAACTGCGTGGCCTAAAAATGGTTAAAATCGATCAAGTCGTTTTCGAGATATTCGGAATAAACAACAAATTTTCGCAAACTTTGGCGCTCTCTAGCGGCTAAACGAAGCAATTTTGGAAATAAGTAAATTGGGCTAAATCGGCTTATTTTGAACCCAGGAGTCTGTGGTCTTCCGTTGTACACGTCTTTTCCGGACACCCTGTATAATGAAAGGGAGGATCGATATTTGGTGGTATGATTATTCGTTCTTCGGTGTTATCTTGATATTTAAATATCTGCTAAGAATGTTTTTACCGCATTATATAGCATTTTGTAGAATTCGTTTTCGTTTTATGAAGCATTTTTACTTTAGTTGTAGTTATTTTCGACTTCTGAAAACTAGAACAGGGTCTAATTATATGGGAATTCAGTTCCTCTCAATTTAAAAACTCTTCGCTCTAGTTTTTTAAAACAATTTTTTTATTGAAACATGCTTTTTACAAAGCTGAATATTTTAATGATTTCGACAATTAACATTTATTTGATATTAGAAATGTTTGGATCATTTTATTTATTGTTTTATTCGTTATAATTCTGTATACTAATTTTTGTTAATGTTTTAACTTTTTATTAGCGTTTGTTTAACTTTTATATGGTTTTATCATTTTCTTCATGGTGTGTGGTGTTTTAAATTTTTATCATTTTTTATTAATTTACTTTGTGCTTCATTGTTTATTTTAAACTGTAGTTTTTTTCTATAGAATTCGTTTCCATTTTCTCTTGGTGAATGTAACACGAAAATTAAATAAATAAAAAAATAATAAGATGATTTAAATTAACTTACCTTAATACTCTTTTCCTTTAAGAAGTTATAGGTCTGGGAAAGTTTTTTTTAATAACTTTAATAAATTATTATAAAATATTTTACCTCGCAGAAACAGTTTTATAATATAGACATTGTTTTTACACAATATTAAATTGATAGTTGCATCATCGTCTGGTAAATCGCGTCACCTTTGTAATACTTGTCTGTCGAATCGCCTGAATTTATATAGAATTCTGTAACGTGCTGTAGTGTGGAGACACCAACGTTAGTATTTGGAAACATACATGTCATGCCATAAATGTCAGAATTTGACATTTGATATTGACACTATAATAGCTTATCTCTTAATAGAACCTACTTATTATCTGGTTTGCAAAAATGTATGTATTTTTTATTTACTATTTTAAAACATTAAAATACGCGGCATTGATACTGTTCCAATACTTCACGCAAAGCTTTCGTGTCTAAATTGAAATTATTGGATATTTTTTGGTACAGTTTTTATGATCCCATGCCATTTTTCAGTTAATGTTATATCCCGAAAACTATCAAAACTGCACGGTAAATAATGAGAAGCTCTAAAACTTTTCTACGCGAATCTCAAGCTCTTTCTCGCCGTGAAAGAAATTATCTTTATTGGAACCAAATACATTTCATTACTAAACTGAATTACTTTTTCTTGTTTCAAATTACGTTCTACTACCCTCCCAACTTGGAACTCGATTTCAATAATTCCATGGCAAAAGCACTGGTCTGCATAATGCTAGATATTAAGATTTTGAAATGACTTTCTTTTCATTGTGGTTTATTAAATATTGAATTGAATATTCAAATTTGTGGCATCTTTCTCTTAATGAAGAAGAAACCTTTTAAAATAATTCGCTTTGAAATTTGAGAGTTCAGTAATACCTGTACCGCTATATTCAAATTTTTCATTAGGCAGATTAGGTTTTTCTTTTTATATGATGTTATGGAAATACGATGCTCTCTCTAAAAAAACTATGTTATATGGCAGTTAATTTTATACCAGTATCAATTAGTCTTTTAGACAAGTTTAACTTCGTTTTTGTTTAGTTTAAGTTTTGTTCTCCTTTTTCTGAATAATTAGTTTTTTCAGATTAGTATGTTATTTGTACGCTTTTTACTACTATAGTACCTTTAGTTATCCTGTTATTGAATATTTAATCTGTTGGGCAATGATTAGAATAAATAAATAAATTACAAGTAGATTTGTGCGGAATATTAGATTAGATTAGCCTATTAATATTCTACTGGTCGTCGTAGACCATAAATAACAGGGTGTTTTTAAATGAAGTAGCAAAATTAAGACCACATATTCCTTAGGTGAAAATTAATGGATTTAACCTAACATACCTATATCCCAAGTCGCATAATAAAGAAGATACACGAGTTTTGTATCTTGTTCAGACGTTAGTAGAAGAAACACAACAACACAAGTTGATGCACGATCTTTACTTAAAGAAGTACCAAATTAACTCACTTAAAGAAGTACCAAATTAACTCACTTAACACATTATTATTAAAATATAACTTGGTATATTAGAAAATGCACTTTAGTGAATATTAACCTTTTGCCACAAAGAATATAATTTCTTAAAAGAGAGACATCTACACAAACTAATAATTTAGATACCCGAAATGGGTTTATTTGTTAGTTACTGTATCTTTATAGTATTGAGAGTAAAGGTCCCTTTGATAATAGTCCCTAATAGGTTCATAATATCTTGCTTATGAAATTATTCTAAATAAGTCTAAACATATAAGTGTATTTTATTTAACTATACAGGGTGAACCTTAAATAAGTACAAATATTTTAACTGCAAGTGTAGTTGTGGAATTCATATCCACCATGAATCCCAGTTCAGTGGTCCTCAACAAGTTTTCTGTTGAAAAATCATGAAATTTATTTAAAATTTGACTTTATAAATCCTGATTTGTTTGTAAAATACTATTAATTATGTGTTCTACACGGTGAACTGTATTGCTAGTTCAGATATTTGTACTTATTTAAGGTTCACTCTGTATAACTCACGGTGTCAAAGTTAAAATTTTATTTTCGATATTTGTAAGTAACTTCTTAAGAAATTCCAATAATTACATAAAATTTGTAAATCGAGGGTTTTTGTGGGCGAGAAATTTGTTCTTAATTTTGACGTCACTAGTAGATGGCGCCATTTGTAGCACACCATGGTTATTTTAAATGGCTGAACTTTTTTGCAGCTTAGTGTATCCATCTGACTATCGAAACAATCGATTCTCCTACCTGTTGTATTTCGAAAAGGTATACCTTGCTGAAGTCGGTAGGAGTAAACATTTTGTAATAATCCTATTTGAAATGCTCAGTGGATCGAGTAAAATGTTTTGTTTTCAGGTAAATTGCCTTTTCTGCAGAAAATACAGCCAAATGTTACTTGAAAAGTTGTTCAGAATGGTAAATTAGTTGGAGGCGTGCAAAATTTCAAGAAGATCGGCGGGATTTGATGAAACCATGTTTCGACAAAACACAAAAATTTTATCAAAGCAGGCCGATTTTTGAAATAATGTACGTCTCTATAGTTTACCGTTCTGAACAACTTTTTCAAGTAACATTTTGCTGTATTTTCAGTAGAAAAGGCAGTTTTTCTGAAACGGTAGCAATTTTCAATCGGTGCACTGAATATTTAGTATATGGTCAAAATATACCACAAATATAAAAAGCATAGATCTATGTGATTTTTGTGTAGAGAAAGATATCGAAATTTGTGCTTTGTCTTATAAAACAAATAGCTCTTTAAATATAATTATAAATTATTATCGTTCTCCTTATGGAGATGTTGATGTCTTCTTAAGTACATTAGTAAATGTATTTGATTATTTATATAAACCGAATATCAATTTGTTTCATGTGGCGATTTTAATTTTGATAAATACATATGTCATAATTTTGTAAAACTGTGTAATCTATTATCTTGCTCAAATTGTTAATTGGCCTACTAGATACAATAAATGTAAAACTAATGTTACTTATTGTGTTGTTGATAATGTATTATCTGATCACCGTACAGTTTTAATAGCTGTAAACTTTGACTGTGATGATTATGTAAATGATAAGATTATTATGAAAAGAAATTTCAGACATACTAATATTCGCAATTTTACAAGCACTTTAATGAATAATTATTGGTCATATTTAGTAACCTTACCAGATTTCAACGATGTTTTTCACTGTTTCTACGGCAAATTGGGTTGATCAAGACGTTGTTTTTTCAAGTCAGTCACTAAAAGATTTGTTCTTGTTAATCCAGATTTTAAAAACGCATACAAAATTGATAAAAAAAATTATACTGTTTTATTAAGTAACAAAAAGAAACAATTTTATCAAACCAACATAATGCATTCCGAAAACATGGTGAGAGCCTCTTGGAATGTGGTTTCGGAATTAACAAAAAAAAAAAAGAAAGAAAGAGGACTCTAATATTTGCATTGATAAAAATGGCACCTTGGATGATAATCCATATGAAATAGCTAATGATTTTAATCAGTTTTTTGTCCAGGCTCCTTTAAGACTTGTACATGAAGTGCATTCACTGCAAGTGCTGATACACAATTGCAGTTAGGTTTTATTAATCGGCACTCAATGTATCCGATCCCTTATACGCCAAAGGAATGGTCTCATTTTTGCTACTTCATTGAAAAACACCCTGTATAATGTGATATGTTATTTTCAGGTTAAACGGAGTATAATGCTGAAGATGGCGGACGCCTGCCAGGAACAATCCAACCGAAGCTTTCACGAGATGTACGTCCAGCGTCACAACAACGTGTCCATCCTCTACGCGGACATCGTGAACTTCACGCCACTCTCAGAGCAATTGTCGGCATCTGACCTCGTGAAAACCCTCAACGAGCTCTTCGGCAGATTCGATCAAATCGCTCAAGTAAGCAATTCGGTTTAACATGTTCGAGATTTGGAGCTTTTGTGGCCGGGTCTGTTCCTCATTAAGTTCAAGTGTCATTTTGATAACTTCGGCGAGGCAATATTTGCCCTCGAATTTCCTCATTGAGAGCTCTCCATTTCCTTAAATTAGACGTCGTGCTAGATTGAACGCATAATTCAGATTATTGGAGATAAAATATTATAATTGTGTTTATTGTTAAGGGCGCCGTATTCCTGAAAAAGTGTTTTCTACAAATAAAAATAATTTTAGACATTTAAGAACTGAATAATATAGAGTTTAGCAAATAACAAGGATGTTATTTCATGCCACCTGCAAATATTCAAAGGTACCGAAGTAAAATCAATATTTAACATCAGAAAGCGATCTATCCAATGAATTTTTAGGTACTGAAATCTTTCAAAATACGTATTTTTAAATTCAACTATAGATGTAAACATTGTTATAACATAAACTTACATAGTTCTGCATATAAGATTGTTCACTTTTGTTTATAAGTATGTGAAAATAATTGTTAAAATGTGGGGTTAGAATAGCGAAATTATGTGTGTCATATAAATGCATTTTAAAAGTTATTACATTATTTGAGGAAAGTTTAAATAGTAAAAGTGGATAAACAAAACATCAATAATTCTATTTTTGATATTACTTTTGCTCTACGAGTTTTATTTTTCGATATTTCAGTACCTAAAAACACCACAAATTTGATCATTTTACGACGATAGATACGGGCACCTTAACGTTTCTTGGAAATGTTATTTAAAAAAATATCGTCAATTTACCATTTAATAATTAAACCACCTACGTTTTGTTTAGAATTCATTATTGCACCCAGAAAAAACTGTTAAATTTACTGTTACATTAATAGTATTTTGCCATCAAAAGTCGACATTTTAGTTAAATTTTCAGTTGACAAAATGAGTTATTTTTTGTCGCAGAAATAATTTTATGTTTTAGAAAGATCGCTAAAGTTTTTTCATTCTAAAACATAAAACAAATGGCAAAATAATTTGTGGTTTTCCGTGGCTGTCGTTAATGGTCAGGTGATTTCCGGGCTGGTTGCCACGTCGTCGGTTTAGAACTCTTGACGTTTCGAGAGATATATCGCTCTCTTCTTCAGAAGTTACTCTGAAACTGGAGATCTACTGGTCGTCGCACTATTTATATCAGGGGTGGTCACTGATCCATGATGTTCCGGTGGGGTGGTCACTGATCCATGATGTCCTGGTGGGGTGGTCACTGATCCATGATGTTCCGGTGGATTGCTTTCACGGATGAATCGTTTCCAAATACCGGGCAGATCCACGCCACCGTCCCTGTTGAAATTGTTCGGATTTTTATGAATTTCTATAGCTTCTCTGTATAGTCGGGGCCAAAATCTTCTCTCTCTTACTAGCATGCTGGCTTCACTTAGCTCCACCGTGTGTCCCGTGTCCGCTCTATGCTCTGCTACTGCCGATTTTTCCCAGTTGTTATTTTTGAGGTGACTCTTGTGTTCCTTTAACCTTGTGTTCATGTGCCTTCCTGTCTGTCCTATATAAACCTTTCCACAGGAGCAGGGAATGCTGTACACACCGGGGCCCTGGAGATGGTCGCTGTTGCAGGTCTTCGGAAAAGCTGCCGCTACATTTTTCACAAAAACGTTGTTTTGCCATATGAATTATTTCTAGTGAATATTTTGGTAGTCGGCTTCGTTCTTATCCCAACTGCGTGCTGTTTACTGGATGAGAAGCACAAACCTAGAAAAAATATAGATTGTGCCAGTGTCATAATATTGCCGGCGACCGCTAATTCATGGCTGCCCTAAAAGGTCCAGAATCACTAAAACTTGGTTTTTATGCCAATTTACGTTGGTTGCATTTGTTACACATTCATGTCACATTCTTTAATGACATTTAAAATGACAGCAAGTTAGTTAATTTCATATTGCAATGCAGCCATCATATTTGCACAACCGCCAACATAAAGCACCTGTCACGTGACCTATATCATGAACCGACGCTGTCTATATTTTTTCTAGGTTGGTGGTGAGAAGTGACACCGGTAGACGCCTGGCGGAGATAACTGGTCTAGTGATAATCGATCAGTTTATAAGGTTAAAAATGATTAAATTACTAAAATGGCTATTAGAAAATAGGGGTTTGTCATAGAAGGGTGAAAATTAAGGGTTGTATGTATTTTTTAATACCACATAATAAAAAATAAAAATAAAAACTTTTGTCCAATAATTAAAATAAAATGTTTGGGCTGGACTACCCTTATCACTTAGGGGTTTGAAAAATAGATTACGACCGATTCTCAGACCTACCGAATATGCAAACAAATAAAATTTCATAAAAATCGGTCAAGCCGTTTCCGAGGAGTATGGCGTCTGACTGTGACACGAGAATTTTATATATTAGATGTTAAACCTAGATTGGTTTTGAAGAAAAAAGGTATACTTGTCTTTAGTCTCAGAAATTGTCCATTTTGCAACAATCAGTTGTATAGTTCATTGTACAATATTTTATCGTAGTAATTTCCTTACGAATTGGATAGATTGAAGGTAGATCGACAAGAAATAAAATTTGCACTGGTGTAAAACGCTAGTATTTTTCAATATGCAGTCATACTGATTATTGCAGCTCCAGATAGTCGTCCTGAATTAGTTTGTGGATAATCTGCAATGTGAACAAATGTTTCGACTTTTTTTCTCTAAATTTCTAGAGATCTTCTGTTGATTACCAAGTTGTGTATCTATTTCAAAATCCTCCAAAATATTCTCGTTGCTCAGCACGGCCATTGAAATTTAATTGCCAACAAATAACAGTAATCTTTAATATCGAACATGAAAAATTATTGTGTTTCAGAATTTTCCGAACACAAGAATTTTGAAAATTTTGCAAGATGTTTCGTGTCAGCCAACACTAATTTTTATAGCGAAATGTAACAAAATTTGACTATGATAATTAAAATATCAAGTTGTTTTCTTTTGCTGAATGGTATGAAAATCCAAATAAAAATTGAACCGTTGTTCCTAAAGCATTGTAAATTTGCTTTCTTTTTAATAATTAAAAAAATAAATTTAATGTTATTTTAACAAGTGTAGGGATTGGTAGACCTTGCCACAGGGTTTCAATTAATTATTTTTTGGCCTTGTATTTCAAGCGGTTATTGCGTATCCAGTACAGAATTACTAATTTTTTCTTTGTTATTGTCTTCATAATTTGTACGCATAGAGTGCAATTATCTTCATTTCCTTGTCATATACGACTTTAGAAGTTGCAACGCGTACGAGAATTAAAGGAAATAACTTTTAATTAGATCCTTTGAAAAACACCACATCAAAGCGCTGTAAAAATGATTGCGCTAGTCCGACAATGAGTAAGAGCTGAAATAATATGACAAAAGGTTAAGTCCACGTATTTGCTTTAGATTCATTAATTTTTCATCTGCTCCGTAAACAATTTTTATCCATATGGAATACTTCCACGTTTATATAACATTATACGTTAAATTCCACGAAAAATAAACAGATTCTCGCCAGTGCAAGTTTTCGGTGGTATTTGAATAAGAATTCTTTCAGCACACTTCAGTTCCTTTGAATAAATATCAGATTTGTGTCCTTTCGACAAATTTTATTATGTTTAACTTAGGGTCAGAGTCACAAAGTACTATTTGAGATCTTGTACCACATGGAAACTGTAAATAGAAAATACTTCAAGTTCCTTAAATTTATTACGTTATGGCTACCGCAATTTAATTTAATTTAGAAATAATAAAGAATCCAAAACAGTAGTTAAATGTAACACATAGCTAGAGTTTGAAGTACAATTCTTATAGACTACCGAAAAAATCTTTCAAAAAGAAACTAAATTCTTTAAGGTTTCTAGAAAAAAATGTTGTTTTAACTGTCTTTTTAAATTGATATTTAAATGTGTCTTCTGTTTTCATTATGCAGTGCTTTCGAAAAGTAACGAATAAATTCATTATTTTTAAAATTGAGAAGTTTTCGAAATAATCCCCTGGCACGTCGATTTTGTTTTCGAAAAAGGCACTTTTTGACATACGACCCATATTTGTGACGTCATCGTTGTTGGAGATATGACGTCATCGACAAGTTTTTTAAATAGCAACTTCCAATTTTGACTATTCCATTTGAAAGAGCGTGTCTACATACATACATCATGAAAAATTATGGTGTTACATAACAAAAATTTCAAGAAAATAATGTTTGAAGATTTTACAATTTAATTTTCACAATACTATGCACCTCCCCATTATGCAACACCTGTCCGAGCTTATTCAGATGAGCTGTTCCCGAATCGTTGGATAGGGAGAAGGGGGCCGATTGAGTGGCCAACCAGATCACCTGATTTGACACCCTTAGATTAATTATTGTGAGGATACTTAAAAATTATACTATACGTTAATAGAAAGGATAATTTAGAAGATTTAAAACCAATAATAAGTCACGAGATACATCGAACAGCTACAGAACTTATAGATAATGTCCAAAGGATTTATTAATCGTCTTGGCTACTGTCAGGCAGACAACGGTGCAAGATTTGATCTTTTAATTTTTTACATAATCATTATCATTTTCATTTTCATTTCAAGTCAATTCTTTTGGTGATGCATAAAGGTGAAGTGCACAGTATAGTGAAAATTAAATTTGAAAATATTCAAACATTATTTTCTTAAAATTTTTATGTAACACCATAATTCTTCATGATGTATGTATCTAGAATGATACGCACTTTCAAATGGCATGTTCAAAATTTGGGGTTGCTATTTAAAAAAAATTGTCGAT
The DNA here is from genome assembly GCA_025584915.1 of Monochamus saltuarius. Classification (NCBI taxonomy): domain Eukaryota; kingdom Metazoa; phylum Arthropoda; class Insecta; order Coleoptera; family Cerambycidae; genus Monochamus; species Monochamus saltuarius. The sequence goes on along the minus strand of CM046721.1, from coordinate 119,207,595 downwards.
GACGTCATATCTCGAACAACGATGACGTCACAAATGTGGGTCGTATGTCAAAAAATACGTTTTTTAAAAACAAAATCGACGTGCCAGGGGCATTTTTTCGAAAACTTCCCAATTTCAAAAATAATGAATTTATTCGTTACTTTTCGAAAGCACTGTATATTCTCTCACTTTCGATAGATTGATCACGGTCTGCTTAGTGCAAGAAGTTATGTTTCGGTTTAATTTCAAATTTTTTACTTTCTTTAATGGAATTTTAAATGTTAGTTATTTCGGTTATAAATCTATGGATACATGTGCGACATCTGACATACTACAAGGGTCAGCTCTGGGACCTTTACTGTTTGTTATTTTTATGAATGATGCATGTACAAATCTTCGTGTTAATACTCTGTCATATGTTGAAGATTTAAACATATTTGCCAAAATTAATTCACTCAATTTTTGTTACATTTTACAAGAATCTGTCACAGACATTATTTGTGGTGGTACAAAATTTTCACTAAAAAGACCTTTACTGCTCGTATATATACAAGGTGCCTGTAAAAGATTGAGAAAAAATGCTACAACATATTTCGGGGGCCAAGATATGATAATCCAATCCAATTCACCTTAATTTAAAATTTCATAGTAATTGAATAAAGTACGAAGGACAAATGGTTGTTCAAAACCACATTCAGTAACGAACCGAAGATGGCGGGTGACGAAGCTGCATTGCTATTGACAAGTGAACTTAATAAACTAAATAAACGTGATTTGATCTATGTTATTGTGCATAGAAAGCTTCCTAAACATTGTAATATAAATAACGAAGTGTTAGTGAACCATTTGTCTGGCGGTAATGCATTTAAAAATTATTCATCAACTGAACAAGGTTCGTGTAATATGGCATCGTGCTTGCATACCAGTGCTGAACTGAAAATTGCGAGGATAGAGGTCTCTTCAGCTAAACGCTTAGTGTGTGAAATGGAGAAATCTATTGATAATTTAAATTATATTATAAAACTTTTAAATGATGAACGAGCAAGCAGTAAGGTTATGAATACCAAAACACTGAAGACGCGGCAATTGGAGCGATCGACACCTAGCAGAAGAGACTCCGCTGCCGGGAGCCCCCTGATCAGCCGAGCCCGAGCCTCCGCATCGGGGACATCATTCCAATCCGAAAATATTAGTAGCGTGTCAGTGTTATCAGATGCGCACAATGATTCCCAGGACAGTCAACAGCTGAACTCTGCAAACGTAAAGCAGCGGCCTGCCAGTAAGGATAGTAGTGCCAAACTCGACACACGAACGGTAACGGGGTCTTGTAATATGGATAATAGTAACGAATTTGGTTCAGCTGAACGACTAGGTTGGTTACATGTTTCTAAATGTAAACGAGGATCTACTGTTGTAGGTCTGAAAAATTTTTACAAAGTAAATTAGCTAATCGTGAATTTGACATAGAAATTGTTTCTAATAATGACGCCAGAAATGTATCTTTTAAGCTAGGCTTAGATTATGAATTGCTGGAAACAATAATGGTTCCAGAATTCTGGCCATCTGGTATACAAGTGAAGCCATTTCGTTTCCAGAAACGCCGGTACTCCACAACCACAAAAGCTTTCACATAAACTTATAATAATGCATATAAATATTCATAGTTTGTTAACAAAAATTGATCAGCTTGAAGTTATTTTAGACAAGGAGAAGCCAGATATTCTCGTTGTTACGGAACACTGGTTAATAAAAGAAAGCTTAGAAGTGATAAAAATAAATTCGTATAAGTTAATAACGTATTTCTGTCGCGATTCTGGTTATGGAGGGGTGTGTATATTTGTTAGTGTTAAATTATCTGACTTGAACCCCATAAATGTTGAATGTTTTTGCAAATCTGGTATCGCAGAATTTGCTTGTATGTCCTGGTTATCAGATGGTAAAAAGAATGCTGTTGTGGGTGCGTATCGTGCTCCAGAGTATTCCTTGGATGCTGTCGATAACTTTCTTAATCGGCTTAGTGATGTATTAGAAGTTTTATATAATGAATATGACCATCTCCTCTTGGTTGGTGATTTTAATATTAATTTGTTAAATAACGATGACACTATTGTAAGAATGTTTTTAAATTTATTGTCTACATTTAATTTGAAACCTGTTATTACTAATACTCCTACTAGAGTAACTTCTGCATCAGCAACTTTAATTGATAATATTATATCTAATGTTGACACACCACAGTTTGAGGTTGTACCAACTCATGCTTCTGACCATTCATATCAGACAGCAATATTTACATCTCATTCCAAAACTTTCAATGCAAAAACGAATATAAGTACATTTAGAGATTTCAATCCAGAAAACTTAAATAATTTTAAAAATTTGCTGAAATATGAGTCATGGTCTGAAGTATTCCAGAATAGCAATTTTAATGAGTGTTTTAATGCTTTTTATAATACGTTCTTATTTAATTTTGAATAAGTGTTTTAATTTTAAAAGTTTAAACATGAACCGGGTGAAAGGCACACTTGGGTAGATGAAGAAACGCGTATCACTTCCATGTACATGAAGGATCTTTATCACTTAAATAATAAATTGAATTCCCAAGAATTCCATAAATTTTATACCGATGAAAAAAGGACTTATAAAAAGTCCTTTAGGCAAAAAAGAAGTCGTTTTATGATAAGAAGATCCAGAATGCACCTAATGCAGCTCGGGCAGCGTGGAGTATTATAAATAGTTATAAAAATATCAATAAATCAAAAGAAAATTCTATTGAGCTAAAAATAATGAAGGAGATTTAATTACCAATCCCATAAATGTAGCATCTTTTTTTAATAGTTATTTCATTGCTAAAGGGTATAATGATGCGAATGTTACTGGTGAATATAGTGGGAGATATATTGCAAACACTATCTTTATTAGGGAGATTACTTTGACTGAGTTCCGCGAGGTTGTATCGTCTATGAAAGCTGAACGTTCTAAGGGTACCGATGATATTCCGGGATTTATCATTAAAGCAAGTCTTGATTTAATTGAAGAGCCTTTACTCCATCTTGTAAATATGTCATTGATTAATGGAACTTTTCCCGATATTTTAAAAAAATCTAAAGTAATACCCGTTTATAAAAAGGGAGATATTTCCTCAGTAAGTAATTATAGACCGATTGCTTTGCAAAATCAATTAGCAAAAATTTTTGAAAGAGTTTTTTATAATCAACTTAGCGAATTTTTCGATAAAAACAATGTCATAACACCATATCAACACGGATTTGTTAAAAGCAGAAGTACACAGTCTGCTCTATCTCAAAGTATAAAGTATCTTCAGGAGTGTCTAAATAATAGATATTATACTTATGGTGCATTTTTTGACTTTAGTGCTGCATTTGATACTGTTGATCACAATATTTTGTTTAATAAATTGGATAAGGTTGGAATTAGAGGCATTGCCTTGAATTGGTTAAGGACATATTTACAGGGTAGACTTCAATCTGTGTATCTTGGTGATGGCACTCAGTCAAATTTTTTACCGAGTAACTGTGGGGTCCCACAGGGCAGTTTGTTGGGCCCAATATTATTTATTATTATGATTAATGATCTGCCTAGTATTGCTAACAAAGATGTGTTACCGGTATTATACGCCGATGATTCTAATTTTATATTTAGAATTAATAATGACAGTTACTCTAACATTCGCATTCAAAACCTTTTACATAATATGACAGAATGGACTGTAAAAAATAAGTTAAATTTAAATTGTGACAAATCACATCTTGTGAAATTTCTTACAAAAAATGCTGTTTCAGAGTCTAGTCCGCTAATTAAGTTTGATTCTGGGAAATCAATGCTGGTTGTGAATGAAAGTAAATTTCTTGGGCTGCATGTGGACTCTAAGTTATCGTGGAGTTTACACGTATCTCATGTTTGTAAAAATTTGAATTCTCTCAGTTTTTTATTCAGACAACTTAGGCCGTTAGTTTCTGATTCCACTATTCTCTCGTTATATTACGGGCACGTGTATTCCTTGTTGTCATATGGGATTGTTTGTTGGGGAAACGCTTCGACTGTTAATATGGCTTTTCTATCCCAAAAAAATATAATACGTTAAATATACAAGGTTCCGAGAAGAGATAAATTTAGAAATCTTTTACTAAATACAAGCTATTAACACTCCCGGCTATTTATATTTACTTCAGTGCATTGTATGTAATGAATACCTTAAAGGAATTTATAAAACATGAAGTTATCCAAAATTACAATACCAGACACAAAGAAAATCTGCGTTTACCGCAATCTAGGACGGCTTCTTGTTTTAACGGTTTTCATTGTATGGCCATACGTATATACAACAAATTGGCGAACAAAAGTATAAAATCTCAAAATAAATTCAAATCAGAGTTAAAAGTTTCTTATACCTAGAGCCTTTTACTCGGTTCATGAATATTTTAGTCATTGATGTTAAATGTTTTTGTTAATGTGATGACATGTCCTATATTAAGAATGTATAATGTACATTACTTGATCTATTGGAATGAATAAACAAACAAACAAACAAACACATCTACTAAGTATACCTTTTTTAAGAAAAAACGTCAAAGAATGAAAATTATTAGGTACAAAATCAATATACCAAGGTACAAACAAGTTATGATGAATATACATTTTATTAAACCCAAAGCAATCTTCATGAATAACAAGTTCAGTGTCTAATGCTAGATTCCATTTCAGGATAATCAATGCATGAGGATAAAGATCCTGGGGGACTGTTACTACTGCGTTTCAGGGCTGCCAGTGTCAAGGCCAAATCACGCTTACAACTGCGTCAACATGGGCCTCCAGATGATTGAAGCCATAAGGTCAGTGGCGATGTAGTATCAATGTTGCATTTGCATGTTCTCGTTCAATTACGTGGCCCCTATCATGTTTTATCAGACTTTGATGCTCGGACCGCTCGCTGACTACAGCACGATACTCTTTTATTTGGAATTAGCCATCGATTTTGTGCTCCCGTGAGAAAAATACACATACATATTTAAAAGTGTGCACGTAAAGCGTACACTTTAGGTAGGGTCGCTTGGGGTAAACATGGAACAGTTTCTGAAGCTTTCGTTTGGAGTTTTATTATCGAAAGTTGTTATAATATAGTTAGTCAACCAGTCAATGTTAGAAGTAAAAATAATAGATGGCAGTACTGTTTTAAAATCTAAGTCACTTATCTACAGTCTAAATAAGGATAACATGGATTTTGAAGAGTACCGCCAGCTATTGTTTTTACTCCTAAATGTGACTGATTGACTAACTATATTATATAGAGTGTGTTCAGTTATCATTATAATTAATTGTTAGTTTAATATATTGTAACCTCGAAATTAGGTTATCGTTGAAACACGTCACGTAGACAAACAATCTTTTATTGTCACTCTTGATAATACAAGAAATATCCTTCAACAAATTTCGCAACTGTCAACACTTTACTTTGACGTTTGTCACTCGCGTTTGGCTGCTCAATATCAACTGACTGCAGCGGCCGAAAATGGTCTGCTTATATAGGTTTTTAAAGTTCTCGAAGTTTCTGAGATCTCGAGAACATGTCGAGAAACAAATAGAATATAGCCTGGAATATTCCGGAAAACGTCAAAATAAAGGCATCACAAAAATTATAAATTCTAACATAAACAGAAACGTAATTTACAAACTAACGAGGTAGGTGAGCCTCAATTATAAATTCTAACGAAAACAGGAACATAATTAACCAACTAAAAAGGTAGGTGAGCTTTCGTAACAATATGTATATAGTCTAAGAGCCAGTGGCCGGCAACCTATAAGTAAATGATTATACCTGAAATTTTGCACAGTGAGTCTCTTATACCTATCAATCATGAGGGCAAAGCCCGGCGAGGCCGACCCAACTGTTACTCAGGTGCGAGAGGTATGAAAATTTAACCAACTTCGTTATTAAATTAACAAAGCTGCCGTTTGAAAATTTTAAAATTTCAGATCTAACAAATTAGGCATTTATTTTTATTATTTATTATATTTAGCACCTTTTTATATTAAAATAATATAAGTAACAAATAACGTCTATTTCTGGCACAGGTTCTGAGATTTGGTGATGTCGATTACAATGCTTGACATTTCTGACAGTTTTTTAACGTCAAAAATCAGATTTAATCAAATACTTTTCAAATTTATAATTTTTGCCAATTTCACAAGTGTCTGCCATCACTTTAGAAGCACGGTAATCGTCTGCCTTTGTTATTTTTATATAATAATAATTGTATATTTTAAAATTTTCAAACGGCAGCTTTGTTAATTTAATAACGAAGTTGGTTACATTTTCATACTTCTCGCACCTGAGTAACTCTTGAGTCGGCCTCGCCGGGCTTAGCGAGTCCCGACATCATGAATGATAGGTATAAGAGACTCACTGTGCAAAATTTCAGGTATTATCATTTACTTATAGGTTGCCGGCCACTGGCTCTTAGACTAATACAATATGTCCCACTTTTCATGAAGCCACCCTGGTATCTCGCTCACCTGATATCCGAATACTTTGAAACTTTGGTGGTGAATATATAGGGCGAGAAATTCATATATGTTTCTAATATTGACATCACTAGAAGAGGGCGCCACTTTTGGCACACCATGTTTCTTTTAAATAGCAGAACTTTTTTGCATCTTAATGTATCCATCTGACTATCGAAACAATCGATTCTCCTACCTGTTTTATTTGAAAAAGGTATACCTTGCTGAAGTCGGTAGGCGTAACCATTTTTGAAATAATCCTATTTGAAATGCTCAGTGCACCGAGTAAAACTGTTTTGGTTTCAGGTAAAGTGCCTTTTCTGCTGAAAATACAGCAAAATGTTACTTGAAAAAATTATTCAGAATCGTAAATTATGAAGGCGTGCAAAATTTCAAGAGGATCAGCGAGGTTTGATGAAACCATTTTTCAACAAAACACAAAGATTTTATCAAAGCAGGCCGATTTTTTTTTAATTTTGCACATCTCCACAATTTAGTGTTCTGAAAAATGTTTTCCAAATTTTTCTACATGCCTAGTATGTGCAGAAATTCTGCCAAACTAGTTCTTAGAGTGTAAAATCGCCGAATACATAAAAATGCTTTTACTAGATCAATATGACCATATCAACAAATAGCTGGTCACTTGTGAGGTTATGTTTAAACAGTGCTGCCAATCATACGACGCCACGATGAATGGTTGCCACGTAATTCAAGCAGTTCCCAATCTTTTTACTCACACCTCGTATTCATAGTAAAATCTTGTAAAACAATTCTTATGTTCTATTGTTTTATATGGCACAATAAGATTTGAACAAGGTATAAATTCCATAGATCTGAAAAACATAATAACGGAGAGTACTTCAGAATATATGGAACCGACAGCTTGAAAAGTGGAATCGCTAAGTGTAACTAACTCGGAAGGACATACTTCATTAATGGTTATATAAACGCTAAATGAATAAAATCTACGGGCCGTAAAAATAATTAATAACGTGATAGTTCAAGAAATTAATAAAACGTGACATTTTATGAAAATATATCGAGTAGATATAGACGCAACTGGACAATTCTTTTTGTTATAATTGCATGTTATGTTAGCAAACATTATTAAAAACCAATGATATACATGACATATAATGATTATCATGAACAAACTACTTTTTTGAAAATTATTTTTTCAAATTTCTGGTTCAAAAATCAAAATTTCTGGAATGAATTGTTGGATCTAGGCAAATTTTGCATACCTACTGTTTAACTAAATTTTAGGAACGTAGTTTTATTATTTTAGATATACAGGGTGATTCAGAAGTTATACAAAAAAATGGGAATAGAGGCGCCATGAAAAATGAAGTCAATATCACAAAAAAAATGTTTATAAAATCCCGAAGTTTCCGAACAAAAAAATGATTGACTTTGTATTATTTTCAACCTTTACATCGTTGGGTTGCTGTAGTCTCTAGCCAGGCGATCCTGAATATTGAAATTCGATTACTTTTTGTTCTATTATACGTTATTGTGATACGAGATTTTACATTAGTTTTTCAAGTGTCAAAAATGACTAACGTGTATTGTAACAACACGGAGTTGATGGATATCGTTTCAATTTATGGTGATGTGACGATTTCCCGGTAAATATGTGCCAAATGCAGCTACTTTTACCGCGGTGTGCAGAGAGTGCAAGTATAATCCAATGCGAGGGAAATTTGAAACCGAATCTTGGCAAAGATAGAGATTCACGACGCCCACGGCATATTGCAGCAGTGTAGTGCATCATACACGCGGCTCGATTATATCCGTACCATGTACAGTGTGTACCAAGGGATTGGACGAGGAGGACTGGTGCCATGGCCGTCACGATCTCCTGACTTTAAATCATTTGGATTTCTTTTAGTGGAGATATATGGGCCCAACATGTTGTAACATCAGGCATGTCAAACTGTTTTATTAATTAAAATGACAAATTAAATCTATTAATAATTAATAACAATAGCGACAAAAGCAGTTGAATTTGTTGTATAAAATCGGCGTTATAAAATGCTGGTGAGATGTAACTGGTCTGCTACTTTCTGCTCGGCCTAAGCGGCTCGACTTGCAGAGAGCGACCTACAATTTGGTAGGTACTTAACCGCAGACCTCTCGCCCCGGGCGATGCGCCATTAAATCTATAAATGATACTGCAGGAAACAACTACTCCGCGGGCTAATGCCCGGACCGGCATTGAATTATACCTGCAGTATCTGTGTGAAACAGCCAAGAACCCTTGTCGGCCACTCCACCAGACATAGACTGGTTTCGGGCTTGTTAGCTCTCATCGGTATGCCTGTCGCTTTCTGCAAGCCGCTTAAGCCGAGCAGGAAGTAGCAGACCAGTTACATCTCACGTGCACTCGATTTATATGTGAAACTACATATGAAGGAACAGTCAGTTCAATTGTCGGTCATCTCACCTATGGCATACTGATGAGGGCTAACAAGCCCGAAACCGGTCTATGTTTGGTGGAGTAGCCGACAAGGGTTCTTGACTGTTTCACACAGATACTGCAGGTATAATTCAATGCCGGTCGGGGCATTAGCCCGCGGAGTAGTTGTTTCCTGCAGTATCATTTATAGAGTTATAAAATGCTGTTTATTTTTTTGCTAGAGTTTTTCTTTCCATTTTTTGTCTGGTCGCAGATTGCACACATTAACGCCTTATTAGATTTTACAGTGAACCAGTTTCTAGTGCCGTGCAAAAGTGTATTTTTAAATCATTTTCGAACTGCTATTTTTGATTTTCTTACAAAATATATTTGTAAGTCGTGCATACACTCAAAATTTTTTTGAATTCTGAATCATCTGTATAATGCCCAAATATATACTACTGCTTTTTAACGTTTCTAAATTTTTTGAAATAGTTTTAATTTCGGTATTACATTAAAATATTATTGAATTTCTTACATTAACAGTATTTGATAGTAATTATTTAAGCAAAAATGATGGCAAATTGAAATTTTTTGAACTATAGATTGATGAAAAGTTTTCCTTAAGTTTCACTGTCACAGAAATTGCCCCAGTCACACCCAATTCGACGACTGTGGTACAGCGAAATGCTAAGATTGCCCCGATCGCCCCTACGCGATTCTAGTCAACAAACAAAACGCCGTGTATCGAGGCGAGACTGGAAAAATGGGGATTTAACGAGAAGCGTTCGGGTCGTTCGAGAAAATGGTGTTCAGTTGGAGAGATCAAAGCGATTTAGATAGTGACTAATTAAATAGTGTTTAGTTGAGTTGTAATTAGTATCCAGTAGTGTACAGAGTAGTTAATAAAGATAAGTGATTAATTAACGGATTGTTTTTCTGGTAAAAGAAAAAGAAGAAGTTAGGAAATTCGTGACAATACTATAAATAAATATTTTCAGACAACGATCTGTATAATTACTGCAACAAAATCTTTTTTGCCATGCCAATTAGTTGATACAATCCAATCTGACTAGGATATTGTCTGTAGATTGTTACGGATAGGTACCTATATTATTCTGTAAATTACAGTCACTATTTCCAATTACAGATTCCGCCTTGGGATATAGGTATCTATCTATCGCTAAATTAACAATAGTCCTGATACCCTTCTCTGCACTATCAATAAAGCCGAAGATTAACATATACAGTGTGGCCCATTAAGGATTAGGAGACCCTTATAAAAAATATTGGTGCGCGCTATTTTAAAGATTTGTTTTGTATACGTTAGCCTTCTAGATGTACTTGTTGAATTTATTACGACGAACCAACTGCTAATACACAGTCTACTACGATTTTTTTGCAATCAATTATTTTCGAAAATTACTAGGGATTTTTTAAATTAAAATTCAGGCAATAACAACCTTCGGCACTACTTGAAACCCCTGTGGTCCATATTTCATCAATTTGTATCGAATAATATTTCTTTTATAGACCCTCAAAAGTTTTAAATTTATTGAATTTGTGTTTCCTGAAATGCCTGAAAATTGTTCTTCTCTAATAAATTTTAGTCAAGAAGACGTAAAAAGATTTATGAGTGAGGCAACCGATGAAGCTTACCTGATGATTAAGTTGATAACGATTTTTGGATTGGTTGGTGCCTGCAGACGACAGCATATAACTAAAATCACCATTTTGACATAGAAGATAAAGAACACCTGATAATTTTCAATAACAAGAACTACAAAAATCATCCCGGTAGATTATTTGCAAAGAAACGAATAATATTTTTTGAACGTATAGGTACAGAAAATATACAAGCTTACGTTCAAAAGAAACTCCACGATTATTTTTACAGTACTTTCCAATCTGAAGATAATTCAATACGAAAAATACCGTTTGAAATCGCAGCCTATTTATACCTTCAAAATCCAGAACTATGCATAGGTCACAGTTTTAAACGATCCTCGGCCACTTTTCTTACCGATTGTGGAGAAAGCATCACAAATATTAAACGTTTAGAAGGGTGGAAATCAACTTCTTTTGCTGAGGGGTACCTACTTAGAGAACTGTACAAATCAGAAAAATAATATGTGCAACAAATACTCCCATCCCATCATCTTCAAACTGCAATTAACAATCATTAACCTTTTGCCTAGACCATCAGTATTCAACAGCCACGATTTGACGCCTGTTACTGAAGAAACTTCTTCCCAATATTCATTTCCCATATTAGAGTAATCTTCTTCCAAGAAGCAGCTAACTTCAACCCACGTGCCGACTTAAGCAATTAACTTACATAACGCATCTAGTTATATACGTTTACAATTAATATAACTAATAATAAATAAGAAGATAATGCTTCTCTTATTCCAATGTATCTGTATTCACTATTGTTATATTACTTTTGTTTCCGACTGTATTAATACAGATCTACGAACATTAAACTTTCCATTTACTTTCATGAACTTATAGAAAAAATGTTGTTCCCAATTCATACGGAGTGTGTCTTTCCCTCACTTGACTGCTTACCCGAAAATTGCTATTAAAAAGCACGTAGGATAATTTAAATCGTTATAATTATGACATTCGAAACAATGTTAATCGTAGTCACTGTGTGATAGTTGTAGATAAAAAAAACTAGGAACTCATTTGAATTGATGTTGGTCTTCAAGTCACCAAATATCCAAAACTATGTAGCGGTCACCGACACCGGTCACCGACCTAGATCTGTGATCCCTACAATTACAATTTAATGACATTTGCATTAAAGCAATAAACAAATCAATGCCAATAAAACCATTAAAGGGTTACTTTAGAGGTTGACCTGAGCCCAATTATAATCAAATAAAGGGATGGCCAGATATTAACCAGCCCCCGAGACCTTCTTCGAGAGGTCCGGTGAGAACCACAGTAGTTACTTGTCGCTCGTTTTTCGCGTAACATCTGTCCAGTTTTCTGTATTGGTGGAACATTCTTTCCCAGTTGTTATATCTTTATTAATATATTTAATGTGGACTTGTTATTTCTAATCTAACAACCCCACAACTAAAATAGACTAGCTAAATTTGCCAACGAAAAAATATACCAGATATAATATTATTAGATGATTTTTAAAATTGAAATTCACTTAAAATAATACTTTGAGTTTGATATCATTTTATGAAAGACAGTCTGAGGATATTTGAAGACAAAGAAACAAATTTATTTCAAGGAAAGTTTACCTTCAAATCATGCAGAGATTAAGGTTGAATATCCAGTTTTCTATATTTTACCTTTATATGAAGCAGTCACGAACTCTCTCAAATGTCTTACATTTATTCCTGTCACGATACTTAAATTTAACTTTTGATATTCAAATTTAAGACCTGGCAGAGTAGTTAGAAATTGGGGTATTGATTATTATAATCAGTTTCTTAGTCATCCACTAACCTATAGATATTTTAATAAAAATTATTGGAATTTGATAGAATCACTCATTTTGTTTTTATATATATTTAGGTAGCTATTAATATTGTGTGAAACTAACTACTCTGTGGACTAAAGCCCCAACCAGCGTTGAATTACACCCACAATATCTACCCATATATTCTTTATTATTAGCTTTTGTAACATTTTTTACTGTATTAGAAAGGTATTTTAAGCTAATATAAATCAAATCTCCTACATTTCCTATCAATGAAGTCATATGTATGTTCTCTGATACCAAACATCTAGGGATGCTAATGAACAATTCCACAGACAAAGCTCTATTCATTAATTATCTAAAGAAATTAATCTACCTAAATTTACTAACCTGGTTTAATGAAAACACTCTATAAATATCTAATTTTCACTTTTGACAGTGAGAACCCGAAAATTCAACCACAATAGATGAGATCTGACCTATTTCTGCATTTTTAGGATTGCTTCTTCAGGTGGTCTTCTTTAAATTGAGTCTAATATCTAACTATAAAAATTATTATATAAATTAAAATTATTTAAAATTAAATATCGACAATGACAAAAGTGACATTAGCCTGTCAATTTTAAATTAAATATGACAATACCTACTTGAATAATGTTAACCCTTTATGTAAAAGTTTTTATATATCCAACTGTTTCATTTCCAGCGCTATCATGGGCGAGTATATCGTTCGGGCGGGCAAAAATTCGGTTATAACTTTTCGTTAATTTATTTATGAATGTAATTAATTTTATTAGTGATTTGATCGAAATGAGGTCAAAATATCAGTGTAAGTGATGTTGAAATATATATAAAGAAATTAATCTATCTAAATTTACTAACCTGGTTTAATGAAAACAGTCTATAGATATCTAACTTCTGATGGTGGGAACTCGAAATTCAACCACAATAGATGAGATCTGACCTATTTCTGCATTTTTAGCTCAAAATACCTTTCTTAAACAGTAAAAAATGTTACAAAAGCTAATAATAAAGAATATATGGGTAGATATTGTGGGTGTAATTCAACGCTGGCTGGGGCTTTAGCCCACAGATTAGTTAGTTTCACACAATATTGTTAATACCTGAAAATATATAAAAAACTATACATAAAGGGTAATTTTTTTTAATTTATTTTAGTAGGTCGTTATGATGTTTAAATTAATTGTCGACATTTAATTTATTGGTACAACAATTTTTATAGTTAGATATTTGACTCGACTTAAAGGAGGCCACCTGATGAAGCAATCCTAAAACTGCAGAAAAAGGTCAGATCTCATCTATTGTGGTTGAATTTCGAGTTCTTACTATTAGAGTGTTTTCATTAAACCAGGTTAGTAAATTTAGATAGATTAATTTCTTTAGATAATTATTAAATAGAGCTTTGTCTGTGGAATTGTTCATTAGCATACCTAGATGTTTGGTATCAGAGAATATACATATGACTTCATTGATAGGAATTGTAGGAGATTTGATATATATTAGCTTTAAATACCTTTCTAAACAGTAAAAAATAATAAATTTTTTCTTCAAAACCGTAAGGTTTTTTTAAATCTAAGCAGAAAAAAAGTGTTTGAAATTAAAATCTGTGCGGGATATTATTATTCTTCTCAAATTTGATCAATGGAAAACCAGTTTGGTATACCTTTAGGGGTGACTCATCCTGAATGAACATCTTGTAGTGTTTTAATTTGCTTTTTTTACTTTTACCTTTACTATTCGGTTCTTATGCTGAATACCTTGTATATAAAAATACTGTATAGATTTAGAAGTCCAGTTGCAATAAATAATTATTATTTGACTCCTATTTCCACCTTAACTTTGAGGCAGACTATCCTAACACGAGGAAGTTGAACAATCAATATTCATTCCATATTAATTAATGAACTTATCCTCAGAGTTATCGGAGCTTACCAAGTCGAAATATCACTTCGTACAAGACAATAAACCATTAATCATTCTCACTAGGGGCACCATTATTCAATTGTAACATGCAGTGGCAGTTATTGAATGCATATTAATCAATATTCATTATGTCTAGCGGCTGTCATTTTGAATATAATTTGCATAGCCACCAACCGTGCACATTTGTTAGTTTAATCAGCCTATTAATTTTGCTCCTAATCCAAATCAGGATCTATAGAATATTAAGCCCAGCTTCTCACACAATTACACATTTCGTTGACACCTCTATGCATATTCGGAAATCCGCAAGAAGAAGTTATTGTAGCAATTATTTTTTAGATGTTTTACAGAAATCAAAGTAACCGTTCGCTATTGAAACTGTAGCATATCTACTAATATTTAAATTTATATGTGTAAAATAATGTTGTAGGTTAATTTTTCATACAAATTATGAATTTTAAAATATACGAGCATGGTAATATGTAAAATGAATTACTGCCACATCACAGATTTTATTTTCACGCACTAGTAATTTCATTGAACAAATTACAAAATCATGGTCTTGTCAGATAAAATTACTAATATCTGGAAATGTTGGATAGTTGTGTAGAATTATGACGATATTTATTATTATTTTTTAAATAATGTAAACACATTTGTTTGGATTTAATGATAAATGAATATACTACCTGTTTTTTCAACAGCACTATTATTGGTTTGTTCTATAGTGAAATAATACACAAACTGAATAATATATTTGCCTACATTTTAACACTTACTGGAGGCGGCCGCTTTTCTAGGTCATGACATAACCGAAAACCAGTTGATCAAATAGAAGTACACCCATATGTTAACATTAATACATGCTTAATCTTAAGCAAAGCATTCAATACCCGGTGCTATCTATTTATTTATATTAAAATGAAACGTACAATTAATAATACTAATAGGAAACGCAGAGTTATTGTCAGTATCGTGTGGATTAATCGTATTGACAGAAAATGCAGAATGCGAGACAGCAGAATCCGAAGAAATGTTGGCCGATGGCTTATCATTATGTAAAATGTTTCAGAAAAATCAAATTTATTTTGAATAGGATCCTCTACATAGCTTTCAGCTTCAGCCGAAGATTTCCAACCACCATGTCTTTGTAACCCTAAAATATCTACACCTTTATAATAATATAATATAATATTAAATCAAACAAATAGCAAACAAAGATACAACATTTCTTACAAAATCGACACAAAAATTAGTCAGGGAAATACTAGTATACCAATTCTCACATATTACATTGCATGATTTATAACATATTTATCAGTATTATCCAAAACATAGCACCAACTGCGCGACCTACAAATGCTTAGAAATCGGATTTACTATTAAAATTAACATTAACGTACATTATGAATCAGAAATGTTTCGTTTGGTGCTTCTATTGGTAATTGTCTGCTTTCTGCAAGTCGAGCCGCTTAGGCCGAGCAGGAAGTAGCAGACCAGTTACATCTCACCTGCACTCGATTTATATGTGAAACTACATATGAAGGAACAGCCAGTTCAATTGTCGGTCATCTCACCTATGACATACTGATGAGGGCTAACAAGCCCGAAACCGGTCTATGTCTGGTGGAGTGGCCGACAAGGGTTCTTGGCTGTTTCACACAGATACTGCAGGTATAATTCAATGCCGGTCGGGGTATTAGCCCGCGGAGTAGTTGTTTCCTGCAGTATCATTTATAGATCATCGCCTTTTGTTTAAACTGTATTAAAGAATTATCGAGTTATTAATGATTTTCAGTTCTAGTCATCTTGTATTATTTTGTAATCTAAAGAAATGTTTAAAAATATTCCAATATTTTCCATTTTCTTGCTACCTACATTTTGAAAGTACATCTGTCTCCAATTTCTTTATCAGTTGTCAAAGGAGTTAAAGATTTAACATTTATATTTAAAGGTAGCAGATGTTGGTCACGTCGTAAAAATGTAAGGTTAAATCCAATCATCATTAGATGGAAACTTTTACTTGAACACAAACAAACAAACCGTTCCCCCTCATTCTTCGGTTAATCCTACATTATTTTATTTCGTAACAAAACTCCGGAAGGCCCGCAAAGTACCTTAAGCACTGTTCACGTAGATTCCTTCCTGTGTAATGGGGATAATCTTTGTTTCAGGTTTGTAAGGGAAGCGACCGGATTCAACGTGGATATGCGGATAGGCATCCACACCGGAAACGTACTGTGCGGAGTTCTCGGATTAAGGAAGTGGCAGTTCGACGTGTGGAGCGATGATGTTACCCTCGCCAACCATATGGAGTCGGGTGGAATCGCGGGGTAAGTGATAGTCAATAGGTTAAAAAATAATACAAACAGTTAATCAAAAGGTCAACTAATTCATGGTAAATGTCCAACAATCAGGATTCTAACTTTTAGTTAGCAGAAAAATTGTTACATAACGTCAATATTGCAATAGAATTATTATTATTAACATTTATCTCAAGAACGATCTTGCCATTTTGACCGGGATTATATTAAGTAACTCGATAAGGAGTTTCTAAAGGACTGGAGGGGCCCACAACTTCGCCAGGTAGGACAGCCAACGCATATTTTGCTACATTTGGACAGCAGTGTATCCTATAATTATTATGGTTTATGTCACTATATACACACAATGTCAAAAGTCTTGGACTCCCCCTCATTCTTGTTAAGAAAACCTTTATGTCAGAAAAATAAAATACATTTATAAAAGTATATTACTTTCTGAATCTTTTTTTTTTTGTGAAAAGAATATGTACCTACTCAGAAGATTAAAAACCAGCAAATGTGTGCCATATTTGACAAAATTTATTAAATCAAAAAAAAGTCACAAACCAAATTCTCTACTTGACTAATAGTCGGTATGACCTCCACCATGTTCCAATAGCATATTGACACGTCTGTTCATTGAGATAATCAAGCGGTTAACGATCTCTTGTCGCCACGACTAACTCATCTGCAGTTTGAGGTGGAGGAATATGATTATAAATGGCTCTAGCAACGAAATCCCACATGTTTTCAGTAGGATTCATGTCAGGAGCGTTGGCTGGCCAATCTAATCTATTGATATATCCTGCTTCGAGGGTCTCTTGAACTCTTCTTGCGCGATGTGGTCGAGCGTTGTCGTCTATAAACACAAAACTTCCCCTAATTCATAACGTAGGGGAAGATAATGGGCGTAATAACTTGTTCGATGTAAATTTCACTGGTCATATTCTGTGGTATGCCAATTAATGGGACGCGGCGGTTAAACATTATTCTACCCCAAAACATTACGGTACCCCCCATACGGAGCAACTTCACGGGGAAAATTAAGTCGCTGTTGACGACCTGGTTCTCTCCAGACTCTTTGTCGATTGTCATCAGTAACCAGCCCAATTCTGGTTTCGTCTGTAAATAAGACCCATCGCCACTGCCGTAAAAGCTAACCCCTGTGCTCTCGCGCCCACTGGATACAGGTAGCACGATGCCTTGGAAGTAATGTGGGGCTCGTAATGGTCTTTTAGCACGTATATTTGCATAGTGGAATCGTCTTCAAAGAGTAGGTGTCGATATAACACAGCTAAACGTACCTTGAAAGTGGGCACTGAGATGTGCGATATCTACGGGCATATTGCACCAAATACCAATCCTCCCTTTCATTAGATACTCCAGGACATCCACTACGTGGTCTATTTTCCACTGATGATTAGAATGTCCTGCAGTCATTCTTGGTCCGGTAAACGCATAAATTTCACGTCCTGTCGTCATAATGTACAAAAATTCAAAGGAACACTTGGCTGAATACACTGCCAAACTGACCAGATTTGTAAAAACATGATATCAACGAAAGGTTCATGGTCTGCAATTTTTTATTGTACATCATTTGCTACAAAAAAAAAAACAGGAAATTTTACTACTACGTGTATTTCACTTCTATACTGTTACACATTTACAATTACATGAATATTTACAACAATTTTTTTCCTTGTGTTATTATTTACATTAATTCCTTTTCTACAGTCTTCAAATGTGTTTCTTGTTTCAGATAAAACCGTTAGTCTACACTTCCTTTATCTCATTTTCTAAACAATTTTGTATTAACCGAAATATTTATTGACATTACTCTTGTTGCTTGAACCCACAAATGGGCTTATTTATACTCATATCACAGTAACTCTATTATAATTAACTTCTCACTAACTGCTGGGTTCTCAATTACTAATGCTTAGAGATGTCGTAATTTTAGTAATAACCACGGACAGGGTCAATACATGTATACGTATAATCACATGGGGTATCCCAACACCGCCATAAACTATATAACTAACTTAAATTAGAAGGGATCTGCCCCAGCTATAAGTACTGTTCATTAAAGGCATCTATCAGGCGTCTCCAATGGCTTCACTCTAATTAATTTTGGGCTTGTTAGTAAATTATTAACGAATATGATGGTCAGTCTCAAAGCAATGTAGAGTTAATGTTAGCGTTAGAGTTAGTTTATTTGGCACAGAGTTACAGAGTGTCATAACAACTATCTGATATTATACAGCCCGTCAAAATTCGGAAATTTTTGTAATCTATTAAGTAAACATATGCATATGTAAACATATATATATATAAAACAAAGAATTGTATATGACATGTATTACAGTTAAAATATAAAACAACAAAAATACACAAAGTCAAAATGGCAGCCCTACTGTTTAAAAAAATCATTTACTGAATAAAAACACCTTTCCAAAAGGAACAATTTTATCTTATTTTTAAAAACTTATTAGTTATCACTTTCCTCAAAGCACTTGTGAACGCCAACTGCATGATTATACAGAAGGATTTATTATGCGTTTTATGGAGAATATAATATAATACTCATAACAACTATTTCATTTCAGTTTTTTTTTAGTTGTTTAAAATCAAATACATACTTCAAAATTATATTAGATATTCCTAATCTTCAAAATTTTAAACTTATACAGGGTGTTCCGGTTTGTTTGGAACAAATTGAAACCGTAGATAGAATAAGCAATTTAAAAAAAAAAACTTTATATGAACATGGTCTTTTTCTCGATCTAAAATTACAAAATCATTCAGGAAAATGTATCTAATAAAAAATTGCAATTGAAAGAATTTTATGGAAATATTAATTCAGGTAAAAACTGCAAATGTGTAGAGAGTAACTTCGATCCTATCCATCACACAAACGTCATACGTTTTAATGGTTTCGACTCAAACAAAAATAATTCCTTCTGCAGTCAAGTCAGGCAAGGTTTTTACAAAAACCTCCTGCTGACACAAAACAGCGCCCCAAAGCGCATAAAATGAAAACATCTAAAAGGAACTTTAATTTAGTTTGAAATAAAAGAGCCACGCTCTAATGCAGTGTCCATTATAGCCGGCGATTGAACCATCAGGGTTAATTTAGATATCAAAGGTGGCCGTTGATTGAATTCAGCCTGCAATAAATCCGATAATTAGGGTCGAGATGATGGCGGGAATTATAACATGGTTCTGAATGGGATCCCGTTTAGCGGACTGTATAAATATTTCAATTATATACGACGTCAGTCGATAAATTTATTTATCTACAAATAATAATAATATCTCTACCCCTCATTCTAATCACGAGGATTAGCCCAGAAGTCGAAGGCTTGTGCGGGAGAGGGGGCGGCATATTATTATTAAGCAGGCCGCATTTGCGCCCAGGAACGACTTACGTTGGAAGGCCCTAACCACCATTCAGTGCAGGAATGAGGGAAACCTGGAAAACCTCATTAATTAGGGGGTAGTCAAATGTCAACCGGTATCAATCTCTCACATTGACCCAAGCCAACATTCTTCCACCCTACCATACCCGCAGAGAGGGTGCCAAACTCTCCACGAATATAGCTTATATACGGTCTACCGGCTGCGGAGGTCGAACCCACAGCGGTCTAGTCACCTCAATTCAAGTACTCCGAGTACACAAAATATTATGCTGAATACTTTTTGAACCACATTGAACTGTAAAAATGCCTTGGCGGCAAACGTGTGGCAGTGTTTTTATGTATTTGTGTACATTTGCGTGTATTTTTTTGTTAACCTTTAAATAAAAAGATCGATCGAGAGAAAAGCAGGGCCACAGCAAGTACAAAAATGTTTGTAATGGCAGGTTTTAATTTAAACAAGTAAGACAACAGTAAATGATACAACATTCTTAAAATCTTTCCAAATATCAATCCTGGAAATAAATATTAGTAAGGTAGGTGCTGCCTCCCTGTGCTACCATATCGTGTTTCTCATCAGACCATTACACAATAATATACATTTAGTAAAGTTGTTAGTATATCAGTAAAACAATAAGATGGATAATTCGGTGACAATTTATTAGCATCAAGTTACAGATTGCGAGCAAATACTACACTGCCCTGTAAGTGAAACGTCCTTAGTTTAAATAGTATTAATATTCACAGTCAGCGCATTCCTGTGATATAAAAGATGATATTACAGGAATGCTGATATTACATTATATGTTATATTAATAATCCATACAAGGTGGAAAAATAAAATAAATGATCAAAAAGAGGTTTATACTACAATTTTCTAAATATTTTGTTTTTCTTTCAAAGCGGTAAACTGATACACGTGTCAATGCAGTGACCTGCCACTACGTTTGACAGCTTTGACTTCGACCGAATATACCTAACCTCGCGGCTGACAGAATGCCAGTGACGGAGAAATAAGGATTTGATAGTAGTAGTTTTGAAAAAAATTCTCTTTAGTTTGGAGATTTTTGATACATGATTTCGTTAATTCTTATTTTTCTCTATCCTCTTAAAACATTTGTACTTGTACTAAGTCATAGCTAACCCTGTATATACCGGGTGACAACGGAAAGTGGGAACACGCTGAAACTTTTTTATGACTGCTGATAAAAACTTGAAATTGGGTGGACGGTGCCATGAATTCTAAGAGTTCCCACTTTCCGTTCTCACCCTGTATAATGAATTATAAGCATGGTGAGCGTAAATTACTTACTGAAATTAATAACTTAAAAAAATATATTTAAGAGAAAAATAATAATCTAATTAATATACTAAATATTAATATTGTTTTGTTGAGAGTCAACATTACTTCTAAAGCATATCTAAATAATAACATTTCTTTAAACTTAGTATTTTACTTTTTATTAAGAGTGTTATTTTATTTTAAAATAAAGCATTATTAGAGTAATATGTACGTATTATTTGGTACAATTTATTTCAAACCGTTTTCCAAATAAAATCCAAATTTCAGCGATACATATCATGCCACTTATTACGCGAATTTGATACTTGTTTACCTTACATTTACCTTCGTTCATATGAAACCCATTATGGCCAGTAAGTTAGCTTTTATCATCGATTAGTAAAAACATTCCGTAAAAGGATTCCCATTTACAACGCATTTTCAATTTCAAAATATTTATTTTTAATTTTGAATATAATTACTTGTGGAGAAAATCAATTTGTTACGAGGATAACAATTAATTTCAAACGCGGAGATGAGCAGTATGGAAATGATTGCAATTGCGTGTGTTGTAAGTCAATAGGAAGCTGGAAGCTTCAATATATCTCACTTAGTTTAACCTTCTGGGAACGGTGGAAGAGTTTAACTGCTCCAGAGGGATGCTTGAGCATGGCAATGAAATAAGTCTTGTTTTGTTTATGTTCCTTAAGTAATTAGACCTGAAGTAGATCGCAGATCTTAAAGGACAGTTCGTTAATTTGTACGTAAGTGTATGTCGGGAATTCTGTTTGTACGTTTTCTTGGAATAATAGCGTAATGTTGTGCAAAAATATGAAAACAAAGAGGAAACGCAAAGTCTGCGGAAAAAATGTCATCCCGATAACATAAGTTTATAATAATAGAAGCTTTGGTATTTTTTAAATTAAAGTTATAATTAGTTAACATGCTATGCATACAGCTCGGCATACAGAAAACATTTTACGACATTAAAGAAGACAACAGAATAATCTACTATGTATTATTATTTATAACTTTAACAGAGTTTCAAATGCGTAGCTTTTAATGTATTAGAAATGTCTTTTAAGCTAATATACAGGGTAACCCTTAAATAAGTACAAATATTTTAACCAGCAGTATAGTTCTGTGTGTAGAACACATCATTAATATTTTTTTTACAAAAAAATCAGAAATATAAAAGTGAAATTTTAAATAAATTTCGTAATTTTTCTGTAGAAAACTTGAGGACCGCTGGCCAGATTGCCACTTTCATACTTTTATGACTCATAGTGCTGCAGACTGAACGTGTGGTTCACAGTGTTGCCAGTGTTACACAAATATCTTTGCTTCAAGGAAGTTTTAAAACTTTGTGCTCATGGACGCAAAATTTGCGAATATTCGCTCAAATTATTTGATGGTGGGAAAAAATCTCAATCTTCGTCAACTGTAACATTTTATATTATATTATCGGAAGCCCAAGTCAAATTTGCTTGCTTGCTCGTTTATAGTAAGGTCAGTTAAGAAGTTAAAATTTATGTTAATATTGCTGCGTTTCATACTACATACTCAATTTTACTGTACTTATGCTTAAAACAAGTATTTTTAAAATAGAATTAACCGTATTACTTTACTATTACTTTAAAGGAAACGTTATATTTATATTGGAGGAGATATGGCACCGCAACAAATCATATGGTTCATTTGGTTGGTTATGACAAATATGAGAGCGGTCCTCAAAATGTGGGTATTTAAAAAAAATAATATCTCTGTAAATACAAGAAATTTTTAAAAATGGCCTTCACTAGACTGATCTATATGACGAACTACACCAGCAGTTAAAATATTTGTACTTATTTAAGGTTCACCCTGTATATCAAATCTCCTACAATTCCTATCAATGAAGTCATATGTATATTCTCTGATACCAAACATCCAGGTATGCTAATGAACAATTCCACAGACAAAGCTCTATTCAAGAATTATCTAAACACTATAAATATCTAACTTCACTTTTGACAGTAAGAACTCGAAAATTCAACCACAAATACGTAGTACTCAAAGAGCTTTGCACTTTCAACAGAATATCTGTTTCTTATAAAAGAATGTAAGTCACGAGAATATTGTAAAAATGTTTATACAGCAACTTTTTTCGCCAGCCTTCATAAAACTATGACATTTTGTGACTGTCAGGTTGACATTGAGAAATGGCATCTTAGCAACAAAAGTATTGGCAACAATTGTTATATTAAATACACAGTTTGAAGAAGTATTAAAATTAAATAAAAAAATAATAAATTGTTTCAGTTGCAGAAGCTTTATTAACAAAAAATGTTAATGCAATGCCCAAACAATATGTATATGAGAAATATTTTCAGTCGATTCATTATGATTATTAAACTCGCGTAAAAGCTCTGCGTTTAATGAGTTTCTGTTCTAAATTATGAATAATCGTGCCCGACGAATCATAATGAACTGCATTATTTATTCAGTGTCTGGGAGTATTGATGTAAAGCAGGGTTGTTTATTATATTTCACTTTATTATTTACTCTAAATAAGAAATTCGTTTTGTTTGTATAAATAAATATTAGCCTTATGAATATACAAGGCAATTCTAAAAATAGTACCATAAATTTAACTGCGTTTTCTAAATCCCAAAATAAGATGAAAGATCCGATAAAGCATGTACCGTAAAACTTTTCGTTTTCCACATATAGGGTGTGAAAAGTTAGGTCCGGTATTTATTTAATATTCCCTAAACGCGTAGAAATAAATTAATGAAATTTGGCACAATCCTACAACTAACTTTATATTATGCTTTTTTTCAAAAATCTGAAAATACATGAACACAATTTATGTAAGGGCTTATAAAACAAGGGTGATAGTGTTTCAATCTCTTTTAAGTGTATTTTTTGACAATGGGGAAATTGCATGATTTTTTCAAATACATGGAAATGAAAGAATGTATTATTTTAATCGAAATGCCGTTTGTCCTAGACAATTTGATAAAAAATAAACTCAAAAACGGCTTTTAAAGTTTTGTTCGACCACGCCTCCAGAAAACGGAGGCCACCATGTTAAATATCTGTGACGTCACCAGCCGCAGTGACGTCACCTGTAAAGCCCAAAACAACGCAGTCGCAGTACAGTACATACGTTTAGGTTAGGTAGAAGAGTTAGTTTGAAGTTTTTAATATTTATCACATAACATGTGATATTTATTAAGTGTTATTGTGTTAAACAGACACTGGTGTTGAAAAAATTTGCAAAATAGACTCGTAGAATGAGCACAGAAAGTGTATTATCACCGGGAAAATGGAAGAAATATTGCATTGTGCAATTACAAATACTTTCCGTACAGCGACTAATAAAAATATTTCTCCGTGCCAAAATTGAAAAAACTAGAAAAATGTGGTGTATGGCAGTGAATCACGACGAAGGAAAAAGCGTAAAACTCTATCATTTCAACGTTGTATGTTTCTGAAGACCATTTTAATGTAAGGTTAATTGAAAATAAGTACGAATAAATAATAGAAGCGGTCTATCAAAAATTGTTTAGGTACAGAAATCTTTAGAAATATGTACTTTCTTAAATTTAACTGTATTTGTAAATATTGTTAAAATATAAACCTAATACTACATACAAAATTGTTTCCGTTTATTTACAAATATGTGAAAATAATTGTTAACAGCAAAATAATGTGTCTTACAAAGGCTTTTAAAATTTATTGTTTTATGTTACGAAAATTTGAATAGTAACAATGAATAAACAGATCTAACATAAAGAATTTTATTTTTGATTACTTTTCTATTACTTTTGCTTTACATGTTTACATCCTCCTTACAAAACAAATTATAGGGCTGTTCGCCTTATTTATTTTATAGTTTTTTTCAAAGAGCCTCAGTCATGTCACTACCTTACACAGTATTGACATTTCTATGACTTGTTCAAAAGAAATGTCATTAATGTCACTCATCATCTCAGAAACCAATGCCTATTTACGTCACGATCACCGTGAGTATCTACGGAAACATAAGCAAGATGGCCGCGTTACTCCGGCCGTTGACGTCACACCAATAATAACAGTGTTTTCGATCACGTGGTTTTGTTTACATTCTATGGCAATTTATTAATTTTAATATTTTAATTATTATGTGATTATTGCCGCCAGACATATATTCTGACCTTTCAATATGTTTGAAAGATTACCCTGTAATATATTTCAAACCAATATAAAATTCATGCAACTTCCCCATAACAAAATGAAAACTCTAAAGAGTTTCACATAAAAGACGTGGCACTCACCCAATGTTAACTTGTTATGCTCTTTTAAAATTCTAAAAAGAAATGAAAACAGTTTGTCTACGGGCGTATAAAACAAGGGTGATAGTGAACTATAGCAAGAATGAAAACTCTAAAAATTTTTACATAAAAGACATGGCACTCACCTAATGTTATCTTGTTATGCCTTTCTTTAAAAATCTGAAAAGAAATGCACACAATCTGTGTAAGAGCGGATAAAACAAGTGATAGTGTTTCAATCTTTTATGTGTATTTTTTTGATAATTTCATAGCAAAAATAAAAACTAAAGATTTTTATATAAAGGGCTAAAAAGTTAATTTTTAAATAAAATACTTTCAAAAAGTGTACAACTTAATTTTTGCCAAAAAAGACGCAGTTTTCAAATGTATTAGAATATTTTTTAGAATCACTTTGTAGATCTGTAATACTCAGAAATATTCGTTATTAAAAATCATTGTAAATGTAACTTAAAATGATTATTCCTATTAGTTTCTTTTTTTCTAAGAATACTATTTATGATTAAAATCGTTCGTTTCGTTTTGCATAAAGTAGAAGGTTGGTATGTCAATTCGCGTAAGCTTACATCGCATAATAATTTATATATTTATCAAAACCAATAACAAAATTAATAAATTAATTACACTAGCGGAAAAAATTAAGGATCAAAGAAAAAATCTCATTTTTTGCGATTTTTCAAATGGCTGTATCTTTGGTAAAAATGGTCGTATGTGAGTGAAAAAAAAATCAATTTGAAGCTTGAAGTGTCTAGTTTATGGATCTTGCGATAAAACAATTTTCCAAGCAACAATTAGCGCAAAATCCTAATGAATATCATGGAAAGAAAATTTTTCGAAATTTTTTGCACACTTATTTTTAGTGTACGGACTTTACAGATTATGAGCTCTAAAGGCAAAAACGCGGTCCTTCAATTTTTTCAAAAATTCAATCGAATGAAACAATAAAACGGCTTGATGGATCAGGTTGAAACTTTGTAGGGTTTTTGAGGGTACAATGGCCTATAAGATGCACACTTAACATTAGCCATTTCCCAATATTCTCAATGTGAAGCGTGATTTTCTGAAAGACCTCAAAAAGTCCTGTTTTTCGAAATTTTTCAGTCATGTTAAGAATGAAAAAAAAATTGTTTTCTGAAAAAACATGCCAGAACATTGTAGATAATGGATCCAAGTTTCCGAAACTCCCCTTCCATTTTCTGAGCGACCATTAGTTCCTGAGATATTGCTGAGAGAAGAGAAAATGACGCATTTTCATTTAAAGACTGATAACTCAGCGAGGAATGGTCCTATCGAGGCCGAAAAAAAAAATAAATTGAAGCTAAATGAACAACCTATCCAATCCATATAGTGGTTAGATTGAAAAAAAAATTTTTTTTGATGTCCGTACACTAAAAATAAATGTGCAAACAATTTCGAAAAATTTTCTTTCCATGATATTCATTAGGATTTTGCGCTAATTGTTGCTTGGAAAATTGTTTTATCGCAAGATCCATAAATTAGACACTTCAAGCTTCAAATTGATTTTTTTCCCACTCAGATACGACCATTTTTACCAAAGATACAGCCATTTGAAATATCGCAAAAAATTGAGATTTTATTTTTGATCCCTTAATTTTTTCCGCTAGTGTATATTAAGTATTAATTATCTAATAAAAACATTATAAAAACAAGCACAAATTAAAATATACTTACAGATTTACACATTAAATATAACAAGGTACCTACATAAATATAAAACTCTTAATATTTGACAAAGAAACGTTAATTTAAACTTCGCATAAAGATATTTGAAAGGGGGATTCCAAGGCAACACGCTACGTAATTTTTCGAAAGGAATTGCCTATTAGTCAGTCGTGAAATTTCGATCCCTTTAGCGGCTTTGAAGTGATGAAAATTTCCAAATTGCTTGGCAGGTCAAAGAGAACCTGTCCGGCATTACATTTCAAAAGAATTCCTTTTCAACTGGCTAATTTGCCCAAAGAAGTCTTCTGTTGTCGCATCAATACATATAATTTATTCAAATGTTAGTCATCACTACACAGAAGAGGCGTGTTTCCTGTAACTACAACAACTTCAGTATTATGTTACTACCGTCAAATTAGCTTGTAATGCGCATTAATTAATCCCTTCATTGTTTTGTTTGATCCATTGAAGAAGTTACGCTTCAATTTCATAGCTCGAAGTTAACCTAAGTGCACGTTTATATTGGAGCGGAACGCCAGGCCACGATAGCTATACGCCGGGCTGCACGCCAAGTTCCAAGACAAGAGCTAGGAGGAGTGCGACAGTCTATAAATGATACTGCAGGAAACAACTACTCCGCGGGCGAATGCCCCGACCGGCATTGAATTATACCTGCAGTATCTGCGTGAAACAGCCAAGAACCCTTGTTGTCACAGATACTGCAGGTATAATTCAAGGCATTAGCCCGTGGAGTAGTTGTTTCCTGCAGTATCATTTATAGATTTAATGGCGCATCGCCCGAGGCGAGAGGTCTGCGGTTAAGTACCTACGATATTGTAGGTCGCTTTCTGCAAGTCGAGCCGCTTAGGCCGAGCAGGAAGTAGCAGACCAGTTACATCTCAACGGAGTGCGACAGTATTTATATTGGAGTGAAGCGCCAAGGACTCTTCCAGTCTATAAATTTCAATATTCTAATAGTTTAGCCGAATTGTCATATACAGAATCGTCGTGTTCATCAGATGATGAGATTTTATTAGAATCGACGGCCAATTAATGGTATTTTCTTAATAAAATACGAAAATAATTTCGACACTTAGAGGGTTTCTCCTATTTCTCGGGAAGATAGAATAAAAGTATCTAAGGTCGCACGATCTTGATTTTTAAGAAAATTGTATGGTTAGAACTGCACTTCGATATCTCGATTCGTTTAAACGATACAGGGCGTTTATTATTATTTTTTTTTGCTTCTTCTATGACGCTTTATAACCTTTTCTAATATTTTAGATTTCTGTAAAAACATTATTTATTCAGTTTTTATCTAGATTTCAGTGGCTTACGCAGTTTGTTTTAAATACTTTATATTTATTTATAGCCATCTCTGTGAAATCACAGTTTTTCCAATTTTATAGTCATCTTAACCAGTTTATATTTGTTACTGTATTAGAAAGGCATTTTAAGCTAATATAAATCAAATCTCCTACAATTCCTATCAATGAAGTCATATGTATATTCTCTGATACCAAACATCTAGGTATGCTAATGAACAATTCCACAGACAAAGCTCTATTCAATAATTATCTAAAAAAATTAATCTATCTAAATTTACTAATCTGCTTTAATGAAAACACTCTATAAATATCTAACTTCACTTTTGACAGTAGGAACTCGAAAATTCAACCACAATAGATGAGATCTGACCTATTTCTGCGTTTTTACATAAAGGGTAAACATTATTCAAATAGGTATTGTCATATTTAATTCATTGAAAGGCTAATGTCACTTTTGTCATTGTCGATATTTAACTTCAAATAATTTTTATACTTAGATATTTGACTCAACTTAAAGGAGACCACCTGAACAAGGAATCATAAAATTGTGGGTGTAATTCAACGCTGGTTGGGGCTTTTGTCCACAGAGTAGTTAGTTTCACACAATATTGTTAATATCTAAAAATATATAAAAACAGTTTATATTTTATTTCTACGGTAAAAAATGTATTTTAAACCATGATTGAGTAATCTTACTAATGCACTCATATCATTACCCGTTTATCTTAAGGGTGCCGTATTCTTGCAATAGTGTTTTCTACAAATACAAGTAATTTTAGACATTTAAGAACTAAATAATATAGAGTTTATCAAATAACAAGAATGTTATCTCATGCGAATATTCAAAGGTACCGAAGTAAAATCAATATACCTATAACGTCACAAAGCGATCTATCCAGTACATGTTTAGGTGTTGAAATCTTTCAAAAACTTATTTTTTAAATTCAACTTATATATACATTGTTATAACATAAACTTACATAGTTCTGCATATAAGACTGTTCACTTTTGTTTATAAGCATGTGAAAATACTGTCACGGATTTCCCAATCCGTCTTTTTTCTTACTTCCAGAAAAACAATCCGTTAATAAATTACTTCTTTATTAACTACTGAACACTACTAATTACAGGTCAACTAAACACTTATTTAATTAATCCTTTCTAAATCACTTTGATCTCCAACTAAACACTTCACTTCAGACTGTAATACAAGACTAATACAAGACTAACTAACTTGGCCGTGTATTCTTCTTTTATAGACCCAACGAATGTTCCAAGTATATTCCAGTATCTCTAGATCCATGTTCTCGTACGACTGGAACGCTTCTCGTCGTTTCCACGATTTTCTGGTAACGCCTCGATTTACACATGTTGTTTGTTTACCAGAATGGCGTAGGGGCGATCGGAGCAATCTTAGGCAATTCGCGGTGCCACAGTCGTCGGTTTGGGAGTGAGTGGGGCAAATTCCGTGACACTGCCCTCTTAGGACCGATCGTCCCGATCGGATACACCTCTATACGGGGACAGACGCTCCAGATGGACGACCTTCATCTTACTCCTGGGAGTCCTCTGTATCCGGTATACGACATCATTGATTCTTTTAATGACGGTGTAGGGGCCCTCCCAACGGTTCTGTAGTTTAGGTGATCTTCCTTTCTTCCGCGTGGGGTTGTACAGCCACACCAGGTCACCTTGTTGGAATCCGACTGTATTGGCCCGGACGTCGTATCGAGTCTTCATGCGATCGCTCTCTATTCGCATTCGAGATCTGACTTGATCGTGTACGGCTGCTAGTCTTCGTTCTAGCTCATGGGTGTAAGTGTCTGGCTCTGTGGGCTGTTCCGCAGGACGACCAAATACCAAATCTGCTGGAAGGCGAAGCTCTCTTCCAAAGATGATCCTTGCGGGAGTCTTCCCAGTAGTTTCATGGACAGCTGAGCGGTAAGCTAACAGGAAGAGTGGAATGAGCTTGTCCCAGTCTGTTTGGTTCTCGTTCACAAACATCCTCAGATTGGTTTCTAGTGTGGCGTTGAAGCGTTCCACCATACCATCTGACTGGGGATGCAGTGGGGTGGTCCTGGTTTTCCGGATTCCCATAAGCTCGCAGACCTTTCGGAACACACCTGATTCGAAATTTCTGCCCTGATCTGAATGCAGTTCCATGGGCACACCAAATCTGCAGAACAGGTTGTTGACTAGGGCTTCTGCTACGGTCGTGGTCTCTTGATTGGGAAGAGGGTATACTTCCGGCCATTTACTAAAGTAGTCCATGGCGACTAACAGATATCGGTTTCCATTTTGAGTTTTCGGAAATGGACCAGCGATATCAATGGCAATTCTCTCGAACGGTGCACCTACGATGTACTGGCGCATTTTGCCTCTGGAACGGGTCTTCGGTCCCTTGCTGGCTGCACATATGTCACATTTTCGGCACCAATCTTCTACATCCGTCCTACAGCTCAACCAGTAGAAACGCTCCCTAATCTTCTGTAGAGTCCTATTGATACCGAAATGTCCACCACCAGTACCTCCATGTACTTCCTGCAGCACTTCCTTGACCCGGGACCTCGGGAGTAGTACTTGCTTCTTCACCTCCGTTCCGTCATTGTTCTCCCATGCTCTTTTTAGACACCGTCTTCCAACACCAAGGAATTCCATTGAGCCCAATAGCTCTTTAAAGCTGGGCTTTTACTACTGACTTCAGCCCAAGAGGGTCGGTTGTTGGCTTCTTTCCAGTCTAATAATGGCTTGATGTCACAGTCAGCTTGCTGGTCTTCCCGAATTGCCGCTGAACTCCATCTGTCTTCAGGTTGGGCTGCTACCACCTTGCAAGGAACTGATGAGATATCCTCTTTCCTTTCAAGACTACTACAGTGCTTGCAGTTGACAGGACAGGGTCTCCTAGAAAGGGCATCTGCATTTCCATGTTTCCTGCCGGCTCGATGTTCAACAACAAAGTGATATTCTTGCAGCCGTTCCAGCCACCTGGCCATCTGTCCTTCAGGGTTCTTAAACTGGAGCAGCCATTTAAGGGAAGCGTGATCCGTTCTGAGGAGGAATTCTTGGCCATACAAGTATTTGTGAAAGTGTTCTAGACTCTTGACGATGGCAAGCAATTCTTTCCGAGTCACACAGTAGTTCTTTTCGGCTTTTGATAGGACTTTGCTGAAGTAGCCCACTACTCGCTCTTGGCCATCTTGTACTTGGGAAAGAACTCCGCCAACTCCAATGTTGCTTGCGTCCGTGTCCACTATAAATGGTTGTCCAGGTATTGGGTATGTCAAAATTGGGGTAGTGCAGGGAGCCTCTTTCAGCGTCTCAAACGCTTGCTGGCATCTCGGAGTCCATTCGAACGGGACGTTGTCTTCTGTCAGTTTATGAAGAGGCTTGGCAATGTCCGAGAATCCTTGGACGAATCGTCGATAGTATGTGCATAGGCCGAGGAAACTTCGAACTTGATGTTTGTCTTTAGGAACCGGCCAGTTCTTTATGCACTCTGTCTTCTCCGGGTCTGTTTTCACACCCTTTGGAGTAATAATGTGGCCTAGGTATCTAACCTCCTTTTGGAACAGACTGCACTTCTTCGGGTTCAACTTCAGGTTCGCTGCTTTCAACTTCTTGAACACTTCGGACACGTTCTTCAGGTGCTCCTGGAAAGAGCGTCCCAGCACCACCACGTCGTCCAAGTAAATCAAGCAGGTCTCCCAATGCAGGCCATGAAGTACAGTTTCCATCAGTCGTTCAAAAGTGGCAGGGGCATTACATAGACCAAATGGCATTACATTGAACTGCCACAATCCATTTCCGGTAGTAAACGCTGTCTTTTCCTTGTCTTCTGGGTTGACCTCGACTTGCCAATATCCACTCTTTAAATCCAAAGTGGAAAACCATTGCGCACCAGCCAAGGTGTCCAGAGTATCATCAATCCTCGGTAATGGGTAACTGTCTTTCTTGGTGACGTCATTTAATTTTCTGTAGTCCACACAAAATCGGGTGGAGCCGTCTTTCTTCTTGACCAGGACTACAGGAGAAGCCCAAGGACTCTGAGATGGCTCTATGGTGCCTTGAGTTTGCATCTCGATTAACATCTTGTTAACTTCTTCTCGATTGGCTAGTGGAAGTCCTCGTGGTGGCTGCTTTATAGGAGATGATGAACCAGTATCGATTCGATGCTTCACTACATTTGTTCTCCCAAAGTCGCCTGGTTTAAGTGCAAACACATCTTCATTTTCACTTAGCAGCTCTTCCAGTTGTTCCACCTCCATCTCTGTTAATCTTTCTTTGGCCCTATCCACGATGTCCCTTAGACATTCCGGTAGACTGGTCTTGTTTGGTTTCTTCTCCATTTCGTTGTTTTCTTTGAGTGTTCTGACCATGGTAACAGGTTCACAGACTCCTACTTCAGTTCCCTTTGTAATTTTCTGTGGAAAGGTTTTCAGGTTAACTACCCGTACTATTGTCGTTTTCTCTGGTTTAATCAGGGTGCGGCCGGTGACTATAGATTTATTGAACAGATCCGGATTACTGGGTTCCACCACTCCAACACTGCAAGACATTTCCCCATCCATTACAGTGGCAACCAATGTTTCGGTCTGACCAGGTAGTACCACATCTTCTTTAACAACGAGTCTCCGTACAGCGTTATTCTCAGTGGTGGTCGTTAGCACTACTTTCCCATTATCCGTAGCGTACCAGCATTCAAATCTAAGTTCACCCCTTTGCTCGTAGTAAGTCTAGTCCGAGTATGACATTGTCCGATATATCTGCTACCAGGGCTCTGTGTTTGAATTTGACGTCTCCTAATTCTATGTCAAGCTCGCATTCCCCTTGACTGGCAGTTGTTGTCCATTGGCTGTTGTAAGGACATAACGCTTGGCAGGGCTCTTAATACGCCAATCACCAATAATATCCGGTCGTACAATAGTTCTTGCCGCTCCAGTGTCGATTACCATAGGGAACATACGACCAAAAATAATGCCTTCTATTAGCAAGGAGTCAGAGTCCTGGAGACGTGATAACGTAACTTCTTCTTGTGGGGCATGGTACGAGGACGCAGCCGGCCTTTGCCCCGTCAAGCCGGCTGACCCTAGTTTTCCTGTGCAGTCGCGCTTTTGCTGATCCGCGACTGGGGCCCTACACTGTCTCTTCAGATGTCCTGTCTGCCCACAGTTCCAACATTGGAGAGGGCGATCTCTTCGGCTGCCAGGTTGTTCTCTCTTCGGATTGGTAGTTGGACTGAGTTTCTCAATGACCTCCTTCAACGTTTTGATTATGTCTCCATTTCCCATATTATCGCTGTTATCACTGATGGCCCGAACTTTAACATGTCTACCAGATGCCATCTTTGCTGCCTCAAATTCCAGTGCATGCGAAAGAGCGTCATTCAACGTTTTAGGTCTAGCGAGCCGTAGTGCCTGCTGTGTTTCGCAATCCCTTAGGCCGTCGATAAAGACTTGGATGGAGAGCTGATCTACAAATTCGACGGGGCTGTTGGATATGCCAATCGAACCAGTCGGGCAACGTCGGTCTCAAAATGTTGTAAATTCTCACCACTCTGTTGGTGACGATTCTTTAATTGTGCCTGATACACTTGCTGCAGGTGCTTATCACCATATCTCATTTCCATATGCTGTTTCAGAAGGTCATAGTTACTCTGCTGCCCAGCAGGAACTCCTTGTAAGACGTCAAGAGCTTCCCTCGTAGAGCAACTATTAAAGCAGTAGCCTTTTCACAATCAGACCATTCGTTTGCTGCAGCTGCTGCTTCAAACTGACGCAGATAGACATTCCAAGAGACCTTGCCGTCGAATTCAGGAGGCTTCGTTTTCTGCGTTCGGATAACAGGTCCTTCTGATTTGATTACGCCCTCCTTTGCTATCTTGTCTAATTTATGTCGAAGCTCTTCGCAGGTTTCTCTAACCAAGTTTATTTCTTCGTCTATTTCTTGTTTTTGTGCTAACATTTTTCTTCTACTTGTGTTTCTACCTTATGTGACTGCTCCTCTAGTTTTTCTTCTAGTTGTGTCACTTTATATGACTGCTCCTCTAGTTTTTCTTCTAGTGTATTCTCCAATTTCTCTAACTTTGTCTGCATTTCTTTCGTCTGATCCTCATTTCCTGTTGTATTGCCTGTATCTGATCTTTCATTTTATACCCTTGCTCTTCTAATTTCTCTTGCATTGTCCGTCCCTGTTCTTCTAATTTATTTTCCAATTTCTCCTGCATCGTTTGGGACTGATCTTCGATTTTGTGCCCTTGTTCTTCAAATTTATTTTGCATTGCCTGTCCCTGTTCTTCTAATTTATCTTGCATCGTCCGTCCCTGTTCTTCTAATTTCTCTTGCATCGTCTTCGCCTGGTCTTCCATTTTATGTCCCTGCTCTTCTAATTTATTTTGCATTGTCTGCATCATTTCTAATAGTTTTGCCAGTTGTGCATCCATATTGACTTGACTTCTAGTTACAGGCATTCACTCTATTTGGAAAGTTCTAGAATGTCCAGGAATGTGTTTGTAAATGTCACCGTTGACTTCCTTACAATGATGCGAGTGCACTGATATGCCACACTTGGGTCTTTGTCTCACTTCGGTAGAAAGTTCTAGAATGTTCGAGAATGTCCTTCGCGAATAACACCGTTCACTTCCTTAAGTCACGACGAGTGCGGTGATATATCACACTTGGGTCTTTGTCTCACTTCGGTAGAAAGTTCTAGAATGTTCGAGAATGTCCTTCGCGAATAACACCGTTCACTTCCTTAAGTCACGACGAGTGCGGTGATATGTCACACTTGGGTCTTTGTCTCACTTCGGTAGAAAGTTCTAGAATGTTCGAGATTGTCCTTCGCAAATACCACCGTTCACTTCCTTAAGTCACGACGAGTGCGGTGATATGCCACACTTGGGTCTTTGTCGCACTCCCGTACAAAGTTCTAGAATGTTCGAGATTGTCCTTCGCAAATACCACCGTTCACTTCCTTAAGTCACGACGAGTGCGGTGATATGCCACACTTGGGTCTTTGTCTCACTCCCGTACAAAGTTCTAGAATGTTCGAGATTGTCCTTCGCAAATACCACCGTTCACTTCCTTAAGTCACGACGAGTGCGGTGATATGCCACACTTGGGTCTTTGTCTCACTCCCGTACAAAGTTCTAGAATGTTCGAGATTGTCCTTCGCGAATACCACCGTTCACTTCCTTGAGTCACGACGAGTGCGGTGATATATCACACTTGGGTATTTGTCTCACTCCTGTACAAAGTTCTAGAATGTTCGAGATTGTCCTTCGCGAATACCACCGTTCACTTGAGTCACGACGAGTGCGGTGATATATCACACTTGGGTATTTGTCTCACTCCTGTACAAAGTTCTAGAATGTTCGAGATTGTCCTTCGCGAA
Source organism: Monochamus saltuarius (assembly GCA_025584915.1). Taxonomy (NCBI): domain Eukaryota; kingdom Metazoa; phylum Arthropoda; class Insecta; order Coleoptera; family Cerambycidae; genus Monochamus; species Monochamus saltuarius. The sequence goes on along the minus strand of CM046721.1, from coordinate 119,171,590 downwards.
TACCACCGTTCACTTCCTTGAGTCACGACGAGTGCGGTGATATGCCACACTTAGGTATTTATTGCACCCGCGCACAGGGTTCCAGAAAGTTCTTCAAACTTCCACTTAAATCCCACTTTGTGGACAGGGTTCCAGAAAGCTCTTTAAAACCTCCAGTTAAATCCACTACCGACACCAAATTGACACGGATTTCCCAATCCGTCTTTTCTTTCACTTCCAGAAAAACAATCCATTAATTAATTACTTCTTTATTCACTACTGAACACTACTAATTACAGGTCAACTAAACACTTATTTAATTAATCGCTATCTAAATCACTTTGATCTCTCTATCTAAACACTTCACTTCAGACTGTAATACAAGACTAATACAAGACTAACTAACTTGGCCGTGTATTCTTCTTTTATAGACCCAACGAATGTTCCAAGTATATTCCAGTATCTCTAGATCCATTTTCTCGTACGACTGGAACGCTTCTCGTCGTTTCCACGATTTTCTGGTAACGCCTCGATTTACACATGTTGTTTGTTTACCAGAATGGCGTAGGGGCGATCGGAGCAATCTTAGGCAATTCGCGGTGCCACAGTCGTCGGTTTGGGAGTGAGTGGCAAATTCCGTGACAATAATTGTTAATATGTGGGGATAGAATAGCCAAATAATGTGTGAAAAAACAAATGCATTTTAAAAGTTATTATATTATTTGAGGTGAGTTTAAATAGTAAAAGTGGATAAACAAAACATCAGTAATTTTATTTTTGATAGTACTTTTGATCTACGTGTTTTGTTTTTCGAGATTTCAGTACCTGAAAACACCACAAACTGAATGATATATTGAAGAATAAGCTGTTACTATTATTTAATTTTTGTTAAGATTTTTCATTGATTGACGAACCATTATTGTCTTGAAATATTAAATACATAATAATTTAAGAATTTGATGTTTACCTATTTTTTTTATTTTTATTACACTAATGGTACAAACTCATATTTTTGACAAAGGAACACAAACATTCCACAGGTAATTATTTTTTATTTTCATAATAATTAATAAAAAAGAAAAAATTGGCATCTATGTTTTAAAGTTTACTATTAATAGTGAGTTACCTGCATTGCTGTAATTTTGTATCTTATAGTGTACCTAAACGATTTTAATAGATAAACAATTAAAAAATAATAATTTAATGTATGTGTTTTTTAAATAGTTTAAAAAATATATTTTTTAATACTTTCAAAAGTCTTTTAACATACTGTTAAATAATGTAAAAAAATTATTTAGAGTCCTGAGTAAGACCTAATACAGGCCGAAACGTTGGCAATTTGTAGTGAATTATTTTCTTTTTTTCCCCTATTTTGACCTATTATCGGACCAAATTATACTAAATAATATACAAAGGTCACAAATACAACTTAGATAATAATTATCGACTAAAACAAGTTCTTAATGTTTCTCAAATACGCACTAAAACTGTATGAGAATAGATGCTCCAGTAATTTTTAGATAAATTCACTCAACGAATATTGTAACCATTTTTCATTCGCCTGTGGATTTGAACAACTGTTTCACAAATAAAACAAGTCCTCCCTGCACTAGGCCTTCCAAGTTTAAAACGTATCATTATTTTCAGACGGGTACACATAACTAGAGCAACTTTGGAGCAGTTAGGGGACAAGTTCCAAGTGGAGCCGGGAGAGGGAGCCAGCCGCGAGGGTTACTTAGCCGACCACAAGATAGAAACTTTTCTTATCATCCCCCCAAAGGTAAGTTTAATAATAACAAATGAGCATATACGATGTTATGCTTCTAGCGTAATATGGGATTTTAGTTCTCAATTAGTCATGTCCAAGTTGTTGTGATTTTTAAGTTGAAACGACTTTTTCGTATATATTATCATTTATAATTGTAGATTATTTTGAATTCGAAAGTGATGAAAAAACAAACCCTTTACTGAAGCTCGGTCATTTAATAATTTTTTTTAGTAAAATATTTTTAATTTTTTTAACTACAAAATGTTTTCTTTCAATGGGGCCATTTTTTGGAATTTATCACATATGCAATTTAAATGCTATTCTATTGTGTGTTCAAAAATTTTTATACAGTGCTTTTGAAAAGTAACGAATAAATTAATTATTTTTTAAATTGAGAAGTTTTCGAAAAAATCCCCTGGCACGTTGATTTTGTTTTTAAAAAAGGCACTTTTTGACATACGACCCATATTTGTGACGTCATCGTTGTTCGAGATATGACGTCATCGACAATTTTTTTAAATAGCAACCCCCAATTTTGACCATGCAATTTGAAAGAGCGTGTCATTCTACAAACATACATCATGATAAATTATGGTGTTACATAACAAAAATTTTATGAACATAATGTTTGAGGATTTTAAAATTTAAATTTCACAATACTGAAAATGCAAACACAAAATTAATAACAATATATCTGTAGTGATAATGATAATGATACCATTTCAAAAATTATTCAAGGAATGTACATTTTAGTCTTCGGATATCTTCTGGGGTAAGAGAAGTTACAGTCGAATCTAATGTTTTTGCACGATCATCCTGTATATAATGTTTTTTGAAGATAATAGATTTTGAAGCATTTGTTGAACGATTTGTAATTATTGTTCAGTCATTTTTTACAAGCAAAATATACAGGGGAGCTATTGCTCTTTAAAGGAGGACCCCAAAATTAGATTTTTTCCAAACATTTTCAAAAAGCACCGAGATAAAGTAATCAAATTTAAAATTGAGAATCGCAATTAGATTGTAAACCTAGTATTCTAAAAACAATACCATAATTAGTCATAGCCGTGCCAAACTGGAGGGGTTGTTAGATAAATATTGCTCTAACTTTTTCATGTCATGAGGTTTTTGCTTTCAGATCAAAAAATTTAAAATGTTGAACAATTTTACAAAAAATGGTACTCTTGTTTTACTTCGATAAATTATTCCGTTTACGAGTAATATTAATTTAAAAATATTGTGACACCACAAAAATATTAGATATGATATGCAAGCTGTCAAATTGTCACTAGTAGGCTTTGAAAAGTTATTTGGCAGATTTTTTGACACATATTACATGTTTTTAAAATTTTTTGTATTAATAAGTATAAGTATTAATAGGCTATATTAAAATTCAAAAATTTGCTAATAATTACATTACTGATATGCATTTTAAAAGTATTTTAAAATGTTAAAACGTATGAATAACACCTTTAATATGTAGGTATTAAATAAGTCGACAGTTTTTTCTCAGAGCCTACTAGGGATATTTTGCCTATTTATAGTTCTCATCTTAAACATTTGTAGTATGTCACAAAATTTTTGAATTAAAATTACTCGAAAACAGAGCAGTTTATCGGATTGAAATAGGAGTACATTTTTCATGTAGAATAGACCAAAATCTTACGACGAAAATTTTTAGATACAAGAAAGTTAGAGCAATATTTACCCACTGACCCCCCAGTTTGACACGCCTGTGACCAATTATGAGAATTATTTTCATAACATTAGATTCGCAATCTAAATGTGATTCTCGGTTTCAAATTTGATTACTTTATCTTGGTCCCTTTTGGAAATAATTGGGAAAAATCAAATTTTGAGATAGCCATTTAAGGTACCATATCTCCAATACGAACTTTTTTTCTTATTTTTGATCCTAGAATCCACAGTTAATTTTTGGCAGGCTAATTTTGAGACACCCTGTATTAAATGATTTCTATCACTGGCGACTTCGCCATTTTCTCGAATTTACCATAGCCAATTAAAACACCTCTTTTTTGTGTAATAAAATTTGCATATGTTAAAAACTATATAAATTCCTTATAAATGTGTACGAAGAAAACGTTTAATTTTTAATGTAACTATTTTAGATTATGAATTCTCATATTTTAATAGGCATAATTTCCTTCGAATATTTTGCCAAATTGTCGGAAACAATTTTGATAAATGAATACGGTTTGGTTAGGAGATATAAATTTTATGATAAATGAACACTCATATTTAACGGAGAACACCTGTTGTGTTTGTGTAAGCCAAATATTTCATGGTAGGAATAATTAATGATGAATTTTAGCGGTTACGGCTAAATTTGAACTGTTTTAATACTTGATAATAAAAATATATCGTTGCTTTAATTATTTAAGGAATACATTTATTGAACGCGTACCTTATGTTGGTTTAAATCGATAGTAGCTGGTATAATCAATATAAAAATAATCTAATCTGTATTTAAGTATATTAATACAGGGTGTTAAAAACGAGTGTAAAATATTTGAGGTAATACTATGAACCAAAATAAGCAGAAAAGTCTCAATAAACGTAGGTCCGCAAAGTAACGGTTGCGGAGATATGGAATGTTTGATGTTTTTTAGCCCCTTTTTTAGATTGCAAAAACGTTGCGTATTTTCTTATAATAGTTGGTTGATGTTTAGTGAAATAACCAGTACGTATTTGACAGTTGTTCTCAGTGCACAAGTTTTCTTTTGCTATGGCTGGTTACTCTAACGCAGAATTAACAGAAATTCATTTCATGTATGGTCGTGCTAATGAGAACGCCATCGAAGCGCGACGTCTTTATGTTGACGCTTATCCAAATCGCCAGATTCCTTCACAACGCATGTTTGGAAAAATTCACCAAAAATTGCGTGATACCGGCTCCTTGAGCAAACAGTGCCATTTATCCGGAAGACCAAGGTCGGTATCCACTCCTAGAGCAGAAGAAGAAATTCTAGCACTGGTAGAGCAGAATCCAGATACGAATGTGCGGAGAATATCAGCCGAGGTAGGAATTAGTGGTCCTCTTGTTTGGAGAATCCTTCACGAGCAACTGCTTTATCCATACCACGTGCAACGAGTACAGGCCTTAAATCCAATAAATGACCATCAAGCACGTTTGGTGTTTGGTTTCTACGTCATGATGCTGAAGACCCTCGTGTTCTTGCAAACATTCTGATGAGGCCGGGTTCACAAGAAGTGGAATGTTTAATTTTCACAATACGCATAATTGAGCCGACGAAGATCCTCATGCTCTAATAGAATCTGGACATCAGGCACGTTTTTCATTAAACATTTGGATGGGTATTGTAGGTGACAGGTTTCTAGGTCCTGTTGTTTTACCAAACCGATTAACAGGCGCTGCTTACCTCAACTTTCTGCAGAACACACTGTATGAGTTTTTGGATGACACTCCTTTGAATCAGAGGCAACAAATGTGGTTCCATCATGATGGTGCACCAGCTCATTTTTCCATGGCCGTTAGAGAGCATTTACATCAAACTTTTCCACATAGATGGGTAGGAAGGGCCGAACCTGTTTCATGGTCTCCAAGATCGCCTGATCTGAACCCTCTAGATTTCTTTGTTTGGGGATATTTGAAGACATTAGTGTATGGTACTCCTGTAAATAGCCTGGAAGGGCTGCAGCTATGGATTTATCAAAAGTGTCAAGAAATCCAAACCAAGGAGGGTGTTTTCGAAAGAGTTCGAATATCGATCGTTGAGACGAAGAAGTCGTGCTTGCTTGGAAATGGACGGAGGCACTTTAAACATCTTCTGTAACTTTGTTTTTTGTTTGTTAAAAGCTTCCTCTGTCGGTTTATTCCTAATAAAATAAAATGTTTGAAAAACGAATACTGGTCCATATCTCCGCAACCGTTACTTTGCGGACCCATATTGCTTAAGACTTTTCTGCTTATTTTGGTTCATACTATTAACTCCTGAAATATTTTACACTCTTTTTTTAACACCCTGTATAATTACTTCAAATTTTAAATTTCACTCAAGTATATTAATTCAGTAGTAGAGTGTATACATATTTATAATATTTACATTTTGCTGACATCCAAGTATTTGTATACTTGATTCATGGCTTTCCTTAGAATGACACTAAATTCTCAACATTTAGTTAAAGTTAAGTTAATTTAACCTGTGAATTTGTCTAAAATGTTTCATTACCTATTCCGTATAGGGAAAGTTTACCTATAATTGTTGACATTTTTCCTTATGTGTCGAAAAAACTAAAGTAACATGGTTAAGTTAATAATTGGTCGGCAATAATTTTATTCCAATAAAATAATTGGACTTAAAAGACATAGGTATCGACCTATTTTATGTTAAAATATATATGGCTTCTGACTTCTGCCCGAAAGAGACAACATTATAGTTTTGATTAAATACATTCTAATAACGAACAAGGATAGGAAAAGAGAGAAATGTCAGGCTACAAAGGTACAAGTATAGTAAGAGTAGGTAATAAGTACCTACACTTTAGATTTTAATATAAAATGAAGTGTATTTTTTGTTTCATTCAACAAATTGTACAACAGAGGAGTTTTTTTCGTATAATGTGATGACCAAACCTTCATAAAAATAACAACTTTGTAATATTGCGTGGTATGCCGCCTGTAGGGCTTTATCTTATGATTTACTCGTACCACATAAGTGGGTTTTCACTGCAGAGCGCCAAAGCACGAAACAACTTCAACACCCTATTGCATTGAGATCTATATTAATACATATAACAAGAAGCTTACTCCCTAAAAGACCTTTGTAAGACTCATTTACGTCGAAGTATTATTAACAAGTAAATATATACGATAGTATAGGACAATATTTCTATTAGGTTAATTGCAATGGTTCCTTAGAAGTTATCAACAAAGTTTTATATTGTAATAAAAATAGAACTTACCTAATTTTTACCATATAGCTGAAGACAAAATAAGTTTTACAATTCCTAACAAATATTAATTTTTTTCCGTGTAACTTTTGTTGAATTGAATGAGTAGGTAGTCAGTACACAATATTTCTTGTAGTCTTACATTACAATTTTCTAAATTTCTCTTTGCAATCCTTTGGCAGTTATGAGTTTATTGTCACATATATCATTTCAGTAAAAGACAGGCGTTTACAGTTTTTTCATTTTAAACTTCATCTAAGATTTATTTGAATGTATGATTTCTTATTACTTTTCTTTCTGTCAGCTGAAGATTTACAGCTTTCCTCCATTCCTTTTTAAAGAACCAATTGTAGCTTTTTATGTTCCTACAAAGATTAATCTAACAAGACGGAACGCGGCTTTGTTATGGTAAAATGTTGTTATTGCAGTGTTTATGATAAAATGTACACTAAATATTGTATATGTAAGATCAGTTGGTTGTTCATTTTTTAGACAAGTTAATTTAATACATCGCATTTGCTAAAGTTTAAAAATACCTGATCTATTGGTATTATAATATTCAGAGAAGAAAACAAGGTCTATTTGTTCACAATCTCTAAAAGATGATATAGATTTAAATACATTTAAATCACCAGCCTACAAGATAAAATTTGAATGAGAAAACAGGTGCCAGTAGCATTGACAAATAGAGAAAATAGTAAAAGGCTTAGGTGAAATTCCTGTGATGTACTTTTACAAGGTGTTCTGATATGATGTGTCAATATTTCGAGGGGTGATTCTACACAAAAAAGTTAATGGCACCAAATCCTATAAAATTTTTTCTAAAATTCAAAATTAACGGTTTTTATAGAGCGTCAAATACATTTGTTTTTTAATTTCTTTTGATAACTTTTTTGTGAGTTTACTGATTTTTTACTAATTATGATTTCTTGTATCCAAAAACATCTACTTCCAAATTTTTGAGATCATACATTCAAACACGTTATAATTATTATGAAAATTAAATTTCTAAATTCCAATTTTGACACACTGTAGCTTTTTCTCGATCATAATGTTTTGAATTAAAAATAGTAGTGTCTCTAAGGACCATTACTTACGAACCAAGTTAGTCTTGTTCTACGTGTACTCTATTTAGAAACAGACGATACTTTTGGCGATTTCAGATTTCAGGAATTTTTAAAAAATGCCTGAAATGGATGCCTTATTCGTACTTAATCGGAATCCTTTTCATTACTTCATCTCAAACCATTTACTCTATTTTTAAATTCCTCGGCAGCTTAAAACAACAATAACCTGTAGAAGGACGCTCAGCTTCGAAACTATCGTCTTTACTACCGAGCTGTGTGCACTAAGAATACCTGATAAATTATTCAAAGCAGTCACCCGTAAATTCAGAATATCATATCCATACTTAACGCTTTTATTTTCATAATCGACGCCCTACGAACTCTTATCGAGCTTGATAAAGCACTAATCGCTCTATCTGCAAGTTAATATAATAACGTTCGCAAACGGAATCAATTTGAATAAGTAAGTAGTAGTTCTTGTTAAATCAAGAGTGATATAGGTAGCTTTTATTTCAGTTGGATGTCGTAGAAGTACGTGTTAATTGGAAAATTCTGTTTTTTATCTTTTCTGGACTTATGATGTTTTCTAGTGACTTATTGGCATTGTTTGTTTTCTTTTCTTTTCTGTTTCCAATATACACTGGTGAAGTTGAATTACTTCTAATTAAGTCTGGCTTTCTAAATATTGAGGTACTTGAGATACATATGACATACAATTCAGAGTTTTTCTCAACGTGATTTCCTGTTCAAGTTCTTTGGAATTCTGTGGAGTTGCTCCTTTTTTGCGTTTTTCAGGAGGACTTGGTGGTGGTGTGGTCGGCATTTTGATATTTCTCACCCACGAAACTTTGAACCATCTTTCCTCACATTTGCCGGTTCATCTCTCTTAAAGTGTTAGGCAAGATGGGTCTTGTTGCCACGCACAAAAATATCGTCTATGGTCCATTTTTCCAGGAGGAAACTCTACTTCAGCTCAATCAGTTGTTCCGGACTGTTCATTTCAATATACCTTCGATTTTAAATGGCCCATACGTAATAATCAATAGGAGTCATGTCTGGTGACTTAGAAGGCCACTCAAGAGCCACTTGGTAATGACAATAGTTAGACCCGTCAACATACAGATTTTTTGAGACCCCTAGATCTTATGTATTCACTGTCAATGTATGTACATTTTCCAATGAAACACACTGTACAACTTGGCGATCCTGTATTCTTCAGTTTTTTGAGGAAACTACTATTTGATATTTTTGTTTCGATGTTGACACCATTGTTATTTTAGAAACAAACTATATATTTACGATTTTCTTTATTCGAATTGAACTTGATATGTGAAAGATGTGGACATTCTTAACAACTCCGTTAAAATACTTGTTAACATTTGCGTGCTGCTCGGAGAATAAGATTCATGCAATCGTTTTTATTTCTACACCGTCGCTTCCAGGAGCATTGGTTTGTCAATTTTGTATTTCTCATTTCATTTATGCCAACAACTTGTCTCCTTCAGTGACACTTCAGTCAATGTTCTCAATATACCGACTTAAAATATTTATTATTTATTCTCAGCATTTGAGTAATTATTATATTCGTCATTCAATATGCTGGTAATTGAAATTTTGCTGTGCTTATGTCAAGCAAATTAAAAAAAATACAAGATGTTACAAAATTAGCCCGAGTTTAGAGTAGAATCATTTGTTAGTGGAATATGTCCGATTATACAAATTAAAGACAATTTTTTTCGGTAGATACTATCTGGTTTGATAATAATTGTAATTTACATTATTGTATTGTTACGGAAGCTCACCTGCCTGTTTAGTTTGTTAATTATGTTCCTGTTTACGTTATAATTTATTATTGATGCTCACCTACCTCTTTAGTTTGTTAATTATGTCTCTGTTTATGTTAGAATTTATAATTTTTGTGATGCCTTTATTTTGACGTTTTCTGGAACATTCTCGGCCACGTTCTATTTGATTCTGAGAATGCCGAAAATTTCTAGAACTCTAAAAAACCTATATAAGTGGATCGGTTTCGCCAAACATCAAAGTAAAGCGTTGACAGTTGTGAAATTTGTTTGAAAGATATTTCTTATGTAATCAAGAGTGATAGTAAAGTTTGTTTGTCTACGTGACGTGTTTCCACGCTAACCCAATTACGAGGTTACATTTAATTTGTTTGTGATTTGTAGCATCCTGATGATAGCTTTGTATATGTTGAAACGTTGATGGTGTAGAATAAGGAGGATTTTTGGCTATTGATGACCTCGTTCCAATTATTTTTATCTTTAAAGAAAGTCTAAAGTTCGAAGTTTTGTCTAAACAAATCAATAAATAACTGGCCATGTTTCTTATGCATTAATTTAAAATTACAATGTTACTTATTCATTTCTACTACTAATTTCAGTTTATTCATAATGTTCCCAAAAGATGTATTGATAGAAATTCGAAGCGCAAAGAAGAATATTTGTCAGTTCCTCAATTTGTGACAAACATTTTCAAAACACCCTATATGTGGACGATAAAAAAGCAGTTTTTAATTCTCTAGCCATTCTATAAGTCCATTTGACTTGAAAATTATTGTTTTAATCTGTCGTTGAGTTACACAGACAAGTTTAAACTAGTTTTAGGTAAGAAAAACATGGTATTGTAACGGTATTTCCTACGAAACTAATTCTAAATGTACAAAAATCGACCACGGCGCAACCCGCTAATTCTGATCACCTCTATGCGTCCCCGTTGTCATAGCAACCGTTGCGCCGTAAATAAAGCTGACGAACTGCAACGGATTTTGACTGATGCCGATACCGCGACACTTCTTGCATATGCATTGTACGGAATCGGTAGTAGCGCTCAGAGAAGCCAATATTTATTTGAGAAAACGCTCAGCTCCTTACGTTTTATAATAATGATTCTGTTTTTCCGTAGCTACTGATTTAGAGACATTATACGTTATGTACCTCGCTACCCGATAATAATGTTCAACCTGCGGTATGCTTATAAAGTTTCATGATCTTATCGATTATGGAGGAATTAACAACCGCAAGAGTATCTGGAGTTACTCCCCTGGCAAACCATGATGTACATACATACTTCTCAACTATTCATGAGAATTACATGTGCGTGATCTGTATTCATAAGGCCTTGATGGTTCTATACATTAAAGATCAGACGTTTAATGAATAAATTTTCCATTGTTGACATCTGTTTTTGGGGAATAAATTAAGTCATGTTATAGGGTCAGGGATTAATAATAACTAGAAAGGTGGCAAGTCGGCTATCGCCGACTTGACCTTTCTTGGGTAGGGTTCGTTTGTTTTAAACACCATATATTTTTTCGATAATTAGTGCGTTAAGAGACCCCCGATGGAAGTTGAGTAAAAAAAAATTGTCAGTTCTCTTAATTTTGAGATTTTTTTAACGTTCAACATTTTTCCAACACTTTATATATAAAACGGTCTTTCGTACATCCGACAACCCATCCGAAGCAAAAAAAAAATATCCCATGAATTTTGGGAGTTTCAATATTGGTTCAGTTTTCTTAAACACCCTGTATTGTTTTCATTAAAATAGTTTCCATATAGACCATTGTTAAAAGTTTCATCAAAGGAATATTATACTTCCATGAAGGTTTCTAGAGAACGGTCGGTTTTATAAACACCCAGTAGTTTATTAATTAGTATAGTTTTCTTACAGACCATTGTGTTCATAAGAAAATATTCTATGAATTGTGAGGATTCTTAGAGAATGGTTTGGTTTTGTTAAACACCCCGTATTTTTTCATCAGTATAATTTTTTTACAATCGTGAAAAGTTTCATAAAAAAAATTAAATACCATAAAGATTGTGGATCTATAGAATTGGTCTTTATATTACAAGCTGAATTTATTCATAATTATGTATTTATATGGCTACATAATAATACCTAAGTATGTATTTTTATAGTTTTTACAAACTATCTTAAAAGTTTCATCAAACACCAAAAAGAGTTTTTAAATCCAAGGTTTTAGAAATTTTAGAATTATACGAATCTCTTAAACACCCATTAGTGATCTCATTACAATAGTATCAATATAGAACACTGTTAAAAGTTTCAACAAAAGAATATTATACTTCCATGAAGGTTTCTAGAGAATGGTTCAGTTTTTTTAAACACCCAGTAGTTTTTTAATTAGTATAGTTTTCTTACAGACCATTGTGAAAAGGTTCATAAGAAAATATTCCATGAATTGTGAGGATTCTTAGAGAATGGTTTGGTTTTGCTAAACACCCTGTATTTTTTCATTAGTATAATTTTTTTACAATCGTGAAAAGTTTCATAAAAAAAATCCATAAATTTTGTGGATCTAGAGAATGGTTCTTTATAATAATTAATAAAATGTTTATTCACAATCGGGTAGTAATATAGACATGTCTTACCTTAAAAGTACTTTTCCGGCTAGAAGCATGTGTCACTTTTTCGAAGTATGACAATGTCATGTTAAGATCGTTTTTAAAAAAATAAGTTAATACAAACAACTGGTATTTATTTTACTAAATTATAACATAAAGAAAAATATCAAGAACCAAAACTAATTTGAATTATTGTAAATATTAATTGTAACATTTAAATTATGTAATAATGTTAGCCCATGTTGTTGCTTAACATTGTATTGGGTTTTCGGAAGTTGACAAAGAGGTTCGACGACCAGATTTTCTGTATGGGATAACATATTTGCAATTTTTTACTTGACCATGTAACAAGTTCTCCACGTATCCTTCGGCTACGGCGCTGGATTTCTATCCTCCTAATTTTAACTGTAGGATGTATCCACTTGTATGTGGTAGAAATGTAGCTGAAGTACGTCTAAAATAATGTACCGTAAACCCGTGAGCATTTTCTAATTTAAAAAAGCCGCTATTTTTTTGGGAAAACCTCCAATAGCATTGTGGCCACAAGGATGAATTGCTTATTTGTAAAAAAAAACGATCGGTGCCAATGGTCTTGTGAAGATCATAGTATTGCTTTATTATTTGTATCCATTCCGATTTTGTCATTGAAAATGTTTAGGAAGTGTAGGTTTTCGTTGTAGGAATAACTATCATTATGCTCTTTCCTAAAATTTCCAGATCATCCATTTTCATATATAGGAGTTCATCGCATTTGCAGGCGCCAGATATGCCAATAAATAATGTGTTCGCTAGTCACGTGATTGTAACTCGGATGCGTATTAGACAGCAAACGGTGGTTATAGTTGGGAAGGGAATAGAGTTTACCTATTGTCGTTTTGGTAAATTACTTATGTTGATGTAAATTCGATCAAATAATTAAACTTCTAGACTTTACTCTTCAAGATTTTTGTTTATATTTATACACTTCGCACTTTTTTGCAAATAAAACGTGATTTTACACCACATTATTTTACTTTCAAAATAGTAGCGTGTAAACGTAATTTCGTGCTGTGTAGAAATATCAAATATTTCTTTCTTATGATGGTATGAATTCTTAAACCATGTGCTATTTTCTTTGAAAACGACTAAAATGTATTTTAAATAGACTCACTTCTGGCATCTCTAAATTATTTGAGAGATTTTCTTTTCATGAACTAAAAGTGCAACCTCTTACATCCAACACAAAGAGGATCCCATTCAGTTTAAGTACTGTCCTGATTTACTTCTGCACATTTGCGAGTTTCTAGACACATAAGAAAAAGGAGAAGCGACAGATCTCCAAAGTCCTTTTAAATCCCAGTTATTTTTTATTAGACGTTTGCCTTAGGGGTAAAGCAGAAAAGTACTGAAAACACCTAAGTCTATACAAGTTTAAAACCAGAGTTAAATAAGTTCAAGTTAAACTCATTTGAATATTGCTTCATTATTTTTTTAAACAAACGTATTTACTATAAGTATAGTATAGTTTAATTTAAATTAAAAGTTGATAAATGTGAGTCCATTTTTTTTTAAATTGAAAAGGAAAAGAAAAGTCCTGTAAACTCACAACCCTTTATTCAATCGTGACGACCGGTTTAGAGGTACAATTTTGAACCAAATCCTCAGGTCAAACAAGAGCTACAGTGTAATGTAAACAAATTTTTAATTTAAAAAAAGAAATGTTTCAAATTGTTTTTATTTTAGAAATTGTTATTAAAGAATTAAATTTAATTTTATTATTATAAAGAAAAGCTTTTAATTTTTACATTTTAAGAAAACTGTTAATTTTTAACTATAGAAAATACTATTAAACTTTTAAGAAACCATCAAATTTCAAAAACTTCAAAACCAAATTTAGATTAACATAAAACATAAACTGCAGACCAACAACGTTACAAGTACATATTGTTAAATCTAAAATTTTTCAGCACAAATGAGTGAGGCTCATACGTTTTTTGACAATTTCTTATTACATTTTTTTAAATTTAAATTTCAACATAGCTCCATCTAGCGCAAACACTCACAACTATCAATTTATTTAATTTGTTTATGTATTTTATAATATTTTCAGATGCATCTTCTTAAACTGAATTACTTGAAACTTTTCTGTGATTACTCTTCAACAAATGAAATAATTTTATTTCAGTCTTTAATAAAACTTTGTAATTGTATGCAACTAGTTAAGTAATATTACATGGAAAACAAAATTTAATTCTTGGGTGGTATTATTTACTTTTAGACAACTTTACCTAGCTTTGTACTGGCAAGTAATTTAATATTTTAAATAGAAAGACAAAAGTTTCCGAAACTACAATTGCAATAAAATCTAGGTATGATTCACAAGTTATCCAAATAAATTTGGGAATAGATGCGTCATAAAAAATTGACTCAATACGTAAAAAAATATAAAATCCTCATAGTTTCCGACACAACAATTGTTGAAGTTGTAGTATTTTCAACCTTTACATCACTGGACTGCTGTAATCTCTAGCGTCATCGAAATGCAGGCGATTCGGGATACTGGAATCCGATTTTAGTATTAACGTTTTTGCGATAGTGGCTTAATTATATCCGTATCAAGTACAGCAAACATTATCCTTTACAAAGTAGATTTGCGGATGGTAAGTCCCAGATTTACAGCTGACATATTAGTTACAAATAAAACTATTTTTACACGGAATGGGATGTATAACATTCATAGTACTCATGTCTTGGATTTTGAAAAAGTCTACGCGATCATTTCCAGCAACGCTTTTTCTTAAATATTTGGGCTTGTCGATAATCGTTTGACTGATTCATTCATAGTTCCAAATCAAATGGATGGAGTTCAGTATTCCGAGTTCACTTAGATGTCCGACTCTCAGTGTGGTTCACGCACGATGGTGCTTCCCCTCAAAATGTCCGGGACTACCTTAATGAAGATCAAGGTGTACGATGGATTAAACGAGGAGGACCAGTACCACGGCCGTCACGACCTCCAGACTTAAATCTTTTTTACTTCCTTTTGTGGAGATAAAAGATTAAGAGATTAAAAAATGAAGTGCATCTCACCAAAGTGGACACTAGTGTGATTTAAATGAACGTATCTCGGATGCCGTCAATAACTTGTGAATTCAAAACGGATAGGAACCAAAAACACTTGTGTTAGTTCGAAAAAACTGGGTAAGACCGACCTAAATGTGTTTACACGTAGGTGGACTAAATTTTGAACAGTTGAACATCAAGATGTCAAATTATTTTATTAATTAAAACTACAAATTAATTAATAGTAACAATACTGGCAAATCCAATTAAATTTGCTGATATAAAATAGGTGTTATAAATCTATAAATGATACTGCAGGAAACAACTGCTCCGCAGACTAATGCCCCGACCGTCATTGAATTACTCCTGCAGTATCTGTGAGCAGCCAAGAACCCTTGTTGGCCATCCCACCAGACATAGACCGGTTTCGGGCTTGTTAGCCCTCATCAGTATGCCATAGATGAGATGACCGACAATTGGACTGGCTGCGCCTTCATATGTATGTTCACATATAAATCGAGTGTAGGTGAGATATAAGTACCTACTGCAATGTAGATCGCTTCCTGTAAGTCGCTTAGGCCGAGCAGGAAATAGCAGACTACTAATATCTCACTAGATGTTATAACATTTTTATTTCTGTCCCTGATAAATTGTTTGTCATTTTTTATTGCCGGTCTCCGACTGCATGCTTTGCCTTGCGCACGATAAGGTTTTAGAGTGGTCCAGTGCCGTGCAGAAGAGTATTTTATCATTATCGAACTGCCTTTTTCGATTTAATTTTTACAAAATTATATTTGTAAGAGTCCAGAGTACATTTAAAAATATTTTATGGATAAGTTCCGAACTACCCTGTATACATTTTACAAATAAAATAGAAATAAAACCAAATAAATTTCAGTAAAAATTATTAATGTAGCGTCACTTACGCACTAATCGAATTATTCTCCAAATCAATGGGAAATGATTGGTACAAACGTTACTTGATTTCCAACTGTTCAAACTTGTGACATATTCAAATTGGATTAATATTACTAAACATACATACAGGCATGTTTCATATAATTTTCTGCACCATTTAACACAGGCAGCAGGTAATATTTAATCAGTTTAATCAGAGTTTATTATCGCTTTGTTCCCTGATCCACGAGTGCATTTTAATGTATAGCTATGCATGCATGTATCTAATTTTGCACAAAAACCTTTTCATAGTACCTTCATATTCCAATAAAAAAAAAATAGTGGGATCTTTCGATAAATTTAAAAGATTACTCATACAGTGAGATTAACATTTAGATGTTACAGCCTGAAGTAAAATATACATATAGACGACAAAACGAGAATAGAGATATTAATTTTTTATGGGTTTCTCAATATTATTGGGATGTTGGTTTTTTATATTCATACATTTTAAAATAATGTACAGCGATAAAAAAGAAATAGGTCATGCTGAAGGAAGGCAATAAATATATATATAGAATGTGGCTGAAGAAATCTATAATCAATCATATACAAAGCTTTCATTTCTATGTTCTCTTTCTGAAATATATTTAGGTATGACTAAAGAAAATCCATTACTGCAGACGATAATTAAATTACAAGTAAAAGAGTTGAATTAATAAATATTCAATAAGTTCGAAAGGATATTACAATGTTGTTTTGTCCTATTTCCTGGTATACAAGATGTTTCTAATATGAGAGGCTAGACAAACATGTAGCAAAAGCAGCAAAAAAATGTTACGCAAGAAATTTCCAAAACTAGTAGTTTTTCTACAGATTCAGGGTTATTCAATCATAGTGTCATCAATTTTACAAGAAAATAGAGAAAAATAAATATTGTAACCTCTAAGTTGGGTTAGCGTGGAAACACGTCACGTAGACAAACAAACTTTATTGTCACTCTTGATTACACAAGAAATATTCTTCAAACCAATTTCACAACTGTCAACGCTTTACTTTGACGTTTCTGTCACTCGCGTTTGGCTGCTCAATATAAACTGACTGCGTCAGCGAAACCGATCCGCTTATATAGGTTTTTAGGGTTCTAGAAGTTTTCAGCGATCTCGAGAATCAAATAGAATATGGCCGAGAATGTTCTAGAAAACGTCAAAATAAAGGCATCACAAAAATTATAAAACCTAACATAAACAGAAACATAATTAATAAACTGAAGAGGTAGGTGAACTTCCGTAACAATATAATACAAATATGGGATTTAAACATTTTTAAATGTATATTTACGCCAAAAAGCATGTTAAAATATTACCATTATCTGAATAACGGTTCCGAACGTACAGTCGTAATACCAACAATAGGAGCGGAAATCAATATATTAGCGGGCCTAAAGATCCGGATAGCGGATCTTTTACCGCGGTGTGTAGTGAGTGCAAGTGTAGTGCAACGCGGACATGACGCGGGAAATTTGCAACCTAATCATGGAAGAGATGGAAGTCCAGGACGTCCACGGCGTATTGTCACAGTATGGCGTATTATACACGAGGCTCAATTATATCCATACCATGTACAGCGTGTCCAAGCGTTAATACCAAGGAATTGGACGAGAAGGACCTGTATCATGGTTGCCATGATCTCCTGACTAAATCATTTGCACTTCTTTTTGTGTAATATGTAAATAGGTGTTATGAAACGTTATTTATTTCTTTCCTTGGGAATTTATTTTTGTGCTATCACCGTTTGTATTTTTTGCCTTGTCAGGTTTTACAGGGGACTATACATTCCCCTATACATTCTAACCCTGTATTTCACGTCACAATTTTTTACGTTTCTTTTGCCTGTCTCTTAATTATACTGAATTTGGCTTTTTCATTTGTAATATTCGAAAGTTGTGAAAATATTTTAATACAAGAGATGTAAAAGAAGAAATACCACTTCTTTAACTTTTCATTTGCTCTAGAGAAAGTTTCATATTTAATCAAGCGAAAACTTCGAGGGCTTACCGCTCTAGATGAAATATTTTTTTGTTTTCCGTCTGCACATACCCTCTTCTTTACATAATTACAATTCCAACTCCTATTTAAATATATTGCGCAGATAACAGTCTTTAAAAGAGAACGTTTTACTGCGGTTTCAGTATGTATTTGTTTCAGTGGACCTTTTATGCAAAGCAGTTTGCTTGGGAATAATTTAATGTGGTTATTCTAATTCTATGCCCTACTTCCGAAAATGGACTTAACGAATATTTGGAATAACCGACGTTTAAAGGCGCCTAAATCTCGCTATCGTAAATCTATAGATTATCAGGACCAGCAGAATATTTCATCTAGTGTTCTGTAAATAAATAAAGGTATACTTTTCTGATCGATATATGAGATTAAAAGAACTGACAGTAAGTTCTGGGATAGAATGGTGCAATATAATTTCAAGCAAGTCACATAAAATCATTAGTGGATATACAGGATAATTCCGTTTTTAATGAACAAACTTCGAGGATAAGGAGAACTTTGAAAAATACTGGCAGTTTGTTATACAGGGTGTTTCAGTTTGATATGTCACAAACACGTGAACATATTTTGGGAATAAAAATAAGAATAAAAGTCTGGTAAACTTTTGTTTTAACTTCATAACCTTCGTTATGAAGATACAGGGGTTGAATTTTTCTATAAATTAAATTTTTTTCATAACTTTTAAACGGTTTAAAATATTGTTATTAAATTTGGGGTACTGTGTAACCACTGGTTAAATTAAAAGTGATCATTTCATAATTTTACAATTCATTTCCAATAAAAATGGTCTCTTTAATTTTCTTCGTGTCTCTCATAGTTTAATCACAAATTGGATAATCATAGAAGTCGGTTTTCGACGACTGTGTTAACATGCGACAATGCTTCTGAATTCAGTATGCCGTGAAAACAAAATCCAATTTATTATGTAGTTTTGAATTTGACAGTTAATGTTTATGATAAATAGCGTTTACGCAGTTTATGCTTTGAATGTTATAACAGTAATATTTTAAGTTAATAGTTAGCAATTATTTTAAGTTTCAATTATACGGATTACTGTGATTTTTCAATAATGACGCAGGTTGCATTCACAAATGAAGAGCATTCAGATATGCATTTGATGTATGGTGCTGTATTATATTACTTATTGTAGTTAATTTGTTCAATAGCAGTTAACAATCGAATAGCACAATTTTGCGCCACATAAACATTTCAATTTGTGGTCAAACTATGAGAGACACAAAAATTAAAGAGACCATTTTAGTAGGGTATTTTCACCGGTTCTGAGTCTCCCCACCACTTTCCTGCTTGAAATGACCTTTGCTGTGACCTTTTGGATGACCTTCAATGACATTGAAGGTCACATCAGTACCAAATGATGTGACTTTTATTTGACCTCTACCGATTGGAGGTCATATCAGTTAGTAACTTTTATTTTGACCCTCTATCGATTGAAGGTCATATCAGTTGGTAAGTTTTATTTGAACTTGAAAACCTTGGTCGATGTTGTAATACTAGAATCTACAGCGCATGTTCAACTCCTATCTCATTATGAATATAAAGGAATGAGTAGGTAGACAGAAAACTCATTTGTGAATAACGTGTTGACCGAGAGTAACATAAAATAAAAAAAAAGATGTATTTATGCAGCGTATGTGGTAAAAGTTTTACACGCAGTGATAATTTGCGTCGTCATGAAAGGCAGTCTTGTAAGCCCATAAGTGTAGATGAACCTGAGGCAAAACGGGTTAAATTAGATCATGATGGTCAATCGCCCGAAATTGTAACAGTTAAATGTTGCAATAAGGATATACCTCGCAGTCAAATACATGCACATCGTAGGACATTGGAACATAGAACAATGTCATGTACTCCTAAATCTGATGGTGTACAAATTATTAACACAGCATTTAAGTGTAGAATAATAAGCTACAGAGTGCATAGTGAAGAGAAGCTTACAGACTTTGATGAATTTTTCAATCGAGTGAAAGCTAAAATTATAAGTTTGCTGGAGGATGTCATAAGGGTCCATAAATCCATAAAAGTGAATATGGAAACTTTTGCCAATTATATATTACAAACTCGAGAGACCTCAGATGTGAAAGCATTTAATAGTTGCAATAGAACTCTCGACGAGTCTGTGGACTTGGATGATGTTTACCAGGAATTTGTAGATACGATGAAATCTCAAACATCTGAGTTTGAGGAGAAAGATTCTGGTAAGTAAATCTTGTTAGAGGAGACATGAATTACCTTTATTCATATAAAAATATTGTTACAGGTTGGGCCATCGAGGAAATATTGTATGTGGAGGTAAATGTGAATAAAAATAGTCCTCTGTGCGGCTCCTCATATATAAAATTGCCGAAGTTTGTGGAAAATAAGAAAGCAGTAGTAAATATAAAGAATCAGGATGAGTGTTGCTTTGCATGGGCAATAACTGCGGCCTTATATCCACCGAGAGGTCCAGTGCATGAGATATCATCATATCCACATTTTTCCTCTGTTTTAAATTTGGTAGGTATGGAATTTCCAGTTAGATTAAAGGACATTTCAAAATTCGAATCAATGAATGATATATCCGTTAACGTATACGGTTTGGAAAGTACATTTGAAAAGAATAAGTTAAAATACGAAATCGTTGGACCTTTGCGTTATGCATCAAAAAATTGAGGTATCATGTGAATCTGTTATATATTACTAAGGAGTGTAGTCAAAATCATCATTGTGTTAAGGAATGTGCAATAAGCCATTATTGCTGGATTAAAGATTTGTCGAGGTTGGTTTCTAATCAGATTTCTAATAATGAACATAAAAAATTTTTTTGTGATGGTTGTATGTCTTACTTTGGTTCTGAAACATTGCTTTTACGACATCAAAAGCGAGACTGCAATCATATTTACACCACTGTACCTAGTTTGGAATTACGCGTCGATAAGTTTGGAAAAAGCGTTCCTGAAAATATATTAAAATTTGAAAATATTGAAAAACAATTAAAGGTGCCATTTGTAGTATATGCCGACTTTGAATCCATATTGAAACCTATGGATACATGAACCCAACCCGAAAAATCTTATACATGTAAGACTTTCAGCCATGAGCCATATTCATTTGCGTATTTGATAAAGTGTTCTTTCGATGACTCTCTCTCAAAATTAGTTTTTATAGGGGATAATGTGGCAAAGGAATTTGTACAGCGTTTAGAGGGAGATTTAAGGAAATATATAATAATTATTTGAAAAACATAGTTCCAATGGCCCCTTATCTGAGGATGAGGAGCGTGACTTTGAAAATGCTGTTGTTTGCAGTATATGTGAGAAACCGTTTGAAAGGTTTCATGTTAAAGTTAGGGATCACTGTCATCTAACCGGGAAAAAGAGACAAGGAGCCGCTCACATGGGTTGCAATCTAAATTATAAAATATCGAACTTTATTCCAATTATATTACATAACATGTCGGGGTACGATGCTCATTTGTTCGTGCGTGAATTGTGTTCAAATAAGGATAAAATTGACGTGATAGCCCAAAGTAAAGAGAAATACATTTCATTTACAAAACACCTTTATATGCATGATTATGTTGGAAATGATGGTAAAGTAAAGAAAAGTTTTCTAAAGATGAGATTTATCGACAGTTTCAAATTTTTATCCACATCTTTAGAAAATTTATCTGCAACTTTGAATGAAACTCAATTCGAAGAAACCCTTAAATACTTTCCAGATAAGGAACATTTCAACTTAATAAGGCAAAAGGTGTTTTTCCATATAGTTATTTGACGAGCTTAGACAAACTTAATACCCCATATTTACCGTGCAAAGAAGAATTTTACGATAAATTAAATGAAGAACATATATCAGATGAGGAATATGCTAGAGCACGAAAAACATGGGAAACGTTTAATTGTAGAAATTTGGGTGAATACTCCGACATCTATTTAAAATCAGACGTGTTCATATTATGCGATGTATTTGAAAACTTTCGAAAAATCTCCCTGAATACATATAAATTAGATCCTGCACAATATTATACGGCTCCCGGACTCGCGTGGGATGCCATGTTGAGATTAACAAAAATAGAATTGGAACTTTTGACGGATGCTACAATGATACAGTTCTTCAAGAAGGGTATACGCGGTGGAATAAGTCAATGTTCTGGAAGAAAACATGTTGCTAACAATAAATACCTTCCAAATTATAATCCAAGTGAACCTTCATCATTTATTACATATTTGGATGCTACGAATCTCTACGGACACAGTATGTCACAATATTTACCGACGGGTGGATTTTCGTGGCTAACAGAAGATGAAATTTCAAAATTTAACGTTATGGACATTCCTGATGAAGGAGTTTACGGTTATGCGTTGGAAGTGGATATAGAATATTCTAAATTTTTACATGACGTACACTCGGATTTACCCTTTTTAGCGGAGAATATAATACCACCCAGAGCTAAGTCAAAAGTTCCAAAATTGATTCCAAATTTAAATAATAAATATAATTATATCATACACTTTAGAAATTTAAAACAAGCAGTGATAAATGGTTTGAAGGTAACAAAAATACATCGCATAATTAAATTTAATCAAAGTCCTTGGTTGAAAGTTTACATCGACCTTAACACTAAAATGAGAAATGCTACTTCAAATAAATTCGAAAAAGACTTTTATAAGCTCATGAACAATGCCGTTTATGGAAAAACAATGGAAAATATTGACAATAGAAAAGATATCAAATTGATAACTCATTGGGAAAAAGTTCAAAAGTCGTTTGGCGCAAACACATTAATCGCTCGTCCAAATTTTAAATCCTGTACTATATTTTCAGAAGACTTTGTGGCCATACATATGGGTAAATTAAAAGTTCATTATAACAAACCTCTCTACCTAGGCTTTTCTATTTTGGAATTATCTAAAACCGTGTTATATTCTTTTTTTTATAACACAATAAAAAGTAACTTTGGTGATAAAGCTTCACTGCTGTATACGGATACAGACTCCTTGATTATTAAAATTTACACTGATGACTTTTATAATTTTATGAAATCAAATATTGATTGTTTCGATACATCTAATTATAAACAAGATAATAAGTTTGGTATTCCCGTATCTGATTCAATATTGGGTAATTTCAAGGATGAATTTCCTTCAGATCCAATAATGGAATTTTATGGTACCGGTGCTAAAGCTTATTATGTGAAATCCGTGAGTAATGAATTAAAAAAAGCTAAAGGGGTAAAGAAATCTGTTATAAAGAATCAGTTGACCATTAACGATTATAAGAAAATCGTAGATCAGGGCGGTTTAATTTTAGAAAATGAACTCTTTCCGAAGCGAGTTACATGACATTTATACAGAATTAAAAACAAAGTAGCTCTTTCTCATTATGATGATAAGCGTTTCATTATTCCCAACACTGTTTTAACATTACCCTGGGGTCACGATGATATTAGGTACTACCAAACTGAATACGATAAAATTTCGATTGGTTCGTAAACGTCATAAGCCAAACGGTTGGAATAGATGGAGACAATAATTTAAAATTATTAATTCAGGCTCTAGAAGAAATAATTGAATAACTGGAAATTTTATATCTAAACAATAGTATAAGTATACATAGTATTTTAACTAATGTAAACTTGTTTGTATATTTGTTAACCTGAAAAAATAAAAATAATACTCGTCTATTTTGAATTGTTGTATCTTATTTATCTTTTATTTACCCACAATTTTATTTAGAGTTAATAGTATTACAAAACTTCATATCTTCCACATATACAATTTATATTTATAAGATGTGTTGGTATTACTTGTTTTATTTATTTAATTTTCATATAATACTGTCTATTGAATTTACTTATTTAATAGAATAAAAAACTCTCAACCATTCTTGCTAAAATAAAAGCATATCAAAAATTAAAGAGAAATTACATGAAAATCAAGATTAAGAATCTTAACATAATTATTTGAGAATTTTCAATATATAGCAACATATCAGATTTAATATAATTTCCAAAACTACACCACAGAGTTTATGCTTTATTCTTGATTGCTCTGAAAAATTCTCGAATATTCAAGTAGAACAGAGGAGATTCCAGCCAATTGTACCCATGGAAGTGCAACCAACCAGAGCCGGAGCCTCAGAGGATGTCAACGACCACAGCATCGGATAACGTAACGAGGACGATTTCCAATGTTCACAGGTTATGAAACTGCTTTGCCTTTCTTTTCTTAAAATCTAAAAAAAATTGAATAGAAGAGAGGCAGAAAGTGAGAGAGAAGTTCGGGAGCTGGAGAACAAGCTCACCGAAAAAGAGGGGCAGTTGCGGGTGTTGCAGGAAGAAATACAAAAGTTGCGGCGGGACATTGATGAAAAGAAGCGCAAGAAAAGTGAAAGTGAGAGAACATTAAGACAATTGAGTGAGAGGATGGGTGTTAGAAGGTTGAATGAATAGTAGATTTAGATATAAATATATGTAATATTTAGATATTGTAAATATATGTAATCCCTTGTAAATATATATCCTAAATTTGAAATAAATTTTTATAATCATATATATGTTGTTTAAATATATTGCAGATAATATAAATTTAAAAAAAATACTGGTTTGAAAATGTGGGTATATAAACCTATAAAATACATCAGTTTTATAAACAAATTTAAAAATTACGTGTTTACATTTAAATTCAGAGAAAAATAATAGTATATTTCAATCTTTTAAAACTATCTAATATAAAACTAAAAACTTATGAAATATTATATGAAACTTAACGTTTTTGTTCACAGTTCGGGATATAACACCATGTTAATATACATCATACATTTGAAATAAAATTTATAGTCATTTATTTGTTGTTTAAATATATATTAGATAATATAAATATTAAATTAAAAAAGAAATATTGGTGTCAAAATGTGGGTATATAAACCTTTAAATACATAAGTTTCATAAACAAATTAAAAAAAATAAGTGTTTACATTTAAATTCAATTAATGAGAAAAAATAATAGTATATTTCAATCTTTAAAAAATATCTAATATAAAACTAAAGACTTAAGAAATATTATATGAAACTTAACGTTTTTGTTCACAGTTCGGTTACTTTTCACAATCACGTCCCTTTTGACATTACCAATAATAAAACATCTCCAGATTGTAATTTCATTATGGGAGCGGCAGGAAAAGAAAAGAAGGGAAAGGAAGAGAAGGAAAAAAGGGGAGAAAGGGAGGGGAGAAAAGGGGGGAAAAGAAGGGGGGGAAAAGGAGAGCTGGCCGCCAATAGCGGCCAGTTCTCGCGTGGGGGCGGCGATGGGGCGGGGGATGGGGCGGCGGCTGGGGGCGGGAGGCCGAAGGCCGACCCGCGAACGAGCGAGCGAAGCGAGCGAGTGAGCCCGTCCACCAGCCGCCGCCCCCATCCCCGCCCCCATCGCCGAACCCACGCACTCATATTGGCGCAGGCCTGCGGCGCCGCCCCAAGTCAATCCTCAGGCGCCGCCGGCCGCAGGCCGGCATTTTGAAATAATCGAAGTGATAACTACAGAGACAGTGGCGAGCCGCAGGCGCCGTCCCCTAGCAAATCTTCCGCAAAAGCCGGAATGGTGAAACGGAATGCAGCCGGTCGAAGGCCGGCACGTTGGAATAATTGAAGTGACAACTAAAGATCACCCCTACGTTGACCGGTACCGTAAAATGACTGGACGGCAGAACCACTGGCGAAAATGAAAAGTTTTGTGAAAATTACCTACACATCAGTAGGTTGTTAGAACTTTATGGTTTGGATACATAGCAATATCAAACAAAATCTAATATTAGTTGCAATAAGTTTAATTTCAAATTTATTACAACAGAATAATAATTAAATAAATACACATATCACATTTTTATTTACAATAAATTAAACTATCTTCGAAATTAAAAATATTCTAAACAGTGTTCAAAATCAGAGAAAAAAGTGTACAACATTTTGTTTTATTTCTTTTGTGTTAGTAATTACATAAAAAATAAACATTTGTGAAACATTTCTCAACATTTAATAACTAGTGGTACAGATATTAATTTTTTAATTTATATTTAAATATACTATATAATACTATTACATATATACATATAAATAATTACATAAAAAATATTTTAATGCATTTCTTCCTCCATCTCATCGTCACTCCGCACTTCTGGATCGTTGCCAATATCCCGCTCTACATCTCCAAACACCTGAGCTAGATTATTCAACCACTCTCCTAAGTGACCTAATAGAATAAAAATTATTTTAAGAACTACATCCAATTGTTGCAACTTTCTTACCATCTAGCAGATCCACACTTAAATTGTCCGGTGTTGAATCTCCGGACGATGTGGTAGAATCCGGCAGCGGGTTCTCCTCCTCATTTTCATCACCATAAATACTAATGGTGCTATCACTCCACGACGGAGAAGATGGTCTGGCGGGTGAGTAAAACGGGAATGTGGTGGAGTCAGCCTCAGCAATTTCTACCTCTGGTGCTGTTCTACTCTCCATGTTTCTTCTTTGTTGTGTTGTGAGATACTGACTTCTATATTTGAGGTTCTTATTTATATGTTCTAGTCAAGTGGAGAGGGTAAATATGTACGTTATATAATGATTATACATACATTTAATTTTGTTTAAGTAGACTACATTGTATCCAATTATCAAGATCAACGCAGTTTCGCAAACTACACACACATTTATTAATGCAATGATACAGACAATATGGAATAGTTTTATTAAATATTGGAGGTGATTCAACCACTTCGTCGCAATTTAGGTTCTCAACGTTTATTATATCCTGATGAGATACAGATTGTATGTCATTTAATTTCTGTCGGAGAAATGTTTCTTTTGATGTCCTTTTACATATACTATTCTTACGTTACAATCCACTATATGTTTGTGTAATATATCATTCAACATTTCATAATTTACATAACCATCATCATATTTTAACCCATGATGAAACCATTTTAAATATGTGACTTGTCTTTTAATTTGATATCTAATGAACTGTACGGAACTTGTGGTTTTAACAGATAATGACCAATGCATTTATCACTAATGAATGTAATCTCCTTTGGAGAAAATTCGGGTATATTATAACCTTGTAAGTCAACCACAATAAACTTCATTTCAAATCCTACGACACTGTACTTTCCACTTTGATGGTTTAGATACAATTGAAAGTAACACTTGTGTTTCCTTAAATTTATAAAAATATATTAAGGGACGCTATATATATTGAAAGAAAATTATAGTTTCAATTAATCTATTTATTTATTATTTACAATGTTAAACTATATATATTACTATAAGCAAATACTTACACTATCTAAAAAAAGCTACAACTTAAAACTAATCGCTAAAATTATTCAGTTTTTGTCTTTTTCACTCTTCACATAATTACAGATGACACAAGTCCTTGTTAACCGCACTTGTTCTAGAGGTAGCCGACATGAGGAACAGTAATGCGAACATTCTTCATATTTTGACGTGGTGTGGCAATCATAATGCCTATGTTTATATTCTTCCACACCCGAAAGCTGCACCAACTCCATATAACACCTGTGACAAAATTTGTAGTCCGTCTCCGGGTCTGTACTAACTAGTACCATACAATACGTATAACAATACTGTTGGTTTTTATTTACAACATCGCCGTTCGCAACTTCGTGGGACCTCATCAATATTTGATCGGGCTCATCGGAGCAATCTTCGACGATGCCCTCGTCCACATATTCAGCTACCTACACAAAAATATTTCTTATATTGTTGTTATATTTAAAAAAAATTACCTCTTCTTCGTCATCTGCACCTTCAACGACCTCTTCATTGCCCGCATCACCCTCATCCACCTGACCTTCATCGTTCTGATCGTGTTCATTTACTTCATCTTCAACCACCTCTTCATTATCCACCTGACCTTCATCGTCCTCCTCGATTTCATCATCATTCACTTGGTCCACATTATCTTCTTCGACAAGTGGTATACCCCAGGCTTGCTGTTTAAAAAAATTAACAAAATTAGTTTATCAATAAAAAAAGACATTTAATAATATTTACCTCCTGCTCCATATCAGCTAGCTCCTCTAAGAGATCCCAATTTACTAACCCAAAACGAGCCATTATAAGTGAATTTTACAAGTACGCAAGTTTTAGTAAAAGCTGTAGACAACAACTAATCTCTAACCTACCTCCTCTCGGGTTATATAGCGTTTCAAATGTGACGTCACAGATCACATCATGATGTCAAGGTCATCTAGAATATTTCTCAATCGTATGGAATGTTTAGAAGTCACATGAAGGTTATGCATATATAACTATAAGGGTTTGTGTATTTAGGAGGAGTTCATTCTTTTAGACATCTCGACTAGTGAACAAATATTTAAAAATGCCATTTCCAAAAGAATGGGACTCGAAGGTAAAAGTGCAAGTGATTCCTTTTAAAGTGATGAATTTGTATACATGCCACAATTGTTATTGCATGGTACACGAAAAACTTATTAATGATTGTACAGGACTTTGTAATGAATGTGCAAAAGAAAATCGAGTAACCGTAAAAACAGTGGAAACAGGTAAATGCGATAAATGTCAGAAATTGAAAGTCACCAATTTTGGAATTGTTAGGAACCGTTGTGAAAGCTGCAGCATTGAAGATCATCCCCTGAAGGAACGGTGTGGTATATGTATGGTATATAAAGAAGATTGTTGGAACAGAGTCTGCGCTGCTGACAGAGAGGATACATTTTTATGCGAACAAACAGGACATTTATTCGTTAATAAAAATAAACATTTCAAACGTTGCTTTTGCTTAACAAATCATCAACAAATATTGCGAAATGAATTGTTTGACAGATAAAACACTGTAATTGTATATAATAAAAATAATATTTTGTTTAAACTAGTCTCTGTTTTTACTATTGTCCTCTCAAATTAATTTTACATAAATATAAATGACAATCATTTTGTTTCTTTTATCATTTACTACTATCCTCAAATTCCTATTTTATATAAGTACAAAATAATAAAACACGTCAAATATACTCATACGTTTATTATTATCATGTGATAAACATTTTATTACAATCATTTTATACAATATACATATATAGTTACATTTTATCAACATTAAATATCTCCATTGGTTTATTGACATGATTAAAACATTGTCCAGTTGTGACTTTCAATGATGTACCATTATTATTCGCTTTTAAACCAAATCTGTTTTATTGATCCACGAATTTTGGGATGCGGGAAGGCCAAGCCACTTACAAAATAACCTGTCACCCTTCCTCTTCAAAATTTTCTCCACCAAATATACTTCCGGAAACTTTGTTTTCTGTAATTCCCACTCATAGAAACATCCTTTGATTGGGTGACCATACATATCTTCTATCATGTATGTTGTCGGATTTGTTACGTTTATTTTTACAACTTTAAACAGTTCAGTAGAATAATTAGCTGTATATCCCTTCTCGAACACGTTTTTGTATTTGCTTATACGTACTACATCCCCTATATTGAATTTTTGCTTCAAAGCAACTTTTGGATAATTGTAAACGTTTAATACAGTTGTTCGTTTTACATCGATAGGTTTCATTCTTGTAGTACGATGAACTCTGTTGTTATATGAATGTATAATCTTAGGTAATATATCAATCCACTTATAATTACCTCTAGCAGAAAACTCTTTATATATCCAATTTTTCAAAGTTCTAATTACACGTTCTACAATTGCTGCTTTTTTGGTGCTAAATGTGGAATAATGATTTATGTTGTACTGATGCATTAGTTTTGAGAACTCTTGAT
Source organism: Monochamus saltuarius (assembly GCA_025584915.1). Taxonomy (NCBI): domain Eukaryota; kingdom Metazoa; phylum Arthropoda; class Insecta; order Coleoptera; family Cerambycidae; genus Monochamus; species Monochamus saltuarius. The sequence continues at coordinate 119,141,642 of CM046721.1, read as the reverse complement.
TGTAAAACTCGAGCCCTTGATCGCTCTGTACATTTTTTGGGGAATAACCAGCTTCACGAAGAACATTTTTCATTGCAACAGAAACTTCGACAGCGGTTTTTTCTTTCACGGTTTGGCCCAAACATATTTAGAATAACAATCAATTACTATGAGTATATATCGATAACCTTTATTTTTGCTTGCAAAATCTTGCATTTCAGCCAAGTCAATTTGCCACAAATCTGCAAAATTTTTATTATGGTTCTTCTCCTTCTAAAATTTTTTCGAACCGGTTTATGTAATTCATTGATAATTTGTCGTTTTGTATCACTAATGAACATATTGTATTCCTCCCTTGTATTCAAACCTTGTAATACGATGATACATGCACATGTATGTGTTGCAATAATCTTTTACAATGATCGTTCCTGACAAATGGCACCCTCTTATGATTCAACTGGTTTTAACAATATAGATGGAAATACTAATCTACCTGTATCTTTCGGGGGATGATGTTTTGCAATAAGTTGCTCAACTTTTTCTATATCTAGTGCAAAATCTGACAAATCTTGTAGTAATTTATTATGAGATTCCCAGTATTTGTCTTTGTCACTTTTTAATTTATCCAAATCAATTTTCATATCACTTATCGTTTCATCCATCTTAATTTTAATATTTTGAAATATTTTTGTTACCTCATCCACGACTTCATTTCTCTCCTCTTTATGTAAGCTACCAAGTTATCAGTTATGAGATTGGCTGATTGTTGTACAGCGGAAAGGATATCATTTTTAGAGGTATCCATAAGTAAATTCACATAGTTTATTGTTACTCCATCCTTTTCATCTGTTGGATCACCAATATTTTTTAATTGTTTGCCTTGAAGATCATAATTTTTGTCATTGGTCAGTTTGAAACCGACACCTTGCGGACCGCGATGACCTACACAACCACTCTTTTTTCGACGTCCAAATTTGTCAATGGAGCCCATTATTCCTTGGTGTTTAAATTACAAATGATAAGAAAGAAACTGGTACCTGCTTTATATATTTATCATTCATGAAATAAATGTAATCAATATTCCTCTAATACACAATACCTTCCTCCCTTAATTCATCTATTATAGACAATATTTCATTTTCGTGACCTGAATGACCAGCCATTTTAGAACTCCATAATAATCTTAAGCGGTCAATTAATTCTTTGGGTTTATTCCAATATATGTAGTCCACCTTTTACCGGTATAGATTTTTCTCGTAGATATTATACCCGAACCTTTCATGGATCGAGTTCTCATTCTGCGATGCAACAGCGGTTTTATGACTTCTATATATTTTTCGTTTTGCTATAGTTATAACCAGATGTTACATCATAATTTTTGTATGCTGCATTAGTTATATTTAATATTTCAGCAAATATATTTTTATTTTCATCGCTAACCCCATTTCCATCACTATTAAGAGCCGGGGAAGTTTTAAAATAGCAAATCATATAACTGCGGATTTCCTTTATACGTTCGAAGTAATTTATTATTTCTCGAAAAGGAAATATTTTTCCCATGAAATCGAACTTCGGCATTACCCATGGATAGTTTTCCACTATCGGTATCAACACGCACCCCATACTTGGTATCGTATGCAGGATCGCCGATTCTCACTCCTTCAATATAATTTGATACAATATTTGGCAATTTTTCAACATAACCACTAGACATAGCAGGACTTGAAGCTGTTGTTATTGATGATGGTGGTGTTTCTATATAAGAAGGGTTTTTCGTTATTGTTTGATCTTCCTCAAATTTGGGTGTTTCAACCGTACTAGCACTGCAGGTGGTAACTTTTTTAGGGGGTGTTGCTAAATACTGCTGTGGGGCATGAAATTTACGATTTGTATCCTGAGTTGCTTCAGAAATAGTTTTTAATGGTTTCGTTAGTGGTTCATATATTTTTTCCAATGCAACTTGATTTTCAACATGTCTATTTTTTATATAATTGAATTTCTTTCGAACAGAATCAGTTGCTTCTATTAATTTCCTTTTCAAATCTATTTCACTAATATTATTTGCGTCCTTGTCAACTTCGATCTTCTTCATTTTTTGATGTGTACCCATCGCCACTTCCTTCACAATTAATGAAAAAAGTCGTATGCATTATGGATATATGTAACTATCTAAACCTTTCCTATATCTACCTTCATGTATTTCACTATCTTTATCAATAACCATAAATCCATATTTATCTAACCAGCATTTTGCACACATATCCAAAACTGTTTGAAGGTGACATCCGGCGACACATGATCTTTAAATATATGATGTAAATTCATTTCGTCTTGCTTGAACATAACTATAAAATTCGAATTTTCTCTAATTAGTTGTTTTGGCACTATAGAATATGTTTGAGACAAATAAAACTATCTATAGATTTATGTCGACCCATACTAAAATATGATCTAATAATATCTTGTTTCTCACATATAACGTCATCAAATATAAAAACCGAATTCGACTTGGCGTCAGAGGGTTCAACGATTTCAACATTATTGTTAAATGTATAAAATCCTAATCCATCAATGGGGTTTAAAATCTTTCGAAGATATTCATATTTTGGTTGATGCAATGATTTGGAGTATAAATAAATGTTAGCAAATCGTAAACCATGCGGATGTGTAATAAGTGATATCATAACATTGGTTTTCCCACAGTTCGAAGGGCCAATCACCAGACCTCGAATTGTTGAAGGTAGTAGCGGTCCATGGCGTCTGGTGTTAATATTTACACCACTTCCTACACGTTCATCGAAATTATCCACTACAAACGTCGCCTTCTGTTTTACAATCCGCATTGTTTGAGTGTCGGATACTATATAAATAGAAATTAACTGTATACACAATATTTAATTGGCAGTTAGCGTTCTAGGTATTGCGATCCTATAATCTAATAGAATATCAAACAAATATAATTACATTTGTTTATTAACTTTTTGCTCATTTTAATGCCGTTCGTCAGCGAATCTAGACGTAAAGTGTCAAATTCACGAAAAGGAAGGGATTTATAAATTCTTTAATAAATAAACTACCGTTTGAATTACATTTGCCTGGAGGATATCAGTACTGTGGTCCTGGCACAAAATATCAAAAAGGATAGCAAGAGGTGATCCGGGTATTAATCCTCTCGACCAGGCTTGTAAAGCACATGACGGTGCTTATGAAGATTATAAAGATTTACCAACACGTCATAAAGCAGACTACGAATTAGAGCAACGCGCCTGGCAAAGAGTTAAATCCAAAGACGCTAATATTAAAGAGAAGGCAGCTGCTTGGTTAGTTACAAACATCATGAAAGCAAAGCGACGTCTAGGTATGGGTTGTAAATCTAAATCCATTCCGAGAAAGAAAATAAACAAAAAGAAGAATATTAAGAAAAAGATAGTTAGCTTTGGTGGTGGTATTGTTCATAAAGTACGAGATGAAATACGAAAAGCTGGTGGTAAACGATTTGTTTCTGGTAATGTACGAAAAGCAACCCAATTCGCTTTACAGGCAGCACGAAGATTTGTGAGAACATCAGGGGGTAAAAGAAATATTCGCACTCCCCGAATTATACCTATTCCGAAGGTTGGTGGAATATTACCCTAATTCCTATTTTTGCAGGACTATCGGCATTAGGAAGTTTAGCCGGTGGAGCTGCAGGTCTATATAAGACTATTAGTGATGTGAAAAATGCTAATCAACGATTATCTGAAGAAGTACGTCACAATAAAAAAATGGAATCTGTAGCCCTTGGGAAAAAAGGTGAGGGTTTGTATTTAAAACCATACCGAACTGGATTAGGACTTTATCTGAAATCAAATAATTCATATAACTTCTAAAGTCCCTACCTCGAAGACCTCTCAGCGATAATGATATTAGATATTATGCTAGAGTTTTGAAAATCCCATATTTTCGAGGTGTATTTATGCGAGATGAACTTCCTGAAAGTGGCGCCCGACATAATGAATCAGCTATTTTAAACTTAGACAGCTTAAATGGTCCGGGAACCCATTGGGTGGCATACAAGAAAATTGGTAATATTGTTAATTACTACGATAGCTTTGGAGACCTTCCACCACCTAAGGAACTTATAAAATATTTACATATAAAACCAAACCCACTGCTCAAAATTTACTATAATTACGATCGTCAACAGAAGTTCAATACAGTCTGGTGTGGGCATTTGTGTTTATCATTTCTAACTAACAATGGAATTTCCAATGTGTCCCAAAGAAGAACGTGACAAAATTAAAAGGATGGCTAATTCGTTACGAGCTTTCTCCAAATATAGAACGCTTACAAAATTGACAAAGGAACAATTAGCAGATTTTCCTAAAGAGGTAATGATCACCTGTGCTCCACATGAAATCGCATGGGTATGGGATAAATTACCTGAACATCAAAAAGCGACATTGATATATTGAAATATCAATACTGTTTGGAACATTACAGTGACGACAATACATCACAATCTACTGATGTGAATGATGGGCCTGTTCCACGAAAATTTCTATGTTGTTATTGCAATGTACGTGATATTACAGTGGCATCTGAAAATAAACTTAGTGGAAGAGCTAATATAGTACCATCAATTTCAAGGCAGGAGATACGTCTAAATTGCTGTTGTAAACAACAATAAAATATTGTGCTAACAACTTATATACGTCAGTCATGTCTCGTACATTCACATTGTCAGGGCAATCTAGCGTACTAAGCAGCGACTATTACCCTCCACTGGATTTAGATACAAATAGTCGATATGGGTTAGGATTACATGGATTCTATTCCTACAATTCCATATTAAATGTTGATGAGAAAAACAATATTATTGGTTTCAAAATTAAGAACAAATCACCTTCAACTTTTATCCAATTACCACCAGGTGCATATGAAGTCGATGAAATCAACAGAACAATTCAAAATATTTTGGAATCTATTATAAAACGTAATAGTAAGGACAACGATTTTGTTATTGATAAATACTTTACATTAAGAGCTAACAATAACACTCTAAAATGTGAAATTTTATCTAAATATGATATCGACTTTTCTCATCGAGATTCGTTAGCAAACATAGTGGGATTCGAAAAATATGTATCCTGCAAATATTTTACACGAATCTACTCTACCAGTGGACATCATGAAAGTTAGAATAATTCGTGTTGATTGCAATATCACTTCCGGAGCCTATGTGAATGGTGAAGAAGCACACACGCTCTATGAATTTGATATAGATGTTGAACCTGGTTTCAAACTTTCCAAGGAACCACAGAATATTATTTATATGCCTGTAACACCGGAAGGGCGTCAGTTTATCCATAACATTACATTGCGAATATTGGATGATAATGGTAGTCTGGTAGATTTTCGAGGTGAAAAATTATTGTGAAACTGGAACTAAAGAAATTATACTAAAATAACAACATATAATGGGTTTCTGTTTTAATCATAGAAAACAATCGTCATCTCTACCATCTACAAAAAGTGATAAAATTTCGGACAAACACCAAAACAAATCTATTCTACGAAAGAACGTTAAACAATCAACATCTAAGCTGTCAGCTAGAGATCGTATTTTCCTTCAGTCAATTGGATTGAAAGTAAAACCTTAATATTTATAATTATGGCATCAACCAGTGCAAAGTTGGATGTGTTCGATGAACCCTTGTTTGATAATTCACTAGTTAGTCTACATGAACACACCTACAAACCATATGGATCACCATACTATAGAAATTCGGATGAAATACGAATTCCTATTCATTTCAAGATCTTATTCTTGATATTGCAGAAAGTTACATATATATAGAAGGTAAATTTACCCCTAGCGATCTCACTAAAGTATGTTACTTATCCAACAATGCATTAGCATTCCTCTTCGATGAGATTCGTTATGAAATGGGTGGAGAACAAGTGACTGTTATTCGAAAACCAGGTATAACTACTACAATGAAAACTATGGTTTCATGGGGTCAAACACAATTAAAACCACTTTTATCTTATGGATGGGGTTTAACAGAAGACAACCAGGATATTTTGGATAACAACAGTCATATATTTAGTGGAAAATTACCTCTAAAATATCTTATGGGCTTTGCTGAAGATTATACCAGGGGTATCCTCAACGCCAAACAAGAACTTATATTGATAATTGCCCGATCTTTTAAGAATTGTTACATTGGAGAAGTTGACGCTGATATTGACATAAATAAAATCGAATGGAAAATAAGACACATCATCCCTGAAGATAGACAGAAACTGAAATTGTTAAACCGCATTAATAAAGGTGGTGCTCATGCTACAGTTAAGATGGCATATCGTATGTGGGATCTATATGAACTCCCTACATTACGAAAAACCGCCTCTGATATTTGGGCTATAAAACAACTAACAGTTTAGAAAGACCTCGATATATCATTATCGGTTTCCAAAGTACTGATAGCTCTGATAACAGAAGCAAAAATGTTACTCGATTCAGTCATGCAGACATAAGTAATATTCGTCTATATTTAAATTCAGAAGTATATCCTTATGAACGTTGGAATTTAGACTTTGGAAAGAAATTAGATTCTGCAGCTTACTATGCGTACGAAAATTTTCAACGCAGTTTCTATGATAAAGATAATCATGAACCGATGATGGATATTGAGAATTCCGAAAACCCGCTGTTTGTTATCGACTGTTCACATCAACAAGACGCCATGAAGACATCCACTGTAGATATAAAGCTAGAATTTGAAACCCGAAAGAAAAACTTTCCTGAAAATACACGAGTGTATGCATTGATAGTTCACGATGCTTATATGTCTTACAATGCTTTGGATGGCTCTGTACATACCGGTTTTAAATAATCTAATGAATATCTTAGAAATCCCAATACATTATTTTAGTTTTTGTATTTTTTATTATATATATATATATATATAATTATATGTAATTGTATTTATTATTTTGTATTTATATATAGTATTTTCTTTTTCTGTATTCATATAAGAAATAAGTTTACAATAAAAGTATAAAATCATAATTTTATTTTATTTATATCACAACAACAGAACAAACATAGTTATTATGATACATTTTATTAATATAATACACTATTTATAAAATAATCATACAGTAATATATAAATTACATACAAATTTAATATTATGTTTGACAATATTCATCGTTATCTTGGTCGTCATCGCCATTTTTTTGAGGTGCTAGTTTGTATTTTACAACAATTGCATATGGCAGAAAATCGAGCAAATTAGAACAAAGAAAACATTTTAATCCTATTTCCACCATTTTCTCACAATATTCGTCCAAATTTAAAGTTCCACTTAAATAATCGTCACAAATTGAAGCACCATGACGATACATTTTATAATTTTCTTCCAACATTTTTATCTTTTCAACGGAAAAGCAGTAATCCATATCATAATTACAAGCATTCATACGATCCATTGCTATACAGTCTAACTCGCTGCTCATTCTTTTGACTGCTGACTGGATGTCGACAGCTTCGGTCCAATTTTGGCTAGCATATTGCATCCACATATTTTCTAATACTTTCTATAAAAATAAAAAAGAAATTGAGGTTAGAAAGGATATTACACTGGAAAATGTATATATATCATTACCTACTTTACTTACAGGATAAAACGAAGAACAACCTTATATGATAATGACTAGATAGTGTAAATATTTATATAATTATAAAACTAAATTATACTACTCTATACAACATATTTATTACTACTAGATATTTATAAATTAACAAAATTACAAACAAATTTAATTTATAATTCCAAATTTTATCAATGTTTTACATTTAGCATCTTTAAAGGTAGGTTCACTTTGACCTATATAAGTTATCGTATACTTTTCCCAAGAAGAATTCATTTTATCCAAACTGTCTTGTGATATATGTTCTGTAACTCTCTTTGGTAAGAAACACTTGAAATCTGAATTATTCTTTTCATCAAAAAGTACAGCTAAAATGCACTTTCCATAACGTGAATTGACAAAAGACAGTTTTTTAATCAAATAAGGTGTATTAATATCCAATGAGGCAATTGACCTCCGAACAATATCATTAAAATCGCCATTAATATTGCTATTAATTTTATTTAAATCATCAACTGATAATGCCATTTTTTTTTTGTTTAAAATTTTTAAAATGTAAATAATATCTAGTTAGCAATAAACACAGTAATTACTGTTCTCACTTTAAAAGATTTTGCCACAAAACAACACAAAGATTTACACTACTGTAGACACTAACTGTTAGGTTGATACCAAACGAAATATGATTCTCTATTTTGCTCTCCTCTCTTATATAGTAAATCCTTCCATTATACTTCATACGTCACACTGCCATTTGTATACATACTCCACTAACTATAAAAATTATAGAGGTCAATGAATGTGCATATAACATCCAATCAGTAGAGGCCAAATAAAAGTCACATCATTTGGTACTGATGTGACCTTCAATCGGTAGAGGTCAAATAAAAGTTATCAATCTCCTGTGACCTTCAATGTAATTGAAGGTCATCCAAAAGGTCACAGTAAAGGTCATTTCAAGGAGGAAAGTGGTGGGGGGAGACTCAGAACCGGTGAAAATACCCTACTCATTTTTATTAGAAATCTATTGTAAAATTATGAAATGATCACTTTTTTTAATTTAACCAGTGGCGTCACATATTTATTTTGTCCAATGTGACAGACTCACCCTGTATCTACGCCACTGCTTCATTTTAAAGAACCATATTTTGGCAGCAAATGCAATATCCTCTGCTTAAACAGTGCCCCAAATTTGATAACAATATCTTAATCCGTTTAAAAGTTTTGAAAGAAAACTTTAAGTTATAGAAAAAATTCAACCCCCTGTATCTTCATACCGAAGGGAGTTAGAACAAAAGTTTACCAGACTTTTATTCTTATTTTTATTCGCAAAATATACTCACGTGTTTTTGACATATCAAACTGAAACACCCTGTATAATAGTTATAATTTTGAGGCTTTATAAGGGAGATACAGAATGTTAAAAATTGAAGAAAATATTTGATATTTGGTATAATTACTAAAGTAATGGAGATATTTAAGCCAAATTTAACGTAGAATTAAAAAATGCAATAAAACTACATCTAAAAGGACTCATTTATATAGAAACGTATTATATTTATTTCAAGTATTTTTATTACTTAATAAATACGCCTTTTCCTCAATTAAATTAAGTCTTATTTCATAAAATACTTCTCTATCCTTAGCATTGAAGAAGAATTGAACAAAAAAAAAACGGGAAAGCCAGGTGCATCAGTATTTTCTTTAAAATGTTCAAGAGAAAATAACTAAGATAATATTATTCCAGAATTAGGTCAGTACATAATTAGAAAAACAGCTGCTGTAGAATTGATAAAGAAATATTCTCTGCGCGATCAAAGTCAACTGGCCGTCAAATTCAAGGTTTACTTTAGGGTAGGGCCAATAAAGTGCATAAAGTGGAAAACAGAAGGGTATCTCTTTTTACACGGTCCATCCCCTTAAAAACGCTCGACCTAATTTAACAATTACAAATGAATTAAACATGAGTCTGTAAAACGAGGTAAACAAACACGTAATGAAGTTCATTTAAAATAGCTGCTATATGGTTTTTCAAAATCTGAATATCCCACCAGATAAAAAAGATTTCGACAGTATTATCAATTTTATAACAAGAAATTTATTAGATAGATTGTTTATTCTTCCATGTATGATAAAAAAGATTTAGTAGTTGTATTTTTAATCCATTATTATCTGTTTTACCAAGTGTACAGTTGTTATACGCATTAAGGTGGACTGTAAACACGAAAAGGAATTCAAAATAAAAAACCACAACACCTTTAAACCTCTAATACATGTAAGAAATATGGTCAAATTTTTTTATTTATAATTATTTTCTAATTTTGACAAATAAAACAATATTTACAAAATACTTTCAAAGTGGTTCCCTGATACTTCTATACGTAAATTCATTCTTGGTAATAATAAATAGCGGGTTCGAAAAAATATTCCCGGCTTCTGTCAAATAATATTACAACTTCCGACTATTCTTTCTCCCATTATTAATTAAATTTCTTAGATAACTCGAAAAAATTAAATTTTTATTTTATTTTAAATTGGCCATTCTTGTTATTTTAATTTATATTATGTATATATGTGTTTTCAGTTACTATATACGCCTGCTATAATGTTTTTTAAGTGGTCACTTTACAAAGTTACTTCATGACATATGAAGTTGTCCTCTGCAGTAATAGAGGTGAGATAATGGCATTACTAGAGTTCCGCTTTTCAGAAGCGGGAAACTAGGAGAACGTCAAAGTGCGGTTATCAGCTATTGCAGATAGAACTTAGTTGCCGTCATAGAAATCATAAAGTATTTAGAACTGTAAGAGGTACCGAAAATAGTCAACCTATGGAGAAAACACGAATCTGGTAATATTGCAAGTTAGCTTCTATGAGTTGATTGCATTAATAGGGTAACTTCACACTAATGGGCGGCAATTTCAAAAATATTACAAAAATACAAACAAGCTAAGAATAATCACAATAGGATAATAAAAGACACTTAAATTGAATTTTCACAATATGCTCATATCTAAGTCAAATATAGTATCACTCTTAATGTGAATGGTTACCTCTAACCATATTCTAATAAATTAGCCAACGTTTTTTTGAATTATTTTTAAAATGACTGAAAACACCTTACAAAATCTTTTTGGTCGTCTTAGATCCACTAATTGCACTATTGTTGTTTTCTTTATTTCTGTTGTGCCAAGTGATATAGTTCAGTAATAATATGTAACTAAAAAAATAAAAATACCACAGGTATAGATAATTTGTCAGTAAGATTTAATATATGAATGAGCAGTCTTCAAAAAAGTGTTAGCTTTCATTGATAAATATAAGATGAAGGTAAACATGTTGCTAGAACATTCTTTGATTTGACGCGTGCGTTTGACTGTCTAAATTTTTCATTCGTTGAGAGAAAGCTATACAACATTGGATTTAGAGAGATATTCTTAGAGTGTTTGATCCGCTAACAGATTAATTTGAGTTAGAGTAGATGATTGCACTCAGAAACTAAAAATACTGATTTAGGGGTGCCGCAGGGAACCGTGCTGGGTCCACTGATATTTTTGTTATATTTTAACGATATGGCAAAACACGTAAACTCGTCTCATTAACATTGTTTGCTGATGATACTTATCCTGTGGTCTTGGTTCGGACCCCTGAGGAACTCACGGTCAATTCTGAAAACTTTATTACTTGCTTTGTAAAATGGACCGAATCTAATAGTCTCATTGTTAACCTTAAAAAGATAAAAGCTCTGTACTTTCGCTCTCTTGCGTACCTGATGTTAAACGTAACCTATGTTATAACAATTTCGTTGTATAATCTTCCGAAAGCACTAAGTTTTTGGGTGTTCATCTCGATGATCAATTAAAATAGTCATGAGCATGTGAATGTACTTAATAGAGCACTCCATAAATCGTCTTACGCTATTTCTCATGTTATTATAGCTGATAACTGCTTAAAAGTACTAAAAACATTTCTATGCAATAGAATTTTTGAAGTACAAATTTGATTTGGACACAATTCGTCTATAAAAAAATAAACAATTGTTTATTTACTCTTCTCAGTCTTGAGTGTGGGTAATAAAAGTCCCGTATTTCTGCAATTTAATTTGTCTTGCTGTGATTGGTCCTTATTCTTACACTGTTATATGTACTGCACAATCAATACGTTTTACGATATCGTAGCAATAAAATCACATTATTTCAAACAATGTAAACCTTTCAAAGTTTCCTTAAGTGACAAAAGTGGAACCCTTCTCACCTTTTATTGTATTTATTCAATGGTGACATCTTGGGAATCTTCCAGAAATGATTGAATACAACTAAGTAACAATTAAAAGAAAATTTATTGTTAAATGTGTTAAGTTCAGTATCATTGAAATATAATTTTAAACTAACATCACTTATACAAAATTAGTTGATAAATAATGATTGAATTAGTAGAATTTCAGGCAAGCTTCAAATTTCAAGGAGAGTGGTTTCGAATGGTATGTAAATGTGTGTAAAATTAAGATCTATTGAAGGAACCCAAGACTTCCGTAAAGTAAATAAGCATATTTTACTCTCAATTAATGAGATTAGTCAAATATCTGTGTGAAGCATGTATATTTCTCATATTCGTCATGGAAAGTTGTTCGAAGTGTTTCACGAAATGTAAAATTTCTCTTTAGTTTCTCTAGCTTTAGTGCATAATATAATTGCTACAGAATTCAAAAGTTAGTTAGTAGTTGCCTGTACTAACTTTTCTTTCTTACCAGAAAGTTTAGACTCATGTTCATATATGTTCTACTGATTTCATTGGTTAATTACTAAAAATAAAAATAAATTATTATTGAAATAGCAAATTTAAAGCAAAAAAATAGGTTGCACATTAGAGACAAATACAATTTAGTGAGATAGTTATTTACACTATCAAAGATAGAAATGTATAAAGATAGAAGTGTAAAAGAAAGTTCATTTGACATACAGGGTCATGGCTCATATTTACTGTTACTGACATACTGTGGAAAAAAACTGAAAATAGCGATTTTAAAAAATGTCGTCTAACGTCGTTATTTTTTAACCAGCTTTCAAAGAGCTGAAATTTGATACAGGGGGATAATATTGGACGCAAAATCGATTTTCGTCAAAAAAAAACCACGGCCACTATTTTTGGTTCTTCTCGTGATTTTTGAAGAAAAGTGTACCTCAAAACTACAGTTTGCACAGATAATACGTGACGCAGAATCTGTATTAAAGTTCTGTCATCCAGTTTAGTTACACCCTGTATAAAAATTATTTTACTGAAATACTGAAATAGTTTTTTCCGTGTTTTAAGCAACAATCTTTTGTTTCAGAAGGCGGACACAGAGGTGCAAAATGGGAACGTCAAGCCGCGTATGTCCACAGCTTCCGAGAGAAACAACAGCATCTGCGACGTGGGTTTGGGATTGGCCACCCCCGGAGGTTTACCCACGCGCTCGCGGCCTGCCAGCAAGATGACCAAGTACGTGGAATGTTGGGGGGCGGACAAGCCCTTCGCAAACATCGCCGAGTCTACTCTGGCGAAAAACATCGAACTCACTGTAAGTAGTGTGGGTAAAAAATATGTATCTACAGGGTGAGTCATTGTTTTGTAGACAAACTTTAACAGGATAGAACACATGTTTTTAAGAAGAAAAGTTCCTATAAATATATGTCGTAGAAGGCTTCGTTTCCGAGATACAGATAACTTATAAAGGAATACTTAGATTTTTTTCATTTTGGGGGATAGTGCCTATTAATTAAGGGGCATAAAACAAGCGATAAGAATGTTTAAAAATTTGCACAGTGGCGGAGTGAAGGGGGTGCTTAACCTTTTTCTTAAACAGAACTTTAATTTATAAAATTTTTCAGTTACTGACAGAGTTATTGAACCAATAAATGGATTTGTCGCCATAATAATACAATTAATAATATAGAAAGACAATATCTGCATACTCTTCAGTTGTAAATATAGAATTTTTATTTAGCACTTTAACGCTAAATGTAAAATGAATAAATAAAATGACACAAATAATAATTATTGTTATAGCAACCATAATTTGAATGGTTGAAATATGAAATTATATTTTTTAAAATGCTGAAAACATCTAAATAAAAACGAATTGGAGAAAAATTAAACCAGAAATTTTATTTAGACAGTGATTTCGTACAAAATTAATATATTAGAAATGTTTAGAAAATGTAAATGTGAAAATCTGTAATCTAAAACAATAAACGAAACGAAGAGGAATTGTTTCAGTTGTTAGTATTTTGTCATTTCTTTAATTTTCCTTGTCAATAATAATATAACGCCAATGTAAATAATATCTTTGATGTTTCTATAAAAATACGTCTAAACTTCTTATTTTCTTTGCTTCTGTATCTCAGTCAAGTATACTTTCCTTGTGATTAATAATTTTACTATCTTATTGTGTTGTTTTTCTATTTGCAGTCAACACCATACGTCCAGGTTGGTCAGAGAAATAAAAGTAGTATACTTTTCCCATAATACTAACTGCTTAATAAGAATTTGTTCAGTGGCGTAACATACCTAACCTAACTTGTGTTTTAACAATACTAATACTAATGCGATTTTATAAACTAAGATCTATTGTTAAGTATGATTTTAAGTTATTCTTGCTTTACATTTAACACTACTGTATAAGTTTTGATGCGTTAAGAGATAGATAACAAAAACAAATCGAATATTTCTGTTTATAAAAGATTTTTCAACTTTTGCTCAAATTTGGAAAACAAAAACATTAATTGTAAAATCTTGATATAATGCTTATCCTCGTATATTTACATTTGACAACATGAATCTGTTATATCCATTACAGTTCACAACCTGAAATATCGAAACTAACAAATTTAAAATATGTCCAATATACAGTGCTTTCGAAAAGTAAAGAAAAAGATTATTTTTGAAATTGAGAAGTTTTCGAAATATTTTAAAAAAGGCACCTTTTGACATACGACCCATATTTGTGACGTCATCGTTGTTCGAGATATGACGTCATCAATCATTTTTTTAAATTACTCACGATTCATATCCATGCAATGTCCTATAATGATATATAGTGAAATGATGGTTAAAGATATACAACTTTGGCCTATTTCGCCTTTATTTTGCCTAATGGTTTATTAGTTAATAATAATAAGTATTTATTTTAGACTTATGTAATGATAATATTTATTAGTTTATGTATTTTGTTGAGCCCAGCCAGAATAAGTATTTGTATAGGTCAAAAACTAAAATAAAAGGAAGATTTGACTCAATTATACAGGATGTTCAGTAAAGAATGGGCCAAACGATAATTTTCTTATTGGGTAATTTTACGCAAATTATGGAAAATGAGGTTATTTTTTTGGGATAAACATGCATATTCTATTGACTAAATGTACAGGGAGTTCTGAGCACCTGTGTCGCTATGTTGTTACTTTTAGATTCTTTTTGAGGATAGAGATTTTCGGTAATGAAATTAGTTATTTTTAAACAGCCTTCGTTAGTTTTTAAAAAGGTATATATCTAGCATGTCGCCAAAATGTATTTTAGAGAAAACTTGATTATGAGTTCACAATCAGAACGCTAAGAACACCCTGTACATTTAACTTCAATATCAATTGAATATTCATATTTATTTAATAAAAAGACTTCTCCAAAATTTTAGTACAATTACCCAACAAATAAAAAACTAACTATAATTAACAAACCAAAATAAAAAAGTACTTTCTCAGGCTTATAATTTCTTAAGGAAGCAAAATTGTACTACAGTAAGTTGATTCAATTCGCATTATTACTGTCCAAGGAAGCTAGCTTTAAAGTATGGCCTATTTTTTTACATAACACCCTGTATAACAAGGTAGTGACATTTATTCCAATCTTAATTTTTAAAATTTCAGTTATCATTATTAACCAAGCCTAACACAATTTTCATTTAATGATTTTAAGATTAGTGTAGGTAATTTGCTATTTCTCCTAAAGCTTAATTAACAAACTTGTACTACGGAGTTATTTAGTTATACCCAATCCTTATCGCAAAGGAATTTAATTTCACATTGTTTTGGTTGCAGACGCTGGCGATGATAGAGTCCAATTTACTGCCCGATCGTAGTACGTGCTTAGAATGCAGGTAAGATTATAGTTATTTTGTTATTTCCAAATATACAGGGTGTTCCTTGCAGTAGTTTCAATATCTCTCCCAAAAACACAGGTTACCTAAAAGCAGTAGTATTGATCCGATCCAAACTTCGGTACCGTATACCTCGTTTTTTATATACTATTATAAAAAATCTGTAGGATTTAAATCTGGAGATCCTGGAGGACAAGTTACTGATCTACCGCGTCTGAACCAAAATATCCTAAAAGAAAATGAAGGGGCACCGCATCTTGTGGAAACCACATACGTGATCATATCTGTAAGGGTACATTTTCAATAAGAGTAAGATCATTACGGAGAAATTCTAAATACTGATAATTGATAATCATCTTATTCATAATAGAGTGATCGATTTTGGCCAGTGTGACAAAGAATTGTCAAGAGCATAAAAAAGTTCACAATGGAACCAGACTTAATTCCAGCATTTAATTTAAGAGACTATATGGATGTATTTGTCCTTCTCTCTCTGACGTCTCTCTGAGTTGACCAGTCAGTGGTCTCCGCTCAACGCTGCCACTTTCCAGGAAAAGGATCACTACGTGCTTTAGCGCAGTCCGTGGCATATTTGAACAGCGCAATGAGGTGATTTGACCAGCCTTCTTGATGTAAGGCTGCTATTCTTGCCTGGCCAAACTGAGAAATCGGATTATCCGGCATTTCACGTAAAATATAATTAAGAAGAGTGAGAAGAGTGGCATATATGTAAAGACATTTTAACGGTAGAATTTTAAGTTCTTTAAAAAGCGGTCGACAGTGTTCAGTATAACAAGAATTAGAAGTGACGTTATTATATTGTCCGCTATACTGGCAAAATATCTGTTCATCTCATCAGGAGATAAACTTGAATACTCCCCAGTACTCTAATTCTGACGTCGCTCATAGTTAATAATATGCCAACTATCTCTATTTTTATTATTACAATATTTAAAAAAATTATCAAAAGACGTTCTTTTTGCATGTCATACATTTCCTATAATTATTTCATACTAATTTATATATTTCAAAATATTTCGGATCCCTTATTACCGAACTAATCAGTTCAATCGTAGACAAGTAAGCTCTGAATGTTTTCATCATTCCTGTCATTTCTGCATTTGTGAAAATAACCATTTTTATTGTATTCACTTAGTATGGAATCCCAACGTACTCCGCAATCAAGCACATCACATAACGAAAGGCAAATTATCCCGTAAACCACTCTCCACAAATGTTAAAATAGTACAAACCATTTGCTATCTGTCAAGCAACAATGGAAACATCCGGAAATTGACAGCAGCCGACTAGAGTTTTTCCTAATAATGGGTGTAAAACTGCCTCTTCCCAAAGTGCAATACTTTAAATTTTATTTGTTAACGTCGAAACAGTTAATTTTATCAAAAAATATAAGATAGAAAAAAGTATAGTTAAAAAAACTGAAAGTGGTAGTTTATTCCAACCCTTCCCAATTACTTTCAAAAAGTGAAAAAATATATCACAAGTGTCTTTTGATGATGGTAACTCTTACACAAAATTTTACCATTCCCACGCTTTTCGGTTCCAATAAAAACACTCTTTTTGCCGCCATCTTTGCAACGTGATATCTCCCTAATGGTTGACTTGTGACCCAACGTTTATATAACAAACTACCTTTTATTTTCAACAACGAATCGCCCCTTGAAATTTTTCACCTTTGTTTTGAAATACCCTGTAGAAAAATTTCTCCAATAAAAGCTTATTAGAAAAAAGAGAGCTTTTTAACAGGAAAAAAATGGGTTTGTCTCTGGAAAAAATTTAATTGATGACGTCATTAGTCGTTTCTGTCAAATTCCAAAGATAATACTTTCAATTAAAACTGGAGGTTACCTCATCCCATTTAACACCAGGGGCCTATAACACAAGCCATACAAGTGTAACAAGTATAGAACTTGCAAAAAATTCACTTGTAGTTACAAGTCCTTAGATATTCTAACACAAACTTCACCGCGACACTTGTAGGAAATAGGAAAAAGTCGTACAAATGTAGCTAATAATCTACAAGACTTGTAGAATATGTAGAAGTCATATCCGGTCCATAAACAGCCATACAATTGATTGAATGTTTTCCCTGTCGGTCCATGAAAGAAGGTTCATTCAATATTGGAGCATCTATATTTATAAGTGTTCAATCAATTACACCACACACTTCAGGCATACTTGCTATTTCATGAAATCCTTGAATAACATTTACTACATCTGCTGGCCACGATACTACATCATTAAACTTAATCCGATTAAACTGCATCCACAAATTGATGAACGCATCAGCAAACAGTCATTTTCGAAACGCCCTGCATATCACAAATACCATGGTATTGCCCACCATTTCCTAACCAGTGTAATGCTATTAACATTTTATTTTCAAGAGATGGAGAAAGATCTTGAAGAAGATTCCTAAATTGTACTCTATTCAGTCGAAATCTTTCTATAAACTCATCGTCAGGCAGGAAAACAGTCTGTTCGGTCTCTAAAACGATATTTAACTCCCTCAGCATTTTTTTCTACTAGATTCACTTGACCACATTTTAGCTCGACTGCGTTGAGCAACGTATTTATTATACTAACACTGTAGGAGATTCTACCCATAGTTTCAGTTAGGTGAACATTCTTTTACAATTGTAATAAAATCGGTAACACAAACTTGTAAGTGTTCTCGTTGAGTTACAGAACAGCTCTACAAGTGTAGAAATTTCTCCGTAATTACAAGTTCGGCACATGTAGCTACAGGTTGCACTGTGTTACAGAATTTTAACAATTCATCAAGTAATATTCTACAATTGTTACAATTGTAGTGCTTGTGTTACACACCCCAGGTGTACCAAATTTTAATTATATCCACACAATAGGCCCATATTATCGAGTTTGAGACGCCCTGTACAGTATTTACTTTCATAGCAATATAAGAACAATTTATATACATATACTTTTAGAGATATGTGTATGAGTCTAGCCAAAAGTCAAGTTCTCTAAACTTTTATCTAGACAACAATTTACCATATTTTCAACAAATGTTATCCAAAATGGAATATAGGTAAAAATGCCTCAATAGTTTCTAAAAAGAGATTATCGTTACTATACTACAAAGCCTTTGTTTTGTCACTACCTGCCTGAAAGGGATTACAGTTTCCTCTCCAACAGTATCCACGTATCCTGTGATCAATAAAGGGAAATTAGTGTGTATATACATTGTCTTCAATAGCTGTTAGGGATTAATAACTGCGTAATGCAGAGATATATTCAGTTTACCAGAGGATTAAGTAGCATCTATAACTTCAGTTGACAATGCCTTAGTCTGGCGATTAAGAATAATAATAATTATTATTGTCGATACATTTAAAACGAAATTCTCAGAGGAACTAAAGTAATTTATCTACAACTGCCTTATAAGTGGCTCATTACAGCATTTATTTGGCACTGTTTCAGTTGAATAATGTAGGTGATTACACCACTAGTGTAATATTAGCCCACTAGTGAAATACGGTGTTGGACTTCCAACCACCATGCTATGCCGTTTTATTGTTAGAAGGTCTGCTCCTGTATTGGCTAGAAGTGAAGTAGATGATCGTCGAAAACAGTGCCCTGTATATTGTTAAGGCTGTGATAAATTGAGAAAAAAAGCAGTCTTCTTTGGCATTACACTAAAAGTATTTATACCAACAGAAAGTTTCATGCATTTACTATCTCTGTATATTGCATTGGTATTATTAGGACGTAGAACGAGGTATTCTTGTATTACTTAGACCATATAACTTTGGTTTTCGTATTCGTTATGAAGATAGTATGATAGTAGTATGAAAAATGTTTTCTTCATTTCTTATGTTTTCTAACAGCAAATTAGTTAACTCGTCCATTCTGAATGCACCTCCGCAGCATAGAATAGAACGCCCAAAGACTAGATGATTTATTTTGTACTTCTTGAATAATTTTTCAAAAAATCTAATAATACCTCTCTTGGTTCTCGATTTATCTGATAGAAGTGAAGCTATTGTAGTTGCGGCAGCTTTTTCAATTTCAAGAGGCAAGTTTTCTGTTTCTGAATCACTCATTATTTTAATCAACACCACTATTTTCACAAGAAAATGTAAAAACGAAAACTCAATTTTGTTTATAACAAGTTTGACAGGTTACCATAACAATGCCTTTGCTTCTTGATTTTAAATCAAAACTTACAAACTGGATCTAATTTTGGATTTTTCTCAAAGTAAAGTAGATAAATTTTTTGCAGTTCTAGATAAAATTGTATATAGTGCACGTGGGATAACGGCATTTTTATTAAATTCGTAAAATTACACGTGCAAATGTCTCACTCATGTATAATAATGCCTATATCCCACTTGTGCTATAAATAACTATAATAAGCTTGTCTGCTTACACGTGAATAGCATACAGAAAGAATGAATGTTTTAAGGCGGGGATTTTGTAGAAAAGAAATTGCACAGCCTGAGTGAGCGAAACGGCGAATCAATGAGGCCTATGAGACAGTATACAAACCGTATAGGCCCGAACCACAAGGTTCCCTGAAGTTTATCGTGCATTTTGACGTACATAAAAATGGAAGCCGTGATATATGTTATGATTTTACTCGAGGACACAAAATGTAAAATTACCAATAAATATTAATCTTAAAGTCAATCTCAAGTTGTCCTATATGTCCTGGCTAGTGAGTGAAGTAATTTGGTGGCTGTGGCTGTGATAATTTTGCCGTAATTGCGACATATTGGCGTAGTAACTGTGTGGCTAAAATTTAGGTATTTTAACATTTATTTTAATTATTCTTGTGATTTTATGAGCAATGAAAATTATCTCACGCACTAGCGGGAACCTTTGTGAATACGTTGATATATAATAATAACCAGTTATTTCAATTTTCTTAGAGTGCTGTGTCCTCGCTTGAAGCTCTGTTAGACGATAAAAATATCCCAGCCTTAATGAAACAAATAGATTCATGTTAAAAAAAATGTGTATTTTTAATTTACTTGCTTTATTACATTTAACAAAAAAAAACAGCTTTAGTTCTCTAAAAACACGAATTTAATTCGTAGACTTTAGACTTTATTAATTGTATTCGAGCACTCACTTTAAATTACTCTTCACTTTTTATCATAATAAAGAAAAGTGATTAAAACAAAAGTAATTACCAAATGTATTTTGAGTCATTAATTTTGAATATTGACGAAATTCTCGTCCTTGATAAAAATTACTACGACCATTATAGCACAAAACTATTTTCTTATAATTCTTATAAATGTAGGTCATTTCCTTTATTACGTATGTATAACCATCGTGATCACTGTCAAATCACATTTGAAATAATTCCTGTCTATTTCTTCTCTCCTTTGGCATGTTACTTTATTTTACATCACTTCTCTCAATTAATAGTTGCTAATGTAAATTATGCTGCATTTATAGTTGTTTAAAAAATTGTTCTACAAAACTAGTAAATAAATGGCAATTGTATTTGTCGCGAAACCTAAATGTGTCTATATTTTTGTCGTTTCTGTATCCTAGAACTAAATTTACCCCTTCACATATAAATCACTGTATCTACCTATAAAAGTCCGTTTCGATCTACATTTCGTTTTTTATGCGACATTACATCGATGTTTCAATCAACCACAGCGAATCACCCAGGCGAACATTGCCTACTTGCACTATAAATCTCTATAAATGGACCGCAGTCTATTATGGCAACGCCTTTATTTGTACTTGGAACACATTTACGTCGACATTCATCATGGAACAACTGAAACTGAAAATTAGATTAATAGAGGCGACGGCTACAAGTTTCTCTGCAGCTTGTGAACAACGTCTGTCGCTTTGCAACTAACATGGGACTGCATCATTTCGTTATCGTCAAGTCCGTTTGTTTTATTGGCATTTCTTCTTCCAAACTACTAACATTCATGGAAGTTTAAGGGATCTCTTAGACCAATGCGGCAAAGACGGCATGGTAACGGCAGCGCTGTTAATAACCATGGCGTAATAATATAAAAATATGAATTTACATCAGGAATATTGTTCAAAATTGTACTTGTACTTTCATGGAATAACGCGAAAAAAATATTTGGCACAAAGTGTTAAATGACGCCACAAGAAGCTGGTATATTTTCTACATTCAAAATGAGTGATTCTGATGAAAGTTTACCATCAGATATAGAAACAGCGGCAAACGGAGTGACCACAAGTCTAGTCCCGACAAAATCCAAGGCTATTACCCATGTGTACTACAGGATGTTAAAAAAAGAGTGTAAAATATTTCAGGAGGTAATAGTATGAACCAAAATAAACAGAAAAGTCTTAATAAACATGGGCCCGCAAAGTAACGGTTGCGGAGATATGGACCACTCTTCGTTTTTTAAAAATTTTATTTTATTATTAGGAATAAACCGACAAAGGAAGTTACACAAGATGATAAAAGTGCCCTCCGTCCATTTCGAAGCAGGCACGACATCTTCGTCTCAACGATATTCGAACTCTTTCGAAAACACCTTCCTTGAATCAGAGGCAACAAATGTGGTTCCAGCATGATGGTGCTCCAGCTCATTTCTCCATGGCCGTTAGAGAGCATTTACACCAAACTTTTCCACATAGATGGGTAGGAAGGGCCGGACCTGTTTTATGGCCTCCAAGATCGCCTGATCTGAACCCTCTAGATTTCTTTGTTTGGGGATATTTGAAGACATTAGTGTATGGTACTTCTGTAAATAGCCTGGAAGAGCTACCAGCTCGGATTAATTAAAAGTGTCAAGAAATCCAAACCAAGGAGGCTGTATATAAAATTTTCCAAATGGAGGAGAGATTGCCATCATTGAAGCTACTCCAAGTACTTACAAAGAAAATTTGAGCATTGTTAATACAAATACAGACCAATTGTACTCATCTGGTATTAATCTTACAAATTGCTGTTGTGTTGTTAATATTTATAATAATTAATTAAATTTAATTTAAGTTACATTATCTAATAATTATTGTCAAATTGATAAACTTGTTGGTTCTTAATAAAAATAACTAATAAGCAGTGATCTATTTCTTTAATATTTCGCTATTGAGGTAATATGCCACATTACATTTAGGTTTGTTGCCAGAAAAATCGAAAAAGTTATATGAGAAGCAATATAACCAATTTGTGATACGGTGTAAGTCAAAGGAAATTTATAAATATTCAAAAAACGTAATCTTAACGTACTACTCATCATTATGGTCCATTTACTCGATGCTAGAAGCCGCATTATCTACCAAGAATGATATTGAGTCGAGCAAGTTCAGAAAATTGATGGCATTTTTAAAGAAGCAGCTAGTTGGATATAAACCTGAGAAATCTAAAACTTTTTCACAAGCGGAAATATACAGATTTTTGCGCGAAGCCGATGATGAAACATACTTATTAAAAATATCTTTTTATAGGTAGTTCTACTTATTGGAATTTCGGATACCTGCAGACGTCACAAATAGCATTGTATAAGTATGTAGCTTAGACCTAGAAACGAAATCACACCAGTACAATTATTCTTAAAATTTGATAAAGGCAATTGTTTTTAATCAACTGGCAGGAATGGATGTTATTGCTAAAATACCAAACGATATTGCTAAGTATCTTAATTGTCATTTATACACAAGGCATTGCTTTTGCCGAACATGGGTTACTTTATTGATGGTGGCCAAGGTGGAGGTGTTATTATACAATTGAAGCGACACGGGAGATGGAACAGTTCTACAGTTGTAGAAAAATACATAGATAATAACATCAATGAAAAAATTGAAACAAGCAAGAAAAGTAACTGAATGGAGCAATCGCAGTGCTGAAAATGTTACTATATCAGAATAGACCGTAACATACCTTCTGGATCAGGAATTGTTATTAGAGATTGTAAAGACTGTTCTTTCAGCATCCAAATTACAGTATGCGCCAAAGGTATGGAATAAATTCAATAAAAACGAAACAATTATTTTTTGGGAAAAATCCTCGAACAGGTGGATTTTTAATTTAAAAAATACATATTTTAGCGTAAAATGCGATTTTCAAATGTCATTTGTTTTCGAGTAATGACGTCATCGATTTTTTTTTAAATGGCAACACCATATTTTTTTCCTTGATTCTGAAAGATCGTTTAATTCTCTATCAGGCAGTACTAAAATTTTGCCCCCTTACATAGGAAAGTTTTCGAGTAAATGACGATTGAATGTTAGAAAACGTAAATCAATTAAAATAAAGAAAAACCGTTATCAAGTTTAGTTTTTCGAATTCCATAGTTCTTTTATGGATCACGTAGGTGAAAATCTTTGCACAGTGTCATTGTCACACCGACTTTCTAATAAGTATTGTAAGCGACATAGAAATTATTATTCAATTTAAAGTATTATGGCACATTTAACTGTTACTCAAAGAATAGAAATTTTAATTCTTATCGGATGCGGGAATATGACTAGAACTCAGCAGGAAGTTTGCGATTTATTTAATGAAAAATATCCAGATCGCCCTATCAGCCAATCAACAGTCAGTAAGGTAGAGTCTAAATTTAGAGAAACTGGCAATGTTGTAAATATTCCAAAACCTGGACGTCCAAGCATTAATGAAAATCAGAAACAGAACATTTTGATAAGTATGGTGGATAATCCTCATAATTCTTCACGATTGGTTTCATTAAACAATGACACTAGTTAGAGCACAGTGCTACGTATCTTGAGGAAGGAAAAATATCATCCCTACAAAATTCAACTTGTGCAGGAACTCAATGAAGATGATCCCGATCGCCGTTTACACTTTTGCAAAATTCTAATGGATTTATGTCAAGGAAATAGAAATTTATACCGGCAAATACTTTTTTCAGATGAGGCCACATTTTGTCTGAATGTTACAGTAAACCGTCAAACTTGCAGATATTGGAGTCGGGAAAATCCTCATTGTATGGCAGAGGCACATACCCAACACCCTCAGAAATTAAATGTGTGGGCTGGAATAGTTGACGACATAATAGTAGGACCTTTCTTCTTTGAAGGAACCCTTACAGGACAAAGATATTTAGAGTTTCTAGAAAATGACCTTGTTCCAGCCCTTGCAGTAATTTTTCCTAACGATAATAACCCTCACATTCCTGACGATATCATATGGTTTCAGCAAGACGGTGCACCTCCGCACTATGCGCGCCCTGTACGAGATTTTTTGGACAACTGTTTTCCTGGGAGGTGGATCGGCAGACGCGGACCGATAGAATGGCCTGCAAGATCGCCAGATCTTACACCTCTTGACTATTTTTTATGGGGATACTTGAAGTCAAAAGTGTACATTAATAAACAACGTAATTTAGAAGAACTTCAAAATCGCATTCGGGACGAAATACGCAGAGTTACCCCAGAAATCATTCATAATGTGCAAGAAGAATTTCTTCACAGACTTGCGCATTGTCAAGAAGTTGGTGGATGGCAATTCGAACATTTAATTTAAGTATAAAATTTAATCAATTGTGTTTTATTTTACATACCTCAGAATTGTTACTTTTTTATGGATAAAATTTACGTTTTCTAACATTCAATCGTCATTTACTCGAAAACTTTCCTATGTAAGAGGGCAAAATTTTAGTACTGTCTGATAGAGAATTAAACGATCTTTCAGAATCAAAGAAAAAAATATGGTGTTGCCATTTAAAAAAAAATCGATTACGCGAAAACAAATGACATTTGAAAATCGCATTTTACGCTAAAATATGTATTTTTTAAATTAAAAATCGACCTGTTCGAGGATTTTTCCCAAAGAATAATTGTTTCGTTTTTATTGAATTTATTCCATACTTTTGCCGCATACTGTATAAATGCTAATAAATAAATTTCATATCTTTGTTGTATTTGTTATAATTAATGTTCTCGATATAATAAAGTTAATAATTGAACAGTTTTATTTTATTGATTGATTGTAGATAAAACTTTGTATGCATTACGAGCAAAAAGTGATATGTCTACAATTTTTGCTCTTAATACATAAATAACTATTATAATTATTACACAAATTATGTGTAACATTTAGTTTAGGATTTTCCTTTTGTACGACCACCTTTTGTTTTTATTTCCTTATGAGCAAGTTTGAAGGTATAATAAATTCTGTTCCATAAAACAATTGGTTACTATACGGAATCAAGTGTTGGGAATGCAAATAAATCACATCAGTATCTCATTCTTTCAAGTTCTAAGCCAAATCATTAGGTATACTTATAAAAGTAATATTGAATGAAACCTTTCCTCCAGGAAATGGTGGAGCAGTGACGAGCTTCATCCGGCTTTACTGTGGTTCCAGAATCGAAAACAGGAGACGGAATACCGCAGCCAACCCGATCCAGAGTTCCGGCGCTACATAGCCTGTGCCTCCTTTATATTCCTGGTTATGTGTATCATGCAGATTGCCACCATTCCTAGGTACGTGTACTAATTACTAGATAGACACTAACGAGATGATTTTATTAGTCTGATTAGAGACGGATATAAAGGGATTTATGCAGTTCGAATTTCTGTTTGAAGACAATACCTATTGTTAGATATTTATTGACAATTTTAACACCACTCTTATATCTGAGCAAAAGCATGCAGTTAGTCTGTTAGACCTTGTTGCAGTTAATTAACTATTTTTTTAAAGAAAATTCAATTAACTTTATTGTTATTTTCTTTTAATGCTTATAACAGCAAAATATACACTAGGGGAAATATTTTTCAGCTATTAGTAGGTATTGATTATTTCCAGCAAATTATCTGCAATAAAGAGGCTCCGGAAAAGTTACGTTGCTGTTATAGTAAAAATAATTTTGCTAAAGGAACCTATTAGTGGTTAAACAGGCTTTTTTAACTTTCGATTTACTGCTGCATCTCATATTTTTATTATAGTAGCTTTTGCAACTTTTCACTCCAACAAAAATTTATATTGGGGCTGTTAAACTTTCATCTTAGTGACTAGTTCTATATCAATACAAACAGATATTTCTTTTTATTTCAAATAAGTGACTTTATAGCCACTATTAAATGATCTGCCTGCCATTGCGATGTGTCAATTATCAACTTTGTCTTTAAACTTTCATGGTGCAAGCAAAATTTAAGACATGTAACTACTTGGTATACTTCCTACATTTTTTTAACTGTCCTTTCACGTTACATACGTTCTAGATGCCATAGCCACTGCACTCTTCTGGCTTTTACAACTTCGTCTATTTTTGGTGCCTGGTACATTGCACATATTTCCTCACCTAGTTATCGAAACGACATGATCGAAGCTGCATCGAGCATTACTCTTAAGCACCTTGAGAAAAATCTAGCGTAAACTTTTTCGCCTGCATCCATTGAATTACGTTGGACACCAGCATTATTACAACAATGCGGTAGATCTACTGCATAATGTAACAAAAATCGTGCGGAAAATTTAGTCAAACAGGTTACAGATTTACAGATTTGTTAATTTTACAAGTTAGTAGCATTATTTGCATAGAGAATTATATTTTATTTATATTATGTATGATAAAAATCATGGTACAACAGTTATTTCCGGTAATAAGAAATTTGAACAATGAAATAGTTGAAATTGAACCATTTACGGGCGTAGAGACTGCTGAAGTTGAAGAAATAGGTATAGCATTTATAGACAGACTCTTCTTACTACAAAATAATTTTTCGACATTACGATATGGTTATTGGCATAACTCGGCATAGCAATTTCGCTGGATCTCCATTTCATTCAGTCTCTTCTGTAGTTAAAACCTTGGCCTGCTTTGGCTCATTCTTTCGTTTGACAAATGGAATTACTTTTAGAAATCTACAAATGTCAACTGAACGTTACATATTACCATATAATTTTAAATCAAAAACAAATCTGCAAACTTCCAAACATTTTCCTTGATTTCTGATCAACTTTTCAGAACAGCGGCCTGTATGTTCTATCATTAAACTAGGTTCACTGTTTATGTATATTTCATCGCAATCAAATAAAATGTCAACTTTAACAGTCTTATTTGAAAGTAATCAGGCGTTATAGGTCTTATTCACTAATCAAAATCTTCTTTCCCAGACAAGATTCTTTCAAGTCAATGGTAATCTTAGACAATATATTATTATTCTAAATTCGCATAAGGAAAATGTAGATCACTAGATACATCATCACTACTACCTAAAAATTTCTAAAGAACAAATTCTATTTGCATTTTACAACGTCTATAAAGTGCGCAAGAAATTAACTTTTTTAATTAACATAAATCTGCAAAAGACTATGGCATTAATTAATTATTATGCAAAGTGGGTTTTCTGAAGTAAGTCCTTGTTTTCGAAGTTAGCGGGACATGCTGGCTTTTTTAATAATTCATTTTTATGGTTTGTTTTGAGGACATAATGAGATTAATTTACCAGCTACCGTAAAGTTGCTCTCTAAACATTTTTATTCGATGTAATTTCAAAAAGGCGAACAACAAATTAAAGAACCAATTAAATTCATGTCTACCTTTTAAATTATTATTATTAGGATCAAGTCATACATGATACACTGTACTGCCCTTGTGGGACAGGTGTAGATTTCTGTTCTTTTGATAGATTTTTTTCACAAACAGTTGATTAATAGCTATTTATAATATAAGGACCTAAAGTGACATTTTATTTTGTGATTAGGAGATTTTGTCCCTTGGAACAAAATAGATTCACTTTTATATCATACAATATTTTTGCAAGAAATACCTTTAATAGTTATTTATACAGGGTGTTTGTAAATAAGCGCAAAATATTTTAGGGGATGGTTGCCGAAGTTATTTTGTGAAAAAAGTTCATATAAACGTTGGTCAAAATTTGCTTCGTTTCCGAAATACAGATTGTTTAAATTTTAATTTTTTATTTATTTTTATTATTTCAAAGAGTTTTAAAGATATTGACCCGAAATTTAAAACACGCATTGGAGGGATAAATGTGCATTTTTTGGGGTGATATTTCTACGAATATTTCTATTTGCACCAGTGACGTTCGTGGAAGAATGCCACAACATTTTTTTATTTAAAAAAATGGTACGCTACTGACTTTTTCCCGTTTTGATATATTTTTAGAAATGCGTCATCAATTCTGAATGAAATTGGTCTCTTCTATAAAAAAAATAGAATGGGGTTCAAAATGGACCCTTGAAGAACTCTCATATTTACATCTAAACATTTTGATGTTACAAATTTCTCTATATGCTGCTTGGAATGCTTTAAATTTATACTACTTTCTACCTTCGACAAATGAGGTTACTCAATTTAAAAACGTTCCTCTAATGGAATAACTTTGACATCAATAACTTGTGATCGACGAAGCCTAATGCCCTACTTAGATCATAAAATATTCTCACCGAACACTTTCCTGCATCAATATAGTCTAATCCCACTGAGAAAGGAGTGCACAGCTGAAGGTCGACATATCATTCCAAAATTCATGTCGATTTATTGTTATTATATCAAATTTTTCTAGAAAATTAAGTGATCTATCCAAAAAACAACTGGTCTATAATTATTAGAGTTATTAAAGAAAATGTAATATTTTTTTTAAATTTGACATCCCTTATATCCTAAACGATTAAAATTTAACTTAAAATACCATACTGAAGTACATACATCTCCTGAAACACCCTGTATAGATATAAGTATATGAATTGTTTTATTTTAAAACTTGGTATATTATCAGAGCCAGACGATCTTTTGGATATGTCGCTGCTGCAGTGGACTGCGCTAAAAAACAAAGTTCATCTGAATTTTCTGCAGTCTGCAAATCAAACTCATTATGTTGCTTATTGATTTTATGTTTACACACACAGTTTACCTACGGAATTTACCATAAAATATTATATGTCGTCTCTAGAATAACGATAAAACATTAAATGTACGTAATACGTACATTTTAATATGTTACTTTATCCCGACATAGTAATATGCATGTTTAAATGCACATTTGAAAATATATGTGTCCATAATTTTAAGCAAAATCGCTACTGCTGACTGCAGTCTTAAACATTCATGTAAATCAGCACGTCTATAGGGAATAAACTACAATGTACTTCGAACAAGTTTTATATGTTCGATTTAGAGTTTCCTCGTGGCATTCGACATTTGTACATGGAATTCGTATTGTCAGCTTATCGGCAACTAGTTCAGCGGTGCTTCATTCAAATTGTTGCTATTGTCAATAACATATTTACACCAACGTTCACAAACATACAAATATTTGCATTCGCTACACGATGTTGTACAATTTGACTAGTATTTGATATAACTACCAGTTCGCATGTCCTATAAAGGGCGTAACTAAAATATAGGTTTTGTTTTTCTTTTACAATTAAAGATTAAGTGGTGGAACACAATTATAAGACTTCCCCTTGTAGTTGTCAACATATACAAATGTTGTAATCGACAATAGCTGTAATTTACACACAATGTCAAAAGTCTTGGACTCCCCCTCATTCTTGTTAAACAAATCTTTTTGCCAGAAAAACCAGATACATTTATAAAAGTATATTGTTTTCTGAATCTTTTTTTTTTGTGAAAAGAATATGTTCGATAAACTGAGTACTTAGAAAATTAAAAACCAGCAAATGTGTGACATTTTTTACAAAAGAAGTAACAAAGCAAGTTCTCTACTTGAATAATAGTCGGTATGACCTCCACCACCTTCCAATAGCATATTGACTCTCTTGCGGAATATTGTTCCATTCCTCTTCTGCCACCACGACTAACTCATCTGCAGTCTGAGGTGGAGGATAATGATTATGAATGACTCTAGCAACGAAATCCCACATGTTTTCAATAGGATTCATGTCAGGAGAGTTGGCTGGCCAATGTAATCTAATATGGGTAGATAATGGACGTAATAACTTGTTCGATATAAATTTGACTGGTTATATTCTGTGGTATGCGAATTAATGGGGTGCGGCGGTTGAACATTATTCCACCCCAAAACATTACGGTACCCCCTTCATACGGAGCAACTTCACGGGGAAAATGAAGTCGCTGTTGACGACCTGATTCTTTCCAGACTCTTTGTCGATTGTCATCAGTAACTAGCCCAATTTTGGTTTCGTCTGTAAATAAGACCCACCGCCACTGGCGCAAAAGCCAACCCCTATGCTCTCGCGCCCACTGGAGACTGGCATCACGATACCTTGGAAGTAGACTGGAGACCCGTAATCAAATTCCAAAGATAATACTTTCGACTGAAAATCGAGCTTAACTCATTCCATTTAATACCACGTCTCTCAAATTTTATTAAAATTTTTTTTATCCTCCCTGTAGGCCCATACTATCGAGTTTTAAACACCCTGTACGTTTAATCTATTTAATAAAACTTGCTTGCTTGCATAAACAGTATTTTGGGCTCTAAATTCCGATGTTGTTCAAAAGGCTCTTCTGGTTTTTAGCTGGCCAGAATGCAGAAAATATTTATGGAAGTAAAACTTCACCAGCACACTGTAAATTATTTCATTATATTCCACGGTACATAAACTCTTACAATATTGTATAGGCATCTACCCCATATTTCAGAGATAATCCAATTTATCCCCTTGTTCCAGAAGCATTATTCTCTATGGCACCCTGGCGCCAACGTCGGTGGTGCTGCTCATTTTCGTGTACCTCTGCTGGCTAGACGGATGCTGCGGGCCCAGGCCCCCTTCGGACACGCCAATCGACGAGCCGGAGACGTGTTCGCCCCCTGGGCAGATCGTAGCGGACAGCAGGTGCCTCCGACTGGCGATATTCCTCGTTTCCGTGACGCTGATCTCGGCGTGTGCCGTAATTACCCTGGTAAGTTATGGGGTAGGGTGAGCGTGAGGTTAGCGCCGGCATCTGGTAAATAATACAGTGTTTGGCTGGACAGCTTTCAGAACCATTATGAGCGAACAAGTAGTATTGCTCTACTCTCACTTATACCCTACGCAAATGCCAGATAGAAAAAGTTATAGTCTGTTTAGAAATGAAAGAGAGTAATAAAAGCTTATTATGTATGCAAATCATAAATAAATGTAGTACTGGTGCTTATATTCAATATTTATATTATGTATTATCGGTTTAGATGAGGTGTACTTTTAAAAAAAGTTTGTGTGTGTACAACCGTACTAAATAATTGTAGCAGGTAGCTAAAATTTAATCCCCGACAATCCGTCTTTGTATATGCCGCTTCAATTTCTCGGTCCATTTCTCTTATAAGTCAACAATATAAAAACAGCATTTCAAAACATGAGCATCATAACCGGGTTAAGAGGGTTTTTAGTAATTCAAATAAAATTATTCAATATTATTATCAAAATATTTAAATAAATTTAATGAATAGAGTTTTATTCCACACAAAAATATATGTATTTTGAAAATTCCAGTTATGGTGAGTAAATGTAGTGTTGTATAAATGTAAAATAAAATAAAAAAGTAGGTAGGTATATTAAAATTCATTCTCTAAATATTCTGATGAATTATCTTCATCTCCTAGATTGATAACGATAGGTTCCATAGTAACGTCAATTAAATTATCGAGTTCTCACATTTTCTCCACTTCTTTTTGTACATGATGTATACATCTTTGCCAGTTATCTGCATGTACTCGTTCCAGGAAACTTTATAACAAAATTTTCACGTCACTTAATTTAAACGTCGTATTATTTCGCGCTACATCTCCTTTTACCTGCGTTCAGACTAATTCGATTGGGTTAAGTTCACAGTGATAAGGTGGTAACCGTAGTACCGTTATTTGGCGATTTGTTGCCATTTCATCGATAACATATTTTTTCTGATCTTTATTAAGATTGACAAGTGTCAAAAGTTCCTTTTTCACCATATTTGTTTCAAAAGATATGTTTTTTCCGGATAACCATTAAATTATATCCGCTTTCCTCCAAGCAGTCGTAGGCGTCCGCTCGGTCTGCCGTGAATGGTAACTGGCATTATCCATGACAATTACAGGCCCCGGAGGAATAAGATCCAACATCTGTGTAAAATACTTTTCGAAAACATCTGCGTTCATGTCTTTGTGATAGTCACCTATATTTAAGATTCAAATAAAAGTAAACCGCCATCTACAAAACCACTGGCACTACCTATATGTGTCACTATTAATCTTCGCCCTTTACCTGAAGGTGGCTTGAACCCTGTTGAAAGTCCATCCAAAAATGCTTGTCGAAAACTTTTTACATTTTTATCTTGCCATACTTTTGTTACAGTATATCCCTCGTTGACTCAAGTTTCGTCTAGATAATAAATATTCCTCCCTTCATCACGGAATTTTTTAATTGATCTTAAGTAAGATCTTCGCCAATAAATAATTTCATCTTTATCGATAAGAACTGATTTTCTATTCTGCTTTTCCCAGCAAAAGTTCGTCTCGTAAGACGGCCCATAATTTGCTTCTACTGATTTTTGGCAAATCGTTGTCCTCTGAAAGTTCACTTAAAATTTTGTTTAGCGTTGGTATTTCTTTTTTAAAATAAAATGGGTGTACTTTTCTGCCAATGACAATTTTGTAGAAGTCATCTATAACGACTTTTGACCTCCCTGTAGATGATTTTGGGGGATTTACAGTATCTTGTTCATTTTTTGTTTCCTTTAAAAGTCTGTTGATAGTCGATTTTCCAATTTCCAATAAAATTGAGAATGATCGTGAACAATCATTTTTAAATCATATTTGTGTTTTAAAAACACAATTACAAATTGCTGCTATAGGTTGCAAGCACTAAGAGTAAGTCTGGTCTCTAATCCATTTACAGCTTCTGTGTTGCAAGATATTATTCATACGCTGTTGGTCAAATTTCAGAGCAAACAGACTGCCCTTAAATAATTCCCTTTGTCCACGCGAATATTGGATTAGCGCAGAACTTGCTGTTTCATTTTTGGTCTTCTGTCGTAGCAGCTAGTATGTCTATTATAATTCCCTTTCGTAGTAAAAGCTTTCAGCTTTTTCGCTTTGTGAAATTTTAAAAAGTCGCAAGTTGGTTGAAAGTGTTTAATTATTAATATAATGCAGAAAAAAATTTAAACTCTCCCATAATAATTTCTCATTAGTTTTTCGTAAACTCGTCTAATAAATAATAATAGTTTCAACATAGCCCTCGATTGCATTTGCTAATAATAGTTTTGTCCAACAACAGCAAGAATCGATTCCGAATCGTCAAAACTATTCAGACCATTGTTGTTAATGGGTGGATAAAACATATATAACACATTTCGGATCTTTTCGGATATTTTGGAAACTGTAGTAACATGGCATGGAAGAAAAATATAACTGTAAGCGAGTTTTGGCGTAAACAAAATCGACGGGTTTTTGCGTTTTTTCAAAAAGAAAATTTCTTAACCGCTATGGTCTCTGTTACGTTTTCGTTGGGCCATCCTGTATATGTTCACCTAATGTCTAATTATCCGATTTGGAAGATTCTATTATTAATATTGATAATAAATAAATAATTTAAAATTCAGTTATTTCAGTTTACTTTTACGCACATGTGCGTAAACGACTGTCATTTCGATACTGAAATGACAATCGAAATATTATTATGCAACGGTTTTACGAAAATTACTTTAATATTCCAAAATGTAGTAATTTGCTATAAGACTATAAATGAAGCTGTATGTTAATGTTTAGCATCAAGTATCAGATCTAGAATACACTTGCTTCTGTATTTATGACAATTGATTTCTTTTGAGGTGGACTACAAACCTGTATCCAATGATACTAACAAAACAGAATTTAGCATAAATGATACGATGTCGATATCCAACAATGAAGATGGACCAAATCCTATAGTTCAATACGTACCAGTAAGTATTATCTTATAAATAATTAGGCGCTATAACAGAAGAAAATC
Source organism: Monochamus saltuarius (assembly GCA_025584915.1). Taxonomy (NCBI): domain Eukaryota; kingdom Metazoa; phylum Arthropoda; class Insecta; order Coleoptera; family Cerambycidae; genus Monochamus; species Monochamus saltuarius. The sequence goes on along the minus strand of CM046721.1, from coordinate 119,107,032 downwards.
AAGACATAAGTCTAAGATTATAATTAAATGCTTTTTGTTAATTTGCTAGTTAAAACTGATGCAGGTTCTTTATTTTAAACTATTTTCATTTAAATTATCATACATACTTTCAGGTAACAACTACCATTACTAGATAAAAATTTCTTGAATGAAGAATTTATTAATAATAATCTAGATGACCTAACTTACGTTATGATATTAATGATCTAAGTTACTTTTATCTTGCACTAATTTATATACAGTGGTATTTATTTTTCTTTGTAGACTTACTTGTATAGTTCTGCACTGGTCTTAGCAGCTATATCAGTCTTCTTGAGGATGGGATTCATCCTCAAACTGACTCTAATGGTAGTATCCGCAGTCACCCATATCGTTATATACAACTATTTACAGTTCTCCCAAGATTACTATGACGACCACGATGACAAGTAAGTAGTTATTAACTATTTTTTAATCTCTCAGGATCCTCTCAATCCTCAGCTCAGGATTTTTGAGATCCCCCGAATGATGTTCTTAAAACACTTTTAATACAAACACACTTTGCATTGCTCAATCTGATTTTTCACAGGTTTCCTAAAGTACCATTTGAAATCAAAACGGCAATGGTACTGGCTATTGTGGTACTGTTTTTCCATATTCTGAATAGACAGATTGAGTTTACTTCAAGAACTGACTATCTTTGGAAGGCCAAGTTGAAGGTAGAACAAGAAGAAGTGGAAACCATGAGAGGAATCAATAAGGTAAGAAAAAATACTAACTTATGTCGAGATAATTCAATAGGGTACCTATGCGAATATACTATGTGACAAAGAAAAGTACTCAATAGCAAAAAATGTCTACTTAATTTTATTTCTGTCACTTTTTGATATTTGAGAAAAAAATTAAAAACTACTTTTTTGGTGCCATCTATAAAGGATTGTATCTTCATAGGGGATGTTCAAACGAGATTTTTTTATATAGAACCCACCTTATTTTTGCATATCACTCCCTTAATATATTTACACCATATACACGGTTGGAAAACGGTGATGGTCCATCTGCCGTTATATGAGAGCGACAAAGTAAAGTATAGAAATCCGTGCGATAGACAAGGATGGCTATAGGAAGACGTTTTATAAATTAGAATAAGATCTGAGCAGTCACTCCCCCTTTTATTTGTTTAGAATGGCGGAACGGGTGGTGACTATTTAGATTTTAATAAGTACAATTTTAATCACGTGCTCAGGGAGGTCTAAAAGATAATAAAAAAATTATTTTGGAATTCTAGCTTAATGTTTCAAAAATGGGGCAAACCCCTCTTTTCTTTCGGAAACTCGGCATCATCTAAGAAAATAGAAATTTAATGTAAGGGCTACCTACTTATAGGAAACTCGGAATACACCGCGGCAGTCTTTAATTATACAATCTTGTACGATTGTCGTAGCTCCATTGGATTTGCCTTCGACTATATACAGCAAAAACAAATAGCACATAGCATAGAGCAAACAATGTTAATAGGGAAATATCTGTACCTGACATATTTCCTTTATTTAATTACTATAAAACGTTTAAAACAAAAAATTTGTTACTATGTGTATGTCACTAAAACTGAACCATAATCTAGTACATATACAGAATTTAGCATTGCTAGTTGCATACTTTACAAATATCATAACACTGTTCAATGTTTATAATATTATATTCTAAGGGTCAAAGAGAGGAATTTTACAGAACACTGTAAACATCTCAGTATGTTATAGTTTAAAATAGTACTAATTGTTTCATGCAAACATCGTCGATTATTGTTAATATTCCTCAACAACACAAAAAGTTTAAAAATGTATCGGCGTGAAGTACATCTTGCACTAATGGCCTAAATATGGCGACTGCACCAGATTCTGTCAAAAATAAACAGAAAATGAACATTCTTGAAATCCCTCCAAATTGAAATTCTGGAAATAAATGTCAATAAGGTGGGTGGTACCTCCTTGTGCTACCATATCGTGTTTCTCGTTAAATCATTAAATAATCGTCTACTACCTTTGATTTCTGCGGAATATACCTAACATCGCGGCTGACAGAAAGCCATAGTCGGTGATATATATCGGTTCAATACAGTTTTAAAAAAATGTTTATTTGCTTTATTCGGAAATTTTTTGATGGATTCCGTTAACTATTATATATATATTTTTATATAAAATTAGCAGTGTCAAATGCACTTATGTCCCGTTTTATTGTAGATCCTTTTGGAAAATATACTTCCGGCCCACGTCGCAGAACATTTTTTGACATCGAGAACCACTCAAGATTTATATCACGAACGATACTCCTGTGTCGCTGTCATGTTTGCTTCAATACCAAACTACAAAGAATTCTACGACGAGAGCGACGTCAATAAGCAAGGGTTGGAGTGCCTGCGGCTCCTAAATGAAATTATCTGCGAATTCGATAAGGTATGTCCGTTGTCTGGGACGAGATGTATGTATGGAATAGAATAGAGCGAATGCGACTATTGTCTGTTAATAGTTCCAAACTATTATAATTAACTTGATGCAAGAGGTGACGGCAATACAAGAATTGAAATTTATTATATTTATTTATTTATTCTATTTATTTTATTTACACTATTCAGCAGGTCAAAGACCCAGTTAGAGAATAGGAAACACACACAAAAAAGCATACATGAAGCAAATTACCCAATATTTAGACCGAGACTTAGACATAACACATGTAAACAAATATGAAAAATAATCAATCTAAATATCTAGATAAATACAATAACAATTACAAAAGAAGTTTTTTCAGAGTTGAAATATTACAATCCATAAAATCTACGGGAAATAACTTCATTAGATAAATCACACATATTTTGAAGTGGAGAGTGTTTCAGAATATTTGTTCTAACAGGTGGCAAATAAAACATGTTAAATTGTCTAGCTTCAATTCTGGGAACATGAATGCCCAACATTCTCAAGACTGCAACCAATGACATTATTCATGACTTTATGTAAACAAATTAAATATGCCTTTTGACGTTGATTTTCCAAAGTTTCAAGACCAAATCTATTAAGCATTTCAAATTGAGGGAACCCAAGGGAGGGATAGAGGGATACTCACCATCAGCTTTAAAACTCATATATTTTAAGAATTTACACTGAACATTTTCAGGAGTATCTACATATACAGCATAATTAGGACACCAAAAAAATTGATGAATATTCACAATTGCGCGTGACAAAAATAGAACACAAAATTTTCAAAGTGTTAGAATTCCGAAACTGTTTACTATTCCTTATAAAAACCAAGAGATCTATAAATCCTTGATTTTATGTTCAAATCGCCTATTCTTATTATACTCTTTTTTGATTGATTTCTCGGAAAATTAATGACTGAATCGCCCGCTGTATATACCGATGATGATTTATATCAATAAAAACCTCCTATGTCGTTTTTTCTGGTTCTGGCAGTTCTTTTATGTATTTCAGTTACTTCTGAAGCCGAAATTTAGCTGTATTGAAAAAATAAAAACCATCGGAAGTACTTATATGTTGGCGTCAGGACTCAGACCAGGCAAAGAAGAAAACAGTAAGGTTGGTATTAGATAGAAAGCGGCAATTTCGCCTTTATGCTTTATGCTTTTTGTAGAAAGTACGCAGTAATTTTTGGCTGAAAGATTTCTAATAAGCTTTGTATATCTGAAAATAAAGCAGTTTCCGACGTCAAAATCTATCTATGTAGGAATATATATTGGTTCATAATAATTATTTTGCTAAAGTTTATAGGTTCTACATTGATTATTGTTTTACTTTGTTTCTTTGTCTGTTTTAATTTTTTCATTTTATCAATAATTAAAGCTTAAGAATCATATTCAAACGTAATTATATTAAGAAAATTATAATCAAAAGTATATTTTCATTAAGCATTTACTATTACGTGTAATTTGTTTACATTATTTTTTATCCTATATTTAATTTATATATTACTTTGTCTGAGAATATATGCCAAACGGATATTATCATTCAGAAATCGCAAGTACTCGAAAATTATTTATTACAGTCACAAATTCAATTTTGACAAACTCAAATTCAAGCTCAATTTAACCAACTTTGAAGTTGTAAATAGACATCAGTTTGAAGCTGAGGATACCTACTGAAATTAGTTGTTTTTCTTCTCAGTTCTGCTTTTATATAGTAAGCTGGCAAATATAATGATAGAAGGTATATAAAATATATTTTGTTTTCAATTGTGCAAATGTTTATAGGATATCTTTAAGGTAATATATACATCAAAATATAGTTATGTAAAACAAAATAAGCAGCAACTAAAACACCCTAGGATTAATTTATTTCATATCTTTTTATAGGAAGCGAGTAGAAAAGAAGAGCATATAATTATCGCGTTAGTGGATTTTGCAGTATCGCTAATGACAAGTTTGGATCAGATCAATAGGGATGCTTTTCAGAGATTCAAACTTAGAGTTGGTAAGTGGTACTGATAATTTTAATATGTAATTAATTATGATTGTCTCATATTCATTTGAAAATGCAAAAATTGTGTTGTATCTTATTTCTTAACGGCAAAAATGTAGTTGACTATTTGGAGAAGGAATGCTTTGCAGACATATGCCCAAGTAACTTTTATCACCTTATATATTTTAAATAACTTCTGCCAGGTCTTTGAAATAATAGTTCGCAGTCATATACCACATCATTTAATTTAATTTGTTCTAAACAGCATGGTTTTCTAACTGCTTTTTTCAGAGAAGTTCATGGACTTGATTACAGATTGTTAATAGAAAATTATTTTAGTACAAGTATCACAAAAGTGGAAGAATAGGTTATTGGCTATAGGATCCAGTTTAAAGGAACAACGAAACAATTGCGAATAACGTTGTTTCTGGGTTATTGTTCTCCTTGATCACCATTTTTTAAGCTGTTGGAGGGCAATAATCCAGAGACAAAGTTGTTCGCAGTTGCTACATTGTTTCTTTCTACCTGTTTTTCAGAATCCTATAGTCTATAAATTCAACCTACTCTTGTACCCTTACGATCCGCTGAGTTTCCTTTCCGTCTAGTATTTGTTCTGGTTGAGATTGGCGCAGTGATTATAGTGTGCGTTCGTAATGACATGGCTCGAGCGGTGAGCGATGCGTGATGCCGCTTTTGAGCTGTCATCGCTTACAGTTTTCATGTTCAAATTGGTTCAACGTTGTTTGTTATTTTCTCAGCTTTTGAACCGGAAAACATGATGAACCCGGTATTAAAACGATTGTTATCTTAGCCAATTTGAACATGAAAACTGTGCGCGATGACAGCTCAAAAGCGACATCGCGCAACGCGCATCGCTCGAGCAATGTCAATATGAAAGGGGTCTTAGTCTCTAAACCAAGGCTATGTGACATGAAGCTGCAAATAGAGACAGGTCGCTGCATTTCATCCTGCTGTATTCGTGTCCTTTGCCATTTCTTCTTTTTCTTTTTGGTTTTTAAGCTGCACGTTGCTGATGAAGGGAAATAACCCAGAAATAACGTTGTTCGCAGTTGCTTGGTTACCTATTCCTATTCATCTATTTTTTTTTCTGGATCCTACAGTCACTAAATTCCACCTATTCTAATACTCTTAATGCCGTTTGTCTATGTGATGGTTAGTTGAAGCTGTTTTAGTCTTACCTGATAAGTCTTCTCCAGCTTGTTCAATAACTACATTGGTTTCATATCTGATTTATTCTGTCAGACAGGTATTCCGCAAGGTCAGTACTGGACCCTTTTGTTTTTATACTTTTTGTCAATACTAGTATCAGTGGCGTTAACATTCGCTATAGTTTTAAATTTATGCAGATAATTTAAAATCGTCCTATAAAATAACTCTCAACCGTTCTACTTCCTTTCTATTTGTATTCTGTCTCCATTTACTCTATTTCGTCTTTATTCTGTCTCTATTCTATTTCCGTTCCATTACCGTTATATTTCCATTCTAGTTCCGTTCTGCTTTGTTCAATTTGCGTTCCATTTCTATTATAATTCTATTACATTGCTCTTCCATTTCTATTCTATTTCTATTCCTTTTCTATTCCATTTCTATTCCATTTCTTTTCCATTTCTATTCCATTTCTATTCTATTTCTATTCCTTTTCTATTCCATTTCTATTCCATTTCTTTTCCATTTCTATTCCATTTCTATTCCATTTCTCGTCCATTTCTGTTCTATTTCTATTCTATTTCTATTCTATTTCTAGTCTATTTCTATTCTATTTCTATTCTATTTCTATTCTATTTCTATTCTATTTCTATTCTATTTCTATTCTATTTCTATTCTATTTCTATTCTATTTCTATTCTATTTCTATTCTATTTCTATTCTATTTCTATTCTATTTCTATTCTATTTCTATTCTATTTCTATTCTATTTCTATTCTATTTCTATTCTATTTCTATTCTATTTCTATTCTATTTCTATTCTATTTCTATTCTATTTCTATTCTATTTCTATTCTATTTCTATTCTATTTCTATTATATTTCTATTCTATTTCTATTCTATTTCTATTCTATTTCTATTCTATTTCTATTATATTTCTATTCTATTTCTATTCTGTCTCTATTCCATATCTATTCTATGTCTATTCCATTTCTATGTCTACATTTGTTATTATTTAATTGTTTTATATTATGTATATGTCGCAACATATTGTCTTTTTTCACATTTCTTTGTAATAAAGCGGAACTAATGCCAACTTCGTCGCAGGTTTAAACCACGGCCCGGCCATAGCAGGAGTGGTAGGTGCCCAGAAGCCCCAGTACGACATTTGGGGTAACACCGTCAACGTGGCGTCCCGCATGGACTCCTGTGGCGCCCTAGGTCGTATCCAGACGACGGACGTCACTGCGAACGTGCTCATGAACGCCGGCTACCAATGCGAGTGTCGAGGTCCTACCTACGTCAAAGGCAAAGGGACGCTGACGACGTATTTCGTGAAGACGCCTTTCGACGATAGGAACTGAGTTCTTGTGATAGCACTGTGAATACTGAAACTATTCCCGACACTCCTTGGAGTTTGTCCAGGGATTTTTTTATTAAATTACCAAAAGGTTGTGTTTATAAATACTCGGTGTTTTAGAAGTACGTCAAGTGGAAAGGTGGCGGTAAAAATGAATGAATTTTTATCGAGCCACTTATGGTCTAATCACAAGAGAAATATTACCACAAAGTTTGGTTTTCCAAAAGTCCTTCCTACTGCAGTTTTGCTCCTATAAATTGAATTTTTATGTCAGAAATACCTACCGTAACGTATAGGTTATGGTAGTCTATGGACTGCTTCATCTAAGGAATAATGTCCAATTAAAAGAAATCAGTTGTATGACAACAGTATATTCAACAAGTTCAAAAAGCATCTTTAGAATTATTATTGGGAAAGGCGACCAAAGTTAAAGAAAACCAATTTATTGGTGAGTCTACGTTTCGGCTGTATTTAAGCCTTCTTCAGGACAATCCAAGAATCATTGTGAAGAGAGAAGTCCTGAAGAAGGTTTAAATATAGGCGGAACGTAGAGTTGCCAATAAATTGGTTCTATATAACTTTGGATCCTATTCCCAATAGTATTTCTATTCTTCTAAGATTAATCTATTGGGTCATAAATATATTTACAAACAGTATTTCAAAAAGAATGAAATGTCAGAATCTAAATCATCTTTAAGTGTTAAATAGTGTAAAAATTTAAAGACAAAGGTACTCCTAAAAATAATAAAGTTAATGAGAAGCTCGTTTCCGAAATACAGAATATTATATCCCATCGTAAAAAAAAGGTTTTTATTTTTATCTTCTTAAATGAGATAATTCAGAGCGAAGATTCAATCGTATCGTTATTTTTTTTAACAGAACTTCTATGCTGTTAAAATAGTAGATAGAATTTTCCTAAATACGATCCTTGAGTTTAAACTACGTAAAAAAGAAGCATGGGATGACGCGAAAATGTTGGATTCGGCTGCAATTTTATTACTCTAAGATTTCGCAAAACTGAAACGTGTATTTTTGACAAATTTTTCCCAAGAATTTCCATTTTCTTATATAAAAACAACTTTTACAAAAAGTTGAGGTACAACAAACGAAAATCTAGGGATTCTTAAATATTTTTTAACATTTAAATTGCAAATACAATGATTATGGATGAATTTTCGAGATCTGGGGCTAACTTTAAGTTTTATTTCATGGACCACTCTGTATATTTTTATACCATTGGAAAGACCATCGATTGATCTTTTCAAATATGTATTATACATGACACTTATCTTTCACGGTCTCCGAAATATAAGACATTCTACGAAAACTACTAGAAAGGTAGCGTGTCGGCATAACTTGGCTCTCTTGCCTGCAGGCGGGCGATGTGACCACCACTGTGGGGTGAGCTCTACAAATTTTTTTGATCTAAGCCACCCTGGGATAGTTATGACATGACTCATTAGGAAGAAGAGAGGAGGAGGGGGGTGTTAGTGATAAGTTTTATTTAGTTCCAAATGTCTAACACAAAAATATTTGATATCAAAGAACCATGAACTGTCATCAAATGCAAAATGATGGAAACCTACTAGATATCAATGCGTAAATTACATATTGCAAAGGAAACAGGAAACTATGTCCGTGTAGGGTCGTGAACTTAATTTTTTTACTTAAAAACTATACTACTTATCAAAAAATTTCAAGATACAAAAAAACATTCTAAATTTAACAGGCATTAAGAAAAACTGTTTCCAATCGAAAAAGTTAACCTCAAAAAAATATAATTAATAATATACGTTATTTCAATGCCTTATGACTGGACGAGGAGAATAAAATAATAATGTTTAGAGATTGTATGAAGTGCTCCTATTAAAATCCGTCGTATAATCTAACCTGAATTTTTTGTACATTATTTAGAATCACCCTATATGTGTTAAAAAATATTTAAAAGTCCCTACAACTTCCCTTATTATATCTTTCGTATCTCAAATAAAAACGGAGATAAAAGGGGGGCAATTTTCGCGTTACCACCCTGTACTTTGAAAACGAGCTTTGCTTTTAAACATTTTCACCTTGTTTTTAACACCTTGTATTATACGGAATTTCTATACCCCCAATTTATTTACAAGCAGAAATGAACGGCCTGAGAAACGTAACAACCCCTTTTGTAACAAAACATGACAAAATAATTTATTCGATAATAATAGGAAGACTAAAATATATTTATGTTCATATACTATCGATAATAATAATTATAATAGAGATTCTATAATTACTGTGTTTTGTAAAGATATTTGTTTACTGTCATTTGCATAGGAACTGAATTCTTAAAAGTTATGACAAATAATAATTATCAAAATTAACATATCATTAGTTCGTATGCATTTGAACGACTTTAATGTTAAGTACCTGATGACTGAATTATATTTTATACTTTTAGAAATTAAGGTATTGTGGAAACTGTTGATAAAGTGCAGGGTGTAGGGAGTGATATTTTAGACCCACATAAACAAATATTATTATACATGTGTCAAGTGTCAACTATTACCGAAATTTGCCAACTGCAATATTTTCTAATAACTTCATCATAAAATTGTCATTAACTGTCATGGTAGATTATCAGAAGCTCAAGTTAAACTTACTAACCCCACATAATGATGAAAATAACGATAATATCCCTGTTTTTCGAAATTCGCGTAAAAGTTGACAATTTCAGTTTCACAAGTTCCACTTTTCAATTGGCCTCAAAACACAATCCACAAGATTCAAATCAGCATTCTGTACGGAGACATTTAGGCCCATAGTTTTTTATTTAAATTATTAATGGCTGGAAAAGTCTGTCCTCTTATTGAATTCCGTAAAATAGAAAAACAGTTCTAATATTATCACTATTTTCATCATTGTGTAGGATTAATAAGTTTGTCCTGTGCTTCTGACAATCTGCCATTAGTCAGTCAGTCATGACAGTTTTATGGTGAAATGATTGAAAATGTTGCAGAAATCCGTTAAAATTCGAATTTTCCCGCCATCGTGCAGATATCCGCAAATTTCGCGTCTTTATTGACAAGGCCTTTGAGTTGCTGGGTTACGGTTAGTTTATCAATATTTAGTGGAATCTGTCATTTTGAGGATTTTTTGAGTTTGGTTAAATTTTTTTCAACACCTTGTATTTTAAAAGTTGAATTAGATCACCTTTATTTGATGTTGAAAGTTTCATAAAAAAAAAAATTAAATTTGAAATAAATTTTGAGTTTTCAGAGATTGATTCGGTTTTTTAAGTATTATGTATTTTTTCGTTAATTAATGTTCTAACAGACCCTTGTTAGAAGTTTCCTTAATTTGAGGTTTGTTTAATGGTCAAATTGGGCGGAAAGGAACATCGTTATTTTTAACAAATTGAAATATACAACATATATTATGCTTTATGAAAGGCAGGTCCACTAATACTAATTTGCCTTTAATTAATCAATACATATCGAAATCCTTTATAATCAAGGTCAGGTGGGCGTAATTTATACCGATATGACGGACGAAAGCATTTGATCGTCTCCACCATGAGATTCTTGCAAAACTTCATCGCATAGATGTTTCTGGTGAATTATGTCAACTCTTTTAAGTCTTATCTTCACGACAGACTACAATTTGTTCAATCCCAAAGATTTAAGTCGATGAGTTGAGTGCATTATTTGGGATTCCTCAGGGTTCAGTTTTAGGTCCTTTGTTATTTAACATTTATATTAATAATATATCTTCTTGTCTTGAATCTACTGGTGCATGTACCGGTGCACATTGTGAATTATTACAGGATAACTTAGAACGAATTGATGACTGGTGCAACTCGAATCTTAACTTAAACATTAAAAAGTGCAATATATTGTCGCTTTTTCCTAAGCAAAGTACATTAGTTTTTCGTTATAACATTAATAACAGTCCTCTTCTAAGATCCAAAACAGTTACAGAAATCTAGGTCTCCCGAACTCTTATTCATCATATTCACGCTACTATTGCACATGTCAACAAAAATATGGGTTTTATTATAGACAATTCGAGAAAATTTCAGTCTATTGAAACATTACTTTGTCTTTACTTTTCTCTAATACGTTCAAAATTAGAATACTTTTCCTTCGTTTGACATTCTAAGTATGGCAATCAAAAGTATATGGATAGCATACCACAAGATATTCGATAATACGTAGGCTACCATGGAAATTTCTTTAAAGTCCCAGGATTTTTACTTTTATTCACTTTATCGTCCTAGTTCTTTAACGTCCCATTTCTTGTTTTAAAAATCATCCAAAAAATGCATCATTATTGACCAGTATGAAACAAAATTAATTTTTGTTTGTATGGTTCCAATCTATCACCTATTAATAATAGCTTACATCCTGTATACATTTTAATGTGTCGGATTTATCCTTCAGCAGTTGAATTAAAGAAATACTCCCAAAATTGATGCAGTGAACTTCATTACTCATTGGTTCATATATTTTTTATTTAATATAAGTTTATAGTAGACGTACGTATTACAAAGACTTGTATGATTTGTATCTTGGTTTATAAACAGTTTCCAGAAGTTTTGTTTATAAATATAATAAGAATTGTTGCTTAATTAGATATTACTAGGCAGAACACCAATAGGGCATAGCTGTTAAGGGTTCATATTTACCAATGCATTTGTTAATGTACTTAAATTATTCACATTTAAATGTTATACATACTATCTTGTTCTAGTCTATCTAACAGTTATTTGTAAGTAGCAAGGCATGACTTGCCGGAAGGATAAGAATCTGTCAGTAGCGAAGTTTTCAGTTAACATTTTTTTACTGTTTTATTTACAGGATCAGATTCCTATCGATATATGATTTGCAATCAGCAAAGAAATATTTATTGTTTGATAATACAGGGTGGTTCTTAATGAATGCTCCATATTTCCTGATGATTCTAGATATTAAAATATACTGAGTGAACCATATTGTCTTAGTCCGAATGTCAATATTAAAAAAGATACAGGGTGTAGAAGCGAAAATGTTCAAATTGATGTGTCTCAATATTTCAACAAGTTTTGAAGACGTTTCTTTGAAATTAGGTATAGGGAGCTTTTTCTGAGGAGCATTTCATATCGTAAGGTCATTTTCAATATACAACATACAGGGCGATGTATATTCAAAGTACCCGAAAAGAAAAATTCTAACATACGGATTCATCAACAAGGCGTAACGTTAGTCAGACTAGCGGAGGTTACCCGAAAAATTTACGCCTCTGTTGCACCAATTTAAATAAAAGGCATACTCCTATTCACTACTATGTATAATACTTACTTTATGATATGTTAACAACTAATCCGTAGCACTGAAAAATACTGTTTTTGATATAAGAACTAAATATACAATGGGAAACGCAAGGAACTAGAGGCCGAAGTTACGCGATTTTTAGACAGTATAATATTGGGTCTAACTTTTGGCGCAAATATGGACGTAAATAAACAGCCTACCTAGCAACGCATGTTTCACTACCTAGCAACGCATGTTTCGTGAATACGCGCAAAGCTGGTTAGTTCGACTAACGCGCTTTACGCGGGCGCAAAGCTGGTTAGTCCGACTAACGCTACGCCCGTTTCATGAATCCGGCTGTAAAGATTTAAGGCCGGGGCTACAAGGTCACACTCACCAAGATTTATTCTTCTTGTTTGACACCATTTTTGAACGATCAATCCTTCGCTTACCCAATCGGATAAAAAAATCTGTGATAAATGTTATGATCGGCTGTCTGCGGTTTGGGCATAGTTGAAAATATTGCGGCACATTTATTGTAATTTACTTAAGCATATACAAAAATCATGTCTCGCATTTCAGAATTCGTAAATGTATTTATTATCTTGGCTTTTATTTTGTTTGTTTTATCATAAAAGCAATTGCAACGTAGTTTTTTGACAATTTCTGATATTTTCTGTAATGTAAACGCACAATATTTCCATTCTTCGTAATAGTAATAGTTTTTTAAGTCAATGTCTACTTGAGTTAGTTTTAATGAATATTGCTGACTTATCATAAAGTCCCGTGCATTGAAGGATTGAAGTTCGAATATATCGAAAACGGGGCGGTTTATTCAAATGAAACAGGTATACCCTTTTTTACTCAAAAATGATTGGGATTTATATGTGCTATAAAGAAATGCAATACAATAAACATACCTACAAAAGAGTTTAACCCGATTATATCGGCAAAACACACTGTAAACAGCGGCCTGTATGTGATAAAATTGAAAGCAAACTTAAGATATAATATGGTCCTCAAAAAACCTCCCTATATTGAATTTAAAAAAAAAAAAATCACAAACTCTTCGAAATATTGAGTAAAATCAATCTGAAAATTTTCGCTTTTACACCCTGTATCTTTTTTAATATTGACATTCGGACTAGACAATATGGTTCACATATTATAGTTGAATATCTAAAATCTACAGTTAGTCTATGGCACGTTCAATACGAACCACCTTGTATATCGTTTTTAGTTACAATTTTTCAAATATGTGTTGATTTGTGATAGGACATTTTGATGATCTGACTTTAAGATTAGTGAAAACGTGAATTACTAAGTTCTCTTTTCTTTAATTATTTATTCGAAATATCAGTCTTAGAAAATATTGATACAAAAAACACAAATTATAGTCAGTGTAAAGAAAAAAACAACAAATTATACCTTTTACCTAACCAAATCCCTGACAATCTGTGTTCTCTGCAATTTTATTTTTTATAAGAGATAATAATTTTTTAATGTATACACTATTGGTATTAAGTGTTAGAAGTACTGTTTTGAATCCAGTTATATTGTAAATGTATTAAGATTTGACAAAATATAGTTTTTATTTCGTTATGTCCCAATATTTATTACTGTTTCCTATTCAAATATAAACGTTCCCTTCGGTCTACAGTATGAAAGAAAGGAATAAACTGTATTTAGGTCAGGCAGGGAAATAACCACTTCCAACGTTGCCAGACTGTGGAAATATCTGTCTATTTCATACTATTTTGTTCGCTCCACTTTCTTATTCACATAAACAGAAATCAACGTTCAACGGCATTGCAAGGCCAAAGCGAAAAATATACAGGGTGTCCGTAAAACGTCTTTACAACGCTCCACCAGATAAAGCGCGGCTCAAAATAAGTCGGTTTTAAACTTACCTTAGTTCAAATTTGCCCCGTTAAGGCTCTATACGACCCTGAAGTTGCAATTTTGAAATCGTTTTTTTTTTTATAAATTTAAAACGCCTTATGCGATTTTGCTCAAATTTGGTAAGTTGACATCGTTCTATAAGTCAATAAACCCCATATCAAAATTATGAGTAATATCATTCCATTGGCGTGGAACTTGGGTTTTAGTAATTACACCTTCGATGATTCTACGCCAATGGAAGAAAAGATTTTTCGGTTACGGGCGTTATTGTGTATTAGAGTTTAGGTTATGATGGTTTTGTTCATTTACATATCTATCTTTCGATTTGACTTTAGAATGGACTCGGCTAACCCGAAAGGGTTAAACGAATCTAGCCGACTCAAAAACATAAATCTGCGATGGTCTGGTTCACTTACATATCCATCTTTCACTTTGACCTTAAAATAACCTTGAAACTGATTTGAGAGGGGACAGGGAATCCCAGATTCAGATTCAGCGATCCCAAAAGCATAAATGTACGATGGTTTGGTTCACTTGAATATCTATCTTCCCATTTGATCTTGAAATGACCTTGAACTTAGGACGATGCGGTTAAATGCACCCCAAATTCGGATTTAGCGTGTGAAAATACGTAAGAATATATAAGCATAGTCTGTTAGACAGACCACTTTTTTGAGGTGGTGTGGTATTAACAACATATGCCAGTTGAATTGTTTGACTTTCTATTTTAACAACACAGTCTAAATGGAAGTGGAAGTGATATTTTGTTTCAGCAGACTTATGTATAATAAGAATTGGCGCAGCCAGGATATTGGAGGATTCTGGAGGGAGACACAAAATGTAGATTATTGATTGTGATGTTTGATTATACACAAAATAATAAGTTGGAAAGTTATAATAACAACAATAATAATAAAAATTTATTAAACATTAAGTCAGTACAGACAGGTCGTCAAGAATGACTGGATATTGTAAGGACAATACCACATAATAGTGAGTGTATATCCACAAAACCACAACATAGACATATCACAAAACATGCAATAAAAATAATAGTAGGTACATAGTATACGTAAAAGTATAACGACTTGGAGTAAAAGTGCAGCAGTCTTCACTGATCTATTTATAATGTGGTTAGATGCAGCCGACTATTATTTATATTTAATCCAAAGTAGACTGAAGTGTATATCTTTACCGCATTTTATAATATTCTCAGATAAGTATATAAAAATATATGACAATAGTTTAAATTAAAAAAAAAATCAGTGAAGAGCCTCACTCTGCAGTTGGTGTTTCTTAGACAAAAGGTGTAACTTAAGATGTTCCCTCCTGTAGCTTTTGTAGTTGCAGATGGGGCAGTAAAATCCTGGATCTTTGCCGCACTCGAACTTCAGATGTCGTTGGAGGGCCGTTTTCCACTTGTAGGACCTTCCACATTGATTGCAGTGCCAACGAACTATAATAATTAAAATGAAAATGTTATAATCACCAAGTGCACATTTTTATCATAATTCCCACCAATAAGCCAAATATAACTATTTCTAGGCAAAGTGCCACATTGTATTCTTTAATACAGTACCTACTAAAATCAAATCAGGGGTAATACCATAAGAGCTCAGATTTAGCCGGATATCAGGCTCAAAATCTGAGCTCGAATGGTATTTGGCAAGATAATTTCATGAATTGAATGATGATACAATTTTCGATTTCATTTACTATTTCTTTTTCACAGTATTACCAAATCGAGACATTTGGATTTTATGATGTTGACATCTAACAACTTTAAACTGACGTTATTTTTAATAAATAAAGTAACGTAATTTATCAGCTTCTTTATCCAGTTGCATTTTCTCTTCTTTCCTATTTAGCCAATAGCAAACCACGATTTTTGTGTTCGTCAATGGGATTTTTTATACATCAGTGGAATTGCCGAAGCAATTTTATTTCTGGAATGGGTATAATAATTAATCCACATATCAAATAGTTTATTACGTAGCCAATTTCATGACAATAACTGTATTGGTAGGTGTTTTGATCAGATTGAAGGAGTAGAAGAATATGTGTATAAGACATGGCATGTAAAAATATACTGGGTGTCCCGTTAAGGTTGTCCAGCGATTGTATCTCCGAAATTACTAATCCTACAGCTTTCATAAAATGTTGGTAACAAAAGTGGGTGAGTGCATAATGTTGAAGCTTTACTTTCTTTACTCATTTCAACAAAATATGCAAGCAGTATTGTTTCTGAAGTATGCTACACACCCTTAATGGCGTACCATTTAATGTAAGACGAAATTTTCAGACTTCCGGAGTAGTACAGGTTAATTCAAAATCAGACATTATGTACTTGTTTAAGCAAAAAATTCATTGCCAAATTGTCAAAACCAATAAACTAGTAGTATTGCCTAGCAACAGTTTCATGTCAGTTCTTTGTCGAAAAACATATTAAGTTATGATAACAACTTTTCTTAAAATTAATGTTTTTAAAAGCTTGTAACTAAGCGATTGTGAATACAATAGTATACATACCACGCGGGAAGGATCATTCCAGCCCAGGCGTTGTTAGAGCTAAAAGCTATGGCTTAAACTTAAATATTGTTGTATAATCATTTGGCTATCAAACAACTTTAAAAGAAAGCAAATTTCTCTAAAATTGCTTAAAGTAGTCGATACTTTTCCAACTTTTTCTGCAATAGGATTGTGCCCTCCCCCTTCCCCTTACTTTAAGAGATAGAGCAAGATGTCACAAACAATTTTTATAGAATTAATAGGAGTCCAAAATCGTTCAACATAACAAATCTTCACTATATATTTTATGGAGAACATCTCACTTTTCGATTTGGACCCAAAAGTTCGCCATCTAGCGGTAAAATTTGAAAGTAGAAAATAATTTTAATAAACATCCCGGGGTCACCTTTTTCATTATTTTTTTGTAATTCTTTGTTGTCTTTCAGTTCAAGAGATATTTAAAATTTGCTCTCATTTAGGGAAGAGTCAAAACATCAGTTCAATATAGTAAATTTTAATGAGACATAGATGCAAGTATATAAATGTTTCAACATTTTTTAGACATGTAGGTTCATGTGCACTTGCAGATGACATTTGTACCTGAATTGCTTTTTACATATATTACATTGGAAGCCGGGTTTAACACCGCATTCGTATTTCTGGTGTCTCCAAAGATTCCTTTTGTGCTTGTAGCTCCTGTTACAGTTGCTGCACGTGGATAGAGGAAGATTAGCTGAAATTGTCTTTAAGTTAGTTCACTTGTTTTATTATATTTGTATATGTAATTACAAATCTGACCCATTACGTTACTGATATTTGTCTAGTAATCGACAATCACAACAATTTCGGAAGAAATGAAAGGGACAACAATTTGGAATAAGAAAATAAGAAAGAAAACAAGATTTCAACGGCAACTTTTATTATAAATTACAACATAGTTTAGAGCATTTAACGTTGCTGAGATAAATGCAATTTCATGTGGACCTGTAAGTGACATTTGTATCTGAAAGTCTTTCCACAAATACCACAACAGAGAGTTGGTTCTACTCCGCATTCATATTTTATGTGCCTTTGAAGATTTCTTTTGTGCTTATATGTCCTGTTACAATTAGAGCATGTAGTGGATCGATGGTTTCCTGAAATTTTATTCACATTAATTCTGTTAAAAGGAATGCATCACCACAAAAAACGTATCTGTTAGGTTACTGTATACAACTACAACTTCCATATTAATATCAAACATGTACTTTTATATGAACATAGGTCCGATTGGTTTTTGCTTAGAAGCATTTTAAAAAATATAATTTCATATCTTAAAGAACACACAACGTCAAAACTCTTGGACCCCATATATAAAATGATTCGATTAAACCTGGTGGTAAAAAAGTAGATGTACTTTGCAGACCATGAACCTTTACTTTATTACCAGTTTGGCAGTGTAGGTAGGTCTTATTTACAGACGAAGCCAGAATTGGTCTGCTAACTGATGACAATCGACAAAAGTTGCTCCGTATGAAGGGGGTACCATAATGTTTTGAGGTGGAATAATGTTCAACCACTGAACCCCATTAATTCGTATACCATAGAATATGACCAGTCAAATTTACTTCGAACAAGTTATTATGCCCTTATCTACCCCCTACATTGCAAAATCAGCATTTTCTATAATAATTTACTGCCTGTACATGTTTTAAATGACCGACTAAATGCAGATCAGTATAGAACTTTCTTGGGAAATAACCTTTTTTCTACAAACATGTTAAAAATGCAATTTTTAACACTCCCTTGTAGCATTAAAAATACTGCTTTAAGGGACCATCGCTTTTAAATGATCACTTTAAAGCACTAGCGTCTTAAAGTAAATGTCAAATTGTGACTTATATTACAATTCACACAATTTAAAAAAATAAATCCTTCCACAATTCTATCACTATCAACTGAAACGACCACATTCCTAGTTGACGTTTGAGCAGAATCCGCTGATATTGATGGCACTGAAAGCAGTTTTAGGGCAATCGAATTTTTACTTTCCAACGGATCTTCTGACTGTTGAAGATTTCAATCCCATTTGCTCTACCATCCGCTAGTAAGCTTTCCGACGAACGCCCAAAACAATGCTGCGCTCATTCTGCAAACTTTTACATGCGTGCCTTAAAAATGCACTTTTAACACTCACATCATAAATAGCTATTTTGACTTCACTGATGACGTACAGCTTAATATTGTTCAAAATGCATGGTATCAGCACGATGATGCACCACCACATAGAGAGAGATAACTACTTGGTTAAATGTTCATTTACTCAATAAAAGGATAGGTAAACAAGGTCCAATAGCATGACCGCGTTCTCCAGATCTAATTCTTTGGACTTTCAACTACCCGTCAGCAGCTACTTGATATAAGGATGCAGTTGACCAGATAAGGAATGATCCAAATCTCATCAGTGAATCTTTAGAAATAGCTGTACATTTGGTTGATTGAATAATGTCACTGGATGGGAGTGAAGTTGTCAAAATATTATTTTTGATAATGGAAAGTAATTTTGAGTACAAGAAATTGGTTTTGATAATGTATATGACTAAAGTCTCCTTCATTCTGAATCTCTCACACAGTATCACGTATTATACCGCCTTAAGCACGAGAATTATTTTTCTTATATATTTTAAACAATAATTGTTGTAGACCTGTTGTTATTATCCTGTACTATTTTTACTGCAGGTTGTTATATTCTTTTTAGAGAAAAAACAAACATCGTCCTTATTCTTTATTGTTCTAAAATTTTTTCATTACTTGAGATACATCAAATCCAGATATACATTTTATTCGAACATGATTAAATTATCTACTACGATAATAATCTGCGTATGGCTAATACATAGAATTCATCCCTTAAATACGGTTCTAAAGTATATGGATGAGCACTCAAATTAAATACAGGATGTCTCTGAAATAAGTGCATTTCGTCAAAAGGATAGTAGAGCAGATAAAATAATAGTATCGAGCATATAAAGATGGATGTATCTTGTCTGATGTTGATATTCATTTTTTTCCTGTACACATGTATCACATGTTTATTCTGCTTACTATTCAATCCAGGTTTGAATATATTCTTCTATTTTCATTTAATTTTAATTTGACAAAGTGCACTTGTTTCAGAAACACCCTGATTAACAGTAGTGCGACGATTCAGATAAAAAATTATAAAAAAAGTAAATACAATTTTCGAGCTTTATAATCCAGGCGTCAGAGGTTGCAAATCATCGGATTCTTGCAATAATAATTGCTATTAAAGTTTTTTATTTTTTGATGATTTGTTTATTTCCATGAGGAGAGAAAAATTTAAAATAGGCAACAAAATGTTATATGCAACATATTGTTCAAAGAAATGAAGGTTTTTGCATATTTGATTTTGGCCTGAAACGTCGATAAACTCAGTAAAATCGATTTGGAAGTTGAACTATCAGATGAGGAGAAACAAGATGCTGAAGAAACTGGAGACACTGAGGAAACTGAAGAAAATAGAGGCTGCAAACACCAACGCCACCTTGAGACCAAACGCAAAAAACGAAGATTAACTGAATAAAGAAAAAAGTTTATGTATATAAATATAATAAACGTGTATAAATTTGAATAAACGACGATTTAAATATTCCACTTGATTCCGTTAAGGTATAATTCCTTTCCATAATCTATTCTATGACATATCTACCTTATATATTCAAATGGTATAATCTATTTCCTTTTTTCATCGAAAAAAGAAGCCATTCATTCAATGTTGAGCGAAAAATAAAGAGTTCTCTTTCTATATACATCTTTTCACAATGTATAACTTGGAAGCTATGGTTGCACAATAAAAAACTGTATCGACATTTTTCTATGTAGAATTTAGTGAGGATTGTTTTTGTATTCTATAGATATTTTTTCCCTAAAATTGATACTTTCAAAAAATTCATATTTGTGAAAACCTTTTTATGTAGTGGTTTAAATAGTATGTTACACCTCAAATTTTGGTCTATTTCTAATTTTTCTTTTCTTAATCGTGAAAAAAGCGACCTTTAATAGAAATTTTACGGCCAACAGAATCCTGACGCCTGGTCTATAGAAGGTAGTCCTTAAGTAATGGCCCATAGAAACATACTAGATTTTTTACTTCACAGTATTACAATTGAAGCCAACAAAATATTGATAATAAAAAAGATACAGGGCGCCAAATTTGGAATTTAAAAATTTGAGAGTATATTTTTTGGATACGAGACATCATAATCTATTATTTATTTCGGTGTATTTTCTAGGTGCCACCACATAATCCATGTTTATGATGTAAATATGAACGTAACTTTTTTACCCATAACATCAACGCTGTTTTTTTTTTCTGTTAAAAAATCTGAAACTTACATTATTTTTTGGGAATATACGTACTTGTCATTAGACCTAGGAATAAATCATTTTCAAGAAAGTCGCATTTCAACAATCTACTTAAATTTCAATACAGGAAATTTCGTCGTATTGTGTTCCAGTGCCAAGACGGTTTTGATAATTAGGTACTGTAACAGTAAATAATTATTTCGTCTTTAATGTGTTTATAAATTTTTGATCAGTCAGTTATTAAAAAAAATCTGAATATTCCGGAACGGATTTTTCAAATATGGAAAAATATTACGCTTGTCCAGAGAAAGAAAATACTATTATAGTTCGTATTGAGGAAGACCACAATACCATCTTAAATACTATGCGTGGTAATCGATCTTCTACAGTAGAAAAACATACCAAATCTAATGTAAATTTTAATAACCGTATCTCTACTTTTAATAAATAAATAGTTGATTTGTTGTGTTGCGACTTATCTGATTTTGTTTTTGTTAGCACATTCTTTAACCGAATATCCCTCTGAGATTGACAAATGCCTCATTATTTTTTTGTCATATTTCACAAAGATGTCGCTTACTCTATTGAAATATGCAGCAAATTCTTCAAATACGATTTTCTCGAAAATGGTCGATTTCTAGCTTAACGGATAGAAAAGTTACGCTCTTACTTACGTGATAAAGACGGTTTATGTTGCTCTCTTTAGAAAATACATCGAAATATAAAACAGATCATGATTTCTCGTATAGAAGTACATCTACTACCAAATTTTTACGTTCATGCTTTTAAGAAGGTTAAAATCATCATGAATTGTTTTTTTAATTTATACTTTAATTTCTGAATTTATACTTTAAACTCTGAATTCAGACATTAATCTCCGAATTCAGACTTCAATCTCTATATTCAGACTTTAATCTCTGAACTTACACTGCTAACGAAATTATGGGACAAGTCGTAGCACTCACAGCTTTCTAGATAGAGAATTGAGATTTAGAGGACATAATATACAGGGGAAAATGAAACTTTACGATATTTGTCATTTGTCATTTTACAGCACCCTGTATAATTTTACTGTTTTTGATTCTAGAGACGATTTAAGGTGCGACTGTACTGTACCTGTTTGGGAAATGATTTAGACCACTTAATTTCCTTAGACCTATTTCTATTTCTGGATCTAGATGTGCTATCACCAATTGCCTGATTAAATTTGATTGTACCATTGTTGTAAACAGTATTAATTAAGTACTGGGTGTCTAAATAACATTGCGCCTTTGAATTACACCTGAAATGCAAATAGCAAACAGCCGCTGTTAGTCGTCAGCGGTGCCACTATTTATGTACTGGTTTCGAACTGGTTAATTGTTATCAGTATATCAGAAATGAAGCTAATAACTCGCAACCTTAGCTGTTCACAATATGTTATAATAGTTAACACAACATGAGTACGCAAGATGTAGCACGTGTGTACACATCTAATAATAATAATAAATTTATTCACGTAAGCCATTACAGGGTATTAAACGTCACAAAAGAAAGACACAATAATAAATTACACTATACACACTAAATATTAAAATAAAATGTTAATATCCATCAATTTCCATTAAAATTATAAAATTCCTGCAAGTTATAAAAGCAATGTTGTAATAAAAATGAGCGAAGCTCCTTGCAAAATTTATTTTCATTGTTTAACAGTGTTAATGATTCAGGTAAATGATTAAATATGGCTGCACACAAATAATATGGGTCCTTTTTATAATTGGTTCAGTTGAAATTATTTATACTGACAAGATTTTTCCCTCTTGTATTATGAACATGTACTCTATCTCGTCGAGTCAAGTCTGAATTCAGAGTTAAAAGTCTGAATCTAAAAAAAATTGTGGACGTGGCCCTTCTACGGCTTCGTAGCTTCGTAATTGAAGGCCCTATTCGGACATAAAAGTCTGAATTCAGAGTATAAAGTCTGAATTCAGAGTTTAAAATCTGAATTTAAAGTTTAAAGTCTGAATTCAGACATAAAGTCAGTTTGAATTCAGAGTTTAAAATCTGAATTCAGAGTTAAAAGTCTGAATCTAAAAAAAATTGTGGACGTGGTCCTTCTACGGCTTCGTAGAATTCAGAGTTTAAAATCTGGATTCAGAAATTAAAGTCTGAATTTACAGTTTAAAGTGTGAATTCAGAATTGAAAGTCTGAAATCTGAGTTGAAAGTATGAATTCAGAGATTAATGTCTAAATTAAAAAAATGCAGCTATGGCCCTTGTAGGGCTTTGCACAAATTATATAATTATTAGGTAAAAAATCTAGTATGTCTAAGGATCTTTACTTACAAACTACCCTATAACATATATGTAAATTATAAAAAGTCGTTACTTATTTAGAGATATGTTACTTTCCATTAGTACTAACACAAGTCAAATTCTTATATAATACTTCGAATTCGTCCCTGCACTCCGCATGCAGCTTGTAAACGTGTAATTTTATGTCGTACTTCTGCCTGGCCGTCTTCTCGCAATAAGGGCACTTGAACTGATTCTTCTTACAGCATTCGTACCTGATATGTCTGTACAGTGTCGATTTCTGGACGTAGTACTTCCCACATCTACCACACATGAATCGAACTGCAACTAAAAACAATATTCGGTTACTTTTAATCTTTATTGAAATTGTTCAAGTCATACAAATTTGGTACCTACTACAATTATAACGACGAAGAAAATTATAATATAGAGAGTGTCCCGAAATTAATCTGCAATAATCTACCAGCGAATACTACGATCAACAATATTTTTCCTTAAGGAAACAAAATTGTACTAAAAGGTAATCATTTAAATCACATTGATTGGGAGCTAGTCTTAAACTGTGGCTCATTCTTACAGAACACCATGCATAAATTCATTTATACAGGGGGTTTCTTAAGTAGATGTCAAAGATCCAAGAGCGTATTTTGTGGTCAAAAATAGTTTTTTTTATATACAAAATAATTAATTAACAATAGAATTACTTTACTATAATTTATTATAACAAATTTTGGAAATGACCACCTTCAGCCAAAATGCTTGATTCAGATCTTGTTGAAATTGTACCTCGAACACGTGCGAACATTCCAGGAATAGCTCTTATCACATCACATCCAGCTATAATTTGTTAACGTTGCGCTCTTCAGATTCAGTGTGAACCTTGTAAACTAATGTCTTGAGATGTCCCTAAACAAAAAAAATCAATAGGGTTCATATCGGGTGATCTAGTTGGTCAAGGTTGAACTGGTTCTTCAGTGCCTCCTCCAATCACGTTATTACCGAATCTTTCATTTAAAAAATTCAAAAGCAGTCAAACTAAAATTCGGAGAAGCTCCGTCGTGCATAAACAACATTCTTTCGTTAACTAAGGAAATGTCTGTATGAGGTACCGGTTAAAGTTATTGGTATAGAGTAAGGCTCAACAAGATAATTTCCATACGCTCAAAGAAAACTGATTTTGAAATCGAGATTCCATTATGGCGTTAGGGTTGTCATCAGATCAGATCTTCAAGTCCAATTGAGTTATCTTCAATTTCGTGTGAATGGTTTTCCAGGAATTGGACATTCTGAAACGAGCCTGATTCCGAAAGACGTCGAAAAACATCTCTGAACATTCTTGGATTTGGAGTTGAATGATTTGGAAATTTTTTGTCTAGCCTCGGCACCATTTCCATCTGCAAGGCCCTAAATGTAAACCATATTGGCCATTTCAGCATTTGAATTTACATAAAACTTAATCTTATCAAAAAACTAGGTGACCCGACAAACGTTTTTTTTTGCCATATGAATTATTTCTAGTGAATATTTTGGTAGTCGGCTCTCTCTCTCATCCCTACTCCGTGCTGTTTACTGGGTGAAGAGCACAAACCTAGCAAAAATATAGACTGTGCCAGTGTCATATTGCCGGCGACCGCTAATTCATGTCTGCCCTAAATGGTCCAGAATCACTAAAACTTGGTTTTTATGCCAATTTACGTTGGTTGTATTGTATCGTGAATCTCATTTGTTTACTGTGATGTGACATTCTTTAATGACGTTTAAAATGACTGCAAGTTAGTTAATTTCATACTGCAATGCAGCCATCATATTTGCACAACCGTCAACATAAAGCAAATGAAATACCAATTTTCTGGACCTTAGGTCCATAGAAAACGCGGCACCTGTCACGTTACCTATATCATCAACCGACGCTGTCTATATTTTTTCTAGGTTTGTGGTGAGAAGTGACACCGATAGACGCCTGGCGGGGATAACTGATCTAGTGATAATCGATCAGTTATCTACCAGGGTTAAAAATGATTAAATTACTAAAATGGCTATTAAAAAATAGGGGTTTGTCATAGAAGGGTGAAAATTAAGGGTTGTATGTATTTTTTAATGCCACATCATAAAAAAATTAAAATAAAAACTTTTGTCCAATAAATAAAAAAAATGTTTAGGGTGGACCACCTTTATCACTTAGGGGTATGAAAAATAAATTACGACCGATTCTCACACCTACCGAATATACATATAAAATTTCAAAAAAATCGGTCAAGCCGTTTACGACGAGTATGGCGTCTAACACTATGACACGAGAATTTTATATACAGGGTATCCCAACAAAAATTTGACCCCCCCTATAATTGGAAAACCGAATAATATTTCAAAATTCGCCGAGACCCGTCGATTTTTGTTCTTGGGGGGAGCTTTTTTGACAGTCAAGCCAACTCGATATGTTCATCCCCCTAACCCCAACTTAAAAATTTCAAATGCAACTACCCCACTTGTGGCACATCATTTTAAAGCCCTTTTCATTGCGAATACAGTGACGTACCGTTTTTAGAAATTGATTGATATTTGACAGAATTATTGGTTACAAACGAAAAGATGACAAACCAACTTACGCGTAGTAATTTCTACACAAATGCCCACCACTAATAACTTTTTCATCTACTACACATGACCGCATTACCTAATTGTTATTGATGTGTCTATCAGTTTACAAAAAAGTCAGAAATGAAACAAAAAAGCTGAAGCAAATGATAAATCAGATTTATTTGATGAATTGCTCAAAACGACCCCCGTTAACTTCCAAACAATAATACAGTCTGTTTTCAAATTCTGTTCGAACATTATTAAAGACATCTGCAGTTATTAATCGGCATTCTTCTACAATTCTCTGACGTAGCACTTGCAATGTTTCCGGCTAAGTGGCGTACACTCGTGATTTTAAATGACCCCACAGAAAAAGTCCAAAGGGGACAGATCCGGGGATCTTGGTGGCCATTCGACGGACCTCTTCTGCCAATCCAATGCCCCGGGAAATGGTCATCCAAAATTATCGCACAGCAGCAGCATAGTGCGGGGAGCACCATCTTGTTGGAAGGTTATTTAGTTTTCTAGTAAATTGTGGTCACTTTCTAAAATCTTTGTTATCCTAGGATCAATTGTCATCAATTGTGATCAAAGTCATCTTCATGTAACTCTTGAACCAGCGTCATCTTAAATCGATGAAACTTGTGTTTTTTGAAAATTCGATGAACACTGGAACGAGATACGCCAGAAGCTTGAGACACAGTTGTAATCGATTGCTTATTATCCATCTGTACATGACCCAAAACTGCCACTTCAAATGCTTCATTTCGAACTGGCCCAATTACTTCACGTTTCTTGTTTAAAAGCGAACCTGTTGCAACAATCATATTTGTCAATCAGATGTTTAACGTACTGGTGGTTTACATTTTTTTCATGATGATTGGCATTAAAAATTCGTGCTGTAGCTTTAGCGCAATAGTGATTTCGATAATAAATTGCAACAATTTCTACTCTTTCCGCGATAGAATAAACCATTTCGCCCACATGTTAATACTTTCAATAACGGCTGAAACTAACGATTTCTTGGCCACAAGCAAAAAACACCGACTTTTTTTGTAGTACTGATTTTTTGTTATTTTTAAAAGGGCTGAATTCCTATAAACTTAAGTATCTTCTACTAATAATTATTTTAGTATCTAGTTTTATTTGCTTCAGCTTTTTTATTTCATTTCTGACTTTTTTGTAAACTGATAAGACACATCAATAACAATTAGGTAATGCGGTCATGTGTAGTAGATGAAAAAGTTATTAGTGGTGGGCATTTGTGTAGAAATTACTACGCGTAAGTTGGTTTGTCTTCTTTTCGTTTGTAACCAATAATTCTGTCAAATCTCAACCGATTTCTAAATACTGTATTCGCAATGAAAAGGGCTTTAAAATGATGTGCCACAAGTGGGGTAGTTGCATTTGAAATTTTTAAGTTGGGGTTGCTAGGCATTAGAGGGATGAACATATCGAGTTGGCTTGACTGTCAAAAAAGCTGCCCCTAAGAACAAAAATCGACGGGTCTCGGCGAATTTTGAAATATTATTCGGTTTTCCAATTATAGGGGGGTCAAATTTTCGTTGGGATACTTTGTATATAGATAACCTTAATTTGACAATACACGATATTAAATAAGATGATGGCTTATTATTATTAGTGTTTTACATGGCTTCCATAAGATATGTGATATGTAAGTAATTTAACTGTAAAAATGCACTTGATCAAGTAAAGCAATATCGTTATTAATCAGTTTGGAACACAAAAAAGTATAAAGAAACAAAACGTAAAGATAATAAAATGCCGCATATGATGACCTATTTTATATGTAATATTATATGGAGTAATATTTTGTTTAGTAAATTATGACCGATGATACCCACACCTCCGCCACTGATAAATTGCTAAAGCTGGTAATTTTTTGTTTCATATCTACTCTCATACCAAATATGCATACCCATTTTGGTTAGATTATCACACCCCTGGATTTGTTACCTCTACTTAAGAAACACCCAGTATATCAGTGATGATGTGTTTTACAGTTAAGAAACATCAGAACGTATCTCCATTTTATTAATTTATTTAAATGTCTCCATAAAAATGTCATCATTTGGTATGACCAACAGAAGAATTTTGGCAACGAAAACAAACATACATTATTTAAGAAATTTTATTTATTAAATCTTAAAGTTATACTTTGTTTCACAAAAGTACTTGCAAACGATGAATACTTAAATGAATATATTGTCTCCTAGCGTGAGGTCTTTCCTCATCAAGTTGTTCTGTCTAAATATGTCATCAAATTCCTCGCGTTTTTCAGGATGTAACTTGCGCACGTGTTTCTTTATGTCGTACTTCTGCCGGAAACTCTTATTGCAGTATATGCACTGGAAATTTTTTGGCTGTCCACATTCATATTTCACGTGTCTTACCAAAGACGACTGCGCACGATAGGACTTCAAGCAGACTGCGCAGGTGTGACGACCGTCTCCTAAAACTTGAAATAAGTCAGGCACAGGCACCTATTATATTTTAGGTGTCCTATCTACATTATTGCCAGTTATAGATACTGAAGAAAAATGTTAGATCATCTAAACAAACAAAGTTGGAAAATATTTATAAAAATGTATGATAAACATACCTACATGTTTTTTTATATATTTTTAGGTACCTATTAACGAAATTGTGTGAAACTAACTACTCTACGGAATAAAGCCCCGACCAGCGTTGAATTACACCTACAATATCTACCCATATATTCTTTATTATTAGCTTTTGTAACATTAATTCATTAATAATAATAATAATTAATAATAATAATCTCTATAATAATCTCTCTAATAATAATTATTATTAAGCATTTGCGCCCAGTAACGACTTACGTTGGTAGACCCTAACCATTATTCAGTGCAGGAATGAAGGAAACCTGGAAAACCTGATTAATTAGGGGGGTAGTCAAATGTCAACCGGTATCAATCTCTCACATTGACCCAAGCCAACATTCTTCCACCCTACCATACCTGCAGAGAGGGTGCCAATTCCTCCACGAATATAGCTTATATACGGTCTACCGCCTGCGAGGGTCGAACCCACAGCGATCCAGTCACCTCGATTCAAGTACTGACGCCTTAAACCGCGCGACCACTGACCGATCCTGTACCGATCCTGATTACTGTATTAAAAAGGTATTTTAAGCTAATATATATCAAATCTCCTACAATTCCTATCAATGAAGTCATATGTATGCTCTCTGATATCAAACATCTAGGTATGCTAATGAACAAGATATGCTTCAGATGGCCTCCTTTAAGTTTAGTCAACAGGTCGGGGCATTAGCCCGCGGAGCAATTGTTTACTGCAGTATCATTTATAGATTTAATGGCGCATCGCCCAGGGCGAGAGGTCTGCGGTTAAGTACCTACGATATTGTAGGTAGCTTTCTGCAAGTCGAGCCGCTTAGGCCGAGCAGGAAGTAGCAGACCAGTTACATCTCACCTGCACTCGATTTATATGTGACACTACATATGAAGGAACAGCCAGTTCAATTGTCGGTCATCTCACCTATGGCATACTGATGAGGACTAACAAGCCCGAAACCGGTCTATGTCTGGTGGAGAGGCCGACAAGGGTTCTTGGCTGTTTCACACAGATACTGCAGGTATAATTCAATGCCGGTCGGGGCATTAGCCCGCGGAGTAGTTGTTTCCTGCAGTATAATTTGATTAAATCGGTTAACTAAGTTCTGAGTTAAAAAAAAAAACAGAAATAAAAAAAGAAACTTTAACACTGTAACATTTTTGCGACATTTTTCTTTTAAGTAGGTTTGGTTAAACCGACACCAATGGGTTCTAGATTATATCCTTGAAGTATGTAACATTTTTATAGGGTATTTGTATTTGTATAGCAGTAGGTATAGGGAATATCTCTATCCATTTGTACACTACCATAATAATTTCATCAGCAGCAGAAATAAATGGTTTACTTGCAGGGAAAGGGCAATTGCAAATGCATAAAACCGTATACAAATTTCATTAACATATATTTACAGAAAGAATCGCGTACATTCAACGATAATATTCACCTTAATCATTATTTTCGAAGGTAAACCTTTTCAAATTGCATTTCTTAAATATACCCTCAAACTCCTCAGCTTTGTCCGGGTGCAGATTTTTGACGTGTTTTTTAATGTCATATCTCTGCCTAAAACATCTTTTGCAGTATATACACTGGAAATTCTTGGGCTGCAGACATTCATGCTTCCTGTGTCTCCAAAACGAAGAGTAGGCTTGGTATGTTTTAAAGCAAGCATCGCATTTGTACTGAGCTAAAAGTAAGAGAATATTTATTAAGGTAGTAGTATATAAAGAATATATAACAATTAACTCAACCAAAGTTTGGAAAGTTTATGAGAAACAGCAGAAATAAATGAATTTGAAAATAAATAGGTAATTAGTTATCGTTACACCTGCTACAAGAAAAAGTACAAAACAATTTGCTAATAGAAATAATAATAATAAGTTAATAAAATATTAACTCAGTTATTCGCTAGCTGAATATGGGTAAGATTTAATAACTTTTGGGTTAGCTTTTTAAACTATCATCATATTTTGTTGATCTTTTCACAATATATTCTCACTCACATACATTTTGGATTCTCTCACCAAAAATTGTAGATAATATCCGCAAAATGTAGTCTCTAAATACCTATGAGGGTGTGCCAAGCTTCAACTAAGTACCTCTTACTACTCAGAAAGTAGATAAAAAAAATTGAATTTTTTTTCAAATTTTAACACCCTGTATCTGTAAAACAAAGCCGTTGCGGACTCATGTTAATAAGAACTTTTTGTCTTAAAATCAATCATAGATTAACCCCTTAAAGTTTGTGCACATACTTAATTAACACCTTGTATATTAAGTACACCTTTTTGGCACATCTAAATAAATGTTTCGTCACCAAATAATTATTGCTAATTATTACATAAATTATTACTCCTCTTCTTAAGAAATGTTTCCCAGACTTTGGCGACAAAAGGTTGTGCCGTACTCTAATTATTACAAAAAAAACCCCGAAAAATAATGTCAACTTTGATACTCTTTCTACCACAACATTTTACTAGTCTATATTTTTGTTAGCTATGTTTTCATATTTTGTCCCAAAAATGCTCTATTATTAATGTTATTTTTTGATGTGTGTCTAAGATAGAAGACATATATTTGGATCTCTTTTGAATGTGATAAATTAACACATAATAGGAAGCCATATTTACTTTAATAATTTTAATTATAATTCCTTTGAGAGTGTCAATTATTTTCAGATCTGGAGATGCTCTACTCAACATCAGTTTTTTCGCAGAAAAAAGGTTATGTTGTACATATAAATTCACAAACTAAATAAACAAAGTGTAACTATTCCTGATTGGCTTCATTCGCAACATCCTTTATATCCTTCATTTTCATGTGTCTTATGAGATGTCTCTGAAGATTGCACTTGATTTTGGTCTTATACGAACACTTGCCACAACAAAAGTTCGGTTCTTTTCCACACTCGTCTCTCAAATGGTTTATGAGGGAGGACTTTCTTCTGTACCACTTGTTACAGGTAGGGCAGGATATTCCTGGACACTCAGTGCCCTTTAAATGGTTTTTCAAGGCATATTTATCTGGAAAATTCGAACCGCAAGTAATACAACGGCCACCTAAAAGTATACACTTGTTATTTCATAGCATTCATTGACAGGGGGCGCAGTGATAAGAAATTTTATTTTGCAATTTATTAAAAAAATATAAATAAAATGTATTACCTTCCCTTTAGTTGACTCTCGGAAAAATCAAATTTAATTGCTGCAGAAAATAAGACGAACACACTGATGTCTAGTATCAAGACTTATCAAAGAATGTCTGTAATAATTCAGATTAGACACACCTAATAGGAGAGAAGATTTCATCAATCTTAACATAAAAAAATTTAAGAAATCTTCTTGGATCGCTTCGGTATTCTGCATACGAAAATTATAGATTTGTTGCGAAAGATTAGACCACCAATACTATACGTTGCTAAATCCAAATCTGGTATCTGTTTGACCTAGTTAGTTCATTTGAAGGTCAACTTTTGTTTTTTGATGGTAAAGCAAATTTTGGTAGCGGATTCAGAGCGAAAGAAAAAAGAAGAGAGAAGAGATATTTGGAGGTCGCGCTCAAGGTCATTTGAAGGTCAACATTTTTTTTATGATAGTGCAATTTTTACTGCGTATTTTGGAAGACCAAGGAATTTCCCGTTTGGACACGATTGAGTTTCTTTTTAAGGTCATTTTCAAGATCATTTAAAGATTAAATTTTGAATTTTTCATTTTGGTATTGACCCTTTTTCCTCCGTTTCTCTCTTCAAGGGCCAGCAGAAATCTGCCTTTATCAACCGGCATCAATCTCTCACATTGACCCAAACTAACATTATTCCACCCTACCATACCCACAGAGAGGGTGCCAATCCTCTCTATGAATATAGCTTATATACGGTCTACCGGCAGCTGGGCTCGAACCAACTCCGTCTAGTCGCCTCGATTCAAGTACTAACGCCTTAAACCGCGCGACCACTGACCGATTGATGTAATAGACTACTACACAAGAAAAATAATCCTGAACTGATCAAGATTTACTACTTTCCTCCATAAAAATAGTCTTCAATGTTACAAAATCTTATAATACCAAAATTTTAGTCAAAAATTTGTTAACTAAGAGTAATATAATGCCTTCCAAGTAAAATGAAATATATGTCAATTTATACAGTTCGAAATTACATATTGTTTACCTATTCTATGTTTTCAAATGCTAACATTCCAATAACGTGTAAGTCGAAGTTATAATTTACTTAATTTCGCCTAGAAATCTGTCTTCAATATCCAAGGATTTTTTAAATTATTACAATAGGTAAATATTTACATATTTATTACGAAATTGTAAAACTTATTTTGTCTTCAACTAGTAGTTAAAAATAAGGTAATAACTAGTTATTTTGCCCTATTAAATCCTTCAATTGGATAGATTGTTGATAACTTCTAAAGAATATTTGACCATTTCAATTAACCTAATAGAAATATTGTTCTATATTATGGTACAAATTTACTTGTTAATAATACCTCAACATAAGTGTGTCTTATAAAGGTCTTTTAGGGAACAAGCTTCTTGTTATATGTATTCCTACATATCTTCATGTAATAGCGCGTAGAAATTATTTTGTGTTTTAGCAATCTGCAGTGAAAACTAAGCCCTACACAATATTAGAGAGTTTTAAAAAACGAATTTAAGCCAACACTGCATATTAAATCAATCTAATTATAATATATCGATAAACACTTCATATAGGTATAAGTATTCTTATGACTGTTATCGTGTCAGATGAATTCAGTAGTGCACGTGAATTGAAATTCGAATTGAATTTATTACGCATACATAACATTATTGGCTTTAATTTGAATTTTCAATCACAAATAAATCCAAAGTAGACGTTTATATGTAGGTACATAGTAATAATTTAGTTGGTAATAAATTACCAGAAAATATCTTCATTTGGAGTAAATTTCAACCACAGAGTTAATAGTTTCCTGTGACGTCAGCATTGGCATAGGCAATCTGCCCTATAGGTTAAAACTTACAGACAAATTGACTTCAAAGTTGATTTTGTTTGAGCGGCCATGTTGTAATAAACACTAAATGTTTTGTTCATTATTTCTAATTGATTACTCATTAAAATTATGTTAATACAGATAATATTAGTTAATACATTTATGACGAAAGATTATTAAACACATTTTATCACGAAGTACATTCAGTTTTTATTTTAGGTTATTTTTCGGTATAGTAATATTATTAAGAAGCAATAGTAAAAATGTATATTTATAAGGCGCGTTATTTTTATGAAAGTTTGGTCATGACATTATACGAAAATATTTCCTGGGTTGTACAATTTGATGAATGGAAACCAAAAATACAGACTTTATTATATTAAAATCTAAATATCTATAAATATACTAACTCCTACTCTACTTGTAGCTTAGTAGCCTGACATAGGTAGTTTTTCTTTTGTTGCTATCCCTGTTCGCTACTAGAATATATAAAATCAAACATATAATGTTGTCTCTCTCTGGCAAAAGTATGTCATATATAGGGCATAATTAGGGTATATTTTGGTAATAATGTCTTTTATATTTCGAAATTTTAACATAAAATTGGTCCGTATTTCTTTTAGGTCCAATTATCTTATTGGAATAAAATTCTTGCCGACCAATTATTAACTTCCATATTACTTTAGTTTTTTCCCCACATAAGGAAAAACGCCAACGAATATAGGTAAACTTCCCTTATATGGAATTGGTCATGAAAAGATTTTGACCAATTCAGAGGTCAAGTTAACGTAATTTTAACTTTAATTGATTGTTGGGCAAAAGCTGCCCTTCAAATGACCTCGAAAAAGAGGCAACTTTGTCACAAACAGCACATTCGAATTCAGCAAACATTCTCAAAAACATATAGGAGTTGTGGTGAGTTCGCACATGGCACTTTTTCCGTGGGGCTGTGTTATTCATAAAAAGATTATTTTTTCTTTGTGATTTATAGTTTTTCCAGCTGAAACTATGTTATTATTAGGTTTGAAAACATCTTTTTTATTATGTTGGATAACATATTCAGTTGATAAACTGTCTAGCACATGACTATTGAAGAGTTTCTGAGATATCAACAAAACAAATTTATAATGCTAAACTTTATTTTAACAATTACTAAATACAAACATAAGTAATATTTACATGAATACTGAAGTAACATAGATCCTAAAAAACAGATTTATATTAATTAATGTTATTAAACATTCAAGTACCTAACTAAATAAAGAACAATTTTAACATACACTATAACCGCTACATTATATTATTACTCAAACAGAAAAATGGAAAATATAAAGTGAATTTAATGGAAAAACTTGGCAACATTGTATCCCTTTCAATAATGTTCCTGTTCCATTATTTGTTTTGCAGCAACTGATTTGCTCATATGATGCTTGAATTTCATATGACTTATCAAACTTATCTTATGTTTGCAACTGTAAGGGCAAGCAAAACATTTAAACTGCGATTCTACTCCACACTCCCATTTCAGATGTTTGTACAGAGAACACTTGTGCTTATACGCTTTTCCACAACGTCCACAGACAGCCTTATGTTCTGTAAAAGAAAAAGTGTTAAATGATACTACATAATGCTAAATGTAACTTGAATATAAATTGTTGGACAATTCTTATTCGTTCTATAACTTTTCAACAGCAATGTCTGGAATTAATAAAAAGATACATTTTTCCATGACTATTAATGCCTTTTTAAAAATATTACAGTATTACAAACATAATTTAAAGGGTTTTCATCTGATGTGTTATTCGATCTTAAAAAAAAGTTTAAAAAAATAGGGTAAATATAGTATTTCATTGGTTCATCCTGTGTATGGTAAACCAAACAGCAAACCTATATTCTACCTTAAATTGGATATATGCGTTCCATAACGAAAGAATAGTAACACTCATCAA
Source organism: Monochamus saltuarius (assembly GCA_025584915.1). NCBI lineage: Eukaryota > Metazoa > Arthropoda > Insecta > Coleoptera > Cerambycidae > Monochamus > Monochamus saltuarius. Next base: position 119,071,593 of record CM046721.1, on the reverse strand, counting down.
ATTCACAAACAAAATATTAAACACCAAATTACTATCAACGTAAACTCCAAATTTTTCAAAGTAAACAAAATCGTCTTCCTTTTATGTGCATAAGAATCAGTTTCGTATTTAAAACAAACAGCCACATTATTTAACTGGATCTGATCATGGTGATCAACATTCAAAACTGAAGAAGAAGTATTTGAGTTATAAACATGGATTAGTTAAGGTGCTATAATTATATCATTAATAAAAATGGAAAACAGAGGGGACCCAAATTAGAACCTTGGGTTACGCCAGAGGAACAAACCAACACTTAAATCTGATATAAGTGTAAACAGCTTTACCAATATGCCACAAAAGCAAGCAAGCTTATAAGCTGTTTGATTATAAAGGCCCCGAGCTATAACCGATTATCCATTTTGAGATAATTTGTCCAATCCTATACAGGGTATCCCAACGAAAATTTGACCCCCCTATAATTGAAAAACCGAATAATATTTCAAAATTCGCCGAGACCCGTCGATTTTTGTTCTTGAGGGGAGCTTTTTTGACAGTCAAGCCAACGCGATATGTTCATCCCCCTAATGCCTAGCAACCCCAACTTAAAAATTTCAAATGCAACTACCCCATTTGTGGCACATGATTTTAAAGCCCTTTTCATTGCCAATACAGTGACGTACCGTTTTTAGAAATCGGTTGAGATTTGACAGAATTATTGGTTACAAACGAAAAGATGACAAACCAACTTACGCGTAGTAAGAACTACACAAATGCCCACCACTAATAAGTCTTTCATCTACTACATATGACCGCATTACCTAATTGTTATTGATGTGTCTATCAGTTTACAAAAAAGTCAGAAATGAAATAAAAAAGCTGAAGCAAATAAAACTAGATACTAAAATAGTTATTAGTAGAAGATACTTAAGTTTATAGGAATTCAGACCTTTTCAAAATAACAAAATATCAGTACTACAAAAAAGTCGGTGTTTTTTGCTTGTGACCAAGAAATCGTTAGTTTCAGCCGTTATTGAAAGTATTAACGTGTGTTCGAAATGGTTTATTCTATCGCGGAAAGAGTAGAAATTGTTGCAATTTATTATCGAAATCACGATTGCGCTAAATCTACAGCACGAATTTTTAATGCCAATCATCCTGAAAAAAATGTAAACCACCAGTACGTTAAACACCTGATTGACAAATTTGTTGCAACAGGTTCGCTTTTAAACAAGAAACGTGAAGTAATTGGGCCAGTTCGAAATGAAGCAGTTGAAGTGGCAGTTTTGCGTCATGTACACATGGATAATAAGCAATCGATTACAACTGTGTCTCAAGCTTCTGGCGTATCCCGTTCCAGTGTTCATCGAATTTTGAAAAAACACATGTTTCATCCATTTAAGATGACGCTGGTTCAAGAGTTACATGAAGATGACTTTGATCGCCGTAACCAATTTTGCGAATACTTTAGTGATACTAATCCGTATTTAATCAGGGTCTTTCATACTCAGACACCTCAAAAATTGAATGTTTGGGCAGGCATTTTGGGCGACCATCTTGTTGGACCATTTATCATCCAAGGTAATCTCCATGGAAACACCTATCTAGAATTATTGGAAAGTACAATTGATCCTAGGATAACAGAGATTTTAGAAAGTGACGACAATTTACTAGAAAATGAAATAACCTTCCAACAAAATGGTGCGCCCCCGCACTATGCTGCTGCTGTGCGATAATTTTTGGATGACCATTTCCCGGGGCATTGGATTGACAGAAGAGGTCCCGTCGAATGGCCACCAAGATCTCCGGATCTGTCCCCTTTGGACTTTTTTCTGTGGGTCATTTAAAATCACGAGTGTACGCCACTCAGCCGGAAACATTGGAAGTGCTACGTCAGAGAATTGTAGAAGAATGCCGATTAATAACTGCGGATGTCTTTAATAATGTTCGAACAGAATTTGAAAACAGACTGTATTATTGTTTGGAAGTTAACGGGGGTCATTTTGAACAATTCATCAAATAAATCTGATTTATTATTTGCTTCAGTTTTTTTATTTCATTTCTGACTTTGTTGTAAACTGATAGACACATCAATAACAATTAGGTAATGCGGTCATGTGTAGTAGATGAAAAACTTTTTAGTGGTGGGCATTTGTGTAGAAATTACTACGCGTAAATTGGTTTGTTATCTTTTCGTTTGTAACCAATAATTCTGTCAAATCTCAACCGATTTCTAAAAACAGTACGTCACTGTATTCGCAATGAAAAGGGCTTTAAAATGATGTGCCACAAGTGGGGTAGTTGCATTTGAAATTTTTAAGTTGGGGTTGCTAGGCATTAGGGGGATGAACATATCGAGTTGGCTTGACTGTCAAAAAAGCTCCCCCCAAGAAAAAAATCGACGGGTCTCGGCGAATTTTGATATATTATTAGGTTTTCCAATTATAGGGGGGGTCAAATTTTCGTTGGGATACCCTGTATACAACGATTTCTGGCTAATTCCCGTACGGAAGTATTTGGATTTCCTTGCACACTTATTATAAACCTAATTCTTAGTCTTCATGGCAAGACATCCTAAAGACACTTTTTTCTTATTTAGCATTCCATACTATTTGCTTCAAGTCTACGAACTGACAAAATCTGATTATAGCGACATATTAAAGACCTTTGCAAAATTACATTATAAGGTTCATAGTTTTTTATGATGGATAGATCACTGTTTTTAAGGGCTGGAGTAAAACTCACTACTTTCCATATACTGGAAAAAATCCTCAAAAGAAATCGCGAAATAAAGTCGCGACAATTACACTGGGAATTAAGTCTGCACCACATGTTAATTAATTTAATCTTAAGTTTATTAATAGTTTATTCCCTCACTATATAAGTATTTAACTATAAGCGAGTTAATATAATAACATTAAATATATTATGTCTTCACTGTCCTATGGAATGAGACTGACACTTTTGACACAGTTTCTATATATTACAATAATGTTTGTCTACAAGACTGGTTATGATTTATATGTAAGTATTATAATGACCATGTAATTTTAGAATATGTTGCTTCAATACGGTTTTTCTTTTAGCCATATATCTGCATTCCTTAATTGGACATCTAAAGGTCGGCATTTTCCCACATTCAAATTTTACATGGTTGTATCTAGACTGATAGTGGGCGTAGATCCTGTTGCAATTGGGACATGGGTATTTACCTACAAATATTACTATAATGAAATAGAGGATACGAATAATGTTGCAGCACAATAATTCTGATAAATTCTTCAATTTATACATTTGATGATAATAATGTCTTACTATAAGCATTGAAGGATTCAATATTGTCCATTTAACATTGTTAGAAAAATGTAATAAGACGTACAGTGTATCCCAATTTCGTTGTAATTATAAGGTATTTTGAAAATTACTAGAAATACAAGAGAGCGGTTTTAGCAACATTGGAGTACTTCTTACCAAAAGCAGTAACTTATCTCAATTTGCCTCATCCGGAAACTTATACAAGGTCCTGCTTTAGACTTCCTTTCACCACTTTGTTAGCCAACGCAGGGGCTGATATTACCACATTAAACGACATTGGAGGTTCTAGTATAGTAGCGGGGATATATACAGGCTGTCTCACATAAGAGGGCCACTCCTATGTATCTCGCTTAATATGCGAGACACGTCAAAAATCTTTAAATATTTTTTGTTGCATTTTTGGAGGCCTTTATGCTCGTAAAAACAATTTTGAGATCCATGGCCAACTTTATGAATAATAACAAAAAAACCTGTAAAGTACCTACCCAAATTTTAAGGCTGTCTTACTTATTGGTAATAAATTTTGATTGCAAAATTGATACCTTTCACCTGATATAAAGAGATTTTTAAAATGTCGGATTTGATGAGAGTTTTCGAAAAAGCAGTGTTTTTAAATTTTGTGATGTATATTATCTCAAAAAGGAGTGGAGTGTTACAAAAACTGCATCCTTCTATCTCTTGTAGTTTCCGAGACAGCCCTGCAACAAAACTGGGACACCCTGTATAGTACATCCTGATATTCTGTGCTGATAGAGCTACTAGTTTACAGCAATCAGCAATAAGCAGATTCAATTAACCTACCTACCTACATATATCCTCAGTTGCTTAGTTTAACCAGTAAAAGGCATTAAAAGGCCGATTTTTTTTATTGATGCAACTTGTGATAGAGGTAAGCAACAGGAAACTGTTGAAGTACACGGAATATTGAGATTGAGAGGCTGTATATTTTTATTTTAATATTTTAGTGACATATACTTTAAAATGTAATGTTTTACCACAATATCCTTTTGACAGTAGTACTATATTCCTTCCTTATCAGCATGCGTCTTCAGATGCCGCTCCAAACAGAACTTTCGTTTAGTAGTATAGTGGCAATGTGTACATATTAAAAGTACCCTCTTTGCGCAATCCTGGGCCAAATGCGATAACATTGAACGTTTATTCTTGTATAGCTTATTGCAATTTGGGCATGCAATTTTTGGTTCTACAACAAATAACAATTATATATACAACACGTTCGGATTATAAATCTAATATTACTACTATTTTCTACCTTTACTACAACTATTATTAAATAGAAACTATTGCCTTTTAGTGGAAGTAAGAGACCACAAGAAATAGATAAAAAAATATTTATTTAGAAAACCTCTACACACACACATGTACAAAAATTTGGAACGCAATTTAAAATATAATTTTTCTACGTTCATGCAAAAACCAAACAGAAAATGTTTATTGCATTCATCTGTCATTCTACTACAACGTTTTGTCATCATGACAAACATAAACCTTCAAATCGACGTCTACACTTAGTGTCATCTAAATAAAACATTTTTCGGTATTTGCATGATCGCAGAAAAAATATTGTATCCAACTCGTACAAAAAGTGTTGGACAATTTCACGTCGCGTACAATAAACACTAACTTTTTGTACTTGTTGCATAAATAACTATTACTTTATTTGAAAGCGGATCCCTTTTGAAAAAGTAATAATAGAAACTTCACACAGATACTACAGTTTTCAGACTGAATGTTTTCTATGTATGTGCAAATTATAATCATATTTTCTTTTGCTAGTATAGTCGCATAGTTTACATCGAAAAAGTGTTCTGCTGGTACAATCCTGAGACATATGGGATTTCATGGTATGCAGGTTCTTGTACAACTTGCTACAATTTGGGCAAGCAATTTTAGGTCCTATAATAAAGAAATAACTTTATTCCCTTTAAAAACATCTATTGTACTTGTATGGAAGTATGCACGGTATGCTATAACAAGAGAAAATTAGATATATATCTAGTGTTAGCATCTTTTATTGTTTCTTCTTAATCTTGTCACAACAAGACAAGAGGAGACCAGAACAAGATTTGACAGTTCGAATTGAGGCCTGAGAAAAAGACATGAAATATTGCTACGAATGAATGAAGTTAAATAGTTTTTTATCAAAAAATTCAAAAGTGTAAATTACAAAGTTAGATATATTTTTACATCGACAGTACAGTATAACTAGCGCCCCCTAGTCGTGACTTCCACACTGTTTGCATATTCGTAATTGCCACCTCAAAAAACATAAGATACAAATCTTCAAAACAATCGATTCATACATTCTTAAAATATAGCAAAAAATCGAAAACATTATTTCAAATTTAACACCCCGTAGAATGAAAAGGAGCAACAATTGAATAAGGCATGTTGGGCTCAATTGATTTACTTTGACATTAAAAATCTGCCTTAAATTTTGCAAGACAAGACAAGATTTTTTTTAAATTTTGCAAGGTCTTGCCTCAGCAACCAAATTAAAATGTGAAAAAGTATATGCCATGCCATACATGTGGCATTTTTGATTATAACGAAAATTGATGCCAACTTCGTTATTTTCAATATAACACCCTGTATATCACTGCATTTTTGTATTATTCGAGAAATTTTCGCCCATAATACATTTTCTATATCTAAAATGACTGGTTTTATAGGTATTTACATTTTTAAAATATTTTGTAACACTATTTTGCAAAAAAATTCTACTTGCTCTGTTAGATCGAGCAATTAATTTGACATTTACATTATTGCCACCGATTAATATCAATCTATCTACTGTAATAATTATACAAAATGGCCTAACCAATGTTAAATGTGTTAAATTAAGAACATGAGCTAGTGAAAAAGCTCTGAGCTATTAAGGCTAACAAAAATAAAATAAACATGTGACAGAAATTTTTATTTCAACAATTATAAAACACAAAGACACTTAATAGCCATGAAAATACGGCCCTAAACTCTTAAGAATAGATGCAAGGTGATTTAGAAATACTGGGTAAAAATTGAGCACAAAATCGTTGACAAATAATTTGACCCGAATTTTTTTGTTTTCTTAAATTCTGAGTTCACTCTCTGAGTCACTTGATAAAGCTACCATATTAATCATGTTCAGATAAACTACATAACATCACATGTCAAATTCTATTAAATTCAGCTTATTGGTTCAGGATTTTTTTGCAAAAAAAAAACAACATTTTGGGTCAGACTTTCCAGAAATTAGAAATCAGGGAAACAAACAAAATACGTTTGTAGAGGGACCTATTGTCCTTTGTCCAACAAAAGTAATAAGTAAATATTTTTGATCGATTTATTCGAAATATCTTCATTAATAATACAGCTTACATTTTAGTTTTCTTACATATTTATCGAATTTAAGAAATGAATAAACACTTGTTACTTTTAATGTAAATTATTTTACTTCAACTGTGGAACCGCTTTACTGGCAGTTTGGGGGGGGGGGGGGGGGTGTACAGTTTAAATAATTATTGCGGGTACGGTTGTAACAATAGTAGCAGTATTACTATTTTACATTGTAGATGCTAAAGCAAGTGTCAGAAAGACAAGTAGAGTTGTAAGCAGGATAAAATGAACGCTATTAAGAAAGAAATTGCGATAAATCTGATTAACTATTGTAATCTAGAGTCAATTTGTTGATTTATTTTAGTGAAAACTCATATTTTTATTAACTGCATTTCTTATTTGTTTTTGTCATTTATTTTATTTGATTTAGTTTGATTTGATATAGATCCTATTCGCTAAAATGCTTAGGTATTTACCTAATAGATCGACTTAATGAGACATTTTTTATGACTGTTACTTATTAGTAATCAAACTGACTGAAATGCGTGCATTGTATATTATTTGGGTATGTTACGACCGAATCTAGTGGTCGAAGACAAAAGAGTATTCTTTTATTTGCAACGTTGTACTTGATGTTTAGAGCCATGATAGCCATGCTATGAGCGATCAAATCCAAATTATTATAACCATTCCCAGTTTACCATACCCAATTTTTACCTAATATTTCGGAATCACTCTGTATAATAATTGTAATTTGAAACACCAAAACACAACTTTAAATTAGTGGAATTTTGCTGCAATGGTATTATAGAAGTCAATAATGTCTCTAACTTACAGTAACATCTATAAAATAAAACAAAATCTCTGAAATATATTAAAAATCACTAATACATATCCACATATCAAGGTATTTGTCAAATGCAGGTTTATAAATAATGGGCCATACTTTAAGGTTAGCTGTTTGGATGAAAATAAGTGTTTTAAGCCAAGTTACCTTACCATCTTACTTCCTTAAGAAGTTATAGATCCAAGAATTCTTTTTTATTTAATTTTTTTTACCATGCTGCTTTTTTGCATGATACACAAGACTATCTAATTGATCTTTTGTGGTAAATGTACAGGGTGTTCTGAGCGGCTATGGCGCTGTATTTTTTCTTTCAGATTTTTTTTAGGGAGGGACATTTTTGGGAAATTATAAGTTATTTTGAAACAGTATCTTATTACTTCTTAAGCTATACATGTTACATGTAGATAAAATGGATCATTTTAGATAAAACGTCATTTAAAGTTTTAGTTTTAAATACATGAATTACTCTACTATACACAAGTTTTCTATTTAGCTCGTTCAAAACTAAACGATGAGCTATTTTCAAACTTCGTAAAAACTGTATCACAAATACACAACAACAGAAGAATCAACACAGCCGCCGCTGTAGCTGGTCGCATCCCATGCTTCCAAACGTTTCGCCGCTCTTCACTGTCGGCATCTTCAGTGGTGACTCTGCAAAAGCTTCGCCGCGACCGGGGAAATAAGGTGATTTAAGTCAACCTACCTTAAAGCTTTTCTTCCTTAAAAAACTGTAGGCCCAAGAAAGTATTGATAACCTTTTTAAGAAAGCAAAATTGTTCTAAGGTAAGTTGACATAAATCACCATATTTTCGTCCAAGGAAGCTAGCCTTAAAGTATGGCCCATTCTTTAGTAAACATCCTATATACACAAAATAATAGCTACAAATATCCATTTATGGTTACACAAAGTGAAAAAATGAGAAATATTAAGTAAAACACAGCAATTCAAAGTCGTATGCCCTTTCAAGAATATTCCTGTTCCATTATTTGTTGTTCCGTGACTGACTTGCTTATTTGATGCTTGAAGTTCATGTGACTTATCAAACTTATCTTCTGCTTGCAAGTGTAGGAGCAGACGAAACATTTAAATCGCGATTCCACTCCGCATTCCCATTTTAGATGTTTGTATAGAGAGCACTTGTGTTTATACGCTTTTCCACAACGTCCACAGATGATTTTATGAGATCCTGAAATAGAAAAAGATGTTAACTAGTGTTGAACAAAACTACACTTTACTTAAAAATAAGCTTTTGAACATTTCGTTTCGTTCTATTACTTTTCGGTGGTTGCTTCATGTGCCTTCAGCTTGTGATGGAATTTTATGTGATTCACTAAGTTTATCTTCTGCTTGCAGAGATACGGGCAATGGAAACATTTGAATTTGGCCTCTACTCCACATTCCCATTTGCGATGCTTATAGAGTGAACTTTTGTGTTTGTAAAATTTTCCACATTTCCCGCAGATGTTGGCATGTGGTCCTAAAATGTGTCATATGTAAACTACAACCCAAAGTTACAAAAATAATATAGGTGCCGCAGGCACACGGACGTGTTATAGCAATAATAAAAGCTAGAGAAAGAGTCCTTAAGCTTTTGTCCTACTTTGATTTTAAAATATTTCGAACAAGAAATATTTTATTTTATAATTTTGTATGCATAATGTAAATATGTTCTAAATAATAGTTTTATACACAATAAGTGAGATACAGGGTGTCTGTGAAAGGTTGGGAAATCTCGGAGCTGGAGATACTGGTGAACAAAAAAAGTCGGTTGAGCCAAATATGCCTTATTCGAATACAGGACGTTCAATACTAGAATTTTATTTTGAAATATCTCAATAACTTTGAAACCTGTCGGAGTATTAAAAAAAAATTGGCAAAATTATGTTTTCTGGCACGGCAATTAAGAATTTTTAACTAATTTTGACGTCACTAGTAGAGGGCGCCACTTATGGCACATCACGTTTCTTTTAAATGGCAGAACTTTTTTGCAGCTTAGTGTATCCATCTGACTATAGAAACAATCGATTCTCCTATCTGTTGTATCTGAAAAAGGTATACCCTATTTAAGTCGTTAAGTAACAGTTTTCGAAATAATCCTATTTGAAATATTCGATGCACCGATTGAAAACTGTTATCGTTTGAGGTAAAGTGCCTTTTCTACTGAAAATACAGTAAAATGTTACTTGAAAAAGTTGTTCAGAACGGAAAATTATGGGGATGTGCAAAATTCCAAGAAGATCGGCGAGGTTTGATTTTGACACCATTTTTCAACAAAGCACAAAGATTTTATCAAAGCAGGCCGATCTGCAGTGGCGTAGCGTGAACTAATCTAGACGTGGGCGAAGTCGCATCAGCGAGGCCCTTTTCTTCCATCATTGGATGCTGAATGAACTGAAATATTTTAGTACAATCGAGAAGATATTAAAAAAATGTAAATTTTACAAAAATTTTTTTTTTTTTGGTCCTCTATCGCGTGATACTATGCGTTGAGCACATCCAGCAGGGTGTGCAAATTAATTATAGTACGTGTGGTAAAGCCTGGGTAAAGCTTATTTTTAGTAAGGTCTTTTAGGGTGCTATTCGTACTATTTAGAGTTCATGGCGTTCGGTTTTAAATCACTCCTCGCGCGAGGCTCTTTTAAGTGCGAGGCCGTGGGCGAGGGGCCGCTTCGCCCACGCCTAGCTACGCCACTGGCGATCTGTTTGAAATTTTGCACATCTCCATAATTTACCGTTTGCTGTATTTTCAGTAGAAAATGCACTTTACCTGAAACGATAACAGTTATCAATAGCTGCAATGAATATTTCAAATACGATTATTTCAAAAATGGTTGCTCCCAACGACTTCAACAAGGTATACCTTTGTCAGATATAACAGGTAGGAGAATCGATTGTTTCAATAGACAGATGGATACACTAAACAGCAAAAAAGTTCTGCCATTTAAAAGAAACATACTGTGCCATAAGTGGCGCCCTTTACTAGTGACGTCAAAATTAGTTAAAAATTCTTATTTGCCGTGCCAAAAACATAATTGAGCCAATTTTTTTTAATCCTCCGACAGGTTTCAAAGTTATTGAGATATTTCAAAATAAAATTCTATCACTGAACGCCCTGTATTTTTGAAACCAGCAACATTCGGATAAGGCATATTTGGCTCAATCGACTTTTTTTGGTCACCAGTCAAGGCAGGTCATCTCCGAGATTTCCCAACCTTTCACAGACACCCTGTATAGAGATTATTACCGTACGCATATGAAGTTAGCAAGACTTAGCCGTAGGCACAGTCGCATAATTGCATACGTGCGGTAATAGTACAGGGCGTTCGGAAATAAATGCAACATAGACAAAGAGTAGATCCTTGACGACAAAATAATGCGATGTTGCCAATTTACCTTAGTCAGAAGTTGATGGTTAAAAAGATACAGGGTGTCAAAGTTAACATTTTATTTTCGATATTTGTAAATAACCTTTTAAAAAATCCAAATATTTGGATACATTTTGGAGATCGCGAATTTTTGAGGGTGAGAAATTCAAATTGTTACGTCACTACTAGGGGCGCCACTATTGGCACATCATGCTTCTCCCCTAGGAGGTATTCATCCTCTTCTGCCGGTGGAAGTTCTAGGGGGCCCAAGGTAAGTGTCTTGCCTAGATTTTTACTGGCCAAAATTTGGACAGCATGAAATAATTCTCGATCATTCGCGGTCCAAAATGGCCGCCGTCTCACCTAGTTTTCTAATATAATTTCCAGGTCGTCTTACTGGACAAAGCTGAGACATGTATTCTTCACACCCTTAGAAAGACGCCTCCCTGTGCCGATTACCCTAACACAAGCAGGAGACGTCTTTATCTTGATGCAGGACCAAATCCAAATACAAATTTGCTGCCAAGGTATTACCATCTAACCAATATACCAGAGAAGCACTACGTAACATAATTTAGTAGAAGCATTGAGTGAGAAATTATAGATAGAGGCGCAACTTTAATGGCAAATGCATATTCGATCTACAAGTTTAACACCCTGTATCTTAAAAACAAAGGCCCTAATAGAAAATATCTATAGGGCAAAATGTTTTTAAAGTCGGACAAGAAATAAAGGCCTTCATGTTTGACGTTCCGGTATGTTACACCGTGTTTTACACTAGTGGTTTTTTGGGCCCGAGATTTGTCCGTCTGTCGAGAACTGTTGTTACGACAGTCAATTTTGAGTGGTCTGTGTGATTCAATGGTTTAACAAGCAAAAAAACTTCCGTGAACAATAAGTTGATCGATAAATTGACGAATCTTATTACCTAATACTATCTCGGGCCCAAAAGTGGATACGCATTTCGCCATAAATTGCGCCTCTATCTATAATTTCTCACTCAACGGTAGAAGTAACTCGAAAATACCTACATACCACATACATAAGAATGGCAAATGTACAAAACAGTCAGAGGGTATTAACACAATTGGCACCATGCCGAAATATGTTGAATCTTTTCTAAAACTACTAATCATAAAATATTACACCGGGCACTGCTTCCAAGATCATCAACTTCCTTGCTTGCATATTCAGGAGCGGATCTTTTATCAATCAAGAGGCATGGGGGCTGGAAAAGTAACACGCTGGCTAAAGGATATATTGAAACGTGGTTATTGAAATAATGCTTGTTTATTTGTTCCAAAATATGTATAATGTTATTACAAGTTAAATAAATGTTATGCGATTCTATTACATACTAAATGCTGCAATCCTAGCATGACAATTCCTGGATTTCATATGACCTTCCAAGTGGCTTTTCCGCTTGAACTTGCGATGGCAATTATAACATTCAAATTTTCTGTCGACTCCACATTCGTATTTAAGATGGCGATTCAGGGTTCTTTTAAAAGTGTATCGAGAATCGCAAGTGCCACATTTGTAACTCGGTTCTTCTAAAAAAAGAAAGAATTATTGCATATGACATTAAATTATATTTATTCACCCTATTTAATTGTACTATAATTTTTCTTTAGTAATATGTCAGAAAATTGTGTTCAGTAAATTAGAAGAATGACTGTAAACTATGTATTTATTGTTTATACAGTGTGGAAGAAAAGTATGGAATAAATTCATTATGTCTAAAACAACGAAGTTTCATGAAATTTCCTCGGACACGTCGAATTTGCTTTTTATAAAGACTCTTTTTTCTATACCAACGCATTTCCGACATTCATTTGTTTTCGCGTGATGACGTCATCGGATATTTTTTTAAATAGAACCCCTATATTTTTTTATCGGATTCTTGTAGAGCTTGTACATGTATGGAGTAGTCATAAATATGATAGGTATATATTTTTTATTGCGTAGGTGGGGCAATAATAAACTTCTAAAGGTATAACCAGGAGCAACAATAATGCCACAATGCTAACTGCATTAATATGTACACACATCTAATTACCTATATATACAATTGTAATTACTCATAAAGAAGTTTATTATTGCCCCACCTGCGTAATAAAAAATATATACCTATCATATTTATGACTGCAATTGTAACAGCATTTAAGCGCAATTGCGTGCACTACTCCATACATGTGCTTTACAATTGCACATAGGGGTAATGAATGATAATACACACATACATTACAGTTGCAATACAACTCCAAAACAACTCCAATGCAACACCATTTAAGCGCAATTGTATGCATTACTTCATACATGTACTGTACAATTGCACATAGGGTAATGAATGCTAATACACACATACATACGTACACATATTATAATTACCATAACAATTGTAATTGCTCATTACCACCACAAAGTGGTCGGGGGAGATTGAGGTCCGGCTATACTGCCCTACTAAGATTCAACAATTTATTGTAAAAAAATCGATACAGCTGATTTCACACAAAGTGATGAAAAATGATTATCTATCGATCTACAAGTTTAACATCCTGCATCTTGAAAACAAAGGCCCTAATAGAAAATATCTATAGAACAAAATGTTTTTAAAGTCGGACAATTGTGTTCAGTAAATTAGAAGAATTAGTGTAAACTATGTATTTATTGTTTATATAAAACACAATAATTAATTATATATTATTCATTAAAAATAAATGCTATGAGATTATATTATATATTAATTGTTGCAAATCATAACAATTCCTGGATTTCAAATGATTTTCCAAGTGGCTTTTCCGCTTGAACTTGCGATGACAATTATTACATTCAAATTTTCTGTCGACTCCACATTCGTATTGAAGATGGCGATTCAGGTTCCCTTTAGAAGTGTATCGACAATCGCAAGCGCCACATTTGTAACTCGGTCCTCCTAAAAAAAGAAAGAATGATTGCATATGACTTTAAATTATATTTATTCACCTTCTTATTTAATTGTACTATATTTTTTCTTTAGTAATATGTCAGGAAATTGTGTTCAGTAAATTAGAAGAATTAGTGTAAACTATGTATTTATTATTTATATAAAACACAATAATTAATTATATATTATTGTATTCATTAAAAATAAATGCTATGAGATTATATTATATATTAATTGTTGCAAATCATGACAATTCCTGGATTTCAAATGATTTTCCAAGTGGCTTTTCCGCTTGAACTTGCGATGACAATTATTACATTCAAATTTTCTGTCGACTCCACATTCATATTGAAGATGGCGATTCAGGGTTCCTTTAAAAGTGTATCGACGATCGCAAGCGCCACATTTGTAACTCGGTTCTTCTAAAAAAAGAAAGAATGATAGCATATGACATTAAATTATATTTATTCACCTTCTTATACTATAATGTTTCTTTAGTAATATGTCAGGAAACTGTGTTTAGTAAATTAGAAGAATTACTGTAAACTATGTATTTATTGTTAATAAAAAACACAATAATTAATTTTATATTATTGTATTCATTAAAAATATGATTTCTTTTGAAGATTGGTACCAATCCGATTAACAATAACTCCAATAAAAGTTTTTCAAAAATTAACAATAATCGTTGGCAGTCTTATACAGGCTGATTTACAACGATGGGCTATTCGAAGTTTTCATGGTTGTAATGCTTCTTTTTGAAAATTTGACTTCCCTTTTAATATAATTCATCACCATCGTCGATATTTTAATTGGAATATCATTTTTATTCAAATTTCACATTTGCCATGTTGTTTTAATGACATTATCATAAGACTTTCCTACGCCTAATCTTTTTCGTTTTCAAGGTTAGTTGAATGCGATCTTGACAGAAAGATGACACATTAACTTCGGAAAAAATTCGGCATTTGATTTATTAACACCTTGTATAAAATGAAGTCACTTGTAAGACATTATTAGAAGAACAAATTATTGTAAAAAAAATCGATACAGCTGATTTCACACAAAGTGATGAAAAATGATTATCTTTCGAAATATAGTAAATATCTCAAAAACGGCAAGGATTGAGTATAGGAAGTAACAGTTCTTGAAAATATTTTATCGAAAAACTCATATCCAATTATACAAAGAAATTTTCACATTAACATGTAGAATATACAAATTTACTTTTTTTTGTTTGTTTTAGTACCGTTAAAAGCTCAAAAGCAAAATGTCCAGTGTAATCACATGCTATGTATTTTTTAAATTATCATAGCAACGGAAAAAAATAAGCCAATTGGTTATAAAACGTTGGTGTGAAATTTTCACTTATATCACAAGAGCTTAAATTATGTCTGCAATTTTTTTTGAGATAACGAATATTTAAAAAGTTATACAAGGTGTAACAGTAGTAAGTATTCAAAACTTGTGAGCTTGTAAAACAAGTCGAAAAATTACGAAAACCTTAGTACAACTTTTGTCAGTGGCGGCTCCTAAGGGTGATACGCTCACTAAAAGGGGTAACCTTAGAAACAGTTTTTAATGCGTAACATATAAACGGTTCAACATTAAGTCACGAAATTTTGGTGAGATATTAACCTTGACGTGCTTAAAATGTCTCATTAATTACATTTCAAAATTTTCGACAGGGGCGTAAGAAAATGCAAGGCTCTGGTACAAATTTAATCATATTTTTTTTGTAGTTATTTTTTCTAGTTTCTGACTCCAAAATATTAAAATATTAAGTATTTAACATAAAAAATGTACTCTTGTTAAATTTCAATAGGATGTACCGTTTTTCAGTAAATTCGATTTCAATCATTCTTAACGTGACCCACATTTAACATCCAATACATAGCCAAAAAAATTAATTGCAGTGTGCCATGGAAAAACAACTAGTCTGACAGGTAACAGAAATGTCAAGTATTTTTAGTTTGAAAATTGTATTATTTGAGTCTACGCAGTGCCATTTTATAGTGAACAAAAATAGATAAAAATTATTTAAAAATGCAACCGTATACATATTCTGAGTATGTGGATATGCTTTTGATGTTAGGTGGAGTATCATGGGAGCGCAAGAGCAGCCGCACACCGATATGGTATAAAGTTCCCCAATAGAAATGTACCCAATTATAAAATATTTCTTTGCACCGAAAGGCGTTGTTTTTCTGTTATTTATATTACGGTATTTTTATTTGTACTATTGTTTTTAATTGTTACTGTTAAACATACTTGACATTTTTGTTAACTATCAGATTAGTTGTTTTCTTCATGGCACACTGCAATTATTAATTTATTTGGCTATGGATGTTGAATGTGGGGCACGTTAAGAATGATTTAAATCGATTTTACTGAAAAACCTCCTCCTATTGAAATTTAACAAGAGTACCGTTTTTATGTTAAATACTCCAAATTTCAATATTTTCGAGTCAGAAACTTGAAAAAATTAACTACTAAAAAGATATGATTAAATTTGTCCCTGAGCCTTGCATTGTTTCACGCCCCTGTAGAAAATTTTGAAATCTATTTTACGAGACTTTTTAAACACGTCAAGGTTAATATCTCACCAAAATTTCGAGAGTTAATGTTGAACCGTTTTGATGTTACGCATTAAAAGCTGTTGCTGAGGCTACCCCTTTAAGTGAGCGTATCTCCCTTAGGAGCTGCCACTGATAAAAGGTTTTCGTAATTTTTTGACTTGTTTTACAAGCTCACAAGTTTTGAATACTTACTACTGGTACACCTTGTATAATATAGATAATTTTCTTAAAATATTCGTGACAAAAAAAAATCCAGGAATAATTTACACTCGTGTGCTATTCGGTAAGAAATTTTCACAGCCCAAGTATAAATGAAACCTGAGATTTTAACTTAATTTGACTAAGCCAAGATATTGTTGTTGACATATTATGTTGATTTACCATTTTTATTTAAACGGTTCTGTCACAGTAGATGTGGCATTTTATTGGTTTTAAAGTAGAGGTGTGAAATCATCACAAAAAAATCACTACAATCATGAAAACTTTTAACGGTGCATCACGGTGAATCAGCCTGTATTGAACCACCAACACATATGGACAAATAAAATAAACTTTCAAGTATGAGCTATATCCCATTGACTTCCTCTGGATGTTGACGCATTATATGTCGTTTAAGATTTTCTTTCAATTTGGACCTGTGTGGGCAATAAACACACTGAAACTGAGGTTCTTGTTCGCACTCGTATCTGATATGCCTGACTAAGGTATTTTTGTGTAAGTAGCTTCTTCCACAATTCTCACAGACAAATGCCCTCTCTAAAAGTAATAACAATAATTACACATATTACTATGATTTCATATATTTTAATATTAAGGGCGCCGTATTCTTTAAATAATGCTTTCTACAAATACAAGTAATTTTACAGATTTAAGAACTGAATAATATAGAGTTTAGCAAATAACAAGAATGTTATCTCATGCCAACTGAGAATATTCAAAGATACCGAAGTAAAATCAATATATAACGTCACAAAGCGATCTATCCAGCAAATTTTTGGGAACTGAAATCTTTCAAAATATGTATTTTTTCATTCAATTCAACTATAGATATATACATTGTTATAACATACACTTTTTGAAATACGACCCATATTTGTGACGTCATCGTTGTTCGAGATTTGACGTCATTGACAATTTTTTTAAATAGCAACTCCCAATTTTGATCATGCCATTTGAAAGAGCTTACCATTCTACATACATACATCATAAACAATTATGGTGTTACATATAAAAAATCCAAGAAAATAATGTTTCAATACTGAAAATGATAACAATTATGTAAAAAATCGACTAAATTAAATGTTCAAATTGTGTACCGTTGGCTGCCTGACAGTAGCCAAGACGATTAATAAATTCTTTTTGGACATTCTCTTCTTCTGGACATTCTCTTCTAATATCTCGTGACGAATTCTTGCTTTTAAATCTTCTAAATTAACCGGTCTAGTAACGTATACTTTGCTTTTTAAGCACAGCCCCACAAGAAATAATCAAGGGGTGTCAAATCAGGCGATCTGGCTGGCCACTCAATCGGCCCCCTTCTCGGGTGATACATTTCGGTGAAAATTAAATTTTAAAATCTTCAAACATAATTTTCTTGAAATTTTTGTTATGTAACACCATAATTTTTCATGATGTGTGTATGTAGAATGACACGCTCTTTCAACTAGTCAAAAGTGGGGGTCAAAAGTACCTTTTTTAAAAACAAAATGACGTGCCAGGGGATTTTTTCGAAAACTTCAATTTCAAAAATAATGAATTTATTCGTTACTTTTCGAAAGCACTGTATAATAAATCAATATAATGAATAAAGTGTGACCTTCTTGTTATGGAAGCATAAGTTTTTTTTTAATATTTTAGGGTCGTGGTTAAGTTATTCGTGTCTCAAATATATATATACAAACAAAAGGAATTAATCGGATCGCAAATATACAAGATTGAAAACATTTATCGGCCAAAGGATCCGGAAAAGAAGGTGATAAGGAACAACGAGCAACTGCGGACAATGTTGTTTCTAGGTTATTGCCCTTCATCAGCGCAGTGCAGCTTAAACAAACCAGTAATAAAAATTACCTAACATGAATTTAATAGAAAATAATAATATTTCTATTTTACTTGTTTTAGTAATTATAGCATATTTTTAAGTAATTATATTAAATAAATTATGCATAAAAATTTATAGAAAAAAGCAATGCTTAGGTAAGTATTAGTTTTATACTAATTATTATTTTGTTTATACCAATTAACAGCTGTTATCTGGTTCACATTAATAACTATATTAAACATGTATAAAGACGTAAGTAATGAAAATAATTAAACAAATTAGTAATTAACTCTACACTTTAGTAAACTACACCAGTTACACCAATTAACAAAATTTACAATAATAGTTTATAAAAAATAGGAGAGGGTAGGTAAGTAACACAAATTTTTCTTTATTTGATGAACTGTGAAAATATTTGTTGTTTTCTCTTTTCAGATATGCTGCTTGTTACGCAGATCCTACTTCCCAAGCCATAGAGTTGATAACAGCAAAAAAACACGAAGCCACAGCTTACATCATGGAATTCTCTCCATATATGGAAATTCAGTTGCTCAGTTATTAACTAGCATATAATGAGAATTGTGTGAAGAATATTACAGCTTATACCATTATCATTACGTATATACTATACAGCATGGCAGATGCAGTGGGCATTTGTTTGTGCGTGAAATATCTTTCTGGTTGCAATAAAAAAGGACCTACAATATAATTTTAATATTTAGATTCAAATAAAGAGGCAAACGTTTAATATTTTAAACAAATAATTTATGTTTGCAAGATTATTATTACCTTAGTTGTTATAAGGTCCTCACTCATACGCACTTCAAACAAATTGTCACTGCCTACCCGCCGTGTCTTTATCTTTTCGAACCTCGCGTTTTTGCCTGTTAAAAACTTATCGCTAATACATATTCTAAATATTATTATTAAAATAATGCAAATGGATTTACTTACAATAGATTCATCAGTTGAAAAAATAAAACTCTTTATATATTTACAAATTCAACAGAAGCATTTATTGTCGTAAAATTCAGTGAATAGGATCTGTAATAGTATACTCCTCGTACAAATATACAAACATCGTCAATGGGTATTAATAAACTATACAGTTCTATACAGTAGTAAAAAAGTATTATGATATAAAATTTGTCAGTTTATCTGAATCTTACATAAGTAACATGTAAGTTGATTAAAAAACTAAAATTACATGATAATAAAATATAAATAAAACTTTATATGTGTTTTACATGTGATTGTATTGAATTTCTCTCTACTTGTTTTCTATACCAACTAAAAAAGTTTGGTCAAATTCATTTTCGAAATACATGGTGGCAAATTTTTAATTGACACAATGGACTGGACACGATTATAAAAAAAAATTGTTTCGTATCAATCGATGAAAAGGACTTACACTTATAATGAACTTAGAACTACGTTCCATTGTATTGCTCTGGATGTTGACGTATCACATGTCGCTTCAAATTCTCTTTAAGTTTTGCTCGATGTGGACAAAAACTACATTGAAATTGAGGTTCTTGACTACACTCATATTTCATATGCCTCACCAGTGTCTTTTTACGCACGTAGCTCTTTCCACAGTTTTGACAGGGATATGGTTTTTCTAAAAAGTAATAGTGATTAAATTTTAATTGGATTAAGGCCGATGTTAGACTATGCATTTTTAACGCTTGTCAGAGAAGTCGAATTATTTTATTATCCTTTACTAAAGTTATGAAAGAAATATGCTGAACTTTTTACAATTTTTTTTTATAGTAACTAATAAAATTATTTATTCTATTTATACTTCGACAATATCTATTCTTTAAATTGATAGAAGTAAATGATAATTTTAAACAAAATAATTTGAACTATATACCATTATGTTGTTGAGAATGTTGAGCAATCACATGTCGCTTCATATTTTCTTTAGAGTTTTCTTGATGTGGACAGTATATACATAGAAATGAAGGTTCTTGCTTGCAATTGTATCTAAGATGTCTGATTAAAGTCTTTCTATGTAAGTAGCTTTTTCCACAGCTTTGGCAGGAATACTGTTCCTCTAGAATAAATAAGCAATAAAGAATACATACACGGTTGGAAAACGGTGATGGTCCGTGACATGAGAGCGACAAAGTAAAGTATAGAAAGACAAAAATGGCTAGACGTTTTATAAATTAGAATAACATCTGAGCAATCACTCCCCCTTTTATTTGTCTTGAAAGGCGAAACGGGCGGTGACTATTTAGATTTTAAAACGTCGTCAATATAGTCATCCTTGTCTATCGCACGGATTTCTATACTTTACTTTGTCGCTCTCATATAACGGCAGATGGACCATCACCGTTTTCCAACCGTGTATGTTAATATGGTTGATTTACCCGAACTTCAATGAATACCATTAAAATTATTTCAATTAGACATTCAAAAAGAGAATGATACTTTTTTAAATGTTTAGTTAGTTAATGAATCCCATTAACTGAAGTATAACAAATGTCAATACTCTATTTAAATTGGTTTGGGTACAGAATACCACATTAGAGAAAATTCAAAATTAAATTTAGAAAAAATTGCAATAGTAGTGATTGGTTTAACAGTAACAATGAAAATGTAAATAAAACAATGGATAATTGTTTTGTAAATGTGCCTATCAAATAAAAATTTGTAAATGAAACACCAATTTAAAAAAGTTCAATAAATCTTTATTTCGTTCTGATTTTAGTTATACGTTGAAAATTACAATGCATTAAAAATGAAATAAATCTTATAATACAAGTTACTGTTCATTTTAAGGGCGCCGTATTGTTGAAATGTTATTTTTACAAATACAAATAATTTTAGATATACATGAGTATGTACCTATATCTAAAATTATCTCTTCATTTATAAATTTTTATATAAATTATGTTCCCTTTTTGTTCCCACTTAGATGTTGTCTGTTTATGTGTCGTTTGAGATTTTCTTTTAGCTTTGCTCGATGGGGACAGTGGGCGCACTGGAATTGGGGCTCCTGTTCGCACTGATACTTGACATGCCTCGACAAGGCATTTTTTCGTTTGTAACTCCTTCCACAGCTATCGCAATGAAATGCTCTTACTAAAAAAATATATTAGGTAGTTCCAAATATGCATAAATTATTAACACACATCTAGTTTACTATGGGATACAGTTAACAGCTGTAAATAAAAATTTTGAATTGATTTATCATCTATTTTATAAAAGGTGTTCAAATTACAGATTTATAATTGAAATATAATTATTATACTTCTAAGCATAAAGATAATATATGGTAAATATTACGGTATAGCAATCGAGTCCGAAAAAGACATTTCCCGCACGTGTCCGTACAATATTTTTCCTACGATCATGACAATTTTAATCAGGCGAAACAGTTTACTTTAATTACTAATTTATAATTTCAAAGTAATTATTAAATAGTTATTTAAACTAATAGGTTTACGAAAACCATTGAAATTAAATGTACAATATGTGGCATTTTGTAAATTCAGTGATGAGACAATAGCGGCTTGAGGATGTTCTTCAGTTGTGGAATTCACTATTGACAAAATATGAGCTGCTGAATTAGCTTGTAACTTCAGTGATGAGGGAATATCGGCTAGATGCTGTCTTCAGTCACGGAACATACTGTTAGGCCCGGCGCAAAATGAGACAGAGCTTGGTGTAGTGACGCAGCGTGAGTCACGGCGACTTTTTGTGAATCTAAGTAATAATACGAGGGTTGTCCGTAAATTAAAGTCTCCAACGTTTTTTTTTAAATAGTAAACATCATTTTATTGCAAAACTAAGTAAATACTCTGAAAGCTTGGACTTTTAGCTATTTTTCCACGTAATCCCCGTCACGATCAATGCATTTTTGTCGTTCTGGGAGCTTTTTCATATCCGCGTCGTACCACTCTCCCGCCGACTCGCACAGGAAGGTATCGACGGCGCCTTCAGCTCTTCGTCGCTGGAGAATTTCATTCCTTCTAAGCGTTTTTTCAGATTGGGAAACAAATAGTAGTCACTAGGGGCCAAATCAGGGCTGTAAGGAGGATGGTCCATGATTTCCACAATCAAATGCTCCTCAACTTTCGTCACTGACTTGTCCGAAACTGATGGACGGCCGTGGTCGGCCTCGTCATGAACGGTTGTACGATTGGCTACACCACATTTTTTATGTCCATACATTTTTATCCATACACATCGGTCAACTGACGAAGAATTTCAATAGGGGGTGACCCCTTAAACCACAGAAATCTAATCACCAAACGCAATTCACACTTGGCGGGAGCGTCGGTTTTTCCTTCCATCGTTAACGGCTGCTAAGCCAAGACTCCAAGACTGACCGTCACAGCGAGGTAGTGACCAGCCAGATTAGTGGTGGGGGAAGCAAGGAACATGGTGCTGTTGTCAGATTTAAGCTAGGGGAGCTTGTTGGAGACCTTAATTTACGAACAAGCCTCGTAGTTATTGCGCATATTTCTTCGCAGCGTGACGTGACGCAGTTATTATTATTATTATTATTATTATTATTATTATTATTATTTTTTTTTTTTTTTTTTTTAACTAGAATCCAGTCACACCTCTGAGGCTCCGACACATCCCAGAGAAGAGCTGGTGTTTACCAATTGCCACTCTCCACTCAGTGAGTGACTACTGGGTCCGAGAATCGTGCGCCCTAAGCAGACGTAATGAACCTAGGATGATAGCCTTCTGCATTCTGCCGGCCAGGATTTCTGCTGATTGACGGCAGGCCGGAATGCTCTTAAGTTCAGACAGCAGCGAATCTTTTGTTCCACCTAAGGCTCCTATTATTAGTACCACAAGTTTAACAGAATAGCCCGGGTACTGCGTGCGAAGCTCGAAGAGCAAATCTCTATATTTCGTCCGCTTCTCCTCCTCTTTCAAGATAATGTTGTTCTCAGCTGGAGCTGAAAACTCGATCACAAACATCATCCTGAGATTGTAGTCGAGGAGGACTACGTCAGGCTTATTAGCATGGATTTGCCTGGCGGTGGGAAACGAATAATTCCAGTAAATTAGGCACTTCACTTATTATTGTTATTATTATTATTATTATTATTATTATTATTATTATTATTATTATTATTATTATTATTTTTTTTTTCCAGTAAACACCTTCCGAAGCTCCGACACATTCGGAGATGTTCTGGAGAGTCAAGCAATGACCACTCTCCACTCCGTGGAGTCAGTAATCATTGCGCCCGTAAATCGTGTGTTCTGAGCAGACGTAGCGAACCAAGGACGATTGCCTTCTGCATTCTGCCGGCTAAGATCTCTGCCGAATTTCGACAAGCCGGTATGATCTTTAAGTCAGAAAGCAACGTATGTCTCATTCCACCCAGGACGCCTATAATTAGCACCACAATCTTAACAGAGTGGTCTGGATACAGCCTGCGGAGCTCGGAGAGAAGATCTCGATATTTCCTCCGTTTTTCCTCCTCTTTTAGGACGATGTTGTTCTCTGCGGGAGCCGAGAACTCAATCACAAACATCGTCCTAAGCTGGTGGTCGAGGAGGACTACATCAGGCTTATTGGCTTGGATTTGCCTGAGGGTGGGGAATGAACAGTTCCAATAAATTCGGCACTTCTCATTCCCCACTACGGATTCTATATCCCCCGGAGCATAAGGCAGCACTGGCGTCTCGTCTATCTCATACGAGTGTCGTAAATGATAATACAACACCCGTAAGGCTGAATCGTGTCTTTGGATATACGCTGTGGCCGCATATACCGGACAGGCCGACAGGAGATGCATAAGCGTTATTATTATTATTATTATTATTATTATTATTATTATTATTATTATTATTATTATTATTATATTGACGGTGGATTTGGTTTTTCAGTATCGTGGAAATAGGTCAAAAATACCTCTTCCTTAAAGATTAAGTGGTTTTCTCCATCAGCCATTGGTCGAAGGCAACAAGCTCTTTTTCATAAGGAATTCTTGATTTTGCAAGAATTAATGCATTACTTGCATCATTAGCGCACTTTAATATCTCTGTCGGAACATCATTGAGAGACTCCTCACTCATTCTGGGTAGTTTATGATGAAGAGAAATAAAAAATAAATCAAACTCACCCATCTAACTGAACTAACTGAAACTTTGAGAGCTCATAAGCACCTTGAGAGTTGCCTGCATTTGCTGAATTGCGTTGGACACAATTGTCACAACAATGCGATAGGCCTACTGTATAATGTAAAAATGCTACTACGATCTTGCGGAAAAGTGTACTTTTCCACAAGATCGTAGGAAAAATATATTTACTTCTTCATTCCATTTTAACAAGATAGAGTAGTATAGTAATGTTGCTTATTACCCTAGAAACGTGTTTGTGTTAGTGGGAATGTATTTTTATGGTTTGTCGGTGCTTTAAAGTAAAATTTGTAATCAAATTGCTAAGAAAAAGATGCGTCAGTGTCAAATGTGTGGAAAATTCAGTAGTTTTTATTGTAGTTTGCATTATTAATTGTTTCTAACTTATCTTTAAATGGTTCAAAGAGACAAGCAACGATGTAATGTGAATTGTTATAAAATTGCCAACACTTTGAAACATGATTTTTTCTTTCAATGAACTAAAAAATAGTCCAGAATATTAACAAACAGGCAACAATTGAAAACATTTCAACGTTGTTCTTGTGTCGGTGGAATATCTGAACACGTCAAAGATATCACAAGAATAAAAATGCTCTTATATAAAATGAAATCTATTTGTGATAAATTCATTTGTTGGTGTTAGAACAGTTTATGTTTCCTGGAAATATGGGCCTTAAGCTCATCGGGTCGTTTGGACTTATGGCTGCAATGCGGGCAAGAAAATCCTCTTTCATTCATGCACTCGTACTTAAGATGCCTCTTCAGTGTATATTTGGTTTTATAACCTTTGGAACACGTTGAGCAAATAAATGGCAGACCTATAAAAAGTGTAATATACTACATACTTCACAACGTGCGTGAAAAAAATCAGAATAAGGTAGTACCTAAGCAAGCTTGCATTTGTCCCTTTACTCTACGTTCGTTTCTCAATTGTAGCCAAAAATATATTTCAATTTTTTTTACTACAAACTCTGTAACTTCCAAATTGTAGGTATCTTTTTATCTATATCTCAAAAATATTTAGATTAAGCTGGAAAATCTGAGATTCGAGCACCTGAAAATCTAATATACAGGGTAATTAAAAAAACCGCTGACATAGTTCTAGAACAGAAAATATGTCAAAACTTCAAGCAAAAATGCATTAAATTTATACCTTGTTTTCGATAATTCCAAAACTCCTTAAAACTAACTAACAAAACTAACGGTAGCGTAGAGGCATGGCCAACGTAAACCTTGTTTAAAAGTATTTTTTCTAATTTTGACATATAAAGTGACAGTTTTTAAAACTGATTGACATTATGAAACGTCTTACTTTTTGTAACTAGTTGCATAAAGTAAAATTTTATGCAATTGGTGACGAAAAATGTATTTCAAAATTAGTGACAAAAAAAATTATTCTATTTATTAAACTGTTATAATACAAGTTAAAAACATAAATTATAAATTAATTAATTATTATAAATATTGATAACACAATTATTGCAATTATTCAAATTAATTCCCGACGACATATTTTTTTCATTGCTCGAACTTGCTGTTATTTGGGAAGCGGCGCACATTGCATAAGATGTTTCACCAAATATTTCTTGCGCTATAAGTTTTTTATTATTCATGGAATTTTCATCATATCCCTCCGCAACAGAGCTAGATTTCCAACCTCCGTGCCACTTTAATTTTAAAATATCAGCGCCACTGTCTGCTAGGAAAGTGGCAGAGCTTCTTCTGAAGCAGTGGCCAGTATATAGAACAGGATTTGAAAGACCAAGAAATTGTGCAATAACTTTTGGCAGACTGCTAAATGTGTTAATTCCCACAGAATTTCTGGTACATTTTCCATTCGCATATTTTACAAAAATCTGTTGTGTTCAAGAACCTGGGGACGCAACTTAATATATTTTCTTAATATTTCAACAAGATTCGTATTTTCAATGACTCCAGTGGTAATTGCAAACTGCCGTATAACTTTTGTTTTTGAAGGTGGGATATCAACACGAAAATGGCTTCCTTCGTCTATAACATTTTCAACTGGAAGAAATGTTAATTCTGCTTTTCTGCATGCTCCTGCCATTCCAATTATCATTGCAACCTTAGTCATTAAGTACTCTTTGTCATCAGACTTTTTAGCACTGTACCCGTCCGCTTGCCTTTTAATATATGCTACCAAATTTGTATATTTTTGAATATCAATATTCCTTTTCAGATTTAGTTCAGACCTTAACATTGAGTAAAGTGTCCATAATGTGGAAACTTTTAGATCTTTCTTACCCTCAAAATATGCAAGTAAAACTTTCTCATTAACATGTTTAATTTTCTTCTCATCACACCACGTAACAAATTTTTCGTATGCCAAATCATAAACTGCCTTTGACTTTTTGGGAATTACTGATAATCTTCAGAACTTGAGTCACTCATTTTTTTAAAATAAAACTAAAAATATATCAATCTCGCTAAAAACCTTCCGTCTAGACTTTTTACAAAATGTCAAACTGACAACTAACATGAAGTAACAGCAACAAACTAAATTTATGTTTTCCAAATTTTTGTCAATTATATTAAATTTTATTTTTTTATTACTTTCTTCAAAATTAGAAAAAATCTTGTATGCAATACGTTACGAAATGAAATTTTGTGTAACTTGTGAGTGAGAAAATCTCACGCGTTACACAAAATTAGGCATTTCGTAATTGATGGCATAAATAACTATTTGTGCACTGTTAATTTTGTTAAATTGATACAATTTCTGTATAGTGTGCAATTATCTATCACATTGACGTCTCGAAAAATTTTAATACAATCAACCATTTTAAAATAAAATATGTTTAAAATAATTTGGCTGGTTCTATTTTGTTTGCCTCTGCCTCTACGTCACTGTTGTTCGTAGAATATTGAATAGTACATCAAATAATTAGTCTTTAATACTAACTGCATGTGGCAAATTTTAGATTGACATATTATCAAAGATAACGTATACATTTAAAGAAACTTTAACGCCCTGTATCTCTTAAGGAGCCATCTGCGACCACATGTTTATTAGGAATTTTTGCTTCAACTTTTGATATACTTTCTGCTCAAGAACTCCGTCAATGATTTTTAATCACCCTGTACAACCCCCTTTTTCGTCTTGTAATTCTTGGACTATGATTGTATCACAAAAAATGAAACGTAGTTACCTAAGAATAACTAAGGAAATTTGAATAAAAAAATGATTCGATAAAAAAACATTTATTTAAAAGTATTCCATACATTTCCTATTGATTTTTGAAACGAAACCTATGAACACAATCCATGTGTTGCTTGAGAGTCCATTTCCTTTTTGCCTTGTACTGGCATCCGCTGAAGGAACATTGGTACATGGCAGATTTTCCGCACTCATACTTTAAGTGTTGATTCAAGCTCTTTTTCTGCTTGTACGTTCTCATGCAGGTGGGACATACAAAACCGTGGACTAAAATTTATATAAATAATTAATAATATAATAAAAATCTGTAACTTTTTCTCATTTGTGCTGACTCTTCAATAATCCATTATGTATTTTACAAACAAGAAAACACCATCTTTATGTTACAAAACATCTCTATGAGCCATCACAATAGTATGTTATTAGTTACATAATATATTGGTTAGTTATACTCGTATATTTACACACACGCAAAATAAATTACATTGGTTCGAAAATTATTGTTTTATTAATAATGTTAAAGTATAGATATATTTTAGAAATACATTGAAGCATATACAAAAATAATGTTAAATAATAATAAAATTACATAGAAGGAAATAAATTATTAGGAAATGTGGAATTATATTTGTAAATTCTGAAAGTAGATATAGTTATATAAAATGAAATTTAAAGATGAATAACAAAAAAGATAATATTAAAGAATTTATTTTTTTTTATGAAGAGTACAAGATTCAAACCTATAATGTATACGATGTGGTACAGTTTCTTGTATTGGTTACATTTTAAAATACATACAGTGCTTTCGAAAAGTAACGAATAAATGCATTATTTTTGAAATTGAGAACGTTTCGAAAAAATCCCCTGGCACGTCGATTTTATTTTTAAAAAAGGCATTTTTTGACATGCGACCCACATTTGTGACGTCATCGTTGTTCGAGATATGACGTCATTGACAATTTTTTTAAATAGCAACCCCCAATTTTAACCATGCCATTTGAAAGAGCGTGTCATTCTACATACATACATCATGAAAAATTATGGTGTTACATACCAAAAATTTCAAGAAAATAGTGTGAAGATTTTAAAATTTAATTTTCACAATACTGAAAATGATAATGATTATGTAAAAAATCGACTAAATTAAATGTTCAAATTGTGCACCGTTGGCTGCCTGACAGTAGCCAAGACGATTAATAAATCCTTTTTGGACATTATCAATAACTTCAGCAGGTATACGATGTATCTCATGACGAATTCTTGCTTTTAAATCTTCTAAATTAACCGGTTTAGTAACGCATACTTTGTTTTTAAGTATACCCACAAGAAATAATCTAGTGTCAAATCAGGCGATCTGACGGGCCACTCGATTCGGGAACAGCTCATGATGCACAGTATTGTGAAAATTAAATTTTAAAATATTCAAACATTATTGTCTTGAAATTTTTGTTATGTAACACCATAATTTTTCATGATGTATGTATGTAGAATGACACGCTCTTTCAAATGGCAAGGTCAAAATTGGGGGTTGCTATTTAAAAAATTCTCGATGACGTCATATCTCGAACAACGATGACGTCACAAATATGGGTCGTATGTCAAAAAGTGCCTTTTTTAAAAACAAAATCGACGTGCTCGGGGATTTTTTCGAAAACTTCTCAATTTCAAAAGTAAGATTTTTCATTTCAAAATATTACGATTTAACGTGAACTTTTCTGGAATTAACGTTAACACGTTTTTTACCAAAAAAAATCTTAAATCCACAGTGTTTTTGAGGACTTGTCACTAGTCTTAGGACTTGATCATTTTCGAGATGCCTAACAGCTTCTCAACAATCAGCTACACAATTCCTTGTACAATATTTTAATGTAGTAGGCATCAATAGTTAAGTTAAATTTTAACAGTTACGCTAAAGTTAATAAGTATTTCTAAATTTAAGGTATTTATCCAGTATGTATTGTGTCATGATGAATCAGTTACTACTTTGAATCTGAAATTTGCGCTTTATTATGGAGCATGCGCAAATGCACCACCGTTTTGGCTAATCTCTTGTATTCGTCTAACTTTCGGGGCCAAGGTCATACATTGAAAAGATACAAAGTGCGCGGTAGATAGTAGAAGTATGTGGTTATTTGTTGGCAATTAAATTTCTATGGACGTGCTGGGCAACGAGAATATTTAGGAGGATTTCGAAATAGATAATCAACAATTCAAAAAATCTATTTAGGAATTTGGAGAAAAAAAGACAAATTTGTTCACCTTGCGGATTATCTATAAACTAATACAGGACGACTATCTGGAGCTGCAAGACAGTGTGACTTCCATTTCAAAAACGTTGTATGTTGAACAATACTATCCGCATCATTTTACACCAGTGTAAATTTTATTGCTTGTTGATATGACTTCAAAGTGCTGACAGTAAAGTGAAATTGTTGATCTATTTATGCTGTACTTCAAACTGCTGACAAAAGAGATAACATTGCTGGTCTATGCTGTGTTACAACCATGCACCTACTATACAAATGCTATAACTAACTTTCCAGAATGATTTCTTTTTAAAATTACGTAATTAGACTTATTAAATAAATTACGGTGACAATTAAGACGTGTTAGGCGTGTAATTTTGAAAATGTACATCGACCTTGTGCCTCTTCATATAATGGCGCCACAGAAAATGTTTGTGGTACGTCTTATATTCACAAATGGTACAGCACTGAGAATGTTGTTTTCCGCAGTACAAGATTCGATGAGTGCGCAATGAGTCCTTCCTCGTATATCCTTTTCCGCATTGGTCACAAACATGTAGTCCTAAAAAGGAAGGAGTATTAGTGATGTTAAAAGAAATGATAAATGTGTGGGGTTAATTTAGTAATCTACAGAAGTGGTTAGAAGCAATAAATAAAATATGTACAACATTAGTAGCGAATTCATTTATTATACAACTTAGCTTAAATATTCTGCAAAATTATGTAATTAGAAATTAACAATTAATTACGCTCACACAAAAACTCGTCTGATATATGGATGAGATTCGAAACAATAAATAAATTTTATTTATATTTTTCTTCAGTAGGTACTAATTTTAATTTAAAAAAACGTAAACATGGTTCTACTCGATAATATAGGTTTACAAAATTTAGACTTTTTTTACGTACAAACACTGATTTATGTTTCCTAAAGCTTTTTTGTGCGACGAATCCGGATATGATCTCGGAATTTCCATTATGTCAGGTTTTCGAGATATTATAATCTAAAAGAGCAAAAAAAACACAATTTTTCCCTGTATTTGGGCTTATTTTATGCTAAAAGCTACAATTCCGTCACAAAAGTAAAAATTGTATCTTAAAGAATCAGTTTTCCCCTTCTATAATTAAATTGAGTTTGCTAGAATATATTTTATCCTCTTCCAGATATATTACGTTAAAATTTATTAGTTAACACCAATAAATTACATCCTCTGTTCCCCCATACTCTCTATCTTTCTTGCACTATCACCTCCAACAAGTCTGTAACTCACAAATCCATACCCCAAAACAAATCTCAAAATCCATACGCCACAAGACAGTAAATTCCGGTTCCAAAATCCATATACCCTAAATTTCATAAACCCATCAATTCTAAAACCTATTTATTATTTCAGTCACACAGCATGGAATTTTTGGTTATTTTCCGATATGCAAATCTAATAAATTTTAATGAAGGATATCTCGAAGAAGAAAAAAGATATTAGAGCAAACTCAATCAGATTTTGAAGGAGAAGATAAGTACTTTAAGATGCAATCCTTATTTTCCAGATAAAATTCTACCTTTTGTCATAAAAAACCTCTAATATAGCAAACACGTGTTTGCACTTTGCAGGTTAGAATACCTTGGAAACCTAACCTAAAATTTAACACGTAGCACAATCTTCGAATAACTATAACTCGCGACAAGAATTCAAACGACTTACGTCATACGAACAAATGAATAATTTATTATATTTTCATCAAAATATTTAAGAAACTGCAACTGATAGTAATAAAAGTATATACTACACTAAAAGTTTGCTTATATATTACACTAAATTGCAAAAAAATATTGTTTTTAACGCAACCAAATATCCAAAATTACGTTGTAATGTAATTGTAAACAAATGTTTCCTTTAAAAACCGTATTTAACTAAGGTCACTATCCTTGAACCTGGAAAATGTATGTGTGGTGTGTTCTGCCCAACTAACTCATTTCTTGCAATTTTCGTGGCGAAGAACAATGTGCCTGTTCAAGTTACCCCTGTGATAAGTTTTATAGCTGCATATGTGGCATGTAAGAGAAGGAGTTTTTCCACAATAAACGCTTTTGTGCACTGCCAGACATGCTTTTGATTTATACTTTTTTCCACATTTACATGGAAAAGTGGCACCTAAAAAAATCATGTTATCATATAGGCCATCCAACATAGAGACTATATAGAGAGATAGAGAGAAAAATATGCTAGCAATTATAACAGTCTGTCTCTACAGTTTCTACGTAGAAATAAATATTTATAAACCCTACAATGACTATTTACGATCTTGCAAATTAGTTACTGTTTATAAAAGTACAAAAACGCATGCCTCTCTCTCTTGAAGTTTTCGAGTACCCTCCAATTACAACTAAATTGAGACATCCTGTACATGATACGACTCACTCAGTTGTACACATAATATACTTGTCCTACAATCATTTTTCGTGACGAAAGTGGCACTTTTACGCACCAGTTCGGTAAAGTGCACTTTTCTGCACGATTTTTGTTACATTATACAGTGTATAGCATTATTGTGACAATGCTTGTGTCTAACGTAGTTCAGGGGAGCATTAACCAAAAAGTTTGCGTTAGATTTTTCTCGAGATGTTTATTAGTACCGCCTGATGCATTTATTAAATTTTGGAAAAAAATGTGAAATATTTTTTACATTTTTCTGATTGTCTTCTTAATAACGTTTGAATATAAGCGTAAAGGCTGACCCAAACTTGTATTTTTTAATGGAACTTGATTAGAAAGGTAATAAAACATAACTGCCAACAAATATATTTTATTCTTACTGAAACCTTAGAATCATTTTATAAAACCAGTATCATATCCAATCTATTATTAACACCATGAACAATGTATCAAAAGACCTGAGCCTTGCAGCAACAACGCTCTCAATTAGTATTAAAACTTAAGAATGGTGATATTTTTATTAATATTATGTTTATGTATTATTAATATTATCGAAAGAATGAACAGTGAAAAAGCATGGAACGCATAAAAAATGTGGTTGATTTGGACAAGCAGGACAGAAAGTATAAACTCTTTTAGTTTTTCCTATTGCGGCCAATCTTCCTTCTTCTTGTTTTATGTTCATGTAGCATCTTTTACATCTATTTCTTTTCGGTTTGCGAAATAATGTATGCAGTGATCCTAAAAAAACAACAAATTACCTACATTTGATAAAATAAAAACAGATCATACTTGTGTACCTAATAGTTTTGTTACAATACAAAGGTAAATTGTAAGTTCTTAACTGACTTTACCATAAACGATTAAAAATTTACCAATTACAGTATTTCAGAAGTTACTTGGTTCAGTGATTCAGTTCAGTTATCCACATTTGACAGTTAATGTCATTGTACACATAACATAACCTCAAACAATGTGTCAGTGATTTCGTAGTTTCATAGTAGATCAAACAGATTTTAAAAAGAAATTTGTACACAAAACGTGGAATAAAAAAATAAAAAGCTTGAGTATGTGTTCAATATCAAGAGAAGGCAAAGTAAAATACATTTGTTGACTTATATTTGAGATGTGTTGTGGATTGTCAGTGCAAATTTAAAAAAAATATGCTGGACTAATTACGAAGATACCGATTTGGCGCAGTACGAGACAGACTTTATGAAGAAGATGAAATACTAATGTTTGAAAAAGCAGCGTCAATCTCATGCAAAAAAGAAGTTGGCGTCGCGGGCGGTAAGCACAACGTCCTGCGGTGAGCAGAGCAACCAGCCACATCCTAGGCCTAAGATTGACAGCCAACAAGGTCGACGAAGAGGTTATTCGTTCACTTTGTATATGCTAAATGAAAATTCAAATGCATATTCCATATTCTATATTTCAGTATTTTTACAGTTATTTGAAAACAATTAAATGATCCACAGATCCAACAATTTGATGTTTTCCTAGTATGTGCTTCTTTAGGTCAAACTTCCTCTTGGAGGTATGACCACAGCCATCAAAATTGCAAAAAAATTTACCAATGCCGCAGTCATATTTCTCGTGAGTGTAGAGAGAATACTTTCTGTGGTATTGCTTTCCACATTTATTGCACTGCCACGAAGCAGAACCTGAAATATATTTTACTTTCAGTCACATAAAGCCATATTTATTAAATTTGTACCAAATGTATGCATTTCAAAATGTTTATTATTATTATTATTATAGGCATCAATTTTCCTTTAAAATTGAAATTAAAGTAAACTGTAATGTCATTAACAAACATTAAAAATAGGAGAGGACCCAGATTTGAACCTTGGGGTAGCATAAAGAGAAGATACATGAGTATGTCATGAAATGATCAATGCGATATAAAATATAGTTTTTTAAATACAGCGTGCTAGAGGTTTGACTGCATAATTTTAACAGACGATACAGCTTGGATGAATCACAGTTGCATACTTGATTAACCAATAGTAACAGAATGACACCAAACAAGCCTTGAATATGTGACAACGTCTCTCACATACCATGTCAGGATTGTCAGACGTTTGTCTATAATACTTACAAATGCACCTTAACATACTTATTGTGAATGAATGGTTGTCTTAGAGCTCTTTACACAATCCATAATAAAATATGATATAGCTAATGAGTGTTCAAACTGAATATTGTTGCTTGCGCAAAGCCGTTATCGTACAAACGTCGCATAACCAGAGAGTATTGTCCAGATTCGCCATAAATTAAGATGTCATGCAACTCTAGGCATTGTTACTATAAATTGTTCAATTTTTGTTTATGTACACTCACAAATATCAAGCAAACACTAGAGAAAATGAAACGCACTAGCCACAATATAACTAATAATATTTTTATATTGAAAGCAGCAGCAGATTGCAATGTTGCCGAACGTTAAGTACGTTACAGTTTTAACAATTTTTTGGAAAACTTCAATTGTTTATTTCATAACACTGATACAAAAAACAAATTACGAAAAAAATGAGTTATGGAAGCTTTTAGTTAATCTTAGTTGTACCTTAATTTGTGATTTTATTTGAATTTTACTGCAGCTGTATTTTTATTTTTCAAATGTATTTGTAGGAAAACTATTCGTTTTGAATATTTTATTTTTATTGGGAAACTTAAAATTCAAAAAGTTTCTAATGAAAAATATTTATTTGTGCACTTTATTTATACATATCATGTTCTTATCATAACAAAAACAACAAGTATATACCTACTAAAATATTTTAACAGCATAGTTTTTCCCTAATACATGGTTTTTATGAATGTATCTAAATCTTTCCCTTCTAACTTGTGTCTTACAATCAAGTGTCTCTTAAGATCATGTCTTCTCTTCGAAGTTTGTCCACAATGTTCGACTTTACATACAAATTTGCCACCACGACAATCGTATTTTTTATGCACATAGAACGAGTTTTTATTTTTATATGATTTGCCACACTGATCACACGTCATTTGTTGAAGGTCACCTATAATAAAAAATATTAACCGGTAAATTAGGTCACTAATTAGTAAGCAATTACTAATTTTATTGTTATTTATTTACAAAATACATTAACATTGTATAATAGACACTTATAAGTAATTGGTAGTCACAATTTAATAATAAGTAATAACATAGGTTATGTATTTATCGTGAAAAGCTTTACTGCGAAAGGACTATACTAAGAAAATAATATGCGATTTTTGAAGTTATACTTCTTTGCGCCCGTTAGACACATTGGGATGGGATGTTGGTCGAGAAACCGCGTCACGCTCAAATGGAAGAACAAATTTGGAAGAACAAATTTGGAAGAACAAATTTTTAAGAACAAATATAATAATAATAATATATATTTATATATATATTTTTTTTTTAAGAATTTTTTTTTATAAGAATTTTTTTTGTACGTACGAGTGTTTATTTTAAGATTTTTATTTTAAGAATTTTTCTTTTTTTACGTACGGGTGGGTGTATGAGAATGGTCAAAGAAGTATAACTTCCACCGTCTGGTCCGACGCAGACAATTTTTTTTATTTTATTATCTCCATCTACAGATGTAGCATTGTAGTAGTTATCGAATTGGGTGATGTGTTCTTTGTATGGGAAGCATGTATATGTTTTTTTAAATAGCTCTTTTGCGAGAAATTTTTGTGGCAAATGTTGCAGCTGAATCGTTTGCGCTCCATGCATTCGTATTTTGCGTGATACATCACACCTTTTTTGTATTTATAGCTTTTCGGACAGTTGTTGCATGTGAACCGCATCGTCAGTTCATCATAAGTGAAAATTGGATCTGAAAAAAACAATAACTTAAAAACAGTTTATCTTATCGATGTAGGGGAATATAAAAACATCAAAAGATGCCGACAAGAAAGTCATAGAACAGAGTGGTGCAATATAATTTGAAGCAAGTGACATAAAAATCATTAGAATTAGTGGATATGTGCATTATTATCATAATATTTAAGTCTTCTAACTCGATATTATCCAAAGCAGAGTGGTTATTATGGGAATCTTTTATATTTTACCATCAATCAGTATTATTTTCCCCCATCAAACCCACCGCTCGAATATACAGGGTGATTAATTAATAATTGTACATACGCTGACTGGATAATCCTGGGCTGAAAATATGAAGAATTCACACAACGCTTGTTGCATGTTGTCACTAAAAGCATTCTATACTTTTGCAAAAAACTTCTTGTTGACGAACTGTTTTTTCAGTAGAAATGAGTTTATCTCAGTTATATGTCCCGTTGTGACTTGATATGTACTTTTTGTATGTCTAAAAGTCAATAAAGTTCTATTATTATTATATAGAAAATCACAGAGGGCATAGACTGTTACCCTTCTAGATATTTATAAGAGAATCAATTTTATTTTAATTTATTTACATAATACTTGAACATTGTATACTTACTTACAGTTAGTAGTCACAATTTAATAACCAAAAATAATATAAATTCTATATTTATCGTTATCAGTTTAACTATTCTAAAGTAAACAAAAAGGAGTATACCTACTAAAAAAGAATATGATTTTTTTAATTATTTTTATCTATTAGTCGTTTTGTAATAATAGTTATTTTGTATTTGTTTTTTTTATTGGATTAATTAGAACTAAGTGATGCGTTCTTTGTATGGAAAGTCTGCATGTGGTTTTTCAAATGACTTTTCTCCTTAAAACTAGCATAACAAACGTTGCACCTGAACTGTTTTGGCTTGTTGCATTCGTATTTTGCGTGATACATCACACCTTTTTTGTATTTATAGCTCTTCGGACACTTGTTGCACGTGAACCTCATCGTCAGTTCATCATAAGTGAAAATGAGATCTGAAAAAACAATAATTGAAGTATGTTAAAGTATTTTTTTTTGTTCACGACTATATTAAAATATATACATTGTTCTTATATTTCTTTAAGTATAATGATGTACATAATGCATCATAGGAGTGATTAATTATTATTTTTTTGAAGAAAATTATATTCAAAATATAAATAAAAAACCAACTATCTGGTGGAGATATGTAGATGACATTTTTGCAATTTGGCCTTTTACTGTTACAGAATTACATGAATTTTTAAATGACATTAACAATAAAGAACCAACAATAAAATTCACTTTGGAAATAGAAAATATTAATATGCTACCATTTTTAGATGTTTTAATTAAAAAACACGATAATTCTGTAGAAACAAGTGTTTATAGAAAACAAACTCACACCAATAGATATTTAAATTTTAGATCTAACCATCACATCGATATTAAGAAAGGTGTTGTTAAATGTTTATATGATAGAGCAAAATTAATTTCATCAAACAATGATATTTTCAATAACGAACTAAAATTTATTAAAAATGTTTTAATAAATAATGAATACCCTCCAAATTTTGTTGATAGAACATTCAAAAATATTACAGATAAAACGAACACTGTAAGACAAATAAAGGAAATTAATCATACAATTAAAATTCCTTACATTCCTATATTATCAGAAAAGTTAAGAAGAATCGGTAATAAATTTAATATTCGAACAGTTTTTCAAACAACTAATACTTTACGATCATTTTTGTCTAAAACGCGTCCAAAAAATGATATACAAAATTCAAAAAATTGCATCTACAGTATACCTTGTGAATGCAATAAACATTATGTTGGGGAAACGTCCTGGCCTATGAACGTTAGAGTTGAGGAACATAAAAATTACATAAAAAGAGGGAATTTGAAAAATCCAAAATTTGCGAACACGCTTGGGAAAACGGTCATTTGATTCAATGGGGTTCGGCAAAAATTTTAGAAAAGGAAGATAACGCAACAAAAAGAAAATTAAAAGAGACCGCGATTATTTTGTTGAACGGAGATAAGTGTGTGTCAAACTGTTCAGTAAACATCGACCATTGTTGGCTACAGTTGTATCAAGAAGAAGTAAGTAACAATAAAATAAAAATCATTTAATACCTCTATGGAAGCAGATAAACAAATTTTAAACTGTCAGACTTGACATACATTTAATATTTTTGCTACTATTTTGAGAACGAAAACAGATAGTTTTTCGAAACGTCAATAATACGGAAGTGCGCGATAGTGATGTGATTTTTGTTATTTTTTACTTATCTGCTCTTTTCATTGTGATATTTTTGGTTAGGCAAACTTAGTTTCAACAATAACCCTTGACTGTTCCGTTTGGCGCAAGGGCTTATTTAATTAATCTTTATTATTTTTTCAGAAGTGTGGCAAAAAACCCAATAAAACTAAAGAAAAAATAATTATTATTCACTTGTGATTAATAATTACTACTATCACTTAATTTAATGTCTTCAATATGACAGTGTTGGCAGTGGACCAACAAAACAGAGATTCTTCAGTATTAGCAATTGAACCCGAAACACCTGTGTAAAAGTCAAACATTCACTATATCAGTCAAGGTAATACTATCATTTCTCCGAGAGATGGTAAAATATTTACTAATTAACGTTTTCTTTGCTTTCTTAAATTTATCAAATGAATGACCAATGTCAAACCTGAAAGTAAGGTGTTGAATTGTATGTTATGTGTCATGTTCATGTTATGAATGGATTTTTCTTTGCATTCTTCCCTCTACGAAAGCATATTTTTTTATTTTAAAGAAGCCAGCGAAAGTAAAACAAGCTAAGTTATGTTGGGACGGAGATGAATACCACCGTGAGTATCAAACAGACCAAATCAATGGTCGATGGTCTGTGTTCAGTTGGTGGAACAGGAGATTTTGGTTGGCAGAGGAAAGAACGAGTGTTGGGGGATGGAGAAAGGTCCAACTGTTATATATTTAAACTGTGTTTCAAGTTTCGTTATGCAGATAACATTAAAAAATATTAGAAATGTGAAATCAACGTAAAAATGTTAAACAATTTATACATTAGCAGACACTGACAGTAATACAAACATTTTGCACAAAAACCTTTAGAAATAAAAACTCCTGGAATATTATGGCAGTTATTATATTACTATAATTTACATTAAGGACATAAAATATTTCAAGCCATCTACATTTTCATATTTCTATGTTGCATCATGTAGTGTGCTCGTAACACATTGTTTCTGTAACACTTATAATCACATATAGTACATCCAAACCGTTTGGCTTTTCCGCATTCGTATTTCTTATGTCTTGTCAGATTATATTTTTGAGAATATATTCTGCCACAGCTGCATTCGTATTTCCTTGTTCTATCTAGAAGAAACAACAAAATTGTAGAAAATCACATTACAAGAACCAGTGCAAATTATGCAGAGTAAAATAAAATCAATAGGTACCTACTACAGACATTTTATTTTCTCGTAAAGTACAGTCCAGACTTCTATATGTTTATTTTATTATTATTAACAATGACTTACCAGAAGTTACATTTAAAATTGCATCTCTAAAAAAACTCATAACAGTGTAGACAATTCAAGACTTACATAAATATATTTTTCCTACGACCATGCGGTAAAGTGTACTTTTCCGCACGATTTTTCGTGGCCCAAGTGGCAGTTTCCCGCACTAGTGCGGTAAAGCTCACTTTTCCGCACGATTTTTGTTACATCATACAGTAGGTATATCGTATTGTGACAATGCTTGCATCCAACGTAATTCAGCGGATGCAGGCAGGTGCTTCTGAGTACCGCTCGATGCATATTTGAAGAAATCAGATGTTGGTTACAGGCCAAATAAATCAAAGGTGTTAGAAAGAAAGGAAACAGAAATTTATCAATATCTATCAAAGTTATGTTGATTTGAGTCCTAGAGATGCCCGTCATGATCTGTTTTTCTTATTCTATAAAGGAAAAAGATGTACTATATCTGCTACATTATTAGCCAACTTCGGGTCCAATATTACAAACATAAGACAGCATGGTGGGTGGAAGTCCACAGCGGTAGTTACAAGTTAATTCTGTAGCACATATTTTGTCAACAGTGAATTCTACGACAGAAGAATATCCTCAAGCCGCTATTGGTTTTTCAAAATTTGTTATGACTGAATGACAACCAACTTAAGAGTTCCGACTTTAAATAATTGGAATTTTGGTTACACGTATACAGAGTGTTCACTTTTACAACGCCAAGTACTGAAATCTCTGAATTAGTACAGAGATCTCGGAAGCAGTGATATATACAAAGTGATTTAAATCAGGAAGAAGTTGGGCATTTTTATGTCTCAATATTCTAAAAAAATATGAGGTATTTGGGTATTGCAAATTTAATAACATCTACTTTAAAAATAAAAATGTTATGAAAGGAAAAAGAAAATTTACTTTTTCGCTTTTCAACTGTAGTTCATTAGTACAAAAACGTGATCGTAGGGGGGTGATATTTCTTTATTATTTACTTGTTTATTTCACTTTTGATACCTTGTTACACTAAGTACAAGTATGTGTTACAGTATCAATGATTATACTTTTTCACATGAGAATCAAAATTAGACTTTTGCTTCATTTTCTTCCCACAACTACACACGAACATCGGTTCCATTCCACATTCTACCTTTATATGCCTCCTTAGATGTGTGGTATGTTTGTAGGACCTTCCGCATCTATCACAGGGGTACCTACCCTGCTCATCTCTGTAATATTTACTATTTCGCCCTAGAAGGTACAATAAGATGTATTAAATATTAAATATTTACTTGACGTTCAGGGAGCATATTTAAAACAATCGGGAAACTTAATAGCAAACAAAACTGTAAAAATGGTTCAATAATTTATTAATTATTATAATATTAATCTACAAAAAAGATGTACAACACAAATTAATAAAAAATAAGAACTTAATTTATTACGGTTTGTTATTATTTATAATTATAATCTCACAGATGCATATTAACCAGTTGATCAGATTTAAGCAGAGTTGAAGAAGGGTGAGTCTTTTCGCAACAAAAAAGAAACTGTAATGAACATGAATGTCAATAACGACGATTTACCAAAGAAAAATTAACTTAGGGGAGACGTCCAAGAGCCTGTAATTGAGGCAAATGCTAGAGACAACTTGAAGCTAGACCATGCGGAAGGGGTCTTACATATCAAAAATTGTACCTTTCACAATTCTACCCTTAACATCACAGATGTGAATAAAGAAAATTTGTAGTTGATGGTGCTTATAAATGTGTTAAAATGTTAAAAAAAAGTAATTATATATTATCGAACTACCAAGAAAGTTTGCGTTGCTTAGGTACCAATCCTCGGATATCGGCACAGTCTTCTTCTACTCCAGTAATACAAAGGGTGATTCAGTCATGGTATAATTGAATGTTAAAATATGCTATAAATTACTTTTGAAGAGTATGCAATTAATATATTTATTATTAAAAGTTAAAAAACGAAAGAATTCAGTGCAGTGTCACTGCATTTAACTGCAGCAGCACTCTTAAAATATTTCCCCAAAAGTCAACATCAACATCTACACATTTGTACTGCTGGTATTCCATTAGTATTATGTAGTAGCGCATTACAAACACAGAGCAGAATAAAATCTTAAGTTTACAATGTTCCCAAAAAGAACAAATTACTATTCAATCTAGAGAATAATCAACAGACCGGAGTTTCCCTTAAGAAAATATGACAAGTAAATGGAAGAGTTAAGGGTTTGACACATACACACTTAATAAATAAGTACTATTTTTCAAGGATCGCCTGACTGACTTTACCACAGTTTTTTTTTTAATTTTCCTCGGAAAATCCAACTTTTTAATAAAACCTGTTAAACAAATTACATCCAAAATTTTATTTTTTAAAATTATCTTGTTGCGCTTCAATACTCGAACGCGATATCAGAAAATCTGCCGGGTACCAGTGCTGGGATTTTGTTCCTTCTTACTTTCTAAAGCTAACTTCACTATCGTCATTTTCGTACTTTGTTTCCATTTTTCTATTACCTCTTTTGCCCCATTTCATTATTTCTAACTACTCATCGAACCTGTAACTGTAGAAATCAATGTTAACAGAAGTATAATTATAATAACTTACGAGGAAACAAAATATCAAAGATTATTTTATAGAGTGACGTTCGTTCTCGACTACAAAATTCAATTATCGAAAATAGGCGAAAACAAAATCCCACCACAGGAGTGCCGTGTTGCCGATTGTTATGGAGTAAACATTTTTTCCCGATTTTCTGTCTTTATTAGGTATTTCAAATTCGTGGTTAAAATTAATGATCTTATGACTGAACAACTAAAAACAAATTTTTATTAGACTAACTTAAAGTATTAAAAAATTACAGTTTTAATATTGGTAGTACAAAAAAGTCACTTCCGTCTTTATTTACAACTTATTCGACTGTGCTCAGTGGCGTAGCCACGGGGGGGTTTTGGGGGTCAGAACCCCCCCATGGGTTGGATTGGTTGGGTCATATAGGGGTCTCACTACAAACCTGCAATCACTCTATTCGCCAAGATTTAGCAACGCGGTCAGTAAACTAGATCTCCTACGGCAACCTTACATTAGGATTCATCTGCATTAAATCATTTAAAAATTAAAGGATATGGATAAATATTTAGAAAAACACGAAAACATAGGGACAATGGAGACCTCGGAAAAGGACCATCTCGCCACCAAAAAAAGCAAAGCGCCTCTGCAGCTGTCGACCAACGTGGCAGACTGAGTATATTTGGTTAATAAAGGGTTCAAACAATTTTTCTGCAAGATGTCTAGTATGCAAAAATGATTTTTCAATTAGTCACGGTGGCCTTAGTGATGTCAAACAGCACTCCAATACAAAAATTTTAACAAAATTTTTTGCAGAGAAAATATTCAAGAAACTATCGATACTGCAGCAGAGCTTGGGCAAATCTACCACTGCGTTAAGCATAGTCAATCTTACAATTCGTTAGATTGTGGGCTCAAACTTTTACTAAAAATTATAAAAGATTCTGAACTACTAAAAAAATATTGTCACAGAATTTGCCCCGCTCGCACCCAATTCGACGACTGTGGTATCGCAAAACGCTAGATTGCCCCGATCGCCCCTACTCGATTAGACTTATTTTAAGCAATTTGACCTTGAAAATTTCAAATTTTTCGCCTGTGGCGCTAACCTCCCTCCCCTCTTCAACTGATAATAAAAAAATAATGTGTCCCGTATCTTAAAATTCAAAAGGTGGCAACCCTGCCTGCAACTAAGTTCTAATTTTATTTTTGTCATTTTTGTAACAAATATTGTTCGTACCTGTTCACTGAACCTCCCCCCCATGTCAAATTTCTGGCTACGCCACTGACTGTGCTACATCAGCTAATCCACATTTTTAATAGTAGTAAAGGCAGAAACACACTAAAGGTTAATGCTGAGCTGATTCAACTAGGTATATTTTTTATGAACTGACAGAACATGCGACTGAAGATGGTGTTTACGTTTGGTGCGATGGTCACAATAGCGGCATTTGAACTTTGGTTCTTGTCCACACTCGTACTTAAGATGAGACTTGAGTGAA
Organism: Monochamus saltuarius; assembly: GCA_025584915.1. Classification (NCBI taxonomy): domain Eukaryota; kingdom Metazoa; phylum Arthropoda; class Insecta; order Coleoptera; family Cerambycidae; genus Monochamus; species Monochamus saltuarius. The sequence goes on along the minus strand of CM046721.1, from coordinate 119,027,734 downwards.
GTGGCGTGCACGTAGCTTTTACTGCAGTTTTCACATTTGTATCCTAAAATTACACAAATTGAATGTTATTGTAACTAAACATAAGACTGATTGTTTACTTCTATTGGCAACTAGAGTATGACATTTGGTGCGATAAAAGATTTCAATATTTAGGTAACATTTTATCGCACTTAAGAATTTAACTTTACAATTTTGTTCACACATATCGAGCTACAGTATTTTTAATATCACAAAAGATCTAGAAGGTAAAATGTTTAACTGAGGTTTTTAAATGAATGAAACAGATAAATATTAATAAAATTTATTAACAATTAAATATATACTTAATAAAATAGAAAAAGTACACTTTATGTTATAGGTCGCATTATTTTAACATACTATTTTTAAAACATGTTCTTAAATATACATGTATATACATACAAAGGTATTGCATTTGGGTTCCTAGAATACTATTGTTCGCTTTCAGATTTATATGACTGATATAAAAGGAGATACAAATAAACTATAAAATAGTACCATACCTAGTTATTTATGATACAAGTGCTAAAAGTGCGAATTTATTTTGTGAGAAAGAATATTTGTCACACTTCGAACAAAATAAAATCGCTTCTAGCACATATACAGGATGATTCATTAAGAATGGGCAATCTCTGAACTGGAGATACTACACACCAAAATATGGCGATTGAGCCAAATATGCCTTATCTGAATGTTGCTGGTTTCAAAAATACAGGGTGTTCAATGCTAGAATTTTATTTTGAAATATCTCAAAAACTTTGAAACCTGTCGGAGTATTAACAAGAAATTGGCACAATAATTATGTTTTTTGGAACGGAAAATAAGAATTTTGAACTAACTAGACGTCACTAGTAGAGGGCGCCACTTATGGCACAGCATGTTTCTTTTAAATGGCTGTTTAGTGTATCCACCTGTCTATTGAAACAATCGATTATCCTACCTGTTGTATCTAAAAATGGTATACCTTGTTGAAGTCGTTAGAAGTAATAGTTTTCGAAATAATCCCATTTGAATTATTCAGTGCACAGATTGAAAACTGTTATCGTTTCAGGTAAAGTGCCTTTTCTACTGAAAATACAGCAAAATTTTACTTGAAAAAATTGTACGGTAAATTATGGACACGTGCAAAATTACAAGAAGATCGGCGAGGTTTGATTTTGAAATCATTTTTCAACAAAACACCAAAGATTTTATCAAAGCAGGCCGACTTTTACTGATGTTTGCAGAAAAAGAAAGTTTATTGATGCTTTGCTAATGAAATAGGTCTTGCTTTCAAATTAATTACAGAAATCGCAACAATGCTAGCCGCGTACACACTTCTAACCTCAATGCGTAACTGCATCGCGAACATGGTCAAAGTATTTTTGTTCGAACAGAGTTCGTGTTGAATCATCGTCCGCTAAATCGCTTCGCCTGATAAAACCCGCCTGCTGCGATTTAGCAGACAATGGTTGAAGTTACGTGACGAGGTTCTGTTACAAGTGTGTACGCGGCTTTACACAGAGTGATTCACAACTACTCTAGAAAAATTGGGAACATATGCGCCATTAAAAATGGAGCCAATATCGTAATGTTTTTTTGTTAAATGCTTATAATTTCCGATTAAAAAATTGTTGTAAGTTGTAGTAGTTTCAATCTTTACATCGCTGGGCTAGTGTAGCCTGTAGCCAGGCGATTAAAAATATAAAAATTCGGTTACGTGTAGTAGATATTAATGCTTTTGCGGTGCGAGTATTTACATTAGTTTTAAATTGGGAGTTAAAGGGATTGGACGAAGAGAACCGGTACCATGGCTGCCACGATCTCCTGACTTAAAGTCATTTGAATTTATTTTCTGGGGATATTTAAAAAATGAAGAGTATCGCACCAAAGAAGACACTATTGATGACGCAAACGTATCATAGCTGCTGCCAAATAACTTACGAGTTCAAAACAGGCAAATAGCAGAATCATTTGTGTTAGTTTGCAGAAACTGGATAAGACGGGCCTAAAATTTTGTTGTTGTAACATCAGGTACGTCAAACTATTTTATTAATTAAAACGACAAATGAATTCTATTAATAGCGGCAAAAACAGTTGAATCTGCTGTATAAAATAGGTGTTATAATATTGTATTTATGAAAAATAAATAAAAAAGAAGCAGTTAAAAAATTATTTATTTTTTACAAAATTGTATTTGTAGGAATGCCGCACATTCTATTTTTTTAGATAAATACTGAATCATCCTGTATATTCGCAGTTACATCAGTAATATAATATTTTTACTAGATGAATATAAATCAATTTATATAGGAATACAAAGTGAAAAATGTTATATTAAACGGAAATGCTATGTGGCTTCAATAATTGTCCATAGTGTCAAAAATGGTAGATATTTGTACTAAAATAAATATCCTTATATTCATATACTCTGTATTTTAATAAAATGATAATAAAAATATTGAACTTCAATGTTCTAAAGTTTACATAAATTTTTTTAGAAAACGCCAGTAAAAATTTAAGATTGAATCAGTTTAGACAAATCATTAATATTTTTCCTTGACATTTCCAAAAACATTTAAAAAATATATATAAAAGTAGAATATTAGGCAACTGTTCGTCTCAAATATATAAAGCGGGATCAACAGTGTGAACAGATCTAAGATGGTCCTTCAAACAGTGTTTCCTTTTAGCCTTGTAGGAGCAAAACACACACTTAAATTTGGGTTCCTTCCCACATTCGAATTTTGTATGGTTGTACAAAGACGCAGAGTATCTGTAACCTTTATTGCAGCTTTTGCAAATAAATTTTGGAGATCCTGAAAACAAACAAACATGTATTTATCGTCTATAATGATTTGAAGTAAAATGTAGGTGTTATTTACATACTTAAAGTAACTATGGTGTATATTTTATATTTCTGCAAAAAGAAAACAGTTATCAGGCGAAATGTTAGATACATTTAAGCTCATTGTCTTACGGTAAAATAAAATATGAATTCTGGAAGGGTAGCCTTAAAAAGCCACAGCGCTTAGGACAAAAAAATAAAATATGACCTATCCACCAATTTTTAAGAAAAATTATTTACAAATAAATTTGTACCATAATAGTAGTCCTATGTCTATATCAGGTTAATTTAAATAGTCATATATTCCTTAGAAGTTATCAACAAAGTTGAAAATAGGTTTATATTGTAATAAAAATAGAACTTAGCAAATTGAAGGAGGATAAGGCAAAATAACTAGTTATTACCTTATTTTTAACTAGCATTTGAACACAAAAAAGTTTTACAATTTCGCAATAAATATGCAAATATTATCTATTGTAATAATTTAAAAAAATCCCTGGATATTGAAGACAGATTTCAAGGTGAAACTAAGTAAATTATAAATTTGTCTTACGCGTTATTGGAATGTTAGCAATTAAAAACACATAAAAGGTAAACAATTTGTAATTTAGAACCATATAAAGTGACATAATATGTTATTTTACTTGGAGGTCATTATATTACTCTTGGGTAACAAATTTTTAACTAAAATTTTGGTATTATAAGATTTTGGAACATTGAAGACTATTTTTATGGCGAAAAGTAAGAAATCTCGATCAATTATGCACACATAAAAATAAGAGGAAATTTCTTTTAAGGGCGCCGTTTTATAGGCAAATTTTCAACGAATTTCATAGCTGTTTGTTGAGACAGTCTAAAAAAAATCTGAGTAAGTTAGAAAGAATATCTCTTCACTATGTCAATTATACAAGTTTTCTCCGGGATATAAAACAATTTTCAAGCTGACAAGTCATTTAGAATAAGAAAAAAAGAGCATCATTTTCACCTATTACGTTTTATCATAAAATCTACTGAATTTTACAAGTCAACTGCACATTGAGAAAATTGTATACAACATTATAAACATTATCACATCCCGGAGAATTCTTTTAAAAAACTAGTAACACTTGAATGTATGTAAATTATCAAGTATTTTTTACGGTGTATAGAACACAGTAATAAGGTACAAATTCACAGTTTTTTATGTTCTCTAGCACATTTTTTCTTCAAAAGTTAAATAAAATGATTCAATGTCAGCATTATATTTTAGTACTACATTAATAAGGACCTCCACCTACTGTGTGTATTTTTTGGGTGCATATTTAGATATGAATATTTGTCCTTGAAACGCCAGCCTTAATAGAGTATAAAATTTAATTAAACAATTTTGTATTTAGTAGATAATGAAAACGAGTGTTTATTTGACTTGAATTTATTAAAATATTACAAACAAAGCAAATATTTGTTATTTAAACTTATAGTAACACTTCCATGGAACATTTTGTGAATAAATAGAAAAGTAGTGAATTAATCTAGTGATCTTGTTAGTACAAACTAAGAAATAATATCAAATTCTTTATAAATGCGTCAAAATATTAGACATAAGTACAAAATGATTATTTTTTCTCCCTGAAAAATTTCCGTGAACCCAAATAAATACAATATGATCATCTCGTGTTATTTAAACTTTGTACATCAATTTAAGTAAAAGATTAAGCATGTTTCAAAGTACAGTGCAGTTTCAAATTGTATCTCTTCTTGAACTTCATCGAACACATAGTGCATTCAAATTTACGTTCTTTCCCACATATCTGGTACACGTGAGCTCTCAGACTGTTTAAATTTTTATAACTTTTGTTACACTTTGGACAAAACACAGGTTCATCGTTCCCTGAAAAAAAAAAAAAAAAATTATATTTAACAAAATTTAGAGGAAATTCAATAAAACAAAAATATTTAAGAATTTGGGTATCAACATAAAATACAGTGGTTTTTAGGCTTTCACGGCCAGTGCTGTAATTTGATACATGGTGATTTTCCGGGTTGTTATGCCGTGACCTCGGTAACTGGTAGCTGCCAGAAACAGAGTTAAAATGCACATCCCTAGCATTAGCTGGGATACTTTTACCTGCCCTGGTTGTTCTCGGGCTAGGCTCTGTGGGGACAGAACCGCTATCGGTGTCTCTGGGCCTGTCCATATATTGATTTCGGTTCCTACTGTTGGTATTACGACTGATACGGTCGGAACCGCTTCTCGGATACTGGTGGTCCTCCGAGGCGTTCCGTAGCCGCCGCTGTAACTGGTCGCATCCCATGCTTCCAAACGTTTCGCCGCTCTTCACTGTCGGCATCTTCAGTGGTGACTCTGCAAAAGCTTCGCCGCGACTGAGGCCGATAGGGACCTCGTTAGCGGTCTCGTAGTGTCGGTGCAGCTGCGCGCGCTTCTGCACCTGCGTAAACAGCCAGTGGACGGGGTCTGCCGACCAATGACGAGGAGGGCATCGGTTCTCTAGCCGAGCTTCAGGCCCCGCCCAATACCCAACGGCGCGAATCCGTGCGCGCTCGTACCACTCCCTACGTCACACGATCGATGACTAATAACAGCATAGCCACGCCTACTGGGTTGCCGACCAATGACGAGGAGGGCATCGGTTCTCAAGCCGAGCTTCAGGCCCCGCCCACGCGGCTACTCAACCGTGACGGGTCGTGCGTCATTGCTGATATCGATCGTGCCCCGTCCACTGGCTGTTTACGCAGGTGCAGCTGCACCGACACTACGAGACCGCTAACGAGGTCCCTATCGGCCTCAGTCGCGGCGAAGCTTTTGCAGTGTCACCACTGAAGATGCCGACAGTGAAGAGCGGCGAAACGTTTGGAAGCATAGGATGCGACCAGTTACAGCGGCCGCTACGGAACGCCTCGGAGGACCACCAGTATCCGAGAAGCGGTTCCGACCGTAGGAGTCGTAATACCAACAGTAGAAACCGAAATCAATATATGGACAGGCCCAGCGACACCGATAGCGGTTCTGTCCCCACAGAGCCTAGCCCGAGAACAACCAGGGCAGGTAAAAGTATCCCAGCTAATGCTAGGGATGTGCATTTTAACTTTGTTTCTGGCAGCTACCAGTTACCGAGGTCACGGCATAACAACCCGGAAAATCACCATGTATCAACATAAAATACACCTACACGTTTGTGATATTGGGAGCTTAAATTTTTATGTAAATTTCTATTAAAAAAGAAAACAGTTAATTTATTTGAATACAAAACACATAAGTATATTTTTCTATTAAAACAAATCAAAGTTGGGTAGCAACCAGGTAAGGAAAGTATAAATGCCCTTATATTTCAAACTTAAAATTGAAGCAATTTGCCATCGATATCAAAATTTATAGCAAGGTAGTTATCGAGATAATGAGGAAATTGCATAATTGCATTATTTTAATCAAAATGATGTTTCCTTATTCTTGTTATTACAAATGAAGTCCTATACAGCCCTGACAATAATACAATTAAATAAAGTGAAGAAAACAGATCAAAATAAAAAAAAAACAGCAGAGAGGCAAAGATAAAAAATAGAATGTTAAATAATATAATGTTCATCAATCGTATCAGGTGCTCCGCCAAGCATCCAGGCGATTCTTGAAAGCATTGATGGAGAGTGCAGTAACTACGGAAGGAGGAAGAGAATTCCATACTGAGAACACACGGTTTGGTAGAAGCTATTGGCAAACAGATATATTGAAGCTCTCCTTTCTCAGTTTCAGGTGATGTCCTCTCAAGGGACTATCTGGACTCAGGGTATACAACGTGGAAGCAACACAAGTATTGTTAACATGTAAATATTAAATCGCCGCGAAGACAGATGGGCAAGACCTTGACTTTCCTCATAGGATGGTCGAATACGTCCATAAGCGAGACGAGTAACAAGACGTAGCACAGCTTCCAACAATTTCTGATCCCTTACTAGATCAGCACTCCACACTGGACCAGCGAATTCAAGCAGCGGTCTGACATAATACGTATATAGTCTCACGAAAGTTTCCAGACTTGCTCCATTAAACGACTTCCTGTACGCGGTGTAGAACTAACTACATCTATCGGTCGCTCGCTACTCCATGCCGGACTGAAAATGTCACAGGCACGAAGCGTTCTACATGCAGTAGACACCATTGAAAGCTGTCGACCTTTATCGCGATCGGCGAGAAACGATATTTTGCAAACACGGAATTCCAGGAAACAACTACTCTGCGGGCTAATGCCCCGACCAGCATTGAATTACACCTGGAAAACCTATAGCAACTGCTAGAGTCATTCGTCAGACGCCCACCAGACATATACCGGTTTCGAGCTTATTAGCTCTCATCAGTATGCCATAGGTGAGGTATCCGACGAATAATCCTAGCTGCTTTCGTCTGTCTAACCCGACAGAAGGGACCATGAGTACGCGGTGTAGAACTAACTACATCTATCGGTCGCTCGCTACTCCATGCCGGACTGAAAATGTCACAGGCACGAAGCGTTCTACATGCAGTAGACACCATTGAAAGCTGTCGACCTTTATCGCGATCGGCGAGAAACGATATTTTGCAAACACGGAATTCCAGGAAACAACTACTCTGCGGGCTAATGCCCCGACCAGCATTGAATTACACCTGGAAAACCTATAGCAACAGCTAGAGTCATTCGTCAGACGCCCACCAGACATATACCGGTTTCGAGCTATAGGTTTTCCAGGTGTAATTCAATGCTGGTCGGGGCATTAGCCCGCAGAGTAGTTGTTTCCTGGAATTCCGTGTTTGCGACTTCCTGTACATCACTGAATTTGCTTTTTTTCACCTGGATTGTATGTGTTCAGACCACGACAAGTTCTGCGAAATTAATACTCCAAGGTGGTTTTGTGAGGCAACGGATTTTAATGTCGTGTTTAATAGCGAGTACTGAAGCAAGGGGTTATTCCTTCCAAGACGGAGAACAGAACATTTCTCAGCATTCAGAGGTATCATCCAGTCCTGGCACCATTTCGTTCATAAGGTCACGAAGAATGTTATGGTCTGTCAAGGGATTGGCATAGAACTTCGTATCGTCTGAAAAAAATGCAGATTTGGAATGTGATACGGAAAGCCGGACGTATTTACTAAGAAGACCCCCACAGATGCTTGAGGTACACCACTAAGAACAGGACGTACTGATGACCGGTAGTCAGCAATCCTCACATTAAAGGTTTTGTCACTGAGGAAAGAACCAAACCACAGATGAAGATCACCACGAATGCCACAGTGGTTCAGTTTGTGAAAGAGTCGCTTGTGGGGCACCCGGTTAAACGCCTTGGCGAAGTCCAAATATATAACGTCAATAGGTTTCTTAGCCTCGAGGGACATGGACCCATCATTCGTGCACTGCATCAGATTCGTAGTTACTGAGCGCCCAGGAACAAAACCATGCTGTGACTCAGGAATTACTTTATTAGATAAAAGAAATGAAAACATTTTATATTATTGATTCCATAATTTTGCTTACTATAGGCACCAAACTAATTAGGCGGTAGTTTTCACTACTCAATGTCACCCTTTTTAAATATCGGAGTTACTGAGGTACGTTTCTAAATCGTAGGTAGAGTGTGGTATTTAAGTGAGGCGTCCATAAGCATTGACAACGGAGAAATAATTTGGGAACAGCATTCCTTGAGCAGTTTCACCTCGATTTCGTCGACCTCAGGAGAAGAGCCATTTTCAGTTTTTTTATACATTGGGAGATTTTAGAAGGTGGATAATCGATAGTGATTAGAGAGTCGGTTGCACGCGGGTTTAATATAATTGGGAGGTTGGCACAAGTAGGTTCACTGAAAGCATTGACTCAGCCTCATTTCTACATAGTTCACCATCGTGCCTCTTTAACAAGGGTGACTTTAGAGCTAAGAGATGACCTAATGCATTTAAAAAATTTCTTTGGGGATCGACTTTGGGCCAAGGATGCTTTGTAATTACGTCGTAAATTTGTTATTTCGACGGATAGTCTACTGGAGAAGCTTTTATGATTGGTGAAATAGGCATGAATTGATGGTCTGCGAAACTTTTTCCAGAGATTCTTTTTACGTTTAATCTCTTTCAAGACAGTGAACGTTATCCAAGGCTTCAATTTGTTGAAATACGTTTTCTTGGTTCTAGTATGTGCTGCAACACTACTGTGAAATTTGCACCACATATCATATCAATAAGATAAGCAGACCACTTATATCTCACCTGCACTCAGTTTCTATCTGAACATACATATGAAGGAACAGCCAGTTCAATTGACGGTCATCTCACCTATGGCATACTGATGAGGGCTAACAAGCCAGAAACCGGTCTATGCCTGGTGGTGTGTCCGACAAGGGTTCTTGGCTATTCACATAGATACTGCAGGAGTAATTCAATGCCGGTCGGGGCATTAGTCCGCGGAGTAGTTGTTTCCTGCAGTATCATTTACAGATCATAATAACCTGTTTGTAAACAACATTTTTTTTAAACACAGTTTATTAATTATAAATATGTACACGACCAGGTATAGAAAAAAAAAACAATACAACTAATTTTTTGTTTTCAGTATAATTTTGGCAAATTCCTAGGAACCAACAGCATATAAACTTTCTGCATGCATTCTTTCTATATGACCTTTCAGCTGGTGCTTCCTTTTGAACCTAGAAGGACAATAACTGCAAATGAACACCTTCCCTTTTCCACAATCTTGAGATATATGGGAGCTTAAGCAGTTAGTATTTTTGTAGTATTTATTGCATTGGGGACAGGGAATACCTACAATAATAATAATTACAAACATATTTTCAAATATATGATGTATACAGTATGTGGTATATTTAATGCAGAGAAAATAACATACAGATTAGTGGGAATGTTCGGAATAAAAAAATCATATCAAAATTTCATATCAAAAAGTTTTGTCAAGAAAATTGAACGTCAATGTTGTAATGGAAAAATAAATCCTAGTATGGCTATGACTAAAATGTTACCGTTTGACAGCGGAAATTTGTAAATCTAACAAATAAAGAGATAAAGGTTTGTCATACTTTTAAACAAGTGTATTTTTTTAAACAAGCCTAAATTCTCGTAAGAAATACAGTTCAAAATCAGAATAAATGTGGACATTAATTAATAAATTTTGGCAGTTTATAGAATCTTCGTTTTAATGAAGAGAAATAAACTGTAAAGTGAATTGGTTACTTCTCTGTAAAAGATGTTTGTAGAAACAAAATACAGGGTCTGTAAATGATACTGCAGGAAACAACTACTCCGCGGACTAATGCCCCGACCGGCATTGAATTACTCCTGCAGTATCTGTCCGGCCAAGAACCCTTGTCGGCCACACCACCATAAATAGACCGGTTTCGGGCTTGCTAGTCCTCATCAGTATGCCATAGGTGAGATGATCGACAATTGAACTGGCTGTTCCTCCATATTAATGTGAACATACATATGAAGGAACACCTATGGCATTTTGATGAGGGCTAACAAGCCCGAAACCGGTCTATGTCTGGTGGTGTGACCGACAAAGGTTCTTGGCTGTTCACACAGATACTGTAGGAGTAATTCAATGCCGGTCGGGGCATTAGTTCGCGGAGTAGTTGTTTCCTGCAGTATCATTTACATATTTAATGGCTCGTCGCCTAGGGCGAGAGGTCTGCGTTAAGTACCTGCTGCATTGTAGGTCGCTTTCTGTAAGTCAAGCCGCTTAAGCCGAGCAAGAAGTAAGCAGACCACTTATATCTCAAAATACAGGGTATTACAAAAAACACTATTATTTTAACAGGTGGTTTAATTTCTAAGAACAAAATTAGGTGCAAACTTACTGCTTTTATAGAAAATTATATTCATTAGTGCGAAGACAGACCTAGAAGTGAATAATTCAATATAAGCGAGCAAATAGCAGCTGACGTTTGTTATTTTTTACTTAATGTAATTTACAATAATACTGATATACACTTTTCTGTTATTCAAATCAAAACAGCAAAACAAACACAACAAAATGCAACACCATAAATACAATAACGTATTAGACCGATTTTTTTCACAGAACTTGACTCAACAATTTCAACATTTCTTCACATAACAAGAACCTCAATGGAAAAGCAAAAACAATTGGAATATTTATTAAAAATCACGTCTGATAAATTACAAAAATAACTCTGAGGGTAAGTAGCTCTGTTAATATTGACTATTCGAGAAAATGAACTTGAAACAATTTTTTTTCCAGTAGTACCCCCTCTTTCTGCACGAAGTCTCCGGACACCTTGTATAACACAAATTTTATACATCTCTGAAGTGGACTGCTATTGAATTAAATATATTTCGTCATGCATTTTATTACATCCTGTAAATCTGACAGTATTTTCTTAAATCATCCATTACTATACTTTTGTCATATCTGGGAATGGAAAAAACATGAACACAGACATTAAACGAAAATTTTATTAAACAAAAAAATTAGTAGTCAACGACCCTTAAGAATAGTAGAGTAGAAATAACACTACCAGCTGCATCCTTTATAATTAAAAAAAGGTTATGTCAGGTGTATTAGGAGTTCTTTCGTCGGTGTGCATCCTCCTCATATGTCCTTTCAGGTGCGCCTCACGTTTGAATTTCTTGCCACATTCCGAACAGGCAAAATTTTTGGGTTTTCCACAGTCGAGACTGAGGTGCATCCTGATCGTGTGAGAGTTCTTGTATAATTTCCCACACTGAGGGCAAGGTATAACTAAAATAAAACACTAGTTATATTACTTTATACGAGACCCATTTCAAAAGTGACGAAAGATTATAAAAGTAGAAGGAAAATATGCATCAAGAGTATTAACATCCAATAACTCACGTGATAGATAAAGAGTTTTATTTCATACTAATGAAACGAAAGAATGAAATAAACAATAAACGAACGCTGTTTAATAATTAAGTAGGCATGATTACCATGGATACATCAACCGAGAAGTTTGTAAATAAAAGTTCATCAAATTTATTAATTTGTGAAAATGAATGAATACCTGGAGAGAAGTGAGATTTCAGGCGATTGTTACAAAAGACTGAGAAAGTTCGTACCGCATTACTACTAACAAAGTCGGAACCAAAGTAAAAAAAGAATTTGATAAATTCCTGCATTGGCTGAAAGTTAACTGTATTGAAACAAAAATATAAGTGAATCTGTAATGTTGGCTTACTTTCAATATGTATTTATTCTTCCACGTTCTAGTATAAGTGATATTGATTTATTTTTCTTACAGTCTGAATCGTACAGTCCTAATTCCCTGTGGACTATGTGGTCAATGTTAAAATCAATGATGACAATTTATAATAATACATATGGGAGAAAGTTTCATGGACTGGAAACGTTTCTCAAACGAATAAGTAAAGGCCGAGTTAAAAAAGTTTTAGTCCGGATGGTATTGTCATATTTTTGAAGAAAGCTTCCGATGAAGAACATTTACTACATAAGGTAATGAATTAAACTATGAGAATTAAACATTTATTGCTCTATTGTATAAGTGGTTGTGATTATGGGTTATTTCGGGGGCTGTAGAGGTCAGGAGCTTTTGAATATGAAGATTAATCATATTGAAGATAGATTAACAGATAGATTAAACAGATATCCGTAAAAAATTACAATTGTGGAAGAAAACGAGTTCTCTGCATTGGGTCTAGTGAGGAAGTATATGTCTTTGCGTTCATCGGCTTCTAACATATCGCGAAAAGCGTTGCACAGTTCAGCCCGTTGGGAAAAATGCATTTTGAAACATGACAAGCAAAATTGCGAGTTTTTTGGATTTGCCAGATCCAGAAGTTATCTGCGGTGGATTTCCGCGATAATTATTATCGGTTTATTTTTTAATATATTAGAGGGAGTTAACGATTTATATATAACATCCCAAGGGAGTTATAAACATGTTTATATTTACGGTAACTAAGGGTTTATTTGTTTATTATAAACAAGTATTTCATACTAATACATTAGTATTAGTATGAAATAAATGTATTCATGGTTCAAAATACATACAGGGTGTTCTAATATTCCCAGTACATAAATACTATCACCATTTCTGTGACAAAAATAATCAGATTTAAAGAAACTTTATTGTAAAATGATTCGTTTACTCAATGAAGAGTATTAAAATTGATAAAAATCAAATTTTTCTTGGAATGACCAAAAATGTCTGGAACCATGTAGAAATATGATTTAAGTAACTAATTGTGTATTTGAAATCATAGTACTAGTATTTAAAATTTTCTCCTTTCTTTCCTCCACAAATCTCCTTTACTTTCAAAATGGGTCTTGTATATGATTTATTGAACAAAATATTTTATGTAAAACAAACACTGCCACAAATATAAACGTACTACTTTTAAAACATGCATATACAGAGTGTTTAAAAAAGACATGACAATACTACTAAGGCTGATAAAACATTGAAATATAAATGGGGTCATATTACTAGTTGGTCTTTAAGATAATTACAACCAAAATTTAATTTAATTATGTTACACGTCCTGTATCTCAAAAATGAGTGGCTCTAGGACATACGTTTCTTAAGCAAACTCCACTTACTTTTCAATGTACTATTAGCCCTAGTAATATTACCATGTGTTTCTGAAACACCCTGCACACAAATTAACAAAACCATATCACGTTCATGTTTTTAGTGCCATTGGATTTGAATCCGGGGCTTATTTAATTCTTTCAGATAAGCTTAACCTAACATCTTTAAAACTCTAATAAGGCTCGTAATTTTGTAACCGATGTATATAACCACACAACTCTTGAGAAGTATTCAGTAAGATTGTTCAGGTTGGACAACATGCACCATTCATTCTCCTTAATGATATGTAGCTCTCTTACAATCAATATCTGTGCAAATACTGTCTTACCCTTTTCTGGTATATTTCTCGCAGCAGCAATCAGCCAGCATATGTTTATTGCACCTGCTTTGGTAATGCGGCTCTGCATCCTTCAAGTCATGATAAAATCTTTCACCTCAAACCTTTCAAAAAGCAGGATTGCTTAATAAATGTGAAATTGCATTCCATGGATTCCCATGTTGACTACTTCCAACAAAATCTTGGCGATTGGGGAATAAATAACAAAGCGAAAATTTTTATCAAGACTTGAAAGACACAAAGCAACGTTACCAAGGCAGATGAGATAAACGTATACTGGCAATATGCTCGTGGGAGATATACCAGAAATAGAATAAAAACATAATAGACACACTGCACATTTCTTTAGATACTGAGTTGAGGTTATGAATGTTATTGGATCTTAGAATGTTGAAGTTGTCAGGTTAAGCTGATCAGATGAGGTAAATTGAATATTGCGTCCCCAAAATATAAGTGTATAAAGGTTTTGTACATTTGCCTTTCTATATCTTGATTTTACTTTAATATAACCTTAAACCTAATAGCATTATCCCAAAAAACGTGTGTACGATATTTATCAATTTCAGATTCGTTTTCAGCGAAATATACATGGGAATATACAGGGTGTCTGGAATATGAGTGCCTTAATTCTGCCATATGATAAGTTGTACTGAACAAACCATATTTGACTTAACAATTTTTTTTCTCTGCAGGTTATGGTTACTATAAATTGTTCCAATTTTGTTTGCATAAGAAAAATTTTTTTCCCTTTAAACAATCTTGCACATTTTAGTATAGCTGCCTTTATCTCAGAATTTCTTGCTTTTATTATTACAGGTCTAGATTTATTAGTATCAGGTGCTAATTTACCTATTCTGTAAACCTCTAGTATATCTTCAGAATTTAATTGTAGACTGGTGTTATTAGTAATAACATCCATAGTTTTTATATTTATGTTTTCACCTCTCTCTTCTGCTATCCCAAATATGCATATATTATTTATTTTCATACTTTGCTGCATATTGTCCAGTTTTTGTTGCAGCAAGTTTATGTTTTTATTTTGTTCAATGATATTGTCTTCCAGCTCTTTTACTTTTGTTCCAACTTATCTGCTATATGTTTTGTCAAACGACTGATAAAGTCTTCGCTGGCTAATAATTCGGATATCGTATCTTTAACGGTAGCTTGTAAATCAAATTTACTTCTTGTCGCCATTATTACATATATTCTTACTTTTATAATATATATGACTGTACTTTTACACTTGAGCTGACTGAAGTCTATTTTAATTTTCATCACTTTTTCACATACAATTAATTTCCAGTTAAACAGGAGTGCCGGACACGTCTAGCCGCACATACGAATCGAATCGAAAATGAAATGAAATGAAATGAAAAGTTTTAATGAATTTCTCGGAAACTTCAATTGTTTACTTCATAAATACTAATCCAAAAATCAAATTATGAACAAATTACGTTACAGGTGCTGTTACATAACCTTAATTGTACCTTATTTTGTGATTTCGTAACATATTTATCATAGTATTGCAGTTTTATTTTTATTTTTCAAAATGTATTGTAAACTATTCATTTTAGACATTTTTTTCATAAGAATTTTTTATTGCAGTTAGTCCGATATACACGGTGTCTCATTGGAGTGGGTACGGGGGGGCCCTTGGTATTTTGCTTGTGTAACTTTTTTGCTGCTTAGTGTATCCATCTGACTATCGAAAAAATCGATTCTCCTACCTGTTTTATTTGAAAAAGGTATACTTTGCTGAAGTCGGTAGGAGTAACCATTTTTGAAATAATCCTATTTGAAATGCTCAGTGCACCGAGTAAAAACTGTTTTGGTTTTAGGTAACGTGCCTTTTCTGCTGAAAATATAGCATATTAAATACTTTAAAAGTTATTCAAGAAAAACCGATTTCCCGCGGCGTCCTTTTTAAAAAAATTATAGCAACTTTTCATTTTATTTTTTTCATATTCTATCTGCACCCGAGAGATTTCCCACATTTTAACGGACGTATAGGGATAGACAACTTTTTTGTGATGCTGTGTTAAAGTAACTTGATCATCATCTTTCAGGTATGAAATACATGTTTTTCTTGGGATAATTTTGAATGATGAACGATGAGTGAAACTTTTTATACATTTATTGAATATTAATAGGTACGTAAAATAAAAATACATTAAAAAAGAGCTAATTACATCATCCACAGCACAAGAAAACTTTAATTGTAAACTACATCGAACCTAAATCTATCACATATATATAAATGTGTTATGTACTATAAAAGTTATTAACATAATTAAAACAGCCTTTCAAAATAAATGTCCCCCTAATAACTATTTTATTATTTCTAACGATATTTCGATTATATTTTTCAATTATTATAATAAAGCGCCCAGTTAAAATGACAATACACACACAATGCAAACAATTCAAATAGATTTTCTAAAAAAACGCGTTCATACATTTCCACGACCTGTCTATTCTATTATATCTTCACCATGGAAAAAGCAACACGTAATCCTATTGTTTTAAATTTACCTAACCTAATAGAGTACATAAATATCTTTATGTCCTATTCTATATAACAGTTTTTGTAAATTATTTTATTTCAACCTGATCAATTTACAAAAAGTCTCATATAGAAGAATGTGAGTAAATATTTTTAAATGACTAATGTGGAATATATTGTAATGATTTACTTACTACTTTTTAGGTACTATAACAATTATGACATTCAAACTTAAGTAGTGCATATCTATCATTGCAATAGACTAAATTTTATGTTTTTTTGTAAAATAGAAATATCTTCAAAATTATTATCTAGATTATGGTATATAAATAGTAACAACATACTTTATGTGTATACAGGGTGATTAAAAAATACTAGAAATAAAATTGGATACGTGATCAACTTGAGACATTATTTTTTATTACCAGCAGTTTTTTGTTTTTCCAAATTATAATTTTTGGGGGTCCTGGAAATTGGGTCTAAATTTTTGTTATTTACAAATAGCTTCTGAAACTCGTAGAATTTAAATAATATAGAAGGCTCTAACACTTGATTTTGAAAAATATTTCTCTTCTCTTGGCAGTATTACGGTTTTAATAATTAAGTCCCAAATAAAGAATTATGCATACTTTGTTGTATAGAATAAAATAATACGTCGAATTCGCGGGAAAATTAAAAGGAAATTGGAAAAATACATATCATGTGGTTGATAAAGTGGAAAAAACAAAATTTTGAACCGAATTTCAAGGGACTTACGGCTCCTAAAAATTAGAATTATAAAAAATGCAGGAAAGATAATTAATTCTTTAAGTCGATTATGCACCCAATTTTTTCATAGCAGTTCTGAAACGCTCAGTGATATCGTAATGGCATATTTTATCAAATATGCCGTTAAGAAGAATAAAGTGAGGTAATACATAAGAAATAATTTAAAAAATATGTATATTATTCATATCTATTTGTATATTAAAACCTGCTACAGTAAATACAGGGTGTCCCGAAATAAATTCAACATAGAGCAGTAGTATATAATGCGACGTTGCCAGACTTACCTTAGTCAAAAGTTGATGATTAAAAAGATACAGGGTGTCAATGTTAAAATTTGAGTTTCAATATTTGTAAATAACTTTTTAAAAAATCCAAATATTTACATTCGTTTTCGGGATCAAGGGATTTTGAGAACGAGAAATTCAATTTTGTTGCTAATTTTGACGTCACTAGTAGAGGGCGCCACTTATGGCACATCATGCTTCTTTTAAATGACAGGACCTTTTTGCGGCTTAGTGTATCCATCTGGCTACTGAAATAGTCGATTCTCCTGCCTCTTTTATCTGAAAAAGATATACTTTGTTGAAGTCGTTAGGAGTACTTTGAACTAATCCTATAGAAATTGTTTTGGTTTCAGGGACAGAACCTTTTCTGCTAAAAATACAGCAAAATGTTACTTGAAAAAATTATTCATAATGGTAAATTATGACGACGTCCAAAATTACATGAAGATCGACCTGATTCGATGAAATCTTTGTGCATCTATGGAATCATTGTTGAAAATTCGTTTTCTCCAAACCTTGCCGATCTTCTTGTAATGCTGGATGTTGTAATAATTTACCATTCCATGAATAACTTTTTCAGGTATCATTTTGCTGTATTTTCAGCGGAAAAGCTTTACCTGAAACCAATACAGTTTCTACTCGGAGCACTGAATACTTCAAACAGGATTACTTCACAAACGAATACTGCTAACAACTTCAACAAGGTATACCTTTTTCAGATAAAAAAGGTAGAAGAATCGACTGTTAAAGAATCAGATGGAACACTAAGCTGCAAAAAAGTTTTGTCAGTTGAAAGAACCATGATGTCATAAGTGGCGCCCCGTACAACAAAATTCGAAACAAATTTGAATTTCTCGCCCCCAAAAACTCACGATCTCCAAAATGTATGCAAACAGTTGGATTTTTTAACAAATGTCGAAAATAAAATTTTTATTTTGGCACCCTGTATCTTTTTAACCATCAACTTTAGATTAAGGTAAGTTTGGCAACATAGGATTACTTTGTCATCAAGGATTTACTATTGCTCTATGTTGCATTTATTTCCGGACACCCTGTATATGGAAAACTATTAAGCAACAAAAGTTACAAATGATGAAACTATAAAAATTAAGGTGAAAATATTAAAATTAAGTTTCAGATTCATCATCTAACATATTGTTTATATCATCTATGGATACATAATAGTCGGAATTATCAGTGATGTTATCCTCCTCACTGATATCAATCAGTGGAATTTTGAAAATTGTATTAGAAGGGCCATCATCCTCTTCTTCTACGATTTCAACATTCTCGATACTGTTTAGATTTTCCACGGTTGTCATAATATCGGTTTCCTCTTTCACTATATCAACAACATTTTCGAGATTTAATTGTGAATCTACACTAGCAACGACTTTAGCATTTTCGGCCCCAAACCTCTTCCTGCATTTCTGGCACAAGTCGCCTTTGTTTTGCACGAACACAGCATTGCAAGATTCGCATCTATTCTTTTTCTGTTTCTTTACAACTTTCTTCTTAATTATGCGAGTCTTCTTCATCACGTTCAAGGTTGGATGCTTTTTGTCCACCTGTTTCGTCAATGCTGATTTGGTGGTTTTCTTGCTCACCATACTCTTCACTTTCCCTGGCAGTTTTGGTTCCTTTTTAATCTTCTTCTGGACATTTTCGCATTGGAGGCATATGATTCGGTTATTTTTTACATGAGCCGAGCAAATTTTGCATTTATTTTTGACGGGTATAGAGAGAGGGAGCTGATGTTTCATCTTCCTTTGGAATGGCGGCTTCTTTCCTGTTTCTAAGTATTCCTTGCATCTGTAGCAAAACTGCTCCCCTTTTTTTACGAATAAGTTGCAAAGAACGCAACGTAGGGTAGCTATTAACTTGCCGTTCTTTTCACATATCAGTATATTCTGGTGTTTTTCAGTGACGTATTTGTGACGCAACTTGGTCATCATTTCTCTGTGGGAAGGTTTAACCAGAGGCTTCCGCTTTACATTTTTCGGTTTTTCTTTGACAGTTTTCACTTTCTTCTCTTTCTTGGTTGAAAGAGAATTTACAGCGGATATGACTGGGTAAGTACAAATCGTCTGTCCTGCTTCGTTTTCGATTCTACTTACTGCTAGAAGTGGGTCGAATTGAATCTGACGGGTACCTGAAAATATTTTATAATATTAGCACATTAACTTGTTATAGAAGAAATGGTGCAAGCATACGTTATGAACTATCTTTAAAATATAAAATACATGTATATCACTATTTATCACTATACAGGGAGTTTATTAAAGATTGCGCCATACATTAGGACTAGCTTCCTTGGACGAAAATAAGATGAGAAAGTAGTTTTTTTATTCCATTTTTTTACGTTAATTTATTTATTTCTTGGGTAATCATATTCAAAGTTTGTACAAGAAGGTTTTCATCTATAATATATACTGACATTTGTGCATTTTTTCAGATTATTTTTAAGGAGGGAGATTTTTGGAAAATGATTAGCATGAGACAGCATTCTATTAGCTTTGAAAAATCTATACTTATAATTATATGTGGCTAAAATGCATCATTTTAGAGAAAATTGTATTTAAATTTTGAGTTGCATGAATCACTCCACAATCACAGGTACTCATCAACCAGTGGAACATACAAAGAAGGTTAGCTTTCTTGGACGAAAATAAGATGATTCAAGTTTTTTTAATACTTTATCGGGTCTACAACTTCTTAAGGAAGAACAGGTACTGTAAGTTAACCTAAATCACCTTGTTTTCGTATATCAGGTGATTTAAGTTAACTTACCTTAGTACAACTTATACTCCTTAAGAAGTTGTAGACCTGAAAAAGTATTAAAAAAACTCTCAGGCCTTAACTTATAAAGGAAGAAAAGTTGTACTAAGGTAAGTTAACTTAAATCACCTTATATACGAAAATAAGGCAATTTAACTTACTTTAGTACAACTTATACTCCTTAAGAAGTTTTAGACCTGAAAAAGTTTTTAAAAACCTCTCAGACCGTAACTTCTAAAGGAAAAAAGTTGTACTAAGGTAAGTTAACTTAAATCACCTTGTTTCCGTATATAAGATGATTTTAGTTAACTTACCTTAATACAACTTATACTCCTTAAGAAGTTGTAGACCTGAAAAAGTATTAGACAAACTCTTAGACCTTGAGTTTTAAAATAAGAAAAGTTGTACTAAGGTAAGTTGACTTAAATCACCTTGTTTTCGTATATAAGGTCTTTTAAGTTAACTTACACTACTGTAACTTTTCTTCCTAAGACCTAAGAAGTATTTAAAAAAAAATTCTCAGATAATTTAATAAAAAATAAAAGTTATACTAAGGTAAGTTAACTTAAATCACCTTATTTTCGTCCAACAAAGCTATCCTTAAAGTATGATCCACTGTTTAATGAATACCCGACGTTGTAGAGTAATTCATACATTTACAACTCAAACTTTTCATACAGTTTTCTCTAAAATGGGGCATTTTAGCGGCATGTAACAAGTGTAGCTTTTTTTAAAACTAGTAGAATGCTGTTTCAAAAAAACTAGAGTAAAAAATAAAATAAAAAAAACCTTCTTGGGTCTATAATTTCTGAAGAGAGCAAGATAGTACTAAGGTAAGTTGATTTAAATCACCTATTTAAACTATGGTTCATTCTTGAATAAACACCCTGTATTTATACTACTAAAATACAGGCTGTCCACAGAAGAAATCTATCACATTATTTGCCCTATGTGAACACTACGATTTTGAATTAGGTAAATTCTGGTCCATCAAAAAATATTTACCTGCTCAAATATAAGCATTTTACCTGAAGAGGAGTGGATGTACATATAAATATAGAAAATGTATTTAGCTAATCAAAAATGTTTCCATATGCTAGCTAAGGAATGCAGGAAATAAAAAACAATGAAAATGTTGTTTTAATATATGTATTTGTGCCAAGTGTAATGGTTTTTTTACGAAAAAATATTTCCTTTTTGTTCAGTTTTCACAAATGGCCTTTTTCTGTATATTTAATCAAGTAACTTATTTAAAATATTGGTAACAAATGTATCGGACCATATTATTAGAATTATGTTTGCGTCTAAATCTTCATAACGCAATGTGTTTTGAAACGTATGTAAAATATTTGGTCAGAAAAAGGATATATTCGTACTGTTATATAGGTTAGTAAAGAATATGGTGTTTGAAATAGGACATTCTTATCTAAAACAAAAAGCATTAGTTATATATACAAGGTGAACCTTAAGAAGGATTAAGAGATGTAAGAGATGGATCAATTTGATCTGGGATATTTCTGGTACATCTTGAACAATATCTTAATCAGCGCCATACTAGGTAGCCTAGGTCTTCCAGCATGACCACTGTGAAATGCTTTTAGATTTCCTCTCTTTCGAGCCCTTCCAATAAGATAAAGAAACCTACGGGTTGTAGGATGAATTCGCAATGGAAAATGCTCCGCGTGTAATTGCGAAGCTGCGGTGTATTATGATGACACTCTCCATAGTCTCCAAACACCAACAACACTTTCAAACGTAGTGAATAAATTGAAAGTATGACAAACAACAACAATAAAATGAAAACGTGAGCATTAGATCTCTTTACAATACTAATAATATTTTTATGGGACATATTATTTCCTCTTATATTGAATTTATAACGCCCATGTTTCGGTTGCTTTTGAATTTTCGGAAACATGTTACTTCAAAAATGTAAAAATCCTTTAAATAAAGCATACACCTACAATAAAAATGCAATGTTTATTTTTTCAGCTAATGTTCACTGCAATATTATCCCTCCATATATTTGAAAGACTTCTTGCCGTAGCAATATTACTTGTTTAGTCAGACAATATATTTTTTTTATTTTCTCTTGCAGAGACCAAGACAAGATGAAGAGGAAGCAAGACTAGTTAATACTCGAAGACCCGTGTAGAAGTTTTTGGTATTTATTATCGACAAGACAAATAAATAACTTTTTTAGGAGTATTTGATAAAGGATGAATAATTTTTATTAATTTATTGAATATTAAGATATACACCAAATATACAACTATTTTGCATAAAAGAAATACTAATAAACGACAAAATAAGGTTTTATATAAACTACGTCAAACTTAAATCTATGACATATACAGTGTGGTCCACTTAAGATGGAAACACCACTGTAAAATTACGTTTTTTTTAAAAAAAAAAGATAAAGAATGTAAAACTCTATTTTGACTCATAATACGAAATTCCATTGTCTATAATCAAGGCATACTTTGTTTTTTTTTTTTGGATATCAAAATTAACAAAAACTGTTTAGCAATTTTTTTATCTAAAATCTGGAATCCACACCATTGGATTAAGCACCCTCAAAAATGGGTATGTACCAAGTTTCACAAAAAAGTAATTATTATTAAGGGTAAAATTGGTATTCATAGTTTTTATCAATTTATCCAGAAACACCCATAAATACTGCTTTTCATATTGTGAGTCAAAATAGTTTTAAATTCTTTTTAAAAAAAAACCCGAACCAAATCGGACAATAAATGCGATTTTTACTGTTTTAAGGTAAAATTATGAAAACCATAAATATCAATTTTACCGTTACTAATGAGTACTTTTTTATAAAATTTGGAACTTACCCATTTCAGGGGGTGCTGAATCTAGTGGTGTGGTCAGATTTAAAAAAGTAGGCCTTAATAGATAAAATTAAATTAATAAATTCTCTATTTTTTTTTTAAACCTAACCAAATCGAATAATAAATGCAATTTTTACAGGGGTGTGTCCATCTTAAGTAAGTTACACTGTACATTAATGCTTGTTAGTTACAAAACTTACTAAAGTAATTAAAACAGCTTTAATGTATATTTTAACCTAACAACTATTTTATTATTTCTACCAAAATGGATATTTTTAATATAGTGCTCCCAGACCCAGAAAATAATACAAATATATTCTCGCAAAAATCCCTTAATACATTTTTCCATTACCTACTTTTCGATTTTCTTCTCAACATGGACCAAAACCTCAATTTTTTAAACGTAGCACACCTAGTATTAAAAAATGTCATCTTTCGGCACTTTTCTATATGAGAGCCTTTGTAAAATATTCTACCTACAAGTAAGACTAAAATCTATAGCCAAACTTATAAAGCGGAAATTAGATGACAAAATAAATAGTTTCATTCCAATTTACCCAGATATCAAAAAGCCTTAATGAGTTACAGTCTATTATAGCTTCAAATTTGGTATATTTTATTTTCTTATTTAAATTTTTTTCCTGTTGTAACTCGATACAGGTACATTTTGATATCTAGGTAAATTAGGTTCAAACAATCTACTTTGACTTCTGATTTCAAGCACATAAATGTGGCTACATATTTTAAGATAGCTCTGTAGAAGAATGCCTAAAGATATTCTTTAGATAACTAATCTGTAATATAATGTAAGTAATTAATATTCACAACTTTCTAAATATTACAATAATTGCCAAAATTACAATTTTATTTTCGATATTCGTAAATAACTTTTTAATAATATTTGTAGACATATTGGAGATCGGGGTTTTTTAGAGGTGAGACATTCAAATTTGTTTGTAACTTTAACTGCTTTTTTCAATGACATTTAACGGGTTAGTATATCCATTTCACTATTGAAACAATCAATTCTCGTACCCTTTTTATCTGAAGAATACCTTATTGAAGTTGTTAGATATAACCACAACAGGAATTAATATCCAGTGCACCGAGTAAAAACTGTTTTAGTTTCAGGTAAAGTGTATATTTCCCTAAAATACAACAAAATGTTACTTGAAAAAGTAACTCTATGGCGATGTGCAAAATTTAGAAGAACACCGACATGGTTTGGTGAACTGATATCTTTAGATTTCATAAAAGCAGGCCGATCTCCTTTGTACGTCTCAATTATTTGCCAATCTGAATAACTTTCTGAAGTAATATTTTGATGCATTTTCAGCGGGAAAGACACTTTACCTGAAACCAAAAAAGTCCCTATTTGGTGCCTTGAATACTTCAAATAGGATTATTTCAAAAACGATTACTTCTAACGATTTCAGCAAGGTATACTCATTTTCAGATACAACAGGTAGGATAATCGATTGTTTCAATAGTCAGATGAATACACTAAGCAGCAAAAAAGTTCTGCCATTTAAAGGAAGCTAACGTAGCACCTTTTACTAGTGATGTCAAAATTAGTAACAAATTTGAATTTATCACTCCCAAAAACCTCAATCCTCAGAATGTATGAAAATATTAGAATGTTTTAAAAATTTACCAATTTACAAATATCGAAAATAAAATTTTAACTTTGACACCTTGCATTATTTTACCTATTACTTATGTTGACCCTTTATAATTATAAAATAGAAACAACTTTTAATATTATTATCTGTTATAACTGTAAACATAAGAACCTATTATACATATAAGCTATTATACCTAAATACATGGGACTACATCAAGCTTTGCCAATAACTGTCTAACTTAAAAATTAAATACGTTACAGGATTGGTTCCGTAAAGTGTATTAAGATTAAGAGGAATCTTCAGATTCTTCGTCCAACTCCTTTACGTCATTTATAGAGAAATAATATTTAGAATTATCAACAGTGACAGAATGGTAGTTGATATCATCCAGATGGGTCCTAAAGACTGTTATGCGTGCACCATCATCATCTTCCATTTTAATATTCTCAATATTTTTAGAGATTTGCAAGGCTGTCTTATCCTTTCTCTTGTTAGTAACAGTTTCAGGATTTAACAATACATTTACGTTAGTAATGTCCACTTCTTTCGTCAATGTCATTTCATTGGAGACATTACCTTCCAAAGTCTCCACTTTCCTAGACACTTTTGATTCTTTCTCAATCTTTTTCTGGGCATTTTCGCATTTCAGGCAGTACGTGGTGCCACTTTTTATAAAAACTGAACACTTCTTACACTGATTTATGATCAAAGGAGTGTCCTTCTTTTTTAAATCACTCCTTCCTGGCTTTATCCCAGTTTTCATGTAATCTTTGCATCTGCGACAATACCGCTCGCCTTTTCCGACAAACAATTTACACAGAACGCAACGTAGTACTATGGACAATTTACCGTTCGCCTCAGATACCATTATAGTCTGATTTCTTTCAGTAAGGTATTTGTGTCGAAGTTTGGCTATCATTTCGCTGCGGGAAACCTTAACTAGATGCTGGACTTCAACTGGTTTCGGTTTTTCTTGGGCAGTTCTCACTTGTGTTTCTTGGTTTGTTGCGAGAGACTTTACAGCGGATATGACTGGGTATGTGCAAATAGACGCTCCAGTTTTATTTTTAATCCTACTGACCAGAAGGGGGTCGCTTTGGTAACGACGATTACCTGAAAATATTTCATGAGGTAAGCACATAAGTATGACTGATTTGAATGTCTTACAGCATAACTTGAGTAAAAAATAAAACAATTTAGCTGGGTGAGTGGTTGCTAGGAAATACAAAATTATTCACAATATTTATTACATCACTAGTGTCACATTTACTGCCTAGGCATTGGTTGCTGTTAAATTAAAAATTAAAATTTGTTCTTCAACGGAAATAGTTTTATTTATTGTAAACATTTATAGTGAAATTAGAACAGCCTCTAAGAGATATACCTTGTCCTGTTTGTTTTGAAACATTGAATTCGTCTATGTAGATTAAAGTATTTTCACTAGTAGATGGTTTATGAACTATGTAATTCGCCAAAATGGTTGAATTATTTTAAAAAAATCGCTTCCAATACTTGATGTCCTTGTAGTAGGGATTTTTTTTGCTAACAACTGATTTATGAGTTATGGAATCCTCAATGTAGCCTTCAGCTACTGTATTTCCATCCACCATGCTTTTTTAAAGTTGTGATATCAGCTCCTAAATTTATTAATAGGGAATTCCTATTAATTGGTTATACAGGGTGTTTTCAATTGAAGTAGCAAAAATGAGACCACAGACTCCTTAGCTGAAGATAAAGATTTAAACTAAAATACCTATATCCCAAGTCGCATAATAAAAGGGTAAGAAATCCAAATATTTGCATAACATTTGTAAATCGGGGGTTTTGCGGGCGAAAACTTCAAATTTGTTTCAATTTTGGCGTCACTAGTAGAAGGCGCCACTTGTGGCACACCATGTTTCTTTTAAATGACGGAACTTTTTGCAGCTTAATGTAGCCATCTGACTATCAAAACAATCGAGTTTCCTACTTGTTTTATTTGAAAAGAGTATACTTTGCTGAAGTGGGTAGGAGTAACCATGCATCGAGTAAAAGCTGTTTTGGTTTCGGGTAAACTGCCTTTTCTGCTGAAAATACAACAAAATGCTACTTGAAAAAGTTGTTCAGAATTGTAAATTATGGAGTCGTGTAACATTTCAAGATGATCGGCGAGGTTTGATAAAACCATTTTCAATAAAGCACAAAGATTTTATCAAAGCAGGCCGATTATTTTGAAATTTTGCAATACTCCATAATTTACCGTTCTGAATAACTTTTAAAGTAACATTTTGCTGTATTTTCAGTAGAAAACGTTTTCAATGAGTATACTGAATATTTCATCAATGGGATTTTTCGAAAACTGTTACTCCTAACGACTTTAACAAGGTATACCTTTTTCAGATAGAACAGATAGGAGAATCTATTGTTTCTATTGTCAGATGGATACACTAAGCTGCAAAAAAAGTTCTGTCATTTAAAAGAAACATGGTGTGCCACAAGTGGTGCCCTATACTAGTGACGTCAAACAAATATAAATTTATTGCCCGCAAAAACCCGCGATCTACAAATTGTATGTAAATATTTGGATTTTTAAGAAGTTAAGTATCTACAAATATCGAAAATAAGATTTTAACCTTGACACCCTGTATCTTTTTTATTATGCGACTTGGGATATAGGTATGTTAGGTTTAAACCGATTTATTTTCACCTAAGGAATATGTGGTCTCATTTTTGCTACTTGATTTAAAAACACCCTGTATGCTTTACCATTTGAATATTTAAAAATAATCTATTATCTATTTGTGTAGGTCTTGCGGTACTATATTTTCGATATATGTCTAAATATCCGCTATCTTGTTTTCTTTGATTTTGTAGTTGGCGTGATAGCAATCTATTTCTCATATTTTCAATATCTCCAATTTTTATTTGAAGTAATAATTCATCAATTCGACACAATCCAGTTATGGTAAATATCATTGCCACCTAAAACAATAACAGTCAATATCCTTCGTTTCCAAAAAAAAATCTTTATAATTACCTGTACCTATACCTAAATACGTTTCAAGAATGGTTTTAATTTTAGATATATTCCAATATCGATGTTGTTGTGGATATTCAAATTAGCTCTGGGTGCATACATTTATTGACTATAAGGAAGAAAATTTCATAATTTTGCTTAATTCTGATAAATATACCAATAGTACATTTTCTGAAGAAGACCGCAATACATAATTTTTATTAAATATATTTGCTCATTTACCTTCTTCGATTCATCTGGTAACAAATTACAATCTATTTGTTACAATATGGCGATTACTGTGTACATGTAAGTTATTTATTTAATAACGCTCGTCCCATAGCAACCACAGTTGACCCAATAAATTATTATTATGCATGAAAGAAGTATTATACAATTTTAATAATATAAAATAAATAGCTTTGTTTGCTATTATGATAAAATTAAAATTGAAAGAATTATCTGTTTAACTTGGCAGTAAAGTAGATTTAACGCATTTGCTGCTTTAATAGACTCGGCTGCGCTTCGTCTATTAAATACCAGTCGGGCATTAAATCTTGTACTTTACTGCCTAGTTAAA
This sequence comes from Monochamus saltuarius, assembly GCA_025584915.1. Lineage (NCBI taxonomy): Eukaryota > Metazoa > Arthropoda > Insecta > Coleoptera > Cerambycidae > Monochamus > Monochamus saltuarius. Next base: position 118,999,610 of record CM046721.1, on the reverse strand, counting down.
CAAATACCTATTATACAGTATGCGCCAAAAGTATGGAATAAATTCAATAAAAGGAAACAATTATTTTTTGGGAAAAATCGTCGAACAGGTCGATTTTTAATTTAAAAAATACATATTTTAGCGTAAAATGCGATTTTCAAATGTCATTTGTTTTCGAGTAATGACGTCATCGGTTTTTTTTTAAATGGTAACACCATATTTTTTTCCTTGATTCTGAAAGATCGTTTAATTCTCTATCAGACAGTACTAAAATTTTGCCCTCTTACATAGGAAAGTTTTCGAGGAAATGACGATTGAATGTTAGAAAACGTAAATTTTATCAATAAAAAAGTAATAATTCTGAGGTATGTAAAATAAAATACAATTGATTAAATTTTATACTTAAATTAAATATTCGAATTGCCATCCACCAACTTCTTGACAATGCACAAGTCTGTGAAGAAATTCTTCTTGCACATTATGAAGGATTTCTGGGGTAACTGCGTATTTCGTCCCGAATGCGATTTTGAAGTTCTTCTAAATTATGTGGTTTATTAATGTACACTTTTGACAGTCTTGTCTTTCGAAATAAGATGAAGAAAAAGCATTACAAAATGGCAATAATAGTTAATATTAAAACACAGAAGTTTGCGGTATTTATTATCGACAATACTAATAACTTCTTTTTAGGAATATTTGATAAAGGATGAATAATTTTTATTCATTTATTGAAAAATTAGATATTATACATAAAAATACAATTATTTTGAATAAGAAACTACAAAATAAGGCATTATGTAAACTAAGTCAAACTTAAATTTCTGACCTATAGGTATATGAATGCTTGTTATGAATTACAAAAGTTATTGCCGCAATTATACAGGGTGTTCCAAAATAGAAGGCCATACCCTTAACCACATATTCTTTGGACAAAAATAATGCGACTTTCTTTATGCCATTTTTTATTTGAACGTCTCTGTTTCAATATACAGAGTATTAAAGTTACATTTTCAGAAACTATTTTTGTTAATAATCCCATTGTTTTCTAAGATGCACACTTGAAATTTTGCACGTACTTTTATCTTATTGCGGCATACTTATCATGTAATTTTGGTGAACAAAATTGAAGGGCGAATGGAGGTAACTGCGGAATGCAGTATCCTTTATCCCCTCCAATTATTTATAAGTACGCCTATGCAGCTTTTTCTTGAAATATCAAACGTAGAATTTTCTTCTGATCATTTTACCTTGTAATTTTTTGTTTAAATGCCTCGTTTTGGAGAAAAACGGCAATTTGTAGTGCCCATAAATCTATCATTAACTATCATTTTCAAGTGAAACTGAAATTTTGTGGGTATACCTGTTATTACAATACCTTAAAAAATTACAAAAGAAATAAAATGATCAGAAGAAAATTCTACGTTTGAGATTGCAAGCTGCATAGGCGTACTTAGAAATAATTGGAGGGGATAAAGGGTGCTGCATCCCTCAGTTACCCTCCTTCGATTTTTTTCACCAAAATTACATGATAAGTATGCCGCAATAAGATAAAAGTACGTGCAAAATTTCAAGTGTGTATCTTAGAAAACAATGGGATTATTAACAAAAATAATTTTTTAAAATATAACTTTAACCTGTATATTGAAACAGGGACGCCCAAATAAAAAATGGTATAAGGAAAGTCGCATTATTTTTGTCCAAAGAATATGTGGTTAATGGTATGGCCTTCTATTTTGGGACACCCTGTATAGAGTGCCTAAAGAAGATTTTCTTTTATATATCTAATATGGAATAGTTAACGCATTTATTATTCACTTTTTAGATATTACAATTATTATATTCTTAGTTAAGTAATACTTAGTAAATGCAAAATGTTATACAAGTATATAGTTATAAAATAGAAGTTAGTATTACTATCTAGACTTAGATTATGATATTGAACAGTATATCATCATTAAGTATATCAGTGTATAATTATTATAATGAAATAAATTTAAAAAACTGATATTAAGTATTACGACAAAATAAGTGTCTAAGAGGATAAAGTAATACAAAATAATAAATTTAAAGAATAACATCTAATCTACGATAAAACTAAATAAACTGTTATATCTACTTAAATCAAACAGTATCATACTTTGCCAACAAAAAACTACAATTGGTTCTGAAAATCTTAAAAGACATTTTTCCATCTGTAAAACATATTAAGAAGATTCTTCGTCCAACACATCGCTTATATCATTTATAGAGACATAATAGTGAGAATTATCAATACTGATATCGTCATTGGCATCATCTGCCATTTCAACATTCTCAATATTGTCAGGGATTTGCATGGTTGTCATAACATTACTATCCTTTCTCTTATTATCACAATTTTTAGGACTTAGTGATAAATTTACGTTAGTAACACCCACTTGTTTCATCAACGTAGATTCATTGGTCCTACCATTGCCTTCCAGACTCTTCTGTTTTCCAGACACTTTCGATTCTTCCTCAATCTTTTTCTGGGCTTTTTCGCATTGCAGGCAGTAAGTGATGCCGCTTTTTATAAAAACTGAACACATTTTGCACTGATTCTTGGCTGGTGGAAGGCGCTTCTTCTTTTGTTGCGTAGTGCTTTCTGGTTTTACTCCAGTTCGGACATACTCTTTGCATTTGCTGCAGTATTGTTCTCCGGTTGGGACGAATATTTTACACAGAGCGCAACATAGGGTTATTGAAAATTTACCCTTCGTCTCATATACCACTATGGTCTGATTTTTTTCAGTGAGGTACTTCTGTCGCAGTTTGGCTATCATTTCGCTGCGGGAAATTTTAACTAGATTCTTAGCCTCGACTGTTTTCGGTTCTTCTTGTGCAGTTTTCACTTCTCTTTCTTGGTTTGTTGCGAGGGAATTCACGGCGGTTATAACTGGGTAAATGCAAACTGTATCTCCTATTTTATTTTCAGTCCCACTGACTGCCAGAAGAGGGTCGTTCTGGTAATGACGATTACCTGGAATTATTTCATGAAGTAAATACATTTGCATGACAGATTTGCATTTCTTACAGAAAGGTATAAGTATAATATTATGAACTCTGTACAAAAAATAAAACAATTTGGCAGGTTGCTTGAAAATAAATAAATTATTCTCAATTTTTGTTAACTCACGGAAAACAAATTTATTATTATTATGCAGAAAAGTATAAATAAGGTAAATAACTTAAGCACATAATAGTTATTTATTGTATAAGTATTTTAAGTAGCATTTAATTCAAGCAAGAATGTTCGGCGTTTATATTCTTAAGTGGATAATACACGAATGTAATACAATGTCTTATCCACAATCACATCACAATCATATTTGTGGAATTATAATTATTGGAATTTAATAAATTGCACGATTTGATATTTCTTAGTACTCAATGAAACATAAACTTGATATTGCAAGGAAAATAAAGTTGTTCCTTACAAGAAGAGACATCCATAACTTGTGCAAATTTTTCACAAACCTCGGCAGATGTTATGCGTTCCGAAAATGATGGCAGCAAGGCTTCAAGGGTTGTTAATAGAGGAAAGGAAGTTAAATGTGATAAAACAAAAAACGAAATGTGTATTACTATAAATGCAAATGTTGATGTTAATAAGTAAGTAAATTAAACTCAGGTTTTCCCTCAGTTTTGCTGATTAAAAACTATCCTACATAGAAGTAACCAACTAGAATAGAATATATAGGCAATCGCTATAAAATGTATGAATAGTGCCTTGGTTTTTAAAAATTGTTCATTTGAAAGGTCGTCCAAAATCAGAAAAGTAATGTTTTATGTTGTCATTTTTTAATAATATTGTAGCATTTATATATACAACAACACCAATGTGGAAAATTACCACTAATTCATTGACAGGCTAATGTCACTTTTGTCATTGTCGATATTTAATTTCAAACAATTTTAATTTATATAATAATTTTTATAGTTAGATATTTGACTCAAATTAAAGGAGGCCACCTGAAGAAACAATCCTAAAAATGCAGAAATAGGTCAGATCTCATCTAATGTGGTTGAATTGTCGAATTCCCAAAAGTTCTCAAAATCGTAGAACGAAAACAGAGAGTTTTTCGAAACGTCAATAATACGGTGCGCGATAGTGATGTGATTTTTGTTATTTTTTACTTATTTGCTCTTTTCAGTGTGAGATTTTTTGGTTGGGCAAATTTAGTTTCAAAAATAACCCTTGACTGTTCCGTTTGGCGCAAGGGATTATTTAATTAATCTTTATTATTTTTTCAGAAGTGTGGCAAAAACCCAATAAAACTAAAGAAAAACTAAAATTATGCCACAAATAAATAGCTTCAGACAATATAAATAAATAAGATTTGAAAGACTTGCTTGACTTCTACATATATCATTATAACAAATTTATATTCATATGACTTTCTTATACATCTGGTCAACATGTAACATTTTAATTTGCAATAAGTATTTATTTATTTATTTATTGTAACAATCAACAGGCAGCTTGGCCCAATTATAGATTGTGTATAAACAGAGGTAATCTAAATCTATTTCTGAATTTAAAAACTAAAAACTTATTGAACATTTTATTTTATTTATTTATTGAACATTTTAATACGTCTTATACCTAATATTTAATATAACTTATTACGTAACATTTTCTTCGGTCTAGAATGCTTTGTCTTAAATTTTCAATATGAACGTCATGGCTGCGTCTCATGTTTTAATAAAAGATAGCCTTGTTTAAATTTTTTTGCGCATAAAATACGACTCCTAAAATATAAGGAATACGTTTATTATTCAGTATTGCATAATACAGGGTTGATATACTCACACAAATTAAATAAAAATTTGTCCTTGTAACTTATAATGTCATTGAACTCGACTACAAAATAAAATAATAATAAAGCTATACATGCAAACAAAAAATAATTACGTAAAATATTGTGCGAGATGTAAGTGCTTACATCTAGTGGTCATTGGCTATTCAACGCTGGATTTCAGTAGTCAGTGACCACTAGATGTAGACACTTACATCTCGCGTACTCATGTCGTTCTGTCTGGCTATAACAGGAGAGGAAACAGCCAATGTTGGTCGTCGGTTGTCTCGCCTATGGTAAACTGATTAATGCTTGAGGCCGGTTTAAGTCTGGAGGTCCCGCTGGCGACTAACTATGACTGTTTGGTATAGGTTTATCAGGAGTAATTCAATGCTGGTCGGGGCATTAGCCCGACGAGTAGTTGTTACCTCAAATTCTGCTTTTACACGTAAAATATTATTTTCTTAATTTTATTGAACTTCAAATTTAACTAGTTACCGCAACAGTTTCCACAACAGTTACATCTCACCTGCACTCAATTTATATGTGAAACTACATATGAAGGAACAGCCAGTTCAATTGTCGGTCATCTCACCTATGGGATACTGATGAGGGCTAACAAGCCCGAAACCGGTCTATGTCTGGTGGAGTGGCCGACAAAGGGTTCTTGGCTGTTTCACACAGATACTGCAGGTATAATTCAATGCCGGTCGGGGCATTAGCCCGCGGAGTAGTTGTTTCCTGCAGTATTATTTATAGAAATATTCTCAAGGTTTATCAAGCATCGGTAGAAATAAATAACTTCGTATTAGGAAAAACTATCTAAATTAAGTATTCCTGTCACTAATTTTTTCGCAGTAAAATTATTTTTTTAGTCAAATCTGCTGTGCATGTATGTACAGGGTCTTCTAATTTCGTTGTAACGGAAACTTCAAATGGTAGAAGAATGCTATTTTCGCGACACTGAGCTACTTTTTAGAGAAACTTGATATGCCGCAATCAGAATTTTCATAGACCTTTTCGTTTTTGAGATACAGGGAGAAATAAAAAAAATGATTTTAAGAAATTCTTTGTGTCTCAGAGAATAGCTGAGATATTGGAATGGTGAAAATTGCTTCAGATAGACTGTTTTTACGTAAAATTCAGTAGCGTACTTGTAATTTGAATACAGGATGTCTCTTTTAAAATATGACCCAAACATATACAAGGTTTTCCTAAATAAGTGTCGCAAACGAAAAACTGGAAATTCCTCTTGAAAAAATAAATATTTTTTTTTCCATTTTTCTCTCTGGGCTTTCGTTCTCGAGATATACGGTGTCAAAAGTTTAATTTTTTTTTTCAGCTTTATCTTAGGAATCGTTTGAACTACAGGATTGAGCTTTTGCAAACACATTACCACTGTTAATACTTTTTCGCAGAATAGTATGCGCTTAGCTTAAGGGAACATAGAACTTCATTCAAGGCGACGATATTTTAACAAATATTTACCTGAAAAAATAAAACGGTGAAAAGTGTCTAATAGTTTTATTATCTTCAATTACATTTTTTTATTTCAGTTATTTATTTCGTTCTTCTTTTGCATATGCCTGCATAGATGCTGCTTCAAATTTGATTTCAGTTTAGCTTCAAAAGAACACCCCTCTATATAACATTTGAAAGATGGTTGTTTGCCACACTCGAACCTTCGGTGTCTATAGAGGGACGCATAATGCCTGTAAGACCTTTGGCAGTTCGGACAAGTGTATGAACTTTTACCTAAAATGAAACAAAGTTAGGAATGTAATAGAAATGGACATATTTTTTGAATATTTAGACATTTTAAATAGAATTTTTACGTTTTGGAAGCTTCGATAAAATATTTAAACTTAATTTATATGAAAATACGTAACAATTAATGTTAGCTGAGACAAGAAATCGCTGGCAAAACAGGACAAGAGTTTCTTCAGAAATTGAATTTGTTGCAAACACGTTCTTAGAGCAAAATTTATAGAGCATTTATAACTGCTAATGTAGTCCTATAAGTGTGTACAATAACACAATGTTACAGCAACAGTGCTTATAGAATCAAATTACTGTAAAACCGATGCAAAATACTGTTTTATAGAATTATACCATCTCCTGTGACACTTTTATACAATAATTATTCCGTAATGTCGCTTATAGTTTAATTATAGAACTATTGTATAAGCCGTTGTTAAGTTACAATTCCGCCGCTGAAAACAAATTACAAATATGGAAAATGTTATCGAACTTAGAGAAAAAGCTCTTTAAAGCAGTTATAGAGAATAATAATACAGTTGTTATAAAATCATTACAGAGTAAATAAGTAACAAAAGCCTTTTTGTTCCATAAACGCTATAGAACTATCATTTATATATGTAGGTTTTCCATACCCCCATCTGACGAAACCTGCCGAAATTCATCAATATAGAAAACAGTTTTTTTTATTAAATTTCCAGCAGCATAGGAAGTATAAGGTTAACTGAGGGCGCGTCAAAAAAATTACGATTATGTACTACATATATCACGATAAAACTTTTTCCGCATTAAAATGTACTGCTCCCTGATGGACAAACCAACTAAGCAATTCGTAATGTGAGTACTCCTAAGCAGGCTGATTAGGTTCATCTTATTGGTTCTTATTGGCCCATCCATATTATTTCTAACATGTGCGATACAGACACATTTTGTTTTTAGAAGATACAATTAAACGATTTTAAAGTTCTCTAAACAGAACACCATGCAACACAAAAATTGTATAACGAAGTGCTATATAATGTTTATGAGATTGCTTTGTACTTGTGTTATAAAAATTGCTTAAGACCTGTGAAAACGTTTATTCAACAATAATTCTATTTCCTGCAAACCTTACAGAACCGCTTAAAGAACTGTGCCCATTTTTATGGTATAAGTGTTGTAAGAACGTTTTGAAAATGTTCTTACAACAAACAAAATTTGCTCTCGTAACGTTCTTACGATTTTTATAGAACAGGAAATTGTTAGCTGGGAATGGTACTATAGTCCTATGTTCAGATACTCTGTATAAAATAAGTTAGAACACTTTAGAGCAAGTTAGAATGTTACAAATTGTTCCTTTATAATTTGAAATTTAAAAATTTTATTAAGTGAAACTCACTTTGCTGCGACTCTCTAACGTTGCATGCTCCAAAATCGAATTTTCTCGACAATGAAGAGTTTTACGGAAAATTATCAAGTGTGAACAAATATTTTAAACATCCTGATGTTATGAAAAAACGTCCATAGACATACGTCAGAATAAAACGGGGGTATAAAATAACCCCTTTCCCCCCGTTCCACCAATCTCTCTCTCTCTGGCATTTGGTTAATAACAAGAAGTCTCTTTATAAAACTTCGAAATAATACGCGAAAATCCGAAGAAATTATAACTAAAAAACAATTTCAAAAGTTCAGCTTTAACACCTTGTATCTTTTAACGGAAGCATTTTTGCATATAGGTAAGTATTGTTAAATCATCATATTTAGCCGCCAAAAATATGCAGCTAACGGGATGACCTGTTTTTTGTTACACCCTGTATAAATGCAATATTTATTTTTTCATCTTTAATATTACCCCTTCTTATATTTACAGAACTTCTTGCCACAACAAAATATCTTGTCTGGTCTCGTAATACTTTTTTTAAATTTATACTGTCAACACTAGTAAAGATTATATTATGAAAAATAACTTTCAGTCATAACTTCAGTAGTATAGGATTCCTTTACAATAGGTAGTAAACAAGAGGTTCATATTAAAATTGTAAAATATTTTTCTGGTGGTATATTTAGTATGCCAAAAAAATCTACATGAAATATGTATTGCAGCGATAGAATAGTTCTATTACTCCAGTTATAAACCATACTTTTGTAGCTAACAATATTTTATATAAGTAACATAAAATTCAACAATAAAATTTAACATTGCAAGAAATTGTGGATATGCAAAATTGTTTCTAATCGACATGGCACATTTTCAACGCTCTTCTTAGAAGTATATTTCCTGAAAAATGTACTGCTGAGTGCTTAAACATGCTTTCAATAATTATTGCAAACCTTTATTCGTTTGTTACATATATCCTTCAGTGACGTTATCTGCCACACAAGTCTGTGATAAAATTTGATGTCGCCTCGTGTGTTTCCTCAAGTTCTCCTTCAATTTACAAGTGAAAGTACATTCCGGATAGTCGCAAGCAAAGAGGGGGTTCTTTCCACATTCAAATTTCACATGCTTATAAAGGGAAGCCTTGTGCTTATAACCACGGTTGCATTGAACGCAGCTATATGCCTTTGCACCTAAAATATTTATATTTTTTTAATATACAGAAAGGTCATAACAAAAGTATAAAACAAAAGATTATTTCAGTTTACACAAACGATAAAATATAGATAAACTAAAATCAGTTTCCAGTTTACCTTTGTGTTAACAGTTCTTACCTTCTGTTATATAGGGTGTCAGAAAAAACAGGTCATCCCGTTAACTGCGTATTTTTGGTAGTAAAATATGACCTTACTTACACATACAAAAATGCCTCCCTTTAAAAGATGCAGGGTGTTAAAATTGAATTTGTTTTTTCGCTACAATATCTTCATTTTTTTTAAATAACTTAAATACACTCAGGTGCAAAAAAAACGCAACAGTAAAATTTTTGGTAAAGTTTGAAGAGTCACAACTTTTTTGTTTTTAGGCTGATTTTCATAATTTTTTTATAAAACTTTAGATAAAATGATCAACTTTAATCCACGTATTTAGTCGTTTGATAAATGTTGGCCTTTAATTATTATACAGGTTAATTCAAAGGTTGCTTCATGACCTTTAATTTTAAAACGCCCTGTGGAATAATTTCTGTTACTAAATTTCTGTAAAAGGTCAATATTCATTAATAACCATTCATTTACTACATTCTGTTTCTTGGTTCATGTCTTATGTGCATTGGTTCATTTTTAAGAGCAAAATATATATGTCACTATTTAAAAGAAATTTGTTTATTATTTAACAAACCAATTCAACTTCATCTTAAGTAACCTAAAGAAACATTTTTTAAAACTTAACCCATTTTGTATTGCCACCTCTGGCTCTAATAATGCTCATATGGCGGTTCATATTGTTCATTGTTATGAATATGTCTGAGGAATATTTTGCCATTCCTCCTGAAGGGCTAGACGGAGCTCATTTGTCTGCAGCGGGAGGTAATTTCACGATCTTCGACTCGCCTACCTAGCATATCCCACACATGCTCTATGGGTTCAAATCAGGCGAGAATATGCTGGTCAGTTCATTTTGTTGATTTCAACTTCCGCCAGGTATTGTGTGACACATCTAGATGTATGGGGCCGCGCATTATCTTACATGAGGATAAAGTTATTACCGAAAATTACAGCCCCACACAGCAAGATGTGTCACACAATACCTAGCGGAAGTTGAAATCAACAAAATGAACTGGCCAGCATGTTCGCCTGATTTGAATCCCATAGAGCATGTGTGGGATATGCTAGGTAGGCGAGTCAGAAATCGTGAAGTACCTCCCACTGCGGTAAATGAGCTCTGTCTAGTCCTTCAGGAGGAATGGCAAAATATTCCTCAAGACGCTATTTGTAACTTAATAGACAATATGGACCGCCGTATGAAGGCACTTATTAGAGCCAGAGGTAGCAATACAAAATATTAGGTTAAGTTTAAAAAAAATGTTTCTTTAGGTTACTTAAGTTGAAGTTGAATTGATTGTTAAATAATAAACAAATTTCTTTTAAAGTAGTGACATATATGTTTATTTTGCTCTTAAAAATGAACCAATGCACATAAAGACATGAACCAAAAAACAAATTGTAGGAAATGAATGGTTCTTAATGAATATTGACCTTTTAAAGAAATTTGGTAACGAAATTATTCCACAGGGCGTTTTAAAATTAAGGTCATGAAGCAACCTTTCAATTAACCCTGTATAATGACTAAAAGGCCAACATTTATCAAACGACTAAATACGTAGATTAAAGTTGATCATTTTATCTAAAGTTTTATAAAAAATTATGAAAATCAGCCTAAAAACAAAAAAGTTGTGACTCTTCAAACTTTATCAAAAATTTCACTGTTGCGTTTTTTTGCACCTGAGTGTACTTTACAATAGTGGTGTGATTCAACGAATCGTCGAGACTTTATTCCTCAGCGTAGTTAGTTTCTCACAATATTGTTAAAAAATATATACAAGGTGAGTCAGAAATAAACATAATATTTTGGTGTCTAGTACCTCCAGCTTAGTGTTGACCCATTCTTTCTGACTCACCGTGTATAAAAAAAATTGTCTGCGTCGGACCAGACGGTGGAAGTTATACTTCTTTGGCCATTCTCATACACCCACTCGTACGTACAAAAAAAAATTCTTAAAAAAAAAAATTCTTAAAAAAAAAAATCTTAAAAAAAAAATATATATATATATTATTATTATTATTATTATAATATTCTTAAAAATTTGTTCTTAAAAATTTGTTCTTCCAAATTTGTTCTTCCTTTTGAGCGTGACGCGGTTTCTCAACCAACATCCCATCCCAATGTGTCTAACGGGCGCAAAGAAGTATAACTTCAAAAGAAACATTAAATTATTCTATATGTCAGTAAAAACAATTTTATTAATTCAAAATATCACAATGTTTAACGAATAATACGATTAACAATAATTATGTTATATGACGTTTACTACAAATATAAAATACTACTAACTAATAGAGAAAATATTTACATTCTACATTTCTTAATCAAAAATGTAGTTGGTGAGTTTGTAAAATTTTATGTACTGGTTTAGTTTATTTCCAAAAGACTTTTTACAAAATTATATTCATCATAAACATCAATTATTTAATACAATAAACCCAAATAGGTATATTTTTAACCACTACAAACTTATATTTACATGTTAAAAATAGTCTTCAGTAATGTTATCCGTCAAAGAAGGCTGTAACGAGTGCTGATGTCTCTTGGCATGTTTCGTCAAATTTCCTTTCAATTTGCACGTGAATGTGCATCCTGGATAATCGCAAGCAAACAAAGGGCTTTTTCCACATTCAAATTTTATATGCTTGTAAAGGGAAGCCTTATGCTTGTATTGACGGTTGCATTGGACGCAGCGATACGCCTTCGCACCTAAAATATTTATATTTTTTTATGTTTATAAGAACATCAACATAAGATTAAGCTTTAGCTGTACAACTGAAGATCTCTTCAATCCGAATTTCTTCACAAAAGAAAAATGTGCATACTTATATACCTATGTATATGTTACAGTTAAATATGCTTCTATTTCTTTAATTAAGTACATATTTTTGTCACGAAGTATTAGTTATTATATTACAGTACAGTAGTCATCACTTACCTCTATACAGGGTGATTCAGATCTTAGTATAGAGGACTATTACAAATACAATTTTGTAACAAAAAATCAAAAAGAGCAGTCCGAAAATGATTTAAATACACTTCTGCACAGCACTGGAAAATGGTCCACGGTAAAACCTTAACTTGCGCAAGGCAAAGCACACAGTCGGCGACCGACAAGGCGGCAAAGTGTAATTTATTTATTTATTTATTTTCCTTTATGACAATATTAATTGTTGTATAGGAATAGTCATGTTACCTTAGGTCTAGTAATTAAAAACTAAAATATTCATCCAAAGAATAAAAACATTTTTCTTTTAGAAATTCGTTTAACCTCTTTTTAAACATCGCTTCCGTAGTACTCTGACTTACATTTTGCTGCAACATATTAAATAGGTCCCATAAATTTAGTTGTTACTGGTTATTTTTAATCTAGAAATAGGCTCATACATCTTATTCTTTTGTCTTATATTTACCTTATTATAACGGCTATTTAAAACAAAGTTCTATTCTTAAAAACATATACACTAAATTCAAAAATATATATACAGGGAAAGTTAAAATTTCAGATTCCTTAAAAATAGGTTTACAAGACAGCCTACTTGGTATACCGATCATACACCTTAAAATTCTTTTTTGTGCTATAAAAACGTTAGAACTTAATGTGGAATTGCCCCAAAAACAGACACCATACCTTAAACGTGAGTCAATTTGTGCATAATATAACGCTTTAATTTGTCCTTTACTTAGAAATGGTTTAATATTTCGAAATAAATATGTTAATGAAGAAATTTTGGATATCAAAGCGCATTCCGAGAAACTTGACAGTTTCCTCGCATTTAAATTTAGTATTACTAAGATTGATATCCAAATTGTCACATTTTCTTTGCCTGTTGTGAAATCGTATTACCTGAGTTTTAGAAATTTTGTTAATTGAAATAATTATCTAACAAGGTTAGGATATACTTGCAGTTGTGTTGGATTAATTCATCAAATATGCTAGAAACAATAGCAAAGCTATCATCCGCATACATAGTGAAATGTGCAGAAGATGTTATGTGCTCAATATCATTTATATATAAAAGAAATAGAATGGGTCCCAAAACAGATCCTTGAGGAACTCCCATAATTACATCTAAACATGTTGATGTTACACATTTCACTATATGCTGCCCAGATGTAATACAAATTGTAATACAAAATTGAAAGAATTTCTCAAGGAAAAAACTAAAAAAAATTATTTTATATCACCAAATTCAACTGCTTTTGTTGCTATCGTTATAATTATTTAATTAAATGGTGGTTTTTACCTAATAAAATAATTTGACATACCTGATGTTACAACAACTGTTCAAAATTTTGTCCACCGACGTGTAAACATATTTCGGCCCATCTTACTACGTTTCTACGAACTACACCACAAATGTTTCTGACTCTTGTCAGAACCACCACTAGGTTGCAAATTTCCCGTATCCGCCCGCGTTGCATTATCACGTAAAAGTAACTGCATTTGGGCATGTTTACCGGGAAATAATTCTGCGTACAGACGAGAAGCTGCTAAAGCATTTTGTCTTTATCATAAATTAAAGCGATATCCACCAATTCCGAGATGCTATTGTTGACACTTGAAAAACTAACGTAAACACTATTGCAAAATAGTTAATACTAAAATCGGATTTCAGCATTTGAAATCGCCTAGGCTTACGTGGAGAGAACGCTAGAGACTTACAACTTCAATAATTGTTTCACGAAAACTAAGGATTTTATAAATATTTCTTTTACGATATTGACTCCAAATTTCATGACGCATCTATTCCCATTTTTTTTGGATAAGTTGTAAATCACCCTGTATATCTGCCGTTCGTTTATTACGGGTTTGTAAAATAACAATAACAACATTGATTAAGTGCTTTTTAATATATTTCAACAAATGTGAGTGTGAAATATACAAATTTTAAACAATATATATTTCTTAATGGATATGGGTGTCATCCATCTTTTTTACTTCGAGGTCTTGGCCGTCTTTGCTAGTCCTGAGTTTTATAAAGGCAGGACAATTCCTTAAATGGAAAATAAATATACAGTAGAATACAAATAATTGTATACCAAGTAGAGCAGTAGCACTGATAATAATGGATGTGAAATGTTAGAAATAAATTTAAAATCAGTATTGATCGTGACACATAGCAAACTCATTTTATATACAGGCTATTTTCATTACCCTTATTTTAAATGGTAATAGTACTTATATCAAACGTTTCTTAAAACAATTTTTAAAATTTAACTGGATGGGTCGTTTCTGTGGTGTATCCTTTCATATCACTGAAATGAAATTTTATATTATGATGACCGGAATGTTAATCAAGATGCGCGAATTGATTACTCGTGGTCAGCGCCATATTTGTTTTGTGCCTCCTAGCAATGGCGGAGCAATAAAGATTTAGTTGATTGTGAATTGAAATGAAATTTAATCCTGGATATGAAGAATTATTTGGTGCTATATGCTGGTTAATTTTACGGTCCCTTATAAAACATGACATTCTCCACCAATAACACCCACAAAAATACACAAAGAATAACACTAACGAGATACAAGATAAAATAATGTACTGGTTAACACTGTACGCCACTGACGTGTTTATAAACAAAATAATGGGAAATTAAGAACACAATTCATATCGTACGTCCACATGATTGTGTCTCTCGTACCCACATACATAACCAATGAAGTATTTCTTTCCTGAGTTTCATGTGCCTCCTTTTGTCTGTTCCTAGGTTTGTTACTTTATATGGATGCGCAGTGGAACTAAGAGCATTCCACATCGTACATTTCAGTGTTTTATATACGAGAACCTAACCTAACCTAACTTTAAAGATACATGAATTGATTATTTTCAACAAGTCGTATTTTCCAAACCAAAGAAAATATTATGCATACCATAGAAGAAAATCCTTCAGTACTCGTTCAATAGCAAACAAGGAAAATGTTTCCCATTATACCAATCTCCAAGAAAACCTATTTTAACTCTATTATACATAAAATGTTCAAGAACACCTCAAGAATTTCCAGGAAATTTATTAATGGCTTTTAAACCAGCAAGCTCACGATTAAAACTTTATCGCCTTATTCTTGTGACAGATGAATCTAATTATGGAGCCATTACATTGCTAACACCAATAACTAGCAGGTTTAGAATTGACTGGACTAGTATTGTGAATGGATTATCCTGCAGCAGGTAGACCGTAGACCAGCTATATTTGAGGGGAGGATTGCCACGCTCTCTGCGGGTATGGTAGAGTGTAAGAATGTTGACATGAGTCAATATGATTTATACCGGTCGACATTTAAAATTAGGTGATAGTAAATGAAACCTTCATGCCTATCATCATCATCATCTTTAGTAACTCTAAAGCTCTATGTGTGATATTTCTAAGAATTTTAAAATTCTTATGACGTGACAATTTAAAATCTGTAATATTAGAGTACTTACTTGTTCACAGCACACTTATAATCTATTTCGTAGTACACTAACTCAGGTTTTAGAGGTATCTTTGTTTTACCCCTGTTTATGAGCTTCCTTGACTTTGCCTTGCTAAATCTCAAACGGTTATCAAATTCATATTGTCGGAAAAACGCACATAATGCGTTATAAGTCGGAAAACGCATTCCCACAAAAAATTTAAGAAATCTCTGAAGCTGGCTGCAACCTGAAAACGTAAGAGATCAGGAAAAGGTAATATAATTACTACGCTGGTTATTTCTTTCTCTGGCTTTATATATATATAAACAACCAATTGATGATGATATGGAAGAATCGAAACGTGGATCTTAAAAACTAATAACGAAATTTTGTACCAACGAAAAAGTAATGTCGCTTATAGTTTAATTATAGAACTATTGTATAAGGCGTTGTTAAATTACAATTCTGCTGCGGAAAACAAATTACAAATATGGAAGCTGCTATCAAACTTAAGAGAAAAAACTCTTTAAAGCAGTTGCAGAGAATAATAATACAGTTGTTATAAAATCATTATAGAGTAAATAAGTAACAAAAGCCTTTTGGTTCCATAAAGAAACGCTATAGAACTATCATTTTTTATATATTATGTAGGTTTCCCATAGCCCCATCTGACGAGACCTGCCTGTAATAGTACGAAATATTTTGATCAAAGTATAATGGGGAAATTTGTATAACATAGTCGTGACTTGTAAAAATTATTATCTGCTTCCAGAAAGAAAATTTCATTACCATAGATAAGATTTATTTGATTGCTAAGAGAAATTGATTTTCTTATAGAAATTTAGTAACATATTTAATTTAGACCATTCCAAACCTTAAACATTTTCACTTTTAGATGTTGAACAACAACAATACTGTGAATACTAAGTAGTTGCTTACGAAGCATATTTGCTCTATAATCATTGCAATCGACACAAAAATGTCATATTAGTGAGAATCCATTGGAAGTACAAGATGAAGCCTTTCTTTCTGTCGCCATATTGTGAAGAAGGAAAAAAATCTTAATTAAAAATATGTACAATATAAATAGGTGAAATGATATCAATAATATGGATATACTTACTTTCTGACTATTTTATGTACAGTTGGTTGTTAAATTCATCAATTTAGAAAAAAAAATTTTTATTAAATTTCCAGCATCATAGGAAATATAAGGTTAACTGAGGGCGCGTCAAAATATTACCATTATGTACCACATATTTCACGATAAAACTTTTTCCGCATTAAAATGTACTGATGGACAAACAAATTAAGCAATTCGTAATAATGTAAGTAAGTACTCCTATGCAGGCTGATTAGGCCCATCTTATTGATTCTTATTGGCCCGTTCATATTATTTCTAACATGTGCGATACAGAAACATTTTGTTTTTAAAAGATACAATTAAACGATTTTAAAGTTCTTTAAATATAACACCATGCAACACAAAATTTGTATAGCGAAGTGCTATAAAATTTTTATGAGATTGCTTTGTAAGTGTGTTATAAAAATTCTTTAAGACTTCTATAATTATTTCCTGCAAGCTTTACAGAACCGCTTAAAGAACTAAAAGTTTCTATAGAACGGTGCCCATTTTTATGATATAAGTGTTGTAAGAACGTTTTGAAAATGTTCTTAAAACAAACATTGCTCTATAAAATTTGCTCTGGAAACGTTCTTACAATTTTTACAGAACAAGAAATTGTTAGCTGAATAAGAAGGAACTATTAGTCCCAAAATTTCCATATTTCTTAGTGTTCACATTTTTTTTCAAATTTTAAGTTTCAGAGCCTCCATGTATTATATTTCTGTACTATTGAAAATATATATTTAATTCGACAAATGTGCAGGGTTATTCATTATATTTAGGCCAACATAGACCACATTATATTTAGTTGTTACAAAATAATGTTTCGAATAAAAAATTATAATTTACATTTTCAGGTTATCCACAGAAGACTATTTTAAATCATAGTAGTAATTCAGATCACGTAGTAATTTAGAATAAAAAAAAGACGTACATGCTTATATCATTTATATTTCCATCACTTATTTATAGTTACAAACTTCACTCAGGATTTGCCAATAATAATTTTAACATATTAAAAAACAAGTGACATTGTGAAAAAGTAAATGAGTTTGAAGTTGAAAAAAATCAATACTTACTTTCGGAAACGTTTCTCACATTTTTCAAAATATGTAGAAATTTTAAAGATTTGTATATCTTCTTGTATAGCAACAAGAAAAAAATAGCTATGCAAAATGAATAGCTTTTCTACAAATAAATTTTAAAAATCAAAATACTAAGGTACAAGACTAAGCAAATGCCCTTTAAAATAATTAATTTGTTTTTCGTATTACCGCTAATGAAGTAAACAATAGGATAATTCCCAACAATTTTTCAAAATGTAAGACAACATTGCAATCATTTACCTAGTATTGTTAACCTCAAACCTATATACTTGCGACAAGAATTCAGACGACTTACGTCATACGAACAAATGAATAATTCATTATATTTTCATCAAGATGTTTAAGAAACTGCAACTGATAGTAATAAAACTATATACTACACTAAAAGTTTGCATTATATATTGCACTAAATTGCAAAAAATGATTGTTTTTAACGCGATCAAATATCGAAAATTATGTTGACAATAAAAACAAATGTGTAACGTTAGTCGTGACGTAAGACGTCTGAATTCTTGACGCGAGTATATTAACATAGTTGTGTATCGTACAAACTTCCTTCATATTTCTTAAATCTTTATATCTGAGGCAAAATATTCAGTTATAAAAGAAATTTGTGTTATTTCAGGAAAGTCACTTGAATTTTAACCCCATGATTCACATACAGGCTGTAATATCAAAGTAGGTCATCGTGGTAACAGCGTATTTTTGGCGGCAGAATATGAAGTTTTAATCCAGCTTACCTATATACAAAAATCGTTCCCTTAACTATACAGGGTCTTAAAACTGATCTTTTAAAATTGCATTTTCGGGGATCACTCAAATATTATAAAGATATTAAAAGCGGTTTTCTCCACTTTTTTGTGGCGTTCGCCTATGGATGATTTTTAATAACGTTATAATGTTGACATTTAATAGACGCAGATCTATTCTGTGACGCTGATCGTTACTATTACCATTTATTAGGAAAAATGTGTGATTTACATTCAAATTCTGACGATATACCGAGCGATATCGAAGAAGCGGCCAGAAATGCCGTATGTTCACTGATTTATGAAAAATCCAAAGCGATATATGACTTGGCTTCATAGACCTTATAAATCATGGACGCGCCCAAAACCGTTTTCTGCCTATACAAATCGTTGATGCTCAAATGTGTGCGACAGAGATAGAGCTAGTCCGGGCAAAAACCCACAGATCATTGGCCGAAAAAAAAACAAAAACCGTAAATGACAAACGTATGACATTTACAGTGACAGACCGACTCCACCATAGTTTATGAGTCTTTAAAAACTAATGCTAATAAACACACTAAACACAACTAAATCACAAAAGGCACACAAATCATTAACAATATTAACAGGAAAGGTTATGTTTATATATTTTTCTGTCATAGAACATCTGTTTATGCCCGGACTAGCTTCATCCTTCTTGTACACATCAGGACACCGGACCTCTCTTTCTAGGGCCGGTCCATGATTTATAAGGTATATGCTTGGCTTATGAAAAATTTGAGATATGGCGCGAACAGAAGAAAGTAATACACGTCAATGAGAAAGCATATTTTGAAGATAAAAAGAATTTGAAGGCTTCTACGCTATGGACACAGTACTCCATGTTGAGAAGTTATTGCTTCATTTAGTTGTCAGTTTATTAATTCGCATTTTTTGCTTTAGGGTGTAGGTTGTGGGAATAGCCGATGCAAGTCAGATTTAACATTTTTTCGTGTTGAAAATGTTACAGATGAGGAGACATATTTTCGAGTAAACATTCCAAATATAAAAACCACAAGTAATTCATGAATTTGTAATCACCCCGGGATATATAGAAGAACTAAACTTCGTGGACATTATCAGGAAGTATAGAAACCTACGCCCGGAAAATATTAAACACAATAGATTCTTTGTTAGATATGGAAATGGTAAATGTGGTGTACAACCAGTAGGAATTAATACTATTGGTCAGTTACCAAAGATGATTGCTCAAATGATTGGTTTGCCGAATTGTGCATTATTCACGGGGCACTGTTTCCGAAGATCTTCGGCAATTTTACTTGCAGATTCTGGGGCCAATATTTTAAAAATAAAACAATGCGGCGGCTGGAAGTCAAATTCTGTTGCAGAAGGATATGTTGAAAATTCTATAGAAATTAAAAAAACAATTTCCGGTGATATTCTTGGAAAACCGAGTAATAACCAATAACATATTCCGGAATATTACTGCAAGTTCAACAAATAAGATTTCTTCTGGAATTAGTTTCAACAACTGTTCCAACTGCGTTGTGAATATTTGTAACTAAATAATAAATTATTAATAAAATGTCATTTATAAAGTTACTGACTTAAATAAACGTTACTTTATAATTCTTCTGTTGTATTTTGTTTTGCATAAAAAACTTTTCCTAACCAGTTGGATAATAGTTTTATTATGTAACTAGTTACATAAAGTAGAACGTTTTGACACTTGTTTCGATAACAAAACATGTTACTTTCTATGTTAAAGTTAGAAAAAATCACTTTTTAAATTCCAATTTTGACATTTTTTTTATTACGGCAAGTTGGCTTAAATGGCAACATTTTGAAGTGAAAAATCTGGTATGTCTAGTCTAGTATAGTAGAGTTAAATTCTCATACTTTACCGCTAAAAATACGCAGTTAGCGGGATGGCCTACTTTTTTGTTGTGCTATATGCCACCTACCTAAATATTATAAGTAGACATATACACAGATTCGTTTGCTACAACTTTTTAGTTGTAGCAACTAGATTTAATATATATTTCAGTTGCAACAAACTACACTAAACCAAATATTTACACTATCAGAGTACCAGCAAGTTAATAATTCTGGCTGAATGGCTTCTCGTCATAGTATTTGAAATCAAATTTTATGGCTGCACCGGCAGCATGCTTGTATTTGAAATGACGATCCAAATTGCCTTTTACTTTGCAGGAGTACTTGCAGCCTTCCACGTAGCACACAAACTGAGGTTCCTGGTTGCATTCGTACTTTTTGTGTCTCATCAGATTGCCTTTGTATTTGTATCTCCTGCTGCACAACGGACACCAAAATGGATATTCTAAAAAAATAGCGTCAGTACTTTTTCTTTTATTCCTCGAACAAGTTATAAAAGAAACAAATCATGAAATCAGGTGTTTTATGTGATGTTTTGGGATATAAGAAATACAGCAGGAACGTTTAAAATTTTATTCCACCTTATCTAAAAGAATTCGAGAAAGACTAAGATTTAGAAATAAAATTAATTATAAAGAAAAGTATAAATTTAGTGATAGTTGCTGCAAGAATTCAGACGAATAATAAAACTATATACTACACTGAACAATTGCACTACATATTGCACTAAATTACAAAAAAATATTGTTTTTAACGTGACAAATTATTGAAAATTATGTTGACAATAAAAACAATTGCTAACGTCAGCTGTGAAGTAAGTCGCCCAAATTCTTGCCGCAACTATACAGGGTGTCCGAAAGTAAATACAGCCTAGACCAAGAGTAGATTCTCGACGACAACATAATGTAATGTCAAAAGTTGATGGATATAAAGATATAGAGTGTCAAAGTTAAGATTTTATTTTTGATTTTGTAAATAACTTTCTAAAAATTCAAATATTTGCTTACATTTTAGGGATCGGGGGTTTTTGGAAGAGGGAAATTCAAATTTGTTTCTAATTTTGACGTTACTAGTAGAGGGCGCCACTTCTAGCACATCATGCTGTCTTTGTAAATGACAGAACTTTTTTGCGGCTTAATGTATCCATCTCAGTATTAAAACAGTCGATTTTCCTAACCTTTTTTATCTGAAAAAGGTATACCATGTTGAAGTCGTTAGGAGTAACCATTTTCGAAATAATCCTATTTCAAATATTCCATGCACCGAGTAGAAACTATTTTGATTTCAGGTAAAGAGCCTTTTCCGTTGATAATACAGCAAAATGTTACTTAAAAAAGTTATTAAGAATGCAAAATTTTCAACAATGGTTTATCGAAGCACAAAGATTTCATCAAAACAGGCCGATCTTCTTGTAATTTTCCAATCTAAATAACTTTTTCAACTCCCGATCTCCAAAATGTATGCAAATATTTAAATTTTTTATTTTTTTTCACAAATATCGACAATAAAATTTTAACCTTGACACCCTGTATATTTTTAACCATCAACTTTTGACTACGATAAATTTGGCAACATCGCATTAATTTCTCGTCAGGCATCTACTATTGCTCTATGTTGCATTTATTTTCGGACGCCCTGTACAACTAAAACATGTATTATTAGCCTGTCTTCATAATAAAAATCAGTAACACATGCATTTTTTGCTTATACAACATTTTTTTAAGTATTAAAATAGGTAATTTGATCAATTTCTCATAGTTAAATAGCAGGATTTCAAGAGTCTTTACAGGACCCCATTTTGAGACTAAAATTTCCCATAAATATATATAGCGCTTCGTTGATAAGATACAGGGCGTTGAACTTTATTTTTTATTTACTTATTTGTTTTTTAACGAAAAAACCGCTAACAAAAAAAATCGTCATTTTGCGGGGAAAGACATATAATTTTCGTTATTTATTTTTGTATTTATTCCCATTTAATTATTTAATTTAGTTATATAACAATGTTAAAGATCATCATTTCTGAGTAAAATGGTATGCTCTTTCATATTTTTTCAGAAAACATTCATAGATACTCTTCTATCTCCACCACTGGAATGAATATGGGATAATTTTCGCTGTCAAATTATTTGCTCTTAAATACTAAATACTTGACAACATGACAAGTAAATAACAAATAAAATTCAACGCCCTGTATCTCAGAAACGAAGCCATCCATATTTCCATATTTTCCCTAAAGGCTCTTGAAGCCCAATTTAAAAAAGAGACACTTTAACAGGGACTAATTTCTGCGAAATTTTCTCCAAACTGCATTAATTAAAAAAAAACTAAACCAAACAGTACAATAGTTATTCTGTGCTTTATAGTTTCTAATATTTTTATATTCAATAAATATATCATAAACTATATAAAACAATATGTTCATAACAATGATTCTAATACCCTATCACCTTAAAAATATATACAAAAATAGTACTAATGTTTAGCAGCGAGTATTTCAGTTCATATAACAAACATTCTTTAGTACTTAAATCTTTTTGTGCTTTTAACATCTCTACTATACTAATGTCTGTGCTATCGTTTCTTGTTCTTTGCTTCTAACATACAATATAATGTCAAATCAGAACTAAGGATGGTCTCCACCTCTCTGCTTACAAGATGAAAAGTATTTTTTATCAAACATAATATATACAAATATATCGCAAATGGGTAGCCTAATGAAATATATTCATGACTACCCTTAATTCAAAGAATTGTAATTAATTGTTTTGTTAATACTTCACCCACTTTCTTACCAAAGAAATTTATCAATCGAAAGCACAAAGCATAAGGAACATGCAACAGTTAGGTTGCCTTTGTTTTTCTGGTCCCTATTACAGGGTTGACAGGTATAATCATTGAAATATACAGGGTGTAACAAAAAAGCAGGCCATTAACTGCATATTTTTGGTAACATAATATCACGATTTAACGTTACTTACCAAATATACAAAAATGCCTGCCTTAAAAGAAACAGGGTATTGGAGTTGAACTCAAACATGTTTCGGTATAAATTTGAAATCTATTAAAAATACCTACTTCTTGTGGTTAACTAAATCCTCAATCCTATTATTGTAAGCGACGCTTCAAAAGCAAAGGTAAGGACTTTGCCCTTTTCATCTTTTGACGTACCTACCCATGGACAATTTCTGTCAATATCATAAATTGCATAATATTTTATTTGGATTATTTTATCAAACTTGATAATTTTTCGTTGAGAGAACCGCAGAATATTAGGTTGCACTTAATAACATTAATATACTCGTATCTGATAACTGATTGTATATAAAGTGTTTCTCAACCTAGCCCTAACCACAAGGAGTATGTATCTCTAAATTTCAAACTTATATCTCAAAAATTGACAATTAAGAAAAAACATTTTTAAAGGCTCAAATTCAACACCCTGTATCTTTTAAGGTAGGCATTTTTGTATATCGGTAAGTAGTAGTAGTTAAATCGTCATATTTTGTTGTCAAAAATACACCCTGTATATTTCAATGTTTATACCTGGCAACCCAATAATATGGACCAGAAAAAGCAAGGCATGTTCCTTATGCTTTGTACTTTCGATTCGTATTAAATTTGTTGGTAGGCAAGTGAGCGAAATATTAACAAATACGACCATTTCACCCCTGAAGTTATCGCTTTATTTAAGTTATGCCTTACTTTTACTTCTGGAATGGACAATCCTACGAACAAAAGGATGATGTCGCGATGGGTAGTCCACTGAGTCCTGTAATGACAATTTGTATGGAGAACTTTGGAAAAGAAGCGCTTCGATCAGTTCCTAAGAAACCTAAGTGCTGACCTAGATCGTGGATGACACTTTCAACCTTTCTCTAGCGTCTTGGGACACGTTATCTACAGGAAGAAGATGCATACTAATAGATATCTCCATAGAAAGTCTAATCATTATCAGGCACAAAAACGCTTGGTCATGAAGACCTTAGTTCACCGTGCATTACCCTTGACTGATGAGGATCATCGATAGGAAGAAATAGATTCGTTCCCATCTGTGTTCCTAGCAAAAGGATCCTCGCAGAAAGACATCCATAGAGCCATTCACCTCGGCGTGAGCAAACAGCAAGGCCCAAGGAGAAAGTCGCTACAACCACTACTTCACCATCCATCCCCAATGTGACAGTTATAATTGAAAATACTACGCAAGAAAGGTGTGCGGACTACTATCACATCAACGTGCAAAATAAGTCAGTATCTCCGCAATCCGAAAGATTAATTGAGCCCGTTACAAACTCCGGGAATGTATTTGGTGCCATGTAGCGACTATGACAAAGTATACGTAGGAATGTCCAAACGAACTGTAGATACCATGAAAAAAGAACACGAACGACACATACGGTTATACCAACCTGAAAAATCCGCCGTTGCTGAACATGCTTGGAAATAGGAACATAGAATCTCTCTACAGGACTCTAGAGTGCTGGTTTGTACCAACGCGTATTATAATTAAGAACGAAGGAAGGTTTTAGAGATTCTTCAATACCTAAACAACTTGACCAGGGACGAAGGATTGAAGAATAGTCATACTTAGATGCCTTGCTTAAGAACAAACAAGTGAGCCGGAACGAAATGCCTAAACTACTAAGTCAACCTAAATACTGAACTAACCAACCTTGACGCACTGACTAGTACAAATGCACGGCTTAAAACACCACGATAAAACATGTTTGATAAAAAATACTTTTATCCGGTTAGCAGATAGACGAAGGATGACCGTGAGACACATTTCTAAGTAAAGGAAAGAAAAATTATGTTAAAATACTGTCTTGTCCAAATACAACATCGTAGTCATCAATCTGTTTACTAATATATCATTCAACTGGTAAACTAACCGAAGTGTTACTGGACGATATGCCTTAATGAAATGTCAGTATTAGTTAAATAAATTAATGTGTAAACAATATGAACAAGAAATACTGAACGATCATTTGAAATTCCTTCCTGAGATATTTACTTTCTTCTTTATTGTCTACCAAGTTTGACGATGTTAAAAGATGCCTAAGGACATTCTGCGCCAGTATTTCCAAAAGGATATATCAAATGGAGTAATACTCTTCATCTAAATCCGTCGAATCATTAAATATAACAATCTTCTCAGTCACATCCGACTTGCGCTGAAAAGAGTGCCTTCTCATAAGATGGCTCACCACGTGAGTCTTTTGATATCCTCTGTATAAACATAAGGCACAACCAAACCTGGGTTGCTTGGAACATTCGTATTTCGAATGCCTCGTTAAGGTTGACTTTGTCGCGTAGATTTTGTTGCAATTCGTGCATATGAATGGACCTGAAAAGGGTTTAACTCAAAATAAAAAGAAAATAAAAGTGAGATTGAAATAAAAAAAAACAAATAGGAAAAGGAAAATTTGTCGATTAAAATGCTCAAGAAAGGTTCAAATATATTTTTTTGGATAGAAGTAGGTAAGTAAAAATAAAATTCTATAAAGTTAAACAATTCTGAAATTATAAAGCAATTCTAAAACATAACAAATTAAAGAAAACAAGAACATTTTTCGTATAAATAAATTAAGATCTTGAAATTGATCGTACTATTAAACAGATATATTTAAATATTGCATACATTATATTTTACAGGAATGTCATTTTAATAAACAATATGTACTGGAAATGAAATTTAATGCTTCCAAAAATGACATTTGGAATATCTAATTGTAATGTGTTTACCTATACGAATGCTGATTTCGCGAACAATTATTATTATAACTAATATTCAGTCAACAAAACAGTTATTAACTGTTTCAAATATTTTTAATAAATACTTCAACATATCCATAGCAGTATCATAAACATTTCCAATTCCAAATCCAAGCGATTTCAGAAATATCAGTTCTGTATATTGTGTTGTCTTTCTTGATGTTTCTGAAGATGATGCTTGTGCTTAAACAAAACGTTACAAACTGTGCAATGATATGATGGTACTTTGTTGCACTCCAGTCTGCGATGTCTGACTAAATTGGTTCTGTATTTGTAACTCTTGCAACATTGTGGGCAATTAAAGTAAACTCGACCTAAAACGGTACTTTGTTAGTAATTGTCATTCATGTCGTTTGAATAAGCAATATTTCCTACAGCAGGAATGATTAACAATGTTAGCCATAGTCCGTCTTCGGTCGCCGAAAAGCGTTCTCCTTTCCGAAATTATGTGAATTTCATATTGAGATTCATATAATTTTGGACGGACTACAAATAGTGTACTATAACAGTGGTCTCCTACATCTTCGGTGACCAGAGACGAAATGTCCCATTAATAATAATAATAATAATAATAATAATAATAATATCTCTACCCCTCATTCTAATCACAGGGATTAGCCCAGAAGTCGGAGACTTGTGCGGGAGAGGGGGCGGCATATTATTATTAAGCAGGCCGCATTTGCGCCCAGGAACGACTTACGTTGGTAGGCCCTAACCACTATTCAGTGCAGGAATGAGGAAAACCTGGAAAACCTTATTAATTAGGGGGGTGGTCAAATATCAACCGGCATCAATCTCTCACATTGACCCAAGCTAACATTATTCCACCCTACCATACCCACAGAGAGGGTGCCAATCCTCTCTATGAATATAGCTTATACGGTCTACCGGCAGCTGGGCTCGAACCAACTCCGTCTAGTCACCTCGATTCAAGTACTAACGCCTTAAACCGCGCGACCACTGACCGATTCAAAGATATTTAAGCTAATGCAAATCAATTATCTTACAATTGCTAAACATAACTGCAACACTTAATAATGAAAATAGTTGTATGGGAAAAATCCTAAAGAAATATACGTCTGAATGCAAGAAACGCGTTGTGACGGTACACTGAAGACAGTCTCAGATAATCTTTCAACTGTCAATGTTACTGTGGTCATAATATTTAGCCATATGCAAGAAACTAAATATTGTATATAAATAAGTATTACTATTCAAGTTGATTCACAACTTATCCAAAAAAATTTGAATTTGTAGTATTAACGTTTTTATGAGTGTTTACATTACTTTTTCAAATGTCAGAAATGGCGTACGTATATAGAGTGAGTCAGTCATAATGCCAATAATTTTAACCACGTATGCGGGAGGCCTAATAAAGGCAGAAAATCGAAAAAAAATTTGTACTCGACCTTTAAAAAAGTAAACAAATCACCCTATGAAAATCGGTAACACGACGCTCCTGGTGCGCTACGAACTTTCTGATGACGCACCCATACGATAATCGAATGCTGGATTAAACATCGTTGCCACATTATGTTTACATACATAATATCGTCTAACACAGGAGAGAATACAAGCAGTAAGCAGTAGTTTGTTTATTTCGGTATAGCGTATTCGTCGAAAATTCATAATGCATAATTTTACAAATTCCGAATATGCGGAAATGGTAGTGTTATACGGAGAATGTGCGTAAACTTTGTGTAAGTGCTTTCGCGATACGGGTTCTGTGAAACTGCGTCGGGTGACCATAATTTTATTAATACAGTGCTATGGACGGATGAGTACAGTTTTACTCGAACTGGCATTTTAAACAGGTTAGTACCATACTACTTAAAAAACAATAAATTTCTAGGCTAGATGTACGTAACTACAAACTGAATAATTAATTGTACTTACGAGTAATACTAAAAATTCATTTTTATTTGTAACACGTAGTGAAAACGTAATATCAAAATCATTAAACTGTAATAACCTAACTTTCGAAAACATTTATTTATTATCTACATTTGTTTTTATTAACAAATAAATCAATATTTAACGAAAATTTATTCATGTATCTAGATTTAAAAAAAATAGTTTTACTCCTTGTCGTTAAATAACAGTACAAAAACTAGGTAACTAGGTTATTGACCTAATAATACGGTAAGTCAAGATTCACTCTCGATAACTTTTATGAGCATCAGATCAGAGGCGTGCCATTTCGGTCTTGGACAGTTTTCTGTCGACAACACGATGGTTTTTTATTACTTAGTATTTAAACACGAAACACTTTTCAGCTTCTCTTAATAATTTACCCATTGGGTATAGGTTTTTTATGTAATGTACGTAAATGGTTTATTACTCGGTTTGTTATTAGATACGTTGTGAGTTTTGTGATTTCAATGTAACTAAGCTAATTTCTTTGCAGTCATAACAGCTACATTTGCTCAGATGAAAATCCACACGCTACTTGTCGGTTTAGCTTTCAGAGGCGATTTGTTGTCAACGTAAGGGCAGGAGTGTACGGGTATCGTTTGATTGGACCGTATTTTCTATCGGAAAACCTGATTGGACCGCGTTACTTGCAATTTGTAATAGAATTATTTGATAATTATTATTTGATTTCATTGGATATTAACATTTTAAATTATTATTGGCTGAAGCTGAACTGAGCAAGAAAAAATGCACGATTTCCTGACTTAAATCTTTTTGACTTCTTAATGTTTAGATATTTAAAAAATGAAGTGGATCTATTGGACCGAAATGGACTCTAGTGATGATTTACTTGAACATATCATAGTGGCTGCCAATAACGAGTTCAAAACGGACAATAACCACAAACATTTGTGTTAGATCGTAGAAATGGGGGTCCGTTCATTTTTTATTACACTTTGCCGCCGTGCCAGAAGCTGACTGATTTTTTTTTACAAAATTGTATTTGTAAAAGTTCCTTGTACTTTTTTTTGTAAAATTCTTAATCACCCTGTATATATATAATGCTTATTTTAGATATTTTTTTATATAAGCTTATCTATGGAGTTGTTTCTTCAGCAATGAGTTGAGATTGAAGGAAAACTGACTTGAACATCAAACGCCTTTACAATAAAGTAAAAAACTACAAAAGTTAATAACAAAAATAAATGGATAACATATTGCGGACGTAATTCAATGCTGGTCGGGGCTTTAGTCCGCAGAGTAGCTAGTTTCGCACAATATATTAATACCTCATAAAAAAATCTATAAATAATCAAATTATAGTGCCATGCTGAACAAATGCTCAAGATAAGAAGAGTAGCTACTACACCTGTATAAAAACTATTTTGTTAAAAATATTAAAAACTAAATGTATTTATTGGTATATTTCCAAAACAAATTACAGATATAAGATATATAACTACTACATTTCTTGATACAGTCAATACGTGACTTCTGTTAAAGATTTATTTGCTGTCCAATTTTTAGATGTTGGGTTGCAATGTGTCTTTGGAGATTGTGCCGATGTTTGAAAACTCTTCTGCAATACTGGCAAACTTCAGAGCCAGTATTTTCGCATTCTAATTTAAGGTGTCTCAGAAGGGTGCACCTGTGCTGGTACTTCTTTTTGCAGATATGACAAGTAAATTTCTTTACATCTAAAATGAAATACAATTTAAACATGCAGACATTCACGTTGATATTTCATTTACATTCTCTTTTAACATTCCAACATTTGATGACAGAAATATTTCAAAATTACCCATACATGAAATATATCTATGCCCAGTTAGGCAAAAAAAACTCTTCTTTATGATATAACACAGTTAGTAGATCCCTCACTATATCTAATAGCTATAATAAATATGGGAAAAATGTTCTATGCGCTTATACTTTATTATTTTATCAAACCATAGTCTATCTCCTTCACAAGTTGCCCTGTTCGACAATTGACATTTTAGTACAGTGGCGTCAGTGTAGGTTATTTGCTGAAGCGGTTTCTCAGCCGCAAACGTTCGGTGGTGCATTATTTTATAAAAACAATGTTTTAACAGATTAGTTATGAAACAGATATGCACTAAATGCTTCACATACCTTGCATATAGTCTACGAACGAGTTTAGATGCCGCGATATTCCAAAACTTTCTGAAATATGTTTTCACTTTGCTCGACAATTTGCCACCTAGTCTTCGCTAAAATATGTGGATGCAACTTGATAGTGCTTTGCCTTATATTGAATTAAATATTAGACAATACTTAAATTTGATTTTTCCAAATCAATGAATTGGAAGTGTCTATAGGCGTTTACAATAATACATTTGGTTAATAATAAGAAATATTTCTATAATGTTTCAAAGCTATATGTGAAAATCTGAAGGAATTATAGCGAAAAAACTATTTCAGAAGTTCAACTTTAACACGCTGTATCTTTTAAGGGAGGCAGTTTTGTATACAGGGTGATTCATTAATAACGGGACAGAGCTTAATGTCCAACCATCGTTGGTCGCGCCCTTTAAATCGCTACGACTTTTTTGTGCTACACTATACTCATTTTGGACTGGAAAAATGTTCTTCCCTATCTTTTCTAGTTAAGAAAGGTACACCTTGTTGTTGTCGCTAGAAGCAATGGCTTCTGAGAAAAACGCATCTGAATCTCATGATGCATGCAACTTATCTAAAAATAGTCAAATTCCTGCGTACGTAATGGGCCATACTGTAACAGCATAATACTGTGATCAAAATAAGCAAAATTTCGTGAAATTTGCTTCAAGCGATCGAACGATAAATGAGAAAATGTGATTTATTTCTTCAATATTAACACCTATATCTTTGTTATTATTGATTTTGGTGGATTATTGGATTTTTTTAGGATAAACTAAAGTAAATTGACTTATATTGGTCGCAGTATTATGCTGTTACGGTATGGCCCATTACTTACGCAACAATTTGACTTTACTTTTAAATAAATTGCATGCATCATGAGATTTAAATGCGTTTTTCTCAGAAACCATTGCTTCTAGCGACATCAACAATGTGTACCTTTTTTAACTAGAAAAGATAGAGAAGAGCATTTTTCCAGTCCAAAATGAGATACAGTGTAGCACAAAAAAGTCGTACCGATTTAAAGGGGTTTAAACCATCGTTGGTGGCGCCCTCTAGCAGATACATCAAAATCGTCGACATATTCGAATTTCTAGTACCAAGAAACCCCCTTATACCAAATTTCATGAAATACGGTCGATGCGATCGAAAAAGAATAAAGAAAATGTGATTTATTTTTTCAACTTTGACACCCTGTAGATCGAAAAGGAGCAGTATTCGGATAAGGCATATTTGGCTTAATTGCTCTATTTTGAGATCAGCAATATGCCCTTAAGTTCTGTCCCATTATTAATGAATCACCCTGTATAGGCAAGTAGGGTTAAATCCTCACTCATATTTTACCGCCAAAATACGCGCAAAAAAGCAGGTCATTACTGCTTTTTTGTTGCACCCTGTATATATAGTGGATTAAAATACCCTCCCTATTTCACTTACTCCAGGTAGATTTTTTTAAGGTACCTATAACCAAATGACACGTTTACAAAATCAAACTTTCGATGCTTCGGATGATATTTGACAATTATGTTTTTTGTAACATATACACGCTTGTAAATTAACAATAATTCTACTTATGTTCATCATATTCCAAGCTTATAAAAAATACAGTTATTAGTTTTTTATATAAGTTGTGAACAAGTTATGAACATAAATGAAATCGTTTGTTCATAAGCCCGGTGTATATTACCCAAAACATATTATAACAATAGCGTACAGAGCATCGACCTAACTAAAAACAGAAATCAATTTAGGATGCCCAAATTGTCACTCTACAAGATGCTAATGTGTAATTTAATTTAATTATACATTCAATAAAAAAATAGAGTGTAATTTAATTATACTTTCGCTAAAAAGAAGAAACGGCATAATTAAGAGGAAAGTTGACTCCACTATTTCAGGAGTGATGAGTCTATAATTTTTTATCAAGCTGTGTACATTTTTCAATTCAACTTCAATGTAAATATTAGCTGTAAAAGAAAAAACGGTGGATCACAAAAAATAGACGAATAATATTGACGTAATAGATATATTATTTCGTAGTAGACACACAAAACTTCACGTCACATGTATATTCTTTTTAAAATGTTTACAAACACTTATATACATACCTATGATTATTTGCAAATACATTTTTCCACCGTTATCAATTTATCTCTAGTGGCTATCCATGTTTGAAAATTAAAACATTCGTAAAATGTAGGTACAATCTATCGCAATAGTGATGATCCATCAGTTTTTGAAGTACTGGAAGTTCTGAGTTGAAATTTAATTAAATCTTTATTGGTGAGTGGAAACAACTAAGAACGTAGATTCCATTAAAAATTAATAAGTCAGCAGATAGAACTAAATCGCCAAATTCGTTTTAAAGAATGTCATTATTATTGCAATAGTTTGTGCTTATACAACTTGTAACATAAACATGGAAGCAAAAATTGAGCACACTTGGATGAAAACTGACCGCTTTAGATCAATATACAGGGTGATTCAGAGATTATCTAAAAAAATGTTTTAATGTTCAGGGGACCCTTACAAATAGAATTTTGTAAAAATAAAATAATAAATTATAGTTTAAAAAAACTGAAAAACACGCTTTAATAGCAAACCGAATTAAAAAGGAGAAAATAATTTTGAAATATCAAGAGTTTGTATTACAGCAATAGAAAATTCCGACAATCAATTACGATTAATTAATTCGGAATAAGATTAAATTAGACATTAAATTATTAATAAAATAATTCAATTATAGTAAAAAAACGTGGGGTGCTTGATATTAAATGTTACAATTATTTCAGTAGTGTAGCTATTTACAAAATTAAAGTCATTATTAAAATATTATAGTAAATTTCACCCCACGCTGCCCAATTTTTGCCAAAATTTTCAAAAATTTCTTTGAGTTTGCAAACTTACCTGTTTTTAAAAATTTTTAAATTAATTTTTTTTTTCAAAATCTACAAAATTTTTGATTTTCCGAAAATATTTATTTGATTTTTTTTTAAATTAACAAATTTTTGTATATAAAATTTTTGAATTTTGATTTTATTATACATATAATTCCAAAATCCAAAATTATTTACAAAATTTTGTATTTCGAATTTTTTTTTTAATTTCAAAATTATATATTTTGAATTTTGGAACTCCAAAATTTTATATTTTGAAATTTTTTTTAAATTTTGAATTTTGTATTTTTGTTTTGAAATTTTTTTAATCAAACTTTATCGTTCCAAAATTTTTGTTAACTTTCTCTTTTTAATAAGAGCAAATATAAAATTTTTCATTACAATGTGCAACATATACCGTAAAAACACTTCAAAAAAGTTACATTGTAAAATATCATTGGAGAGCTAGTACCTGACAGTTTCCAGCAGATGTCTCTAGCAACATTGACGTATTTAGTATCCCCAAAACTTTTATGTTACATGTTGTATACTAATTTATGTAACTCAATAATTCAGTTCGAATAAAATTATTGTAAAATAACATTTGAAAACGGCGCAGTTTAAAACGTATTATAGTTCGCATAAAATTAAAACTTGAATCTGTAATGTTGCTTGTACTCAGACTTGAAATGCTCAAATTTTTCAGGATGTCTCCGTTTCACATGCTCCTTTATCTCATATTTTACCCTGTAGTACTTCTCACAATAAATACATTTGAACAATTTGTCACTTGCGCAGTTGTATTGCTTGTGTCTCCATAAGGATGGATATGTCTTGTAGGTCTTTGAACAAATTTCGCAAGTATACGCATCTGGAAAATACTGAGTGTAAAATCAACCTTATAAACATATAAATGCAATATAGTAACACTAATAATACAATTTAAGACCACACAAAATGTAACTGATATCTAACAACTGGAATAAACTTTAAAAGTTAATAACTTTTGATCATACAGAAAGCAACAAAATACTATTGTATGTATGTATCCTAAAGGCATGCATACGCTTAAAAACATTTCAAAGTGATTGAAAAGCTGAAACAACCAAGAAATGGTGCACGAGATAATTTTACTTTTAACTGCAAAAGAAACGTTTATTAAAACATCATTAAACTACGTTTAAATAACAGAAAAAACAGTTTGTAAACGTTTTACAGTCTTATTAACAACAATTTTTCAAAACGTTTTATAAACGTATTTTTCAACACTAATAAAAAAATGATTAGATATATTATATGTACCTACTCTGAGGGCTAATACCCCGACCAGCAGTGAATTTACAGACCAAAAATCCATAGCCAGCATCCAGGTCCAGAGTGAAGGTAGGAGACTTCTCGATTCTATATCTAGCCAACAAAACGACGTAAGTATCTACATCTAGTAGTCACTAGTTTATATTTTGCCAAGTTAGATGTTTATTACACATGACACATATGTATGGCCATATTTTGTTGCCAATTTGGACGTTTATTACACATTCCCAAATGCTACAAAATAAACGTAATTGTCTATTGTTTACTTTAACTTCTTCTATACGTAAGATTTTAACTAAAAATAAACGTTAAATTTTCAACGCAAAATGTTTAATCAACCATTACGATGTTTCAAAATCGTTATATAAACGTACGTGCCCATTGTTGTAATCCAGAATGCAATGCAATAATTTCCATCTTGATTTTTACAGTTCAACGCCTCAATGATAACCTTATTTTAAACGATATTTTTATACGTTTTTAACTAAAAATAAACGTTGAAAATGTTAACCTAAATTGTTTAATCACACAGTACAACATTTAAAAAACGTTATATAAACGTGCGTGTGCCCATTGGGTATGGGGTTACTTGGACAATTTGTTGTCTTTTAAAATATTGTGAGATGTATCAACAGTATTTTTTGATAACATATGTGTGTCAATAATTTGTCTTTAACCTTTAATAATACTGAGATGGAAATACATTCGCAATATTACTTGTTTCCAGGTTGTTATGCTGTGACCTAGGTAACTGGACGCTGCCAGTACTAGAATTAGTGTGCACACCAACAACAGCAATAGACCAAATAACACCACGGGTTATCAAAGATCCAAATCCATTAAAAGACCTTTTCAAGAATATTTCTTAATATGATAATTATAGTACCACTAAAATGAATAAAAAGTGGAGGCGCCGGGCATCGATCCCGGTACCTCTCGCATGCTAAGCGAGCGCTCTACCATCTGAGCTACGCCCCCTATTAACAATGTCTGCTTTCTTTGTATCTTGTCCAACGAAGGAGTGTATCTTGCAGAACAAGACATACAACAGGTCACAGGTGGTCAAACCAGAAAAAAAATTGTCCCACAATCTTATACACTTTTGGAATAAATGAAAACATAATATAACCTGCATCTAAGGTATGTTTTAATGTTAATAAAGTATATAAATACATACTTCAAATTATCTTACGAATGTATCAATTTGCAAATCTATACACCTGTTAATAATTATTTATTTTATCCCCCCACTTTTTCTGATGAATGATTTTTATAACGCCATAGTGTAGGATTTTGTTTAGAATATCTTAAAACTTTTGATAATGTTTCGTAGCAAAATGAATTCCACTTAATAACATTTTTAAATTTCAAATTACAAAGGAGCAATTTGTAATGTTCTAACGTGTTCTACCTTTTTGTATAGTGTCGCTGAATATAGGACTTACCAGATGTGCCATTTTTGTACAAATAAATGTTTTTTTAACAATGTAAATTCGTTTATTAAGGAAAAAATAGGAATTTGAGAAACATATTAGTTATTAAACAGATTTGCACTAATTTTTGCACATACCCTACATATTATATAGTCTATCAAGTTTAGATGCCACGACATTCCTAAACCACAGTATAAATAACTTTCTGCAAAATGATTTTTTCACGTTACTCGACAATTTGCCACTTACTATTCAAAATAGGTGAATGAAACTTGATGGTGTTCCGACTCATCTGGATTAAATATTAGACAATATTTATATTTAATTTTTCTAAATCGATGCATGTTTTTATTTAAAATATTATGACAGATGTGTCGCAATATGAGTTAAAAATTGTAATAGCATTGCTGCTGCGTTGATGTCAAAGGAGAAAAATCCTTTGAAGAGCCTCATTATTTCTAACATTTGCTTGAAAAAAAAAATAAAAAGTGGAGGCGCCGGGCATCGATCCCGGTACCTCTCGCATGCTAAGCGAGCGCTCTACCATCTGAGCTACGCCCCCTGTTAAAACTGATCTCTTTCTTCGTGTCGTGTTCAATTTAACAAGGTGTGTCTCTTAGAGGTCACATAGCCAAGATTTTAATTAAAATCACATGCACTTAAATCGCAACATTCAAATATGACTCATTAACTTAATACTGTTGCATTTAACACAAATGTCGAAAAATTAAAATTTGTGCAAAAATTAACTTTGTGAAAGGTACAGTATAATTATGTTTGTATCTAGAATGCTAGAAAGTTATCCAGAAATATCCATTCCGAGATACAAACAATATTTGTTGGAGACCTGCAATAAAATAAGGTAATTGTGTTATGTCATACATACTTCGAATATAAAATTAAACTTCCATGTTGCAAAATACACCGAAATAAAATAATTTGACACTGCAATTATACCTACACTTTCAATTTACATGTAGATACTATATAATAAATTTTAATCGTCCGGTTTATAAAAGTTACTGTTTTTTATTGAAATGTTGTATTACTTAAAATGTATATTGTTCAATTAATAAAATCTTAAATAAATTTAGAAAATATGACAAATTATTTTGATATTTGCTTTATGTTCTAGAAGGAAAAAGACTGGCATTTTAGAATATAAAAGTATTTCGCAACTGAGAGTTTAACGAAAATTTTCAAAAAAATTTATTTATATTATCTTCGTATATTTCAATAATTTTTTCATATATTTTCAGGTATTAACAATATTGTGTGAAACTAACTACTCAGTGGACAAAAGCCCCAACCTGCGTTGAATTACACCCACAATATCTACCCATATATTCTGTCGCGCCAAGCGCTTATTTGTATTTAAAATATTACCTTGTTTGGCATCACATTAGTTTTAGTAGCGCCATCTATGGCGAAAGAGAACAATCCTTGTTTTGGTAGTTAAGAAAAGTTGTTGTTTAGAAGACATCAAAAAATAATTGTAATACACATGTCATATAAATAAAAAAGTTATCATAATTTGTAATTCACGTACCCAATACAGTCCACTAAGAAGAATAACATTGTTTAATTTAACACAATCATCCCAGAGCTGCAAGAGCCCTTACAAGACGGGTTTGTAGCCAACATTTTTGGTCCAAGCGAGCCGCATCATCAGCAGAATCGTAACAACAAAGATAATATACAAATATTTAGTAACAGCTAGCAGCAATAGTCAACAAGCGACAAGTAACGCAGCATAAGAAACGCCGGCAGTGGCAGCAGATACACATACGCATATCGAAACAGCTATATAAAAGCTTCAGGTCTCAAGGTAGGTCAATTCCATTGTCCTATTTCCCTTATTTAACCAAAACCCCAATAATCCCTCAATAAAACAGTCTCCAGCCTCAAACAGAGGTCATTTCAAAATATTTAACGTTTTTATCTCACGTCAATATGACAGATATCACAAAATTAAATAAAAGGAAGGCTATTTTAAAAGGCCAATTAACTCGGTTTTGCAACTTTTTAAATGCATTCAATAGCGATACAGACTCAATGAATGTACTACAAACACGGCTAGACACAATAAAAGATATTCACACGGAATTTGACAATATTCAGTCAGAAATAGAGTTCGCTAGCGAGGACGATCAAGCGGAAATACACCAAAATGAGAGAGTAGATTTCGAAAATAAATACTTTGAAGCTATTGCACGCAGTAAACAAATTATTGGAGAATTTGTTAGTCAAAGCGATTCATTCACAAGGGCATCTCCCATAAGAGAACTCAACATTAAATTACCACCAATTAATCTGCCTGAATTTCACGGAGATTATGAAAATTGGTCACTTTTTGCTGATACATTCAAAGCGGTAATTCATGATAATTCATCTTTAAATAAAGTTCAGAAACATCAATATTTAGTATCGTGTTTGAAAGGTTCCGCGGCAAAGGTCATAAGTGGTTTAAGCATTGCCGACAAAAATTACGATTCGGCATGGAAACTTTTAAGCGAGCGGTATGAAGACACAAACCAATAATAAACTCTCATCTCAAAGCAATATTTATGTTACCTAGCAGTATTAAAGATACTCACATATCTCTTAGAACATTATTAGATGATTTTCTTGTACATTACCACGCATTAGAAAATTTAGGAGAAGACGTAAATTATTGGGACTCAATATTAATCTTTTTGTTAACTGGTAAAATGGATAATAAATCAAATGAAGAATTTGAAATGTACACAAAATATTAAGAAGCCAAAACTTCCAGATTTAATTCAGTTTCTAAAAGAGCGTTGTCGGTTATTAGAAAATATTAAAAATAAGACAACGTATGCAGGGTGTGTCAACAGAAAGAGCACCGATTCAAAGTCTTTATCTTACATAACAACAAGTAAAATATCGTGTCCTTTATGCCAACAGAATCATTTTATACATGCATGCAAAACATTTATAGATATGCCGGTAAATACGCGTTACGTTGAAATCAAACGTTTGAGATTATGTACGAACTGCTTTCGCCCCGGTCATACCAATTCGGAGTGTAAATCAAGCACATGCAAAACATGTCAAAAACGGCATAATACATTATTGCACAGAAATAGTCCATACTCATCAGAGAGTGGCCAAATAAATAACCAAGTAGTACAGCCTAGTCGTGAAGTCGAAACAAATCATGACAATGTATTGACAGTTTGTTCACAAGCTAACGCAGATTCTTTTGTCTTCCTGTCAACAGCTCTAGTATATGTTTATAATGCAGACAACCAACCAATTATTTGTCGTGCGTTATTAGACAGTGCATCTCAGTCTTGTTATATAAGAGATGATGTAGTCAAACGTTTAGGATTATCAACAAATAATATTAATTTAACAGTATCAGGTATATCTCAAATTACGGCTGATGTAACCAAACAGGTTAACATTAAATTAAAGTCTATGCATAACAACTTTGTTGCTAAACTACCCTGTTTAGTTATCAGCAAAATAACCGAAAACATTCCACAACGAGATATCAATGTAAGTGCTTTAAATATACCGACCAACATAAAATTAGCGGATCCAAAATTTAACATGCCCGCGGAAATAGACATTCTGATAGGTGCTACATTGTTTTTCAATTTAATAGAGACAGGTCATATCAACTTAGGTACAGGTTCACTCGTAAGTCACAAGACAAAACTTGGGTGGGTCATTTCCGGTCAATCATTCACTTCACAAAAGCGTAACAATTCTAATAAAACCTCAATATCTTGCTTACTCGTCACGAACACAGAACTTCACAATAGTTTAAGAAAATTTTGGGAAATAGAGGAAAATGACACTGCTCAGACATTATCAAAGCAAGAACAAGAATGCGAGCAACACTTTGTTGAAACTTTCACGAGAGATAATACAGGGCGATTCACAGTAAAATTACCCATGCGCGAGAACCATACTCAGTTAGGAGATTCTGTTCAAATAGCAGTTCAAAGATTTCTAACTATGGAAAATAAATTAGCAAAAAATGTAAAACTACACAAAGAATATTCTGCATTTCTCAATGAATACGAGGCATTAGGCCATATGACTTTAGTTAATCCTGAACAAGACCAGGCAGATTTAATTTATTACCTACCGCATCATGCTGTTATAAAAAATGATAGTATCACAACAAAGCTTCGCGTGGTGTTTGATGCATCAGCTAAGACTAGTAGCGGATTATCGTTAAACGACGTTTTAAAGGTAGGACCAACGATACAAAGTGATTTATTTTCAATTCTTGTTCGTTTCCGGCAGCATAACATAGTTTTAATCGCAGATATCGCAAAAATGTATAGGCAGGTAAATCTTCATCATTCACAGCGCGATTTGCAAAGAATCGTGTGGAGAGAAGAACCTTCGGCAGAATTACGTCATTATAGGTTAAATACAGTAACATATGGAACGTCTTCTGCTTCATTTTTACTAGATGTCTTAAACAATTAGCAATAGAAAATTTAAATCAATACCCGCAAGAAAGTAATATTATACTCACAGATTTTTATGTAGATGATCTCTTAACAGGTGCTCGTAATGTTGAGGAATTGATCAAAATACGAGAAAATGTAAGTTCAATTCTTAATAGCGCAGGATTTCCATTAAGAAAGTTTATGTCCAACCATACAAGTGTTCTTCGCAATTTAAACAATAATCCTGAGGAATTACAGTATATCATAGGAAATGATAAAAACATGAAAACATTAGGTGTCTCTTGGAATCCAACATCTGACAAATTCGAGTTTACTATTCATATTCAGCAGTTTTCGGAGAACGCAACAAAACGAACAATACTGTCGCATGTGTCTCAGATATTCGACCCTCTCGGACTCTTAGGAGCAGTAATAATACAAGCCAAGTTAATATTGCAAACGTTATGGCAACGTAATATAGGTTGGGATGAATGTATACCTAATGACTTATACAAAATGTGGAAAAATTACTGTTTGCAATTAGAACATGTTAAATCTATTCAGATTCCTCGTCAAGTAATTATTCACAACGTAACAAGAATTCAAATTCATGGTTTTGCAGACGCAAGCATAAAAGCATACGGTGCAGTAGTATATGCAAGATCAGAAGGTAAAAACGGAAGCATTCAGGTTAGCTTAATATGTGGTAAATCTCGTGTAGCCGTTAAAGGCAATTTCATTGCCCAGGCTTGAATTATGCGGGTGCTTACTTTTATCAAAACTAATAACAAAGGTCACTAATGCATTAACAATACACATAGATGAAATATACTATTGGACTGATTCTACTATTGTTTTATCATGGCTATCAGCTGATCCTCAATCTTGGCAAACATTTGTCTGTAACAGGGTTTCAGAAATACAACAGTTGACTCAAATTAATAATTGGTATCACGTTACTTCAGCAAATAATCCCGCGGATATCATTTCTAGGGGTATCTACCCAAAAGATATTGTTGAGTCCACCCTATGGTGGAGTGGTCCTTCATTTTTATCGAAAAAACAAGCACTATGGCCAGAGAATCATATTTCAAAGTTTGCGCGTAAATCAGATAATGCACCAGAACGCAAAAATAAAACACATCACATTACATTCGGTTTCTAATGATGATTTTTCAGAAATGCTATTTAGTAAATATTCTACATTGTCACGGTTGCAGAGGGTAGTTGCATATTGCCTTCGCTTTATTAATAATTGTAAAACGACTCAGGAAGCTAGACAAAAGGGTTCTCTTACTATAGCTGAGTTATCATGTGCAATTAAATCGCTCATAAAATTAGTTCAGTCACAAGCATTTTCTGAAGACATGCATTCATTAACACTCGCAAATGTGGTAAAATCTAGCAGTAAAATCAAGGCTCTAAATCCATTCATCGATGCAGAAGGAATTTTACGCGTTGGTGGTAGATTAAAAAATTCGAGCATAAGAATTAATCAGAAACATCCTATCTTATTGCCAGCTAAACATGCTTTAACAAATTTAATTATAAGATATGAGCATATTCGTAATTTACATCCCGGTCCTCAAGCTACTCTTGCATGCGTAAGACAAAATTACTGGCCTTTAAATGGCAAGCAAACTGTCAAGTCCATTGTAAGAAAGTGTATACCTTGTTTTAGGGTGCAACCATCTTTCATGTCTCAACAAATGGGAAATTTGCCCCAAGCCCGTGTGACACCTTCGCGTCCCATTTTCATTTTGCGGAGTAGATTATGCGGGACCATTTCAGATGAAAGATGGGAAAATTCGCAATAAACGAATAATTAATGGTTACATTTGTATTTTTGTGTGTTTTTCTACAAAGGCCATGCACATCGAACTTGTTAGCGAGCTTACTACTGAGGGTTTCTTAAACGCACTTAAGCGATTTGTGTCTAGGCGTGGTTTGTGTAGGAAAATATATTCGGATAATGCCAGAAATTTTCACGGAGCAAATAATAAATTATTATCACAAATTAAAGCTTTGCTACAGAATGATACTTTTAAACATTATTTACTGCAATGCAACATAGATTGGCAATTTATTCCGCCACGAAACCCCATATGGGCGGACTGTGGGAAGCAGCGGTTCGGTCGGTAAAACAGCATTTAAAACGTGTTGCAAAAAATTTCATATTCTCCTATGAAGAGTTTTATACTCTGTTGACGCAGGTGGAGGCTGTTTTAAACTCCCGTCCTATCACTCCTTTATCCGACTGCCCTGACGACCTGCAAGCATTAACACCCAGTCATCTACTCATTGGGGAATCTCTAAATTCTATCCCTGAAGTAGATTTAACCGATGTTAGGATTACCTATTTGTCAAGGTATCAACACATAGTAAAAATGTCACAAGACCTATGGAAGCGCTGGAGGAAAGACTACCTACAGCAGCTGCAGCAGCGCACAAAATGGAAATTCCGCAAAGAAGTGTCATCGTTGGTTGGCGCCTTAGTACTCCTGGTGGAAGACAACGTTCCTCCGCTACACTGGCCGATGGGTCGCATAGTTCAGGTTTACCAAGGTCAAGATCAACTAGTGCGTGTAGTGCAGGTGAAAACGAAAAATAGTGTTGTGAAACGCGCCATAACCAAATTGTGTTTAATGCCTATAGATGTTTAAAGAGGCTATATGTATTTCAAATATTTCTCATCATTATTTATTTTACTTATTGAAACATAGAGGTTTCAAGGGCGGCGGTATGTCGCGCCAAGCGCTTATTTGTATTTAAAATATTACCTTGTTTGGCATCACATTAGTTTTAGTAGCGCCATATATGGCGAAAGAGAACTATCCTTGTTTTGGTAGTTAAGAAAAGTTGTTGTTTTAGAAAAAAATCAAAAAATAATTGTAATACACATGTCATATAAATAAAAAAGTTATCATAATTTGTAATTCACGCACCCAATACAGTCCACTAAGAAGAATAACATTGTTTAATTTAACACAATCATCCCAGAGCTGCAAGAGCCCTTACAAGACGGGTTTGTAGCCAACATATTCCTTATTATTAGCTTTTGTAACATTTTTTTACTGTTTAAGAAAGGTATTTTAAGCTAATATGTATCAAATCTCCTACAATTCCTATCAATGAAGTCATATGCATGCTCTCTGATACCAAACATCTAGGTATGCTAATGAACACCCACAGACAAAACTCTATTCAATAATTATCTAAAAAATGTATTCTATTTACTAACCTGATATACTCTATATATGTAGTGGGAACTCGAAATTCAACCACAATAGATGAGATCTGATCTATTTCTGCATTTTTTTGGATTGCTTCATCAGGTGGCCTCCTTTAACTTGAGTCAAATATCTAACTATAAAAATTATTAT
This sequence comes from Monochamus saltuarius, assembly GCA_025584915.1. Lineage (NCBI taxonomy): Eukaryota > Metazoa > Arthropoda > Insecta > Coleoptera > Cerambycidae > Monochamus > Monochamus saltuarius. The sequence goes on along the minus strand of CM046721.1, from coordinate 118,955,846 downwards.
ACCAATAAACTAAAATTATTTGAAATTAAATGTCAAAATGAAATTAAATAATGTCCACAGCGTCAAACAGATTAACTGTCAAGTATCATAACGACCTACTAAAATAAATAAAAATGTACCTTTTATGTATAGTTTTTTCATATATTTTCAGGTATTAACAATATTGTGTGAAACTAACTACTCAGTGGACAAAAGCCCCAACCTGCGTTGAATTACACCCACAATATCTACCCATATATTCCTTATTATTGACTCAAGTTAAAGGAGGCCACCTGATGAAGCAATCCAAAAAAATGCAGAAATAGATCAGATCTCATCTATTGTGGTTGAATTTCGAGTTCCCACTACATATATAGAGTATATCAGGTTAGTAAATAGAATACATTTTTTAGATAATTATTGAATAGAGTTTTGTCTGTGGGTGTTCATTAGCATACCTAGATGTTTGGTATCAGAGAGCATGCATATGACTTCATTGATAGGAATTGTAGGAGATTTGATACATATTAGCTTAAAATACCTTTCTTAAACAGTAAAAAAAATATTTCAATAATGGTGTGTGCAACATGTGTGATTAGTATTCAGGTTAAATGCTGTATAAATTTAAATTAAGTCACTTGTTTTGCTGAAAGAATTTACAGAATATTTATAGGGTTTACATAAATTTACTTATGTTAATAAAATATTATATTAGTGAACAGTAAATTGTATGATTAAAAACGTGGAGGCGCCGGGCATCGATCCCGGTACCTCTCGCATGCAAAGCGAGCGCTCTACCATCTGAGCTACGCCCCCTATCGACATTTGGAAAAGATTCAATTTAACGGCCTTACGATGAGTTTTATATGTATTTATAAACAACCATTAAAATAATACAAAATTTCAAAAACTGTTGCCAGACTGTCAGATACATGTCCAAAATATGAACAATTACTTATAAATCAATATTAAAAATAAAATTAAACGTATCTCAAAAAAAAAAGATAGAATTCCATTTCTTAATCATTACACGTTGTAAAACAACTTGTGGTTAACAATTTACAATAATTTTTTTACTGTTTAAGAAAGGTATTTTAAGCTAATATGTATCAAATCTTCTACAATTCCTATCAATGAAGTCATATGTATGTTCTCTGATACCAAACATCTAGGTATGCTAATGAACATCCACAGACAAAACTCTATTCAATAATTATCTAAAGAATTTAATATATTTACTAACCTCTGGAGTGGGAACTCGAAATTCAACGACAATAGATGAGATCTCACTTATTTCTGCATTTTATTAGGATTTACAATTAGTTACAAAAACTTCAAAATTATTTCTTAGTTATTTTTTCGACTTGCCAATCAGAGATCTAATAAAATTTCTACTCAGAACTTCCAGAAAGTTAAAAACTGCTGAGAAAGGGAGCCATAACTTAAAAATTTAGGTGAAGTAAATTATATTTTCAAAATTCATACAAAATGGTGGAGGCGCCGGGTATCGATCCTGGCACCTCTCGCTACGAAAAAAAAGCAAATTTGCCATGGTACTACTAGAAGACAATATTTAGCTGCTTTCTTTCTATTTTAACATATTAGGAGTACCTGTCTTTTGATAATAGTAGGTAATATTCAAGATCCCTAAACCTAAAAGGTTGCCCACAAACAGCTGTATTTAAATCGAAAATGTCAAATATTATGTTATTATTTATGTGTTACTGGATCTATTTTCGTGTTTTGGCGTAATAATTGTTGTTCTGGTATTTGTTACCGATACGTTTTGGTTATTATTTAAGCGCTACTGAAAATAATAATAAAGGCAAAAAAAGTGGAGGCGCCGGGCATCGATCCCGGTACCTCTCGCATGCTAAGCGAGCGCTCTACCATCTGAGCTACGCCCCCTGTTGACTTTTATATAATGTTTAAATAAAGGATCACGTAATGGTCTACTTTCATACATGCAAAGCCTGGCTATTTGGTGATGAACCAGTGCCATTTTAAATCACACACACACACACATACATACAAAATATAATCTTTTAAGAAGAACACTTAGTACACTATTAAATTTACAATATCATCCAAATCATCATTAAAAGTTACTCACACTTTAACAATAAATAAGGGAAAAAGTAGTACATTCAAATTCGAACCCTTGGAAACAGTAACATACAGTATTCTATTGCAAAGGCACAAACTAAAATACAGGGTGTCCGGAAACTATGCGTCAAGACTTCAGGAGGTGATTCCTTCCAAGAAATAGGTCATGAAGTACTATAACAATTTTTCGAAAACTCAATATGAACAGAGATACAGGGTGTTAAAATTTTATTTTCGATACTTGTAAATAACTTCTTAAGAAATCCAAATATTTACATAAAATTTGTAAAACAATAAAAAGTGGAGGCGCCGGGCATCGATCCCGGTACCTCTCGCATGCTAAGCGAGCGCTCTACCATCTGAGCTACGCCCCCTGTTGGCACTTTTACAATGTTTAATTAAATGACCACACAATAGTCTACTTTCATACTTACTAAATCAAATTTTTTAAGAAGAACATATAGTAATTAAATTTACAATATAATCAAAAGTTACTATCACTTGAACATAATAATCATTAATAAATAAAGGAAGAAGAAGTGCACTCAAATTTGAACCCTGGGAAACCCCCGATGTAAAATCATAGATCTAGGATTTGAAACCACTGAATGTAACATACTGTATTCTATTACAAAGGCACAAATATAAAATTCATTAGTATATTGTTACTGAAACAAAATAAGTTAGCGTAATAAAACTTAATTCAAGCTCTGCAAAAGATTTGATTAATTTAACGATGTTATGATGTGGTATGTTCATTTATTTACACCCTTTATCATTTTAAAAATTGGAAAAACATAAATGTTCTCTAAATATCTGCTAGCTAATAAAATTTTGCTATACTATTACTCTTTCTTTAATAATATGTTCTTTAAAAAAATAAAATATGTAATTTGAGGGAAAAATAAAATACTTTGATTTCAAATCCAGAAAAGTAATACCTACATAAATAAACACCTAACTGACAAACTGTATACTCATTATAGATCGAGATTATTTAAAAAATAATTAAATATTTAAACAAATGCAGTAACAGATCTATTTTTAGTTGAATAATCCAGTTTTTGAACCGTCAATTCAGCGGTTAAGGAAGCGTACTCGTATAAGAGCAATCGACTAGATTATCTCATAGGTTGTACAAAAATCTAGAATACAAATCTTCACTTTTCTGGAAATTGAAAGTAAATCTTAATGTCATTAAGTCATTGTCAAGATATTTTACAGAATAGACCCTACTGTCTCTGGATAGAGTCAGTATTATTAACATAATATACATAAGGATCCTAAATTAAAGAACAATATTGGAGTTTGGATCTAACAAAAACATATACAGTATTTTTTAAATATTGAGATTTTTTAAAAACTTGCTGTTTTTTCTTGTAAATCCTAATACCGTTGATGTTAATTTGACAATATATGTGTTTAGATAGATGTGTTATCTATGGTGAAAAGCTTAACATGCTGTTGCAACACAAGTGGCAAATCTTTAATAGAATATTGTATCGAGCGTGTTTATGTGCCTCAATATAGTGATAGCATACAATTAAATTGAGGTTGCTCTTAGGAAACCTTATCATAGTTTATTCAGTTCTTGAATAATGTGAACTTGACTAACAAAAGAAATACAAGCATACATTTTAACGTCATCATCATTAATAAATAAGAGAAATAGTAGCGGGCCCAAATTCGAACCCTGGGAAACCCCTCATGTAGAATCACAGGTCTCGGATGTGACGCCACTGAATGTAACATACTGTCTTCTATTGCAAATGTACACATCAAAAAATGTTTGCTAAACTCTATCTATACTTATTATCGATGTCTTATTACGCGAATCAGTAGAATTATTTAAAAAAATTAATAAAAACAATAAAACACGTTAAAAAATAATTAAAATTTTAACAAATGCGGTAACTGATTTATTATATCCTGTCGCTGTATCTGAATAGATTCAGTATTATATTAATATAATATACGCAAAGATCCCAAATTAAACAGCAATATACGAGTTTGCAACAAATTCATATTACAGTATTTTTAAAACGTTGCTGTTTCTTCCTTGTAAATCCTAATACATTTGATGTTGATTTGACAATATAATGTATTTAAAAAGATACCATCTGTGGTGGAAAGCTTAACGTGCTGTCACAAAACAAGTGTCAAATATTTAATAGAATATTGTAAGGTGTTTCTGTGCATCAATCGTATGGTATAGATTTATCCACATTTAAATTGGGCTTGTTGTTAGTAACACCATATCATAGTTTAAGTTCTTCTTGAAGAATGTGAGCTTGACTAACAGAAGAAATACAAGCACACATTAGAACGTCATCATCATTAATGAATAAGAGAAAAAGTAATGGACCCAAATTCGAACCCTGGGAAACCCCCGATGTAGAATCGTAGGTCTCGGATTTGAAGCCACTGAATGTAACACACTGTAAAATATTGCAAACGTACAAATCAAAATATGTTTGGCAAACTTCATTTATACTTATTCTTTATGTATTATTATGCAAAACTGTTAGCAGAATACGAAGATATATTATAGTTATTAAGATAAATTATTTAAATATTAAATATTTATCAAATGTTAAATCAGTCATCTCGAAATATGCTGGCATATTTTAAATATTATGACCGATTGATTGTTTAAAAAAATATATGTTAAAAATGGTAAAAAGTGGAGGCGCCGGGCATCGATCCCGGTACCTCTCGCATGCTAAGCGAGCGCTCTACCATCTGAGCTACGCCCCCTGTTAAAAACAATGAAATATTTAAACAAATGCGGTAACTGTGTACTTTTAGTTCAGTAATTATTTCATGAAGTGCGAACCCAGTTCTTGAGATATATAAAAGTATGTATAGGTGCACAATATAAAAAGAAGGAATATGAAATAAATCAAATATTCAAAAAAATTGCTGCATTTTATATTTTATTAAAGTAAAATTATACTACGATAAATAAGTAACAGCAAAAAATAAAGTACATCAAAATTAGCATAGTTTATTAGTAGTATATATACTATACTACTAAAAAATAAGCTTGAAAATTTTACAAAAAAACTAATAATGTTACTAAAGAATTTCTACAATTTTTGTAAAATTAGTTTTACTTTTTTGTTCATAATAAAATATAGTTATTTGATTCTTTTTAAAACTGCTAAATAGTGATCTATACAGACTGTTCAGTAAAGAATATTTGAAGGCTAGCTTTCTTTGGCAAAAATAATACGATTTAAATCAATTTAAGTAGTACAATTTTGCTTTCTTGAGAAGTTATTTACGATAACTTTCTTATTTGTTGGGTAACTGGACTTATTGGGTGAGTTATACAGGGCGTTCTAAGTACCTATTATTTTGAAACAACTTTCGATCAGTTTGCAAACACAGAATTCCAGGAAACAACTACTCTGTGGGCTAATGCCCCGACCAGCATTGAATTACACCTGGAAAACCTATAGCAACAGCTAGAGTCATTCGTCAGAAGCCCACCAGACATATACCGGTTTCGAGCTTATTAGCTCTCATCAGTATGCCATACGTAAGGTAAACCGACAGAAGGGACCCTTCTACGACAGACTAAACAGCTAGGATTATTCGTCGGATACCTTACCTATGGCATACTGATGAGAGCTAATAAGCTCGAAACCAGTATATGTCTGGTGGGCGTCTGACGAATGACTCTAGCTGTTGCTATAGGTTTTCCAAGTGTAATTCAATGCTGGTCGGGGCATTAGCCCGCAGAGTAGTTGTTTCCTGGAATTCCGTGTTTGCAAACTATCGTTTCTCGCCGATCGCGATAAAGGTTGACAGCTTTCAATGGTGTCTACTGCATGTAGAACGCTTCGTGTCTGTGACATTTTCAGTTCGGCATGGAGTAGCGAATGGCCGATAGATGTAGTTAGTTCTACACCGCGAACTTTCGATCAGTTTTAAGAAAGGTATACTTGCACCTCACCAAAATGCACCATTTTAGACAAAACTGCCTTTAACGTATTTGTTAAGCATGGAAATCAATATACAATGTGATTTTGAAAGTAGGGTCGTAATTTTAATATACGAGTATTTATTCGAAGAACAAGTGATATGCAAAAAATAGTCCAATAAAATGTTAATATAAAAAATCATAAATAACTCGCCTATTTTCACGTTTTTTAAATAATATTGAAATATAGGGATACGCCTTTCGCGTTTACCTGTATCCCGGGTTTGTTGTGTGAAATAAACAAATCGTCGTGCAGAGATGAAATTTATAAGCAAATTGTCTATACATTTCATGGAAAATTATTCATAGGTCATTATTATCAATTCAATTAGACTCCTGTTATATCATTGTGTCAGCAAATTACATGTAATATACATAGAATGATAGGTACTACACACGCACTAGAAAATATCTAAAATAATAAAAATACCAAAATTTGTTTACGTACGTGTTACGTTGTTATTTAAGGTTAAGGTTATAAATGAAGCGTGACTTCACAAATGACTGTGCGCAACTTATCACATGCCGTTTATAGATGATGTATTGTGAAATAGTTCACTGGTTTTGCACACATTTCACATTTGCAACAATTTTAAACTCAGGTTGTTAAAAAAAAATTTGTTTGTGCTATTGCGTTTAGGTTTAAGTGGTTATCCTTTAAACTTTATTATTTTTTAAATGTTGTCTTTTTCCATGTTGTTATAGTTCTCTGTGTTGTGTTTCATGCTATTGTATAGGAACAACATTACTAACTGTAATAACTTTTTAAATTAATAATTTGTTGAAATTTTTGTATTGATTTCAGCGCAGTTTTCTTTAAAATGGAGCAAGTATAAAACTATGAGAAGGCTATTGCAGAATAACAATCATATTCCAAAAATAACTATTCTTAAAAAAATCTGAAAGGAATAATACAGTTCAACAGGTGCTCAGAAGGCTATGTAGATTTAACTAACAAATCAATAGAATAATCGTGTTTAGTTCACACAAAAAAACATTTATCGTAAATAAATGAAATACAAAAGTACGTTCTCAGGCCTATAACTTCTGAAGAAAGCAAAACGGAAGTTGATTTAATTCATATTATGTTTGTCCTAGCCTAAATATTGGCTTATTTACAAACACTAGAGATTAAATTAATTGCCACTGAAATGGTTTCATTGGGTGTGTCCGAAAGTATATCATTATCGAGGCTTAAATACGTCAAATACAACTTTCTCGTAATAAATTATTCATATCAAGGTTACGGCCTTGCCAGCACTGTGGTGGATAATAATAAAAGTGTAAAAGTTATCTTAATTGTAATTTGAACATGATAATAAACTAAAACCATATCTATATTTTACTTATGCATATCCATTAATTTTCTTATTAAGTACAGGTTTGTAGTTAGTCTGTAACGATGTTTTTAATATTTTTATCAATATTCTTAAATTCATTACATCTCTCAATGTTTTATGGCCATATGTCTCTGTAGACTCCCTTTTTGATATGCCTTATATCCACAATATGCAAAAGGGCACGCAAATTTTGGTTCCTGATTGCATTCAAATTGTAAGTGCCGTGCAAGAGATCGCTTGTGACGGTATGACCTGTTGCAGTTTTGGCAATAAAAACAATCTAAAACAAATAACATATGTATACAATGTATTTTTATTGATTATTGCATTTTTACATTTCTTGGAATACATTCCAAAACAAATGACATACAAGGTGGACCAGTACAGTGTGAGAGAGCCAATAACTTTAATTTAACGCTTGTTATTCAAAATAAAATATACAGGGTGATGGATGGAAACGGAGCACGCCAAATATTTCAAATTTTAAATGGCACACTCTGTATATTTTTAAACATATGGAGTTCTCTGTATCGTAATACAAAAAGTTTGACATTTTTAACAAATGAACAATTTAACTATTGGTACTAATAGGTTTTTTCAATTTTTGGTGGTCAATGGTGGGGAAAAAGGCCAAAATTTAAAGAAAACACAAATTCTTTCGTTGCTTTTATTGCGACATCAAAATTATTGTAGTGTCCTGAGAATGTCAAGCCTACACCGAGTTGAACTGGAAGATCAATCAGTGACAGTCTGTTAATTTAAACATAGTTTTTTCGGCATAGATATGCATTTATTATTTTTTTAATCGCGTTGTATTCTACTAATTTTTACCTATCTTCTCTTAAAATTAAGGACACTATGACTGAATCACCCTGTATAGACAAATGTTAGACATGTTATGTTAGCTAATATCGACTATTTTATACAGGGAGTTGTTTATTATACATAGAGTAGCAGGTGATTTGGATCGATATTTGAATAAAACAGAAAAATAAACTACAAGATGTTCCATTCATAAAACTTAATAAATGATCTATCTATAAAAACGCCCTGTATAAAATAAGCACTATTAGCTAATATAGGAGCTTTTAGCTTTTCAAAGATCATGTTTTTAAATATTTTTCACATAACTTGGCAACACTGCACTAAAATGTTAAACTCTTTATATTTCGATATACAGAATTTTTCGAGAAATCCATATGCTTAAAATATACATGGGGTTTCAAATACGAAACATATTTGTAATGCAGTATTTTTATCTATCGCCCTGTATATTTCAAAATAATTTTATAGTCTAGGTTTCTTGATCCTCTACAACATTTATTTAAACTTTTTTTCTGTATTATCAATAACAAGAAAGTCATTGAACTTTCTTGCACTAATGACCTTTCCTGTATGTATACAAAATATATCTTTATTTGCTATTGAATTTTGCATTTTAAATTTTTTTTAAATACATATATCTGTTTAGTACAAAATCTCAGTGCATTTAAGTAATTAGCTGATAACATGTCTCGTAACTAAATGTTATAAAAATAATTGGTTGATTTTTTATATTATGACTTAAGCATAAGAAAAATGTAAAAACAATAGCCGATCAAATATGCAATAAATATATTAAGAGGTTAAATATATAACGGTGAAATTTATGGTTAGTTTGAACATGACAGATCATAGAATGATGACAGACACCATGAGGATTATAACAGTTTCTTTAGCCAAAAAAAAAATAAATTAAAATCCAATTACCATTTCAAGATGATACTAATAGAGCACCTTGTTAATGAATTATGGAAGGAAATGTCTGAAAATGTAAAAAACTTTTGAAGAAATAAACCAGCTTTGTAATAATAACAAAACCCACTGTTGAAATCTTTTAAAATATATTAATACTCTTCGAATAAAGCTAGCATAAAATTGAACACACACATTTTGTTTCATTATTCTACAACCTTTTTGTATTTTTCAAAACTGGACTAGTCAAATACGTAGTGCACTCGTTGCATGTGCACCTTAAGATGGGTTTTCCTTTTTGCATGATAAGGACAATAATCACATTTGAATGTAGGTTTCTTTCCACATTCAAAACGCATGTGATTGTACAAAGTCTGGCGATGTCTATAGTTCTTTTGGCATGTCCCACAACAATGATTCCCTAAAATTAAAACATTAAATATGGGATATGTACAGCGTGTCCGCAAAATGAGTGCCAATATCGAAAGGGTTCCTATATTTGACCAAAATCAACAAAAAAACTCATGAAAAAATTATTCTGCAAACTAATGCCCCGACCAAAATTGAATTACACTTGAGAAACTTATAGCAAACAACCAAAGTTCCCTGGAATTCCGTTTTGCAAATATCGTTATCGTCGAATCGCGCTAGAGTTCGAGGTATTTCAATGGTGCCAATGCATGTAAAACAATTAAAGCACAGTATAGGGAGACCAGTAGAAACACTCGGGCCAAAATAATACGTCGCGCATAGCAGCTCCCGCATCTATTTCAAGCTGCAGAGACCTCAGTTTACATCCAACTCTGAAAGTGCCAACATCGGTTATACAGAGCCGTATTAAAGCAATATTTTGAGTCTGATACAAACCATAAATGATATTTTACTGTTATTGCCTTACCTATTAACTTATTTCTTAGGTATAATGGAATATACATGATTTTCATGAAAGTGAAGTTTACAATATACATATTTATATTTTTCACAAATACAAATTTTTATTTTAGAGCAAAGTTCTGTGCAGGGGCTTCTAATAATAAAGAATTATTAGAAAAGTTACTCAGGATTAGTAATATTTCATACAAACTATGTCAAATACATTTTGAAAATAATATGTTTTCTAACAATTCGCGCAATAGATTACGCAAAGAGGCCGTTCCAACGTTTCCTGCACAAGACAGCTCATCTTCAAATTATGTAGATGACACATATTTCTTGTAGTCACTATAATGAGAGTAAGTCTCAAAACAAAATAATAAAAAATATTTTTTCCAAATTTACATTTTACTGCACTTTTATCTCCAATTTAACGATTTTCAAAGTTAAGTAAACATAATTTTTCTGTTATGAAAAATACTTGTCTTCTGGTTTACATAGATCATTTAGGACAAAAAAAATCATAATAAATTATTTGTTCACTAAACTTCAAACAGCAAATTTTAAATTAAAAAAATCCCAAAAAATGTAATTAACACTAATAACAAAAAAATTAAGTAAATAAATAAAAATGTGTTGTAGTGCAATAATATATACAGGGTGAACCTTAAATAAGTACAAATATTTTAACCAGCAGTATAGTTCACTGTGTAGAACACATAGTTAATAGTTTTTTTTCAAAAAAATGAGAAATAAAAAAGTGAAATTTTAAATAAATTTTGTAATTTTTCTGTAGAAAACTTGTTGAGAACCGCTGACTTTCATACATTTACGAGTCATAGCGCTTCAGATTGAACGTGTAGTTCACAGTGTTGCCAGTGTTACACAAATGTCTTTGCTTGAAGAAACTTAATGTGTTGTGTGAAAATCATAGTTTTTCGTTATTATTCATAAAATAACTTAAGGAAAGTGTGTCTTGTGTCTCTTTCTAACAGTGTACAATGGCATTTAACTTGTGAAATGTGGATTACTGATTAAATAGTTTATTTTTTAACAAACAAGTAAGCTTGTGTGCACGTTTATGTATAATTTTTGAACATTGGACATAGTAATATCACGTAATATCTTCCTAAATACTTTACGGTAGTATTTAACTTGCGGAAATTCATTTTTAATCGTGTATAGTAAGGTCAGTTAAGCAGTTAAAATGTATGTTAATATTGCTGCGTATCATACTACATAGGTACCCAACTTTACTGTACTTATGCTTCAAACAAGTATTTTTAAAATAGAATTAACCGTATTACTTTACTATTACGTTAAGGGAAACGTAATATATATATTAGAGAAGATATGGCAACCTGGCAACAAATCATATGGTTCATTAGGTTAGCTAAGATAGCGGTCCTCAAAATGTGGGTATTTTTTTTAAAAAATAATATCTCCGTAAAAATTAGAAATTTTTAAAAATGGCTTTCACTAGACTGATCTATATGACGAGCTACACCAGCAGTCCAAAGAAGTAAATCGAATTTTCACACTGTATGTTAGTAGCAGTAAATGACAGTATATAATACATGTTGAATTACCCATTTATAACTGTATAATGAATTATTACATAATGTGGATAGATATGACGTAAGCTTTCATGTGAAATAACTACGCTTTCACGCGCAAATAAAAAATTCTTATTCCGGTCCTGATCACCGATTCTGTAAATTCCATCGGATGCGCTATCGCACTCACATTTCGAGGTCACCGCAGAAAACTGAAGGCAGTTCAAAGTGCCGACAACGGAGTGAAACTGCTGGTCTACCTATGCTGTGATTAAAGTATTAACTTTAAAGATATTAAATAAATTCATCTTTCGTGAATTAAATTCACGAATTTATTTCTTCTTAAAACCTACCCATATAATAAACATAACACACAGTATACATACATATTTGAAAACAGTGACAAGACAGTTACTATTCAAACTAATATCTAATAGTAAACTATAAAATATTTGGTAGAATCTTTGGTACAGTACATATTAAAAAAGTTTTATTCTGACTGAAATTAGAAATAGTGCAGGTCAGCATGACGATTTAAGGTGTGAATTTTCAAATTCTTTTTATAAAAATAAGATGCATCGCAAAGTTCGCAGAAAAAACTTTTCTTCCTCTCACAGGAAAATCTTAAGTGTGCTACCATGCCCTTTTTCGACTTGTAAGATTTTCCGCATCTAGCACACGGCCACTTTTGGAAACCTGAAATCAAGATTTATTAGCTACTACATAATTTATGTATTAGGGGCTTGATAAAGTTTGTATTGATGATATACAGGGTGCTTCAAAATTAATGCAACATAGAGCAAGAGTAGATTACTGAGGACAAAATAATGCGTTGTAGCCAAACTTACATTAGTTAAAAGCTGACGGAAAAGTGAAACTATCAAAAAGATGGGCCTGTCTTGATGAAATCTTTGTGCTATAATTTATCATTTTAAGTAACTTGTTCAAGTAGCATTTTGCTGTATTTTCAGTACCTGAAATCAAAACATGCATACTCGGTGCATAGAATATTTCAAATAGGATTATTTTGAAAACGCTAACTCTTAACGACTTCAGCAAGGTCAGTGGCGTAGCCAGAAATTTGACATGGGGGGTGAACAAAGTTTAGTATTTCAAACTAGATTTTTTGAATAAAAAAATGAAATAATTTTTAATAAATTAAAACAATAAGAAGTAAATAAAAACCTATCTTATCATAAACATATGTAAATAATAAACAAGTACGAACAATATTTTTTGTAGAAAAATTACAACAAAAAATATAACTTAGTTGCAGGTGAACCCTAATGTAGGGGGTTGCCGGAGTAGGTCTAGTTATTGTTCACTGACCGCGTTGCCAAATCTTGGCGAATAGAGTAGTGATTGCAGGTTTGTAGTATGTATGTATGTAATTGTGCGGAGGTGCAGCGGAAATTGCTTCCCACTGCAGCACTTAGGCCTTATTAGTCCCTTTGTACATCCTCCTTACTAAGAGAGTCTTCTTTCAAACCATCCAATTAATATGGATGGCTCGGTGGCAAAGTCTCTTACAGATTTATGTGTGATAGTATGGGTCCGAGTTACACAGATTTTTTTGTTGCTCTGTCCTCATTTCCATTTATCGGGGGTTTCTGCCTTGCCACACGTGCGCCTGCAGAGCATGGTGAGTGTCCAGACCTCGGGCGGACTGCCACATTCTCGGCCCAAGTTTGGTCTCCCATCCAAACTCAGCCTGCGTCCACGCTGCCTAACCTGCAAGATCGATCTCCCAACCAACAACCGCACCGGCGGAACATGGTGAGCGGCCAGACCCCAGACCTCGGGCGGACTACAGTCTCAGCCCAAGTTTGGTCACCCATCCAAATTCCGGCCTGCGTTCACGTTGCTTACTTGAAGGATCGATCTCTCAGCCGGTCAACGCGGGCTAGGCGACCCCCACAGGTTTGTAGTGAACGACGACATTTCCTATATGACCCAACCAACCCAACTCATGGGTTTACATAAAAAAGTTAGGAGACTCGATTGTTTCAATTGCCAAATGTATACAATAAGCCGTAAAAAAGTTCTGTCATTTAAAAGAAGCATGATGTGCCATAAGTGGCGCTCTCTACTAGCGATGACAAAATTACAACCAAATATTAATTTTTCACCCCTAAAAAACCTCTCAAAAATGTATGCAAATATTTGGATTTTTTAAAAAGTTATTTATAGGAATATCTAAAATAAAACGTTAACTTTGTATCTGAGTTTAACCATTAAGTTCGGCTGCCTCGCATTATTTGGTCGTAAAGAATCTACTCTTGCTCTATATTGCATTAATTTTCGGATACCCTGTATAGACTGTTCGGAATATAAGTGCCATTACAAAAAGGGCTTACTTGTCTGACCAAAAACAACAACAAAATTTTTAAAGCGAATAATTTTGCTACAAACATTACAAATGTAAAAATACAACTACAATAAAATGTAACTAAGGTAAATACAGTGGTGTGCTTGCAATTTCTCTACAAGGTGCCTTTTAAAATATAACCCAAACACACATTTATTTAAATAGATCAAAATTATCGACTTTTCCTACAGGGTATTTTAAATGAAGTACCAAAAACAAGACCACAGATTTCTTAGGTGAAAATAAATCGATTTTTTGCTACTTCATTTAAAAAGACCCTGTATGTAGGAACCTAAGAAAATTATTTACGGTATGTTTAGGGTACTTGTCATTATTATGTAGATAAACTTTACATGGTACATCTGCAACTTTGCCACAAAAACTATCATAACTGCAGGAACTACCGTTGGAAAAAGAAATAAATTTGTTAAGTCAATTATATTTTGTTTGATACAACTTATCATCCAATAAAAGAATGGCACTTATATTCCGGGCACACTATATATCATTTATGAAATAAAGCGCGTTCCTATAAAGGGGAGATGACGTAAAAATTATAAACATTCGTATGCCACAGCTTTAATTTAGTCTCATATTTTATAAAAATACTGTAGGTGCTAATTCTTAATTTTAATAGGGGGAAGGATAATTAACACGTACAAATGTATGTGTTGTCAATAAAATGATTCTGATAAATAATTCTTTATTGAAAATAAACATTATGAATACTTTTCACGTTACTTAAGTCTAAAATATTGCAGTTGGGTTGGTTCACTGTCCATAATCGTTACAGCAGGTTTCATTATTAGTGTTGCTAAATGCAAAACTCGTGCAAGAAAAACACAAAAATATCCTTCATTTGTGTCAAATAAATGATTTGATTTTATATGTTCGTATCTACCATAGATTAAATACTGGATCAAATACTCATATCTTGATAAAAAGAAGAGATACGATATTATACTACATACCGATAACAGGAGCCATGACGTCAGATGGAGATGGTTATGCCCATTCATCGATCTATGTACAGTCATTTGCAATAATAATGACACTCTCTGAAAACAGTTTTTGAATTTCTTGAAGCTCTGAATAGAAATGTCATTAAATGTCTCTTGGTAAGTGAAACAACTAATAACTAATGTTAAAAATTTAAAGCAGATTTCAATATGAATACGCCAGAAGTTCAAAAGAAAGCGCAAAATTCATATTAGTGAGTGTTATTAATGTTACAAACGATAGTACATGGCACACATCAACATAAATGTTTTCTTTGGTTGATTGAGTTTTTGCCACACATCTAAAAAAAAAACAAGGTTAATTAAAAAGGCCCTTGCGCCAAACGGATCAGTCAAGGGTTATTTTTGAAACTAAGTTTGCCTAACCAAAAAATCTCACACTGAAAAAGCAGATAAGTAAAAATTAACAAAAATCACATCACTATAGCGGACATCCGCAATTTTGACGTTTCGAAAAACTCTTATTTTGTTCTCAAAGTAGATTTGCTATTTTGTATCAAAGTATGCCACGTTTGACAGTTTAAAATTTGCCTACAATAAAATAAATAGTATATTACATATCTAGCGGGGAAGTAGATCATTACAGCCCAGACTTTGTTAGGTACGCTAAAAGCCGTGGCTGGAATAATCCTTCCCGCATGGTATGTATACTATTTTATTCTCAATCGCTTAGTTACAAGCTTATAATAGTTAGTTATGCAACAAGTGCAAAAAGTAAATGTTTATTGCACGCGACGTGAAATTGTCCAACGAGACCATCAGGCCGAGCACTTTTTGTACGAGTTGCATACAATATTTTTTCTATGTTCATGAAAAAACCAAAAAATGTTATTTAGATGACACTAAGTCTAGAAAAATGTGACGTCGATTTGAAGGTTTATGTTTGTCATGATGACAAAACGCTGCAGTAGAATGACAGATGAGTGCAATAAACATTTTATTGCACTAGTGCATAAAGAACCACTTTTTCCACTAAATATAGTTTAATAAAGTATTGTTTTTTGCATGAACGTAGAAAAAAATAAAGCAATACTATGATCTGTACAAGACTATTGGTTCCGATCGTTTTTTTGCAAATAACGAATGGCAAGATTACAGTCTTGTGGCCACAATGCTATTGGAGGTTTTCCCAAAAAAATAGCGGCTTTTTTAAAAATAGAAAATGCTCACGGGTTTACGGGACATTGTTGTTTTAGACGTACCTCAGCTACATTGCTAGCAAATACAGGTGGAGACATCCTACAGTTAAAAAAATTAGGATGAAAATCCAGTGCCGTAGCCGAAGGTTACGTGGAGAACTCGTTACATGGTCAATAATTCAAATTAGTTTTGGTTCTTAATATTTTTCTTTATGTTATAATTTAATAAAATAAATACCAGTTGTTGGCATTAACTTATTTTTTTTAAAACCAGCTTAACATGACATTGCCATGCTTCGGAAAACTGACACATGCTTCTAGCCGGAAAAGCCATTTTCCTACCGCTTTAAAGGTAAGAAATGGCTATATTACTAACCGATTGCGAATGAAATCATTTAACATCTCTATGGAAGTAGATAAATTGTAAAACTTGACATACTTGAAATATATTTGCTATTTTGAGAACGAAAACAGTTTTTTCGAAACATCAAAAATACGGAAGTGAGCGATAGTGATGTAATTTTTGTTATTTTTTACTTAACCGTGTTTTCAGTGTGAGATTTTTTGGTTAGGCAAACTTAGTTTCAAAAATAACCCTTGTCTGATCCGTTTGGCGCAAGAGCTTATTTAATTAATCTTTATTTTTCAGAACTGTGGCAAAAACCCAATCAAACTAAGGCAAAACCACAAATAAATAGCTTCAGAGAATAACATAAATTTTGTCTAATAATTGTTAAAATTTAACTTATTGGTGTCTAGTACGTTAAAATATTGTACAATGAACTATGCAGCTGATTGTTGAAAAGCTATTTTCTCGAAAATGACCAATTTTTAAGACTAATGCAACTATACCTTTCCGTCAAAATGTGATAACGTTAGGGTTAAAAATGTTACCATTTTTAATAATTTTGTAATTTTTAGCGTGACTGAGGTATTTGGTAGTAGTGACTTACAGGTGCATATTATAAATTTAACATTTTTGTTTTGTTTTTAGTACCAGCACATAGAATTACAACTTCAATTATAGTTTAAAATATATTAAACATGTTTTCTCCATAAAGTTAATTTTAAATGTACCGCCAAATCGCTCTCCAGCTGACGTCATGCGCCGCTCTAACCTATTTTGGTTTACGGAAATATCACATCTTGTATACATTTTTATCATGCTCACTAAAATCATCAAATCTTTCCGAAGTTGCTGGATGACCACTAATAATCAAACCTGTTATGTAATTCACTCAAACAATTGATTACCTACTGCTATTAAAAATCGTATCTATTCCTAATACGTTTGTCTAATGTGTAGCTTTCTTAAGACATTCCTAACAGATACACTTCTGAGCAAATATTCGGTTGTTAGAAAGTTACTTCACCGATTATAAGCCTGAATTTCATAGAACACTTAGAACTAGTTTTGATGTGAGCATTTAGCAAATACTTCTGATAGAACCTCTTGTGACAGAACTGGCATTCAAATCGAGGTTGTTTGCCACATTCGTATTGAAGATGGCTGGTCAGATGATTTTTGTATTTGTAGCTTCGCTTGCATTTCAAACAGAAATACCTGTTGCCATCAAAGCCTAATCCTAAAAATATAAAACAATTAGATATAGTACCTATATTTGAACTAACGTTTGTTCAAGATGTACATAACTTTATTAGTTTGAAGCAGCTACTGTTAGTAGATAGGTACCTAAAAACGTCTCAATATTCATTACAGTTGATTAAATTACATATACAGGGTGAGAGTTCTTGACCGTTCAGGCAGGTGTAATTCAATGCCGGTTGGGGAATTAGTAGCAGTTGTTTCCTGTAGTATCATTTAAACATATACAAGGTGTTTCTTAAGTAGAGGTCAATAATACACGAGCGTATTCTGTGACCAAAAATAAAGTTTTTTTTTATTATATAAATATGGGGTCTTAGGAGTTTAGGACAGTTTCTCTTGAAAATTTAACCAAATTCAGTAATAGATAGGTATGAAAAGAAAACTTATCAGCTTTAGAAACTTACCCGTAGCGGAGGTGTGGGTATCATCGATAATTATTTGCTAAAAAAATATATATGTATATATCGGTCAGTGGTCGCGCGGTTTAAGGCGTTAGTACTTGAATCGAGGTGACTAGACAGAGTTGGTTCGAGCCCAGCTGCCGGTAGACCGTATATAAGTTATATTCATGGAAAGGATTGGCACCCTCTCTGTGGGTATGGTAGGGTGGAATAATGTTAGCTTGGGTCAATGTGAGAGATTGATGCCGGTTGATATTTGACCACCCCTAATTAATGAGGTTTTCAGGTTTTCCTCATTCCTGCACTGAATAGTGGTTAGGGCCTACCAACGTAAGTCGTTCCTGGGCGCAAATGCGGCCTGCTTAATAATAATATGCCGCCCCCTCTCCCGCACAAGTCTCCAACTTCTGGGCTAATCCCTGTGATTAGAATGAGGGGGTAGAGATATTATTATTATTATTATATCACCCCATATAATACACTAGCGGAAAAAATTAAGGGATCAAAAAAAAATTTCAATTCTTTGCGATTT
Organism: Monochamus saltuarius; assembly: GCA_025584915.1. Classification (NCBI taxonomy): domain Eukaryota; kingdom Metazoa; phylum Arthropoda; class Insecta; order Coleoptera; family Cerambycidae; genus Monochamus; species Monochamus saltuarius. The sequence continues at coordinate 118,937,202 of CM046721.1, read as the reverse complement.
CTCAAATGGCTGTATCTTTGGTAAAAATGGGCATAACGTGAGTCAGAAAAAAAACAATTTGAAGCATGAAGTGCCTAGTTTATGGATCTTCCGATAAAAAAAATTCCAAGCAACAATTAGCGCAAAATCCTAATGAATATCATAGAAAGAAAATTTTTCGAAATTTTTTGTACCCTTATTTTTAGCTTCAATTTGCTTTATTTCACATACGACTATTTTTACCAAAGATACAGCTATTTGAAAAATCGCAAAATCGAGATTTTCATTTTGATCCCTTAATTTTTTCCGCTAGTGTATTACAAATAAAATAAGTCGTCATATGAGCCATCGTATTATCTTTACTTTTTGTATTCCAAACCGATTAAGAACAAAATTGATTCCTATTCCTTTTTCAATATTGTAATATTTTACTATTCATGTTTGTACGTGCAGTTTCCATTGTTTGTCATTTAATCGTTTATACAGGGTGAGTCAGAGCGAATGGGTCAACACTAAGCTGGAGATACAAGACACCAAAATATTATGTTTGAGCTCATCATGCCTTATACAAATGTCGCTAGTTTAAGAAACACGTTCTTTGGATTGTTAAGAAAAACTTAACAGATAAAAGGTAAGTTTCAAATTCATACTTCTCACAAACAAAAACAACACTACTAATTTTTAGTGATGTTATGAAACTTTCTCAATTATTGAGAAATTTCGGAATAGCATTTAAACCTTAAACACCCTGTGTTTCTTAAACCAGCCACATTTGTATAAGGCATGATGAGCTCAAACATAATATTTTGGTATCTAGTATCTCCATTCTTTCTGACTCACTCTGTATATTTTTAATGTGTTTATCTTCTTGTTTTTATTTTAGAGGGTTCTCAGCAATATTTCAGAACCAAATTCCCTGACATACTTTTTTAAAATTCCCTGACAAAAAGCATACAAAATATCATGTTTTTTAAAACTTAAAAAGTAAAAAGAAGTCAAATGATAAGGCATAAATGAGCCCATTTGATGACAAATAAGTGACATGGATATTTAATTTTATGAGAAATATTTATTTCAGTCATTGCAACAAATATAAATATTTAAGAAATCTAATAGAAATATGTATATAATATATTTAAGAGATTTAATAGAAATATATATAAACAAACACAACAAAACCAATAAAAATATATTTTACCACTGAGCAAACAGCTATACAAAAAACAGCTTTAGCTGTTTTATGTCATTAAATGTATTCAAATCGGTTCAAAATACTATATTTTTGCATTGAAACAGTAACGTCACACGGTGTTTAAAACGTCCACTGAGCGCTGTTTGAACTATTTAGATGCTTTGCTAAGGTCTATGCAGCAGTTGCTACATAGAGATTTCAAAATCGGTGTGATTTAAATTTTCAGATGTTATGTTTAAAATGGTTGATACTTATATTATATTTCTTATCTTGTTTATTTAAAAGGAATTGGTTGTGGATTATTGTATGTATCTCTACAAATTTTAACGTATTCTTAGACATCTTAAATTACATTACAAACGCATAATCCAATTACTTTTCTCTTCAAATTTCATTAAACCTGTCACTCACACGAACATGTAGGTAATTATTTGTTTTTGGTTTACAGTTGCTAAAATCAATTCCAAATTTTTGTTGCAGATCTCACACATTTTCCAAATATTATAGTGTTGTTATAAATAATTGTATAAACAATAACCAAAAGTGAGTGTGATGTTAAAGAGAAACAAATATTTAATGACGTTACGTTTTGAAACTATACATTTTCTTGGTGCATTACATAAGTAACGTCACCATTGAATATGTCTTGAAACAGGCGATGTATATGTATAAAAAAACAGCTATACACTCCAGATATATCTGTTTCATTATATCAATCTGCGGGTACGTGTGATTAAAACAAACAGAAATAGGCAACTGGGTGCGTTCATTAAATAAAGAATTTAGACACGGCATGAGCAGCATTCAGAAATTTTTCCTGACGACAATAAAAATTCCCTGATTTTTGACAATTATTGGCACTTTCCCTGACGTTTCCCTGACAAAGTTCAAATTCCCTGACATTTCCAGGTTTTTCAGGTTTCCCTGACGCTGAGAACCCTGTTTTAGAGTAAGTTATCCTATAATTAAGCTTTGTTCCGTTGAATATATTACAATAAATAAATAAACTAAAATGCCCTCCAAATATATTTTTTTAAGTAACTCAGATGAAAAACTTTTTATTGTACTTTAATAATGCGTATCTTAAAAACGAACCTGAAAATATAAAATACCATGTTCACATAAAACCTTTTGTTTAGTACTACATTTCTCATTTCCAATATATTTACCAGCATCCCCTATAAATAGGTAAAAAATAAAAAAAATGTATTTACTTGATTCCTCTTACAGTTCAGAGAGAAAGTTTATTTTAATGAATTTCAAATAAAGCACTGTAAAGAGTTACCTAAATTAAAAACCTAAATGATTACATGATAACCAAATTTTTACAAGTATGTATGTTGGCTATATGCAACTTCAAGTTAGACTTTCTCCTTCCGGCATATTGGCATTTGTCATATGGGCATTTGAATGTAGGTTCCTTTCCACACTCATGTCTCATATGTCTTAATAGAACTCGCTTTTGCTTGTAACTTTTTGGGCATTTGAAGCACCTCCATCTATTTTCTAAAAAAAATAATTATTACCTACATATTGATAACAAAATTCTTTTTTTATATATTTTTAGGTATTAACAATATTATGTAAAATTAACTACTCTGCGGACTAAAGCCCCGACCAGCGTTGAATTACACCCACAATATTTACCCATATCTTTTTTATTATTAGCTTTTCTAACATTTTTTACTGTATTAGAATGGTATTTTAAGCTAATATAAATCAAAACTTCTACAATTCCTATCAATGAAGTCATAAAAAATGTTACAAAAGCTAATAATAAAGAATATATGGATGTTGTGGGTGTAATTTAACGCTGGTCGGGGCATTAGTCCGCAGAGTAGTTAGTTTCACACAATATTGTTAATACCTAAAAATATATAAAAAACGATTACATAAAGGGTGCAATTTTTTATTGTTTAAGTAGGTGGTTGTCATGTTTAATTTAAAATTCATTGATAGGTTAAAGGTCACTTTTGACATTGTCGATATTTAATTTCAAATAATTTTGCCTTATTGGTATAATAATTTTTATAGCTAGATATTTTACCCAACTTAAAGGAGGCCACCTGAAGAAGAAATCCTAAAAATGCAGAAATAGGTCAGATCTGATCTATTGTGGTTAAATTTTCGAGTTTCCACAGTTTAAAAGGTGAACTTAGATATTTATAGTGTTTTCATTAAACCAGGTTAGTAAATTTAACTAGATTAATTTTTTTTGAAATATATTGAATAAAACTTTGTCTGTGCAGTTGTTCATTAGCATATACCTAGAAATTTGATATCAGAGAGCATACATATGACTTCATCGATAGGAATTGTAGAATATTTGATTTATAGTAGCTTAGAATACCTTTCTAATACATTAAAAAACAAAATTCTTATGTCAACAGATAAATAATAGGGATGAATGCTGGTACAAAAAATGTATAGTAATTACTTGTCTATAAATAGAATGTAATTATTATATCAAAAAATTAAATGATAATTTATGCTCGAATGTCAATATGGGAAATTTCGTACTATTATATTTTCGATATTGGTATGCTGATTGTTCTGCATGTATTGTGTTTTATCTAAAAAATAAAAAATGGGTAAGTAATAAATAATTGTGAGGTATACTCGTGTACTTTGGTGTGACAATTATTGAGAAATTTCAGAATAAAATTTAAACCTTGAAGACCCTGTATTTTGTAAATCAGTGACATTTGTATGAGGCATAATGAGCTCAAACATAATTTTGGTGTTTAGTATCTCCAGCTTAATGTTGATCCATTTTTTCTGACTCACCCTGTATATTTTTTATGTATTTATCTAACCTATCCTGTAAGTAAGCTTTGTCCCGTTGGGTATTTTATAGCAGTAAATAAATACATAAATAAATAAACTAAAATGCCCTCCAAAAATATTTATTTAAGTAACTCAGATGAAGAACTCTTTATTGTATAATGCATATCCTAAAAACGAGTCTATATATAAATGTAACATGTGTAAGATAACAATTTTTTTCTACGTTCATGCAAAAAACAAAACTTTATTGAACTATATTTAGTGGACAAAGTGGTTCTTTATTGCACTAGTGCAATAAAATGTTTATTGCATTCATCTGTCATTCTACTACAGCGTTTTGTCATGACAGACATAAACGTTCAAATCGACGTCACATTTTCCTAGACTTAGTGTCATCTAAATATAATTTTTTGGGTTTTGCATGAACGTAGAAAAAATATTGTTATGTTGTATGCAACTCGTACAAAAAGTGCTTATTGCACAGGACAATTTCACGTCGCACGCAATAAACATTTACTTTTTGCACTTGTTGCATAAATAACTATTTATATACTTGGTTCCTGTTACAATTCATAAAGAGATATGACATTATTTTAATGAGTTTAAAAAAAAGCACTGTAAACAGTTACCTAAATTATTACATAACTAAATTTTTACAAGTATGCATGTTGGCTATATGTAACTTCAAGTTTTCCTTTCTCCTTCCGGCATATTGGCAGTTGTCATAGGGGCATTTGAATGTAGGTTCCTTTCCACACTCATGTTTCATATGTCTTAATAGAAATCCCCTTTGTTTGTAAGTTTTTGGACATTTCAAGCATCTCCATCTGGTTCCTAAAGGAAATCATTTATTACATATTGATAACAAAATCCTTATGACAACAGTTAAATTATAGGGATGAAATCTGGTACAAATAACTCATAGTAATTACGTATGTCTATAAATAAAATGTAATTATTATATCAAAAAATTATACATTTTATGTCAGGTAAATTTCGTACTATTATATTTTCCGTATTGGTATGCTGACTGTTCTGCATCTGCAAAAAATGGGTAAGTAATAAATAATTTTGGGATATGCTCGTGACAATATTTGTGCCTACTTACCTTTTATCAGCTTTGTTCTAATTTATATTCTGGACGACTTTCATGCTTTTTAGCATAACATAACAAAACGTTCAGTTGTTAAATGTCTGAAATTATTTGTTTTTGTAGAAAATATGCAGGGTGTTCCTTAATGATATGCGTATATTTAAGGGGGTAAATCTACATCGAAAATGAATGATAGTTTGTTTTATAAACAATGGTTCAAAAATGTTCCGTTACAAAAATACGGGGTGTTGGTTTTAGTATGTGAAGTTTGTATTGAGCAGCCAAACGCGAGTGACAAACGTCAAAGTAAAGCGTTGACAGTTGCGAAATTTGTTGAAGGATATTTCTTGTATTATCAAGAGTGATAATAAAGATTATATGTCTACGTGACGTGTTTCAACGATAACTTGACATACGTTTAAAAATTTTTACTACGATTTTGAGAACGAAAACAGAGAGTTTTTCGAAACGTCAATAACACGGAAGTGCGCGATAGTGATGTGATTTTTGTTATTTTTACTTATCTGCTTTTTTCAGTGTGAGATTTTTGGTTAGGCAAACTTAGTTTCGAAAATAACCCTTGACTGTTCCGTTTGGCGCAAGGGCTTATTTAATTAATCTTTATTATTTTTCAGAAGTGTGGCAAAAACCCAACAAAACTAAAGAAAAACTAAAATTATGCCACAAATAAATAGCTTCAGACAATATAAAAGTTTAACTTTAACACCCTGTATCTCCGTTAATTTTGAGTTTTCGAAAAATTGTTATAAGACTTCGTGACCCTAATTTCTTGTGAGGAATCACCTCCTGAAGTCTTGACGCATAATTTACGGACACCCTGTATATGTGGAGAAATGCTTAGTTTCCAAGATACAGGGTATCAAAAAGTTTGAAAAAAAAGTAATTAATGGCCTTAATTGTAAATAGAAAAATTTTAACATTGGCACAAATATTTTTTACTGTATACTCCATTTAAAAAAAAAATACAAACAATTATTTACAACCCTATACTAATTGGGGGTCTGCACATTTCTCCTGTGCGCCATTTGTCTACGTACGTCTATGGGTAAATCACGTTCATTTGATAGCAAATTAGATTTGCAAACTTTAATTGTCTTGACATTTTTTAATTTAAGGCTCATTTTTTATAGATATTTTACATTTTCTTAAGTAGTTAGTATTAATACCTAATTTTTCCGCAAATAAGAACAAAAATGTTCAAATTCAGCACATCAAATCACATAGGGAAATAATACATGGTATTGACTAAAGAAATGTAAAATATATATATAAAAAAAATTAGCTTTAAATAAAAAATGTAGTTTCAATACCATAGGCGTACGTTGACAAATATTGAAGAGAAATGGGTCGAACCCTCCAAGTTAAAAAAAAATAGAACAGCATAAGTGAAAAATATTTGTGTCAATTTTCAAGTTATTATCATTACAATTAAAGTCGTTCATTAAAAAAATAAAGTAAGCATTTCCCAACCCCTATATACATATTTTATAAACTTAATTTTCTTAATTTAAAAGTTCTAACTCCTGTTAAAGTTTGGCCCCTGCAATTCGAGACACACTGTGTACCTATAACACAATAATAATATATACAAAAAAATATTTTTGTCTTTATGGAAAAAGTAGATTTTTCCAACCCGTCGAATGAAAGTACCATGTATCCTATTTCCGAAAACATGTTCTGTATCACAAGTATAATCTTAACCATTCACACGGCGCATATATAAAATTAAATTTCTTGAAAACCGTAACACCTAGGTAGCTAACTTTTTTAAAAACTTTTTTTATACATTTGACTACATTTGCCATGATATAACTAGACCATTTTTCAATAATTAATGTAGTTCTCCGCATAGTAAAGTTTTTAATGCACAAATTTGCTGGTGCCGACTTTGGAACTCATTTTTTCGAAAATGATTTAAGTTATAAAAAATTAATGTGTACGATTAGAAGCGCTATAGTTTTTTATATAAGTCGTGAAAAAATTATGTACATAGGTAAAATAGTTAATTTACAAACGCGATATATCTTACGAAAAACAGAATTGTCAAATAACGTCCGAAATATCGAAATTTCAATTTTAAAAAGTTGGTCCTTACTAAAAAAAAATTGTAGACGTTCACTTCGGATGACAAAATTGTCCCTCTACAAGATGGTAAAAGTTTAATTCAGTTATACCTTCTTTAAGGTGCCCGTATCTCTCGCCGTAAAATGATCAAATTTGTGGTGATTTTTAGGTACTGAAATCTCGAAAAATAAAACTCGTAGAGCAAAAGTAATATCAAAAATAGAATTATTGATGTTTTGTTTATCCACTTTTACTATTTAAACTTTCCTCAAATAATGTAATAACTTTTAAAATGCATTTATATGACACACATAATTTCGCTATTCTAACCCCACATTTTAACAATTATTTTCACATACTTATAAACAAAAGTGAACAATCTTATATGCAGAACTATGTAAGTTTATGTTATAACAATGTTTACATCTATGGTTGAATTTAAAAAAATACGTATTTTGAAAGATTTCAGTACCTAAAAATTCATTGGATAGATCGCTTTCTGATGTTATATATTGATTATACTTCGGTACCTTTGAATATTTGCAGGTGGCATGAAATAACATCCTTGTTATTTGCTAAACTCTATATTATTCAGTTCTTAAATATCTAAAATTATTTATATTTGTAGAAAACACTTTTTCAGGAATACGGCGCCCTTAAGAAAAAACAACGATATAGGTAGGTAATTGAGAACCGATTTTCCTTCACTATTTATCCTGTATCTAGTAGTCAGGGAAATTGTTGGCCCTAACTATACGCCACCCAAAATACAACGGTGTTTGGAAAGTTGCCTCACTTAGGTACTTAATTATTTAGGTATATTGTTTGCCTAAATTGTATGATTTGATGGCATATTTTTTAAATCGTTCACACTATATCTCGAAAACTAGTGCCTTTACTTACTACCAATTCATTAAGCCTGTTCAGTTAGGTCTAAAACAACCCAACGAACAAACTACGGCAGTTTGACATTGATTCTAGAAACACCTTGTAGCTCGCCTTGTAGGTACTTATATTTACTTCAACTTTTATTATTCCAAAATAATGTTAAATGTTTTACGACTTTGTAATTCAAATGCAGTAAATATTCTACCTACTTCATTCATCCTCATACAATAAAAATGTACCTGAATCTTCTAGGTACCACCTTCTAATCACGAGCCTTGATCCGACCATCAGCACATCTAGGTTATGTCACCAATGTTTACGTTTTATAATGTACCACAAACACCAAAACCAAGCCACTGGCGTCGTTTTAAAAAATAAAATACACTGCACATCACACTATATAGTTACGTTGACACACAATTAACGTTTTATTGTTTTAAAATGCTAGATATCGCGTTATCGTGAATTTTGTTAGACATAACCCTACCCGGTACTACAAGGCATCAGCTGGACTCTGTCTTCCCGCTTCGACTGACGTCACGGTGACGTCACTCACGCACCTCGTGCTACATTAAGGGCTGCATACATTTCAGCTGTCCTACGCAGTTTAATAGTGAGTTGGAATAGCATAATTAAATTACACAGCTGGCATGTTTGCACCATACAATATGTGAGAAAACGGCGTATAGAAATCGTAGGTAATTTTTAAAAAATATTTAAATATGGGTGCCATATACAGGGTGTTTGAAAGAGACATGGCGATATTGTTAGGGTTGATCATTGAAAAATAAGTGGAAATTGTCCTAGCGCCATTTATTTTTGAGAAACAGGATGTGAAAGATAAATTTTGAAAATCAATTAATTTTAGATGTATTTTTTTAGAGGGTAGATACAGGGTGTTAATTACGTATGTGCACAAACTTTAAGGGGTTAATCTATGATTGATTTTAAGACAAAAAGTTCATAAAAACATGGGTCCGCAACGGCTTTGTTTTACAGATACAGGGTGTTAGTTTGAAAAAAATCAAATTTTTGGATCTATTTTCTGAGTAGTAAGAGCTACTTAGTTGAAACTTGGCACACCCTAATAAGTATTTAGAGACTACATTTTGCGGGTATTAAATTATTTTTAATTTAGTCATGAGCGCATATGTCTAACCTTCACAGTTTTGTAAGAAAAAATGGCACTAGCGATTTTTTCAAATTTTGAAAGCTCTGTCGATTGAACCAATTAAAATTACACAAAAAATGTCTGTCTGTAATTTTTGATACGATGAACCGTTTTTGAGAACATTTCTGATTTCATTCTTATGCACGCAATTTAAGTTAGAGTTAAAATTGATCAGAACTCAACGCAATATTATTGCGAGGTAGGTCGTGAAATTAAACGAAAAACATGACAGTTAGCAATTATTGTTGTCAATTTATTTAAAAGACTTGTAGTTTTTTATAAAGTGTTGGGGGTTATTTTCCATTCATGAAAGACCTACTTACAAAAGCTAAAAAAATATCAGTATATTTATTTATTTTTTTATTTATTTAAATACAATGCCCAACGGGACGAATCCCAGTTACAGGACAAGGAAAAAAAAACATTTCAAAATACAAAATAAACAATGACAGAAATAACTCGAATATGAACAAAATATCAAATAACAAACAAACAGTAATTAGCAATAATATAACATAAACAATAAAAAAAACAAGCAATAAAATCACAAACATGTCTTACAAATAAAACAGCTAAACAAATAGAGATTTAATAAAATTAATTGAGTGGAAAAATATCAAGTCGATCTTCATACAATCGGTAGTTAGTAATCATTTGATGAAGAGGGGATGCCGTAAGTATATTAGTACGAGCAGTTGGCAACTGCAAAATAGAACTAGATCTAGAATTTAATCTAGGAACTCGGTAAAAAATTCTAGATACCAGAGAACATTTAGAAAATTATTAACAATTTTGTGTAGAAACATTAGAGAGTACATAATGCGCCTACGCTGCAAGCTAATTAAATCAAATGTTGATAACAAAATATCTTCTGGAATGCCACGAACCGGATAAACACCAAAGTTGATGAAATGTAGTGTCTTTAAATATCTACGCTGTACTTTTTCTAATAGGTTTATATGGATGTTATAAATCGGACACCAAACAATAGAGGCATATTCAAGTTTGCAGCGAACAAAACAATTAAACAGTGTATTCAATGTCACCGTGTTGCGAAAAGCCTTAGAATTACGCAAAATAAAACCCAGGCTTTTAAATGCAGATTCAGTTATTAAATGAATATGCACGTCAAAAGACAGATTATCGCAAAATGTTACACCAAGGTCTTTGAACTGCGACACTCTATTTAAAATAGTATCATCCAAAAGATAATCAAAATGTTGAATCAGTCTCCGTCGGCTATACGACATAATATTACATTTACTGACATTTAAAGGTAAATAGTTATCTTCACACCAACGGTGTACTTTTGTTAAGTTATCTTGTAATCTATAACAATCAGATAGTGACTTTATCTCAACAAATAATTTAAGGTCATCCGCATACAATAAAAAATTAATATTCAATAATTGAGTTAAGTCATTGATAAATATAATAAAGAATAAGGGCCCCAAAATAGATCCCTGAGGAACACCTGAAAATTGAGAAAATTTATTTGACTGAAAGCCACGATATTGAACATATTGGAAACGGTTTGTAAGGTATGAGCGAAACATGGTTAAGAGAGCACCCGATATACCCGCAGAATGCAGTTTATCAATCAATAGATCATGGTTAAGACGATCAAACGCCTTAGAAAAATCAGTGTATATTACGTCTACCTGACTGCCCCTATCTAATACCTCTGAAATATATTGTACTTTGTAGACTAGGTTTGTTGTTGTAGAACGTCCTTTTACAAATCCGTGTTGATGTTGGGAGATATATTTCTCGACATGAGAGTAAAGGTGATTGTGGATAACTATTTCAAAAATTTTTGAAAAATTGCTTATAATTGCAATAGGCCTGTAATTAGTTACATTATTTTTGGAACCTTTTTTATAAACAGGACAAATCCTAGAAATTTTCCAAGACTCTGGAAAGACACTAGATTTAAGTATGACATTAAATATAATTTTTAAAGGTTTAGCAAAAACTATTGCACAATCTTTTACTAAGAAAGCTGGTATTAAGTCTGGTCCCATTGTAAAATTGCCTTTAATTTTCTTGATAGCATATATTATATCATCTTCCGATATCTCCGGAATGTACAGTAAGTCGTGATTTACAATGGTATCATTGTTGGATGAAGGGGTAGAACTATTAGAAAAAGCTTTCGAAAAATAGTCAGCGAATGCGTCCACGATATCCGAGGGTTCATTTAACGTCACGTCATTGTAACTCATGTATGAAGGAATAGACGTAGTATTTGCTTTGGAGTTAATATAGGACCAGAAACGTTTTGGATTTAATGATAAGTCTTCCTCAATTGATACCAAGTAGTCTTTATAGGCCAAATTAATCAAGGATTTGAGTTCAGATCTTAATTCCTTGAATTTATTATAATCATCAATGACAATGACAAATCAATGAATGACACAAAATGTTTTCATCTAACTTACATACAAAATTATTTATGGAAACTTAAAATAAATACGCAACATGATTTTATACTTTATTTGTGAATTAGGTAGAATACATGGTTTCAAATATTTGGGAAAATTTAAATAGCTGTGATTTTGCACAAGTAAATTTATATTGTGTTGAAATTAAATAAGCATTTATTATTATTTTTAAATTAGTGCATTTATTATCATTTAAATCTATGTATATTTTAAACAAAAATTTAAGTATGTCAAAACAAAACATTTTAATGTTACCTTCCTTTTTTAATAAAAAAGTAATATTTCCACACTAAAAAAGCAAAATAGTGATATGTTTATCGTCAGTTTGGAACAAGACTGTCATAACTCTAAAAATGTAAATTTTCAGGAGAGCTCGGTAAAGTTTTATAAATAATCTTACTCTAAATATTGGAAAATAAATAAATATATAATGTTTGAATCATTTTAAACTGTTTGTGTGGATAGTTCTTAGTATTTTTAATAAAAATGTTTGTTTACTTTGGTTTTTGGCACTTTGTTATTGTTATTTTTGTTAAATAATTCCGAGTTGTGACTCTCTTTCACATATTTTTTTACAAGTTTTGCAACATGAGTTTAGGTAATGAAATACATTTCTAATAAACTAAATTATTTTATTAAAGTGGACTAAAATAATACAATTTTAAAGATTATTATAAAAATATTTATGATACTGCTCAAAATATTACGGTTTATTGTATGAAATGGGAACAAAAAAGGTACTTAGCATATGAGAATGACCGGTCTATTTAAAGATGTGACAGTTTTGCATATAAATACACATAAAGAAACTAGTGTCTTATTGATATTATTTCGACTTGTGATACTCTTTTCTAAAATTTGCTCATCTCATGTCATTAAACGTCACAGCACGACTAATTGTGACAGTTTTGTCTAAAACACATAACCAATGTTGGAGATGTGACATTTCAACGCAGCGCCATTCGACGGCTATTAAGCAAAGTTCACTTGTAACTCTCTACACATAAAAATAATGCAATATTTGGAGTTGATACACCACTAAATCTTGAAAAATGAAAATTTTGAGTTAAGACTGTCTTGTTCGAAACTGACGATATTACAACCTATTGTTGCCATAAAATTATAATATTTTGTGTTACAATTTTTAACAGTGATATTTACTCAAACCTATATCTAAAAGTTTACCGTTTCCGATACAGGGTGTCAAAGATTTCGGAATGTTTATTATATTTTTATTTCTGACCGGGATATTATAAGTTTATTCGTCATAGTTACGCTATCAATAAAGAGAGTCATAACTCCCTTGGGACATTATAGATTCTATAATTCCCTCTACCCTAATATACATATACGTAACATAGCAACAACCTAGCAACAACAAAACTCGGAATTTTTCCGTTTTAAAAATAAACAATATTTTATTGAAATCGGTCAGAAATCAAATTATCTATGTACCACGGAATTAATGAGCCTTAATAACCACAGGCAATTGCTGTCCCGCGGGCCGGGGGGCCGCGGGACGCAAACTTTGGCAGCGCGAATTAAGGCCCTTATAATTTCCTTGATACATAAATAACTATTATTTACTTGGAAACCGAGATAAAACAATAATAGTTCTATGTTGTAATGAGATATATTTAGTCTAAATATCACCGTTATTATCAGTGGCGTAGAAACTCTGTGGCACATTTCTTTTATTTAAAATAAAATGGTACGCTACTGTCTTTATTATACAAAAAGAGGTAAGATACTAAATTTTGATTATTTTGAGAATATCTTACGTTTTTTTATAATTGAGACAGTGTCGTACTATTTTTATTGTAAATAAGAGCGGCATAGGACTTCTACGCCACTGGTGATAATAGGAATATTTAGACATACTGAATAATCAGATCTAAGGTATCTCCTTCCAACCTAAAATAATCGTTCTTTTATCAAGAGTAAATAAAAAATATAATAAAAATTTCAAAATTTTTGACACCCTGTATATCGGAAACACTGAACTTTTACATATAGGTATATTTGGGTAAATCTATTACATAAATTTTATTGTTAAATATCAAATTTCAAACCTGTTTTGTCACATGATGTATAAAGTAACATAACACCTTATAATGTTAAGGCAGCGTTATTTGTTACAAGAAACAACAATGAAATAAATGAATCTCTTTCTGTTTAGGTTCACAGTATAGGAACATTAGAAGTAGGGACACTTTTTGCTATGACGTAACATCCAATGCCTCTGAAGGTTACCTTTCTTCTTGGACTTGTAGGTGCATCCCGTATAAGTGCAGATGAATTGGGGTTCTTTTCCACAGTCGAATCTAAGATGGGCCATCAAGTTCTGTTTGAAAGTGTAGGATTTTATGCAATTCGGGCAACTATAGCGTACTTTAGAAATAGTTTGTGTACCTAAAATATTGCAAGTCATTTTATCAAAGTCAAAGTTATTTCAATACATCAAATACATTATTTTTTACATAATGTATCTACATCAATAATACTATCGTGAACCAACATTGGTTTACGTTTTTTGTAAATTTTTTTTGGTAAAATTAAATGGTCGTTTTTACTGCCAAGTATATTTTTAATTTTATAAGTAGTACTTACACAAAAGCATGGATATTGTGAATAAATAAAAAGAAAAACCATATTAATTGTATGATACCAATTAATATAACTTTCAATTATTTTGATATAAATGTTCTTTTAATTTAATTTGTATTTTATAAACTATTTACTACTTTTTTTATAAGCTATCAGTCGTCAAGTTTATAGGTATGTGATAAGATTTACTATACCCAAACTAAATTCAGAACAATTATCTCCAAATATGCAGGTACATACGTATATACAGGGTGGTCCACTTTTTTTTTTCATCAAACTTCAAAACCAATACATTATATCCGACAAATGTTTACTTTTTGAGATATAGCACGTTCAATTCAAAAAAACATTTTTTTTGGGAAACTTCAACGGGCTATATCTTAAAAAGTAACAATAGTATAGTTTATTTAGCAAACTAATATTATTCTTTAGTTATATATTGGTTTTTGAAAATTGATGAAAAAAAGTGAACCATCCTGTATAGTCAGTACAGAAAAAGACACATTTAATTTTTGAAATTACATTGCATTGAAGGGATTTGTTTTTTTCTTTATATCTATTCATATATGGTGTGGTGTATTTAATGAAAAAAAATTAAATAACAATTAATGGGAATATTCGGTACGACCCTGGTCAAAATATTACCGTTTGACAGCTATGAACATAGCAGCGCTTGTCTATCCAAACACTGAAACAGTGTTGCCAGGTATAATTTTACGGAAATTTGAAAAACGAACAATAATTGATAATTGTACTTTGTATTTTTTAATAAAATATTTTTAATATTAAAAATTTCATTAATCGACACATGATGACCTATATTATTTTACTTTATTTGAAATCAGGAATCTAGGTTTCTAATATTTTGTATTAAAGACGCTACACCTTGCACGAATATACAGGTTGTCCCCGTATAGGTAAAACGTCTCTTGTAAGAAACAAACAAATTTTTATATTAAAAATGGCCTCCTGAGATTCAGCTCAGCTTGTTTATGAAACAAAATCTGCCATAATTTTAAATCTATTAAATCTAGATGTCTCGGAAATCTTAAAAAATTTTTACCTATCCAGGAGGACCATGTATATTGTTTAAAATAATGTATTCTTGACTTAATAAATAATTATACAGAATGTCTAATATGTACCAGAGTTCAAAAACCTTAACAAAAAAACTTTTGTTGAACAATTCTTTTATACAGGGTGTATTTAAAAAGTTATAAACATTATTTCATACATATTGGGCACCTTGTGTACCTAACTACTTCTGGAATTTAAACAATTTTCTTGTATTTATTCTTAGGAAACACGTGCATGACGTTATAGTGTCGAGCTAGGTTTTCCTTCCTCTTCGACTTGTATTGACAGCCCGTTTCCATACACAAAAACTGTGGTTCCTTCCCACATTCGTATTTTATATGAGCACATAGATTTTGCTTGTAGATATATGATTTCCCGCAGTTCAAGCATATGAAAGGTCGCTCCCCTAAAAATAATTTATTTAGTTCTGTAAATCATATCGCAAATGTCAATTGCGAAAGGTGTACCTACGTTTTGTGTGAAATAAAAAAAAATATGTAGAAATCAATGAAATCTGTAAAATCATGGAAACCACTTAAAATCACATGAAATCATGTAAAATCAGTCGCGCAACTAATTTTATATGGTATATTTGTCATCTGTCAGAAAGATTTTATTTTTTTAATGTTATGTTGATTTTGCATGTTTCCTTAAATTAAATCTTGTTTAAGTAAGCTTTTTTGTGCTTTACGGTATTAAGATATAGTTGTAACTGTCTATGTTACATGTTTAGTGCAAACAACTAGAATTCATGTAGAAGTTTAGCTTGATTTAATTGCTTATATTAAAATCGAAAGTGGACAACATTTTATTTAATCTCCTATCTTAGGTATATCTTTACACGATATACTAAGTCGCATTTCTTAAATAAGTATGATAATTAAATAAAAAAAGAAAATATTAAGTACTATCTCTGTAAGGAAATATCAAGTGGAATCAATAAAATCAATTGAATTCATATAAAATCTGATAAAATAACAAGAAATCAAGTAAATCAGGAATTCGTATGAAATCTGATTTCGCTGATTCTATTAAAGTAATAGGGAATCTGTGTCACCCCTCTCGGTCAATTATTTCTACAGTAAAATGTACTATTTGTCCAATTTAAAATAACAAAATGCTGGCTAGATATTTTAGTTGTGTCCGTCTCAGGAACTTTGCCATGTTGGCAAATTTTCGGATCAGCAGTTTACCAGATAACAATTTGTCTTCATCTTCATTTTATAGTTTAAAAAATGATGTCTTCTAAAATTTTGATACTTGAATGATGAATAAATAGATGAGATGCCTTAGAAAATTGAAGGATAATTAAGGAAACTATCTATTCTAGTTAACATTTATAATTATGGACAGTAACAAGCTTTTATGGGTAGGTACCCGAATTAAAATTAGTGACCTTGTTTACATCTAATATAATCGTTTTTATACGGGGTGTTTCAAAACAAAGGCGAAAATTTTCAGGGGGTGATTCCTTGTTTGAAAATAAAAGGTAGTTTGTTATATAAACGTTGGGTCACAAGTCAACCATTAGGGAGATATCGCGTTGCAAAGATGGCGGAAAAAAGAGTGTTTTTATTGTTTATCTAGGAAATGAAAAGAGTGGGAATGGTAAAATTTTGTGGAAGTGTTACCATCATCAAAAGACACTTTCCAATTATTTTCAAAAGTGAAAAATTATGTCACAAGTGTCTTTTGATCATGGTAACACTTCCACAAAATTTTACCATTCCCACGCTTTTCGTTTCCGAGAAAAACAATAAAGACACTCTTTTTTCCGCCATTTTTGCAACGCGATATCTCCCTAATGGTTGACTTGTGACCCAACGTTTATATAACAAACTACCTTTTATTTTCAACAAGGAATCACCCCCTGAAATTTTTCGCCTTTGTTTTGGAACACCCTGTATATATTTTTAGGTATTAATAATATTGTGTGAAACTAACTACTCTGTGGACTAAAGCCCCAACCAGCGTTGAATTACACATATATTCTTTATTATTAGCTTTTGTAACATTTTTTACTGTATTTGAAAGGTATTTTAATATAAATCAAATCTCCTACAATTCCTACCAATGAACTCATATGTATGCTCTCTGATACCAAACATCTAGGTATGCTTATGAAAGATTCCACAGACAAAGCTCTATTCAATAATTATCTAAAGAAATTAATAAATTTAGATAGATTAATTTCTTCCGAATCTGAAAATGGGGTTTAATTAATTTGAAATTTTTTCCACCTAAATAAGCATTTAAAAAAATTTTTAATCGCGTATTCGTATTATACGAATTTTTCCCTATCTTCTCTTAAAATTAATGGACACAATGACTAAATCACCCTGTACACATTTACTTGGATAAATTTGAAACAATGCCACTTGCTTATAGAAAATAATATTAAAAATCATCATCATACATTTATCGGCAAACACAATACCTATTAGGCTAATTATATACTTACCTATATGCCTCGTTGTTAGATAAGCTTTGAATAAAAGACTGTATCTGAAACTTTTCTATATTATTATACAAGGGTTCATTGCATTATTTAATTTAATAACTATCTCTGGTATATACTGTATATTTCCTCGACATGTGCATTACTATCTAATGAAATATATTAAATTGATAAATATCTGCATATATTCAGACTATATAATGTAACATACAAAAAATAAGTACCTACTTAAAACTATTAAACTAAAAACAAGTCAACAATATCAACAAATGCAAAATAATTTATTCATTGTAGAATATCTCCAAGCAATATTTAGGACAGTGACTGCTTGAATTTTGGTTATTGGCATCATTTACGCGTATGGGTCGCATATTTGTGAATTAAAATGTAGTGGCGAGAAAGATTTTCCTTCCTCTTAGACCTGTACTGGCAACCCAGTTCCATGCAAAAGAATCTAGGTTCCTTCCCACATTCAAACCTTATATGAGACCTCAAACTCCTTTTGTTGTGGTACGTTCTTCCACAATTGCCGCAAACATATTGGAATATACCTGAAAATAAAGTTTAATTTTATGGAACATATATAACAAACATTATTTGAGTTAATAACAGGTTATTCGGAGATTTTGGAAAACACGGAAGAATATTCTTTGTTGTTATACAGGGTGTTTATTAAGTAGGAGTCAAACATCCAAGGGCGTATTGTATGTCCAAAAATAAAGGTTTTTTTGTTATACAGGATGATTCAGTTATAAAGACAGAAAATCGAAAAAAAAAATTTACTCGACAGTCTGAAACACGAAGCTCCTGGACGCTACAAATTTTCTGATGATGAAAAGTCCCTTGGCACGTCGATTTTGTTTTTAAAAAAGACACTTTTTGACATACGACCGACATTTGTGATGTCATCGTTGTTCGATATATAACGTCATCGACAATTTTTTTAAATAGCAACCCCCAATTTTGACCATGCCTTTTGAAAGAGCACGCTCATTCTACATACATACATTATGAAAACTTATGGTGTTACATAACAAAAATTTCAAGAAAATTATGTTTGAGGATTTTAAAATTTAATTTTCACACAATACTGAAAAAATCGACTAAATGAAATGTTCAAATTGTGCACCGTTGGCTGCCTGACAGTAGCCAAGACGATTAATAATTTCTTTTTGAACAGTATCAATAATTTCAGGAGGTATACGATGTATCTTGTGACGAATTCTTGCTTTTAAATCTTCTAAAATAACCGGTCTAGTAACGTATACTTTGCTTTTTAAGTATCCCCACAAGAAATAATCTAGGGGTGTCAAATCAGGCGATCTGTCTTCAAATCCGATCATGCAACGAATTTCAATTCGTTCTCGTTCAGTTAATTTAACCAATTTTTTAAAAAATAACAAATTTACTACTCAATAAACACTTCAAAACGTACTGCTTTTGCCAAACAAAAGATAAGAACTAAAGAAATAACTCAAAAAACAAAACAAAAAAAAACTATTTAATAAAGTACGATTTCAAGTTTTTATCTGACAGGAATAAAAAACATTCTCGGTCGCTAAGGCTACTGTCAGGCAACCATGATTTTTGACGATGCGTATGTAGAATGATACGCTCTTTCAAATGGCATGGTCAAAATTGGGGGTCGCTATGTAAAAAAATTGTCGATGACGTCATATCTCGAACAACGATCACAAATATGGGTCGTATGTCAAAAAGTGGCTTTTTTTAAAAACAAAATCGACGTGCCAAGGGATTTTTTCGAAAACGTCTCAATTTCAAAAATAATGAATTTATTCGTTACTTTTCGAAAGCGCTGTATACTATGGGATTAAACTACTATAAGAAAATATTTAAATTTGGCAACGTCGCGTCAAATCGAAACTGTGATGAACTGGAAGCTGAGTCAGTCAGTTTGAAATGGGGATTTAAATACTGATTTGATAGTATTTTTTTCGGCGTAAATAAGCATTTAATTTTTTTAATGCGTGTTCGTATTATACTAATTTTTCCCTACCTCCTCATAAAATTAATGACATTATGACTGAATCACCCTATATACAGGGTGTTTTTAAATGAAGGAGCAAACATTGTGTCAGTAAATGTAGAGCCAAAAATAAAGGGACTGAAGTAAACATACCTTATACAGGGTATCCCAACGAAAATTTGACCCCCTATAATTGGAAAACCGAATAAAGTTTTAAAATTCGCCGAGACCCGTCGATTTTTGTTTTTGGGGGAGCTTTTGACAGTCAAGCCAACTCGATATGTTCATCCCCCAATGCCTAGCAACCCCAACATAAAAATTTCAAATGCAACTACCCCACTTGTGGCACATCATTTTAAAGCCCTTTTCATTGCGAATACAGTGACGTGCCGTTTTTAGAAATCGGTTGAGATTTGACAGAATTATTGATTACAAACGAAAAGATGACAAACCAACTTACGCGTAGTAATTTCTACACAAATGCCCCCACTAATAAGTTTTTAATCTACTACATGACCGCATTACCTAATTGTTATTGATGTGTCTATCAGTTTACAAAAAGTCAGAAATGAAATAAAAAGCTGAAGCAAATAATAAATCAGATTTATTTGATGAATTGCTCAAAATGACCTTAACTTCCAAACAATAATACAGTCTGTTTTCAAATTCTGTTCGAACATTATTAACACATCCGCAGTTATTAATCGGCATTCTTCTACAATTCTCTGACATAGCACTTGCAATGTTTCCGGCTGAGTGGCGTACACTCGTGATTTTTAATGACCCCACAGAAAAAGTCCAAAGGGGACAGATCCGGAGATCTTGGTGGCCATTCGACGGGACCTCTTCTGCCAATCCAATGTCCCGGAAAATGGTCATCCAAAATTGTCGCACAGCAGCAGCATAGTGCGGGGGCTCACCATCTTGTTGGAAGGTTATTTCATTTTCTAGTAAATTGTCGTCACTTTCTAAAATCTCTGTTATCCTAGGATCAATAGTACTTTCCAATAATTCTAGATAGGAGTTTCCATTGAAATTACCTTGGATGAAAAATGGTCCAACAAGATGGTCGCCCAAAATGCCTGCCCAAACATTCAATTTTTGAGGTGTCTGAGTATGAAATTCCCTGATTAAATGCGGATTAGTATCACTCCAATAACGACAATTGTGTCTATTCACTTCGCCATTCAACATAAATATGCATTCGTCGGAGAAACATGTATTGTAGAGAAGATTTGGATTCAGTAGAAGTTGTTCACTACAGGATTCTCAAAATTGGTTACGGCGATCAAAGTCATCTTCATGTAAGTCTTGAACCAGCGTCATCTTAAATGGATGAAACTTGTGTATTTTCAGAATTCGATGAACACTGGAACGGGATACGCCAGAAGCTTGAGACACAGTTGTAATCGATTGCTTATTATCCATCTGTACATGACCCAAAACTGCCACTTCAACTGCTTCATTTCGAACTGGCCCAATTACTTCACGTTTCTTGTTTAAAAGCGAACCTGTTCAATTTGTCAATCAGGTGTTTAACGTACTGGTGATTTACATGTTTTTCAGGATGATTGGCATTAAAAATTCGTGCTGTAGCTTTAGCGCAATCGTGATTTCGATAATAAATTGCAACAATTTCTACTCTTTCCGCGATAAAATAAACCATTTAGAACACACGTTAATACTTTCAATAACGGCTGAAACTAACGATTTCTTGGTCACAAGCAAAAACACCGACTTTTTTGTAGTACTGATTTTTGTTATTTTGAAAAGGTCTGAATTCCTATAAACTTAAGTATCTTCTACTAATAAATATTTTAGTATCTAGTTTTATTTGCTTCAACTGTTTTATTTCATTTCTGACTTTTTTGTAAACTGATAGACACATCAATAACAATTAGGTAATGCGGTCATGTGTAGTAGATGAGAAACTTATTAGTGGTGGGCATTTGTGTAGAAATTACTACGCGTAAGTTGGTTTGTAATCTTTTCGTTTGTAACCAATAATTCTGTCAAATCTCAACCGAGTTTTAAAAACGGTACGTCACTGTATTCGCAATGAAAAGGGCTTTAAAATGATGTGCCACAAGTGGGGTAGTTGCATTTGAAACTTTTAAGTTGGGGTTGCTAGGCATTAGGGGGATGAACATATCGAGTTGGCTTGACTGTCAAAAAGCTCCCCAAGAACAAAAATCGAAGGGTCTCGGCGAATTTTGAAATATTATTCGGTTTTCCAATTATAGGGGGGGTCAAATTTTCGTTGGAATACCCTGTATATGAAAGTTCACCCCTCTGGCGATATACCCTCTTAAAGGAGGGAATTGATAATCATATTTTATTTTTTTTCTTTAACATGGGGAATGCTAGAGATATGAAACTTGGTATGAGTATCCAACTAATAAAGAGACAACGTTTCAATATTTTTTTATTATTGTCGTATTTTATATAGGAGTGAAACAGTCAACCCCATTGGAATATTTTATTAGAAACTTTTTATATGAAGCAATTTATTTATTTAAAAATACTTATTGGGAAGACTGATTTATTGCGCAACTTTTTTACCTCTTGTAATTTTTCGATAAAGCCGATAGTTTTCTTGTACAAAAATCAGATGCGTCATCGTTCACTAATTGGGGCAATTGCGAAAATTTGTAAAAATAAAGTAGGCTGTTGTCATAACAACTAAATTGTTATTTATTGTTTTAATAAATTGACATAAAGTTGCCTCTTTCTTCTCTACCTACTTAAAATTATTAAACTAAAAACAAGTCAACAATATCAACAATATAATTTATTCATTGTAGAATATCTCCAAGCAATATTTAGGGCAGTAACTACTTGAATTTTGGTTATTGGTATCATTTACGCGTATGGGTCGCATATTTGTGAATTAAAATGTAGTGGCGAGAAAGATTTTCCTTCCTCTTTGACCTGTACTGGCAACCCAGTTCCATGCAAAAGAATCTAGGTTCCTTCCCACATTCAAACCTTATATGAGACCTCAAACTCGCTTTGTTATGGTACTTTCTTCCACAGTTGCCGCAAACATATTGAAATATACCTGAAAATAAAGTTTTATTTTATGGAACATATTATACAGGGTGTTTCAAAACAAAGGCGAAACATTTCAGGGGGTGATTCCTTGTTGAAAATAAAAGGTAGTTTGTTATATAAACGTTGGGTCACAAGTCAACCATTTGGGAGATATCGCGTTGCAAAGATGGCGGAAAGTGTTACCATCATCGAAAGATACTTGTGACATATTTTTTCACTTTTTGAAAATAACTGGAAAGAGTTGAAATAAACTACCCCTTTCAGTTTTTTAACTATACATTCAAAAAACTTCCTTAACAACGTAGAAAAAAAAATTAGATTAAGCTGATTCATTTAGAAACTTTTTTCTCTATTATATTTTTTTGATAAAATTAACTGTTTCGACGTTAAAAAATAAAATGTAAAGTATTGCACGTCGGGAAGAGGCAGTTTTACTACACCCATTATTAAGAAAAACTAGTTGGCTGCTGTCAATTTCCAGATGTTTCCATTGTTGCTTTGACAGATAGCAAATGGTTTGTACTTGCCGGTGTCGGCCTGTATCAAAACTTCTTTTTTTTTAATTTTTCGGATTCACATAGCCTTCGATGAAGCTTAGCAAATATACTGTGATGAGGAATTCTACGATTAGGATAGGCTTCTGCATAAAGGCGACAAGCATGTAAGGAATTTCCATTTGCCCAGCCGTACATAAAGTGCATGTCTGTCATTTCTGCATTTGTGAAAATAACCATTTTTGTTGTACCTATTAGTATTGAATGCCTAACGTACTCCGCAATCAAACATCACACAGCGAATGGCAAATTATGCCGTAAACCACTCTCAAAATGTTAAAATAGTACAAACCATTTGCTATCTGTCAAAGCAACAATGGAAATATCCGGAAATTGACAGCAGCCAACTAGTTTTTCCTAATAATGTAGTAAAACTGTATCTTCCCGACGTGCAATACTTTACATTTTATTTTTTAACGTCAAAACAGTTTATTTTATCAAAAAATATGAGAAAAAGTTTCTAAATGAATCGGCTTAACCTAATTTATTTTTCTACGTCGTTAAGGAAGTTTTGAAAGTATAGTTAAGAAAACTGAAAGTAGTTTATTTCAACCCTTTCCAATTATTTCTTTTGATGATGGTAACACTTGCACAAAATTTTAATATTCCCACACTTTTCGTTTTCGAGAAAAACAATGAAAACACTCATTTTTCCGCCATATTTGCAACGCGATTTCTCCCTAATGGTTGACTTGTGACCCAACGTTTATATAACAAACTACCTTTTATTTTCAACTAGGAATCACCCCCTGAAATTTTTCGCCTTTGTTTTGAAACACCCTGTATAACACACATTATTGAGTTAATAACAGGTTATTTGGAGAATTTGGAAAACACGAAAGAACATTCTTTGTTATTAGGTATACAGGGTGTTTCTTAAGCAGGAGTCAAAAATTCAAGGGCGTATTGTATGTCCAAAAATAAATGTTTTTTGTTATACAGCGTGATTTAGTCATAAAGACAGAAAATCGAAAAAACAAATTTTTACTCGGCAGTTGGAAACACGAATCTTCTGGTACGCTACAAATTTTCTGATGATGCGTCGAGTATTGAAGATTAGCAGCGTTGCCAAAATCACATTAATTTTAAGGTATTCATTATGCGTTTTGTCAAGTTCTGACGCAAAACTCATTCATCATGCCCTCGTAATGCCACTTCAAAAGCTCCGCAACATTTTATACAGTAAATAATTTTGGATAAAACATTAGAAAAATACCTATTATGTGTCACCTTTTCGTTATGTTCTTGAAAGCAGTATCAAATCTATTACTCATGATCAGTAATTACCGAATAATACAGACGCGCACGGAAAACACAGATGCACATGTCAATTAAAATGTCTTTTATAAATTTTTCCACGGCTCTGTTCACTACTTTACTTTACTCAACTTCAATAGTATTTTTATTTAGGCAAATAGCAAATTTCATTAATAATTATAAACTACACAGCCAACACGAAATTCAACAAACCTCCACCACGCTAAATTGTGAAAACGTAACTGATGGATAATGGATGTGGAATGTGGGCGCGCCTGCATCTGTTCCAGATGCAGGCGCGCCGGTATTTTTGGCGGTGTTGATGGCCTAAATGATTTGGGATCGAGGGAGACTATCCCTCTATATCCTGCTGTAGACCTGGATAGCCTCGTGAGGGTGGGCCCCATCCATCGTCTACGTGGCCGGTGTAGGCGCTTTGTGGGACCTCCTCTTGTCCTGGCATAACCCCCGCCGGCAGGGGAGCCTCTTCTGTTATCAGGTTTCTTTCTTCGCCGGCTGAGTCTGCCCCCCGGGGGGTAGTCGTCGTTGCGGGCGCGAGTGGTCTAATCATTCGTGCCCTGGGGTGGGTTTTTGTAGCTAAGGACACACCGGCCCTTCAGCTTTTGGCCCAGGCTTTCGAGGACCGGCGCACGGGTAAAGGTACGTTAGGGTAAGGGTAGGGTTTTGTTTTGTCAATGTCTGTTCTTGGTTTCTGGTCGTGGCTGTACCGGAAAAAAAAGAGGTGGTGGGGGAGGGGAGAGTGGTTAGTACTGGGGCGGTCATCCCGGGTCAGGAAGTAAGTGTCTGGGTCCTTTGTGTTTGTCTGTCACGTCAGGTACGTAGTCAATGGCTTGTCGGAGGAAGGGGTTGTTATGGGTCGCAGCCGCGTTAAATAGTTTTTGTGCCGAAAAAATATATCACCCTGTATAATATTATAAATAAAATAGGTCGTCGTACGTCATAAACGCCATTGCATTGTCTTCACTTTTTATTGTAATTACAACGAAACTGAGACACACTGTATAGAGAGAGATGACACAAAAAAAGAACAACGTATTTAGTAGGTGGGAATTTAATAATTAAAATAAACTACAGAAATCTCATCACTTTTCATACAATGTCAATGAAGATAAACTCAGCGGCTTCCAACAGATTCCATTTAGATATCGTTCGAATGTTTAGTCCTCATATGCCTTTTAAGAACAAAAGTCCGTTTGCACTTGTAAGTACAAATGGTACAACGATATTTCTTCATGGTCCCACAGTCATATTTGATGTGATAATTC
The DNA here is from genome assembly GCA_025584915.1 of Monochamus saltuarius. Classification (NCBI taxonomy): domain Eukaryota; kingdom Metazoa; phylum Arthropoda; class Insecta; order Coleoptera; family Cerambycidae; genus Monochamus; species Monochamus saltuarius. The sequence continues at coordinate 118,911,283 of CM046721.1, read as the reverse complement.
CGCGAACCTTTGGATCTATATGTCCTCCCACATTTGTTACATGGGTATATCTCTACAAATAATTGAATAATATTAAAACATTCTTAGGAGGAAACAAATTTATTGTAAATTACATACATCCTTTTAACATTAACATATACCTAGTTGGTTTGTGTCCACAAACTGTTAAACATACAGGGTGATTAATTTATAATGGGGCAGAGCTCAATGGCAGGTTGCTGACTTGAAATAGAGCAATTAAGCCAAATATTTCGTCAGTTAAAATTTTATTTTTGATATTTGTTAATAACTTTTTTTTAAAAAACACACATTTGCATACATTTTGGATATCGGTTTTGTTTGAGGGCGAGAAATTCAAATTTATTTTTAATTTTGACGTCACTAGTAAAGAACGTCACTTATGGCAGATCATACTTCCTTTAAAAGATGCACTGAGAAGAAACTGTAATTTTCACAGCAAAATGTTACTTGAATAAGTTATTCAGAATGATAAACTATGGAGACGTGCAAAGCCAGCTAGATCGACAAGATTTGGTGAAATCGTTATCTGTAGATTCCCAATAATGGTTTCACAAAAGCTCACCAAGATTTCATCAAGGCCTACCAATCTTCTTGAAATTTTGCACATCGCCATTATTTAGAATTTTGAATACCTTTATCAAGTAACATTTTGCTATATTTTCAGCGGAAAAGGCACTTTACCAGGAAAAAAATGTACTGGGTACAATGCAAATTTCAGATAGAATTATTTCGAAAATGGTTACACCTTACGACATCAACAAGATATACCGTTTCAGATAAAAAAGGTAGAAGAATCGATTGTTTCAACAGTCAGATCGATAGACAAAACCTCGAAAAGTTCTGCCGTTTAAAATAAGCAGGATGTGCCATAAGGGGCATCATCTATTAATGAGATCACTCTCTCCTCTCCCAAAAAACCGATATGAAAAATGCAAAAAGTATGCAAATATTTGAATTTTTAAAAAGTTATTTACGAATATCTAAAATAAAATTTTAATTTTGACACCCTGTAGACCGAAAAGGAGCAACGGTTGAATATGTCATATTTGCCATTAGCAACCTGCCCACTAAACTCTGTCCAGTCATTAATCAATCACCGTGTATAACTAATTTGTTACATATAATAACGAAATAAATGAAACACTTGTCAAAGCTATTAAAATACTTTATTTTTGTGGAGATATTCAGGTTGTACACATTTGTGTAGAAATTACTACGAGTAAGCTGGTTTGTCATCTTTTCGTTTGTAACCAATAATTCTGTCAAATCTCAACCGATTTCTAAAAACGGTACGTCACTGTATTCGCAATGAAAAGGGCTTTAAAATGATGTGCCACAAGTGGGGTAGTTGCATTTGAAATTTTTAAGTTGGGGTTGCTAGGCATTAGGGGGATGAACATATCGAGTTGGCTTGACTGTCAGAAAAGCTCCCCAAGAACAAAAATCGACGGGTCTCGGCGAATTTTGGGGTCAAATTTTCGTTGGGGATACCCTGCATATAACAAACATTATTGAGTTAATAACAGGTTATTTGGAGAATTTGGAAACACGAAAGAATATTCTTTGTTATTAGGTATACAGGGTGTTTATTAAGTAGGAGTCAAAAATCCAAGGGCGTATTGTATGTCCAAAATAAATGTTTTTGTTATACAGGGTGATTTAGTCATAAAGACAGAAAATCGAAAAACAAATTTTTACTCGGCAGTCACACGAAGCTTTCATCAAGCTCTCATCAAGGCCTACCAATCTTCTTGAAATTTTGCACACCGCCATTATTTAGCATTTTGAATAACTTTATCAAGTAACATTTTGCTATATTTTCAGCGGAAAAGGCACTTTACCAGGAAAAAAATGTACTGGGTACAATGCAAATTTCAGATAGAATTATTTCGAAAATGGTTACACCTTACGACATCAACAAGATATACCGTTTCAGATAAAAAAAGGTAGAAGAATCGATTGTTTCAACAGTCAGATCGATACACAAAACCTCAAAAAGTTCTGCCGTTTAAAATAAGCAGGATGTGCCATAAGGGGCATCATCTATTAATGAGATCACTCTCTCCTCTCCCAAAAAACCGATATGAAAAGTGTAAGTATGCAAATATTAGAATTTTTTTAAAAGTTATTTACAAATACCTAAAATAAAATGTTAACTTGGCCACCCTGTAGATCGAGAAGGAGCAACGGTTGGATATGCCATATTTGCCATTAGCAACCTGCCTAAACTTTGTCCAATTATTAATCAGTCACCCTGTATAAGTAATTTGTTACATATAATAATGAAATAAATGAAACACTTGTCAAAACTATTAAAATACTTTATTTTTGTGGAGATATTCTATTCAGGTTGTACTAAATACGTTACCATCAATTTTAAGTGTTGGTTCTTCTCAACAAAGCGAAATTGTAACATTTTTAAAGTGTACAATCTTTCAGAAACTTAATTGCAGTGAAACATAGCTTTTGATTTAGGTACTCAAGAAGAGTTTTGTAAATTTACTGTTAACTTTACTATTAATATAACTATATATTTAATACAATAAAGCACGTAAAATCATAACAAACTTACTTATAAAGCAATTAATATTTAAAAAATAATAATTAAAAACGGCATAATCTTAGTATACAAATTTGTAAGTTGAAGTTTTCTGACAGATGACAGATACACCAAATGAAATTACTTGTCCAATCGTCAATTTTGTTTGCTTTTGGTGTAGCAAGAATTCATTTAAAAAAGTTACTTAATAGTTACTTATGCAAGTACAAAAAGTAAGTGTATAAGCACTTTTTGTACGAGTTGCATATATATAGTTGCAATATTTTTTCTACGTTCATGTAAAAACCAAAAAATGTTTTATTTTGTTGGCACTGTAGGAAAATAAGAAATCGATTTGAACGTAAATGTTTGTCTTGATGAGAAAACGCTGTAGTAGAATGACAGATGAATGCAATAAACATTTTCTTGCACTACAGCAATAAAGAACCACTTTTTTCATTAAATATAGTTCAATAACGTTTTGTTTTTTTTTGCATGAACGTAGAAAAACAATATAAAAAGAATAGCTATTTATGATATAAATACTAAGCGATATTTTATTTTGTGGGAAGAGAACAAAACCTTTGAACAAAGTAACCGACGCAGTACCTGTTTCAAATAAAACAGGTAGGAAAGTCGATTGTTTCGATAATCAGAAGAATATACTAAGCTACAAAATAAAATCTGCCATTTAAACGAAACATGGTGTGCCATAAGTGGCGCCCTCTACTAGTGCCGTCAAAATCAGAAACAAATTTGAATTTCCCGTCCGCAAAAATCCCCGATTTTTCAACAAAGCACAGATTTTATCAAATCAGGCAGGGATCTTTTCGAAACGTCTCCATAATTTACCGTTCCTTTACCTACTTTTTGCTGTATTTTCAGTAGAAAATCGATGCTGCCAATACAATTCGGGAATTGCCATGTATATTTAAAGTCTTCTTCAGATTTTTACATTCGCTTTGGTGTGCGGTTCCCTACGGATTCCGCAACGAATTTCGCTGCGAACTTTCCGTTACGAATCCGCTGCGAACAATTCGCATTGGTCTGGGGGATCCTTTAATCTAATTCCGTACTTCGTAAAACTAAGTGATATTCTCTACTCTAATACTTTAGACACTGACACTGTATATGCACTTCCAACAGGTCTAAATATTTCATCAAATTCTTCACCTATTCTTCGTTTTTAACTTTAATTGCGTAATTCGTGAAATTAAGTGATATTCTCTACTCTACTACTTCTCCTACGCCATAAGTTCTGGAAAATTCGAGCAACTAAGAAATTGCATTCTAGATTTAGCTAAACCAGAATTAAATAAACTTTGATAGATAATAAATCTTTAGCTGTTAAGCTGTGCCTCACATCCTTGAAGGAATGTAAAATCCTTAGCAATCGGTCCAGAAAAAAATGTTACTCTGTTCGTTATTCATTTTGACGAGAGCGTACACTCCTTAAGTGTACAGCAATATCGTTATCATCCATGTGTTTACACTAAATGTACTCACATAACAATCAAATGGTGTTATTTTGGTCGATTTTTGCATCTATTCTTGACGAGATGGGTCTTAAGATCTGATTTGTGCTTGAATCTCTTTATACAATAATAGCATTGGAATAGAGGTTCCACTCCGCATTCATAGTTTAAATGACGGGTCAAAGATGTTAGTAGTTTATAAGATGAGCTACATTTTGAGCAGAAAAATCTTTTTTGTTGACCTAAAAGCGTAAATTGGTTAAAATAAACGAATGAGAAGTTTTGTACGCAAGAAATTTTGCTAGGAAAAGTTTAAATTGTCAAACAAATGTAAAGATAAAACCTTATAGAATAAAAATCTATCAATATCTACACGAAGTTTAGTGGCTAATCAACAATTAAAATTAAGTTAGGTAATTTAAATACATGTTCTTGTATACAGATTGAGTCAGAAATAGGTGTAACAAATTTAATTAAAAATTCTTTTCGCCAAAACAGTTATTTATTTATTCAAATAAATTATTATTTTAATATGTTTTCTTACACATATACAGGGTCTTTAGGAAAAATAGCTGTTTTTGTTTTAACTTTAATTGCGTAATTCCTGAAATTAAATGATATTCTCTACTCTATTACTTCCCTTACTCTATAAGAGTTTTGAAAAACTGGAGCAATTAAGAAATTTCATTCTTAGTCGCGTCAAATTAGCATTTCACTTGCAACTTTTTGCGGAGAGGTCCGATTGAGATGCGGTTTTCTGCAAAATGTTCAGGGAATTGTTTATAACAAAAGGTACATCTAACCTCTGTACGCTCGCAAATTTGTAATTGTTTATTTAACAAATGACCCATTTTTGTTGAACATATGGCAAATGTCACACACGATTCAACGAAAATGTCTGGAAAATGTTCTCTCGGGGGTTTTCGAGGTCCCTCTTTATCACATTGGTGTTAGCTTTATTATTTATTGCTAAATTGTTGTAATTGGGCTAATTAAAAAATTAAAGAGAGACCGGAATTTTTTCCAGGATTTGTGGCTTATTAAGGCAAACCATCGGCACAAGATTTTTGCAAATATAATTGTTTATTGTTCGATTGTTGCAACCTCGCTAATTAACAAATTAATAACTCTACTCCCGGAATCACTAAGAGAACCGGATTTTTTCCGGGATTTCTGGCTTTTTAAGACGAACCATCGGCACAAGAGTTTTGCAAATATAATTGTTCATTGTTCAATTGTTACAACCTGGCTAATTAACAAATTAATAACTCTACTCAATGTCCTGAGAGTCACCAAGCACATACAAACACGATTCAAAACTGCTTGTACAATTTCGAACTATTCTCTATGAACTTCTCTGTATTTTCACACGCGTATGAGCAATTTTCTGGAAAAATAAAGATTTTTCAGGTTGAGCAAAAAATTTGGGCAACAATCTCCAAGCGATAGTATCGACCGGGTCTACAACGAATCGTTGGGAAGAAGTTCAAAGTCTCTTACGCTCGTCAGACGAGAATTATTAATTTGTTAATTAGCCAGGTTGTAACAATTGAACAATGAACAATTATATTTGCAAAACTCTTGTGCCGATGGTTCGCCTTAAAAAGCCAGAAATCCCGGAAAAAATCCGGTTATCTAGTGATTCCGGGAGTAGAGTTATTAATTTGTTAATTAGCCAGGTTGCAACAATTGGACAATAAACAATGACGTGCAACAACCTTGTGCCGATGGTTCTCCACATGATCCCAGAGTTATTGCAAAAAATCTGGTTCTCTAACGATTCCAGGAGCAGAGTTATTAATTGGTTAATTAGCGAGGTTGCAACAATCGAACAATAAACAATTATATTTGCAAAAATCTTGTGGCGATGGTTTGCCTCAATAAGCTAGAAATCCTGGAAAAAGTTCCGGTTCTCTAGTGATTTTGGGGGTGGAGTTTTTAATTTGTTAATTAGCCCAGTTACAACAATTTAGCAATAAATAATAAAGCTAACACCAAAGTGATAAAGAGGGACCTCGAAAACCCCCGAGAGAACATTTTCCAGACATTTTCGTTGAATCTTGTGTGACATTTGCCATATGTTCAACAAAAATGGGTTATTTAATAATAATAATATCTCTACCCCTCATTCTAATCACAGGGATTAGCCCAGAAGTCGGAGACTTGTGCGGGAGAGGGGGCGGCATATTATTATTAAGCAGGCCGCATTTGCGCCCAGGAACGACTTACGTTGGTAGGCCCTAACCACTATTCAGTGCAGGAATGAGGAAAACCTGGAAAACCTCATTAATTAGGGGGGTGGTCAAATATCAACCGGCATCAATCTCTCACATTGACCCAAGCCAACATTATTCCACCCTACCATACCCACAGAGAGGGTGCCAATCCTCTCCACGAATATAGCTTATATACGGTCTACCGGCAGCTGGGCTCGAACCAACTCCGTCTAGTCACCTCGATTCAAGTACTAACGCCTTAAACCGCGCGACCACTGACCGATCCAATTTGTTAAATAAACAATTAAAAATTTGCGAGCGTACAGAGGTTAGATGTACCTTTTGTTATAAACAATTCCCTGAACATTTTGCAGAAAACCGCATCTCAATCGGACTTCTCCGCAAAAAGTTGTCCATTTTCACTATTTTCATGCTAATTTGACGCGACTGTATACATAGATTTAGCTAAACCGTAAATAAATAAAAATTAATACATAGTAAATCTTTGGCTGCTAAGCTGTGTGTCACATCATTGAAGGATTGTAAAGTTCTTAGCAATCGTTCTACAAAAATATGTTACTCTTTTCCTTTGATCATTTTGACGAGAGTATACACTCTTTACTCCTACTAGAATATCGTTGTCATCCCTGTGTTTACACTAAATTTACTCACGTAGCAATAAAATGATGTGACTGTGGCTGATTTTTGCATCTATTCCTGACGAGATGGATCTTAAGATCTGATTTATGCTTGAATCTCTTTTCACAGTAATGGCACTTGAAGAGAGGTTCCACTCCACATTCGTAGTTCAAATGGCGTATCAAAGATCTATGCAACTTATAAGATGAGTTACATTTTGAGCAGAAAAATCTTTTTCCTTCCCGGCCTAAAAGCATAATAAATTGATTAAAACAAACGAATAAGGATTTTTGCACTCAAGAAATTTTAGTACGATAAGTTTAAATTGTCAAACAAAAGTAATGATAAAATCTACACAATAAAAAAAACTAACCATCTTCAGTGGCTAATGAACAATGAAAATTAAGTGAGGTAATTTAAATAAATTTCCTTGTATGCAGAGTGAATTTCTAAAAAAATTAATTGAACATTTTTTTCGTCAAAGCAAAGTTTTATACAAATAAATATTTGTTCTAGCATGCCTCCTTACAAAGATACAGAGTGTTGAAATTTAAGAAAAAAAATGTATTGTTCTCCTGTATCCTAAATGAATGGAAGGATTATTTTGAAATTTGGTGTAGTGAATGTTAATATTAACAGTTATTGCCTTGAGTAGAGCCAGCAAATCAGGAAAACCAGTGGCGTGGAATATTATGGTGAACCATTAAAAAAAAACCTTGCACCTTTGACTAATCTTAAAACTAATCGATTTTTTGGATTAAGTAAATAATTTTTTACTACAAAAAAGTATTCTTATACAGGGTGTCCGGAAATTATGCGTCAAGACTTCAGGAGGTGATTCCTCATAAAAAATTAGGGTCACAAAGTCCTATAACAATTTTTCGAAAACTCAATATTAACGGAGATACAGGGTGTTAAAGTTAAAATTTTATTTTCGATATTTGTAAATAACTTCTGAAGAAATCCAAATATTTACATAAAATTTGTAAATCGGGGGTTTTTGCGGGCGAGAAGACGTCACACAGAGTGTTGAAATTTGATTTACTCCAAAAATTTACACTGAAATTATAAAAGAACACTTATTTGTACTAAAAAAATGGTCTTAGTTTAAAAAATTTATCACTTTTAATAATGATGACTCCATTTTCCTAAATTCAACACCCTGTATCTTTGTAAGAAGAGACATGTTAGAACAAAAGTTTATTTGGATAAAAACTTTGCTTTGATGAGAATAATATTCAGTTATTTTTTACACCTAGTCCAGACTTACCTTGTATTTTAAACCTGAATGTAATTTTAAATAATGTTCGTATATTAATTAATATTTGTTTCTATTTATACCAAATTAAGAATTAAATGTAAGGTTGAATGACAAACATGAGAGATAAATATATATTTATTTATATATTATAAAATAGATAGAATATATGCATAGAATATTTAATCCTAGAAACAATAAACCAATAGTTAATAACGATATAAACAGTAGTCCATTTATTATATGGAATTACAGTAATTGATTATAATATATCATTTAAAAACTATTTTCTGCAAGTTGTTGAAATTTTTACAAAGATAGTCATTGTCTTTTATTTAAAAAGAACATAAGTAGTCATGTAAACATGTTAAAATCTCGCAATATAATATACATAGGTACTTAATGATATCTATTAATATTATTATAATAATTGTGAATTTTTTTTATTTTTACCGATAAAATATACAGTGAGTTCATAATAAAGAAATAAATCGAATACATGAAATTAACATTTATTGTTGAAGTGATTGCTTTTCGATTGACAGCTTGTTGAACTTCTAATCTAAATGTGGTAAGAAATGCTTAAAATAAATAAATGTCGAGCTCTATGTACGAGTTCGCTAACTATTTTCATACATAGTTTATTCAGATACATAAAAATGTACAGAACATCCTTAACTTTGAAAAATTGATGTTAAGTTTGGGAAAACTAAATGACTCACAATACAAATCAAAGAATATCCACTTAAAATGTTATGTTTGCAGTTTTCAGAAGTAGAATTGTTTGTAATTTAACCGAATTTTCTATTTCTTATGAACTCACTCTGAATCGGTTAACTGTGAATCATTATTTAGTTTCACATAAACCATTCCCCTGGCTGACCATGCCTCTCTATGTTGCACCATTAGATGCTTTCTTAAATTTCCTCTCAACTTGGCCTTATAAGGGCAGTAGATGCAGTTAAACTGAGGGTCCTTTTGACACTCGAAGCGTTCGTGTTTTCTCAGAGACCTCGAATGTTTGTATATTTTTCCACATTTGTCGCAAGTAAATTCTATAAAATGAACATAATTTGAGTAATTATATACTAAAGGAAATGAACTCATACACCGCAAAAGCTTCTTGGACATGGCACAACAAACACCTCACATATATTTCACAGGGAATATACAGAAACGAGTATATTTTAACAGAAAAGCTAGGAAATCACTAGGAAGGCGGTAAAGAGCCTGGCTGGAATATTAAAGCAGTCCCCGATGATATGTATTTAGGTACAAAATATTTTTGTAAACGAAGAATACTACTATTATTTTAGATGGCAATTATTTTTGCCATTTCTAAGGCATATCGATGTGATAAATTAATTCAAATCAAAATTGAGGATATTCAAGATATGGAAATAGATTAATTTATTGTAGACAAATATTTGGACATATATCGGAAATATTGTACGGTAAGACTTACACAAATAGATAGTAACAATTTTTTTTAAATATTCAAATGGTAAGCATACAACCAATTAATATGAATTCATACATTTTGAAACATAACGAAACAAATTATCGCGCCTGTCAAATTGAAGGATGGTCACGAATATACCGGACATCGTTTCCGCAGAAATTCAGCTACACTATTAATAAATTCAAGCTGATATCACAACTTTAAAAATATATGGTGGATGGAAATATTTAATGGTAACTCACGATTATATTAAGGAGTCCATGTCCACGTATTTATACAGGGTTGATTACAAGAACTCATATGTCAAATGACAAAAACAAAATTTGGTAAACAAGGTGTTCCAAGATTGATCCAATAATGGTTTTGCGACGTTGTCGAAATTATCAGTGTTTCCCTAAAATACCAATTAATAAATTTGTAAAAGAAACACCCTATATATTTTAATAATTCTGGTTAGGGCATTCACCTTAATATATGCTCCAATAGTGAGGGAGATAATCAGTAAAAGAATGTGTCATTTCTTCCTAATTTGAACCTCATTAAATTAAAGATCATTTAGCATAAAACCTGTTTATACCTAAGAGGCATGGCACTCCATCAAAACAGTTCTTGAAGCATTGAAAGTTCTGAGTAGAAATAATTAAAAAGTTGAAAGCATATTTCATTACGAATATGTTAACAATTCAAAACAAGTCGCCATATGTGTTTTAAAAAGTGTCATTATTACTGCAATAGATTGTACATATTAAAGTAAATAAATAATTATTTTTAATAAAGTCATAATTGTGTTAAAATATTTCAATTTTGAGATACTTTCAATTATTGTTATTGACTTGAAAGAAAAATTACTTGTACTAATGCTTTAACATTTTATTTAGGTATTTATTTTATTTTATATTTTTTTACATCAATTAGTTATTGTTAGTCGTATATTACAGAATTTACATATGTGGATAACCATTGATCAGGCAACAGTACCTAAAAGTACTGGATGTCCTGACACATCTTTCATGTAAGTGTGATACTACACATAAGAAATATGAAAAAATTAAATACAAACAAAGATTCAAAAACATGTTGCAAACAATATCCGCTCAAAGATAGTATCGTAAGACTAAACAAACTTTTTCTTGTTTTCAGAACGAAAATCACCTTTTGAAGTATAGGAAAGAAGTTTGCTCTGTATACAAAGAATCATCTTTGACTTTACCAAAAATATACAGGGTGATTCAGTCATAGCGTCATTAATTTTGACCATGTACTCAGAAGGTCTAATAAAGACAGAAAATCGAAAAAAAATGTTTACTTGACCTTTCCAAACATAAGCAAATGAACCCATAACAAGCTACAAATTGTTTGATGATGCGTTCGACTGTTGAAGAGTATCCACGTTGCCACATTAAGACCACATTCACTTAATTAATTTCAGTTCTGAAGTGACGACAAACTTCATGTTTGCAATCTAAAATGTATGCATTTTGTATATTTTTTGAAGTACTTTTAAAAATTGTTGCATTTTTAAGGTATTCATTAAGCTTTTTATCAAATTCTGATGCAAAATTCACTAATTCGCGAGAAATATCAGGATTTTGTGAATTTTCGGATTCAACATGCCCTAGTAGTGCAAGTTCAAAAGCCTGCAAAACTGTATACAGCAAACGAATTTGTAGGAAACATCTATTTCTTGTTACTTCGTTGTTATGTTTTTGAAAACGGAATCAAGTTGAGCTTGTACGTTGACATTCCCAAATACAAATCGCATTTGATTATAAATATCAGTTTTACCATTTTAATGTTCTTTTATTTTCTCACCAAAATCAGATACCTTACTGTAGTTTCCATCCAGCCTTTCTCGTCATGATCAGTACCGAATAACACATGGAAAAATTTTTTTTTCCCGGAACAGCCTTATATCCAATTGTTCCTTAAATATGTATATTAAAACGTCTATTAAATTTCTGCACGGCCCTGTTCAGCAACTTCAATGTTTAAATCAGGCAGGGCACGACCCCGCTCTTCCACTATTAATTATTGCTGGTAGCAAAATTTGTGGAATTTAGTTTCACCCCATTTGAATTGCATTTTTATTTAGGTCAATAGTAAACTTAATTAATAATAAACTGCATTAGCGACACAAACACGAAACACACCTTCCTAAACAACGCCAAGTGGTAACTGATGGATGAAGGGGGAAGACTTACCACGCTGCTTGAAAGTTCCACGGCGGCATAGCAAAAAAGGACCCGAACGAGCTTCAGCATATTTCGCCGTGATCGTATTACATGGGAATTTGAACTGTCAACTTTTCAGCCGTGCCCAGTGTGTGATTACTGCGGTTGAGCATTAATTATGTTAACAATAAGTAATCTGTTAAATAGTAAATATTCATAATTTCATATTCATCACATTAAACGGAAATTTAAACTATCGCCATCACATAAAAATGCGAGTTTAATTGTTTGTTGCTGTTACTATTTGGCGGTATGTAGTGTTTGTGATTTAGTAGACATTGAAAATAAGGTCATTAATGTAGGTCAAGATTCGGATTACCGAATTTTTATCACTCAATGCCTTGAAACGTTTTTTGTTGACAGTACGAGAGCTTTTTGTATCACTATCAGTATTTAAAGACGAAAAACTTCTGAATAACTTGGCTAGTAAGTATTTGGCTTTTTATATCACTATTTGCGGTTTATTATTTGATGCGTTAGAGTGTAGTAACTTCAGTATTAAATTCTTTTTAAATTAAAACTAATGTTAATTGAATACTTTTAAAAAATAATTTGTAGCATTCATTACAAATTTTAACATTACAATAAGTAGATACTAGAAAAATATTTAAATTTGGCAACGTCGCCAGGTTGGTAAAAGGGGTTTAAATATATCGCGCATTCGTATTACATTAGTTTTGAACTAACTTCTCTTAAAATTAATGACTCTATAACTGAATCACCCTAATTTGTCGGCTTCTGATTCACTCTAAGAAGGAAGTATACATTTTGTGCAATCGGCACTTATGACCAATCTTCTTTATGTTTCACTTTAATATGTTTCCTCAAATTTGCCTTTAATTTGGATTTGTAAGGACAGTAACCACAATAAAATTGAGGTTCCTTCTGACACTCGAATCGTTCATGCTTCCTTAAGGATCTTAAGTGTTTATACACTTTTCCACAAACGTAACACTTAAATCCTGTAAAACGAATTATAATGTAATAGTTACACCAGCAAAAATTTGTTATTATTAATCATAATAATGGACACATTTTATTCGGTAAGTTAATCCGAATTCGAATTCTTTGTTTGAAATTGGCTAAGATATGTTTTATATGTATGTTTATAATCTTCGTGACGCAATAGATGATCTTTCCTCTTATACGATTTGTTGCAGAGGCCACATTGGAAAGGTCTCGAATTATCGCATTCGAATTTCTTATGTCTCCAGAGGGACGCTTGGTATTTGTAGGATCTTCCACAACTGTCACATTTCCACTCTAAAAATAAACGTAAAGAATATACAAAATTTAAAAAAATTAATAAAAGAGGGATAAATAGAATAGCGATGAACAAAAATCGTATTTGTTTAAATTAATATCTATATTTTGCTTTCATTAAAAGTTAAAATGAAAGTGTTTTTATTTACTTCCGTATTTATCACAAAAAAAAAACAAAGAAAATAATTTAAAACTAAAGAAATTTACACATAAAAAATAAATATTATTACTAAAATACGTCCTAATCTCATTAGCCATTTACAGGATTTGCAAATTTGGAGCGTCCAGTCCAAAAATGTCTGTAAACGCAAAAACTGAAGTATTGGAACATCCATCCGCCAAGTTGGAAGTTCCCCATGACGTGCCAACCCTTCTTTAGTTATTCATAGCTAAGTTACATGTCCATATCGTATTGTAGTTAGCCTTTACTAATTTCAAAGGTTTCAAAAAGAAATACAAAAAGTAATAGCATGTGTTGCCTTATATGTTTTTATTGATTCAGACAATAAATTAAACTTTAAGAAAAACGTGGGTTAAAATAGTAGGAGCATGGGGATCGTTATGGCCAATTTTGAAAGGACTTTCCGAAAATAATCCTGAAGATATCAAAAATTACTTACGAATGGACAACTTGTAAGATATGCAACCCTTGTCACCTATGTGTGTAATGTTGGTGGCAAGGTTAACAATCTAAGCAGGTGGAAAATCCTCACTCCTTCTGGTGTGAGATACGAGACCGAGAGGTTGTGTTTGATTTCAACGCTCCTTCCAGATATAACCTGACAACAATGTTAACAGGGGTTTAAATAACAGACTAAAAATATCTCTTCGGAGTAAATATGCATTTAAATTTTTTATATCGCATATTCGTATTATACAGTGCTTCCGAAAAGTAACGAATAAATTTATTATTTTTGAGTTGAGTTGAATTGAGTTGAGTTGAAGTTTTCGAAAACATCCCGTGCCAAGGGATTTTTTGGAAAACTTCTCAATTTCAAAAATAATGAATTTATTCGTTACTTTTCGAAAGCACTGTATTAATTTTTCCCTATGTTCTGTTAAAATTAATTACACTTTTACTGAATCACTCTGCATAATTTTTCTGTAGCTTCAATATAAGAAGAAAGTATATATGTGCAATCAGCACTTATGACAAATCTTCTTTATGTCTCACTTTAATATGTTTCCTCAAATTCGCCTTTAATTTGGACTTGTAAGGGCAGTAACCACAATAAAATTGAGGTTCTTTCTGACACTCGAATCGTTCATGCTTCCATAAGGATCTTGAATGTTTATACACTTTTCCACAAACTTTACATTTAAATCCTGTAAAATGAAAGTAATGTAATAGTTATACTAGCAAAAATTGGTTATTGTTGACCATAATAATGAACACATTTTATTCAGTAAGTTGATCTGATAAAATTTTTTTATTGTTTCAATATGGTTAAAATATGTTTTCTATGTATGTTTATAATCTTTATGTCGCAACAGATGATCTTTTCTTTTGTACGATTTGTTACAGAGGCCACATTGGAATGGTCTTGAGTTATCGCATTCGTATCTCTTATGTCTCCACAGGGACGCGTGGTACTTGTAGGATTTTCCACAACTGTCACATTTCCAATCTAAAAATAAAAGTAAAGAATATACAAAGTTAAAAAAAAATAACGAAAGAGAAATAAATAATAATAACGAGGAACAAGAAACGTATTTGTTTAACTATTAGTTAACAGTTAAAATAAACCAGTGTTTTTATTTCCTTTCGTATTTATCTAAAAAAAATAAAGAAAATAATTTAAAACTAAAGACATTTACACATAACAAAAATGAATATTACTAAAATACATTCCAATCTCATTGTCATTTTTGGAAAATAATTAGTTCTTGAATTGCCAAATTTTGATTTTATTAAAAAAGGTATACTTGTTTTGTGCCGCTAAAATGCATAATTTTAGAGAAAACTGCGTTTAATGTATTTGGTGAACTTGGAAATCAATTATTTTTGTTCAAGGAAGATAACCTTAAAATCCTGCATTTTTCTAATTGAAATAGGCAACTACCTATTTATATAACTTTTTTATAATTTCCCAGAAAAAAACTACATGATAATTTAAATCTAACAAGTCTCTGTTCTGCACGTAAGTACGTCTCAATTTTTGTGTTGTATGTTGGCATATTGACCTGTCAATCGCTGTGTTAACGTAGTGCAAAATTATAACTTATTTGATAAATAAAAATGATTAAGTGTCGTCAAAATGCTGCTGGTGTTTCTCGCTTATAATAATAATATCTCTGTCCCTCTTTCTTATAACGTGGATTAGCTAAAAAGTCGAAAATTTATGCGGGAGAAGGGGCGACATATTATTATTAAGCAGGCCGCGTTTGCGCCCAGGAACGACTTACGTTGATAGGCCCCAACCAGCATTCAGTACAGGAATGAAACCTGGAAAACCTTATTAACTAGGGTCGTGGTCAAACGTCGACCGGTATCAATCTCCTACATTGGCCCAAGCCAACATTCTTCCACCATACCTGCAGAGAGGGTGCCGATCCTCTCCACGAATATAACTTATATACGGTCTACCGGCAGCGGGATTCAATCCCACAGAGGTCCGGCTACTTCGATTCAAGTACTGACACCTTAAACCGCTCGATCACTGACCGACAATATATATACGACGTGAATATCATAGGACATGCCGGTAAGCCAAGAATAAATGGCGTGAATCAAAGAAAATTTTAAAGTTGCATTTAGATTATGACCTTAATAATTTATTTTTAAATAGACATTCGACACATTACTTCTCTTAACTTATCTTAAAAATCACACTGTATAAACAGTGATTTTTTTTTGTTACATATTACAACAATTTTTCTGAGAACATGTAGTGTCGCCTTACAGCATTGTATTCTATTAATGTTTTCCAGTCTTTCACAAAAAATAAGTCACGTTCTAGTAACATTATTGTTAGGTGCTCCAAATTAAAAAAAAAGTTGCGCTATGTCATGATCATTGAGACAAACTAAACAAGAAGAAGAAATTCAATAATTTAAATAAAAAATCTAGTTGTTTTTAACGCAAAACAAAAAAGTTCTTTCTGTTTTGAAATGAAGTAACTTTTTTCTAATTTGAGTCGCCCTATATATTTTATAGTTTTCTAGATGCCAACTGTGAGCCATGAGAAACAGACCACCCTGTATAGTTAATCAACACGGTGATAGTGATATTTGAAAACAAATCATTTTATAAACACTTCTCATTTATACTAGAACGTAGCTGGTTATTTATTCTTGATCATATTTACTCCTGAATGTCTATTTGTTATATGCGATACCACAGTAGACTTCTGCTTGGCTCTATATTCACAAAATGGACATTTAAACTTAGGCGGCTGCTGACATTCGAATTTTATGTGCCTCCATAATGACCTCTTGGCCTTATAAGCTCTTCCGCAAATAGCACACTGGTAGTAAATGTCTCCTAAAAATAAAACGATGAAAAACAAATTCAACAACTACAGTTGTAAAAATAGTAAAAGTGGAACGTGTTACTTGCGTTTTCTTAAATCATCATTTAGAAGTGATCAGGCTGTAAAACTTTATCCGAACATTTGTATCCAGATGCAGTAATTTTTGTTTATTTTGTTAAATTTCGAAACAATTGTAAATATTGGCACACTTTAAAATTAAAATGAGCGCCAGGTCTTGTAATATACAGGGTGTCCCAAAATAGAAGGCCATACCATTAACCACATATTCTTTTGACAAAAATAATGCGACCATTATGCCATTTTTTATTTGGGCGTCCCGATTTCAATATACAGGGTGTTAAAGTTACATTTTAAAAAACTATTTTTGTTAATAATTCCATTGTTGTGTAAGATACACACTTGAAATTTTGCACGTACTTTTATCTTATTTCGGTATACTTATCATGTAATTTTGGTGAAAAAAATCGAAGGGCGAATGGTGGTAACTGAGGGATGCAGTACCCTTTGTCCCCTCCAATTATTTCTAAGTACGCCTATGCAGCTTTTTCTTGAAATGCTTTTTAACATGATATGATGGAAATAAAACGGAACTCTCTAATGTGAATAATGCTACTAACTTTTAAAATTGAGTTAACTTGTAAAAACATAACAAATTAGTAGCTTGTATAAATAAACTTTCTTGATTTATACGGTGCTTTGATAAATTGACTAATGAGTAACATATAAAAATATTAATACGTATATCTTGCTATATATATAATTTTATTAACCATAATAATTCCAATACAGGTTCTGAAACAGAATAAAAATTTTAATATATTTAAAATTTTTTAGGAAGAACACTCTTCTATTTTAGTTTAATTTGGTATCTTGCCACACACCTGAAAAAATAAAGATTAATTGAATAAACCCTTACGCCAAAAGGATCAGTCAATGGTTTTGAAATTAAGTGTGCCTAACCAAAAAATCTGACACTGAAAAAGCAAATCAATAAAATATTAACAAAAATCTCATCACTATCGCGCACTTCTGTATTTTTGACGTTTCTGAATTCGTCAAAAATTGCAAATGTATTAAACGTAAGTCAAGTTTGGCAGTTTAAAATTTGTTAATCTACTTCCATAGAGACGTTACGTTATTATTATTTTACTGTTACTTATTTCTTCTTGATACAACTGCAGCCAACAATGATCAATGTTTATTGAACAGTTTGACACACTTATCTCTGTTTAACAAAATAATTGCAATCTCGTTTAATTTTCTTGTTGTTGCATTATCCTTCTTTGCAAATCTTTGATTGTTCAGATTACCGGTTTTTTATACAATTTTTATGTTCCTCAACTCTAACATACGTAGGTTGAGACGTTTCTCCAACATAATGTTTATTGCGTGCACAAGGTATGCTGCAGTTTTTCGTAATGTCAAAAAATACGGAAGTACACGATAGTGATGTGAATTTTGTTATTTTTTACTTACCTGCTTTTTCAGTGTGAGATTTTTTGGTTTATTCCATTGATCTTTATTTTATCAGAAGTAAAATACTCAATTAAACTAAAGAAAAACTAAAATTATGCCACCAATACCTAAGTAGTTTCAGAGAATAACATTGTCCTATACTCCTTTATTATTTGTTGTATTATTAAAAATGTCAAGAATGCTAGGGTCCTCATGTTTCCGCTTTATATGTCTCCTAAGATTTGACTTCAGCTGAGACTTATACCCACAAGTTTCCAAAGGACATTGGAACTGAGGTTCTTTCCCACACATATACATCTGATGTTGGATTAGACCATTATGATAAGCGTACCTTTTACCACAGTCGCTGCAGTGGTATGGTCTCAATTCTGAAATGAAATACAGTAGCAGTAGCAGTTTATAATAAAATTATAGAAGAAATCTTATCCTTCATCAATGACATTTTCGGCTGCCAAAAATGCATCAAGTTGAAGAGACGTTTAATTAAAATTTACTTCACTTTCACGTGAAAATGTTCTTTTCTATATGTACAATCGTTTGCAATAATAATGACTCTCTTAAAACAGTTTTTTAACTTCTGGAAGCTCTGAATAGAAATTTCATTAAATGTCTCTTGATAAGTGAAACAACTATTAACTAATGTTAAACATTTAAAGCAGATTTCAATATAAATACGCCAGAAGTTCAAAAGAAATCGCAAAATTCATTTTAGTGAGTGTCATTAATATTGCAAACGATAGTACATATGAATACTATATGTAAATAGTGTTGGCACTTTTATCTTGCTTTTTTTTCGGCTTATCTTGGACTCGCAAGAAGATAGGACAAGAACAAGATAAGAATTGAAAACTCGATTTGCAAGGCAAAACAACAACAATTTTTACAATCAAAATTTTTTTTTTTTGCTGTACTAGAACTAATTATAAATTGACTGCCACTTGACTGAAAGAGCTTCGATTTTGTTTCGCTTATTTTGTCCATTGCTTATTATTTATTATTATGTAAAACTTGTCATCTCTATACCTTATAACGTCTACCAACAGACTAGTGTCGATGATCGAAAGCACTGTTACCAAATTCATAATAAAGTTTCATTAACTATGTCAGTTACAGATATAAGATAGATATTATAAATTGGATACTTT
This sequence comes from Monochamus saltuarius, assembly GCA_025584915.1. NCBI lineage: Eukaryota > Metazoa > Arthropoda > Insecta > Coleoptera > Cerambycidae > Monochamus > Monochamus saltuarius. The sequence continues at coordinate 118,892,064 of CM046721.1, read as the reverse complement.
AAGTTTAAGAAGAAATTTCTCGGATATATTTTTTGTTTATAACAGTTTTAATAATATAGTGGATTCAATATATTGCACGAATTTCTTCTGCTTGAATTGCAGATCGTATCATACTAGGTATAGAGATTTTTTTTATCATAATGATGGTTATACAAATTATTTGTTAAATTCGCCTTTAATTAGGTGCATATATTTTTGTAATGCATTGGAAACCGATGTCGACTTATTTCATTCAAATTGCTCTTCCTTCAAAATGAGTTTGAAAGGACCATGTTTTTCACAGTTCGTTGCACTACTTTATTACATTTATATAATATATTTTTTCAATTTTTGTTGTGTTTATTATTGACTCTACATTATTTCATTGTGCTTTTCGTACTGGCATTTTCAACCTGTCTTAGTTTATACAGGGTGTCCGGAAAGTAATGGGACCCATCTTAAACATAGCTTCCTGTGATCAAATAAAACCGATTTAGACAAACTTAAGCTTAGTCCCAAAAGTGCCTCATTTAGAAGTTACAGGGCTTCAAAAATAAAATTGTTTTCCAGTGATGGACATAATTAAGAAACGAAACGGCGAATCAAGTTGAAATTTGGTACAGTTATGTTTTAGATAAGTACAAGCATTATAAAGTAGTAAGTAATGCCGTATGTCGTAGAGGGCGCAGTTGGCAGTTTTTTTTGCAATTAATTTTTATCGTATCTTTTTTGTTGTTAACATCTCTATGGAAGCAGATAAACAAATTTTAAACTGTCAAACTTGACATACGTTCAATATTTTACTACGATTTTGAGAACGAAAACAGAGAGTTTTTCGAAACGTCAATAACACGGAAGTGCGCGATAGTGATGTGATTTTTGTTATTTTTTACTTATCTGCTTTTTTCAGTGAGAGATTAGGCAAACTTAGTTTCAAAAATAACCCTTGACTGTTCCGTTTGGCGCAAGGGCTTATTTAATTAATCTTTATTATTTTTTCAGAAGTGTGGCAAAAACCCTATAAAACTAAAGAAGAAATATTGAAAAACGAATGCAAAATGCCAAAGCTAACTGTTACCTATCTATCAGGTATTATTACTAATAAGAATGCAAATTTTTGTCGTTTCTGCATTTAGAAACGCTGCAAAAGGAAGACCGCATGGTAGTTGACCTTGTTGCCAGCTTTATCTATGGATTTAAGCCATCTCAGTCGATGCTTATCATAGGCGCCGACTTTCCATAGAAAAAGAGGGTTTTGCCCTATTTTTTAAATATCGAGCTAAAATTCTGGATTTTTTTTTATTGTCTTTTAGGCCTCCATGAGCACGTGGTTGAAATTTTTGTACTTAGTCGTACCCTGTATAGTATGTAGTAGGTAGTATATTAAATCCATTTTCTTCTAAATTTTTATAGTAGAAAAAGTAAAATCCCAAGGTGTACAAAATTTCTTATATATTTTGTGATAAACATAGAGTATATAAGTCATATACATTACTTCGATACATCGATATTTTTTATAAACTTGCCGCCACCCCTACAAACTTTTGAGGTTGTTAGATCTCCTCAGTATACCACAGAAGGCGAGGCATCCGACGACTTATCCAACAGAAGGGAACCTGAGTAAACGTGATGCAACATGTAACTACATCTTGTGGTCACATGAGGAACCTGGCGGTCCACCTGCACACACAACTTTAATACAATCTGTAATAAATACAACAATTGTGTCTCTATAGTTTTGGTAATGATTTCCACAAGCGTTGTAATTAATATCATCTATAAATATTATCATTTTGCACTATAGCCGAATTTTATAGTATGACAGTTATTACAAAATATTAATAATTTTAAGTCGTGCAAATCTATAAACCTATAATTTAAAAAAGAATAACCTACTCTATAATTAATAATATTATATACATATTTTAACAAAATATTATTCTTTAGGTATCTTCATTTTAAGAAAGAAAAGTGTTGAATTTGAATTAAGTATAAGAATGCTTGGTTTTCAAGAATATGTAAATTTGTATATCAAATATACTTTATTACTGAATTAATACCTACCTACATATACACATGATTGAACTCCATGTTTAATTTTACAGAATATAAGTATATTTAAAGTCTATAAGGAAACACTTTAACACTAATAATTGTAAACATAGTCCCGTATCATTCTCTCTTCAGAACAAAGATAATTTAGACTTGAGATCAATCTTTGTTCCACTCTTCATATTTCATAGAACTTCTTTTCCGCATTACCAATTCGGGGTTTTGGTGATGCTTACTCCTAATGTGTTTTCTTAGGTTGGTTCGTAATTGGGACTTGTACGTACACGTTCCTATTGGACAATGGAACTGGGCTTCCTTCCCACACATATATTTTCTGTGTTGAATCAAACCGCTATTGTATGAGTAATGTTTGCCACAGTCTGTACATTGGAAGGGTCTGAGCCCTAAAATGTATATTGTTTTATTTGAAGAGTCCAAACACAGAAATACAAGATATACAAATATATATATTTTAGCTACAACTGTGTGGTATACACTAGTATTTGTACACACGCTAACTGGATAATCCTGGGCAGAAAATACGAAGAATTGACACATACAAAATAGAATACAAAATTTGAAATGATTTTTGCCCATCACTTTAACCATGGTATTTCCTTATCATACTTGACATAAGATTAGATACTTTAGAACTTATTAAAAATGCTACAAAATCGTCTATGACTGCTACCAGAGGTGTACGACAGGGTAGAGGGGCACTTTCCCATTCCCAACTTCTACGCCACTACTGATTTTTTTGTTCGGGGATATCTCAAAACATTGGTTTACAATGTTAACATTAAATCTGAGGAGCAATTAAGTCAACAAGTTACAGCTGCTTTAATGTGACAAGATATTCTGTTTGAACCATTTGTTTTAATAAATCATTAATTCCGTTGTTAATAAATTATGTTTTTATTTCAAGTACTTAATCTAATGAGTCTCAAGTGCACTTGATCAAATATAATGAAAAAGTGAAGATAATACAATAGCGCATATGATCTACTTTGTTTGTAATATTATACCGGGTAATACATATACAAAAAATTAAAAAGAAAATTCGTGGTCGATCTATTGCTCTAATTTATTGTAGGTAATTTATTTTGAAACATCCTGTATAGGTTAATTATTCTATTAATCTATTCCATTTGTGAATGGTTATAAAATATATAATTTCCCCTTTAACAGTACACTATTATATACAAAAGAAATAAAACGGCTTTTAAATATTCTTTTTATTAATATTTTTGTGTACATGCAATTTCAACTTATTATCTTTGATGTCACTTTTTTATCAAAATATGCTTTAAGATCTAAAACCATACCAGGATAAACTTATCCAGATAATGACTGTCAAAATAAAGGAATGTTGTTCAATTATCTTCTAGATATACCGTGTCATTCTCTTGAGGCATGATATCATTGGAATGTTTGTTGCGAACATGTATCTTCAAATTTATAAACTGTTTGGCCTTATATCCACAGTACGAGCACCGAAAAGAGGGTTCTTTCTGACATTCGTACTTTCTGTGCCTTAGGAGGGAACTTCTGTTTTTATACAATTTTCCACAAATTGAACACATGTTGGTGTAGTGCCCTAAAACTTTACAATGCAGTCAGTGAATACAAATAATGTTACCCATAACAAGAATATAGTTACCCTAATAATTATCTAAGGCTACTAATCACAATTTTTTACGAATTTATGGATATTTTAAAGATTTTTGGTTGCATATAACTTCACTGGCAAAGCTCGATAACAGGATGATTTTATTTATTTTTTATGCGTTAAAAATGGGATATTAACTAGTGCAAGGTTTATATTTTTTTATTAAATAATTACTTAAGTTTCACATCACTTCTAAACTTTAAATATAAAAAAATGAAAATAAGTTTGTTCCAGCAAATACATATTCTAGCATACGGAAAAGACAATGGCGTATAAAAAATGTATCTAAATAGAGCACACATAGGGTCAAATGCAAGTTATGTCAAACTTTTACATCATTTGTACATCATTTACTGTCTGCCAAACTAATATTGAATTGGGAAAGTTATCACAAATGTTTTTTAAATAGAGTAAGTCCAGGATATATAGCCATACATACTCCATCTAAAAATTATACAGTTGAATGACCTGGTAAACCAGTAAACAAAGTTGTTACATCTAGTTCAAAAATATTCTCAATAATTGGAAAATGTGTAAATTTTATCGTCTATGTCCTGTTCACCTAAGAAGTTTAATATTGCTTAATAAAAGTTTCATGTTTAGTTCAGTTTTTCAGTTTTATATTCTTTAAATAAATAAACATTTCTTACTATGGCCTTACTATGGTAGTGGAGCAGGCCAATTATTATTTTAAATTTTACTTGTATACTCCTTATATGTAGGCAACACATAACCAAAAAATGGACCAGAACATATTTCTCTTTGTAATATTTAAACTTTTTAAAATATTTCTGTATGACCATCTATTTATAATAAAGTTTGACACAATTTACAGGATCTGTTTTTTTTATAATTATTGTATGGATCAAGTCAATCTGTTTTTCAGTACAAAAATTCTAGAAACTAAAACTAAAGAGATATTCATATAACACAGAAACGTTTGCTTATGCTCTCAGTATTTGAAAAACACCTAGGTAACTAAACGTATTTTCTCCTGGGTAAAAAATCTATCTAAAGCATCCTACACACAGAGAGGTCTGCAAGATTCTTTGTTGACTGATGTACACTCTCTGGTCTGTATTGCCGTGATCGATGCTTAACTGCAGACGTTTCGTCATACTTAACAGATGGAATCTTCAATGCTCCTCGTATCTTGAGCAACTGTTGAGCTTTTATACTAGTCGATGCGCCTAGGTTGGTTTGTTCAGTGTTTAGATTGTCTGGTGTGTTACGTTTGTTCTTAAGTAAAAGCATCCAAATATGAGTAATCTGCAATCCTTGTCCCTGTTTATGTTATTCGGGTATTGAAGAATCTCCAAAGCCTCCCTACGTGCTAGATTGTAATATCCATTGGTACGAACTAAGACTCTAGTGTCCTCTAACGAGATTCTGTGTCCTTCTTTCCAAGCATGTTCAGCAACGGCGGATTTTTCAGGCTGGTATAACTTATGTGTCTTTCGTGTTCTTTTTTCCTTGTTTCTACAGTTTGTTTGGATATTCCCACGTATACTTTGTCACAGTCGTTGCATGGCACCAAATACATTCTCAATTGAGTCCGTTACTCCGGGAGTGTATTTGGTGCCATGCAGCGACTGTGACAAAGTATAAGTGGGAATGTCCAAACGAACTGTAGAATCCAGGAAAAGAATACAAAGGCACATACGGTTATATCAACCTGAGAAATTCGCAGTTGCTAAACATGCTTGGAAAGAGGGACACATAATATCACTAGAGGACAGCAGAGTGCTGGTTTGTGTAGCAATAGGTATTACAATCTAGTATGAAGGAAGGCTTTGGAGATTCTCCAATACCCGAACTACATGAACATGGAGGAAGGATTGAAGGTTAGTCATACTTGGATGCCTTTGCTTAAGAACAAACAAGTACCAGCCTATCTGAACCAGCACGCCTGCACCAGTCAACCTAAACACTGAACTAGCAAACCTTGACGTACCAACCAGTATAAAAGCTTGACTTAGACATCGCATTAACTATTCAACTTCTGTTCAAGATACAAGAAGCACTGAAGATGGCAAAACATCTACAGTTAAGCATCGACCATGGTAAAACAACCCAGAAAGTGTGCATCATTCAATTGACACCGCCCGTCAAAATCTACGAACTACAGTAAGATGCTTTATCTTCATTTCTTCATAAATCTGTTTCAAGTAATTTCAAAATGTTTCCCAACAACACTAACATCATCAATTATAAGTTGTGAAGATGATTTTATGCTTCTTTACTAAATGCTGTTTAACGTTCCCTTTAACTTTGGCCCTGTAGTTGCATCCTTCAATGGCACAGGCGAACTGTTTGGGTTTTCCGCATTCGTATTTTTGGTGTTGTAAAAGTCCTCGTTTGAACTTGTACGCTCTATTGCACAAGTCACAATGATACAACTTAGTTAAATCTACAAAATAAACAAGTTATAAAAAGTTATTAGAATGTGTAATAAAAGTAAAGAATGTTCATGGAGAACTACAAGAAAACCAGCACCTTCTTCTATTTGTTGTATAGTTGTGTGTTATACACTAACTTTCTGCGCAAAATAACAAGGGCAATAAATATTTAATGGTACACTCATCACTTTGATGTCGGCTATTAAAAAATGTAATTGTTCATACATTATTAAATGTAGAATTTTGTTTAGAATATTTTATTAATCGTGATTATTTTTTTTAAATTCTTCATTTTTCAGGTAACTTCATGCATGCAACATTAGATACAGTAGCATCAAAGTAAAAATTTTAAATTCAAATTACAAATTAACAATTTGTAATATTCTAACTTGTTCTAAGTGTTCTGAGTTATTATTTTACACAGAGTGTGTTTGGAACATAGGTCTAGCCAGGTGTATTATTTTTACGCTAATAAATGTTATTGTCAATGTAAATTTGTTTATTGGGAAGAAACAGGAATTTACGAAACATATTAGTTATTAAACAGAAGATTTATACTAAAATTTAATTAAAAACTGTAATCTTAATTCACTACTCCACTATTTGCCTCCGAAATTTATAGACGAGCAATAAAGAATATCTGATATTTTGACAAATTTGAGGTTATTTCCTAATTTTTCAGTTGCGTTTGTAATATGCTTTTTCAGTTCGTCAATATTCTCAATTGATTCAGAATAAATGTCGTGCTTCATAGATACTCAAACATTGAAGTCCAATGTACTAATATCGGGGGAGCGTGGTGGCCACTGAATAGTTGTGTCTCTTCCACTTCCAATTCATCGATTTGGAAAAACTAAATTTAAATGTTGTGGAACATTTAATCCAAGATAGCTCCACATATTTTGACGAAGAGTGAGTGGTAAATTATAGAGCAAAGTGAAATAAGCATCTTTCAGAAAGTTTAGGAATGTCGCGGACATTACAAATTATTTCATTGTATTTTGAAAATTTAAAAATGTTATTAGAGTGCAGCTCATTTTGCTGCCACTATCTTTAACATGCATTCTCAAAATTCTAATTTATCTCGAAAATGAAGGTTTTTGCGAATAATTATCAAGAGTAATAAAATATTCTAAACAAAAATGTACATTATGACGTTATAAAAAATCATCTATTGGAGTACGTCAGAAATAAGTCAAGGATAAAATAACCCCTTTCTACGTTTGCTTTTTAGGCCTCGTTTACAATAATACTGTTGAGGATTTGGTTAATAACAAGAAGTAGGTCTCTCTATAAAATTTCAAAACGACGCAAAAATCTGAAGAAATGACAGCAAAATACAATTTCAAAAGTAACTCATCACGCTGTATCTCTTAAAGGAGACATTTTTATATATAGATAAGTAGGGTTAAATCGTGATATGTTGCCGCCAAAAATACGCAGTTAACGGGATGACCTGCTTTATTCTCACACCCTGTATATAAATTTGGTTGGGTATGCGTGCATTAAGTATAGTTTTTGTACATATTCTACAACGATATTCACTAATGTAAAGTTGCAACCATATTTTACTTACTTAAAATGTACTCGTCATACATTACAGGGATAGTTAGAAACGAGATGTCTGAGGAATGGCACAAGGGTTTTTCCCAAATAATTGTTTATTATTTATTTACTTTCAGTAAATTTATTTTAATACAAACCTTACTTAGTTTAATCATTACACTTACTAGAGTCTAATACGATATCTAACAAAACTTCAGTTTTCCAAGTGTAGGATTCGATTCAGTTTTAGTTCTCGAACACCATATTGTGACGTAGCAAGCAGTGCCGCTTCAAATTTGACTTAATGTGAGATCTATACGGGCAATTCCTGTAGGGGCAAATATTTGTAGGGGGTTTTCCACAATATCGTAACTGGTGGTAATATAGAGAGCTTCCCTTTAGGTACACCTTATTGCACTGATTACAAATAAATGTTGCTGAAAAAGAAAGTTTGTTAGATTGGTTAACTTTAAGAAATTGTTCAAAAACATTGTTTTAGTTAAAGTCTGTATACGCTAATACTGTTGCAATTTTTTCATTTTTTGACAAAATTTTGCGTCATTTAGTAATAAATTCTGTTTTAATTCAGTTATCCCCAACTAGCAATCTGGTATAATATAACAGCTACAAAAGCGTTTTCAAAACAATTCTTATAAAACAGCATAAGTCATAAAACCATTGTAAGAATATTTATATATCAACTGTAGAACCAAAATGGGCACCATATTATAAAGCACTTGAAAATTGAAAATTTGCAATGCCTATTGGAAACAATTAAAAAATAGTTATAAAGGGTGTCCCAAAATAGAAGGACAAAAATACTGCAACTTTCCTCATGCAATTTTTTATTTGGGCGTCCCTGTTTCAATATACAGGGTGTTGAAGTTACATTTTAAAAAACTATTTTTGTTAATAATACCATTATTTTGTAAAATACACACGTACTTTTATCTTGTTCCGGTATACTTATCATGCAATTTTGGCAAAAAAATCGAAGGGCGAATGGAGGTAACTGAGAGATGCAGTAGTGCTATCATTTTCAAGTGAAATTGAAATGTTGTGGATATACCTATTATTACAATACCTTGGCAACTTAGTAAATCGTATTACTTACTGAATGAATATTTACTAATTAAAACATAATTATTATGTTGATCGTTCATTATTACTATTACTAAATGAGCCATATTATTTTTTCAATTGAATTTAGCAAAAATATTCATTCAGTAAGTATTACGATTTGTTAAATTGCCAAGGTATTGTAATAATAGGTATATCCACAAAATTTAAATTTCATTTGAACATGATAGTGAATGATATGGGCGCTTCAAATTGTTGTTTTCCTCCAAAACGGAACATTTAAACAAAAATTTTCAAGAGAGACAAAATGATCAGAAGAACATTCTACATTTGATATTTCAAGAAAAAGCTAAATAGGCGTACTTAGAAATAATTGAATAATTCGCCCTTCGATTTTTTTCACCAAAATTACATAATAAGATAAAAGTACGTGCAAAATTTCAAGTGTGTATCTTACCAAACAATGGAATTATTAACAAAAATAGTTTTTTAAAATGAAACTAACATCCTGTATATTGAAACAGGGACGCCCAAATATAAAATGGCATAAGGTAAGTCGCATTATTTTTGTCCAACGAATGTGTGATTAATGATATGGCCGTCTATTTCGGGACACCCTGTATAATAGCAACAAATTAACTAAACAATAGTTTTATAAGAGCTCTATTTTACTATCTTTAGTAGCCAAAATACGACATTTCTTTAGCATAAAATCCATCAATAAAACTCAATTACTTATTAACTGTATCAAGACATCAGAAGGTATAAACTAATGAGCATTTCTAATCACAATGTCTGCTGCTGAAATGTTATGTAGTGTATTACTCAATATTATTTTACGCGTTTTACTGCACTCTGAAAGCAATTTTTATTGCGGAGAAAATTTTATTGTGCTGTGATGTTTTATTGTGGGAGATAAAAGCAGTTTCTTTTTAAATTTAGATATAAGTTTCTAGTTTTTTGTTTTGATAACATTTTTTTATATTTCTTCTAAATGTGTCAATTCTTATAACTCCTTTCCACTGGTTTAAACCTAACATGTTTATTCTTATACAATGACTATGAAACCTAACGAAATAGTTAAAACTAGACTTCCACCGTTCGCTATGAAAAAACAAAATAAAGTTTCAAATTGTTTTATAGAATGATTTGTCAGTGTAATTTTGAGTGAAAATAAATGTTTTTCTGTTGTAATTATTATTATATAACTATTTGGTTTGACAACTGATAATATTGTGCCATCGAGGGCCCACATATTCTTCAGATTGAGGTGACGGACAAAAATATTAGGCCACAGCCATTTTTCTCAAGATAAGGCGGAGATACTACCGGCAAGTACTCGTACTCCCGCATCAGCCTTTAACTGACATTGTGTCTTTTCTTTATCTCCTTCCATTAGCCCAGCCTGGCAGTGGAGCAGAGTGAGTCACAATTTTTTAATATACTTATTATCTAACATGTCATGTAAATTACCAGGAATAAATTTATGTTGCAAAGTTCCACAGTTGTGGTTGGTTTCTACTGTAGTTTTATATAGGTCATTCGAATAAAAAAAATCCAGCGGAAATACTACAAAAATAACAAATTAAATATTGTATGAATGTAGATAAAAAAGAAATAAATCTAAAAGAAATACGATAGATGTTGTAAAAACATACGAAATTAAAAGTATCCATTTTTTGTTATAATCATTTATTGAGCATTTACGAAATACATAAAAATGTATTTCATATGAATTATAAACTTAAATATGAAAACAAAAAAAGGTTAAAGGTAATGGCAAAATTAAGAACCGTTAGACTATGACTAGGGAAGTATCTAATGATAAATAAATAAAAAATTATAAAGAGAATTTTAAGACAATCCACGTTTATATTTCCAATATTCCTCGGGGTGAATCTTATACAGATGTTTTTTAAAATTATAAGGAGTATAACTTCTGGTATTGTAAACGCATGCCCCATAGGTGCAGGTATAGCTCCGTTCTACACCACAGTCTCTACGTAGGTGGCAGTACAATGAGTCTCGTTTTTTGTACTGTTTCCCACATTTTGGACAACGGATACCTAAAACGTAATTTATTGAAACATACAAAAAAGTTTCAGGTCATTGTTCACACACATGATATAATACGTAAAATTGAAATATGCATCTGACCAGTATTTTGATTAGACTAGCGCAAGTTTAGAAGTTCATCTTTAAACTATGACTTTTCGAAAGTTTGATTGCTAAGACCAATAACCACACATTGAGCAATGACATATGTAGCAACTTTTTAAATAATCGAAACATATCATTACCCAGTTCTATACATGTTAATTGTTCAAATTATATGTATATACATGGTAACAGTGTTGCCAGATGGACATTTCACAATTATTTTTATTGTTTCTTCAGTTCTAAACTAAAATGAATAAAAATTAATTGCAAAAAGATCGGTAAGGCTTGAAACAAGTATTTTGTCAACAACAAGCCTAAATCAATAGTTACCAATAGTTTTGATAATATTGATAATATTTTAACTTACGAATAATCAATTTCGTAAGTTTTAGATTTGTTTATGCCATACCGAAAACTGTTCACTGAACAATCGTGAAATGGGCGACATCTGTTGAGATAGAATGAAATCCTTCCGGCGGTGAATAACAAAGGCCACCGATCTTATAAAGAAAAGCGACAACTTGTCGGTAGAACACGCTGTGATATAAAAATTATTCATTATATGAAGTTATTACTTCAATATTTAATATCAAAATTATCGATATTATTTTATTTATTGATAATCGATAGTTTCAAACCGTTATCGCCCACCCCTAGCTGTCAGCATTGTAGGTTATTTATATTCTACATTAATGACACCACGCCCTGCAGCAGCAGATAATAGTAGAATAGATTTTTATTACTTATTTTTCAAATTCCTATTTGGTTTAAGTTATGTTACTATTTCAAACATTTAAATATTACCAAAATTTAAACATAAAATATAAAAAAGATCATTATTAGGTATACCATTTTTTGTTCAAAAATAAAATTGCAAAACGGTTGTCTAAATTAAATCCATTCATTTCCACAATACTGAAAAAACAAGTTTGGACGTGGAGAGACAACCGACAAATCGTTCGCCTGACACAACGTGTATTCGCACTGTTGCCACGTTGTGATAAAATTTCTTGATATACCTACTCGCGACACGAATTCAGACGACTTACGTCATACGAACAAATGAATAATTCATTATATTTTCATCAAAATATTTAATAAACTGCAACTGATAATAATAAAACTATATACTGCACTAAAAGTTTGCATTATATATTGCACAAAATTGCAAACAAATAATTGTTTTTAACGCGACCAAATATCGAAACTTACGTTGACAATAAAAACAAATGTGTGACGTAAGACATCTGAATTCTTGACGCGAGTATATAATAACTCTATTTACTTTAAGTAATGCCCTTATATTGTTTAGCTTTTATGTTTATTTATACTCCATCTATCTGTACCTTTAACACCCTGTATATTTCGCTATTATTAACGACTTATATGAAGTTATTGACTGCAACAAACTTTCATTCGCAAATGACCTCAAAATATATTCTGAAATTAATAATTTAACAGATTGTATAATTTTACAGAGGCAAATTTCACAATTGAAAAGTGGTATAAAGCTAACAAACTGGAAATGAATGTTGCCAAATGTAAAGTATTCCTTACCTTATTCACGAATATCCTCTCCTGTAAATTACTTTTTGTAATTTTGCACGTCGTCATAATGTACTATCGTTTGCAATATTAATGACACTCACTAAAATGAATTTTGCGATTTATTTTGAACTTGTGACGTATTCATATTGAAATCTGCTTTAAGTTTTTAACATTAGTTATTAGTTGTTTCACTTACCAAGAGAGATTTAATGAAGTTTCTATTCAAAACTTCCAGAAGTTCAAAAACAGTTTTAAGAGAGTGTCATTATTATTGCAAACGATTGTACCTTTCTGAATAACTTGTTCAAGTAACATTTTGCTGTATTTTCAGCGGAATAACGAATGTACCTAAAACTAAAACAGTTTCTACTTGTTGCACTGAATATTTCAAATAGGATTATTTGAAAAACTGTCGTAACGACCTCAACAAGCTATATTTTTTCCAGATAGGGAATCGACTGTTTCAATAGTCAGATGGATACACTAAGCTGCAAAAAAGTTCTGTTATCTAAAAGAAGCATGATGCGCCGTGTCTCCCTCTACAAGTGACATAAAAATTAGAAAATAAAATGAATTTCTCGCCCCCAAAAACCCCCGTTCTCCAAAATGTATGCACATATTTTGATTTTTTTAAAAGTTATTTACAAATATCGAAAATAAAATGTTAACTTTGACTCCCTGTATCTTTTTAACCATTAACTTTTAACTAAGGTAGATTTGGCAACATCGGATTATTTTATAGTGAGGGATCTAGTCCTGCTCTACGTGGCATTTATTTTGGGACACCCTGTATTACGTTTATTCAGTTGAAAATAAAATAAAAACTTATCTACTCCAGTATATTCAGAACTTAGTTTCACAAAGCTTTGCTTAAAGCAAAAATGTTAGCTCATAAGCTGCCAGTACTTTTATTAAAATTATACATGTAGTTGAAGAAATATCATAAGAGAAATAATATTTTATAATATCAAAAAAGAAAAATGGTTTATGCAAAACATTAAACACTAAATAAAAAAATATTAAACATTATGTAAGTGGTCACATTTCTCAGGGAATGTGATGTTTCATGATGTGCGTCTTTAAATTTCCTTTGTGGTAAGTCTTGTAGTTACAGTAATAGCAGATCATTGAAGGCGATTTTCCACAATAGTATCTTTTATGCAGTAATAAGCTTCTTCTAGTTTGGTAAACGTTGCCACATTTTTCACAAGTATGCACCCCTAAAAAACACAATTCTTAGCACAAAATATATATTTAACTTTTACACGTCAATAGACACCTAAAATTTATAGATAAGGTAAGACAATTTGCATATTTACAAGTGTAACTAAAAATAATCAAAATGAAGTTACTTACTAAAAGGTATACTCTATTTATAACCACTCATAAACACTAGATTGTTATTGGTTGCCGCCAAGTTACACAACTCTTAAATTCTTGTTTACTGTCAATGTCAACACTGTCAACTACTAACCTCTTAAATATCAGTTATATTAGTCTAAGACTAACGTTGCTACGTCCTAGATTTATTTTGTGTGCATTATTCCTATTTGTTAACCCAAAATCAAATAGAATAGTTGTTTTCATAACTCAGTAACAAGCTGTATTGGTTTTTGTGCGTTTTTTCTGTTTTTTAATTCAAATTTACCGCTTAAATGAACTTACTTATTTTCTGATTAGACGCTTTTGCCTATGTATACAAGATGTACCAAAATTAACCTGCCAAAAACTAACTGTAGATTCTACAAAGAACATTGATCTGATTTCCAAACAGGATCAGATAAAGCAATCAAATTTGTAACTGAGAATCAAAATTAGAGTATGAATCTAATGTTCTGAGAGCAATTCTACATAATTAATCATAGCCAAACTAGGGGTAATTGGGTAAATATTGCCATAACTTTTTCATATGCCGTTAAACCAAAAAATTTAAAAAATTGTACAATTTTGCAAAAAAAAAGCTGTTGTTTTACATCGATACATTGTTCCGTTATAGAGAAATTTAAAAATGTTGTGGCCTACCAAAAAAATATTAGATATGATATGCAAACGGTCAAGTTGTCCGTCGTAGGCCATGGCAAGGTATTTCTCAGCTTATTTGACACATATTACAGACATATATAAACTTTTGTTAAGTATTAATAGGCTATACACAAATCATTGCTGAGATGCACTATAATAGTATTTTAATGCTTCAAAACGTTTGAATAACATCTTCAATATGTGTCCGTTAAGTCAACAGTATAATCTCACAATTTACTAGGGATATGTTGACTATTTACAGATTCCAACTTAAACTTTTGTGACATGTCATAAATTTTTTAAATTAATATTATTCGAAAATGGAGCATTTTATAGAAGTGAAACAGGGGTATCATTTTCAAAATTTGTAATTGTTTGGTCTGATGAAAATCAATACTTACCCAAGACTCCGCCAGTTTGCCACGCTTATGACAATTTATGCAAAATCATTTTTATAACACTCGATTTGTTGTCTAATAATGATACTCAGTTCAAAATTTAATTGTTTATCTTAGGCGATTTTTGAAATATTTAGAAAAGAACACACCCCCAGAAGGGTTTATATAACATTTGTTCTTACTTTTAGTCGTATGAATCTACAGTTAAATTTTGGCAGGCTAATTTTGAGACACCCTGTATATAACTTCTTCGTGTACTCCTGCTTTAAAAACAGAGAATATCTGCTTCTAGAAACTGGTGTATTTAAATAAGGCTACACATTAAAAATATTTTATTGACTTTTATTACAAAATTAAATATTTTCGTATTCTAGGTTGACACTTTATAGTCATACAACTTAAATTTTCAGTAAATAAAATTATTCAATCCTAAATAAATTTTACAAACAATTTTTTCCACAACGAAATACAGTAGTTACATACAAAACATTAAGCATATCACTCTTGCTTTACCAGAACTGTGATCTCAATTTTTTTACGAAAAAAATAATACAATACTTCTTAATAAGATCTGAAGAACAGATAAAAAACGCAACTATCTTATGTTGTGGTGTACCATAAGGTGTCTTTTCAAATTTCCCTTGTGGTATGTTTTATACGAACACATGGTGCAAAGCATAGAAGGGGGCTTTCCACAATAGTATTTTTTATGCAGACCCAAACTGGCATTAGATTTATATAATTTTCCACAATCGACGCATAAGAACTCTGCAGAAAGAAATAAAAAGTTAATAAAACCGCACTAAGCTGTATTGTGCTGAATGCGGAAAAATATATTTATTGTCTACTCTAGAGTAAAGAAATTGTACCTACTGAGGTAAGAATAAAGTAGGGTAGAGTAAAGTGAGATGAAGTGAGATATCCTAGATGAAAATTTCCATATCCAGTTTATACATAAATTAAGTAGAGTTAGATTTAGTGGTTTCAGTAAAATTTTATATACAAGGTGTAGGTAGTGAAAATGCATAACCAAATTTCAATTTTTCGAATTATTCTATGTAATTTAATTCTCTAGCAATACAATTTAATTACTCCAACCTCTATAGGATGGTCCCGAGAAAATTGACCCCTTCCTCTCCCTCTTTCTCCATTATTAATCGAGATAGGAAAAAGATGTAAGATTTAAAATGATAGTAACTTTTAAATATTTTGTAAAGCATACTAATATCACGACAAATTTTTTTTAATGGAACACTATAATTTTACGCCATTCGAAAGACTAAAAATTGAGCCTTCAAAAATATCTTTTACGGTTTTCGACATATTACTTGTTTATTGTTAATAAGATTTTTAAAAATAATTAAATGTAAGATGAAATTTTACTTAATTCTGATGTGGAACATAAGATTTATTTAGAGTTTCAACATGAAATTTTGAAGTCTAAACATAAAATTTGTATGAAACCTACGTTTTTTAAATTCTTCTTGTCTTTTCTTAATCTCGAGTTCGAAGACAAAATTTTGAGTTTAAATATCAAATTTCGTGTTTCAATTCAAAATTTCGTATCCAAACTCGAAATTAAGTAGCAGAAAGAAAATTAAAAAACGTTGTCTTCTATGCTTTTGTAAAATTTAGCATTATTTAACTAAAAATTAACTTTTAATATAATACAGTGAGCTGCAAAAGTATGGAACAAATTTATTTAAAAATCAGGTTTTTTTTTGGAAAATCGCTAGGACCCGTCAGTTTTTATTTTAAGTTGCGCGTTAAACCAGTTTTCATGCATATAGGGTCGTGAAGCAAAAAGAAATGTATCATGGACAACTTTTTGAAATTTCTTTTTTTTTTGTATTTTTATTCAAATTGCCATGAAATTATAAGTGTTTTTAATGTAATATAACGGTTTTCGAAAAATGTCTTCGAATAATCGACATCAACATTTCGATAATCGCTACCTCAAATTGCTCAGCGAGTTTGAGATTTATTTAAATGAATGTTTTAATGACCGTTGGATTAGAAGACGCGGAACAATAGAGTGGCCTCCAAGATTGCACGATATTGCACTCATGGATTACTTTTTATGGGGTTATTTAAAATTCAAGCTTATGCAAACAGGTCTGAAAACATCCAAGATTTGGAAAACCGAAAATTGACAGGAACTTATTAAATAATGTTCAAAATGATTCTGTACATAGATTTGCGTGTTATCAAGAAACCAATGGATGACATTTTGAACATTTAATTTAACTTTTTTTGTGTCAGTTGTTTGATTGATTGGATGATATGGATAGGTACTTGTTATTGATATATTTTTTTGAAAACGGTTAAAGATATATGGTAGGTTTATTACATAAAAAAATACTTGAATTGTATGAAAATACAAAAAATTTGAAATAGTTGACCATAAATATCATAATTATTTTTTGTTTCACTCTGTAGGTATACATGAAAACTGGATTTTAAAATGCGAACATAAAAATTGACGAGTGAGTGATTTTCAAATAAACGAATACCTGATTGTTAAATAAATACTTCAGCCACTCACTGAAGGATACGCAAAATTTAGTAAAAATATATCAACTTTTCATTGAAAAAGAATCATATAGAACCATTGTTATAAATCTATTTCTCACGTATTGTATTTCCTATCTGGAATAATAACAGAGAAAAGAGGGGGGAAGGACAACTGCTTCATCGTTCTATAACAAATAATTTTCATGACAATATTTGAAAAAAAAATCTAATATTTATTGCAAATAAGTACTTTAATAAAATCGTAGTATTTGAGATAGTCATTTTTAGGAGAAAAACTATCATTCATAGTGATCCTGTTTCACTGGTTCTCGCTGTTATTTTTGTGGTGTACCGCAATGTGGCACTTCAAGTTTCCTTTCTGATATGTTCTGTACGAGCAGAATGTGCAAGACATAGATGGTGGTTTTCCGCAGTAATATCTGCGATGGAGCGACAAACTTGTTGTAGACTTGTATGACCTTCCGCAAGTTGAACAGGTAAAGGAATCTAAAATATACAGTATTAAAAACACATAAGTAATAATCAATACAAATCTGAATCAAATTTAAATACATACTCTAATGAAAAATGAAAAGAAAAACTAATACTGAATTCCTAGAATAAAATAAGGACATTTGCTTTCGTAAGCTGACTATATATTGTATAAGTCACTACTATCCCTAATTTTCGAGGTTGCCAAGGTAACGGTTTAGAAATTATGACAGAAATTCAATATTTAACTTCTTACTTGGAAGTTCTGTATAGCCGTAAGGAGGCCAGTTAGAACAAAAAAATATATATGAAGTACCTGCTGGCATTATTTTGACTCTCATACCTATGCCCTATCACTATTGACCACTCGTTTCTGAACACCTTGTATGTTCAATTTAATTTGTATAAATCCTTGAATTTTTAGTGTGTATCAATTTCAACTAATTAAAAGTTAGACTATTATTTACACAGGGTGAACTAACATTCTGAGAAAGGAGTTGTTTTCAAGGACATTTGGGGAAAAAAACCGTACATTTTATAATTTTTTCATTTAATCTTCACAACAATCAAGTTCACATTAGGTGACAATTTTCACTATAAATTTGTTTATTAAGTACAACAAACTGAAAATTAAAATTAATATTCTTAAAATGCTTAAATAATTGAACATAATTTAAATATTTGACAACATATTATGTTTAATTCTTAGGTGACTGGCCAATAGGTATTTCCTTGTAGATCTGTACGTACAGTGAGGGAACAAACAGGCATATGGGGCTAAATTACCACATTCGAATTTCATATGCCTCCATAATGATCTTTTGACTTTGTACATTTTGCCACATTTTATACACCAGAATGAACCTACAACATTAAAGTTACTATACGAAGGAAAATGGCACAAATTAATATTAACTTAATTTGTTTACAAATTTTTAACGCTGCTTTCAATCATTAATTTCGGTGTCCAAATCCAATTTTTTCTTCAAACTTTAACACCCTGTATCATCCTTATAAAGCCCCAAAATTATAACTATTATACAGTGTGGAAGAAAAGTATGGAATAAATTCATTATTTCTAAAACAACGAAGTTTCATGAAATTTCCTCGGACCCGTCCATTTTGCTTTTAAAAAAGAGCTTTTTTCTATTTCAACGCATTTCCGACATTCATTTGTTTTCGCGTGATGACGTCATTGGATATTTTTTTAAATAGAATTCCTATATTTTTTTATCGGATTCTTGTAGAGCTTAACTTGCTGAATTAAAAAATGTACAATTTCAACACTTTACTCCTTCAACTTTCCGAGAAATAAAATAATAACGGATCAAAAATGTGAATATTCCCATTTGTGTCTGTGATGGGCTGGTTGAGAGTAAAGTGGATATAGTGAATTCATCGGCAGTATCACAAAATAAGGACTCCTTCATTTTTAAAATAATTTAACAATAAGTAACTAATTAATTAATTAAATTCTGGTTGCCTCAATCGTATTTGACCCCCTAATTTATTATTTTGTTTTATTAGATTGCATGTTAGAATATTACATCTTTTGATAGCAACAACAACAAATTAAATCAAGTCACCTCGGAAACAGTTTCTGGCAGCTAAACAAAATCTAATCAGAATTGACATCTGTCAACTGCAGCGTTTATTGGATCGGTTATTATTTTTTTTCTCGGAAAGTTGAAGGAATAAAGTGTTGAAATTATATTTTTGAATTCAGCAAGTTAAGCTCTACAAGAATCCGATGGAAAAATATAGGGGTTCTATTTAAAAAAATATCCGATGACGTCATCACGCGAAAACAAATGAACGTCGGAAATGTGTTGGTATAGAAAAAAGAGTATTTTTAAAAAGCAAAATCTACGGGTCCGAGGAAATTTCATGAAACTTCGTTGTTTTAGAAATAATGAATTTATTCCATACTTTTCTTCCACACTGTATAATAAACTGTCGTTATTTTTCAACGTCAAAGGGAAGTAGAACCCTTTGAAGTTTGTTCATTAAAAACTGAATCACTTTGTATATTTCTTCGTGCCATTAAATGAAAGTCGATACAATTTTGTCCAATATTCTTGTTGTAAATTCATATTACTACCTACACTCGATTTTTTATCAAATTCAGTTGAAGCTCGTTTGATAATTTTAACTTCTCGTCTTGTAATATGAATCTTTACAACACTTATATTGTAAATAACTATTACCATTACATATTGGATAATATTGTATAATATTGTATAATAAATACTCACAAATTAAGTAGTAAAAATATATAAGTATTCTTTATTCTCTCATAAAGCTGTACACATATTTTTAAATGAATGAAAATTTTCAATATTTTTTACCAAAATACATGCCTAATGTTTTGCTTTTTCGTGATTGACTAATAAATATTTTCTAGTAGCACGGTAACTGCATCTAGGATAGCTACAGGGAAACGGTGGGAGTGTTTTGCACTCAGATTTTATGTGTCTTGTCAGCGATGCTTTTAGTTTATACGATTTTCTGCATGTGTAACACTTGTGAGGACCTGAAAATATTCTTATTTAGTAAAACACATTAAAGCACCGGTATATTCAAGTCCACCACAGAAAACAAAAACTCTGAACGCTTAGTATTACAAAAGAAAAATGATTTTTGAAGGAAATCATATAAGAAAGGCACCTATAATTCGTTCAAGCTTTGTCTTTTACCACCACAGATATGAACAAAAAGAAAAACGGAGACACCTCATATGCAAGATGTTTCTAACGTGATTATTCAAATTCCAGCGCATGCAGAATAAGTTAAAAAATGAAGAAAACCTTAGTATAGATAGTTTTTTTCTCAAATACGACCTTAAAACCCGTTTTACAGTCCAAAAGTTTTTCTTGAGTCAATTTTCTTGTTCAGGTTTCTTAACATCAATTTGAAAATTTTATAACATGCTCTAAAATAAAATTCCCGTTACTTGACATTCCTGTTATATGTTAACTTGCGCAAATATTTTCATAGTACACTTTTAAAACTTTATGCCGCTATCTAATGGTAGTTTCATTTTAAAAATGTTCAAATCCATGTTATTCAAAAACAATGCATCCTACCGCCATGTCTTAAAAGTACCAAAATACACTTTTTTGATTGATTTTTTAATAGTGTTTTGAAAATACCTCAAATAACTATTGTTACTCTATTTTTTTATTGAAAATTGTAAATTTCGGAACTGTGAACCAAGAATCCTGAAGAAATGTTAATATAGCAACCAGTTTGGTTAGGTTTTCCTTACTATATTGTTGTGTCAGTGATTTACGAAAAATGTCAGAATCTTCTGTTTACAACGATAATATGAGAAATGAGATAAATATGAAAAAGCGTATCGTTTATTTGAAGATTGGAGTTATCAAATGGGAGTAACTGTTATCAGTGAGGCAGTTCTATTAGTCTATTTTGAGCAAAAATTGAGAATATACCACAGTTCAACGCTGTGGAATCTTTACTCAACGATAAGACCAACATTGTCAGTGAAAAAGAATATTGACAAAGAAATTTCCAAATTCAATTGCTTTCTTTTAACGTAAGAGAAATTTTTGAAAGAAGCAGATGATAAAACCTACTTGATGACGAAGGTATTGTGTAATTTTCATAGCTGATTATTGGTATCAGTGAAGCATGCTGTCATGAAGAACTAACATTTCTTCAACTTGATCATATAAAAGACATGGGAGAATATATATTGATAGAGATTCCTAACACAACGACTGGCTGATGCAGGAGCAGACATCACCACTCTTAAAAGGCATGGTAGATGGAAAGCAACGAACATGGCGAAAGAATATTTAGAGGATTTCGTTTAAGGAAAACTTCAAGTAGCGTCAAAAATATTGGCTCAAAAGAGATCAATAATCTACTTCATCAAATACATGCGCAGAATTTTCCATAACCAACTGTACAAAAGTTGCAGTTACAATTTATAATAATGATTTAAATTGACAATAAATGAATAGTTACTTCAAGAATTATGATCTCCCGCATTAGTTAGGAAAAATCGAATTTTTCCTAACCCAAACTAGTTACTAAATGTACAACTTTTCAAAATACTATTAAAATTATATATATTTTTACCGCCATGCAAAATACTAAAAGGCAATGAACATGAATAATATCAAATACTTATCTTGATAATAAAACCAAAACAATAATACTTGGCAAAACTTTTGAAGTGCAATATTTCATATTAGGTTCATCAAGAAACTAGTGGCTATGTTCATCTACTTGAAAGTAGAGAAAGAGGGTAAAGTGAGATGAAAATAGCCTAGACTTAGGTCACCTCATAATTATAGCAATCAGGTCTGATTTCCTCTTCAAACTTACCTACCTTACTTAAAAAATGTATAGGTCACGTAACTTAGGACAGTAGTAATGTTGTATCTTAAGTCGGTTTTAACTTCATGTGTATCCTATGCAAGGTATACGTTATCTTTGTCATTTTTGTCACACCTTCACAGTGCGTTATACAAAAAAAGGAATTTAGGAATTCTCAAATAAATAACTGTTATATCGTATAATTTATTCTATTTTAATTCTACCTCATTTCAATATTTTCCCCTCTAGTAGCATGAGTGCCAATGTGTCTTTTAAAGTTATATTTCAGATTTGTCTTGTACTCACAATATTCAAAAGGACATATAAACCTGCACTTCCTCTTAAATTTACACGAATAGGTCCTGTGAGCATAGAAGGAAAATTTTTTAGAGTAGCTTTTCTTGCACAGTCCACATTGGTATATTCCTAAAATATGATCAGAATTAATTGGAAGCTGTTGACAAGAATATATTTGAAAAATTATATACTTACAGTCCATTAAGTTTATGACAATATGATGATGGGATATTGCAGTTAGAGACCTTTTAGACCACAATGAATTGAACAAGGTTGTCCTGTATGACCCACTCGATTGACTGATCTAAACCCACTAATTTTTTTTTGTTCGAGAATATAGTATTCGAGAGCTGAATGTTGTGTAAGGGAGAGCATATTTTCAGATATATGGAGATACGCCCATGGTTCATTGTAATGAACATACCACAATGAATTCAACAAGGTTGTCCTGTATGACCCACTCGATTGACTGATCTAAACCCACAAATTTTTTTTTTGTTCGAGAATATAGTATTCGAGAGCTGAATGTTGTGTAAGGGAGAGCATATTTTCAGATATATGGAGATACGCCCATGGTTCATTGTAATATTTTTTGAAAATCTATCAGGCCCTGAGTTTATGCGGTTTATGTTATTGGTACTTTATGGAAAAAAGAAATCTGGAGTCGTCTATCAGATTTGCTGTATCTATAACAGATTTGTAGTAAGCTTTGAAAACCGACCAATTTGGACCACCCTGTACTGCAAAAATTCTTGATATTTAAGCTACTAGTTCTTTAATAGTACAAGGAGAAATAGGGGAACCAAAAAAAAACGTTTAGATATTTAGTAGCATAATTTTGATCATTTTTTTTTAACAAAACCAAAGCAAAAATTTATTGAAATATCATAAATTAAGTATTTACTATACCGCAATATCTGCATTACAATTATTACACAGTTAAATTGCCTCCTATACAAAAGAACACACACGCTAAACACATATTATGCCTACATATTGTCGTTGAACTTGAAGTAGGCTTTGAAAGACGGCTTCGTTTCTTGCATCACTCTGTCCAGATGCATTCGCAGCATGTGTGATTTGAGAGTGAATTTGTACTTCGTTTTGAAAGAACATACCCCACACGCAAACCTGGGTAATTTAAAACATTCGTATTTCTGGTGCCTGACAAGAGAATCTTTGTTTTTGTAGCTTTTGGAGCAGTTTATACAAGAATGACCTAAAACAGAGAAAATATATATTACTACTAGATTTCAGAAACAAGTAGGAAGGGGGTAAGGAGTATAACAACGAAATTGTGGCAGGTGATGCATTTCATTGAAATAAAAGCAACCATAACAGTGTTTATATGAAATTGATCCGAAGGACTGCACCATTTATCAAAAGTACGAAGTGAAATTTACATTGAATGGTTAAATATATAGAGACATATCAATTTCACACTTGGTATAGAGCCAAAATAACCAATCATAAGAATAGATGTAGGATAAACTTTGCCTCTTGTTTTATGCTAGTATGTTTGTTAACTATTTTTTAATTAAAGTAAAAAGCGTACTGACTATCAAACTCTCTAAACAAAATTTGTTCAATCTTCAAAATAAATTAAAAATAAAATCACTAAAACTAGAGAGGCCAACAAATGGTACTGCACCGAGATTAACGCTTGTGACGTCATACCGCGGAATAGACCACCAGATGGCTTAGTGTACTTACTTTCTACTCGTTTAACTTGAACATAACACTTTCAATAAATTTCTAAATGGATAGATGTTTCTGGATATGAGAAGGCACAGAGCGTTTTGCGCATTCAGACAAAAATTTCTTTTGGTTTTTTCCTCATAGAACTATTTCTTTGACTTTTGTAAAAATTTGCAGATGTTACTATTTTCAACCATTTTATGACAGTTACATATAATTAATTTTTTTGTGAACATCGCTATTTCAGGAGAATTGTCGCAATGTTGCTGTTACTATGCATTATAATACTGAAATAAAACGTGTAACGCAGTTGTAATATTAGGAAATTAAGTTCAGCTAAATAAATAAAAAAGCTTTTAGAAAAGTGAACAATTCTAAATTAAAATTAATAATGCCATTCAACTTTTTAATAAGTATTCAAATTAATAGATTAGAGAATTTTTTATATAAATTTTTCACTTCACAAATGTATCTCTAATATAAAAATTCATCCTGCACAGAATCATATAGGAAATACTTACACTTTTCTATTGCATTTAAATAAAAATATGGAAGTATGGTCACTTTATTTATTTTGGCACGAAAATAGTAAAAGTATTTACACGTCAAGAAGCATACATAGACAGAGGTTAAAATTGTCTTAATTTCGTAGTTTCTTGATGAATGTTCATATGTGTCTTCATGGAATCTTTTCGCTTGAATTTCTTGAAACAAATAGAGCATGCATGCCTTTTAGGCTGTCCGCATTCTTGGTTTATATGGCGGCTGTAAGACGTTTGATTTCTGTATATTTTCCCACAGTTCTTGCACGTAAAGTAAGCTTCAAATGCTAAAAATAAAAAAGTTAGTGAATTACCTACATATTATTTCTACATAATAATTTTTAACGCATATATACATATACACATTTTTTTAAAATAAATCCTGTAATTTCTCCTTAAAATGTTGTGTTTCACAAGAAATTGGTAACAGATGAAAAATCGTGGTATGAAATTATGCACATTAGTATTTAATTTTATAGCGTCATTAAAATTGTAACACATTATTTTCTAATTTATAATTTGTATATATTTTTGTTGTCGTTTGTTGCCCAATATGTTGTAAACATTTTAATATACTACGTTTGTTATAAGTGGATCAGTCAGTGGAGTACTTGAATTGAGGTGACTGGATCGCTGTGGGTTAGACCCCCGCAGCCGGTAGACCGTATATAAGCTATATTCGTGGAGAGATTGGCACTCTCTCTGCGGGTATGGTAATGTGGAAGAATGTTGGCTTGGGTCAATGTGAGAGATTGATACCGGTTGACATTTGACTACTCCCCTAATTAATGAGGTTTTCCAGGTTTGTCTCATTCCTGCACTGAATGGTGGTTAGGGCCTACCAACGTAAGTCGTTCCTGGGTGCAAATGCGGCCTGCTTAATAATAATATGCCGCCCCCTCGAACAACGATGACGTCACAAATCTGGGTCGTATGTCAAAAAGTGCCTTTTTTAAAATAAAATCGACGTGCCAGGAGATTTTTTTCGAAAACATCTCAATTTAAAAAATAATGAATTTATTCGTTACTTTTCGAAAGCACTATATAATAATAATATTTCAATCTTTCTTTAACATGCTGCAACACTGGCAACGCTGTGGAATACACATCCAATTTACACAATATTATGGGTCATAAAAGTCTTATTAGAAGTAGGTCAGCGGTCCTCAACAAGTTTTCTATTGAGAAATCACGAAATATATTTAAAATTTGACTTTCATATTCCTAATTTTTTCGTAAAAAAAAACTATTAATAATGTGTTGTACACAGCGAATTGTACTGCTGGTTAAAATATTGATATTTATTTAAGGTACACTCTGTATAAATACCTACCTCTTAAGATGAATCTTATTTCCAAATACATTTTTTTGAATATTTATCGACAACTGAAAGCAACAGCTATTTGTATAAAAAATATTAATAAAACCAAAATTGACACACCCTCTATATAATTTATTAATGATTCCTTAAAACAAACACGAGTCACATCAAACAGTACATTTAAATTATGTTTATTCTACCCAATATTGAGCCCTCTTCTGGTTACACTGGAATCTGTGTACAAGTTGGCAATGCC
Source organism: Monochamus saltuarius (assembly GCA_025584915.1). Classification (NCBI taxonomy): domain Eukaryota; kingdom Metazoa; phylum Arthropoda; class Insecta; order Coleoptera; family Cerambycidae; genus Monochamus; species Monochamus saltuarius. The sequence goes on along the minus strand of CM046721.1, from coordinate 118,865,748 downwards.
GTTCTCTACTATCCTTCCTTTTGAACTTCTTGTTGCAAAGAGGGCAAGAAAAATTCGGAAGTTTTCCACATTCGTACCTGTAGTGGCGATTCAGCGTTGGCACTGTCGTGTACCACTTTCCACATTTTGAGCATTTGAATTTTTCCACTGAAATAAACAAATTACAGGTGGGGAATTACACATCTAATGGTAACACTGCACTCATAAAGTGGGAGACATAGAAATAAATTAGTGAAAGGGAAGCACACAGTCATGATGTATTTGTTTCAGTAAAATTTGTACCATTAAATACTAAAATTATACAAGGTGTTTTTTAAGTAGAGGTCAAAAGTTTGTTATACAGGGTGGTTTACTTTCGAAAGCGGAAACTTTAGAGGCAGACAGAGAACCACAAAATAATAGTTTGTATTATAAACTATATTCGAAAAATGCTTCGTTACAAAGATACAGGGTGTCAAAATTTTTATCAAAAGTTCCAAATTTATTAATATCTTTATAACCACTTCAGGTATTTAAATGAAATTTGGAACCTCTCAATAGGTAATCTAGATACATATTTTTACGTAAAAAATATTATTTTTCTTCCACCAGTGGCGTGCGTACGGACAGATCCTCGGGAAATTTTAATGAAAAAAATGGTGTTTTTTTAGAAACAAAAACTATTTCTAGAATCCCTGTTCAATTTACAACAGAAAAAGGCTTCAGGACCACCCTGTATATATGTGAGATCTTAGGACAGCCATTGTCCAACTACAGCGTGTCAAAAATTAAAAAAATATATCACCCTGTATAACTTAATTTGGCTCCTGGATTCCTTTACATAAAAAAACACCATGTGAAGACAATTAAATACCTATTTAACTTATGATTTAAGAAATTAAATACTTAAGAATCCAAAAATGAACAGTGTCCCCATGTTTCGTTAGCCAAACAAATTTAGTTGTTTTCCAAGTAAGCCACGAAATAATGAATTTATTACCCAATTTGATAGGTTGACGGAATGATATGGCAGCAAGACACCACACCACCACATAATGTAAGATAAGTTATGGAATATTTGAATAATAGTTATATAGAATGGTTAGGAAAATATGGCACCATACAATGGTCGGAGATAAGCTCAGCCAAAAATGATGCATAGTTGATTAAATAATTTGGAAAAACGTTATAGGTTTTGCATAGAGAAGCAACAAAATGAGTGAACAATTTTTATAAACTTTATTCTTTAAATTGATTCATAAAGTATATTCAAATATAGTTTTGCATTATTTATAATAAAATAACAAAATTTTAATTACGGAATTAATCACCAATATCTCTCAAACAAATAAAAGATAACCGAACAATATAATAATATACAGGATGTTTCAAAAGAAAAAACCAAATTGATATCAGTATCTCAGTAGTGCGATGCTCGATTGTTTTTTTGATAAGACAATTGAAATCCTTATGAAAAATTAGTCAATGCATGTTTTAATTTTCCGATATCTCCTAAAATAACAAAGTTACAGTCAAATCTAACGTTTACCCTTTTAAACTATTTTCCAAAACAAAATGATGAAAATATGATTTTTACTTTATTCTAAACTTATTAAAAATAAATATATTCACAGAAAGAAAAAGTATAGGAAAAATGAAATACATTTTCTGTGCTCAAATACCTGTATTTGCTATATTTTTATATATTTATATTTTGAATTTTTAACTTTTTACAGTCAGGTAACACTACAGGTTTTCGTAAACTTGAAAAATTTACAAAGTGGTGAACTACTCCACAAACTGAAAGAGATGATTTAAACTTCTGTCACTAAATCTGGTCCATCAGCATATCATACATTCAACAATATGTTCAAGTGAAACAACATGAATTGTTACATTTAATGACAAACACTTTTTTAATAATGTTTCGAGTATGTGCTTTACGTATTCGAAATAATTTTACATTCAAAGCTATAATATTATACATGGCATTTTTAACTTGGGAGTGGATGGCACATTTTCCAATGATCGAACAAATCCACCTCATCTTTGAACCAGATATTACAGAAGCAGCAGTTGTACTGGTGCTGATATTCCGCCTTATTTTCCAATTTCACGATACAAGTCTGGGAGTGTCTTTTCAAATGATGCGCCCTCTTGAATGTCTTTTGGCACTTTTCGCATTCATAGACGCGGTTTTCATTTGCGTGTTGTTCCCTGTAGTGTCTGTTGACGTAGTCCATTCGAGAAAACAACGTGTTGCAGATCTCGCAAAAGTATCCAGAACCGTTTTTGGCTAAAAATAAATTATTATTAGAATATTACGACGTGAGGATGAGTACATAGAATGATGTCTTACGTGTTTAAGTGGTTTCTTAATACGTCAGTGTAATAGAAAAGAGAATTGATAGTTAAATATTGCGGAATTTTCTTAAGGGATCTAAAATACAAATACAGTACATTTCATTTTCAGATGATGTTAATAATGAGCCACACAGGAATAGTTCAATGCAAGGATTTGATCTGCAGGGTGCCAATGCAACAGAAAGAAATCTTGTATATGTGACATTCGAGATTCGAGCCACATCTGATGGATTTATAACTTAAATACATCCTGTGGATCCTAATTTGTAATGAGTGCTTCACATTTTATAAGCAAAAATCGATAAAAAAACATCTAAAATAAGTTGATTTCAAATAAATAAAAGAAATACCTTGACAGAACTTCTGTATATATTACACCGAGAAAAGAACTGTTAAGTTTACTCAAAAACTGTTAGATTAACAGTTCTTCACAGTTATACAGGGTGTTCCGGTTTGTTTGGAACAAATTGAGACGGTAGAAAGAATAAGCTATTTTAAGAGAAAAACTATATGAACATGGTCTTTTTCTCGATCAGTAGCGGAGTTACAGGGGGCTAAAGTTTAAACAAATGTACTGTTATTTTTTTATTACCAAGTTCATATACAGCGCTTCCAAATTTGATACATGTACTGCTCAATTAGTCTCGCATATAATACAAATTCATTTTTTAAAATCGTTATACAGGGTGATATTTTTTCAAGAATCTGCTATCATGAAATCCTTCAGAAATCTTTCTAGTACGTCCATGGTAAAGTGTGAAATGTTTTTTTACTCTCTTGATTCATTGTCTAAGTTTCGTCTTTCTTGACTTTTGAATGTGTTAAATGTAAAATATTATTTTAGTTTTTTTTGTCACTTATTTCTTAATAAATTCTAATATCTACATACAATTTTAGGGCTTGGGTTTCTTTGGGTCGATGAATTAAAGTCTAGCCACAGTTTGGTTCATAGTTCATAGAGCTCGCTAGTTGCAGTAAACCGAATGCGTGTTTAAAACGACAGAAATTTCTCGGCTCTATCTAAATTTTGTATATGATTATCTCACTTAAAATGTGTGAATCTATTATGAATCTAATCTGTCCAATTTAGCCGTCTGTGTATAACCTGAGATTTTCATAAATTGTACCTTTTTTGGGTAAAAAATGTTAGAAAGTTTGATACCGAAGATGACAAACGATAACCAAACTATGAATAGATTTTACTTCCATGACCCTGAGAAACCCAAACCTCAAAATTTTGTAAATGATTAATAAATTCTAATATCTACATACAATTTTAGGGCTTGGGTTTCTTTGGGTCGATGAATTAAAGTCTAGCCACAGTTTGGTTCATAGTTCATAGAGCTCGCTAGTTGCAGTAAACCTAATGCGTGTTTAAAACGACAGAAATTTCTCGGCTCTAAAAAGCCCAAACCCCAAAATTTTGTATATGATTATCTCACTTAAAATGTGTGAATCTATTATGAATCTAATCTGTCCAATTTAGCCGTCTGTGTATAACCTGAGATTTTCATAAATTGTACCTTTTTTGGGTAAAAAATTTTAGAAAGTTTGATACCGAAGATGACAAACGATAACCAAACTATGAATAGATTTTACTTCCATGACCCTGAGAAACCCAAACCTCAAAATTTTGTAAATGATTATGCCACCTGAGATGTGAATCTATAATTATTCCAATCTGACAGATTTAACCTTCTATGTATGACCCAGTAATGTTATAAGTCTGTTGGATTTTAATGATGACCTCAAAATTCTATAAGAAAAAGCAGATATTAATTCCACTTTTTAATTTCGTCATTAGATATTCAACATTCAGATATACATGTGACACAAATAATAACTTAATCCCAATTCTCTCTGTACATGTACTCTAAGTAGTTTGAAACTCCATGCATCGTTTGTAAGTGCCTCTTCATATTGCCGGTTCTTGTAGATTGGAAGGTGCAGGCCTCAAACATACACTTGCACAGCCTTTTATCACCGCAGTCATACCTAACGTGAACATAGTAAGAGTGCTTCTTCGTATACGTTTTGGAACATTTTCCACAAGTATATTCTGTGGCGGTACCTAAAATATTCAAAATTAGCGTTAGACAAAAATTGTATTTGAGGTATAACTGTAGTAAACTTATTCGTCTATTTTATTCCTTCTTTGACAACTCTAAATATATCAAAGTAATAGAATAGTAGTGTTGGGGAACGTTGCTTTGTACCCAAACAGAGTGATGTGACTGATGTGTGTTGAATGGCTTGTTGTAGGATTGACGTTGTTTCCAAAATGAAAGTCCAATATTCTAACTTTACGTTTAATACTGACACTAAACTATAACATTTCTCGAAGGACCATATCAAAATATATTTAAAAACTGAAGTTGACACATTGCAACAGGCACAACAAACGTATGCTACAATGGTGTACATATAATAGTGTTACAAACGAGTAATGTAAAAGGAATGGTGTTACAAACGAGTGATGTACCTATATGGAAGGAATGAATTTATTTTCGTAAACTCTGAGGAAACCTCTTATACCTAATTAGGAGGGTTTCTGCCTTGTCCTCGATCTCCCACCCTCTTTCTGGGTATTCACAATTTTCCCTTGTAGGAAAGGCAATTTAGGAATTCCAAATCGGTGCAGGACGTAGCAAAACCCTCTTTTACAATTACAATGCTTTAAATATAAGTAGTAAGATAATAAATAAACAACCCTTAATATAAATGTTTACAACAGATATTACTAAATAAAAATATAAAAATATAAATCTACACAAACAACTAAAATAAGGTACAGTTGATGTACAGGGTGAATAAACCTTTCTAACCTATCTTTGTTGAGGGGAATTCTCAACAAGTAGTTTTATTACGTACAAAATAATCATCCTTTTTATGGCAGTTTACATTTTCTGAAGAAAAATTCTCAATATAATGATATATGCGATACCCAACCGCCAAAAATTTAGAGAGTGACTCATTGGATCCAGGGATTTCTTGGGATGGCAACAAATTCAATTTTATTGTCCATTTTGGTATATCTTCTAAAGAGCGCTGGCGCTTTCGAACCATTTAAACTGTTACAACTTTTTTGTTCCACCCTGTATATTATTTTGGACTAGAAAAATCTCTTCCCCAGTCTTTTATAGTTGAAAGGTTACCTTATTACCTTATAAGTCGCTTGGAGCAACGATTTCCGAGAAAAACACATCTAAAGCTGATGACTTATTATTTATCTACAAAATTCAAAATTATTCATTTATCCTCAAGCAACACTGGTAATTTGTCTTGAAGAAAGTGCAAATAGCTCTCTGTAATTAAACAATAAGACCTATCAGATTTTATTTTATTATACATTTTTGTGGGGAACACTTAAGAACTAGGTCTATTCTGTCGTTATAAATAACGAAAATGAGCTAAGAGGACGGATTCGGCTGCTCAAGATATCGCTACAAATGAAGACATGCTACGCAGAGTACATTTTGAGTATTTACTTCAATTATTACAGGGTGGAACAAAACGGTTTAAATGGTTCGAAATCGTCGCCGGTGGCGCCCTCTAGAAGATATACCAAAATGGACAATAAAATTGAATTTGCCATCCCAAGAAACCCCTGGATACAAAATTTCGTAAAATTAACGTGAAACAGTCGAAAGTTATTAAAGAAAACCCGATTTATTTTTTAACCATTGACACCCTGTAGCTCCGTGATTACCAACTTTTGGACTAAGGCAAGTTTAGTTAAATCGACTTATTTTCAGGTATGCTTTATGCGGCGAAACACCGTCCCACTCTTTTAGGGACACCCTGTATATTTTTCTATAATTTGTTGCTCATCGCACGCTTTACCCATGGCGCTAGACCTCTAAATTTTCGGTGGTTGGATATAATGTGAAACATTTATTTTATTGTTTCTTCTAATTCTTTTATTAATTTTTATTTGTATTCTAAAATTTCGTATTTATAATTATTTATCTAAAAGCGTCAGTTCTCCCACCTGGTTAAGTGTCCTTATTGAAAGCTACACCAATATCTCCTTCATCAATCTTACTCCGTTATAAATAAAGCTAATATACATATTATGTATATCTAAATATACTTATGATTTATTAAAAAATAATGAATATAACAAATTACGAAATAAGTTCTACAACTTATAGAAAATATAAAGCAACTTTACTGGATATACTTAATCAATTAATTGTCTTTACTAGGTAAGATTTTTTTTCTCTTTTGCAAGTGTCTCTGTTTTCCACGCGTAAACCACGAACTAGACATGTGTTCAAATTCCTCCACGGTTCTTCCTGGGTATGTTTCCAATAAAACTTCTAAAAAATACAGATTTTTGTAAAATAGTTGTCAGGATTGTGCTCGATAACACTAAAAGTTATATCTAAATCAATTTGATTGATAAGGAAAATAAATAAATTTATTCCATTAGATTTTACTTCAAAAATCAAGTGAACATTTTCAATACAAATGGGTGTCCAGAAATATCAAGGAAGAGTAGATCACTGACAAGAAAATAATGCGATGTTGCCAAAATGTTGACGGTTAAAGAGATACATCAAAGTTAAAATTTTATTTTCGATATTTGTAAATAACTTTTAAAGAAATCCAAATTTTTGCATACATTTTGGAGATCGGGGTTTTGGGGGGTGATAAATTCAAATGTGTTTCTAATTTTGACATTACTAGTAGAGAGCGCCACTTATGGCACATCATGCTTCCTTGAAATGACATAACTTTTTTACGGCTTAGTGTATTCATCTGACTATTAAAGCAGCCGATTCTTCTACTTTTTTTAACTAAAAAAGGTATACCTTATTGAAGTCGTTAAGAGTAACCGTTTTTGAAATAATCATATTCGAAATATTCAGTGCACCCAGTAGACACTGTTTTGGTTAAAGGTAAAGTTTCTACTCCGGTTACTCCTAACGACTTCAACAAGGTATACTTTTTTCAGATAAAAAGGTAGGAGAATCGACTGTTTCAATAGTTAGCTGGATACCCTAAGCATACAAAAATGTTCCGTCATTTACGAGCTGTAAATGGCGCCCTCTATTACTGACGCAAAACTACGAACAAATTTGAATTTCTCTCTTTTCTTGAAAATGTATGCAAATATGTGGATTTTTTAAAAAGTTATTTACAAATATAAAAACTAAAATGTTATCTTTGACGTCCTCTATCTTTTTGACAAGGTGAGTTTGGCAACATCGTAATATTTTGTCGTCAGGGATCTACTCCAGCACTATGTTGCATTTATTTCCAGCCACCCTGTATAAATCTCACTTTTGATTAACTATGCAAATAATATACACAGGGTGTTTCATAATATATGCGCAGGACTTCAGGATGTGATAGCTCGTCCAAAAATTTGAAAAAAAGTTTGTATTAACTTACCCTCTAAAATGCACAATTTTCGAGATACAGGGTGTTTAAATTGTAAAAAAATTTCGTTTTTTGCGAATATCTCCGGAACCGTTTATCGTACTGAAAACAGATTATGTAAACATTTACTACTCATAATAAGCTATGTTCTGTGCGAGAAAATTTTTTTTCAAGTCATAATTGGTGAAGATTTTGAAGGGGAAGTGGGTATTTTTCTCTCCAACTTCTACGCCACTGGTTTTGAGACGCCCATTTGAACCGCCAATGTTTTCTACACAAAAAATGTACTCTTGGTCATAAGCTCTAAAGTTGACCGTTTTCGAGAAAAATCTACTTTTATGTTGAAAAACATGGTCAATTTTTTGAAATAAATTTTTTTCACTAATTAAACAAAATTTATTTAATCGTTAGAACAAGTAACAAAACCAAACGTTAACTTCATAGTTGCAAAATTAAAAAAAAATCGTACACAGTTAAATTAATACTACTTGATAAAAAAATTTTTAATGCATTTAGTAAAATAAAAATTTTATTTCAAAAAATTTGCCATGTTTTTCAACAGTAGATTTTTATCGAAAACGGTCAACTTTAGAGCTTATGACCAAGAGTACATTTTTTGTGTAGAAAACATTGGCGGTTCAAATGGGCGTCTCAAAACCATACTTTTTCCAGTGGCGTAGAAGTTGGGGAGAAAAACACCCACTTCCCCTTCAAAATCTTCACCAATTATGACTTTGAAAAAAAAAATTTCTCGCACAGAACATAGCTTATTATGAGTAGTAAGCACAAAAGCTGTTTTCTGTACGATAAACGGTTCCGGAGATCTTCGCAAAAAACGATTTTTTTTACATTTTCAACACCCTGTATCTCGAAAATTGTGCATTTTAGAGGGTAAGTTAATACAAACTTTTTTTCAAATTTTTGGACGAGCTCTCACATCCTGAAGTCCTGCGCATATATTATGAAACACTACTCTAGTACCTACCTTTGACAATTTCGATGCACTTGGCATCTCCAACTTTGAAATGCTTTCTAAACCCGTGCCAAGAACATTTCGCAGCTAGCCTATTTGTATATATTTGGGACAACATACGCGACAATAAGTCCCTGGAATCTTTTCCTCTCAAATCATTTAGCATTGCTTTCTGCAAGGGTAAGTAAATTTTAAACAGTGTTTCTTTCGTTACAGAATTTTGTAATAAAAAATAAATTGTTTTTTCTACTATTCAGAGGTGACGGATATAATGTATAAAACTTAAACTACAGCTGCGGTCTTTTTTGAAAGATTGTGCGATATCGTTGGCAGCTTCACTATTATTTTTAATTTTGCCCTTCATTTTACAACTTTTCGATCTATGTGGACTAAAACTAAAATCTGCGCTCTATTTTCAAAAAAATGTGAAATAAACTGATTGAGAACTACAGGCCTATTTTAATTTTGAACAATTTTGGTAAGTTGTTAAGTTATTATTCATATTTCATAATATACTTTTATGTTAAATCACAACTTTGAACGTGATTGTATTCTTGGCCGGTAGACCTACTTTAACTAATTTTATTTGTATTGCTAAGCGTTCAATATCGTGATTTTACTTCATTTGAAATCATTGCTACTTCTGGGGTACCTCAGGGTTCAGTTCTTAGCCCTCTACTGTTTATTATATTCATTAATGATATATGTCTTCATTTTCATTAAATAAATTAACTTTACAACAAAACAAAACTTAACAAAAAAACGCAAAGATATAACTTTTTTATAAAAATTTTCCAATATCGTTGGTAAGCTGTAATTTAATTTTTGTACAAATAGATGTGTGAGTGTGTAAATTTATTAGAAATTACAGCGATTTATTTACCAACAATTGTTGCTGCTCTTCATTCATTAATAGTTCTTCCAATTCCAAGGCATCCTCTACAGTTTTTAAAGGTATTAGTTTTGTTATATTTCTCGGATCTTCGGAAAGTAATAATAAAGGTTCATTATATTGCAAGGAACTTGTATGGTCGCCTTGTTCATTTACTGAGAATAGTTTACTTTCGGTTCTTGTAACTGTTTCTTTAATTTGGATCAATAGATCCAGTATATCTCTGTTGGTTATATTATCTGAAAAACAAAATTCAGTAATAAGAAATAATATGCACTAGGATTCATGTGAAATGCTTCAGATATATATCTGAAAACATACAAATCAGAAAAATGTAAAATTTCTACGCCAATGGTTCTTTCAATATTTTTATTAGTATTTACAATTGTCCAAGTTTCATCAAATGTTCAAATTTATTTCATAATGCGACTCTCTTTAATTTTATTTTAAAGTTATCCAATGACTTCATCTACCTCACAAACCATCTCAAAACAAACAAAACAGGGATAGATAATGTAACAGTTTAGTTTGAGGGCACTGCGATCCTTCACATATTAGAAGTGAACCAAATGGTATCTAGATAAGGAGATCTCAGAAGTTTCCACTGCCAAAAAAGTTACCTATTTGTCCATTAAAAAGAGTTCTCGTTTTGGAAATGGTATATCTAAAACTATATACAAGTCTTATCGGTAACATCAAATGACAGTGACTTCTCAAACTCCTTTGAAGTCCTATATCATTGATGGATGACTTTGGATCAAATTTGCAGGTATGTAGATAGCTGCGCTGTTTGCTATCAGTGAGTAGTCGAATAGTCACAACGACATATAATATATAAACAAAATTTATAGTTATAGTCAGTTATTTATACATTTAGAAACACTACTTACTGAACTAAGAAATATAAATATATATTGATATCAAAGTTACAATACGTTAAATTAAACAACTAAAGTATAAATTAGTCAACATCTGCCACTGTATGTCCACAACTTGACTGCGCCGCCAGATGTCTTTGGAGGCTCCTTTTTCGAGTGAAACTCTTACAGCAGACACTACAAGCAAATTTAGGAGCCACTCCACATTCATACCTAGTATGTCGTATTAGGTTCCACTTGTATTTGTACGACTTGTAACAATTTGGGCATATGTGTTGATTCTCAGCTGCTAAAACAGATTGTAGTAACTACAATAATTGGAACAAAACGCTTCAGATAACTAAGATAAGATAAACTCGTAGATATAGCACACAAGATAGACACAGTGACACGAATAGCAGGCAAACCGTGACATAACAGAGTTATTTTATAATAATGAATGCTGACAGTGGCGGCCAGCACGATAAGGCAGTGCCTCAGTAAAAATTTGAAAGTTTGCTTAATATAATATAGTAACATTACAATATATTGGCTATGTATATCTATAAATAACTTCAATAAATAACCGCGCTTTTTGAACATTGCGAAAATAGAAATCAAAAATTAATTAACTAGAAAGCTCGGAAAAATCGTCAAATAATTTAAAAAAATTGTACGTACTTAACTGAATTTATTCGTCTGACAAAGTAGATCAATTTCAAATAATCCTGTAGGTATTTATATTTTCTGATTTACCTATAAATAATGATTAAGAAAAAAGTAAAAAAATGTTAATTGTGTAGTTTATATTAGCTATAAGTATACCAAGGTAGCTGTAAAATAGTAAATATTCATTAATTCACAGCATTTTTCATTGTTTTAGTTTTAGAGAGTATCATACAGAATAAATTACGAGAAAGTGATTTTTATCGATTTTTTTAAGCTTTATCAAATATTTGCTGCGTAACCTCCAATTTTAACTTCAGATTCGTGTTCAGCGGGAAAAAATTAAAAGGAAAAATATAGTCTAACACCCAGCACACATGACTTTATTTATGGACCTGTGTAAACTTTTGATGTGATTTTTATCGGTTTTATGGGTTTTCTCTAAAATTTGCTGTGCGATGCCCCATTTTGACTTCAGATTCGTGTGCAGCGGGTAAACTGAAAACGTGTATTTGAAGAATAAACGGGACATCTTGTACAATTTAAAATTTGATTATATCAAATTTGCATAAAATTAATAAATTAGACCCATTTTTTTGTTACAATGTGTTTATAGTTATTTATGCAACAAGTGCAAAAAGTAAGCGTTTGTAAAACGAGCTTAGCGAGTTTATTAACTTCACGAACAAAATAAAATCACTTTTAACACGTATATCATACACTATTTTTTTCTACAAAACAATCGGAAGAACTTTAAACTCAATAAAAATAAGAAATCAAAAATACCACACAGATCGCAAAGTTTATGAACCAAAATTTTCAGCAACCATTATTTTTAACACTAGTCTTAAAAGTAACTTACTTTTAACACGCGCGTCAAAAAATGACATTTTAACATAAAAATGACAATTAAAAACCCCACTTTTAACAGTTTTGTAGAAAAATATATTATACGAAAGAAAAAAAGTTGGAGGCGCCGGGCATCGATCCCGGTACCTCTCGCATGCTAAGCGAGCGCTCTACCATCTGAGCTACGCCCCCTGTAAAAGACTTTATACATATTGTGTATTAGTACCAGGCTACGGGACAAATTAAAATACATAGAATTATAATAATAAAAAATTGATAACATTATAGTCATATTTTATATTACATACCAATTCTCTGAACATCAAAAAATATAAATTGCTAAAACTTACAAACAATACTTATTTATATTTAATATATTAATACCTAATTGAAAAAGTTACCTAGTCGATAAAAGTGTCAACAATGAAATGGCTTACTGCAATAACCTATTTCAATAATACCTACACGCATAGTGGAGTATTTTTATAAAAAAATATAGAAAATTACGTAATAAAAAAGATATACCTAACTAAACAGGGTGACTCAGAAATACTAGGAAAAAATTGTGTATTGGGTATATAATCTGCATAAGAAATTAATTGACCTGTATTTTTTGTTTTCCTAGTTCTAATTTTTAAAGACTCTGGGACCTGTAGAAACTGGACATAAAATTTAATTTTTTGTAAATATCTGCAGAACTCAGCAGATTTTTTATGAAATTTGGTATGGTAAATAGTCTATCTGAATATTATGAAGAGAGTAGTTTTGTGAAGTATCACAGATGGCGCTAGTTATGCGTCATGCCACATAGTTTTTTCAATGACTTTTTTTCCACTTTTTCTAATTCTTTTGCAAGTGCATTAGAATCGGCTTTAGATCCTCCACAAAAGAGTACTCCACTTTTTTTCATTTGAAGCTTAATTTTCGAGAAAAAGTTGCTAAAGCTGCGATACTATCACTGACAAATTTGTAAAATTATGAATGCATAAAATGAAAAAGATGGCTGCTAAAATAATTCAAACAGATTGAGTGACAGATGTCGATTCGTGATTAGGTTGTTACTTTATTTATTTTGTTTTCAAGAGATTTAAAAAAATTACGTAATTGTAAAAATTAAATTATCCGTTTATTTGTTACAGATAGTTCCATAAACCTCACATTTTTTTTGTAGAATACCAAGCCTTAAATGAAGAAAACATTTGTTCTAGCATTTAGAAAAATACTCGGCAAGTAATATCCTCATCATTTATAGGTTCTACATTTGTTTACGAATTTTTCAGTTGCATTTCCCAATAGTCGCACTACAGCTTTAGCAAATTATTCTGGAAAACTAACCTTCAAATGGAAAAAGTAAAAGTACTTTTTTGTGCAAAGTCAAACGCTGCTTCGAATGCAATGGCAAAAACAACTGAGTAGCATTACGCATAACTAGTGTCCTCTGTGGTTTTTGACAAAACTACTCTTAATAATGTTCATATAGACTACCTACAACCCCATCCCAAATTCCATTAAAATCAGCTTAGGGATTCTGAAGATATTTGTAAAAAACAAAATTTTAGACTCAATTTCAAGATTCTGTACTTATTTTTCCCCTAGTATCTGAAAAGAAATACAAAATTGTAATACTTCCAAATTTAAATAGTTTCCTTGTGAATAAAGTAATAGTGGTCCTTCAGGATAAGCTTATGCTTAAATTTTCTAAAGCATATATTACACTGGAATTGCGGATTTACTCCGCATTCGTATTTTATATGCCTCACTAAGTGTCTTTTGAGCTTGTAGGATAATGGGCAATTTGGGCAGTGATGTCTTCCAGGTTCTACAGCAAATGTCAAATGCCTGAAATCTATTATTACAAAATTAGATAAAAATGCAATGGTACTACTAAATTAAACGCTAAGTGAATACTACTAGGTAGGTATATTTAAACTATTTAAAATCATGTTCAGTAAAACTCAAAACACCACGATCATTTTGAATATTTAGCTACCTATCTATCTTGTGTCATGTAATTTAGTTATAACAAAAGTTAGAGTTAAATAAAAAAGTTGCACGATTTTTTATCAAGTTTCGGAAATGATAGTCCAAGCAAAACGGCCACAGATATTAACTGTTAATTTATATAGAACACCCTGTATGTTTTTACATATTTAAACTGAACATTCTCTGATGCACATTGCACAGTCAGTCATATAGGGTTTGTTGGGTTCATCTGTAACAAGTGAAATACTATTAAAAAATACAATGAAGGTTTTTTTATTAGAAAATAAGACATCTTATTTTCTTCACAAAACAACCTTTAATAGTATCACATTAACTTATTGTTAGAAATGGACCGAACAACCTCTATATAACTACGCTCGACAAGTACCTAATATTCAAAATAGTCAAAATATGAAAAAATATACCTACAGTGTGCTTTATTTAAATTAACAAAGTTAACATTCGCAGCCATTTTGTTTGGACTATAATTTTCGAAAATTTAAAACGTATAAAATTGTGTAATTCTTGTACTTCACATTTTTTAACTTTAAAAACAAGAAAGTTAACAGGTCAAAATATAGTGAATAAACCTGTATATTTATAATATTGGGAAGAAGTATGATTAAGCAACAAATGGAATGAAAGAACAACAAAATTGGTCCTTTGTCAAAAGAGGGAGAGAAATAATATTAGTGTCATAGGTATTAGGAATACTTTAGTCCACATGATCGAAAAAACAAGCTTTTAGAAATTCTTTTATTTATTATAAATATATTCAACCGTTTATTAAAAAATTTATATGAAAGACCCCCTTAAAATTTGTCAAAGAAACTGCCTCTTACATTTTTCTATACATTTATGCAACGCCCTGTACATTATTTATTTCTTATACTACATCTTAGAGTTTACTCTTAAAGAAAACGCACATTATGCCTACACGGACCTGCACAGCCTGTTCATGAAGGTTCCCATGTTATTTAATGGGGCATCGCCCACTAGACCAGCACCAGCAAGTACCGTCACCTGCAACGATCGTCAATGCATGTCGTGTCGGTGATCTGCAATTCCTATGCCTGGCCGTGCTAATTCTGCGTAATGTGAACTGTTAGAAATATTCGACCAGATAAGTTGTGGATGTGTCGCTGAACTGTTGAACATCCTGCTTATCAACAACCTCTATTTACTTACCTCACTTTGAAAATTATTTTTCTGACATTCGGAAATACTTAAAATTTTCAAAACGTCTGACACACACAGAATTTGCACAAAAAATTGCTGGTCCGTGCTGAAATAATGTGCACGATCTTTTGAACTAAATTTTAATAACAGTTATCGGAACCAGCTTTGTAACAATGGCAAGCAAATCTGCATGGCAACATATAAGCCCTTAATAAAAACTATATAACTTAATAACAAAATTTAAATATTAATAAAACGTTTTTTAAAAACGAAGGAACATTCAACAGGAACCGTCTAACTATCTATTACATATTCCTTATGCACAAAATAGCAATGATCTTTCAACACGCTTTCGTGTTTAAACTTTCTGAAGCACGTTCTACACTGGAATTTGGAATTTTCCCCACACTCATATCTGATATGTCGCAATAAATGTCCTTTCAGTGGAAAAGTTGACGGGCAACTAGGACAAAGCAACCTTCTGCTTACTGGGTCCATAGCAAATTTCGTAGATCTGAAATCTATTAACAGTAAGATTAGAAGGCTAAGACATCTATAGCAGATGGATATACTTATATTATTTCGGTGCATTTCGTGATATACATATATTAATGAGGTACAGGTGCTGCTTTCTATGTGCTGTATTCTAGGTGCAACT
The DNA here is from genome assembly GCA_025584915.1 of Monochamus saltuarius. Taxonomy (NCBI): domain Eukaryota; kingdom Metazoa; phylum Arthropoda; class Insecta; order Coleoptera; family Cerambycidae; genus Monochamus; species Monochamus saltuarius. The sequence goes on along the minus strand of CM046721.1, from coordinate 118,849,960 downwards.
ATAGCAAAATTGGTTTTTTAACTACTGCTAGTCTACAGTCATTGGTTGATAATACTTATTCAGAGTCATTCACGATGACTTTACACTAAACTTATCTAGAAGATCAAGTGAGATATAGATTTGGAAAATGCTATACAGAGTATTTTAGATACAGGTGTTATAAAGACCGGAAGTAGCTGTAATTTTCATTATCGTCAACTGTTATTATTTTTAGTCAAATATAGTTGCGGCAAGAATTCAGACGACTTACGTCACGCAATTGTTTTTATTGTCAACATTTTCGATAGTTTGTTGCGTGAAAAAACAATGATATTTTGTAATTTAGTGTAATAGGACAAACATTTACTGTAGTATATAGGTCAGTTGCAATGTCTTAAATATTTTGATAAAATCAATCATTTATAAAATAAGAATTTAAGAAAAATGAAATCAGCAACAGAAATTAATAAATTATCTTGAAAAAACTAATTATATATTATTTATTATTTTTATTTTTTAAATTAAACCAAATAGTTCAATGTCAAATGAGAAGGCATAATGTTATAAATATCACAAGTAAAACCCTCTGTCTGAATGTAACCCAGAGCATTGTCGCTGTTATTTTCACGAGCGGATCTATATTGTAAAATAAAGAAAGTAACTTTAAACAATACTGCAAGTTCACCACATCACCATTAATAATAATGGTAATGTTAGAAACGGAAAATAAACACCTGCTTGCTTTGACTCTAACTTTCTGTACTAATGTAAGAATAAGAAAGTTAACGACTAATTTCGGTAGTTCCAAAAGTTGCTGAAATTTAAAATGCTATTATGATGACAAAACCCAAAATATTACAACCACATTCATATATTGCAAAAATTAAATAAAAATAAATACAATAATTCATTATTTATTAATTTATTTATCAGCAGCGTTTGTATTGTATACAAACTGACAAAAAGTCAAATATAACACCGCGAGTCGACATTCATCCATCTAAAATACAGCGTGTCAGTATTTTGTTAACTCAAAATAAATCCTGGCATGCGTCTGCGATTTTTTAAGAAAGTATTATATACAGAATCATAGAAGGTAATATTTTTGTTGGAATACACTACATACAGGATGTCCGAAATATCTGTGTGCCGTTACTGATAAGACCATTTGGACATCTGACCACAAGCAACAAATAATTCTTATGCAAGAAATATCCAAAATTAATAGTTTTTTTTTTACATAAACATTGTGAAACATACGAATACAATATAAAAAATTGTGTGTAAATTATAAACTAAAGTATAATTAAAACCAAGTAGTAGCCATATCAATGTAATTTATTATTTATTTTTCAATTTGTTATTTGTATCAGGCTTGATGAAGCAAATAATACAAAGATTCCTAAACATTCTCCAAACTGTAACGTACCTACAATATTGCACTCTGTCACTCGGTACTTTCAGCAAAGCTAGATCTAAACAGCCATGCTTTGATATTGTATGTAATAAAATCATTTAGTGTATTGTGTGTATAATATTTGTGTGTGTGCCTATGTAAAATTGAAATATTTTAGTAGTCTGCCTTATTAAGCTCCCAGACCTTAATCCTCTAGATTTTGATTTCAGGAGCCATAAGAAAAGTTATAACTAATTCAAACTTTATTTATTCTAGGCCGTGAAAAAAGTTCTAAAAAAATCATTTACGGTATGTATATTTCAAGCATTCTGTATATCTAAAAAATAATAATCAAAGATCACATTTAATTGAATAAAAACAATGAAAATTATATGTTAGAGAGAAAATACATTTTATCTATCAGATATGACGATGCCACAAAAGAAACAGGGTGAATGAATCATGTTAACAGATATAAAATGTTAAAAGCTTTCTTGGAATTTGAACATGTCATAGCATGAATTCAAATGGACAGATAAGTAATATGAGGAAAATAATTAATTTAATGAAAATAACAATAACAGTAACACTAACTTTTTAAAATGTATTCTTGGCCCAATTTGAGTAATTTATAAATCAAAGTTTCTAAATATGCGGGTTTTGAGAATATGTTTAATATAACATATTTGTTTTTTTATTTTCTATTTTAGTGGGTCAAATGACAGATACTATTTACTCTTTATACCTCACCCATTTAATATCACTAAAAATGTAATAGAACACAACGAATAATAACTGGTATTTTTTATCTACTTTTTTAAATACCTATATGTTTTTCAATTAGCGAAAATCACGATGTGGCTGACATCTGTTGATAGATTTCGGAACTGTTGTAGAGGTGACCAACAAATATTTGCGTATATGAGTGTGAAGTTTTATATTTGTAATCATTTTTTCTGTATAAATAATACAACACTTTGTAAATGATATAATTTTATTTTATGGAAAAAAGTGCAGAATCTGAAGACGATTTGAAATAAATTTCGTAAAATTAGTGCCGTTTATATTTCATTTGATTATATCCTAAACATGCATTTTACCAATTTTAATAAATGATTATTCTTGTTTTTCTTTTCCCCATTTTTGTTTTACCTCAGTACAACTAATAAATTCATATTTTCACTTTTTCATATTGACTTGATTAGAATTTATACTGTTTTTTACGTTTCCTAATTAATGTAAATTAAGATTGTCCCACACGTTTAGAAAAATTATTCAACCCAGCTCAGAAGTACATCTATACTACTCTACTGCCATTTTCCACTGCAAAAATTTCATGGAGTGGTTGATGTTGTTACAGGCAAATTTAAGCTCTGTTTTTTTTAGTTTTAGGCTGTTCTGGCTCTATTCTAGATAAAATTATATGACCTACTTTAAAAACAGCTACACCCTCTTTAAGAAGTTACACACGATACTCTAGATGTTCTAAAATATCGCTAATTTACCTCAAATCAGCATCAAAAATTAATTTTAATTGCTAAAGAATAAATAAAAACACACTAAAACACATGAAACCACAAATAATCTCATATACAAAACATCTCCACCTCATAAATCATATGGATGAATGTTGTTCACCGTCACACGATTTTTGTCATTTACTGTGGTTCGTGATGTTCGTCATTATAATGTGAGAAGTATTTGATAAATTGATCCTAAATGAAGAGTATAGGTACAAAAAAATATTATATAAATACTGCAAGGAACATAAACTTAGATATACCTTAAAGTTAATGGTGGATGGATATCAGACCTGCAAAAAATCTAAAAGAAATTAACAATGCACATAATTTTGTTTAGAACATTTTTATGTACTAAATATATAAACTAGTCGACAATAAAAGTTTAGAACCTAACATAAACTATGAATAAAAAGATTAACAATATACAAAGAATTTCAAAGAAAAGTTACCATCTTAAATATAGTTATATATAAACAGCTAAATGTCTACAAGTTGATTGTTACGGCATTTTAATATTAAAAAATACCGTTTATACAGTGTGATCCATTTAAATGGAAACAGGTCTGTAAATATGGTATTTATCATCCAATTTAGTTCGTTTTTTTTTAAAAAAAAGATGGAGCAGTAAACACTCTATTATGGTGGATAATATTATAATTTGTTTTCTATTGTCAAGGTTTATTTTTCTTCACTGCCTAATTTTACAAAAACTGTTTGAGATTTTGTCTCCAAATCTAACTACGGCACTGGATTCAGCATGCGCTAAAACGTTATTTATTTAAATACCTAATTATTATTAACCGTAAAGTATAAATTTGTACATTTTAATGTGATTAATTACAAGCGAAAAATTAATTTATCACTGTTTTAATTAATTTTTCATAATCGACATTTTTTTACAAAACTATTATAAATGTATTTAATAAAATGAAACCATTATTAGAATTATTATAAATAAATAATCATTAATATGTATTTACCAAATTTGGTATATAACGGTTTTAGGGCATCCAGTAGTGTAGTTAGATTTAAAGAAAAAACTCGCAAAACAGTTTTTGTAAAATTTGGCAGCAATGAAAAAAATTTAAATTAATCTTTAAAAATAGAAAACAAATCCTGCAGCAGAAAAGAGTTTTAACTCCTCCATTAAAAAAGACTAAATGAAATAATAAATACCATTTTTACAGACCTGTTTCCATTTAAAATGGGCCATACTGTATGTAGAATATACGACACAGTGATCAAACTTATATTTATATGGAATTTCCTTTTAGTTCTACAAAGTTTCATAGAAATTACCTTCATAAATATATTCTAAGATAGGTATCTTATTCATTTAACTAAGACGACGCTATTCTTTACAAATTCAGATTCATGAAAATTTTCATTTTCTCAGTCCAAACTTAGCTACCTATCTATTTTTAGACAATATTAACACATTTACTAGCTTCTAAAGATGAGATATCTGTTCCTTCTGCTGCCTTGATACTTCACCCCATGGACGATCACCAAGTGCGATTTGAGACTGCCTTTCCGTTTGGTTTTAAAAGTGCAGTCTTCCATGTGACATACAAACGCCTTGTCCTTTCCGCACTCGAATCTGGTGTGGTTATAAAGGGAAGATTTATGTTTGTAGAGCCTTCCGCATCCGTTAGGACAGATGTATCTACCTAAAAATTGTAAGAATTAAAACAGCGATTTTCAATGTTTACTACTATATTACATACATGGAGAGCAGATATTAGGCATCACTAAAATTACTCAATTTTATAACTAAATAAATATTTATGTATAACATGATTTTTGGAAAGTACCTACTGACGAAAGGATAGCTACAGAGTTGTACTTTATTCACTGGACATAGAGCAAGCGAGTATCGAAGGGTGAAGAATATGATATAGCATAACTTATGTTATATAAAGTTAAATTAGGCTTAAACTTTCGAAAAACTTGAATATTTTTAAAAGGGTATAACGTAAAGAAGTGGCCACTATTATATATTTGTTAGGTATTAACAGTATTGTGTGAAACTAACTACTCTGCAGACTGAAGTCCTGACCAGCGTTGAATTACACTCACAATAACTAACCATATATTCTTCATTAATACAAAAACTAAAAATAAAGAACATATTGGGGTCATTCCATTTGAAATCGTCTGAAAATAATAAAAATTGTTGCCGACCCATTTTAGATTTTGGTGTAACTTTGAAAAACTCTACTCTAGGGTCCCAAACAACAAAATTTGTGACTAAAAATCACTCATTTTCAGCAAGCTGGTATTATTCAAAGGGATCGTCCGAGCCAATTATCTTCATTTACACTAAAACTACTATCTTTCCCAATCTGAATTCCGTCTTGATCATTCAAATATCTTCAAACAGAAAAATTTGACAGCAAAAATTAATAGAGCTTAAAATAGCAATTTTTAAGAGTCTTTATTTAAATAGGCGGAAACAAGCGCTTGCAAAAATCAAACTCGTGTAAATTTTGTTGTTCGGGACCCTAGAGAAGAGATTGTCAAAGTTACACCAAAATCTAAAATGGGTCGGCTTTGCCAATTAGACGATTTCAAATGGAATGACCCATTAGCAGATATTGTGGGTGTAATTCAACTTTGGTCGGGGCTTTAGTAATTGTGCATAACTTTGGCCAGGTCTACACATATCAATAAATGCTATCCATCTCTGTCCACGAAGACCTGAAAAGGTTTTGTACGGCCCTCTGTCCAAAGAAATTTAAATAAATTGAGGGATAAGACCACCTCACAATATTTTCAAAATTTAAAACCAATTTATGATTTTGACCAACGACTGCCCATGAATGCAACTGTATGTAAGTTATATCATATGTTTAACCCTCCTATCCACCTTTGTTCTATGTCTCGTCAAATAGAATCACCCTGTATAAAAGAATACAGTTAATAATGTAGAATAGAAACAATTGTTCTCTAAATATTGTTTCTATGGCGTACATCAGCAAAACATATTTACACAAGGCACACTTGTCATTTAAATATTTTTCATAATGTGCAATAACACATTCAATCGTGAAAATCTGGAAAACGGCTTGAGATATCGAGATCGACCAAGAGTCCCTATTTTACGTAAAATTGTTGGCTCTTTTATAGTTTAATTTATAAATTCTATAAACTGTACAGGTAAAAAAAGTTTTAGTGAATTAACTCAACACAAGCGTAGTTTGATTAAAGAAAATCGTTTAATACTTAACTAATTTGCTAACTATTTACTCTATGATGATTGTATCTGCACCAACAAGCAGTTCTGAATCAAATTCTCAAAAGTTTAAAAACTCAAAATAGAAAAGTAAACAAAAGACATTTTTTATATATATTTATTAACAAAATTCGTTTCAAAAAAACTACCTGTATCATATATGAGATATATTTTTTTACGTAGCAATAGTTTTATGTTCGATTACTTCTCAGGCTTGTTTTGGTTCCGATGGCAAACTATTCTAGAACAATTCAAAATAATTTCGTTAATAAGAATTCTTAATTAATTTTTTGCTTAGTTCCTGCCACTGAAATACAAGAATATTAACAGATAAATCCTTGCGCCAAATGAGCCAGTCAACTAATGTGTGCGAGACACATTGTTTTCTCAGTGGCAGAACTATCTAATTAAACAAAAATGCCACAAATGTATAACTATAGAAAGTATCTTAATTTTTAAGCTATAACAAAGTGACAATTCAACTGCCTATTATTTAGAACTGTTGCAGAATCAGATTCGAAACCAAAACAAGCATCTTTGCATCCTGAAATCTATCAAAGAAATTGACTAGCAATGACAAAGTGAGACAAAAATAATATATCCTAACTACTTTGCATTTGATACATCCTTTTTTATAATTTAGATACAAGGATAGATGTAGATAGAACACTAGTCCAGTCCAATATTTATAATACCATTCGTGTTACCAACTTCGTCTGTGAGAACTGTAGTGTATATTATGTTTCAACCGCAAATGCATATCCAACTCTTGTTTGTAATAGTATCTATTATCGCATAGGTAACAAACTTGCGACTTGGCCTTGCCACACTCTACTCTTTGGTGTCTTCTTAGGTTGTTCTTGATGGTGTAGGACTTTCCACAAGCAACGCAATAGAATCTTGGCTTAATATCTAAAAGAATGCTTAATCAGTATAAAGATTTTCAAACATGGAACAGAGTTACGTCGTCGGAACGTACCTAAATCAATAAATAAAAAATATATATGACGTAGGTGTACAATTATTAGTGTTACAGAAACAGTCACAAATTTTCAAGTAGTTTCATGAATAGTAATCCCAACTTGCACGAAAGTAACATTAACTGAGACTGGAACCTTCAAAGAGTAACTATTATGTAACCGTCACCAAATTTGCCACCTTGTATAAATAACTTCATGCAACAAAGTTACAGTCACTGCTACGTATTTTCGACTACTTCTAGTTACTTTACAGATATGTGACTTCTAAGTAACTCTCCTGGTTTTGGGGACGTCTTAGTTACCACTGGGATGACTTTTATGTTTACAGAACTTGAAAGTGGCAAATGATCGTAACAGCGAGTAACTCATGTTACTAAAATATGACTTCAAAGTTGCAAAAACTTTCAAGTAACAAAGAGAGTTGTCGCGACGTTGAAGGAACCTTAATTGTTTATTTAAAGTCGTGGTACTTGTAAGTAATACTTATTAGACCAAAATGTTTCATCATCATCACGCACAGCAACTACAAAGTGAAGTAAATTATACCATGTACTTTCTCAAAGTTGAAAGTCTCCATGATGTTCGTCATTTAGTAATGTATATTCGACCATTTCACGTGTGGAGTGTATTTTTCGTCTTTGCGAATATATATATCACACAATTTTATAACTATTAACTTAATGCTTAACTATGGATATCAAAATCCCTAAGTATTCTCAACTACTACTGGATCATATTCACGGAGCGTGTTCAATGGAAACGTCGAACGCATCGCATGCAGAATGAACAGCAGTAAAAATGTTACTAAGAAGTGGCAGTGGGAACTTTGTATAGACAATGTGTGGTAGTCACAACTTTACTGCTACTTTTAAGTAACGCCAAAGCCTCGTTCGATACTTTGTCGTAAATATTACTTGAAAGTTATATATTGGCAGTTCCTGTTACTCATGCTCCGGTATCAATTACTTTGAAGTTGCACATCAGATATTTTATACAACTTTTTAATTTAAACGTATAGCTACGTGTTAAAGAAGCTGGGTTTGGAGGTTTTATCACCACGTTTGTCAATAAAATTCGCTTTCATTTGGAGTTCATAGTATTAATGAAGTTGTAAACATTATGAAGGTTATAATATTGGGTTTGAGAAAAAATGATACCAGCAAATATATATTTCAAATTACATAAGAAGCAACAAGTCCAGATGTGGTAACCACACAAAATGTAACTTTTGGCCAGATAGATATGGTTCATGTGAATTAATTTAATTTTCTAGGGCCAATATATGAAGTTTTGTTATTTACATAACCATCCAGGTCGAAATATGGCCCATGGGTCATCACCACTTATTGAGTATAACTTCATTGACAACTGTCAAAAATTTCCAAAAACTGTATAGATAACTGAAGACTGAAAAATATCCCATATGTCAAAAGCATTAGAATACTTTTTGCTTAACGCATTGGTTATAAGCTTCACTGTCTCTAAAGATTCGGAGCATTTTTTAAAAATTAGTTTAATTTCTGTGCCTTTCTTATTTTGTATTCATCGTTTAACAACACAGAATATTTATCTTAGAGAAAATACATAAAACTCGTACATATATGACGACAGAAATACTTATTGAAGTGTTATTGATATTTTATTCTAAACTTGACATACAAATATGGTACTAATATATTTTTTCTCAACATTTTTTCATAATTGGAGATCGTCTTAATTTAACAAAAGTCCATATTATGCCTAAAAATTAGATGAAAACTAGATGAAAGTAATGCAAGTTTTAAGGAAAAAAAATAAAATATTCTTGCAGTTTCTCTTGAGTAATCATATAGATAACATGAATGATTTTTTATACAAAGAATTACTGTACAAGAGTAGAAAATGTATTGATCATACTAAACTATTGTGCCAAAAGAATTTACTATCTCTTTATTTCCATACTATCATTTTTTCCTGAAATTCAACACAGTTATAAATGAAATATTCACACACATAAGAAATATAACCAATTGTAAGAATGAGTAACTTATTTTATCTTATAACATTTTATTTGATATTCTAAAATATTCCTTGTGCTTGTTGTACATGTGTACCTGCATTTCTTGCTTGTAGTAAAATCGGTGATCGCATAGTCTGCATACTACATCCTTAGTCTTGCCACATTCCACCCTTTGGTGTCTACGTAGACTGTTTAAGAGCTTGTAGGTCTTGTTACAGTTGTTACATTTATACATGTTCGAGTTCAACTGGCGCAGTCCTTAAAAATGTGTAGGATTAGTAAAAAGTTTATTAATTTTCAAATTACAGTTACACATTCGAACCTAAACAACATTTACATAGGCATAATACACTAAATATAGGTACAACTATGCTACTATCAATATACAGGGTGTGTGAAAAATGATAAAAGTGTGTTTTGACTATGCGATTTGTCACATTATTTGTCACATGATAAATAATATGGCGAATATTGTATTTACGCCATATGATTTTTGGTATTACATATGTCATATGTAAATTAATAACCAAATAACAATTTTTTTGAAATTGGCATTCTTTTATGAAAATATATAAAAATTTAGGCAAGTTACTACATGCACTTAACACTTTTGTGTGATATGTTTTATGTTATGCAATTGACATTAGTTAAATAATAAGATAATTAAATAATAGTTACACAATAAGTTAATACTAATAACAATAAACTGTGCACCTCCCTATTATACAACACCTGTCCGTGCTTATTTAGATGAGCTCTTCCTTAATCGTTGGATAGGGAGATGGGGGCCGATTGAGTGGCCAGCCAGATCGCCTGATTTGACACCCCTAGAATATTTCTTGTGGGGATACTTAAAAAGCAAAGTATACGTTGCTAGACCGGAATTCGTCACGAGATACATCGTATACCTACTGAAGTTATTGATAATGTCCAAAAGGAATTTATTAATCGTCTTAACTACTCTCAGGCAGCCAACGATGCACATTTAATTTAGTCGATTTTTTACATAATCATTATCATTTTCAGTATTGTGAAAATTAAATTTTAAAATCTTCAAACATTATTTTCTTGAAATTTTTGTTATGTAACACCATAATTGTTCATGATATATGTATGTAGAATGACACGCTCTTTCAAATGGCATGGTCAAAATTGGGGGTTGCTATATAAAAAAATTGTCGATGACGTCATATCTCGAACAACGATGACGTCACAAATCTCAATTTCAAAAATAATGAATTTATTCGTTACTTTTCGATAGCACTATTATAAAAAAAAATAGGTATTAAAACGCAAATATAGAATTATGTATTTATATTTACTCTAAAAATAACAACGACTAGAAAATTTCTAAATTAAATTACGCTAGTTTTTCCCTGTGAAATTTGAGCTATGAATTCTAGATCGCAAATGCTCTTCTAGTCGATGTTTCCTGGTGCATTTATATTCACACAAATGACAAGCAAAGGGTCGGTTTGTCATACACTCATAAACCAAATGTCTTGTTAAGGTGAATTTATGTTTGTACAGTCTGAAACACTTGAGACACTGGAATTTTCCATCATCCAGATATTGAATATACTTTTCCACATTACCTAAAATGAAAATTTACTTACTTTTATATGTCATACAAAATAAAACTTATTTATAATACAGGAAACTGTGGAGCATACACTAAAATTAAACGTTACTTTATTGCTACAAAACTATAAATAGGTACATACTTTTATATCATTCAAAGTCAAGAAGAGAAGTCTTTCATTTTATACTTTTAAAATTTATAATTTTATGGAAGCAATAAATCATTACAAACTACACAATGTGACATGAATTGTAACCATAAAAATGCAGAAAACAACATCGTTTTTGAGTTATAAGTACAAAAAAATTATGTACATTATCCTTATTAAATGAGATTTATATATTGAAACCAAAATTTATGTACAGCGTGTATTCTGTACATAAAATTTGGTTTCAATATAATACATCTTCTTTAGTCAAAATATATTTCCTCCTCTTTTTACTTTATTGTATCTAAGTCAATCAATTTTTTTTATATATTTTCAGGTATTAACGATATCGTGTGAAATTAACTACTCTGCGGACTAAAGCCCCGACCAGTGCTGAATTACACCCACAATATCTACCCATATATTCTTTATTATTAGCTTTTTTCCAATTTCTGTCAGTGAATTTATATGTATGTTCCTTGACACCAAATATCTGAGTATACTAAAGAGACGATTCGATAGACAAAGTTAGATTCATAAATATCTAAAATAAAATTTAGTTCAAACATTTTCCTTATTCTATCGTTTTTATGCAATTTTTGTTGTTTATAAAGTTGTTTCTTTAGTATACAGGGTAATTTAGAATTTATCCGAAAAACTTTGTGGATATCTGCACCCTTAAATAAGAAGTCGATGTCACCAAGAAAATTACATCCTCTAATAGATTTCCTAACATTATATAGGAATACGTAGTTGCGCAACTGAACTTCAATAGCATGTGATATACAAAAAAAGTATCCAAATTTTTGCACCTGGAGGGTGTGTCAACACGCCTGCCTGGCTAATAGGGTTGGAGTGGGGATATGCTCTCTAGGTTGTAAACGAAAGAGGTCAGTAGTGTTGTTTTATTTATCTTGGGAGTGTCAATCTTTAAAATTATCAAAATGGCTCGTGTATAACAAAATTAATGGACATCTTATTTATGGTGAAGTTAGACAAAATGCATTACAGCTTCGCGCTTGTACTCTTACGGCAGTGGTGTAAGGTGGACCCAATCAACGGCGCGGCGCTTACTATACGAAGCTCAGTTATACCCATATATCCAGCGTGTTCAAGCTGTTACCAGCGGATTTTCCGTTACAAGCAAAATGCTGAAAATCCCCCTGATTTACTAGTTAGTGGTTTTTACATGATAAGTAAAGATAGCATGTCGTTCCCACATCTCAGGTCCGTACTCAGGCCTGTCGGTTGAAAATCGTAATATTTAGATATTCCTAGATAATAACAAATATCTTCAAAATAATGGTCAGTGTTGACGAACCTCACCCTGTTTATTTACCGCCATGTGTCAAGACCGCAGTCCATCTACAGCAGTCATTCTCCGACGTGTAGCGCATCAGCTTTTTAATTGCCAGTATCAATCATGGCTGTGCAAGTAGCTTAAGGAAATGCGCATCAGAGTAACAGAGTAGGGATGGAGCGCCAGGCCAGGAGGTGAGGAAAGACTCAAGGAAAAGGAAGTAACTTTCAATTTATTAGTAGATTTTCCTCACTGCAAGATCTAGTGTCTTTAAATTTATCACTAAATTTTCCACACTGTTAACGTTTAGCTGACTTGATTATTTGTTTTTTGGTTATATTAAAAATACAGACAATAAATAAAAGGTAAGTAGTTAGTACAAGACTTCTAAATAAATGTAGGTATTGATATTAATAAATTTAAAATTAATACTTGTGAATTTGCTGTTAGACACGCTTATATAAAAAGTGAATTTGTAAATTAATTTACAATAAGCTTTTCACACTACACTAATAATAATTGTAGGTAAGGAAACATGTAACACAAAAGTTATCACCAGATGGGATCGAAACGAATACATTATATGAGCTAGATGTCAGCTGGAATCGAAACAATTACATAAACTATGGGCCTGCGATATTGGATATAGGTGTACAAACAGGCTGTGATCGTTATCATCTCTAATGAAATATGATAATAGGAAAGTTATAAATCATGTCAAATCTCATTACAGCATCATCTGTTCATTGATTATTTGAATTGTTAGTATATATATAATCTCGATGATCTGTTATCGGTAAGTTAAGTTAGTTATTCTTGCAAATAATTATATATTGTGCCAAAAATTCGTTTCTAAATTGCTGCCATGGGATTGTAATCATTGGAAATATGAGAAACATAGGCCGTATTCAGACGAGGTCAGTCGCTGAGCCGCTTAGAAATCCAGGCCAATCAAATGCACGCATTTAGCTGAATTACTCAGTGGCTCAGCGGCTGACCTCGTCTGAATACGGCCAATGTTTTACCAAATACTGTCGGAATGTTTTTCTTTGTGATAGTTATTTTATAGATTCTGATTTTGTGGTAAGATTTGTAATCTGTATTGTATAAAATACTGTTTCAACGTACATACATGCAAAATCTAATTCTTTTCCGATAGAGGATAGTGCATGTTATTCAACCACCCTTGCTAATAATCATGATGATGTAATGAGATATTCCAAACATTGATAACAATTCTCCTTAGACGAACAGTTTAATATGGCGTTTAAGAAACAATTTTAACAAAAAATTAAAGTTTCTGCATAGAAGTATTTATTCAGAATAAATTTGATTAATATTAAAAATAGATTATTACTAATTGGTATAACATAATCATTCATAATAATACCTTATTCTATTATGCAGAATGTTGTGATTGACTTATAAATGTATTTATTGTTATTGTTTTGTGATATAATAAATTTTTTACCAGTCATGAGTGTTTTATATTGTTGTTATTTAAATAATATTTAAATGAGTATGATACAATATTACCATCATAACTGGTATTGTTGCATATACTCTTTTAAATATTATTGTGAAACAAAGGTGAAGTTAAATAAAATAATTTGACAAATTCCTTCTACAATATCTGTTTTATCGACTAAGTCGGTAAGTTATGAAGTAAACATTATTACCGACTTGGCGATCTTATTTTAGTTCAATTATTTTGGTTGCTAGGGACAATGAGGGCGACACGTCGTTTATATGTCAGTGCCGTTTCGATGTTGGCACAATAAAAGGGTCTTCTTGTATTATATATTCTGTGGTATCAATCTCGCAGTGGTATAGTCCTGCGAAGAAATTTAATTTCCGGATAAGTTCTAAATAACCTGTAGGTATAGTTACATATCTAAAATATAACAAGACAAAAACTACAAAAGCTTATAAGGTAGTCCTCGACCTTCTAGTGGAAATATATACGTTTAAAATCATCAGAAAATTCTTCATTAAACGAGAATGGAACTAGCATGGTCCGCGACGCGCCTAGACGTCGACCACATAGTGTGTTTCCTCTTTGAATGATATTTAATTTCAAAGAACGCATGAAAATTATATTTCCTTCTTTTGTTTTCTATTTCAGATTCTAGGTATTTGATATCAAATAACATAGACGACTTCTATTTGATTAAAATTGTAGGAAAACTGATTTGACTTAAAAACATTTAAAATAAAAACAGAGCTGTTTCGAAAGTTAGTTTGTCCACGACTATCCCATAAAATGTTTTATCCATTACTCACTAGTGAACCTGAACCTCCTGTGTGAAAGCCAAACGCTACCCACTATACCAGCTACGACAATGTTAACATATTTTCGAATGTAGAAATTTACTAATTAAAGTTTTATTTACTTTTTTTAAATTTATCAAGTGAACGAAAAATGTCAAACTTGACAGTAAGGTGTTTTGGCAGTTTCAAATGGTATGTTATGTTATGTCATAAGTGTCAAAATATTGTGTAATGTTTTCAGTAAAATATTGTTAATAGTTCAGGATACAGTATAGTATTCTACTTGCATATAATGATTGGAATTCACTCGGGTGATTTACAGCACTCGTGTACGACTCATGCCGTAACTTCACCCTTGTGAATTACAGCCATCTTAATTCGATAAATAATTTCCTTTATGGATTCCTACATTTTCATGGTCAAAGTGTAAGAAATCCTCTATATTATGTACTAAATCACTGAAGTCTCAAGAACTATCTCTTCGATTTTGGACAGGACATATTTTTTTCATGCTTTTGCATGGATTGTTTGTGCCAGAAGGTTCTGTTGCAAAAACGACAGGCAAACGACTTGGTTTTTCCACACTCGTATTTTATGTGCTTGTTTAAAGATGTATAGTGTTTGTACACCTTACCGCAGTTTCCACAGGGAAAGGTACCTAGAAATTAATGTATTAGGTTGAGTGTTGTCGAAATGAAAAATTTCTTGTCAGATTTGTAAAAAGTAAGAAGACTAATGTACTATTTTTTCTAAGACACTAACAAAAAATTTTTACAATAACTCCCTAGTTCATTTAAAAATATAAAATATAAGTTTTTAAATTGTTCGCACCAATTTTTCGGATATATTTTAGATGGTCGGTAAATATGTAGACAATGTTACACTGATAAAAATACCAAATAAATATGGAATTACAAAAAACTCTAGGTAAATATAGTAGAATTATATATTATCTGCCAAATAACAAAATTTTTATTAAAAATATGCGACGATGTTATAAAATTGCTTGCCATGTGCACTAAAATGAGGTTATACTCCGAGAAAATACATTTTCATAAGGGCCTGATATGTATACCTGTCATTAGTCTTAGAAATTGACCATTTTCGAGATAATAGCTTTTCAACATCAGCAGCATAGTGCCTTGTACAACATTTTAATTTTCTTCACTATACAGACTCACTCAAATCGAAACTCAAAAGAAGATTGAATTCATTGTTATAAATAATCCATTTTCGGTTATATTTCTGTTTTAAAATGCACCCCTTTTAAATTCCCCTCGTAAATGTACTACCTACCAATGTAAAAGGGTCTATGGGCCCATTGAAAAGTATGTATTAGGGCTTTATGAATATTTTTTTATAGGAAATGTATAAGCATTGTAAAAATAATGTGCTGACCTGTGTTACAAACATTGTGTCGGCCAGGGAAATATAATGAAATGGGAGAAACAAATATAAATCTTACTTGAAAATTACGTAGCAATAATACAAAATAAATGGGAACTTACATATTAATTTAACTGGTACCAGTACCTTATACCTCAAATAGTAATTTACCATTAGCGTTGTAACATTACATTATGGTGTATTATTTCACACTATTGACCTAGGTGTTAAATAATAATTCACCGTATAACGACGCATATTGATAATAACACACACACTCACTTCCACTATTATCATATCGGCTAATTCTTGACTTGAGTAAGGTTTTTTTAAATAAAACAACTTAAATCATTCTGCAGTTGCCAAGAGCCCGTGCTCCGTCACTAAACATGAAGAACTGAATGAAGTACTGACCTAGGTTAGTGCATTATGAATAGTTGAACAGGGTTGGCCTAAATTTTAAGAAATAACGTCTTGATTTATTTTCTGGAATACGTAACATTTTAGGAAATGTATTGCTTTACTATTTGATAAATAATATACTTAAAAACAAAAGGGTAGTATATTTTATCTTATCGATATTAGGGAATATAAAAAATATAAAGCCTCTCGTCTACTAACTCGCAGACATACGTCATTCTTGAACACCGCAAGAAAAACAAAGTGGGTAGATAGCGATGCACTTAGATTATTACTTGTTTACTTTGCTGGCAGTGCAGGACAGTACTTTTCAGTGCTAGGTAATTTAACAGTCTCTCTCTTAAAAAGATTGTGTTATTAGATACTGCATATCTAATAAGATACAGAGAGAATATTCAGACCTTGGGAGGATTTCTCGGAAGAACCTGAACCTGGTACAAGTATATATCAAACGAACAGTGATAGAGGAAATGTGGAAATTGGGACAAACGATATAGAAAATAGAAATTCTCTATATTCTTGTGAATAAGCCCAATTAATTAGATATAATGTAATATAAACATATACAACACATTGATTGAAAATAAATGCATTAGAAAAAAACAACTTATTTAATAGTGTCATTGCATTAGACAATGCTCCATTCAGAAGGGATTGCAGCTACTGGTGCAAATATGCAAGAATTTTTTAAAATCCATAATATTGCGCACGATGTTGGTTTGAAGAAATATAAGTTGCTGCATATAGTCCAGAGCAGTAATTTTGTAAAGAAATAGTACCATACAACTCTGTCTTGAATCCCTTTGCATTAATATGGAGGATAAGTAAAATGAGTCATTTAAAGAAATAATACCTTTCCGAAATTAGACAAAACAGGTGTAGATGCTATAAGAAGCGAGGTGGGAAAAAATTACAACAGCTAATTAGAAAAAATACATAAAACACGTCATAAAAATTGAGGTAGTCTATACAGGGTGTCTGTGAAGGGTTGGGAAAACTTGAAGCTGGAGATACTGGTGACCAAAAAAAGTCGGTTGAGCGAGGTTTGATTTTGAAACCTTTTTTCAACAAGCACAAAGATTTTATCAAAGCAGGCCGATCTTTTTGAAATTTGGCACGTTTCCATAATTTATCGTTCTGAACAACTTTTTCAAGTAATATTTTGCTGTATTTTCAGTAGAAAATGCACTTTACCTGAAACGATAACAGTTTTCAATCGCTGCCCTGAATATTTCGATTATTTAAAAAATGGTTACTTCTAACGACTTCAACAAGTTATAGCTTTGTCAGATATAACAGGTAGGAGAATCGATTGTTTCAATAGACGGATGGATACACTAAACAGCAAAAAAGTTCTGCCATTTAAAAGCTCTCTACTAGTGACGTTAAAATTAGTTAAAAATTCTTATTTGCCGTGCCAAAAACAATTTTTTTTAATACCCCAACAGGTTTCAGAGTTATTGAGATATTTCAAAATAAAATTCTAGCATTGAACGCCCTGTATTTTTGAAACCAGCAACATTCGGATAAGGCATATTTGGATCAATCGAATTTTTTTGATCACCAGTATCTCCAGCTCCAAGATTTCCCAACCTTTCCCAAACACCCTGTATAAACTTGCGTCAATTGATTGGACCAGATAAAACTGGCTTCATCATAACTGTCGATGAAGAATCGGATACAAGTGACGTTAATAGTGACGAATGTTAGTGCCAATGTTTTTTTATTATGTGTCATTTTTTCCTGTGTTTTTATGGTGTCATTGTTATGTAGAATATGATATATTATTATTTTTTAATTGTATCTATACATCTGTATATTGGACATGTGTCTATCTGTATATGGCAAAGATATAAATTCACCCAAAAAATATTTTGTATAATTGTTTTCTGTCATATTTTTTTCATGACGTTTTCATTTTAACTTTTTAGTTATTTTTTTTCTGTTTTTTTTTTGTTCCTCTATGCCTACCCATTCCTAATCTCACCCTCCTGGCAGAGAACGCTCGTACCACCTTGTGGTATTTTTGATGGGTAATAATAATAATATTAATAATTTAAAATTACATAAAAACATCGAACATTTAATAAAAATATGTTAAATACATATTTGTTTTTTTTTTTCAGACACAATTATTATTACATTCATTATTATATTATTTTATTTTTAATTATAATCGGTGAAATTGAGCGAATACTGGTATCTGACGTAAATACGGTCCTGTCTACGAATTTCGAAGGTACACTCCGAAACTTTTTAAGGCATTTTTTTATTCCCTTATATCGATGAAATATACTAAACAGAATATATTAGAAACAAGTTGTTAGAAATATTATTTAATGCCACACAATCAGTCTATCTTTTGTTAGAATAGTTATAACACATAATATTATTAGCTTTGTATACAACATGCACTTGATTAGGTCTCCATCCTATTCTTCTTGCAATTGATAGTTTTCTCATGCTTTTGCAAAGCCTGTTTGTGCCAAAACCCTCTGTTGCAAGGGACACAAATGAACGACTTCTCTTTTCCACATTCATATTTCCTGTGCGCGTATAGGCCTGTGTAGTACTTGTATACCTTGTTGCAGCTCTTGCAGGGGTATGTTCTTATCAGATAACCTAAAATTACAAGTCGTTAATAAAAAGGAAAAGTATTGTACAGTTGCAAGTAAGAATCCTTTCACAAGGTTTCTACTTTATTTACAATCATTTCTAGTCTATTCAGCATGTGAATCCAATATGATTTTATAGTACTAAGAAATAAGAAGTATTAAAATGAAGAAAAAGAACTTGTAATTTTGCTTTGCATTTTCGATAAGCTCGTCACAGTTGAAGGTAAGAAAATCATATTTAGAGTAACTATATAGCTACTGCTACGCTGATATTTACAGAACTATGCAAAATAATATACTTTTTTTCTACCATTTTACAACATATACAAATAATTAGGATTACGAAAATAAAGACAGTAAAGTAACTGTATTTTGTTTTGAAATTATAATATGTACTACTTGCCCTACCTAGTAGCACACTAGTCTTATAATTCAAAATTATGACCAGAAATTTATATAAAAGATATAGCGGTTACATAACAGCAATTTCATCTTATTATTGTTCCATTTGAGACTTTTTTGTTAACAGCCGCCATTTGGCTGTTCAAAGTACCTGTGAGAATATTGTAACCCCAACAAGCAAAACGTTTTATTGAAATTATTATTTAAACTATTTTCACGTTCTTATGTCTGCACAGTACTTTTGCTTCAGTACGTCATTTTACTGTATAATGTCTATAGTAGCAATCTACACGACTGACTATAAAGCGTTATTATAAATCAATTTTGTAGCGAGAAAAGTGTAGTGTTGAGAAAAGTCTTACAGCATAAAGAAAAGTATTTTATAGAAGTTATTTAAATTACTTTAAAAAAGTTACACCATTTATGCAGCACTTTAGTTTCAGCAAGCTGTTTAGCTGTATAATTACAGCATTTGTTTTATAAATGCTGTATTAAAATAATTTTGCGCGACAATAAAGCAAAACACAAGCAAACGATTTTCTACATAACATAATGCTCCTATGTTTCGCTTTTACATAACATTTTAATTCCAATTACATTTTGAAAAAAATTCAGTAACAACTTTTACGTGAAATTTTTCATGAAAATAGCTTTCGTTGCTCATTAAAAATAAGAGTTTTTATTATATAGAATTTAGAATTCGAACTGGGTATATTTTTTAGCAGCAAATGTGCATGTATTTAAATATTCAATTTTTTTTTTTTTTTTGTGAACGAAAATAGTATCTTTATTTTTTAGTATTATGCAGGTGGGTTATGACTTTCGACCTACTTTATTCGTTTATCACAGTAAAATTTTATTCGTTTATAAGTATAACATCGTATACTTAATATAAAGATATTTATAATAGATGTCGTAAAATTTAAAGAAAGTCGAATATTAGCTTCATAGTTGTGATGGGCTTGTAAATAAAGCAGAATAATTGTATAATGTTTTTATAAGACATACATCATTGTAATGAAGCACTAATATTTTATTATACAATTTATTATTTAGATTGCAATTAAACATATAACTCCACTGGCAAGCATCTAGCTCCAACAAATAACAAAATAGGAATGAATGTCTAAACTAAACCCAACACTTTCGCTAAGAATAACAGTTCACACTCTTATCTCGTTATTTATGGGTCTGGCTCGTCGTCTAGGCGGCTGAACCCTTTGCCTGTCATCAGGTGATAAGTACTCTCTTAACATCATGACATGTTTTATTGGACTCATATAGTTTGTTGTATCAATGCTGTAAGCTCATTGCTAAAACATGAATCGTTTTTACATAGAACTGTTATAACACAATTATATAATTTTTATACAGAAATGTGTTTTATAAAAATGTGCCTATTTCACGCTATAGCTGCTGTGTTGGTGCCAATAACCACTGCTATAAAATATCTTGTGCTACATGGACTGCAACATCCGGAAAAAATATAGATAACAAAAGTGGCCCCGAGAAATCTATTAAAATTATTTTCCACTTCCAAATTTTAGCGCTAGATGGCAAAATTTTAAATCCAAATCAAAAAGTGAGATTTTCTTCACAAAATCTATAGTGGGGGTATGCTATGTTGAACGGTTTTCGACTCTCCCATTGACACTTTAATAATTGTATATTTGACATTTTGCTCTATTTATTAAAGTAAAGATGGGGAGAGGACAGAATCGTATCGCAGAAAAAGTTGGAAAACTTCCGACTATGTTGACCGATTTTAGCCAACTTGGGTTTGTTTTAAAGCTGTTTGATAGCCGAATCATTATTTGTAACAAGACTTAAGTTTAACCTTGAGCCACTACATGGCGTAGTTTGGCATCTTTAGTTATATACTGATAACTTAAGTTTTGAAAATAATGGCTGCTTTCGATTTGGTCATTTTTGAGACAATTTTACGAATAATGAGAGAGTAGAATAAAAAATATAGTATATAGTATAGGGAGGCAAATCATTTGAATGTATTGTGTACGACCAGTTGCCAAGGGTACTGTGGGAGGATGTCAGAAAAGCAGTTCCTACCGTAGCAGGGATATTACCAACAATGGAAATCGAAATTAATATATGGAAGAGCCTAGCTGGGGAATAACAAGAGCAGGTCAAAGATTTCGCGTCAAGGTTAGAAATCTTTAGCGTTAAAGTGGACGATGTTATTAAGATATTGGTCACTAATACTTGGAACGACCAATATTGATTTCCAAATGACACAGTATGCTTACAAATTTCATAACGTTGAAGTGCCCATCATCAATTTGTCGGAAGTACATTAATATTGTGAATGGCAGCGACCTAGGCGATGGTATAACAACACGGGAAACCATGCTACATTAAGTATCAGAACGTGAAATCCACAAAACCACAATCAAAGCCATTAATGTACAAGGCAAAACCCATATAGGTTTTAAGAAGGTTTATATTATAGTTTAATCAGAATGTCACAGATTCTAAATAAAACTATGAGCAGGTAGAAATTGTTTATACTGATTTTTGATCATTCTTCGTCTGTTGTATCACATTTGGCGTTCCATAAGGTTCGCGCCTTAGACCACTAATCATTTATTTATAGTTATAAGACACCAAAGAGTGTTTTGCATACTCTGATTTCTCTAATTATGCTGATGGTTACAAGTTTAGTGTTATAACAAATTGTATGTTCTAAATATGTCTGTTTAGGTTTCAATAATAAATATTATCAAAGAAAGAATTTATTGATCTAAGCGATCTAAAAATCTTTCTAAATAAGGAATTTAGCCCGAGTATTTTAAAGTTGTTTGTTTGTTTTTTTTTTACATTTTGATTCATTTTTGAGATTTATTTAAATTAATTTATATTATACAGTATGCGCCAAAAGTATGGAATAAATTCAATAAAAACGAAACAATATTATTTTTTGGGAAAAGAAATTCTTCTTGCACATTATGAATGATTTCTGGGGTAACTCTGCGTATTTCGTCCCGAATTTCTTCACAGACTTGCGCATTGTCAAGAAGTTGGTGGATGACAATTCGAACATTTAATTTAAGTATAAAATTTAATCAATTGTATTTTATTTTACATACCTCAGAATTGGTACTTTTTTATGGATAAAATTTACGTTTTCTAACATTCAATCGTCATTTACTCGAAAACTTTCCTATGTAAGAGGGCAAAATTTTAGTACTGTCTGATAGAGAATTAAACGATCTTTCAGAATCAAGGAAAAAATATGGTGTTGCCATTTAAAAAAAAATCGATGACGTCATTACTCGAAAACAAATGACATTTGAAAATCGCATTTTACGCTAAAATATGTATTTTTTAAATTAAAAAGTGACGTGTTCGAGGATTTTTCCCAAAAAATAATTGTTTCGTTTTTATTGAATTTATTCCATACTTTTGGCGCATACTGTATTGTAGTTTAAGTATAAGCAGTGTAACAGTTTTGTTTTTTTTACCAAATAAATAGATGCAAATAGGAAATAAAGGACATTGGTACCACTCACACTTTTTATTTAATACACAATAAATAGACAACAAAAAATACACTTCATAAAAATTCATTCACCACATTTTTTAAAGGCGATGTCACACAGAGCACAAACTATATTGTGTTACTCAATATATTATAACATTCCTTTATACATATGATGCAAAGTGAATTGTAATTTGTAAAATAAATAAATTTATAAAATAAATAAATAAAAAATAAAATAAGCTGTATCTATGTCATGTTTTTCTGTCTTATTAACACTACCTATGAAGTGTGTTGTACGACTCTACTATTTCATAAGATAACAATGTATTCTACTTTTCAAAATATTGTCGACTATTCATGAATGGAATAAAACAGTTAGGTCCAAAATAGCTTCAAATTAAAAAATAGAACTTCTTTTACTTTAAGAAAACTAATAAACATTGAAATTATGAGTGTTACTAAAACAATTTCTTTAGAGTATACGATTTGTCACACGATTTCTCACGTAATAAATAATATGACAAATATGTTTGTGTTTACACCATATGATTTTTGGTATTACAGAAGATGATCAAGTCATATGGAAAGTAACTGTTGCTAAATTGAGATTTTCATTGTTTTAAAACTGACACTTTTATGGAAATATACAAGGTGTCCGGAAATGATGAGCAAACAATTCAGGGGATAATTCTAGACCGAAAATAAATGCTACCTCTTTCTACAACATTTTTCCAAAACTGATTATTAACGGACTTACAGGGTGCTAAAGTTAAAATTTTATTTTCGATATTTGTAAATAACTAAGAAATCCAAATATTTACATAAAATTTGTAAATTGGGTTCTGCGGACGAGAAATTCAAATATGATTCTAATTTTGACGTCCTAGTAGAGGGCGCCACTTGTGGCACACCATGTTTCTTTTAAATGACAGAACTTTTTTGCATCTTAATGTATCCATCTGACTATCGAAACAATCGATTATTCTACCTGTTTTATTTGAAAAAGGCATACCTTGCTGAAGTCGGTAGGCGTAACCATTTTTGAAATAATCCTATTTGAAATGCTCAGTGCACGAGTAAAAACTGTTTTGGTTTCAGTTAGTGCTTTTTCTGCTTCAAATAAGATTATTTCGAAAACTGTTACTCCTAACGGCTTCAATAAGGTATACATTTGTCAGATAACAGTTAGGAGAATCGATTGTTTCAATAGTGAGATGGATACACTAAGCAGCAAAAAAGTTCTGTCATTTAAAAGAAACATGCTGGGCCATAAGTGGTGCCCTCTACTAGTGACGTCAAAATTAGAAACATAATTGAATTTCTCGTCCGCAGAAACCCCCGATTTACAAATTCTATGTAAATATTTCGATTTCTTAAGAAGTTATTTACAAATATCGAAAATAAAATTTTAACTTTAACACCCTGTAACTTACATATGTGCGATATATTTTATGTTATGTAATTGACATTAGTTAAATGAAAAGTTAATTAGATATACACGGTGTAACAAAAAAGCAGGTCATGTAATTAACACCACATAACTTTTCATATTATTTTGTATATTAAAAATCATGTAATCAGCCGCATATTCTAAGCACACCATTATTATTATTTTTTTGACTAAAAATGACTAAACTTTCTTTCAATTGGACGGTACAAACAACGATATTTGAAAAGCTTTTTTCCTTGCAGTCTATACCTCTACATTAAAATGTTACAAAAGCAGATGACAACGATGACTGTTGTGCCTTTTTGCACGAGTATAAGACATGCCTCTGTAGGGATTGCTTTCTAGAGAACGTACAACTGCACAGATCACATTTGAACGAAGGCGGTTTTCCACAGTCAAACTTTTTGTGATTGCATAACGACGGCAAGTGCTTGTATGATTTCCCACATTGCTCACAGGTGAAACGGGGAGGATAAAACTTCTCTTCACCTAAAACAAATAATACAATCAGATAATAAATTATCTATATACAAATAAGTGTTTGCATACCTTTCACTATTATTTATTTATTTATAACAAGCTGGTTCATTGGTTGATAAAAAAGGAATATATGCATCAGAAAACAAGACAAAATATATGGTTTTATTGAATAGAAAAACAATTGCTACATTTTATTTTTGTAACATAGTTCAAACACGATTCTTCTCTTCTTAGCTATTTTAAAAAGGCAATTTGACATAATTTACTAAGTATGTATGTAAGTACTTCTTTAAAAAATAATTGAGAACTAAACAACCTTTGAACAAAAGGAAAAAATTACAAGTAGTCGAACATAGTAATTATATGCATAAAAATTTACTTACTTATTTCATATGAATGAATACACTATCACACGTCCAAGGTTGAAAAGGCGCCCTTGAATAACCTGCACTGACGCTAGTGTACTCAAATTTCAAATATGCCTTGCCAGAACAAAGCAAGAAGCGGAGCACATTGAATGAAAAATGTCGTCCCAAACACTTCTGGTACAGTGAAAACTTTACAAACTGCCTGCATAAAACTGCATTACCTATGGGTGAGATGTAACTGGTCTGCTACTTCCTGCTCGGCCTAAGCGGCTCGACTTGCAGGATGCGACCTACATTATCGTAGGTACTTAACCGCAGACCTCTCGCCCTGGGCGATGCGCCATTAAATCTATAAATGATACTGCAGGAAACAACTACTCCGCGGGCTAATGCCTCGACCGGCATTGAATTACACCTGCAGTATCTGTGTGACGTTTTTGGTTTATAACTGCTAGTTGATTGTTTTAGGGATACTACCAGCTTGCTGTTTCTACAAATAAAAGTTCATTTGATACTACGTAATTTTAAGCATATCCTCAGTACATCCTTACCTTGAAATATCGGTATTTTTATTTACCAGTATGATTCTTTAAAACATTGAATAATACTAACATAAACTTGAAGGCTACATTATTTTTAATTTTTCTCAATTTACATTTTTACTTAGATGCTTTCTGTTTTGTTAGTTTGTTCCCGATTCTTCGAAACCAGTGAATAATCATTTCATTTTTGACTTTTACTTATAAATTCAAACTTACACACGACATCTCCATTATTTTCAATTTAGAAGCCAGTAGTTTAAGAACAAGTATCAATGTCGTAAGATTGAAATTTACATCTTCACCTTGAACAACTGACTGACTTGAACTGAGTTTGATATCATGTCTTTGAAACACTTCCATTTTTGTTTACCTTGACGCATTATTGCTGTCACCTTACAATGGTACAAATGAAACAACTAAGTTGCCTATGTTACAATTTATTTTAAAGCTATCAAATATGCTACAATAAATGTAATTAAAATATCTTCCTTTCAACACCATTATTAGGCAGTAGCATTAAATTTTTGCATAATATTTTTGTTATGGACGCAAGCAATGTGTTCCTTTAAGCGCTGCTTCCGCCTGAAACCCTTTTGGCAGAATGCACAGACGAAAGCCCTCTCCTTCCCACAATCCTGCCGTAAGTGAGAGTTGATGGTGCATAGATTTTTATACATTTTTCCACATTGCGGGCACGGCACTGGGCCTATCACTGAAACTGAAGTTAAAACGGTTACTATTTACAAAGTGTGATATACTTAAAGGTTGGTGATTTTACCTACACCACAGCTTAGTGATACAAGGTTACTTGGAGCGTCTACTTTGTGAGGTTATGTTCCGTGTCATTAGGAAATAAATTGAGAATGGGGAAGTCGCATAAATTTTATATGGGTTTGAAATTTATTACAGTGTAATCTTTCAAACATATTGGAAGGTCAGAACATGTGTCTGACGGCAATAATTAGGTATATAATAATTAAAATATTAACATTAATCACGACGTCCAGCGCGGTTTATATTTCAGTACACAGACATCT
Organism: Monochamus saltuarius; assembly: GCA_025584915.1. Lineage (NCBI taxonomy): Eukaryota > Metazoa > Arthropoda > Insecta > Coleoptera > Cerambycidae > Monochamus > Monochamus saltuarius. The sequence continues at coordinate 118,823,348 of CM046721.1, read as the reverse complement.
GTTCATTGCGTATTTGTAGGATTTTTTGGGGTCATAGTGAAAGTACAGTTAAACGTAACTTATTCCTCTGTTTAAAATATAGAGAAAACGAAAAATTGACCATTTCAGCTGTGCACTCCTTTCTCAATAGGATTTTAGATTATATCGATGCGGGATAATGTCCTGTAGGAATATTCTGTGATCTCAGCAGGGCATTCGACTGCGCCGATCACAAGTTATTGATGTCTAAATTGTCCCATTATGGTATTAGAGGAACATCTTTAAATTGGGTAGCCTTATTTCTTGAAGGTCGAAAGCAGTGTGTAAATTTAGAGTATTCTGAGCAGCATATAGTGAAATGTGTAACTACAACATGTTCAGATGTAAGTATGGGAGTTCCTCAAGGATCTTTTTTGGGACCCATTCTATTTCTTTTATATATAAATGATATTGAGCACATAACATCTTCTGCACATTTCACTATGTATGCGGATGATATCTCTGTTATATCATAAACGTCAGAATCGCAACAGCTTGACAAAATAAGTTGTTTATGAACTTTTCTCTTCAGTTCTTATTTTTTTAGATGCAGAATGTCAAATTAAAACAATAAAAAGATATATGTATCAGGGTATCCCCGAGAAAGATACAGTGTTAAATTTAATAAAATAAGTGTTTTTGGCCATATCTGTGAAATTCTTCAAGGAATAAATTGATTTTTGGCAACGGTGTGTGTTTATTAACATCAAGGTCGCTAAAGCCATGTGGCATTTGCTTGACTTAACATCAGGGGATCAACTCATATTGTAATTATCTAGCTTCGTTTGTGCATTTACAAAAACAAAACTTCTGCCAATTACTTTTGCGTTTTAAAACATTGTTTCCAGTGGTAGGTAGGTATTTAAAAAATATATAACGTTTAAAAAATTTTAAAGATGTGCCTAATTTAAAACAAAATATTATTCAAGTAGTTTTTTTTGTGGGATAAAGATCAAAAATAAATCTTGTAGTCAGTAAATAAATAATTTTAAACAAATTTTTACAGATAGTTATCATATTTACAAACCTCGTCATGTATCAAGAAATAAGAAAAATTATTTTATTTTCCAGTACCAGCAGTAAAATGCACATCCCTAGCTGTAGCTGAGATTCTTTGACCTGCCCTTCTTGTTCTCGGGTTACTAAAGATGCCGACAGTAAAGAGCGGCGAAACGTTTGGAAGCATGAGATGCGACCAGGCTACGGAACGTCTCAGAAGACTACCATTGTCCGAGGTACGGTTCCGCCTGTAGCAGTCGTAATACCAACAACAAGAGCCGACATAAATATATGAACGGATCCAGAGATAATAATAGCGGGCCTGCCACCACAGAGCCTAGTCCGAGAACAACAAGGGGAGGTCTTAGAATTTTAGCTAAAGCTAGGTTTTTAACTTTTAATGCTTTTATACAAGGGTCAACATAGACATCAAAATAAAAAACCTTTCTATAAAAACTAAAATATAAAATAAAATAACTTATTAAATAACTAAATTTGCACATCAAAAAATAAATAAAATTATAAATAATTTACATTTATTTACAAACTAAACATAGTCGATTTTTATGGACGTATCAAAATTGATCCTTATTGAACCGTTTTTAATTCAATTCCGGTCTACCGATGTCCATGCCTTCTAAACATATGCCCTTTGAGATGTTGTTTTCTTTTGAATCCCGATCCGCAGTATGGGCAACAATGCAATTTTGCCTTACCACAGTCTAGAGACAAATGTGCACTTAAGCAATTTGGGTTTTTGTACACTTTATAACACTTGGGGCATCGTACGAAATTTTGATCTACAAGATGAAACACTCAGTCAATTTTTTATAATAAATGTACAAAATAGAAAAAGTCGTAAAATAGAGATAAATAATAAAAACAAAATGTTATTCTTAAACGTTTGTATTAAGTTTGTAAAAGTTATGACGGAACAAAAAAATATTTACGCGAGATGTAGTACGTATCTACATCTAGTCATTACTAGCTGGTCAATGCGGCCTCAAGCAGATAACGACCTACCATATTGTGGGTATTATGAAAATCAGACAAATAGAGAGTGAACGGCCAATGATATTTGTCGTTGGCCTCAACTATGGCATACTGATGAGAGCTAACAAGCTAGAAACAGGTTTATATGTCTGTAAAATTTCGCTTCTGAAAAAGATTTATTTAATTTGTTTGAAGGCACTGCTTAACATTAATAAACAAATGAATAAAATTGGACCAACTTAAGGATTAAATAGGTAAACAGCATTTATTGGAGCACTTATTCAGGAAAATGCAATAATAAAATATGGGATAAAATCATTTATAAAGTTTATTATAACCTATAAATACACATTTCAAACAGTGCATACACAATTAATAAATTTTTGTGACTGCTAGCCTACATAAAACCTTAGAAACTGGTGATTGTAATTAATTTGTGTTTTGACTTGTGTTTAGATTTCAATGTAGCAATAAACAAAAACTATGCAAAAAAAGAACGGCAATACCAACTATATCTTTATTATTGTAAAGTCGCGTTTCTAACTTCTTCTTTGCTTTTAAAATTATTTATGCAGTTGTAGGTATACAAAGTGATTCACATCTTACCCAAAAAATTTTTGGAATAGATGCATGATGAAAAATGGAGTCAATAAACTTCGCTGTATATTCAAAAAAATATTTTGTTCATTTTTTTTCTGAATGTGGGAATAGATGCGTCATGAAAAATGAAGTCGATATAGCAAAAAAATATATATATAGATTCGGAAATTGCGTATCTTTACAGATAAAGTAGAAATTGCCGCTTCATTCCAGAGAAGGTACGAAGTTTAAGAGGCGCGGCGACGTGCATTGGTCTAGCATTCCCCACTACTACGGTAACCGGTTCCGTATCGCCAACGCCAATTCGCCATTGCAAATCTAACTGTCCGGTCAACTGATGCCAGTGTTGTCAAGTCTCATGCTTTTGCATGAGATCTCATGCATTCCGAGGAAATATCATGATTTTTAATAGACACAAAAATAAATAATAAAATTATTAAAATTACTCTTTGAAATCTAACAAAACAAAGACCTAACGAGAAATAAAGGCAACATCGAGGGCAAAATTGAATAGATAGAGGTAGGTATCTACAATATTTGGGTACTTGAAATGTCCTTTATTGCAGACTGCTCTCTTAATAAAATTAGCAATGAATACATAAACGGGTATGACAGTCGATGGATATGCGGTGTGTGTGCTGTATTCACGCTGTATTGCAGTGATTCTTAACTCTATTCCGTAAGAGTACCTACATTTTCTGGAAACAACGGATTTTACGACCCGTGAGTCACCCTGCATCACGTTAACTGCGCCTCAACGTTCGCCCGGCCTAACGATAAAATAAATTAGAAAGGTTACGTGGTTAATAACTTTAAAGTAAGTACCTGTAAGTACCTACTTACAATGTAACATTATGATAAAATAGCAGAACATAATGCTTTTTAATGAAATAAAAATGGCATTACAAAAGTAATTAAAAATGAAGCTGTGTCAAGAGGTGTTTTTTGATAAATTAAGCCATCTCATGCTTTTTTCTCCAAACCTCATGCTTCTCTGAAATTATTCTCATGCACTGAAATTTTCCCACCTGGCAACACTGCTTGATGCGAACACGCTGTGGTGGAAATATGCGTGTAGCATGACACAAATACACGCAAGCGGCAAAACACAATTCACTATCAAGTCCTCACTTTCCAAATCTGTATACAATCCTTGAAGTTTCCGAAGTAATTGAAGTTTATTCAACCTGCACATCGCCGGGCCACTGTTGTCCCTAGATAGAATATTTAGATTTAGTAGGTTAAAATCGGCTAGCAATTATGCCGTTTTGTTTTTAAGAAAATATAACCATCTTGTAGAAGGACATTTTTAGTATCCAAAATCGACTTGTACAACTTTTTTTAGTAGGGCCGCATTTTATAAAAATAAAATCAAATTATCGATGCTTGGGACATTATTTGACGATTTTTACGTTTTTCGTTACATCGCGCTTGTAAATCAACGATTTTACTTATGTTCCTAGTTTTTTTACAGCTTATATAAAAAACTACAGTACTTCTCACGGTAGACACCAATAAATAAAAACAGTATGTATAAAAACGACAACTAGGTTTAGCGTCGGCATTTCCTTTATTAAACATGGGCGGACATAAAAATGCTGAAATGTTGTACCATTCGTTGTCTAAATAAGTGTTATGAGCCGAGCGCAAAATATCGGTTTGTTTCAAGCGCGCGACGGACTCTAAACTAGTCTATTAATAACAGTTGCGGCAAAAGTAGTTGAATTTGCTGTATAAAAATCGACGTTATAAAATATTATTCATTTCTTTCCTTGAGTATTTCTTTCCATTTTTTGCCCGGTCGCAGATTGCCGCCTTATCAGGTTTTACAGTGGACCAGATTTCAGTGCCGTGCAGAAGTGTATTTTTAAATCATTCTTGAACTGCCTTTTATGATTATTTCTTTACAAAATTGTATTTGTAAGTCCCCTGTACACTTAGATTTTTTTAGATAAGCTCTGGGTCACTTTGTATTTAATAGTGGAGGCAATAAATCATCACAAATATAAATAGTATGTACTGACCCTAATTTAAACATCAATATGCATATTGCCAGTACCTAAGTTATCTGCACAACATTTTACCACTACCAGTTTCTTTGAATTTTTAAATTAAAATGGTACAACTACAGGGTATATAACGACAAACGGTAACATTTTCTTCACATTGCAAGTGATTCAAAGCTTATGACCATTACTTAAGACTTACTCTATTTTTATCGGATGGATGCATACGCATTTCTAGGTCACCGCAAAGGTCCAAATTTTGTTCAAAGTGCCGACAGCTAAGTGAAATTGCTGGTCTATCTATGCTGTGGCAATAACACATTCGTTTAGTGTTCTAACAAAATCATTATGTTTAAGTTGGAAGTCCTGGAAGCTTGTTACATCGTCGCTGTTATACCCTACATATAAAGAAAATGAAACACACGCACAATATATTTTCTATATTACATGAAATATGGACACATTTACACTAGGTCTAAATTTTGGTATACCACAATTAAAACTACTCATAACAGTATTCCTCTTTGACAGAACTCTTATGAGTCGTGACATGATACCTAAGGTTATCCTTCCTGTTGAACATTTTTCCACAGGTACCGCATTGGAAATTTTGCACATTCGCGTGTTGTCTTGAAACGTGAACCATTAATGAATTCTTGGTCTTGAAAATATTTTGACAAACGGAACAAGGATATTCACCTGAAAATTATTTTTGTATGTTAAGTATCTATCGTTCAATATCAGTCAGATCATGTGTGACAAACTACATTGCGTTTCTTCAGTAGACGTTAAAAATCCAGGAGTGTATTCTGTTACCAAAAATAAGAGTTTTTTATTATATAAATGTCCAGTTACAACGTATCAAAAATTGAAAAAAATTAGGTTTTAATTTTTGATTTCTAAAATGCTTGAGAGAATTTAGTCAAATTCGGGGTACATATTATTTAGTATGACAGTAGATATGAAACAAAAATCCAGCTTTAGAAATGAGGTGTGACTATCATTGCTTATTTGGCAAAAAAATATACTACTATGATTTAATCTGAAAAATGCTGCGAATGGCCACCTTCCGCCAAAATAGGTACATACATCAGATCTTTTTGAAATTGCAGCTCGATACGTGCGCGTTGTTGGCGTAAGTGCTCCTAAGAATTAATGTGAACCTTGTGACATCTTGAGATGTCCCCAAACAAAAAAATCAATAGGGTTTATATCGGGTGATCTGGGTGGCCAAGGTAGACCTAATTTTTGAGTGGCTCGTCCAATCGCGTTATTACCGAATCCTTAATTTTAAAATTCACGAGTATTCATTCACATTAAAATGTTGTCTTAGCGCATAGGAAACATCGTGAAGTAGTTAAGGCAAAATGTTTTCAAGAAAATGTCTGTAGGAGACACCGGTTCTTGGTAAAAAGTAAGGCCCAACAGAAAAATTTCCAATAACACCCACCCATACATTCAAAGAAAACTAATGTTGAAGTCGAGATTCAATCATGTCGTCAAAGTTTTTATCAAACCAAACATGTTTATTGTGGAAGATTATTATAGCATCTCTGGAAAAATTAGCTTCGTCGGTATAGCGGTCAACATTTTGTTAATTTTTTCAGTAGCAAAATTGTAGCCGAGCGGTAATTCTTGCAGCAGTAAGACTTGAAGTCTTTGTACGTGATGCGGATACAACTGTTGATGCTTCAGAATGGACCAATTACTACTACTTACTATCATACTAAATATGTCCACCGAATTCAGTTAAATTATATCAAGAGGTTTAGAAGTTTAAAACTGATTTTGTGTTTAAATTTTTGACACGCTGTAGCTGGACAATGGCTGACCTAAGACCTCACATTTAAATAATAAGAAAAACCCTTATTTTTAGCGGCCACAGAATATGCTTCTCGATTTTTGACCTCTTCTTAAGAAAGACCCTGTTTATCTAACTAGAGAAGCTGTTATATCCAGAGGACAGAAAGGTACACTTCTCCTGTAAAATATAAAAACGAGGATTTTGTTTCATCAAACGGATAATAGCTAATGTGTACAATAAACGATTCCATGAAGCAATTAATAATACAATGTGATTGAGTCATAATGGCATTAATTTTAACCACGTATTCATAAGGCATAATTAAGACAAAAAGAATTGTTTATTCAAATCTATTCTCGTCAATCGCATCTCCTCTATTTATTTCTAGCAAATTTAGAGGTCACAAGTCTATTTACTCCTGTTGAGTACACAGTAAAAACTAGGTTAATGACCTAATAATACGGTAAGTCAAGATACACTCTCGATATACCATTTATGAGCAACAGATCTGAGGCGTGCCGGATTGTTTATCATTAAATGTGAATATTGCTTTTTATCTCACTATTTATTTAATAATATGTAAATGTTTTACTACTTAATGCGTTGGCGTTTTGTAACTTCAATAATAATAATCAAAAAGAATTTGCAAGACATTAAATTTAAATCTTGATTTAGTTACTGCAGGTATGATCTATTAATTTTTTGACACATGACTACAGATTGCTCAATAAAAATAGTTTATTTCCACGTCTATTACCCATAAGTTCAGAAACATCCTGTACAATATAACGTTGGCAACCTACCTGGTTGTTCTTTTCGAATATGCTGTCGCCTCATATGGTTGGTTAAGGATCCTGGAGTTTTGTATGTTTTAAAACATATATTGCAAACAGTGTTATATCGTGAGCGTTCTGAAATACAAGAATTTTGTGTAAAATTATTTTAATAATTATTTAATTCAACAACACTACGCGTAATGCCAACTTTTACAAATCTACAGCATAACAGTCAGTTGCTATGGATAAAAGAAAATCTAAAAAAAAAATTGAAAAATTTAATAGTGCGATACAAGATATGGAAGATAATAAATAGCCAGGCACGTATTATTATCATCACCATCGTCACCTAAGTTATATCTATTGAATTCAGTACTGGCATATTGTATGGCTTAATCTTGATCTTGTCGTGGTATCGCAAGACAAGATAATATTAAAAAAAAACATGTGAGGCAAGACATGAAAGATTGGTATGGCAAGAAGTCTTGCACGTAAAAGAAGGGGAATGTTTTCTGAAAAAATAAACTCTCATAAGTCTATCATGGCCAACATATAAAGGGTCTACATCTAGTGCCCACAATACGGCCACAATGTAGAAAGCGATCCATTATTATGTGTGGGCTTTTCTCTGTATTGTGACCATATCTAGACCCAATGTGGAGTAGGCAGTGACTAATAGATATAGACACATCTTGCGCGTAGTATTGACATGTTGTACTAAAATAAACTTTCAGATATAAAATCACTTGTACTATTACTGTTATTTTGGGCATTGTCAAAAATATGTCAACAACAGTGTCAACAACAATTTATTAAAAATAAGTGGATAATGATTATAAAACATCTAACTAATCGTCTTTTTATGCATTCTAAAGATATGATCGTCAAGGTAATTCTTCTGAAAGGCAGCATACGGACAATAAGGGCATTTGAAACATCTACCACGATTGCATTCGTATTTTTCATGCTTCATCAGGTTTCCAGAGTAAGCGTAACTTTTGTTACATGTAATACATCTGTATTTCTTAGCACCTAAAAATAAACCCTTTTAGAATTGGTACAATAACTGAACAGTAATAGAATCATATAATATAAATGCTCTTGTTGAGACATGTCATACGGAACGTCTTCTTTGAGTCACTGACTCGTCCATAGTGAACAATGGATGTAAAACTACGATTTCCTAGATGCAAGGGTTCTTACATACAAAAAAGTCACTTCTTGTATTCAGACACATCTGAAAACGTTTAACCCAACTAGCACCAAAGTGACACTAACTGAGACTGGAATCATGAAAAAGCAACTATCACGTAACCACAACCAAATTTGCTACTTTGTTGTATAAATAACTTCATACAACAAAGTTATTTCAACTACTTTTGGTCACTTTATAGTTATGTGTGTACATTTTACCACATGGTTTCCCAAAATTGAAAAGTTTCATGCTGTCGTCATGTAATCGTGTAATATCTGTATCTATTCGATCATGTCACGTGGATTTACTTTCCGTCTTTGTGAATATTATATTTTTATAAGTATTAGGCTAATGCTAAGTATAGACAAAAAAATATGTGGACCAAAACATGTAACAGGAGTAACAAGTAAAGTCACAAAGAAAAATAATAGAAATAATGATTCAGGGATAAGTATTCAACTACGACTACAAGATAAAAATCAAGGAGTGTGTTCAGTCCGACGTGCCGCGTTCAGAATGAACAACAGGAAGAACGTTACTAAAAAATGGTAGTGGGAACTTTAGAGCTACTTTAAAATAACGTTACAACCTTGATTCGATACTTTGTAGTGAACATTACTTGAAAGTTACATATTAGCATTTGGTTCCTTAAAGCAGACGACTTCAAAGTAAGATTTGGGAAAAGCGCCATTTTGACAGGCAAGCTTTAGGCTCATTATTTATTTATTACTTTTATATATTTGTATTTATTGCAATAAAATATCCAACGGGAGAAATCCATTTACAGGATAAGTTGACTGTCAAAAAAAAGAAAGTAAATACAAACATGAATACAAAATCATAGTAAAACACTCAAATGTAAATACAAAAAGAAAAAAATAGTACAAATAAAATTAGAGAAGAAAAATATGCACCAGTACAATAAATTCAAAAATAAAAAAAATTAAAAATAGCACATAGGTTCACCAAAAAGCTGCTTTATATTACGAAGTGTACATGATAAAATATTTAAATTACTTTCTACTTCATGATAGTTACTTAAAATTTAGTGCAATGGAAATTTAACTAACAATGATAAATAAACTGTTGAATCGACTCTTAGATCTCCACACTCTAAAATTAATGCAAGTAAGTTTTATATATCTTTCGGATCTCGAGCTTTGCGCTCTGCGGCAACATTCGCAGCATAGCAGCGAGATATATTTTGTGGCAGGAGATTCGAGTAGAGTCAAGGGCATGTGACGTGTTCATAAATTTAGTTTTCTGCTATCGCTTTTATTATTTCCAAGAATAGTCTTATTATACAATTAAAATAACAATAAATGTTTCACATATTTTCAGAGTATTCATGCCGGATAAAGCTCAGCGCACGCGAGCAGCTAATAACCTCTATGTTCCATTTTTTTTAAACAAAACTAGCATTATTGAAAATACGTACGCACATTTAATGCACCTCGTGGTGTTTACGTATTTATAGAAAAATTCCTACAAAAATACTCATACTTGCTTTGACAGTTTCTGTCACTTTACGTTTTGACGTCTATCCATGCGGTTGTTGCGTGTGTAAATTGGACTTAAAGCTATTCACATTTTGCATGACAAAATAAAAATTCTTCGTGACTCTTTTTTATCAGAATGTGTAATTAAGGATATTTGAATTTAAATACAAACTTTACTGTGGTTAACCACCGAAAAATCTAAATTAAATCGATTTTCTGCAAAACTGAAAACCCCGTATAAAAACTAATGCTTTCATCGAATTCTACGCGCCATCTAGTGCCTGTATACCAAGTTTCGTCGCACTGGCTGCAATAGTAGCTGAGAAATTCGCGCTGAAAGTCTTAGAGGGAACACACGGCAGAAGGCAGCTAACCTTTAGGGTATATCGTTAATATATATTACAAATAAAAGAGGACCCAATATAGAGCCTTGGGGAACGCCAGACGTTTGAGAAGTAAACGATTACGATTATTATAAAATATTAACCTTCACTTCAAAAATAAAGCATTTGTCGTTATTTCTGCATTAAATCATTTCCAACGAACAATAAACAATAGCTTTCATCTTCTGGAGTACGAAATTCGCACATAATGTTATTAGATATTTTAGACAGCATTTTAATTGGAAGTTTTATCACTATGTTTGTCAATAAAATATCATTTGTTTTAATTTTGGAGTTGAACCCACCGCACAATAATATTTATTTCGAAGTACCTACATGTACCTCATTTGCGTAATACGTACTGCACTTGTAAATGTGTGGTCCAACAGCTACTTGATTCAGAGTTAAGGAAATGGAGGTGGAATAAGTAGAAAGAAATGAAATGTAACAATAGCTGTTAGACAAAGCAGGCAACATACTAATATAAAAGAGTGGTGGGAGAGTGTGGAAATTCCTGTTTTAGCGTCGCAACGTCATCTCGACGGAACCACAACGTCGCTGGAACGTGACAGACACCAAAAAGTTCCATAAACGATGCCGAAACGTAGCAAGCATCAAAAACTTATACCCCATTTTTATCGTAAGCACGTTACAACGGCTAATGGTGCTAGATGGGAATATACAGGGTGTTAAGGTGGCGACTCAATCACATTTCGCACATAAAATAAAGCTTCATAAAGTTATTTTCATACAAAACTTCCATCTATTTCAACATTTTATGTGAACAGAATGCACGGAAAGTTTTGCCTTGATTTCAAGTATTTAAAAGTTTCTAATTTCTAACTACATAAGATGACTTTCTGCGTCAAAAATATTATTTTCAAGTATCTTTTCAGCCAATGACAACGATAAAGCATCGTCAATATTGCCAACTGTAAATACTACAGTGAAAAATACTATGTGAATGACACAAAATATTTTTATAGATCTATTTGTATTAAGATACTACTACTACTGCGAATTAGTTTTGATAAGAATATAGTTACTAAAATATAAATGTAATAAAATAGAAATCAATATACTGACAAGCAATCGAAAATAACGGGTATTAAAAACAAAAACACTATTTAAAAAAATATTTATTAAAAATTACCACTACCTGCAAGCAACATTATTGTTCGTACAACTCAACAAAACTCTAATACTAAAGGAAATAAAAAGTAACTTGTGTAAACCTATTGAATCACTGGCTGATATGTGTAAAGGAACTGTAAATCTATTTTAAGTAATGGTAAAAAAAATCACAATATTCAGAATGAGTATTACAGGCATATTAACCTAGTTGACTGGGAATTTTTTAGATGTATTTCTACTTCTCCCTATACCTTAAATAAACGAATAATCATATAAACTAACTATAAAGCATATCACCTTGCCTAATTTGCTGAAAGCACATTTTTATATATAAAACAAGCCCATAATAGTTTTATTACAAAACTTACTTTAAAAAAATATATACCTAAAGTACCTACGTATATTTCCTATAGCGCATTTTTTTGTATAAAAGTTGATAAAAAATACATTTTTCCGCAAAACGAGTTGGTAACTCATGTTGGTATAACATTGGTCAATTATGAAAATATAAGTTCTTTAAACAAACTTATGTTCAGATTTTAATATCACACTTTTTTATGATTTTTTAAATATTTTACTATCACTAGAATATAAAAAATATATATAAGCATAACAGCAACAATCAATGATACAATTAAGATCATATATTGCTAAATAAACTATATATAGCGTTTCTTATTTAAAAGAAATAATAAGTGGACTGTAATTTCAAAATTAAAATTACCTCTAAGAGTTCTGCAATATGCAGATAAATAAAAAAATTGATTCCACTATATTATTCATTCACTCACAACGGTTATAATAAAATTCCTATACATTAACACACGGATTTATAAACAGTGCGTTCAAACTTGAACAATGACTGCAAATCAATCATAGTTATGTTAGTTATGGACTTCTAGCTTGATCATTATAATTCTTTTTCTAAGGGCATCTAAGAAGGTAATATTTTCATTGAAATCACAGAAATCAATCAAATTTGGACACACTGTGTCATTATACCAAGAAATTAGCTTGTGTTGTGTGATTACAAGTAGAATAATATACACTAGATTTTACAGCACTGGGACAAATAATAATTTGCAACAATTGCAATCACTTTTTCGTAACATAACCGTTACTTAATATATAATTCAATAACTCTATTCATTATTAAGGAATATTTTACAAAATCTTTAAATATGCGCAGTATATACTCCCAATACCAATTAAAACGTATTTGAAATTATATTTCACTGTCCTATAATTAAGTTTTAAGCGAAGCTTCAATTATTACTGCGATTTTTTAGTACCTGCTTAGATAAGTTTAATTACATATACTGTTTTTCATCAGTAATACATTTATGTCACCCTCCATTCATAACATATACTAAAAATATAACGCTGAATTTTATATGAGATGGGTATACTATGTGTGAATAATGTCTATTATTGAGCTTGGAGGAATACTATGTGTTTGTCTTTTTAAATGTTGAGATATACTGAAAACTCCTGAAATATGGCAGTGAAGTAAATATCTAGCCTGCGTTTGCTAGACATGAGGTAATGTAACGATTAGACAGACATTTTCAAATGGCCGTTTAGATGTAGGAACTATTAAAAAACTGCAGCTAAAAGGATATATCCTAATGAACATTAACTGATTAGACCAAAGTCTTAGTGGCAGTGTACAGATTCTAATTCAATATACTGAAAATATGTTCCATAAAAAGTTAGACTGTTGAATAAAATAGTACATTCTGCAAAACATTAATGGAAACATTTTTACCACACGTTAGTTGTAGTTAAGCTGGCTTAAACAAATCGTTTTGAATGAGACCAACTTTGAAAATATTTGTTTGCTACTCTGTTGCTGAATTCCGCTGGTAAAATTTATAAAACTGTTTGTGGTAATAATAAGGCTTCTTCTGGCTACTAACTTCACAACTATAATCGTTCTGTTCCATTATAAAGTAAAAAGAAGTTGTGAATTAAAATGGAAAAGAAGCATTACCCTAACCCTAACCCTAATATAGCTATGTTTGAGCTGTTTGTTCAAAAATGACCCAATATAGGCCATTAAAAGAAATGTTATAATAATAAGTAATGGATTTTTTGTTAATCCTGAGAAGAACTTAAATCTTGAGCAAGACTTTCAGAAGATTGCTCCTCTTCAACGTTTTTGACGCTACTCGGACACTCCTTTGTTATCAGAGCGGTTTTCGTTCGAGGCTTAACAGTGGAACAAGGGCCTTCTTTACTATCATCTTCCAATGGTTCGCTCTTAACAGCAGAAATGTCGAGTTCCCTATGCATGCGCTCTAAGTGTCTAGCCATATGCATCTTCTGCTTGGCCTTGTAAGAACAGTAGGGGCACTTAAATTGGGGCTCTTTGCCGCATTCCCACTTCTGATGGTTCCTCAAAGAACTCTTGAGCTTGTATGTTCTACCACAGTCTCCGCAAACGAAGCCACCTCCTTCAGTGCTTGATCTACTTCTGGATTTGGGAATGGAGGGGAGGTCCAAAGAACATGCTGAGGTGTTGATGCTTTGCAACATTGAATTCTTCATATTTTCTCTCATCAACATCATCGGCAACAAGAGGTGGGAGGGCCAGCGATCCCACGAGCGAGACACACTCAGGTCTTCCACTGGAAGAGAGAAAAATATTAGTGGGGGGATTGCGCTTGGAGCGGGAAGAGAGGCAGTATAGTTTGTACAAAACAGGCAAAAAATATTAAAAATCGGAAATAAAATCAAAAGGTTTTATTGAGAAGCGCACCTTCACCAATTATATACAACACAAAAAGTGATGTTGAAAAAAAAGACTAGTAAAAATAATAAATAATAAACACAAAACAAAAACTAAAAAAATAATATTATATTACGCGTTAATAACTGTTAATGCGCAAAAACATACAATATGCAATCTTGGCACCAAGAGTTCAAATACTGTAAATACAGAGTGTTCCACCGGGAATTGTGTGGATTGTTATATGGGTTATATAGGGTGACCCATTTAAAATACCGAAGTTTCGACTTTCGGTATGAACGGTAGATATTTTAGTTGCGTTAGCTCCAGAGACTTTGCCATGTCGCCAAATTTTGAAATTTTCAGGATTTTTCCAGATAGCAATCGACGCAGGTCCCGTTGGGACACCCTGTATTAAAATTACTACAAAATGGGAGTAAATTTAAAACATATGCCAATCAGACTAGGTGTGTTGATACTCTGACAACTATTATTTTTGGACAAAAAAGTATTGAATGTAAAAGTTATAAACATTTTTCTATAGCGTCAACATTTTCGCTAAAACCAAATAAATGAACACTTAAGAAAGCTCTATAAATGATACCGCAGGAAACAACTACTCCGCGGGCTAATGCCCCGACCGGCATTGAATTGCACCTGCAGTATCTGTGTGAAACAGCCTGGCTGTTTCACACAGATACTGCAGGTATAATTCAATGCCGGTCGGGGCATTAGCCCGCGGAGTAGTTTGTTGTTTTCTGCAGTATCATGGCTCATCGTCCGGAGCGAGAGGTCTGCGGTTAATTACCTACGGTATTGTAGGTCGGTTTCTGCTAGTCGAGCCGCTTAGGTCGAGCAGGAAGTAGTAGACCAGTTACATCTCACTAAAGAAAGCTGCACAGATTGAATTTCTGGTTATGGGTGCAATAGTTTGAGATATATTACTTGTAGTAAAGGTGGTATGCCCAAAAGTATGATATATTATGCAAATAATTAATTTATTCTTTGAGGCTATTTATTTGTGGTATAATTCTAGTTTTTCCTTTTTATTTTATTGCTACTTGATACAACTGTAGCCAACAATGATCAATGTTTACTGAATAGTTTTCCACAATCTCTTTTAATTTTTGGTTGTATTATCTTCCTTCTCTAAAATCGTTGCCGAACCCTGTTGATTCAAATGACCGTTTTGCTCAGCGCGTTCCAGAAATATTAAGAAGAGTGGGTAACATGTTTGATATTAGAACAGTTGTGCAGACAATTAATACTTTACTTAGTACTTTAATTTCAATTTTTGAGAACAAAAACAGACAGTTTTTCAAATGGTTAAAAAATACGGGATAGTAATGTGATTTGTGTTATTTTTTACTTTTCTGCTTTTTCAGTGTGACATTTTTTGGTTAGGCAAACTTAGTTTCAAAAATAATCCTTGGGTGATCCTTTTGGTGCAAGGGTTGATTCAATTAGTGTTTAATTTTTCAGAAGTATGGCAAAATACCCAATTAAACCAAGGAAAAAATAATTTGTTTGACCTCATATAAAATTCTAGCAGTTAGGAAAAGTAATAAGGATTTTAAATTTAAAATTTGGATTTTTTTTTGTCTACAAAAATAATAGTTGTTTGGGCACCTATACAGGGTATATATTACTGCCTTTTGACTGTAGTGGTATCTCGAATATTACTCGTTAAAGGAAACAGCAATTATAGATCTGAATCATGATTATTATAAATGACGTTATAAAAAATATGTCCCATATGTATGGTTTTCTAATGAATCACACTGTATATTTTTCCTTATTTGAAATCTACTGATCTTTATGATTTCAAACATATACATATGTTATACATATACATTTAAGACTAGCTTCTTAGGACGAAAATAAGGTGAATTAAATCAACTTACCTTACTATAACTTTTTCCTTCTTTAAGAAGTTATAGGTCTGGGAACAATTTACAAGAAATTCATAAAGATAACTACATTTTCTATGTGCCATTTTATTTTCTTCGAGAAGTTGCAAACAGGCAAGTATCTGATGTCAGAAATATATTTACTTTTGGAACTATATTTGTTTTCTTCAACAAATAATCGAGAAAATTCTACAGTCAAAATATAATAGTTTACACATATTCATCATTGACGAAAAATATATTCTCCAATATACAGGGTGTTGCAAATTAGTAGGTCAAGTCGTTAACCACACCTTAGACTAAAATAATGGGATTTTTCTTATACCACTTTCCATTTTGGAGCTCTATTTTCAAAATACATGGTATTCATTTTTAAAAAATGATTTTTGTTGAGAGCTTCACCCATTTTAGAGATATTTATCTGAAATTTGTTATATATTTTCGTCTTAAGTCAACACACCCGTGCAATTTTGGTCTAAAATATCAAAGCATGAACGGAGAAAAGTGTGGTTGTAATACACTCGGACCCAGAATATATCCAAAAAAGTTGCAATATCTCGTAAACCGAGCCTCAAATCAAAACCTTATAGCAGCGAAAAAAATTGGATAAAACACGCTCTATCTAGAAAAATATTCTGAAACCATAGGCGTACTCAAAATCGAGGGGGGTCCGTGGATACTACAACCCCCATTTTCTTCGTTCATGCTTTGATATTTTAGAACAAAATTACCCAGTGTGCCGACTTAAGATTAAAAAAAAAACAAAAAAAAAAGTTCTTAAAAAAAATAAAAAAAAAGTTCTTAAAAATTTGTTCTTCCTTTTGAGTGTGACGCGGTTTCTCGACCAACATCCCATCCCAATGTGTCTAACGGGCGCAAGGAAGTATAACTTCAAATATGTGCCCAATTTCAAACAAATGGCTGTAAAACCATCGAAGCTATCAGTTTTATTTATTTTGACACCTTGTATTTTGAAAATAGAGCTGCAAAATGAAAAATACTATAAGAAAAGCCCCACTATTTTGGCCCAAAGAATGTGAGGTTAACGGCTTGACCTAGATACTAATTTGGAACACCTTGTATAATTATATATATACCTAAATAATTTCGTTTGTAGAATATAGTTAATCATTATTTCGAACTTGGTTAAGTTTGAATAAGATTCAAACTTTTGGTGTAAAAAAGTAAGCTTGGTATTAAAATGCAACACAAGCGAAAATAAATGTAATATAAAAAATAAATATTAAAAATTATAAATCATTCAGAACACAAAAAAGGACAGAAACAGCTAATATATACCTCATCTGTTACTTTCTTCTTCTTTCACATATACTCAGAAATATGCAATTTACTTAAAACCTAAAATAAATTTTATTATTATAACAATTACTTGTGAGAAATAAATTGTGATGTTTTTTTTGGGTGCATAACTACAGATATATAAACAACAAATCCGATACTGTCTAATTGATTTCTTCTTCTTTAAGGAACAAGTCGGGATTGTTTTCCTCCAAAATACCAATTTTGTCTTTGTGCTGTCGCTTGATGTGCCTGATCCTGTGCGCCTTCCTCTTACACTTCTGAGGGCAAAAAGGGCACTGAAATTGAGGTTCCTTGCCGCATTCGTACGTCAAATGCCTTTGTAGAGAATCCTTCCTTATGTAACTGCGACTGCACTGATTGCAGACAAAGTTTCCCCGGATTCTGCGGCATTTCTTTTTCGGCTTGGCCAGTTCTTTAGCCAAAGCCAGCCACGGGTTCAGTATCTTATTTTGCTCTTCCATTAGTTCGATCTTTACCGGCAAAGCTGTAAAATGGGTGCTATTAGAATCGTTATTTATTTAAAGTGTAGTTATTGTAAAAATATGTACACTACTTAACCCTACTAAAACCAACAAGTTATTAATAAAATCACATCTGCATTTTTTCGGTAAGGATAATCATCACTAAAACATCACCACTGTTGTCCTGTTGAAGTGCCTGTCAGCTTGGGAATTCCTGGGAATTTTGCAATGAAAAGTTTTTATACTGGGTAAATTAACAAGAAACATACCGTATATTGGGAATTAAATATTGCCCCTTTTAAAATTAAAATCTATTCGAGTTTTATTGTGAAGATCATTACAGTGGCCAATTTGAAATATTTAATATACAGGATTATTCTTTAAGTATCATTTTGCAGGTTTGCCCTAAGTTTCTTAAGCCCACCTTTTAATTTGAAAAAAAATAGTTTTACAAAACAACCGCCTTCAAAAATTTATTTTCCCGAGCAATTGTTTCTTTACCGCGTTATATACAGGGTTAACTATGACTAAGTACTAATATTTTAAGAGAGAATAGAGAAAATTAAGAATTAACGAAATCACCCTTCAGAAAAATTCCAAACTTATTTATAAAGCAAAAAAATGTTTTTTTGAAATTATATTAAATCCTTATTCATAAAGAATACAGGCCTGTATAATATAAGTTGCCGCACCATGTATATAGATATTTCCAAAAATCATATTAGGCAATTTTTTTTTTAAATAAAAATCTTGCAATGTAGCAATTTTCCAAATAGTTTAAAAGTCTTAAATCCCAAATTTAACTGATCTCATTTCTTATACTTACCCAGAACTCTCTTACAATGCCTTGAAATTACTGTTATTGGAAAATATTTGTACCAGTATGGTTATCTAGTAGGCCTCGGAATCATCTAATGATTAAAATAGATATAATATAAAATACAAAATAAAAAAATATTTGAACAAACTAACGTTACATACATTATACATATAAAAAAATACAAGATAAACTATAAGCAGTAATACAAAATAATTATTACAATTATTACAAGCACTGAAAGCATCGATTCAGTAATATATTTGTCCTTGCTAAATCTGTACAAAATACATTAGAATTTCTTGAATCCAATCTAAGAATACGGAACTGTACTTTCTCAAGTAAATATGGGCATATTATAGAATTATTTTTGATAAATTATAAAGACAATATATACATCTCTGGCCTTTTAAATGTAAAAAAATATATGTTTTGCCCACGTTCAATGAGGCATATATATTTAGAATACTACGGTATCAAATTAAAGCACCGTATTCCAAACTTGAACGTACTAAACTAATAAATAATGACACAAGAACATCTATATTTATAAAATCTCTACCATTTCCCACCGTTCTATTGGCAGAAGCCACAATTCTCTCTATGTGGTAACGGAAGAAAGCTTTGAGTCAAACACCACGCCCAAATTTTTTATTTCATACATCTACTTGTATTACAATTGTCAGTTATATAAGGAAAAATCATGCCAAAGCATTTTCAACATTTAACTTCAGGCAATTTTGTATACACCACTCTATTTTGTCAAAGTCCTCATAAAGCGCTAAATAATCCCGATCACTATCTACGATAGAATATATTTGTGGATCATCCGCATATAGCAACTTATAGCATTCAATTATTCTCGTCAAATCATTTATGTAGAGTAAAAACAAGAGCGGACCTAAATTAGAACCCTGAGGCACTCCAGAAGTAGATAAAAAACAATTAAATTTATAACCTTCCTGTTCGACAGACACAATAGAGTAAAATGTCAAATTTGACAGCACCGTCAAAATTGTATAAATTCTAAAACTAAGCATGTCTAATTCCAATTTTAATAGAAGTTGCCAAGGTCACGGTTTAGAAATTATGACTGAAATTCAAAATTTAACTTCTTACTTGGAAGCCCTGTGGTACATCTTAAAGTACCAATCCTATTAAGAGAGTCCACCACAGCCTCTCGTGTCACTCACTACCCACCCAAATTATACAAAACCAGCAACTTAAGACCACACCTAGCGGGTCTACCATTTTATGGTCCTTCGAGCCGGATAGTGAGTGATAATAATTAGAATATAAAAAAGGGGTAAATCATAAAACAAAAAGTTTAAGGTTAAAGGTGCTAGTTAGTGTATCTTCAGAAGTGCAAGGTTAGTGTACCTTCAGAAGTGCAAACAGCAGCATACAAAGGAGGACTCAATACCTACGTGGAGGCCACATCACAAAGAAATAAGCCGCAAATTGATTGGATACCTGGAGACAAGGCGGAAAGGTAGCAGCTGATCACCACTTCGCGTAAAAGGTCAGTCCCTTCTCACCTTATCCTTATCTATTTTGAATTAAGATATACATTTCCTTAAGTCACAAATTAATCATAAAAATGGGGAAAAAGGAGCAGGAAGAATTAACCAGTTATATTCGCGAAAGAAATCAAATTGTTGATAGGTTAACTCGTATTAAGGGTTTTATTACAAATTTTAAAAAGGAAAGGGATGATCTTGATTTAGTTGAGGCTAGATATACAATAGCTCTAAATACATTCGAGGCATATTCAACTGCACAAGCAGAAATAGACTCCAGAATTGCGGAGGAGTTTTATGAAGAAGAGAAAATAAACGACTTGATTTTGAAGAATTATATTATGAAGTTATTATGAAAACGAAAAACTTTTAACAAGTCGTATAAATAATGAAAATGATAAACGGGTCACAGTAAATAACTCGGAGACAACTTCAAACAATACTAAAATTAATTTACCATTCATAGCACTACCGGAATTTAACGGAGAATTTGCAGAGTGGATAAATTTTCGGGATACGTTTACTTCCGTAATACATGAAAATAAAAACTTAGCTGATATCGAAAAATTGCACTATTTACGGTCAGCGCTAAAGGGGGACGCATTAAGAGCTATAGAATCTTTAACTAATTCAAATTCAAATTACGTTCCCGCATGGGACTTACTAAAAAAACGGTTTGAAAAGAAACGGCTCATTGTTCAATCCCATATTAGAAATTTAATAAATCTGACTAGCTTGAATAAAGGCAATAAGGACTCACTGAGACCCTTTATTGATGCAATATCGGCTAATACAGAGGTTCTGAAGGTATTTAAAATAAATTTAGATGATGCTTTATTAGTTACATTATTAGCGGATAAACTAGATTTTCAAACAAGTAAAGAGTGGCAATCTTCTCTAAAACAGGAATTTCCCACCTTTGCACAATTCAAGGAATCTAGAATCAAAATGTGAGAATCTCGAATCAATTAGTCAATCGTATGTAGAGTCAGATAAATTTAGATATCAGTTCAAACAAAAATCTAATATAAAGTTCAATAAAAATGCGTCAGCTGCGCATTTTACGACAAAACAGCCTTCAAAATATGTTTGCATGCTGTGTAAGAAAACTAACCATTTAATTTATCAATGCACAAGGTTTTTGCAGTTAAACATTAATAATCGCATACAAGAGGTACTTAAATTAAACCTCTGTCAAAACTGCTTAAAATCTGGACACAATTCTGAAAATTGTAAGTCAACCATAAAGTGTAGGGAATGTGAAGAAAAACATAACTCTTTGTTGCATATAGCAATATCCTCAGAAATGGTTACATCTACAAGCAGTAATATATCAAACACTATTTCAAATGTCTGTCATTCAGAGACGTTATTGTCAACTGCCATTGTTAAAATTAGAGACCATTTCGGACAGTTTCAAGTGTGCAGGGCTCTACTCGATGGGGGTTCTCAATCCAATTTTATTACGACCGAACTTTGCGCCAGATTAAAACTAACAACATCAAAAATAAATCATAAGATATATGGCATAAGTATGACAACGGCAAACAGTGTATCAAAATCTACACAAGTAGAAATCAAATCGAAATTTGAAAATTATTCTGCTCGAATTCAATGTTTAGTGCTATCTAACATAACTCAAAATTTACCGTTGACGACGTTTTCAAAACAGAATTTAAATATTCCAAGCAATATAAAATTGGCGGATGAAACTTTTAATGTAAGCAATAAAATAGATTTACTTTTGGGAAATCAGTTATTTTTTGAATTATTAAGAAATGGAAACATTCAACTCAAACCCCACAATCTTTATTTACAAAATACAGTTTTGGGATGGATTATTGGGGGTAATATAAATTTAGAAATTTCTAATTTATTGTTTTGCAACCTGACTACTACCGAGGACAAAAGGGATGTAGACCTTAAAAAGATAATAAACAAATTCTGGGAAGTAGAAGGTTCGCTCGATATTTATGACAATAATGCAGAGGATAAGCCGTGGGAAAGACATTTCACAGATACTGTTCGCAGAACAAACGATGGGCGTTTTATTGTTTCGTTACCACTTAAAAATAGTGGCATTAACTTAGGCGACTCATTTCACGTAGCGAAAAACAGATTCCTTTCGTTCGAACGCAAATTTAAGAAAAATGCAGAACTATGCAAACAGTATGTCGAATTTATGCGGGAATATGAAGCGCTAGGACATATGGCGGTTATTTCAGATAATAATGATCAAGCTAAACGCTCATATTATATACCCCATCACGCAGTATATAAAGATTCAAAGATTAGAGTCGTATTTGATGCCAGTTGTAAATCGTCTAATAGTTACAGTTTAAATGATAACTTATATGCGGGGAAGTTTTACAAGATGACTTATTTTCGATTTTAACTCGGTTTAGAACCCATACTATTGTTATTAAGGCGGATATTCGAAAAATGTACAGGCAAATATTAGTAAATGAACAAGATACTGGATTACAAAAAATAATATGGAGGGAAAATCCAAACGACGAGTTAAAAACATATAAATTATTAACGGTAACGTACGGCGTGACAAGTTCACCTTTTTTAGCAGTTCGTTGTCTCCAGCAATTAGCAAATGAATTTTCAGAGACTTATCCAAGGGCATCTCAAGTTATTTTGAAGGATTTTTATATGGATGATGTACTTACAGGGTGTAATTCAGTTCAAGAAGCAAGGACACTGAAGGAACAGTTAATTAGTATTTTCAGTAGCGCCGGATTCGAACTTGCAAAGTGGGCATCCAACGCAGAAGATGTTTTAGAAATTAAATCTGTACAACCGGATAATTATATAGAAAATCTTATATTAAGTAATAATATAGAAAATAAAATTCTTGGCATTGGCTGGGACTACAGTAACGATTCATTAAATTATAAAGTCGAAAGGTTTGATTGCAATAAAAAACTAACAAAAAGATATATCCTTTCAGTTACATGTAAAATATTCGATCCGTTAGGCTTAGTTAGTCCTATTACTATACGAACTAAAATACTTATACAAGAAATTTGGAAATTAAGATTAGGTTGGGACGACATTGTTCCTGAACATATTTTAAAATTATGGCATCAGCTTACTAAGGATTTAGAACAATTAAATAACATTAAGATTCCTAGATTAGTTATACATAGTTTATCAAATAACGTGCTACACGGATTTGCCGATGCATCGGAAAAGGCTTATGGGGCGGCAATCTATATATCCGCAGTAAATCAAAATAATATAACTGAAACTAATTTATTTGTAGCCAAATCTAGAGTTGCTCCATTAAAAACGGTGACCATACCGCGTTTAGAATTATGTGCTGCATTGTTGCTTTCAAGATTAATACATCGCGTTATAGGGATTACTAGCCATATTAAGTTCCAGAAAATAGTTTTATATACGGATTCACAAATAGTTTTGGCATGGTTATCAAAACCATCGTCACATTGGAAAACATTTGTCGGTAATCGTGTTGCTCAGATACAAAACCTCACAAAAAATTATACTTGGTGTCATGTTAAGACAGGTGAAAATCCCGCAGATCTTATTTCTAGAGGAACTAAGCCTGATCAGTTACTACAAAATAATTTATGGTGGCACGGTCCCACTCATTTTATTAATCATCCCCAAATTAAAAAAAACTGTACAAGTGTAAAAATAGAGGAGGTTCCAGAAGCCAGAAACGTCACAGTTAATAATGTTACTGTTAACAAAAAATGTCTCATATTGCAAAGGTTTTCAAACTTTGGGAGGTTGAAAAGATGTATGGCCTGGATTCTGAGATTTATAAGTAACTGTCGCCATACAAATAAAAATTTTGCAAGGGTTTTAACATTAAGTGAGCTTGATATGGCGCACAAGAAAATAATAAAGTTACTTCAAGCAGAAGGTTTTTCCCAAGAGCTCATTCAATTAGAAAAGGATAAAGTTCTTAAAAGAAAAAGTTCCTTGCTGTCCTTGTCGCCATTCATTGACGACGAGGGACTTATGAGAGTGGGAGGTAGATTGCGCCACGCAAAACTAGCGTACGATAAAAAGTATCCTATTATATTGCCGAAAGGACACCATGTCACAAAATTAATAATTCGACAATTTCATATCATGAATCTCCATGCCGGGGCGCAGGCTACGCTTGCTGCGATAAGACAAGCGTCCGTCCGCGGAATCTTAAGTAAATGTGTAACATGCTATAAAATAAAACCGAAATTATATCAGCAAAAATGGGTGATTTACCTAAGCAACGGTTAGAGCCGATTCGACCCTTTTATAAAACTGGAGTTGATTACTGTGGCCCTATGATAATTAGAGAAGGTCGCGGACGCGGTAAGAAAACCATCAAGTCGTATATCTGTCTCTTTATATGTTTGAGCACTAAAGCAGTTCATTTAGAGTTAGTGTGTGACCTCACTACTGAAGGTTTTCTAAATGCACTTCGACGTTTTATGTCTCGAAGAGGTATAGTCAAAGAAATTCATTCAGATAATGCCACTAACTTTGTTGGTAGTAATAAACAGTTGCAGGAATTGGCAACTATATTCAAAAAACAAGAGAGTAAAAATCTATTAATTTCATCCTTATCACAACAAAATGTAACATGGCATTTTATTCCTCCTAGAAGTCCTAATTTCGGAGGTTTATGGGAATCAAACATTAAATTAGTTAAAGGTCATTTAAAAAGGATAATTGGCGAAACAATATTGACATATGAGGAAATGTATACTCTTTTAACAAGAATAGAAGCTTGCCTAAATTCCAGACCTTTAACTCCGCTATCAAACGATCCTAATGACCTTACTGTCCTAACCCCTGGCCATTTCCTCATTGGAGAAGCGCTGACGGCAACCCCAGAACCAAACTTACTGGAAGTAAATGTTAATCGGACATCAAGGTTCCAATTATTAGAAAAATGCGCCAACATTTCTGGCAGAGGTGGCAGAAGGAATATCTTCACCAGCTTCAGCAACGCAATAAGGCGCAAAAGGAATCAGCGATACAACTGCAACCTGGTGATTTAGTTCTTCTCGTAGAAGATGGGGTCACACCATTGCATTGGCCTCTAGGACGCGTTCAGCATGTGTATCCTGGAAAGGACGGACTTGTGCGTGTAGTGGAAGTGAAAACGTGCAAGGGACTTTTAAACGAGGTGTTAGTAAAGTGTGTGTTCTGCCATTAAATTAAAATCTTTAAGACGAATATGTATGTATAAAAATTAAGATGTATGCGTTTTGAGCAATATTGAATGTAATAATGTAGGAGAATATTTTATTGTTTTTCTTTTTGTATCTAAACAACTCTATATAAATGTTTAACAATATTATATGTATTATATTTCTAATTGTAATTACTATTAATTTTTATGTATACGTATAACATTGACGACTTAAGGTCGCCAAGGGGGCCGGCATGGTACATCTTAAAGTACCAATCCTATTAAGAGGGTCAACCCTCAGGCTCCACCCCCTGGGCAAAATATATACCTGTTAAAATGTAAAATAAACTAGTCCACCACAGCCTCTCGTGTCACTCACTACCCACCCAAATTATACAAAAACCAGCAACTTAAGACCACACCTAGCGGGTCTACCATTTTATGGTCCTTCGAGCCCAAGGTAACGATTTAGAAATTATGACTGAAATTCAAAATTTAACTTCTTACTTGGAAGCCCTGTATATCCGTAAGAAAGACTGGCAATATTTTAACTCCCCGCCCTGTCATCATCATCTGCTACCATTTTTGACCACTAGTTTCTGAACACTGTATGTTTATCGAAAACTAGAAAAGATTCAATTTGCCTTTTACTATACATATTATTTATTTATAAACGATTACATTTTACATATTTATTGACTGTTTCATACAAAATCCTCGTTTTTCTTGACCAGTTCCGAACGTGACAATTTAATGTTGTGCTTCACTCTTACATGTTGCTGCATGTTTTGGGCGTACTTTGTGGAAAACTTGCAAAAGCTGCAGAATAAGTTCGGCGACTTGCCACAAGTATATTTTTTGTGATTGTATAGCGATGCTTGGTGAGTGTAGCTTTTGTTGCAAACTTCACATGTATAGGCTTTCACGCACACTGAAAGAAGAGACATTACTTAGTCGCTGATCTTGAAAAGAAATGGCGTGACGACGTGTGCCACGTCGATATGTTTGGGTGAAGATGTCCAATACATTAATTGGAAATAAAAGGTTTTGACAAATACTAAGTTGCATTACGCATAACTAGGCCAGGGTGTTAAATTTTTAACAAAAAAAACCAAATTTATTTATATTACGTTTTGCGTTAAAAATATTGTTTTCAGTTTCACCAGAGGCGTGCTCACAGACACGTCTCTGGATATTTTTATGCCATAAGTGGCGCCTTCAACTAGTGACGTCAAAATTAGTTAAAGATTCTTATTTGCCGTGCCAAAATACATAATTGTGCCAATTTTTTTTAATACTCCGACAGGTTTCAAAGTTATTGAGATATTTCAAAATAAAATTCTAGCATTGAACGCCCTGTATTTTTGAAACCAGCAACATTCGGATAAGGCATATTTGGCTCAATCGACTTTTTTTGGTCACCAGTCAGGTCAGGTCATCTCCGAGATTTCCCAACCTTTCACAGAAAAAGTTATATGTTTTTTTTTTTTGTAAATTAAATATTGTTGAACGAAAATGAAAGCCGGTCCTGTGTTATTTATTTTACCTCAGAAACATTTTTATGCTCATTTAGGTCAGTATAATGTACTACTAAAAGAAGGTTATGTAGATTGTCACAAAAAACCTTTGCTATTAATCTTGATTTTATGTATACTTAATGATTTAACTGCTGCAGCCAGGACCGTCTTAGTGACAATTTTTCGATGCATAATTGAAATTTAATTACATGAAAAAAAAAAACGAAAAGTAAGACTTTTGTTTTAAAAAAAGAAGAAAAAATTAAATGTTATCAGGAAGCTGTAGTGTCATTTTTATTATTCAGATACAAATATATCTTTCAAATGCTGATAACTTCAAAAATTTGTTTGTTGTTTTTGTTAAAGGAAATTTCGTGTAATGATATTTAAATAAAAAAAGTAATTCATATGGTTTTTAATATCAACAACTTCAGATCAAATTTTTGTCAAACAATCGGGTAAATTCCAATAACTTAAGAAACCTCTTTTCCTTGTCCTGACATATTTTTAAGAATTTGCTTTATTTCCTCGGTCTTCAGAAACATATTATGAACAGTTCCGAGGTGTCTCTTTAGATTTCCGATATGGTGCGATCTATATGAACACATGTGACATGCGATTTGTCTCTCCTTTCCACATTCTTTCGACACGTGAGTCGCTAGCGTGGTCTTGTATCTATAAGTTTTTCTACAGTTGCTGCATTCGTAAAGTTTTTGCCCTAAAAACATATTTATTAAAAATACGGAAAATCAGTACACAAATAAATAACAAAATAATCGGTAGTTCAAATGGTTATACAAGAATGCTGATTAGGGTTATATAACATTGTAAAATTGTTTTATCGTTCTGGAAGATAAAATCAAGTCGGACATAAAATGATCTATTTGGTTAAATTAATCGAAATAACATATAATGTTAAATTATTAATTACTTTGTTTCATATTAATATTTTTTTATCGTGAATGGTTCATAACATACAGGGTGCCCGGAAATGACGAGCAAAAAATTCAACGGATAATTCTAGACCGAAAATAAATCCTACCTCTTTCTATAACATTTTTTCCAAAACTGATTATTAACGGAGTTACAGGGTGTTAACAGAATTACTTAAACAAACCAATAAGTGTATTGGCTGATTCCACAACACGAAACTCTGCTGAATTTAAAAACAGGTCCATGGCTAAATTTCATATTTATCAAAAATAACATATGTCCAGGACTTGTGTCACTTTTGCTGATTACCTGTTTGTTCATAATATGATACGATGACCTATGTGTACTCATTTTCTGCGATAAACAGATTTTAAGCAAAAATGGACATGTGTCATTTTTGCCTATAAAAAGAGATCCGTTTTCCTTTTTATTCTATATATATTTTTTCGTTTTCTAGAATAGTTTATCCCAATTTTAGTGTATTAAGAAATAAGAAGAAAGAAATAAAACATCCTCAAAACCACAATTATTCATAATTTGAATAGCATAACCAGTTTATATACTTTATTGAGAAATATATTAGGGATTTTCATTAAACACAATATTCTTCAGTCAATTTATTATATGTATATTAAATCATAATTTTGACAATTATAATACTGAAGAAACTACAAATTATTTATTTTCAATGTTTTCATAAAAAATTTTTACTATGGATACAGTTTAACTATGGTTACTAAGAGTCGAAATCTAAATATTTAAGATAGTCGTGCCATGATAAAATAATATATAATCACAGAACTAAAAATATATCAGTGGTTTATACTGACAGTTCACTGTTAACAACATTGCAGGAAATTTCTTCAGATCTCGATATCATTCGATTATCCCTTCTCACTCACCTTCCTTACAAAAGTTGAACTTCTTGAAAATGATGAAAACGGGAACTGAAACGTCGAGGCTATATACAGGGTGATTCGAAAATATGTAGCCGATCTTATACGACGGAAAATAGAGGTTGAAATACACTGATCTAATTTACCTAGACACCAAAATGCATCCCTAATGTCAAAAAGTCAAAATACAAGTTTCTCTTAAATATCTAAATTAATTTTTTTCAAATTTAGTACACAATTAATGCTAATAAATAGCCGTGTTTTGAAGTGAATATCAATAAAATGCATTGACGTAGGAGTAGTCGCATTGTTTCACCCTGTATTTCTTTGTACTCCATATTTTGATGGCTTGTGCAGCTTTACTGGACAGATAATTTGGTTTTAACAGTTTTATTCTAATATGCATGCCTCCTGTTTCAAGCAAGCACGAAATTTTCGTCTAAAATTGTACTTCACCCGATTCAAAATGTCAATGTTATTGTGAAGTTCATTTAGTGTATTTCGTACACGAACCTCAACATTTTCCAAATTATTCGGGGATCCCATAATGATGTGCGCTCCTTGGGTAATTTTAGGGAGTGTTCTTTCTATAAAAATTTTCGATATGAATCCTCCCTGAGATAAGGGCTTATGAAAAAATTACAGTAAATGGAATGGAATCAATTTACAAAATTGTCCCCCTCTTAGTATTTTTATGCAGACACGCGTTTTCTTTTTTTTAAATAAATCTTATCCTATAAGGTAATGCCATATTGACAGTGGTGTTGATAATGAAGTTTGTTTAAAAGGGTGTTTTTAAATGAAGTAGCAAAAATGAGATCACAGATTCCTTAGGTAATTTTATGTAAATATCTGGATTTCTTGAGAAGTTATTTACAAATATCGAAAATAAAATTTTAAATTTGACACCCTGTATCTTTTTTATTATGCGACTTGGCATCTGTGGTCTCATTTTTGCTACTTCATTTAAAAACACCCTTTTAAAGCAAACTTCATTATCAACACTGCTATCAATAGTTTTAATAAGCTTGTTTTAAACAGCCTACTTGGAAAATAATAAAATTAAATGCAGTGTGACGAATTCGATCCAATTTTCTCGTTAATATTAGTCGTATAGAAAAATTTTAAGAAAAAAAAATTCTAAAGTTAAATTATCTGTCTAATGACACTGCACAAGCCATCGAGTATAAAAAAATACAAGGTGACACAATGAACATTTTACTGATAATCACTTCAGAACATGGTTATTTATTAGCATTGGTCGTGTGCCAAATTTGAAAAAATATATCATCAGACATTTAGGAGATACTTGTATTTTTACTTTTTTTGTTTTAACTTTAAAGGCTTGTAACTCCGTAGGGGCATATAGGTAGATAAATTAGTTCAATCAGTCTATTTCGATCTTCAGTTTCCGTCATATAACTTTGAATACTATGTTGGAATCACCCTGTAATGTCAGTGCAACCGGAAAACTATTATTCGCATTTTGACTCCTAATAACAACAGCTTTCTGTTGTATCAATGCTTATGCCTTTTACAGATACATATTGATTTATTTATTTACCACTTTATATATTTTACTTATATAAAATTACGCCTGAAATCAAATTTTATTATCGAATAGTACTCTTCATTTCAACATTGTAATGGCTACTCCATGCACACAATTCAAGTGCCTCCTGAGAACATGGTTGTATTTGAAATTTACGAAACAAATTCCACACTGAAACATTGGCTGCTGACCACATTCCACCTTCAAATGTCTGTTTAAGTTATTCCTTCTTGTGTACTGTCTGTTACAATTTGGACATTTATAGCTTTCTAAAACATGTTTTTAATTAGAAAAAAATAATAATAATTTCACTAAAGTACCGTAATTTTGTATTAAATGTAGAATTTCGGTTTTCAGATTCTGTGTCAGTGGTTAAATAAAGATAAGTATTTACATTCTTGTGTAAAGACTAAGAATTAAATAAACTTTTATTTGAAAGGAAAGGTAATTCTAAAACTACCTTTAAAAGAGATCATTTCTTCATATTTAGGAACTCTAAACATGAAATAAAATATAAAAATGTTACGGTGGTTTTATTTTCTACAGGTTCTGACACATCTTGTGCTTATTTTTTATATGAATTCGAAGATTAGTTCTTCTGTGGGTCTTATGGGGACAATATGGACAATTAATTTTTGGAGGTTCGCCACACTCTCTTACATGAATGAGCATGTTAAAACGCTGTTTGAATTTTTTCCCACATTTGAAGCAGGAGTTGGGACCTGAAATTAAGTGAACATAAATTCGCTTTATTCCTAACTGAAATATAACACTAAATTTGGATACTTTTCTTTTCTAAATAAAAAACACTTTCATGCAAAAAGATCTTCAAAAAAAGTGTCCTATTTTTTTTTATGGTTACTGTGTACCAAAACTGAACAAAAATTACTTATTTGTTCAGTAGATAATAAAGAAAATAAGATGTATACAGGGTTTAAGAGGAGATAGGGAATAATGAGTATAATGCGAATACGTGTTTAAAAAATTTAAATGCATATTTACGCCAAAGAAAAATATTTTCAAATCATTATTTAAACCCCGTTTTCAGACTGTCACTGACCGCTGACAGCCTTGGTCGTTTACAGCTCACAGTTCAATTCGATGTCTACCTGATGCAATGTTGCCAAGTTGTAATATTTTTCTATAGAGTACTTACCTACCTAGGTTTTAGACATCACAAATAAACGCTTGTACTGACTATTTTAGAATATAATTTTTTCTTGCTCAGTTCAACTTCAGCCAATAATAATTTAAAATGTTAATATCCAATAAAATCAAATAATAATCAAATAATTCTATTAAAAATTGCAAGTAACGCGGTCCACTCAGGTTTTCCGGTAGAAAATACGGCCCAATCAAACGATACCCGTACACTCGCGTGTCGATTTTTCTCTGAGCAAATGTAGCTCTTATGACTGCAACAACACTTAACATGTCTAATAATAATAAACCGAGTAATAAACCATTTACGTACATTACATAAAAAAACCTATACCCAATGGGTAAATTATTAAGAGAAGCTGAAAAGTGTTTCGTGTTTAAATACTAAGTAATAAAAAACCATCGTGTTGTCGACAGAAAACTGTCCAAGACCGAAATGACACGCCGCTTATCTTGACCTATCGTATTATTAGGTCAATAACCTAGTTACCTAGTTTTTGTACTGTTACGACAAGGAGTAAAACAATTTTTTTAAATCTAGATACATGAATGAATTTTCCTTAAATATTTGTATATTTATTTGTTAATAAAAACAAATGTAGATAATAAATGTTTTCAAATGTTAGGTTAATACAGTTTAATAATTTTGATATTACGTTTTCACTACATTTTACAAATAAATATGAATTTTTAGTATTACTCGTAAGTACAATTAATTATTCAGTTTGTAGTCCCAGAAATTTATTGTTTTTTAATTAGTATGGCACTAACCTGTTTACAGCTAACAGTTCAAGTAAAACTGCATTTATCCGTCCATAGCACTTTATTAATAAAATTAGAGTCAGTAGCATTTCGTAAACAATCTCCGTATAACACTACCATTTCCACATATTCGGAACTCGTAAAATTATGCGTTGTGAATTTACGCCAAATACGTGAGGTGAGACCGAAATAAACAAATTACTGCTTACTGCTTGTATTCTCTCCATCCCCCCTCCAAATGTGTAGCATGATCTACAAATTAGGGGGAAAAGAAATGCGGGAAATGCAGAGTGCTAAATGGAGGTAAATTTGAATAACACGCTGATGTGTTAGACGATATTATGTATGTAAACGTGGCATTGATGGTTTGATACGGTATTCGATTCTCGTATGGATGCGTCATCAGAAAGTTCGTAGCGCACCAGGAGCGTCGTGTTACTGATTTGTATAGGGTGAGTTGTTTATTTTTTTAAAGGGCGACTAAACATTTTTTTTTCGATTTTCTGCCTTTATTAGGCCTCCCGAATACGTGGTTAAAATTAATGACATTATGACTGAATGTACTGTATCACAGAAATTTTATCAAAACATTCTCTTGTTGGTATAGTTTTTGAAGTAAAAATAAAAAAACAAATCCTAAACTCTTGGAATCCTAAAAAAATTAAATAGGGACGTAACAGCACATTTGTACTAAGCTACTCTACAGGGTGTTCAGTAATTAATGGTCCAAATTTCAGGATTGGAAATTAGTAAGTATGTAGTGTTTACGAAAAAATCGCATTTTCAGATAGGACGTAATAAGTATTTAGGAAGGCTATGAAAATAGGTAAACCTTAGCTACTGAATATAATAAATAAACAGTAACAAATGTCAAATAACCTCCAGTCAATTTGGAAAAACCATGAATGGATACCATTCGGAATATACTAAGGATGGGATCATTGCCAATGAAATTTAGAATTGCTTCTCCTTGCTGAAAAATACAGCTAACTGAACGACCGTGGTAATTTTTAAGTCAAAAGTTACCAGTTTCTCTTGATCTTGCAAATCGTTTAGATTATACAGTGTGGAAGAAAGGTATGGAATAAATTCATTATTTCTAAAACTACGAAGTTTCATGAAATTTCCTCGGACAGGTCGATTTTGCTTTTTAAAAATACTCTTTTTTCTATACCAACGCATTTCCGACGTTCATTTGTTTTCGCGTGATGACG
Source organism: Monochamus saltuarius (assembly GCA_025584915.1). NCBI lineage: Eukaryota > Metazoa > Arthropoda > Insecta > Coleoptera > Cerambycidae > Monochamus > Monochamus saltuarius. Next base: position 118,789,983 of record CM046721.1, on the reverse strand, counting down.
TCATCGGATATTTTTTTTTTTTAAACCCTATATTTCTTCATCGGATTCTTGTAGAGCTTAACTTGTTGAATTCAAAAATGTATAATTTCAACACTTTATTGCTTCAACTTTAGCAATAGTGCAGCTATTGAAAACTGTTATCGTTTCAGGTAAAGTGCCTTTTCTACTGAAAATACAGCAAAATTTTACTTGAAAACGTTGTTCAAAACGGTAAATTATGGAGACGTGCAAAATTTTAAAAAGATCGGCCTGCTTTGATAAAATCTTTGTGCTTTGTTGAAAAATGGTTTCAAAATCAAACCTCGCCGATCTTTTTCAAGTAACATTTTGCTGTATTTTCAGTAGAAAAGGCACTTTACCTGAAACGATAACAGTTTTCAATAGCTGCACTATTGCTAAAGTTGAAGGAATAAAGTGTTGAAATTATATATTTTTGAATTCAGCAAGTTAAGCTCTACAAGAATCCGATGAAAAAATATAGGGGTTCTATTTAAAAAATATCCGATGACGTCATCACGCGAAAACAAATGAACGTCGGAAATGCGTTGGTATAGAAAAAAGAGTATTTTTAAAAAGCAAAATCGACCTGCCCGAGGAAATTTCATGAAACTTCGTAGTTTTAGAAATAATGAATTTATTCCATACCTTTCTTCCACACTGTATACAGTCGTCTACCTGCTCTGAGAACTCAGACGAATCCTTAAGGCTCAAGGCCAATGTCCTGTTCAAAGAGGTGGGTGTACAGTATGAATATAAGGACCTTTATCTTAATACGAGGAAGACTCAAGTAATAAGATTTCATAGTTGGTAAAAAAAATTGTAATTTTTATTATTATTACAGCAGTATGGTAGAATTAGTTGCTATCATTAAACTTTTACTGATTCGTTTAAACCTGTTTTACAAAATTATAAAATGTGCCATATTGCCGAACTCAGAAAGAGCTCATCTACAAGATTCCATCGAAAAAATATATTGTTGCTGTTTAAAATCGATGGCGACATATCCGGAACACCTGGAGCGCCATCTTATTCCATATTCCATCAAAATAAGCCGAATTAAAAATAAAAATCGACCTGTTGTATGTTTTCTAACGCACTCTATATCTAACTTTTCATTTGAGAAAAATACTGACTATCGCATGAAGTTCCTGTCAATTTGTATTCTTAAAACTAATTATTTTAGTATTTTGCCTCATTAAATCGGACAGAAAATGTCGAAGTTTCAGCTTGCGGCTTTTTATTATAAGACAGTCCTCCATGAAAATATGTTAACGGTACGGTAGGACTTAATTCAGTTTATGATTGTATAAAATATACTGTTAGCGATTATGATAGAGTGGGGGAAACATATGAACTTCCCAAGAAATGATCGCATGCTTAGAATTTATGAAAGCTTTTGCAAGAAAACTGACGATGATCATCATAGAGCGGATTCACCTTTATTAAACTACCTATTTTCACATTTAAGCATTTATAAATCAAATGGAGTACAAGGGTCATCAAGATTATATCCAATAAATGAAATTAAACATAAACCTACATATATATTCTATACCAGAACCGTATTTATATTTGTGCTCTTGATGTATACTTCGGACACATAGATAGACCAGCAGAATCACTTGAGTCGAAATAATAAGTCGTGCATTAGTTTAGTTTGTAGGCTTCCGTGGCTGTCGTTAATGTTCAGGTGATTTCCGGGCTGGTTGCCACGTCGTCGGTTTAGAAGTCTTGACGTTTCGAGACACATATCGCTCTCTTCTTCAGAAGTTACACTGAAACTGCATTATTTATGTCAGTATCATGGATCAGTGACCACCCCTGATATAAATAGTGCGACGACCAGTAGATCTCCAGTTTCAGAGTAACTTCTGAAGAAGAGAGCGATATGTCTCTCGAAACGTCAAGAGTTCTAAACCGACGACGTGGCAACCAGCCCGGAAATCACCCGACCAATAAGTCGTGCATAGCAGCTTGCGCATCAATTTCAGGCTGCAGCGACCTGCGCTACCCATCAGTTTGTCTCAAACGCTGGCGTGCAAGCATTGTTTATACAGAGGTGGATCCAAGTGAAATTATGAGTCCAAAGCGAGGATAAGTCGAGCTTAAAAATGAAAAATAGTAGTCAGTACTTGAATCGAGGTGACTGGATCGCTGTGGGTTCGACCCCTGCAGCCGGTAGACCGTATATAAGCTATATTCGTGGAGAGATTGGCACCCTCTCTGCGGGTATGGTAGGGTGGAAGAATGTTGACTTGGGTCAATGTGAGAGATTGATACTGGTTGGCATTTAACAACCCCCCTAATTGATGAGGTTTTCCAGGTTTCCCTCATTCATGCACTGAATGGTGGTTAGGGCCTACCAACGTAAGTCGTTCCTGGGCGCAAATGCGGCCTGCTCAATAATAATATGCCGCCCCCTCTCCCGCACAAGTCTTCGACTTCTGGGCTAATCCTCGTGATTCGAATGAGGGGTAGAGATATTATTATTATATTGTTAATGCATTAGAATTCGATATTTGACGTTGTCAAAAGCCATATGCCTAAAATCTAAAATTTAGTAAGGGATAGGACTTATCATTTATTTTTACGTATTCAGTTTAGTGTATTTCATGTTTTTCTCAAAACAAAATATGAATAAAAACATAAATTTCAAACAGAATATTTACTACCCATTTTTATCTTCAAAATTAAAATAAATCCTGACAAAAGAGATGAATTACTCAATCAAGTAAAAAATCTGTCTTTCATTTATACAAAATTTTGTAAAATGAAAACCGTTACATGAAACAAAGTTTTCTTAAAAATGCAAATTTAGATAGACATAAAGTATTGATTTACCAGTTGTGTTCAAGGGAATTAGACGATTTTATTAATGTTCAGGTTACTGAATGTGTTAAATATTCTAAATACAGAAAATACTCTAGCCCTTTTAAAAATTATAGTCTTTGTATTTTAACGACCCAAAGGTTGTATAATAATATAATAGTATATTAATTAATTGTTACATAATGTGCATAGATATTTTATACTTATATAACGTACATTTTTATCAGGTTGAATATGCTTTTCTGCACAAACAAATAATTCCTAGTCCGGTCCTGATCGCCAATTCTCTATTTCTCTCAGATGGTTACATATGCATTTCGAGGTCATCGCAGACACCTGAATTTAGTTCAATGTGCGGAAAGCGGAGTGAAATTGCTGGTCTATCTAAGCTGTGCTTTAAATCTAATGCTTTGAATAATTTTCAATTCGATATTTTAAGTATTATGTGCTAAGAAAAATCTGTAATAATAAAAAACTAAATAAAACTAGGTTTTGACATTTATCAAATAGAACGAACATGAAATGAAATATTTTGTCAAATGGATTATTCGGAATCTTCCCCATCAACTGCATCCGATTGCTCTAGAAACTTCTCCATATTTGTATTTAGCTCATTATGTCCACTTTTAGCAGAGTGATCAGTTTCCTCATTTTGTACAGACATCTTATCGTTTGCCATAAAGAAGCCATACCTCATCGAACTGCAAAATAGTCATAAAAAATAAGGAGCATATTTGTTCGTCAATTGTGCCATACCGTTTACGTAAACTTCTTTTCGTGGCGTGTTTTAGAACACCTTCTTTAAAGATATTACAGTTCTTTTGCATCGTATGTCGACTGTCAGCTAATGATATTACTTGAAAGAATACATCTAATATTCCTTCTAAAATTTGGAAGGGCATTTTCTTAGTTGAGTTCTTTCCTCTAGCAATACCGGTCCAAGTATAGTTTGTCAAGACTGCAGGGTCGAACATCTGATCAATGACCTTGTAAGCGACCTTCCCTCCATCACCTTCCCTGCTGGTGCCTCCAGTTTTGGACAAAAATGTAATCTGAAACAATATTTATATTAATAAAAATATTATTCCAGTCACCTCGATTCAAGTACTGACGCCTTAAACCGCGCGACCACTGACCGATGGTTCATATGGGTGGATAAAAGTTCGATTATAAGGTAATTGTGGATAAATATAGTTATTATAATAAACATACCTAATTATTTCACCAACACAAAAAAAGTGGTTTGTATTTTGAACCAGATCTGAGGTCTATTGAGCTGCATCACTTAGAAATTTTGCAAAAATCCAGAGAAATAACTGGAAACAAACTAATAAAACTAATGTTCATTGGTATACTGTATGATATTGCAAGAGAAATCCAAGGAAAATGTAGACGGTAGACCGTATAATATAAGCTATATTCGTTTAGAGGATTGGCACCCTCTCTACAGGTTATGTTAGCTTGGTTCAATGTGAGAGATTGATACCGGTTGATATTTGACTACTTCTCTAATTAATTAGGTTTTCCAGGTTTCCCTCATTCCTGCACGGAATAGTAGTTAGGACCTACCAACGTAAGTCGTTCCTGGGCGCAAATGCGGCCTGCTTAATAATAATATGCCGCCCCCTCTCCCGCACAAGTCTCCGACTTCTGGGCTAATCCCTGCGATTAGAATGAGGAGTAGAGATATTACTATTATTATTATTATGTGATTTTGTTGCGCCTTTTGCTATTTCTTGCGGTTTACTTAAAATTTTGAGAGTATTTCAGTTAAACGGACTTCAGATTCGAATTCAGTGCGTCAAAATACATAAAGACAGATGATATAAAGGTACAAATTACTTTTTTGGCGATTTTTAACGATTTTTCGCCTTTTCCAGCTATTTCTCGTTATTTTTCCAAAACCTCTGCAGCTCAATACATTTCATATTCAAATTCAACGAATCAATACATAAGAAATACACTTGATCAAGGTTAGAAAAAAATATATTGCATTCAGTAACGTAATAATTTGCGATTTATCGCTATTTTGGCGAAGTATTTACAAATTTTAAGGGTGTTGGGTTAAACGGACTTCAGATTCAGATTCAGTGAGTTAAAAATACGTAAGACTAGGTGAGTCTGCTCAAAAGTACAGACCACTTTATGCCAGTGTTATAATTAGAAAAGAAATGTCATTTACCAGCTGTGATTTGAATTCCGAATTATTCCTAATTTCATTTTCCAAAGCATGTATTTGTTCACATGATACAAGTGGAAAATTGAACGCCGCTAATAAATCTTCTTTTGGTGGTGGCTTTACTGCTCCCTTCCTTGGCACAATATTTATTTCAGAGAGGAGATTATAAATTTTGTCCAAGTTTACGCGAATCTTGTTCTGGTCTCTTTTAATTTCTTCTTTCAAATAAACAATTTCTTTCTTTACCTCTGTCATATCTCTAATATGGTGCATTTTAAGGTACATATCTGGCACATCTAAAAAAAAACGAGTTAATAACTTCATAGTTTTTTAACTGGCAGTTTTACAATCGTAACTTAACTTATTTACTTATTTAAATTCATGTCAATACACACAAGTCAAAAAAAAGAGCGACAAAGAGCATACATTAGAAACGTTGAGATTAATTTCCTAATTAAAAAATACTAAGAAATACACACAAATAAACAGACACAACATAAAAAATTGCAGAGTAAATTATTTAAAAAACATTAGAACCGTAAAAATAAAAGCATGTTAAATTGATACAGATAAATAACAACAATACAAATAATGGAAATAAATAAACTGAATGTTATGAAAGTCACTGGATAAAAACTGATTAAAATCATAAAATGTATTTTTCAGGTAAAGGAATCCCCCCCGTTTACCTGGAGGGTTTTTCTCAGTGTTAATTAGGAAGTTTTACAAGTCACCTTAAAAGTTTAAACTAGCTGCTAACTTTATTTTTCATAAACATTGACACAATAATTACAATAACTTTCTTAATCAGTAACAATTTCCAAATGCTTGGTGCTATAACTTTGGTTTTTAGAATGCATCAAATACTTATTTTTTACAAAATTTCATATCCTGGATGCAGACGCATAGCGTGAACCTTTAAGTTGTACTTGTGGTAAAACTTTTTGAAACACAAATCGCAGTTGAACAAAGGCTCTTTCTGACACTCGTACCTAATATGTCTTTGTAGATGCTTATACCTTCTATAGATCCTTTGGCATTGATGACATGGAAAGTTCACTAAAAGTAATCACAATATTAATAAAGTGAGTTAAGTATAAATAAAAATATTGCTACCTACTTTCACATTGGCCACTTCAGAAGTATTACAGCAGCATAGGATGCATAGCTAGACAGCAATTCCAGTCAAAGGATTTCCTTTGTTTTCAGTGTTCTTAAAATTAATTTTTTATACACTCCAAAAACAATTACGCATTCTAATTAAGGCATTCACGCACAGACATGCGCGTTGCGAGCTGCACATGCCTACCACGAACAGAGCCTCTTTATACAGGGTGATTCAATCATAATGCCATTTAATTTTAACCATTCGGAATGCCTAATAGACAGATAATCGAAAAAAAATGTTGCTCGACCTTTGAAAAGACATACATTACTACATAACAGTTTTCTGATGACGTGTTCGAGTGTTGAAGTCCAACAGCGTTGCCAGTCAGGACCATATACATATAATAACAGCACGTTCGGTATTGAAGCGATAATTTTTTTTCTAATGATAAACTACTTGTTTGCAATCTAAAATGTATGCATTTTGTATATCCTTTGGGGTACCTTTAAAAATTACTGCATTTTTAAGGTATTCATTATTAAGCGTTTAGTCAAGTTCCGACGTAAAAGTCATTTATCGTGCCATCGTAATGCAAGGCCAAAAGCTCCACAAAATTTTATACAGGTAATAATTTTGGATAAAACATTAAAAACATACCTATTTCTTTGTCAACTTTTCGTTATGTTCTTGAAAGCAAAATCAAGTTGAGCTTGTCCCCAAGTAAAGCAAATCGTATTTGATTATGAATATGAATCAGAATCAAATCATGATCAGCAGGTACTGAATAACACAAACGCACACGGAAAACACAAACGCACATGTATATTAAAATGTCTTATATAAATTCTTCCACGGCTCTGTTCAGGACAATCACGGCCTTTCACTACTTCACTTTACCCAACTTGAATTTTATTATTTGGGCAAATAGCAAATTTTATTAATAATGATAAACTACACTGGCGACACAAACACCAATCTCTACCACGTGAAAAGGATAACTGATGGACGAAGAAGGGAGTTGCGCGTTGCGTGCATTTGTTCATGACGCAGTTCGACGACGGGCTCAAATGCATATGAGAAGGGACCCGAACGGTGTTCGGCTTATTCCGCCGATAACGGATTATGCGGAAATATGAACTGTCAACTTTTTAGCTGTGCCGAGTGTGTCGATTACAGTCGGCGCTGATTACTGCGGTTGAGCATTTATTATAAAATTCTCATGATTTCATATTGATTACACCGGGTGTTTGTAAAAATGCAAATTTAAATATTGTTTGCTTCTGTTATTATTTAGCGGTTCTGCAGCTATGCAACGCTTGCCATTGAGTAGACATTAAAAATAATAAATACGGTAGGTATGGATTGCCGGATTGTTTATCAGTGAATCGGTATGTCTCGAAGTGTTTTTTGTTGACAGCACGAGGCTTTTTTTATTACTGTCTGTATTTAAATACAAACAAAGTTTCAGCCTCTTTTAGTAATTTAACATAATCTGTATCTCTAAAATAAGTGGCTCTAGGACATACGTTTATATTAAGCACACCACACTTATTTATCAATGTTCTATCAACTCTATTGCCATGACTTTTTGAACCCAATGCTAAGATTTTGAGATGCCCATCTTGGCTACCTGCGTTCGGCATCCAGAACAACGCATGCGCAATGAGACTTTATGTACAAGAAAAAACAGTGGGACTACTGCCTGCGCGTCACATCTCTATACTGTGTTATTACAGTCAAAAAATGAGCTAGCTAAAAATAAAAATGTTTGCAGTTGGTAACAGTTGATATTTAATTTATTAAGTATATAAATGGAAAAACATATTCTAAAAACATTACAAACCTTATAGTGCTACATATATCCATAGACATATTGAATTCTTGAAAGCACAGCTTTAAGTTTATTACTATTTTTTTAATATTTAAAATGAAAAACAAGAAAACTTGGTTATGGTACAAGAAAAACAAGCAGTGTCAAAATTGTAAAATATGTACTGTGAAGACAATTTAAGGGTAAATTCTTCGATAAAGAATAAGATAAAAAACTTATGTAAGAACTTTGACTTTGAAGCACAAAACATTGAAAAAAAATTATATCAAAATTATTTTTGTATATTTCGTAAACTATGTTCTTGATTTTCTTGAATTTTGCACAAAGCAACATCGAATTTTTGCGCAAAGTAGTAAAGTATTAATGCGCGTTTTTATGGCATATAATGACAGTTTTCTGCTTTTGTCAGTTCTAAGTAAAATTGGCCACTATGTACTTTTCCGTAAAAGATAAAAATTGGCAAAGAAAAATGAACATCATTTTTTAACAAATTATAATACTCGTCAATTCCTACCTACAATAGGACGTTACAAAAAATATTGAAAATGTGCCTTAAGTTTTAGAAAATCGGAAACAAAGTTTAAAAAATAGGTATAATAATAATGAACTTTTTTCTTATTTTATGTTGTAGAATCCACCCTATATTTCTGAAACACTTTACTTTTCATTGAATCCTCACTTTTTTACTACCGTAGATGTAGTAGCAACTAATACAACATAGTAACTTATAAAATAAAAATTAACTTCGGTAACAAATCTAAAACTAAAAATACCTAAATATTGATTGTAAAGAAAATAATGAAATGATGAAGAACATCCTTATAAATTTTACGTTTATGAAATTTATTTAACAATATGAATTCATGTATTTGTTTAATACGTTTTAGATAGCCTTCTAAAACAACATTAAAGTCTGGACGAAATTACCCGAAATACAAAATTATTAACTGATATAACAACTATAATATAAATTTTGGTTATTATCAATGAATAGTTCAAATTGGATTTACTTAAACTATTACCTAAGATATAAATCACATTCAATTAAGGCTGAAATATTTGTATGGAATTGAAATAGCAATATGATGTTTGATATATAAAAATATATTACATTGTCAATAAACTAGCAACAATTATTATATTCTTGTACGATTTTAAAAAAATATCCTAAAAGCTAAACAATACCTATTATGTATTTGTTTTCAAACAAATAATATTTCAAGTCCCATCTTTACAGTTTCTAATTCTTGAATGATGCATTAATGTTATTATACAGGGTGTTCATTAAATAATGGTCCATACTTTAATTCTAACTTTCTTGGACAAATTAAATCAACTTACCTTAGTACGATGTTGATACTTTAAGAAGCTGTACGCCTGAGATTATCCTTTTATTTGAATTTTTACGATAATTATCTTATCGGTTTTGTAATTGTACCCATATTTAGGAAGAGAAGGTTTTTTTGTGCGATAAATACGAATATTTTTGAGTTAAATGTAGAAGCGCCTGTGCCAATATATTATATCATACAATTTATTTTTAAGGATGTAGATTTATGGAAAATGATTAGTTATTTAAAAAAGGTATAACTTTACGTGTTTGTTAAACTTGAAAGTCACTAAATATATCCTAATTATTAATTCAAAAAGTTATTACAGTTAGTAATGTCGTTTTTATAAAGAACAGCATGAAATTCAACACAGATAAATAGAGCAACACGAAAAAGAGTTAAACCTAGTTAAACGCAGTAGTACAAACAAAATCTTTATTTTAAATTTATTTTTCAAAAATCCGCCACACAGCTACTTATGTATTGAAGGCTATTTCAAAATAACTAATCATTTTCCAAAAATCTCTATGTTAAAAAAAAATTGGAAGGAATAATATAGTGGCACAGGCGTAATTAACAATTGGATATTCGTTATTTAAAAAAACTTCTATTTTAAAATTTAAGCGCAATTACCCAACTAATACGACAATTATCGTAAAACAAATAAAATAAAAAAACTACTTTCTACTACTTTCCACTCTAAAGTTGATTTCATTTACATTATTTTTGCCTGAGAAAATTAGTCTTAAAGTGTGGCTCATTCTTTATTGAACACACTGTATATATATACTTTTAATGTATCTATTATTAAGTTAGTAATTATCGAGAATAGTTCAATAAGCAGTTATGAAAATTTTTACTATATGTATATCAAAAGTTCTTCAAAATATAATCATATTTTAAATTTTAATTTAGCGCATCTGGCATTCATTTATGCTGTATTAGATAAACAAATCTCTTATACTGGACAAGTGGATTTTTAAGCAGTTCTAAAAAATATTTCTCATATTAAACAAACCGAGTCAAAATTTTATCACTTCGAGAATTCATGGGTCTATTTACAGAGTAATAATACATTTCTCAAAATCCATCGTAATGCCATAAAATGCTTTCTTTTTCGAACCAAAAGTACCTAAGATCTGTTGTAATTAAAATCAGTACAATGTAATGTATTTCAACAAGTTCTGCAGCATTTAGATTTTTTTTTTTTCAAAAACAAATTTATTTTGTTTACGTACTTGTAAAATGATGTAAAATTTTAGAAAGGAAAATTTATCAAAAATGGATTGTTCAAAAAATTAAACAAAAATTGTGCTTCCATGTCTCTAAGAAACTTCCACAGGGCGGTCCGATATGGTAAAATATACACCAAAAAATATTATCTTGGCTCTCTCTTTAAATGTGTATTTTTCTCCATCAATCCATTTTTGAAAAAAAAAGAATAATAATAAATAAGATGATATAATACCAAGTCGCCTTCACTTGGACTTGTACTTTTCCCTGAAAATGCCGCCAAACAATGCTTTTTCTTCCCAGAGAACTGAAATATTACTTGTTTAAATAACATAGGTAAACATGGCAAATAACGTATTATTTCTATTAGGTAAAGAACTATCTTTGGTAACAATATTATAACTAAAATTAACTAAACAAATTATTCTTAAAGTCAGAAATGTCAAAGTCTGGATGAATCCTAGACATATGGCGTCTTACGCTCACAGCGTACTTGCCCATGTAGCCGCAATTGGGATAGAGGCACTGGTAACTGGGTTCCTTTTGGCATTCAAACTTGAGGTGTCTCAAAAGAGAGCTTCGACTCATATAAAACTTACCACAAACCTCGCAAGTATACCCGGTAACGTCCCCTTCGTCTTCGTCAGATCCAAAATTTAGCTCCTGATCAGAAGGCTCAACTAATTCAGTTTCACATAAGTACCATGCCACTAAAATGATAAACATGTACTGTAGGCCAGGTCAAATAAATGAAAAAACAAGCGGTGCTTAAACAGATAGGTTAGAACACTTTGTAATGAGGATAAGGTTAGTTTATATAAATCAGAATCCTCATTTCCCAACATGTCAAAGAAAGAGTTTAGCAAGACATACTTCAATAAATGATTTCGATGATGCAGTGCTAGTTAGATGATTTATATACATTAACCATGTGTTAAGCTACACAATAAGCTATCATTACTACGAAATACACTCGATATTTACATTAATTGTCGAGTGTGATATATACAAGTATTTACAAGAATAACTGGAAGAGGGTAATTTTACTTAGATGGTAGTTCTACTATTACTGAAAGAAGTACTGCTGAAACAGTTACTATATAAATTTATGCTTACAATTTTGTCATAGCATAAACTACAAATGTAGTAAAGCGTATAAGTTCGTTGATGTGGTAAATGCAGAAGTTTTATAGTAATTGGGTTGTAAATTTGAATACTAGAGGGTTCAGATCAGGCGATCTTGGAGGCCATAAAACAGGTCCGGCTCTTCCTACCCATCTATGGAAAAGTTTGGTGTAAATGCTCTCTAACGGCCATGGAAAAATGAGCTGGAGCACCATCATGCTGGAACCACATTTGCTGCTTCTGATTCAAAGGAATGCCTCCAAGATCGCCTGATCTGAACCCTATAGATTTCTTTGTTTTACTCTTGAAAATAGCCTGGAAGAGCTGCAGCTATGGATTAATCAAAAGTGTCAAGAAATCCAAACCAAGGAGGGTGTTTTCGAAAGAGTTCGAATATCGTTGAGCTGAAGATATCGTGCCTGCTTGGAAATGAACGGAGGGCATTTTGAACATCTTCTGTAACTTTGTTTTTTGTTTGCTGAATGCTTCCTTTGTCGGTTTATTCCTAATAAAATAAAATGTTTGAAAAGCGAATAGTGCTCCATATCTCCGCAACCGTTACTTTGCGGACCCATGTTAATTAGGACTTTTCTGCCTTATTTTGGTTCATACTATTACCTCCTGAAATAGTTTATACTCTTTTTTTAACACCCTGTAGAACTGAATATTGCTTGAGAATTGAACAGTTAAATTAGGAATCACATTCTCTATATTGTAAATTTGCCCAATCTATGTTTATTTGCTTTATTTTTATTTTGCGAGTTTTTATCATTAGGAAAAGTTTGGCCTGTGCCCCAGGCTTCTTGTATTTTGCTGTATGTGGTATTTGGTTTGTTTCAACAACCGTCGAAAACTGGTCCAGAACGATCAGAAATGTTTGACAAACTCTGGACTGTTGGGAAATAGTTCTTGGTGTTGTTGGAACAAACTTATTAAAAATGACAAAAAGTATTCTAAACTGCATATTTAATATCTTATATCCGTCCAAAACTGGTCCAGAACGATCAGAAATGTTTGACAAACTCTGGACTGTTGGGAATCAGTTCTTGGTGTTGTTGGAACAAACCTTTTAAAAACAACAAATAGTATCCTAAACTGCATATTTAATATCTTATATATACATATTTCTTTTTGGTATTATATTTGTACTTATATTTTGTGTCTAATTTCTATATGTCTTCAATTTCTTAAAGTGACGTGACATGTGCTGTTTCAAATTGCTTTTGATTTTAGACTTAAACTGGCATCCTTCGATATGACAACTGAACAGAGGTTGTTTTCCACATTCATACTTCATGTGCCTCCTAAGTGACTGGTTATGTCTGTAAAATTTGTTACAACGGAAACAAGTGTAGAAATCGTTACCTACAACAGAAAAATGTTATAATTCGTTTTTTATATACATTTCGTAGTTTGAAATGTAAAGTCGATAATGAATACCTATTTCGATTGAAAATAATTTGATATGTTTTGTAGATACAATCCATTGCAATAATAGTGACACTCTTTTTAATCAAATCTGGCAATTTGTTTTGAACTGCATTCGTAATGAAATCTAATCTAACTTTTATCATTAGTTCTTACTTGTTCCACTCACCAATAGAGATCTAACGAAATTTGTATTTGAAACAATTTATGAACTACTAGAGTAGATCAAGACCTGTTTTGAGGGAGAGCCATTATGATTCTGTCAAATCTGAAACTCTTTAATCGCATATTCCTATATAACATATACTTAAATCACATATTAAAAATATGCTTTTGAGAAATAAAAATGTATAGCTTTCTTGATTTTTAAAATTCATTATTCATTTGCTACTAGAGTCTTCGTTTATAGGTTAGGGCTTAATTAATATTAAGAAATTAGGTAATTAAAATTACGAAGATATTAAAAAAAATACAGTAAAAATATATGAGTTTTATTAAATTTTATAGCTTACATATTGCTTCTGTTAGGAAAACAAAATTCATTTGCTTCAAGACAAAATAAATATTTCGATAATAAAGTTATGTCTTTTTCTTACTTATAAAGTTATGGAAAGTAATTCAGACCAAAGTCTGAGTAGGTGTATTTCTTCAAACATAACACAATTCCACAAAGATTATATCTCCCGCATCAGACTGACCAACTTATATGCTATGTTTACATGTCAGAAAAATGATCAGAGTTGAAGAGTTCACTACCAAAGGAAAAACTGGATCAAATTCACGACAGTTTGTAAGAATTTTTTAGGAAACCACAAAAGTGGAAACTGCAACGAATTGGTGGATGAAAGAACTTCAGGAAAAAGAGTTCAATACAAGAAAAATCGAGACGATTGACAAGATGATGTGTATGTGAATCGAATGGTGATCTTCGATGAATTGAATAACTTTTACAGAGATCATTTTCTCGATATCTCGCAATCTGATCGAAAGATCAGCCTGTGAAATTAGAGAGAGAGAGAATTGACCTTCAGATTATGATGTCTAGATGTCACTTTGGCTATGGCTAAAAGCGTATTCCAACGTAAAACTTTCCATTCTTTCAGAATCTGGAGACAAAAATGCGTTTCCATTTCGTAAACAAAAGTTGACCTTCAAACAACATTGAAATTAACCTGGCGTGATCGAGCAGAATCTGGGATCGGAGTCAGCGACTCCAGAAGCATATAAGCGGGATGGTTTAGTTATATTCAGCGCTATGTTGAGAACATATTCTGATCTATTCCGTGTATATTCTAGGGATGGATATTTTGCTTCAGTGGGAACATGTGAGAGCTGAGGCTATTCTGGCACCAGGTTGGTATTCATATAAATTTACCAGTCTGATCTGGGGAATTTGACCTTTTTTGTGAAACTGTGTAATAAAATATTATGATGAGGGCTTAGCAGGATAAGCATGTATGTGTTGCTCCCTGATGGATTTACTTCAATTACTTCAGCAATAATTCAAATTTCCCAGATGGTTATGTCTAAAAATTTTGTTATGATAGTTGTAGGGGTTATATGAAAAATTAAAAATAATTTTTCTGTAGAACTGCTGAACTTTTTTTTAAACAGTTTTTTTGAGATGCTTACATTATTGCTGATTTGTATAGAAAATTTGAGATAAATCTCTTGCTAAATTTATAATTTTAATTCTTACACTAACGTTATTGTTATAAAAATAGTAATATTGTTAGACAAAGTAGTAGCTCTACTTAAACATCAATCGTATTGAATAATACTTTGGATAACTTCGTCCACTTTAAATTTCAGATTGTGTTTATTGCAGAGATGTCTCTCTACATGGACCTTCTGATAAGCTCTATACGGGCATTTTCCACAACCAAATCGAGGCAACTTTCCACATTCATATTTCATATGTCGGCTAAGAGTCCCTTTCTTAGCATATGATTTGTAACAGGTCTTGCACTTGTATTCCTTCATTCTATATAGAACGCGATCTGTAACCAAAAAAAAGATAATCGTCTACTAAAAAAACATAGTTTTCACTGCTAATATATCTTTAAGAATCATGTTGATAATAAATTATAAAAGCAAGCTGAAAATAAACAAATTTTTATTTGTACCTCTAATTTTTAACTGCAAACTCAGACTGAACCAGCGCTAGCTAGAATATAGCAAATTGTCTGACTTAAAATCGAATGAGACATTTGACAGTAATTAAGTGCGCGCAAAATAGGTGTCTTTTTTAATGGAGCGTAAGAATGTGAATGTTTGGTCTAGATCGTAAGTCGAGACAAAAAATCATTCGAATCAACTGTCCAAAATATTTGCCACTGTAGGTTTATTATTTTTCACTACGTTTTTATCTGAAGCAGGTGTCAATGTCAAAAGTGACATGATCAAAAAAGTACACGAACTGCAAAAAAACCTTTTTTACGATCGTGTGGTTTTGTTTCAATTTTTTCATATGCTTTCGTTCATTACCATTAAAAAATAGATAATTTTGCGAGTCTACAGTGATTAAAAAGAGTCGTCTTTTTTTACAGTGAAAAAAAAAATATATTGATTAGAGTTCGCGTATTTGTGTCTTTCAAAAAATCTGACTCATTTACAGGAACATGCTTATAGAAAATATGTTCTAACTATCTTAGCTTTAAATAGCAACTCTACCTATACAGAGTCTTCTTCTTCATAAATGTTTGATATTAACCCAGCTACTATCTGCCAAAGGTCATAGAGCTTGGAGAACACCCTGTAGAGAGATTCATTGTCGTATTATCTTCAGAATATTACGCTTAGTTGATACAAATCTGTGTTGGAAAATATCTACTAGTGTTTTGCTTTATTTTGAAAGTAGTTAACATCATAATGTATAAGGTTGAATATGTATTTTTGGAGATGAAGCCTACAAACAACATTCCAACACCATTATCAAAACTCATGTGACTTTTCATCATAGGAGATAGAAGTTTTCTGTAGAATCCATTCGTTAAATATTAATATTATATATATTACAAAAACTTCGACTTTTTATTGCGCCCCGTATATGCTCAAATTAAATTTCGAATAAAAATGTCCGACATAGCATCCGTTCCTGAGAAATCAATGTACAATTTAAAAAAAAGATTATCAAGATCAAGTGAGCGATTCGCGAGGAAGCCAACTTTAAAATTGGGGCTAGTTTTTAGTGACCGGTTTTCTTTACCGGTCAGTTTATTTAATCAGTAAGTAGAATTATATTTTGATATTGAAAACATTCCGACCAAACTGGATTTGTGTAAGAGGACCTATAATTTTCTTGTATAAAGCAATGTGTATAATAAAAAATAAAACATTTATCCATATAAACTTATTTTATTATTCCAGTTTTATACATAAGGAGATCAAACAAAAACATGCATTATGTCTATAAATAAAGTTCGGAAAATTAAGCTTGTCTTCATGTATACCTAACGAAAAACATTTTTCTACGGAAGCCATCCATAATCTTGACATATACGACAATAGCTAGCATTGTCTATAATCCAAAAAGTAAGTTACCTTAAATAAATGGTAGATGCTTTCAAATTAAAAAAAAAATAAAAAATGAAATTAAGAATTAAGTTAATTCCCCTTCTGAAATTCTCAGATATCTAGGACAGTGATACATTTCTTGTAAAAGTCTTGTGTATCACGACGGTTAATCAACAACA
Organism: Monochamus saltuarius; assembly: GCA_025584915.1. Taxonomy (NCBI): domain Eukaryota; kingdom Metazoa; phylum Arthropoda; class Insecta; order Coleoptera; family Cerambycidae; genus Monochamus; species Monochamus saltuarius. The sequence goes on along the minus strand of CM046721.1, from coordinate 118,773,224 downwards.
ATGAAAAAATGGTGGTATAGAATTATAAAAAAACTTTTCCGAACTTGTTCTGTAGGCACTATAACATCAGATGAACGCAGATTATAACATTTATACTCAAAATTCGCTCTACCAAGGGGTCAAGTCTTGTTCTGCGTTGGTGTGTTTGTGGCTCATTAAATGCTGCTTAAGAACGTGTTTATACTTGAACGAGGTTAAGCACAAGTTACAGCAGTATGAAGGCAGTTTGTTGCATTCGTATCGCTTATGTCTGCTTAAGTTGCCTCTGTGTTTGTACGTTTTGTGACAAGTATCGCAGATGTGTGGACCTCCACCTAAAAAGAATGGTATTCAGTTAATACTTTATTTTCAGAAACTTCGAAAACAATTCACTACTGGAAAGCTATGCGTTACCTACAGGTAGAATAGAATTAATATAGTTTCAAATTTATATTGAAACTATTCAACATTTAAAAAAACTCCATTACTAAACAGTACGCAAGCTTGTATGTTACCTTTCTAAATCAAGTGGCAGAGAGCATAAATGCAACAAAAAATTTTATAAAAACAATATCGTCAAGAGGTGATGTAAAAAACTCTCGACCAATATTTTTACTCTCAATATTTGGCAAATTGTTGAAAGCAAAAAATTATTTTGTAACTTTAAAAATTCCATTATAGAACAACAGCATGTTTTTTTCAAGGTCGGTCTGTTGTAACTAATCTCGTATCTTTTCAATTTATATCTGAAACTATGGATGAGACGTTTTTTCCTTTGACAAAATCCATCATCCTACTTTGTTTGCTTTGTTTAGGTGTGCAAGGTAATCTTCTAAGATGGATCAAATCATATCCCTTCAATAGGTCACAGGGTATTAGAATCAACAGTTGCTCCTCAGATTATGTCAACATCACATCAGGAGTTCCGCAGGGATCACATCTGGGCCCCTTACTATTTTGTTTATTTACTAATGATATTAATAATTACAATATTAGACTGTAGACTGTTTTTAAATGTTGACAAATATGGCTTCATTTAATTTACACGATTAAAAACTGGTACTAATTTTACATATTCATTTAGTGAGAAAAAGCATTTTTTTAGTTTGGGATTTATTTTACGCGTTTGCATTTATCATATCTCATCTTGAACTTTCAAGTTTAGTTTGGTATCTTCAGTTTGTCAAATATATCGATCGTGTTGAAATTGTTAAAAAAGAATACTCAACATCTTTATTATCGATATAACTAAACTTTCAGTTTCAAAGCTATGTTATAGGACTGTCATTATAACATGTTTAAATAAAGTTGTAGAATAAATATTGCATATATCATGTTCATTTCATCAGTTAAATGGTAAAATTAGCTGTAGTTATATTCTAGGTCGATTGTGTTTCAATCGTTCATCTCGATCCTCAAATTTATTCTATTGTCAAATACACAGGGTCATCCACAACTTACGTCAAAAAAAAAAAAATGGGAATAGATGTGAAAAGATGTAGTAAAATCTCTATACAGGGTTAACTATGACTTAGTACAAATATTTTAAGAGGGGATAGGGAAAAATAAGAATTAACGGAATCACCCTTCAAAAAAATTCCAAACTTATTTATAAAGCCAAAAAAAATTGTTTTCGATATTATTTTAAATCCTTATTTAACGCCGCCAATGCTTGTTGGTTGCATACTCTACAAGCATGCAACAGTCGCTCATTAGTCAGTGTCACTGTCATGTGTCATGTCATAATTGAATTCCTGTGTTTACGTTGTAATTTTGTGTTCTTCTGCAGTTTTTAGTGCCTTATTTTAATTTTTAAACGTTTTATAGTTATTAAATAAAGATATTTGTGTTGGGTGCAGATAATTTCCTACAATTCGCCGGTTTGGTTTTCTAGGTTATGGGACAAGACTCCCGCGGTTACATTAAAACGTCTATTATTCTTTTCGTTCGATTTTGTTATAATAAGTAGGAATCTAATCTATCTAATTGTACCTACGGGAAGTGTCTTTTATCGGTAGTGAGTGGCTGTAATGAGCGAATATGTAGTTCTACCAGTTTAGAAATAATGGAAAACGAATGCAAAATACTGGAGCTAAGTGGATTAACTGTTACCTATCTATCAGGTATTATTACTATTAAGAATGTTAATTTTCGTTTCTACATTTAGAAATGCTGCAAAAAACGACGATGGTAGTAGATATTGTTGACAGCTGTAAGTTTTATCTATGGGTCTAAGCCATCTCAGTCGATTCTTATCATAGGCGCCGAGTTTCCGTAGGAAAAAAGGGTTTTGCCCCATTTTTTAAATATCGAGCTAAAATTCTGGAATATTTTTTTTATTGTCGTTTAGGCCTCCCTGAGCACGTGGTTAGATTTTTTGTACTTAGTCATAGTTAACCCTGTAGTTTCCGAGAAAAAAATATTGAAGTTGTAGTATTTTCAACCTTTACATTGCTGGGCTACGGAGTCTCTAACCAGACGATTCCAAATACTGAAATCCGATTACTTATAATATTAACGTTTTTGTGATGCGAATGGTTACATTAGCTTTTCAAGTGTTAAATATGATTTACGTGTATAGTATCTCGGAGTTGATGGATATCGTTTTAATTTGTGTCTGAGTTATATTTATCGCGGTGTGCAGTGAGTGCATGCATCGTGGGCGTGACACGGCAAATTTGCAACCGTATCGTGGAGGAGATAGAAGTCTAGGGCGTCCACAGCGTATTGCAGCGGTGTGGCCGAATCATACACGAGGTCCAATTATATCCGTACAACGTACAGTGTGGCCAAGCATTAATACCAAGGGATTGGACGAGGAAAACCGGAAGTGTATCGCACGAAGTGGACACTATTGATGATTTACGCAAACGTATCATAGCTGCTGCCAATAACTTACGAGTTCAAAATGGACAAGAAGCAGAAACATGTGTGTTAGTTTGTAGACATTGGATGAGATGTAATTGGTCTGCTACTTCCTGCTCGGCCTAAGCGGCTCGAGCTTGCAGAAAGCGACCTACAATATCGTAGGTACTTAACCGCAGACCTCTCGCCCCGGGCGATGAGCCATTAAATCTATAAATGATACTGCAGGAAACAACTACTCCGCGGGCTAATGCCCCGACCGGCATTGAATTATACCTGCAGTATCTGTGTGAAACAGCCAAGAACAGTTGTCTGCCGCACCACCAGACATAGACCGGTTTCGGGCTTGTATGCCCTCATCAGTATGCCATAGGTAAGATGACCGACAATTGAACTGGCTGTTCCTTCATATGTAGTTTCACATATAAATCGAGTGCAGGTGAGATGTAACTGGTCTGCTACTTCCTGCTCGGCCTAAGCGGCCCGACTTGCAGAAAGCGACCTACAATATCGCATGAATCGTGACTAAAAATATATATAAAAAATAACAATGAAATAGTCGGTATCAATAAATAATTTATTCAGTACAGACAATAAATAAGAATAAATAATTTCAATTATATTCCGCTTTTATTGGGTCATGCTGCAATTTTAGATTACAGAGATGTTTTTTTGTTTTGAAATGAATTTTCAGGTGTTCCAGTCGGTAGGCTTTATAATCGCATAGATAGCAGTAAAACTTTGGTGTTTTGTCACACTCGTAAGTCTGGTGTCTTCTTAATCCTCTTCTATGACGGTAAGTGTTACCACACTTGCTACAGGTCCGACCTTCTAGATATTCTAAAATGCACAAGCGTTAATAAATACTCGCTTAATTTACAAACATTATAAAATTACAATATTATGCAAACAGATAATGGCACCAGTATGTAAATTCTACTTTAAATAGCAAGAGAAAATAAGTTGATTAGGGCCAAAATTGCCAAAAGTTTGAAGAATATAAGACACACAGTATGAACCATTTTGGTGACGTGGTATCTGAACAATTATAGGATATAGGAAAATGGTTAAACGACGAAAGTTTTAGATAATTCTGTTGTTAACTTAATGCAGACCTGTCCTAGCTCTTCTAATTTTTGAGTTATTTTGAAAAAAAAATGTGGCGTTTCTGAAAGTAGTCACTTTTTTATTTAGAAGAATTTTAAACCTGAAAATTATTTCATATAAAACTTTTTTCGGGGGATTTCACTGTATATTTAGACTTTTATTCCGACGTTTCGGTTGTGACAAACCATCAACTTTTTTTTTCTTATGAACGCTGAAACCGAAACGTCGCAATGAAAATCAAGATATGCAATAAAATTCCTCGAAAAAAATTGTTGGGAAAAAAATGTTCAGATTTTGAAAATTCCTCAAAATAAAAAAATTACAAATACTTTTCGAAAACGCCACATTTACTTCTTTTCAAAATAATTGAAGTTTTAGTTGAGCTAGAAGCCATCTACAAGCGCCGTTAAGTTAACAACAGAACAGTCTAAAACTTTCCTTTTCCCTTAACCTTTCCCTCTCTTAATAATTAGCAATGAATACATAAACGGGTATGACAGTCTACGGATATGCGGTGTGTGTGCTGTATCCACGCTGTATTGCAGTGATTCTTAACTCTTTTCCGTAAGGGTACCTACATTTTCTGGAAACAACAGATTTTACGACCCGTGAGTCACCCTGCGTCACGTCAACTGCGCCTCAACGTTCGCCCGGCCTAACAATAAAATAAATTAGAAAGGTTACGTGGTTAATAACTAACAATGTAATATTATGATAAAATAGCATAACATAATTTTTAATGAAATAAAAATGGCATTACAAAAGTAATTAAAAATTAATCTGTGGCAAGAGGTGTTTTTTGATAAATAAATCCATCTCATGCTTTTTTCTCCAAACCTCATGCTTCTTTGAAATTATTCTCATGCACTGAATTTTTCCCACCTGGCAACACTGCCTAATGCGAAGACGCTGTGGTGGAAGTATGCGTGTAGCATGACACAAATACACGCAAGCGGCAAAACACAATTCACCATCAAGATCCTCACTTTCCAAATCTGTATACAGTGCCTTCATAAATGATTACAAGCCACGTGACCAGAACTGTGATTCTCGAAGAACAACTCGTATGCAAATAGATTTCTTGTGTCCCTCAATTGCCGTAGTGAGGAAAAGGATATTCGCATATGAATTGCTCTGCGATTGATTTGAAAATCTCGACCCAGATCACGTATTTTTTGTTTTATCAAAAACTGAGGGGCTAAGTTCTCGCACATTTCGGTGACTCCTTGTAAAAAAATCAAAATATGACTTACAAACGTTTATTTTTGAGCTTCTTTCTTAAAAGTAACTTACACGACCTGAATCTTCAAATTGAGTGGCTCTAGGACATACATTTCAAATATTAGTGTGGTTTTCTTAACCCCACTTATATTTCAAAATCAGAATAATACAAATCGAAAAAAATGCACATTTATTCTGTAGTAGACAACAAAATATTTATATAACAGAAAGTCTGATTGTAAACTATTTTACAGTTTCAAGTATGTCTTCTAAAAATTATAAAATATCTGTTACGTATCAAAAAAATAAAATCCAAGTTTTATTAACATTTTATTATTTCATATATCTAATAATAATAGGTATACACTAAACATTAAAATCTTAATATTTTTATATGTCGTATAACTTAAAAAATATACAGTCTTCATAAATGATTATAAGTCACGTGACCAGGACTGTGATTCTCGAAGAGCAACTTTTATGCGAATAGATAGATGTCTTGTCTCTCTCAATTGCCGTAGTGAGGAAAAGGATATTCGCATATGAATTGCTCTGCGATTGATTTGAGAATGTCGGCCCTGATCACGTGGCTTGTAATCATTTATGAAGGCACTGTACTTCTGTGTCGATCAGTTTTACATTTTATAAAAGAAAAACTGGTTTCGTTATCTGCTTTTGGAAACGTAACTTGCAAAGGTAAGGTAAAATACTGAAACAGACAATCAATTAAAATACTACTGTTTAATATTCCTGTACAGAGTTTATATAAAATAATCAGAGGTATCTTCCTTGGCTAATTTTAAAGAGGTTTTTCATAAAAAAAAAATAATTATGAAAATTGCTGATTGTTTGCCATTTTTACATTTTACCCGCTTCTTTCAGCGTCTATAAATTTTTATGGAAGACTCCAATTAAAAAAAATTATATGAGACTTTTTAGAGGCAGCTCGAATTATAAAAAAATATATGGAACCCCTTTACCTCCCTTAACTCTCCTTTCCCTTAAAATTAGCCAAGGAATTTCCTTAATTTTTTGTATAACTTATGTAACACTCTCTTAATTCTAAAAAAATGTTACTTAGGGATTTGCAGCTTGACTTGACCTCAGCTCAAGTTGAAATTGATTTTTTATCATCTGACAGCTGTCTAGAAATAAACAGGTTTGTATTTTTTGTATAAACTCATGAATTTTAGTATCAATTTTTACATAACAAACAAACGAATGACACATACAAAGGAATGGCTGATATACTAATTTTTTTATTAATTATTTAAGGCACATGACACTTTTAGTAGAATTACTGTTTAATCAATATGTTTTTCAGCTGAAAGTCAAGATGTTATTATTATTATTATTAAAAAATTGCTGCCATTGCATGAATAAAAAACAATTTCATCTCTTTTTCAAAAATATTTCAAATTCAAATAAGAAACTTTGGCAAAAAGGTTATTTTATTTAGACTTATTTAATTATTAAGTACTTTAAAAAAAATTTCTTTAACAACGACAAAAACTTCATAATTTAATATAGGGATTCAAAATTGGTATACGACGATAAAATTAAAATTAAATTATTTGTCGACAGCTAAGGCTTCATTGATTTCACGTCAAATCAAATAATCTTAAGAAACATCGAGCTCCTTGTCTTAATAGGCCCCTTTACACGCATGGTTTTTCTAAGAGTTCTGGAGCGTACACTCCAATCGCAAACGCCAAATATGTGTGTCTATATTCCCTGCAAGACAGGCCAGAAGCACGTTCTCGTCTCATAGGTGACATATTTCATTCAGTTTTATTAGGGGGTCTTACCTATCCAACAGAACTCAGTATGTTTTTTATAATTCCTATTCGTCAAACCAAACGGAAATAGTTCATGGAGTTCTCCATGGCTCAGTGTTGGGCCCTATTATATTTATTATCTATATTAATGATTTCCCAAATTGTGATGTAAGTAACTACGTACTGATTTTATTTTATTCACCGATGATACCACCGCTTTAAAGTCTAATAGCGATTTAACAATACTCGCAGAAGATTCCGTAGATGCGCAGTCGCTAATAAAGGACGGGTTTATTACTAACAGATTAAACTTAAATGTTGACAAAACTCAATCTTTGCTCTTTACACTTCGCCATATCAATACTAGAGGTAACTCAAACGATGTTAAATTTCTTGAAGTCTCCTTGACCCTAAATTAAGTTGGGAAAATCATGTCACCGATTTATTTATACGTTTATCTAAGAATATTTTTCTACTACGCAACTTGAATCGTGTAGTCTGTAAATCCGTGCTTATGTCTGCATATTATGGCAATTTTCATGCCAACATAATATTCTCACAGTGAATTTTTTTTTGGTTTACAACGCAAATGTATAAGAATAATTGCTGGAATAAAATACAGATTGTCGTGAGCTTTTCAAACAGCTAAATATTCTTACACTGCCGTCGGTATATATTCTTGAATGTCTCATAACATAGATTTGCTCGACATGAGAGTTTTCATTTTCACCATACTAGAGAAAGACATAATATCAGGCCAAACTTTCTTCAATTAGCGAAATCCAGAGATGGTACAAATTATTATGGTATTAAATTCTTTAATAAACTTTCAACCGAGATTCAGTCCCTAGATCTAAATTAGTTAAAGGTCAGAATTAGAAAATATCTCAAAACAGCGATTTATAATTTTAATGATTTCTTTGCCGACCAGTTTTTAGTGTTTAATTTATTTGCTGTTCTTGTCATTTTATTCAATGTTATTTTACTTGTTATGAGTATTATTTTAGTGTTATTTATATGTATCTTTATCGTTTATGTGTAGACATTTTAATGTATGGACCAATAAATGATTTGATTTGATTTAATTAGTAAAACCTCCACAAAATAATGTCCTGGTCGAAGGATAATTAGAAAAGTTTATCGAACTCTGCAGAAACTTTCCATGATTATGAAAAATTAAAAGTGACGATTACAAAAATAAAAATCTAAACAATTGGGCATACGAAAAATACATATTAGATATTAGTGCCGTTTACACACAAGTAGAAAATTTTAAATCTGAAAAAAGTCATTTTTGGACTGGAAGGGTGGAATTCATAGTCAGCACTTCACTTAAGTGTGACTTTTCATTTAAGGTATACTTAAATAAGATGCTCTTCAATATTTTGTTTCATATCTAAATTTAATGGAAACTCAATAAAGTATGGTATGAAACTATTAGTAAGTTGTTACCCTGCATTTTTATCTTGTAAATTGCAAAGCCAAGTACACACGTAACCTTAAGTGTGATCTATGAATTCCACCTCAAATCTGCCATGCTAAGCGTCTAGGCTTGGAGCGTTATTCTTTTTAACAACACACCCTTGGAGCATACGCTTCAAAATCTAGCTCCAATCCGTCGTTCCAAAAGCGACCGATTGATGCGTACGTGTAAATGGGCCTAATCCCTAATGACGTTGCAAAACATGAAATCATGTATCTACAATTATTTTACATTAAAATAAATATTATATTAGCTGCGAAAATGAATGAGATTCTTGATTTTGTCCTTGTAGTGGACAGCTGCAATATGTTGCTGGAGATTATGACGATGTTTGAAAACCCTGTCGCAGTATTGGCAAACCTGGGATCCATGTTTGTTGCACTCGTATCTCAGATGGCGCATCAAAGTGCTCTTGTGTTTGTATCTTTTGTTGCAGCCGGAGCAGCCAAAACTTAAATCTGAAAGTAATGTTTGTTAGAAAAGAAGTGTGCTGTGTTGAATTCAGTTGTTATATTTCTACTGAATATGTGCAAATAATCAGAAGTGGGATGTACAAAAAAATAGAGTTATTATTAATAAAACTTTAGTAATTAAAAAAACATTTGTGTCAAAAAGTAATGAACTCTACTTGTGCACTGAGATGTACATGATTTATATTAAACTACTCCCATTTGGCTTAGATACAAGCGATCCTCAAAATTTCTAATGACTTATTACTTACTGAAAGAAAAATTACTGAAACAGTTACTATAAATATGCGCTTATAATTTTGTAGTAGAAAAAACTACAAATGTAATAAACCATATAAGTTTGTTATTGCAGTCGACTCTCGAACAGCAAGGTAAGAAGTAGATTTTCTATGAATGCCTTTATACAGGGTGTCCCATAATGATGTGCGCTCCTTTTGAGGATGTGTTCCTGGGGTCATTTTAGGGGAGGGTTCTACCAATAAAATTGTTCGATTTGAGCCCTCCCTCACAAGATAAGGGCGTAATTTTTTCAGATAGAGAAACGTTTAGAATAAAAAGTTCTAATTAAAAAAAACAACAGAGGTTGGTGGTTGCCACTCTTGTAGACATTTGGTAAAAATAAATATCGTATTCAGCAATGTCACTTAAATAACTAAATGTATTCACCGATTTTCAGATTTATAAGTTTAACCGTTTTTGAGAAAAAAAAATGAAAACCGAAATTTTTTAAATTTTTTAGAAGCTCTTCTAAATTTCGTAAGGAAGGGCTCAAGTAGAAAAATTTTATAGAAAGTACCCCCCTAAAATGACCCAAGGAACACACCCTCCAAAGGAGCGCACAGCATTATGGGACACCCTGTATATACTAGATGTAAATTCAGCAGTTAAAAATGGTTTGGAACTGTCAAAAAGTCTGCCCTACTCATTCGTTAAATTTACTGGTAACTCGTTTTCAACTTAACTGGTCGAATATTACTAACAGTTTCAAACCATTTCTTATTGTTGCAGGAACAAACCTACTGAATAAAAAATACCCAGATAATACCCGTTAATAATACACCGTTAGACAATATGTTGAGAAGTAAGTATCCCATACGACCTAGGTTTTAATATACAGTAGTAGTGGGCATAAATTTATTGATTGTACATAAAGTTTCTTTTTTAATATTTTGCAGAAATAAGTTATTAATATTGTGTAATTAATTGCACTTACAAGTAATATTTAAAATTCATATTCAATTGTAAAACGTAGTGAAAACGTAATATCAAAATGTCAAACTGTACTAACCTAACATTCCAAAACATTTATTTATTATCTACATTTGTTTTTATTAACAAATAAATCCTTATTTAAAGAGAATTCATTCATGTATCTAGATAAAAAAGTTAGTTTTACTCCTTGTCGTTAAATAACAGTACAAAAACTAGGTAACTAGGTTATTGACCTAATAATACGATAGGTCAAGATTCACTCTCGATAACTTTTATGAGCATCAGATCAGAGGCGTGCCGTTTCGGTCTTGGACAGTTTTTTGTCGACAACACGATGGTTTTTTATTACTTAGTATTTAAACACGAAACACTTTTCAGCTTCTCTTAATAATTTAGCCGTTGGGTAAGTATAAGTTTTTTATGTAATGTACCTAAATGGTGTATTATTAGATACGTTGGAGTATTGTAATTTCTATCTTAAATATTTTTTAAACTGTAACCTAGCTAATTTCTTTGCAGTCATAACAGCCACATTTGGTCGGACGAAAATCCACACGCTACTCGCCGGTTTAGCTTTTGTAGGCGATTTGTTGTCAACGCATGGGCAGGAGTGTACAGGGATCATTTGATTGGACCGTATTTTCTACCGGAAAGCTTGAATGAACCGAGTTACTAGCAATTTCATTTTAATTTGTTATTGGCTGAACTGAGCAAGAAAAAATATGAGATTCTAAAATAGTCAGTACAACCGTTTATTTGTGACGTCTGATACTGTAGATACTAGGAAAATATTTCAATTTGGCAACATTGCATCAGGTCGATATCGAGTTGAACTGTGTGCTGTAAACGACTAAGGCTGTAACCGGTCTCAAAAGGGGGTTTAAATAATGATTTGAAAATATGCATTTAGATTTGTTTTTTATCGCGTATTCGTATTATGCGCATTATTCCCTATCTCCTCTTAAAATTAATGACATTATGACTCACCCTGTATATATAAAATGTTCTTCCGGCAGTAATTCGTTATTTACACTTTTCTCTCAATCACGTGTATGTTGCCTAAATCCTAAGTCTGACCTAAGCACAGTCCAGTTACATGTTACTTTGGGCATAAACAGCCAAAATTATATGACTTTTAACTTAAACAGCCTTAAATTGTTTTAAAAATATATTCATTTAGTTCTAATTTGACAATTATTTCTATTTATACACTGATCAAATTACTTAAAAAAAACGTGACATTTTGAAAAAAAATCCTCATAATTATATAATCTGGCAATTTATTCCGGACATTGCCAATTTCCCACATTGTCGTGCGGTCTTTTCATGTGTCTCTGAAGGCTGAACTTTCTCTTAAATCTAGCGGTGCACAAGGCGCAGGAGAAAGAAGGTTCCTTTCCGCATTCGAATCTTCTGTGGTTAGCTAATGATCCCTTATGTCTAAATACTTTTGAGCAATCTGTACAGTTCCATTTAGCATCATCTGAAAACACAGATTTGTAGCTTATGCATCTAATTGAGAAAAACACTGAAAACATACACACAACGTCAAAAATCTTAGACCTCCTGTATATAAAATGATTCGATTAAACCTAGTGGTTTTTCTTAATATGTTAAAAAAGTACATGTACTTAAGGAACAACAAAGACAATAAAAAATCAGTCAGTTTGGCAGTGCATTCCAAGTGTTCTTTTGAATTTTTGTACATTATAATTCCAGGACGTGAACTTTCTGCTCTTACCCGAGCAAGAATGACTGCTTTACATGATGCGGGACATGCTAATCATCAGATATCGAACATTCCTAGATCATCTGATGTACGAATAGTACACAGATATAAAGAATTTGATACAGTGGAAAACAGATCACGTAGTGAACGTTCTCGAGTATCTAATGAAAGGGAGGATCGGTATTTGGTGCTATATGCCCGTAGACACTGCACATCTTCAGCTTCAGCTCTGAGCGCCTACTTTCAAGGTACGTTCGCCGTGTTATGTCAACAACTACTACTGAGAGACGACTCCACAACGTAAATTTACGTGCTAGAAGATCATTACGGGTCCCCACTCTACTTCCAAGGCATCTTGCTGCCCGTCTCCAGTGGGCGCGAGAGCATAGGTGTTGGTTTTTACGACAGTGGCAGGGTCTTATTTACAGACGAAACCAGAATTGAGCTGGTTACTGATGGACAAAGGCTCACCTTCTATAAATTCTAGGCAAAATTTCATCTTGTAACATATAACAACACATTTTTTTTGACGAAAGTTCGTTTTTAAAGTACCACTCTCTCTTTCTCTTTATTGCCCTATATGCTACTCACATTCATTCTTGTTAATGAACTACATATTTAAACATCACTTACACTCATAGTTTCACCTCGCACCCCAAACCTTTCATACATGTCATCATCCGATATTCTTCACTTGTTAAATTAGATCGTTTAGATTTTGAGAATACGTTGTAGAACTTGAATTATTCTCTATTCGTAAGAACACAAAATATAAATTAATTACATTCAAAATTAAATTAGCATAAAGATATACCCGAAATTTTGCTCGCCCGAAAGATTTACCCGCCCATATTCGCGCTGAGATGGAACAGGTGGATACATTTTTAAATTAATTTAGGAAAATAGTAAATAATAAAATAATTGAAATAAATGGAAAGCTCATATAAAATTTGTGATAAACTAAAATAAAAATTATAAAAGTGTAAAAAAGTAATAAAATAAACTACAGTTGGATTATCCAACTAAATTTTTGAGTGTTTGATAATTCTTAATTAAAAATGCTACATCCAGTGTTTGTAACTGATATATTAGCTGTCAAAATTAACATAATTTAATTTATTGTAAAAGTATCGTACATAAAATTTTAAATTAAATCTATACAATTTATACTGATATGCAGTATTATCTTTCCAAAGTCAACTGATAGGATATGTTGTAAGATATATATTATATTACTGCATTAATAAAATAACAGACATAAAGACCTTCACCTTATATGCATCGGCTCCAGTCTCAATCGCCCAATGGCATAACATCCGCCGGCGCGGCAAGCTTTTGACGAGAATAAGTTACGCTACCAGTAATCGACTGTACAGCTTAGAGACAGGTTGAGCACGTGTTGAATTTGGGCAGTTAAGTTCAGTGTGTCTGTTTCCGTTGACACTCGCATATTTTTTTAATCTTATCAAGCAATAAATAATTTATCTTAACATACACCTCTTACTAACATTACATTACGCTTTATTAACTTCTTTTCACAGTCTTACACAAATCGTTCTGTTAGTTTTTGACAAAAAAAATTATTTGATAGTTAGATGGATTCACTAAGTGAAAAGTGATGTCTTTGCACTCAGTTGAGTGCAGTGTATCTGTTTCCGTTGACACTTGAATATTTTTTTAACCTTGGCAAACAATAAATATCGGAAATAAAATTTTAACTGTGACACCCTTTAGATCGAAAAGGAGCAACATCCGGACAAGACAAATCTGCTTAATCGCACTATTTTGAAGTGTCAGTTTGTCAGTAATCTGCCACTAAGCTCAGTCCTATTATTAATGAATCACTCTGTATATAAAATGCCATTGAATTTATTTGCAGATTTGGAACATAAATATATTATTTAGTAATATCTCCACTAAAACTATGTAATAAATCTTTAATTGATCAATTCTACACTCTTCATACTACTGCTCTTCATAAATGCTATATGTGCTAAAACATGTTTCACAGATTTAAACCCTTGCAAATCTGTTGATGTACATTCATGGGTTCAGGTAATTTCGCCCACCAATTGACATTGCAAAGACTAACAAAACATGCTTCTTTTAATGTTTAATCAAAATATGCGTCCTCAAACTTGTCTTATACTTAAATTTTGCACCACACACGTCGCAGTAAAATGTTTCCGATTTTCCACAAGTGTAAAGGTGAACTCTGGCGGAATTCTGGTTTTTGAAGGATCTTCCACATTTTTTGCAATCCGTTCTTTCTCCTAAAACATACAATTTATTGTCAAGAGAATTTCTATAATCATACACCATATTACCGCAAAATGTTGTTTCAAACAATAAGATAATGATTTAAATAATAATAATTACTGTTTTAATGTATTCCCATATGTATGCTAAATGTAGACAAAGTAAATCGTATGGTTTTATATCAGTTAAACTCATTTTTAAATTATCGTAGTGACTTGTACCATGGTATATTTAAGTTACATCCATTTCTTCTTTCGGCATCACATAATTGCATATTTAACAACAAATCAGAATTTCTCGCCCCTAAAAATACCGGTCTCTAATATGTTTACAAATATTTGGATATTCTAAAAATTTGCAAATATCGATAATAAAATTTTAACTTTGATACCATGCAGATAGAAAAAGAACAACATTCAAGGCATATTCGGATTAATCGTTCTATTTTGAAGTCAACAGCCTGCCATTAGCTCTGTTCCATTTTTAATGTAATTAAAATGGCATTAACTGAGTTTATTTGCTGATTCTAAATTATTTAGTAATATCTTCATTAAAACTATGTATCATTCAATAACTAATCTTTAATGTATCTATGCTATTACATACATGCATGCTGTTTACAAATGTTATATGTGGCGAAAAATATTTCACAAATTTAAATCCTTTATAAATATGTATGTTTTCAGTGTTTCATCGAAATATGCGTCCTTAAATTCCACTTATACTTAAATTTTGCACCACACATGTCGCAGTAAAATGTTTCCAATTTTCCACAACTGTAGAGGTGAACTCTAGCGGTATTCTGGTTTTTAAACGATCTTCCACATTTTTTGCAATCCGCTCTTCCTCCTAAAATATACAATTAATGATATGTCACTTATATTCCTAGAGCTTACATTATTTCCTCAAAATTTTTCATGTCGTAAATATTTCGAAAATTATAATTCATAATTTTCTTAAAATAATGAGGAACGAGAAAACATTTCCGATTATTAATTTGAACCTACAAATGAGTAAGATTTACACTTAGTAATTGAAAATAATTGCATGTAGAATATTTAAAATTTCGAGTTCTGTCAAAATAAACGTTAATCTACACATAACCGTCAAAAAATTTCCAGTGTAATGGCATGCAGCTTGCTTCAAGAACGATAAAAATTTTCGGAAATTTGCAACCTGGTACGTGCTTGAAGAATTTGACACAAAATTATGAGTCATTTGTTTTTGACAAAAAATCAAATGTGGCAACAAAACAAGCATTTATTTATTAAAAATACAACAAATAAAGATACAGTTATTAAAATTCCTCTAATTCGAGTCAAATATCTAACTATAATTAATTAAAAATTCATTGACTGAAGCCACTTTTGACATTGTCGATATTTAATTTCAACTCAACTTTTAATTTATTGGTATAATAATTTTTATAGTTAGATATTTGACTCAACTTAAAGGAGGCCACCTGAAGAAGCAATCCTAGAAATGCAGAAATAGGTCAGATCCTATCTATTGTGGTTGAATTTTCGAGTTCCCACAGTTTCAAAAGGAACTTAGATATTTATAGAGTGTTTTCATTAAACCAGGTTAGTAAATTTAGCTAGATTAGTTTTTTAGATCATTATTGAATAGATCTTTGTCTGTAGAATTGTTCATTGATATACAAATTTCTAATTGTAAAGTGTATTATTAACGTTTATAACAGACATTTAGGTTTTATAATAATTTGTTTAATAAATAAATCATTCTTCTAAAAATCGAAATTTTATTATTTTTTTCATATCAGCATTAGTACGAAACTATTTATGGAAATGTCAAATTCATGTTACTAAATGAAAGTATATATATATATGTATTTTCATCCGGCTTATTACATAAAAAAATTGTTTACATAATTCGGTTGGCAAGTGGCATATAACTGAACAAAATTTCAATAAAAACTAATCAGATATTACTAATAAATTTCTATGTTGCGTTCTATGGGGTAACATAATGTACATTTCAGTTTTTGATGCCTCACCAAGTTTTTCTTTTGATAGTAATGCTTTCCACAGTGGCATCTAAAATTTCCTTGACCTCTGGGTCGTCTCATCGACACTAAAACAAGGATATCACAAATTCTCCAATTTTTACCGCTGATATTTATTTCAACCACAATAATATACCCTGAGCAATACTACTTTTACAGCAGACAGCAAAATAAAGTTATTTGTAGTTGTGTTTAAACTTCATTAAAAATTTGATAGGAAAAATAAAGATTAAAAGTAATTTATGATTGACCTTTCCAACTACTTACATATTTTTATGTTTTTCCCGAATATGCGTTTTCAAATCCATTTTTATCTTTCAAGTGTGAGGGCAAGAGGGACACTCATATCGGAAATCCTTCCCACATATTTCCCTTATATGAAATCCGAGCGCGCACTTGTGTCTGCAGCTCTTTCCACAAGAATCGGAGAAATATATAGCTCCAATTTATTTAATGAATAGGACACCATCTTTTGAGAAATTTTCCAGTCACAACCATCTACTTTAAATTTAATATAGTTGTTTCATATTTATTATATAGCTTGGAGAATATATTGTGAGAGATTGATACCGGTCGACATTTGAGTACCCCCTAATTAATGAGATTTTCCAGGTTTCCCTCATTCGTGCACTAAATGGTGCATAGAACCTACCAACGTAAGTCGTTCCTGAGCGCAAATGCGGCCTGCTTAATAATAATATGCCGTCCCCTCTTCCGCACAAGTCTTCGACTGCTGGGCTAATCCTCGTGATTAGAATGAGGGGTAGAAATATTATTATTATATTATTATTAATGCAATGTTCTCTTATTTTCAAAATATATTTACCGCAAATAAGTATGTTTGTTTTACTAACCTAATATTAGACTAAATAATAAAAATATGTTTAGTTTCATTTGGTAGTAAATATAAAACATTAATAATTTATTTAAGGGAAAATATATTTATTACTTACATCCATGTGATGATGAGTCTAATTACATAGCCTATTAATATAATAGACTCAAATAAAAGTATGTACCTACATACCCAGTGAGGCATCAAGCTGGAATCATTTTAAAGTTAGGTATAGGGAAAATAATATTGATAATGCCTCGATAAACAACAAATTTTGCATTTTGAGAAAAATTTAAATTATTGACTAATTTAATATTAATTAAATGTCATAACTTTATGTTTCTCTCGTATATGTGCTTTCAAATTCTTGTTTAACCTTCTAGTTTGAGGACAATAAGGGCATTGAAAACGAGTGTTCTTCCCACATTCTTCCTTAACGTGAAACAAAAGGGAACGCTTGTGTCGGTAGCCCTTCCCACATGAGTCACAAAAATAGGAACCTAAAATTTTTTAATAAATATTACATGGTTCTATTTGGTAAGCTTGGAACCAATACATAAACTTATTAATTAAACAATTTATTACAGTTAGTAATTAATAGTTTATTTTATATTCATGTAACATTTCATATAAAATTTGTATAGAAAGAAAGAACTAATTATTCAGTCATATTCCCATGCTTGCTTCGAATGTGAACCCTTAAAATTTTCACTTGCTTCACTTTCTTTGGACAAAACGGGCATTGAAGTTTCTTGTCCTTTCCGCATTCTTCTCTTATGTGGAACATTAACGATCGTTTATGTTTGTAAGATCTCATACAGGTTTCACAAGAAAATAGGGCTAAAACATGGAAGTAATGTTAATATTAAGAGAAATTAAACAATATTTCTTAAGTCTTTGTTACCAGTGTACAAAACATGTACCTATATGAAATACAATGTTTGTTGGGTGTTGTGTAGAGGTGGAAAACTGTTCCCCAAATCAAATTTTAATAAGAGTGTGCCTCTTTTATGTAAAAATCCTTAAAGTTTTCATTTTTGCTATGAATTTACAAAAAATATACACAAAAAAGTTTAGATATCTTTAGGCGCGACTAGCCAAAAACATTCCACCGTCAATGGCACCATTGATTTTATAAGTTTCGTTATTATAATCTAATTCACGTATATTGAACAACGCTATGTCGTCAAAAGTCTTCGTTTCAAAGTTCCAAGACCCCGACCAAGCATCAATGAGACGAAAGTTGCAGCAGAGGTCAAAATATCGTACTGAAGTGCTTAGTCAATCATGTTAAATGATTTACGTTATCAAAAAGGCCGACCAATATAGGTTCCTCGTCTCCTGATAGAAAACCAGAAAGTAAATCGTCTAACAGTTTGTAAAAGGCTTTTATAGTGGAAGCAGTGGAAGGTGATTGTTAAGTCGCATTGCCATCTGCAAAACAAAATCGGCCTTTCGGTAAAAAAAGACAGATATGTCCACCTGAATTGTGATTCTTCTCAAAGATAATTCCCGAATGCTAAGAAAGACTGAAAAACATCCATTAGGAAACAGTTGAACATCAGGCCCATAGTCTAAATTTGCCACCAAGTGGACCACTCAACGAAGAACAATGAGGATGCTTTTTTTACTGTATTAGAAAGGTATTTTAAGCTAATATATATCAAATCTTCTACAATTCCTATCATATGTATGCTCTCTGATACCATACATCTCAGTATGCTAATGAACAATTCCACAGACAAAGCTCTATTCAATAGTTATCTAAATTTACTAACCTGGTTTAATGAAAACAAAATTTGGGTTTATGCGTGATCCACCTCGTACAATAGGTTTTCCTTACATTTAAGAAAAGATGAATTTTAAAAGTTCCATTTGTCAAATTGAAAATCTTTTAATTAAAAATCAAATGATTCTTCCATATGGTTCAATAATATATTTATTGTAAATTGCTATAACTTATCAATATATAATAAAATTGACATTGGAGTAACTATAACTTCAAGTACTGTAGAGAGAAGAATATAGTAAAAAAATAAATTAAATCTAATAATCTTGAACCAAATGTAAATCGTAGAAACACACAAGGCACAGGTGTGGATGCCTAGGACAGCTGTTACAAAAAGTGTCCACTTTTTTAGCTCTATTCTGGGCAAATCTGGTGCCAAATTCCTTACTGAGTTTTCTGTAACAATTCTTGCAAGTCCTCCGATCGGTGGGTTTTGTCAGTTTGATCTTTGTCAGTTTATGAAGTTGACCATTATAAAAGTGACCTAAAATTAAATACCAAAATAAACTATTTCCTACTTACATCTTAACTCAACGATATTGGAAAAAGGCAACATTACAGTAAAATCTATCATCTAGAGTTCTACTTTAATATCTAAAAATAACAGGAATAATTATATACACAGGACCCAAACTGTTAATTATAGAAAACTAAGGAGAACTGGACATATTAATATATCTTTGATTTAGTAGGTTGCTATTTGAGATAGGGACATGCATGGTTCTTGCAAGACTCTTGCAGTGGTGGTTACTCTCGGTTGGCTACGGTCATGTTTGGAGCTCACACGTTATTGTCGATATGGTATATATTTGCAAAACTTCTTGCCGTAGTAATATTGCCTCGCAAGATTTTTTTTAAATGTTGCAATTTAAGCTGTCGAATTTTTTCTTGGTCTTGTTATGGTCTTGTCTTGCCTGGTCTTGCGAGACCAAGACCAAGAAAAAACAAGACAAGATTGACTAATTTTAAATGTCAGATGCTCGATGCCTAAACGTCGGCATAAAATGTATTGTGCTTTATTTTCAATGTCAGCATATATAAAATGCAGAAGGATCAAAGCATTAACGGTGACACATGGTTTCTAAGTAAAATAAAAGCAGTTGGAAACGGTTTGAAACTGTCACAAATATTCGACCAGTTTTATTCTTTATGTCTATAGATTTATGTTTGTATTAATTTCTTGCAACAAACTAACGATCTCTATAAAATACTAAAATCAAACAAACCTATCGCATACGGGGTGTTGAAGTATCCAGTATCCAGGGAAGAATAGTTAGGTTAGTATCTTTATATGGAAGCATGTTTTATACGAACAAAGGTTTATTTAACCAATTACTTGTTTGGTGTCTTTGTTCAGTTAAATTTTGACACCTTATTTATTATTCATACTGTATAATACCCAATTGTTACAAGTGAAGGTAAGCATATTTATTTAATAAAAACTGATAAATATCAACACATACAGACAGACAAGTGTATATACTCGCGACAAGAATTCAGACGACTTACGTCATACGAACAAATGAACAATTTATTATATTTTCATCAAAATATTTAAGAAGCTGCAACTGATAGTAATAAAACTATATACTACACTAAAAGTTTGCATCATATATTGCACTAAATTGCAATAAAACATTGTTTATAACGCGACCAAATATCGAAAATTACGTTGACAATAAAAAAAATGTGTAACGTCAGCCGTGACGTAAGACGTCTGAATTCTTGATTCGAAATATACTTCCAAGTATTTAAGTAATATTCCAGTACCAGTCAATCAGTCCAGTACAATTTTTTAATACAACATTTTGGTATTACAGAACTACATACTCGTAAAATACAGCAGGTGCTCACATTATCATTATTTTTTTAATCTATTTAAGAAATGCTTTCATAATATTTATTGAATTGATCTTCCAGATCCTCTTTCCTGAACATCAAAGACTGCAGCTGTGCCTTATTTACACTCTGGTGTTTATATGAATGTCTTCTAAAGTTTCCCTTAATTTTAGTTTTGTACGGGCAGTGGGTACAAAAAAATCTGGGCTCCTTTCCACACTCAGTCCTTATATGATTGTAGAGGGAAGATTTCCTTACATAATGCAGACCACAGTTCGGGCACCTAAAGTCCATGTTCGCTTCTAAAACAAAATAAAGTCATATACTTATTCAAATATACAGGGAGAGCCATATAATAAGGCCCCTTCTTAGGAAGGTATTTCCTAATTCCGACATTGATTTGTTTGCAGCATAAAAGGTTAATTATGGATAATAAAACTATATTCTTCTATAACTTTGGAAGTCAATGGAATTTGGTGTTGGAATCTTGTATTGCTTTGTCATGATCTTATCATTGTCTCGCAAAAACAAGATTTAAAAGAGAGTTTTGCGAAACAAGGGAAGACATATTTCTACGGGCAAATATTTAACTGAACATTAAGCTTTATTCACATAAAATTAGTGCAGTTGCATTGGAAAAGTTATAAAAAGAGCGCCGTATTCTTGAAATAGTGTTTTCTACAATTACAAATAATTTTAGACAATTAATGACTGAATAATCTAGGGTTTAGCAAACAATACGAATGTTTACTCATCCCACCTGCAAATATTTAAAGATACTGAAGTAAAACGGCGAGAAATACGGATGACTTTTGTAACGTTAGATAAACTTAATACGCCTTTGTACTGCAGTTGTATGGCAGAAGCTAAAAGCATGTCAGCTTTTACCATTCCTTTTCCAACAATCATACGAGGACCAATCAGAAAACAGCTTTTTTGATAGTAAAGTTAAGTTTTTAAATTAGATTCTAATTAAGATATTTAGTTTAGAATTGATTTGTTTCTAAAAATGGATGAAGAGGACTGTTTGGTTAAGAAACAGTTACTTTTGCTGCTCTTATTCGCAGCGACGTCAATATGTATAAAAACTATACATGCAAAAGAAAATGAAAAGAAGAACTCGGAGATGGTGGGTGCGACCTATTAACCGCAGAAAGCACATGCAAGGTGATTTCTATAATTTACATAAAGAAATGGGAAATGAGAATGCCGATTATTTTTTCATTACACCCGAATGACAGTGGCAATGTTTGATGACTTGCTGAAATTAGTGGGGCCTCATTTAACCAAACATTCAAATAGACCATCTATTCGTGGAGAAATTGGCACCCTCTCTGCGGGTATGGTAGGGTGGAAGAATGTTGACTTGGGTCAATGTGAGAGATTGATACCGGTTGGCATTTAACTACCCCCCTAATTAATGAGGTTTTCCAGGTTTCCCTCATTCCTGCACTGAATGGTGGTTAGGGCCTACCAACGTAAGTTGTTCCTGGGCGCAAATGCGGCCTGCTTAATAATAATATGCCGCCCCCTCTCCCGCACAAGTCTTCGACTTCTGGGCTAATCCTCGTGATTATTATTATTATTATTATTATTATTATTATTATTATTATTATTATTATTATTATTATTATTATTATTATTATTATTATTATTATTATTATTATTATTATTATTATTATTATTATTATTATTATTATTATTATTATTATTATTATTATTATTATTATTCCTACAGATTGTAGGCTTTTAATTACTATTCGGCAAATGATAAAAACAATTTCCGTAGATAGAGACGTAATTGACAAAAACATAAACATAACCTCTTCATCTGAAGGTAAAAAATCTTGAGTTTTTGCATGTTGCCAACTTACAGCGAAAAAATTCCCCAACTTCTTAAGTCTACAGTAATTTTATGCAAACAGAGTAAATAATATTTAACACCATACAATTACAATACAACAGTACAATTGCCGTGACATTGCACTAACGTTTATCTGAACGTTACTTTAGCTGGAAGAAATGGCATTGCTTATAAAATAATTTTTAAAATCCAAGTTTATTGGGTCCAGATCCAGTTTTACTGAACTAGAATTATAAATTAACTGCTACTCGACCATCTCGCCCATTATTTATTATGTAAAATTGGCAATTTCTATACTTTATAACGTCTACCAATCGACCATTGTTGACAATCGACCATATCGCTAGTCACGTGTGAACTCCGACCGGGACTGTAGCCGACCGAGAGCAACCACCAAATTCCAAATGTTACCGATGTTAGCAAATTCGTAACAAAGCTCCACGCTTCTCATGTGTATGGAAGAGTCTCGCAAGAATTATGCAAACAAATGCGTGACAAGAGTATTCTCACAAAACTTGATCTTGCAAGATCAAGACTTCACAAAAACTACTGTCGTGTTTTACAATACAAGACAATACTTTTTCAAATTTTGCAAAATTTCATGTGTCAACCAACACTAATTACCCTATTCTAAAAAATGTTTAAACTTTTATTTTATAAACAAATAATCGATCCAAGATAAGATGATGGCGTTTAAATTTGACTCACTCTGTATATCTAGACAGTTTCACATACTTTATAACAATGTGATATTAATGGGAAAAAATGGGAAAAAGCAAATATACTTTTTACATTTAACATTCAGGTAATTAAATTATGTGATGTCAATTATGGAAAAATGTTAGTTAGTTACTGAGAAATAACATGTTAAATTTAAACCATTTTATTTAAAATCTGAAAACATTGATAAAAAAGAAAACAAACTTTATTATTATATGATAAGGCTTCATAACTGTATAGGGAGATTCAGTCATAACGGCATTAATTTTATAGTTCGTACGTATTCCTATACGGTGTCAAATGAATATGTACAGTTTCTGGGTTGTTTGATGCTTAACTGCAGACATTACGCCATACTTAACAGAGAGCACTCTCAGTGTTTCTCGTATCTGGAACGACTACAGAATGTTATCGCAGCGTCTAAACCGAGCTTTTATACTAGTCGGTGCGTCAATATTGGTTAGTTCAATGTTTAGGATGACTGGTTCAGGCATGTTACGGGTGACTGGTTCAGATTCGCTCTGTTTCACTTGCTTGTTCTTAAGCAAAGGTATTCACGTATGAGTAATCTTCAATCCTTTGTCCCTGTTCATGTTGTTCGGGTATTGGAGAATCTCCAAAACCTTCCTGCTAGATTGCAATACCTGCTGCTGGTTCATGTACCAGTAGAACCAGCACTCAGCTCCTAAGAAACCTAAGTACTGGCTTAGATACGTGAACGATACTTTTATGGAATAGCCTCACTACAAGATTTTTAGATCATATTAACCAAAAACACAGCAAGATCAACTTTACTATGAAATTGGAGCAAGACAAAGCCTTACCGTTTCTAGACATTCCGGTAAAAAGGAAGACCTGGCATCTTTGGGCATGGTATCTACCATGGAAAGTCTAATAATCATCTGGCACAAAAACGCTCGATCATGAAGACCCTCACCTTGCATTAACGTTGACTGATGAGGACCATCGACAGATAGAAATAGATTTGCTCCAATCTGTGTTCATAGCAAATGGATACTCTAAGAAAGACATCGACAGAGTCATTAGACCTTGATGTGAGCAAACTTGCCCAAGGAGGAAGTCACTGCAACCACCACTTTACCTGCATCTCCAATGTAATAAAATAGAATTGCGGGCTACATTCACATCAACGTGTAAAATACGTCAACGCAAAAGATAAATTGAGTCCGTAACAAACTTCGGGAGTGTATTTGGTGTCATGCAGCGACTGAGGCAAAGTATAAGTGGGGATATCCAAACGCACTGTATAAACCATAAGTAGTTGGATAAAAGAAAGTAAAAGAGAGTACGATAGAGAATGTCGCGAATTAGGCAATATAGAAATAAAAACAAGATTGAACTGGTTAAAGACAAACAAGAAGATAGAGCTGAATATGAAAAACTTAGGAAGATATGTAAAAAACCATTATAAAAAAGAGAAGGGAGAGCATAGACAATCATATTAAGGAAATAGAAAAGGAAGGGAAGAATGTTAACACAAAACGGTTTTATAAAAAAGTTTACGAACAAAATAAAAAGGAAGAAGTGACAGAAGAAGAAAATCAAGATAAACGGATATGGACAGAGTACTTCAAAGAACTATTAACAGAAAAAGAACCAGAAAATCAAGAACAAATCATAGAAGACACTGAGGAAGAGCGTGACAAAGAAAGAAATGAGAGAAGTAATAAGTAATTGCCGAAATGGAAAGTCACCTGGTAGGGATGGTATAAAAATAGAACTAATAAACAGAATACATCAACTTAAAAGGAATTCTTGGAGACAAGAAAGAATACCGGATGAGGGGAAAATTGGGCAGATCATTACCATACACAAGAAAGAGGACCAACAAGAGTGCAAATATTATAGAGAAATCTCACTGCTAAATGTGGCTTACAAAATAATGTTTTCAGTCATACAAAAAAGGGTTGCAGAGACAACGAAAACCCTAATAAGGCAGTACCAGTGTGGCTTTAAGAAGAGGAACTCGACAGTAGACGCATTACACACAATTAAACAAATAATGGAAAAGGCGCACGAATACAAGATTGAGGTGGAAATGTTGTTCATTGATTTTACACAAGCATCTCATTAAAAAGAAGAAAGTTGAATAAATGTCAAACTAAGAAGACTAATTAGTATGAGTATGGATCAGTCGAAAACTAGCATAAGAACACAAAAAGGAGAAACATGCATTTTTACCATGAATGAAGGGGTGAGACAAGGCGCGACTATCTGTCGGCAACATTGTTTAACTTGACATTGGAATATGTGGAGAAAAATATATGAGAACAACTGGACGGCAAATGATTGCTTATGCTGACGACATTGTAATAACATAAAAGAAAAATAATGGAACAATAGCTGAATGAAATAGTAAAAGAAGGAAAAAACGAATGGGATTACAAATAAATGAAGACCAAACAGAAATAATGAGGTATGGAAAGAGGTGTCAGAATAAGAAAATTGAATTGGAGAATATGAATTCGAAAGTGTTGAAAAATCCAAATATTTGGGAACCATAATAAGTAATACATACCAACGATAATAAAAACAAAGAGTGAGGTGGTGGTTAATATGTAGAGAAGGAGAAGAAGCGACAACGTATTATATAATCCAGTGGGATCGGGGAGGGAGAAGAATGAGAGGTAGATCCAGATCAAAATGGCTGGAAGAAGTAGAAATGGATCTAAACTGAATTGGAATAAAAGACGAAGAGAAAATACAAGAGATGGAGTGTTACGGAAAAATGAGTAAAAGACGATAGGGAGTGATCCACCTAGCTAAAGGGATCTAGAAGTTTTAATCGCTGTAGCCCCGCATGCTTTGTTATAGCCATGTTATATATACTGCATAAACCAGAAAAAAACACGAAAGGCACATACGGCCTGAAAAGTTTGCCGTTGCTGAACATGCTTGGAAAGATACAGAAGTTCACTAGAGGATACCATAGTTCTGGTTCGTACCAATGGGTATTACAATCTGGCACGAAGGAAGGCATTGATGAAGAACAAACAAGGGAACGTGAACCAGCCATCCGTAACATGCCTGAACTAGTCAACCTAAACACTGAACTAACCAATCTTAACCACCGACTAGTATAAAAGCTCAGCTTAGACACCGTATTAACCATTCAACCGCCGCCCAGGATACGAGATACACTGAAGATGCCATCTGCTAAGTATGGCGAAACGTCTCCAGTTAAGCATCGACCACAGCAAAACAGCCCAGAAAGAAAATTGGAAAAAAAAATGTTTATTGGACCTTTTAAAATAGAATCAAATCAAGCCATCACTGTCGGTAATAAGGCGCTACTAGTACGTTCGAGCGTTGAAACAGGACGACATCCCGTTGATTTGAGCGCTGTGAATGATTCGAGACCGCCAACTTTCAGTAACAGTTTGAAAAGGTGGTTTAAATAATGATTTAAGATGTCACAGACACGAAGCGTTCTACATGCAGTAGACACCATTGAAAGCTGTCGACCTTTATCGCGATCGGCGAGAAACGATATTTTGCAAACACGGAATTCCAGGAAACAACTACTCTGCGGACTAATGCCCCGACCAGCATTGAATTACACCTGGCAAACCTATAGCAACAGCTAGAGTCATTCGTCAGAATCCCACCAGACATATACCGGTTTCGAGCTTATTAGCTCTCATCAGTATGCCATAGGTAAGGTATCCGACGAATAATCCTAGCTGTTTAGATTCTACAGTTTAGTTCTACACCGCGTACTCATAGGCCCTTCTGTCGGGTTAGACAGACTAAACAGCTAGGATTATTCGTCGGATACCTTACCTATGGCATACTGATGAGAGCTAATAAGCTCGAAACCGGTATATGTCTGGTGGGCTTCTGACGAATGACTCTAGCTGTTGCTATAGGTTTGCCAGGTGTAATTCAATGCTGGTCGGGACATTAGCCCGCAGAGTAGTTGTTTCCTGGAATTCCGTGTTTGCAGTTTGAAAAGGTGGTTTAAATAATGATTTAAGTTTTTTTTCTCAGCGTAAATATGCATTTATTTTTTTCTTCAATGGCGTATTCTTACTCTACTCATTTTTCCTTACCGTCTCTTAAAATGAATGACATTACGACTGAATCACCCTGTATATTTTACAATATGTCTCTAGATGGTATCTCCAAAATTATCACGTATGAGGTAGGACAACGTGTTTTTCTTCGAGGTGCATCCTTTTTATGTGTTTGGTGAGTTCGTAATTATAGTGGTATTTTCTGTCGCAGTTTGGACATGAAAAGGACGGCAGTTTCCCACACTCGTATCTGTAGTGGCTGGTAAGGTGCCGTTTATGCTTGTAGTTCTTTTGGCACGTGGTGCATATCCAGCGCTCTAAAAATTTTTTTTACAATAAACAAAATGTATTAATTTTGATGTATCTATAACATTACTATGTAAGTACATAAGTAAGAACTAAGTAATCAATAGAGGTTAGTTAACATTAAAGTAGAATAAGTTTTATTTTACACAAAATTATCTTTTAATTAAAGATGGAGCAGTATGAAGTTTGAAAAAATGGAATATTTGTAATAAATTGAAATTTAAAGAGATATAACTTTAAATAAAAGATAATTTCGGGAAAATTGATTTATAGACTAGTTGATTATGGAAAAAATATAACACATCCCTCATAATCCTTTTCGAAATATTAGACAACCCATGTCCAACTTTATTATTTCGCAAATTTCATTTGCAATGTTACGTTAACGTTCTCTTTACGAATATAGAAGTCAGACTCTATATACAAGTAATAACATAAGTTTAATATTTAAAATACAGTGTGTCCCGTTTTCAGGTTAGCACCTCAAGAAATGTAGGAAGGGTATGGAATTTCAGCAAGCCAATTTATTTACAATTAATACACTGAAGGGGTAATATTTCCAGAGAGTGGTATTAGGAAATTTTAGCCAAAATGAAAATATTACCAGGTCCATACACCAAATTTGAACGATAAACGTCTATTGAGTATTTTTATGGGGTGCCAAACTAAGTATTCACAATTCATTACATTTTTTGTTCGTTACTTTTACTGTGGCCGCAAATAAAACTGTTATATTTAAAAAAAATTAAAGTGATGGACAACTATACTCTATTTTTAAACTAAGAGGAGCAAATGAAGAAGTCAAATATACACAGGCAGAAGTGAATCCCTCTAGAAGCAACACAAACACGTGGCTGCTGATACAATCAGACGTGCATCACGATACAGACAATAAGGATACACACTGGTTATACCTTTACTGCATGTGTATTGCACAGTACAAGCATAGCGCTATAGGACACGATCCCAGGCGTTTGGTTTCCTTCTAGAAAGGCTTGCACTGCTAAGAAGTAACAACTTAAAAAATCCAAATATTTACATAAAATTTATAAATCACGGATTTTTGTGGGCGAGACATTCAAATTTGTTTCTAATTTTGACGTCACTAGTAGAGGGCGCCACTTATGGCACACCATGTTTCTTATAAATGACAGAATTTTTTTGCTGCTTAGTGTATCCATTTGACTATAGAAACAATCGATTCTCTTACCTGTTATACTTAGCAGTTGAAAATATAACTAGATCATTTTGGCGGTAAATTTGAAAAAAAAGAGAAAATACACAAAAAGCAATACAAATTCGTTGCTGAGTTATGAACTATTTCCTTTGATTTAGGATTAACTAGGAGGGAGAATAAACACAAAATAATCAACAAAGTGGCAATGTTAATCTTAGCCAAATATAACTGACATTTTAAATGTTAGTAGCTGACAGTATTGACATTGACAATAAACATTAATTTATGTGATTCTGTGTAAACTTGGCGACATATTAACCAATAACAAGCCAGTGTTTAAGCGCGAGAAATTTAAATCACTCCTCTTAGTTTAAAAATAAGGTATAGTAAGGATCTCTTAAAATAGTGTCCTTAAAACATATGTAGCTTTTTTAGTTTACCAGGGGTCGGGTAAGCTTTACAACTTAATATTTTTAACACTCTACATGATAAAGACTAAAAGTTACTCAAGAAAAACCGATTTCCAGCGGCCTCCTTCACATATCTATGATCGGAAATGAAAGATTTTGGTCCAGACCAAGATATGGGCACTTGGTACCCTAAATTTAGGAAACAAAATTGTACCACCCTGTATAATATTAAAATGTAAAAAGCTGTACTTTGTCTTTTATCCGTATGTGGCAAATGGCAAATGTAACTTTTTGGATGTATTTCAGTATCCCTGCCAAAAAAAAAAAACAAAATTACTATTGTTATTACCTGATGGCAAGTAACCAAAGGGGAAAGTGTGTATGAAACTCTCTAGAATTCCCATAATCCTATATTACAATAGCGTGTGCGACACTTAATAAATAATACATCTAGGAGTATAAATTTTATTGTCTAAAAATCAGCATAGACATAATAACTAATAATATATAACTTCACACAGTTAACGCTTCTGTATATTACAAAAATCCAAGGCCGTCCGTTTCGTACAGTCAGTGAATTTATGATGCCTATGTAGTAAAAATTTCTGATAAAACCTTTTAAGACACTTTTGGCATTCGAACTGAGGTTGCTTTCCACATTCATATTTCAAGTGACTTCTCAGATGGGTCTTGTACTTGTAACTTCTGTTGCATGCTATGCAGTAGAATCTCTCAGCTGAAACAAGTTTATGTAAGAATAAAACAATATTATTTTGTGTAAACCCAATCCCTATAAGAAGATTTAAAGAATTACAAATGAATTAGTGACAAATTTGACAAATAAACATGTAAACATGTATTGTGTAATAAACTCAGTATTGCAATATTAAATTAAAACAATCTGAAAATCACTTCAAATTGTTTACTACTAATAGCTATGATTAGGAAAACATATTAAGAAAACACCACATTAAAGGATCATACCTAGAAGACATACAATTTCAAATTGTTTTTAATACTACACAGTGTCCAGAAACCAGTAGTTAAAATTAACAGTAATGCAAAGAGAGCCAAAATAATGTCAGTACCTTATACACACTTATTGTATATTGTAATTAAGTTTTGTTGGAGCG
The DNA here is from genome assembly GCA_025584915.1 of Monochamus saltuarius. NCBI lineage: Eukaryota > Metazoa > Arthropoda > Insecta > Coleoptera > Cerambycidae > Monochamus > Monochamus saltuarius. The sequence goes on along the minus strand of CM046721.1, from coordinate 118,742,985 downwards.
AAATTGACAGTTGCGACGGATGCCTGGCAATAATATAAACAAACACGGTTTTCATGTACGCCATATCTAGTACGCGAAAAACTCTAGCAATGTGACAGATTTTGTCATATATAATTGGTGAAATATGGATTTCAGTAGTAATAGTAGTATACAGGGCGGTGAAATGAAAACGAAACAGAACCATTTTCGGAACTGCGTCAAGATTGTAGAAAAACGATCACACCCGTCAATATTAAATTAACGGGGGCATTTTTTGCTAGTGTTTCTCATGATACATGCAATTTATCTAAAAGTCAAATTGTTGCGTAAGTAATTGGCCATACTATAAAGCATAATACTGCGACCAAAATAAGTCCATTTACTTTAGCTTATCCTAAAAAAATCCAAAAATCCACCAAAATCAATAATAACAAAAATATAGGATGACAAAATTGAAGAAATAAATCAGATTTTCTTTCTTATCTTTCGATCGCTTGAAGCAAATTTCACAAAATTTCGCTTATTTTATCATTAGATTTAGATGAGTTTTTCTCAAAAACCATTGCTTCTAGCGACATCAACAAGGCGTATCTTTTTTAACTAGAAAAGATAGGGAAGAAAATTTTCCCAGTCCAAAATGAGATACAGTGTAGCACAAATGTCGTAACGATTTAAAGGGGTTCAAACCATCATTGGTGGCGCCCTCTAGCAGATACACCAAAATCGTCGACATATTTGAATTTCTAGTACCAAGAAACCCCCCTATACCAAATTTAATAAAATACGGTCGATGCGATCGAAAAATAATAAAGACAATGTGATTTATTTTTTCAATTTTGACACCCTGTAGATCGAAAAGGAGCAACATTCGCCTAACGCATATTTGGCTTAATCGCTCTATTTTGAGTTCAGAATTATGCCCTTAAGCTGTGCCCCATTATTAATGAATCACCCTGTATAAACACAACGAACGTAAAATTAGGGGATTCCATATTATTTATAAGAGAAACATATTTAGTATAGTACGCGGTGTAGAACTAACTACATCTATCGGCCATTCGCTACTCCATGTCAGACTGAAAATGTCACAGACACGAAGCGTTCTACATGCAGTAGACACCATTGAAAGCTGTCGATCTTTATCGCGATCGACGAGAAACGATATTTTGCAAACACGGAATTCCAGGAAACAACTACTCTGCGGGCTAATGCCCCGACCAGCATTGAATTACACCTGGAAAACCTATAGCAACAGCTAGAGTCATTCGTCAGACGCCCACCAGACATATACCGGTTTAGAGCTTATTAGCTCTCATCAGTATGCCATAGGTGAGGTATCCGACGAATAATCCTAGCTGCTTTCGTCTGTCTAACCCGACAGAAGGGACCATGAGTACGCGGTGTAGAACTAACTACATCTATCGGCCTTTCGCTACTCCATGCCGGACGGAAAATGTCACAGGCACGAAGCGTTCTACATGCAGTAGACACCATTGAAAGCTGTCGACCTTTATCGCGATCGGCGAGAAACGATATTTTGCAAACACGGAATTCCAGGCATGGAGTAGCGAACGGCCGATAGATGTAGTTAGTTCTACACCGCGTACTCATGGTCCCTTCTGTCGGATTAGACAGACGAAAGCAGCTAGGATTATTCGTCGGATACCTCACCTATGGTATACTGATGAGAGCTAATAAACTCGAAACTGGTATATGTCTGGTGGGCTTATGACGAATGACTCTAGCTGTTGCTGATCATGATCATCTCTTCGTCAACCAGATACTGAGCATCGATATAATTTATATAAAAATAATAAATGCTGCAAGCAAGTGGTTGGGAAAAATACGTTGGGCCAGATTCCGTACAATATCCTCAAACTATCTTAAGTTACCAAACCCAAAATGGTGGTTGGAAATCAACCCCTGCTGCTGGAGGCTATATTGAAAATTCAGTGTCCAACAAAGCGGAAATAGCAAAACACATTGACACTAATATGTCTTCAACTTGCAGAATTTTCCAAATATACTAGTGCTACTGAAGTTAACAAAAAGTAGTCCTGCAGAACAATCAGAAAATGGATAGAACAAATTATGTCCTAATATTTTTATATGTAATTCCGTTAATTCTATTGTAAACATAAAAATGGAATTCATACTTATATTAGTACGATTAAATTGTAATTTATTGTTTGCAGTTTTTTAACTTTTTTTGATAAATGTGGTGCACAAAAGGATAATTTCATTCAACAAAATTATACAAATAACAATTATAGATATCTACCTACTGCCTTTCCAGGAAGATTCCAAAAAGTAGTATTAAGATATAGAAATATTTAAATAACTACGTTTATTAAGAATATATAAAATTACAGCAACTTAAGCTAAAGCGTTGAGTGAGATTTCTCACTCAACGGCTAAAGTAACAAATTCGATCTTGTAATTAACGCACTTTTTTTAAAGATCAAATAATACAAGTAGAAGATATTTTATTTACAATAATTTGTTACATGATTCAACACAACTACTTGGGGATATTTTGTGTACAACACAAATGTCAAATATCTTTCTAGGTATACACAACAATCAGAAATAAAAATAACGATTAATAGTTTAAATGGCAGGAGTTATATGGCCTCCTCTCACTCCTTTTATTCTATTTTGTAAGCTATATCTGTGGCCTCAGCTAAGTCCATCGAGTGTCTTTTAAGAAAATGTAATTTGAACTGATACTTGCGCTTGCAACTGTAGCTACACAGATGGCAACACAGTATAGTTTTATCCTTGCAGTCATGTGAAAAATGTGACCTCATCGTTTGCTCGTTTTTGTACATTTTGTTGCACTTTGGACACACTATTCTGCTAGCTAAAAATAAAAATACAGAAGTTAGAGCGTTGAGATACTAATTAACTAATAGTTAATGGCTAACAGCATAGTCTAAGGAGCAATTTTCTCTAATTTAAGCAAGTGTACATGTACAAGGTATTTTTAAATAAAGTAGTAAAAATGAGACCACATATTCTTTAGATGAAAAGTTAAAATTTTATTTTCGATATTGGTAGATAACTTCTTAAATCCAAATATTTACATAAAATTTATAAATCACGGATTTTTGTGGGCGAGACATTCAAATTTGTTTCTAATTTTGACGTCACTAGTAGAGGGCGCCACTTATGGCACACCATGTTTCTTATAAATGGCAGAATTTTTTTGCTGCTTAGTGTATCCATTTGACTATAGAAACAATCGATTCTCTTACCTGTTATATCTGAAAAAATATACCTTATTAAAGGCGTTAGGAGTAACAGCTTTCGAAATAATCCTATTACAAATATTCAGTGCACCGATTGAAAACTGTTATCGTTTCAGGTAAAGTGCCTTTTCTAATGAAAATACAGCAAAATGTTACTCGAAAAGTTGTCCAGAACCGTAAATTATGGAGACGTGCAAAGAGAATAGCACCAACAAAAAAGATGCGATAAAAATGAGCAACAAAACAACTGCCAAGAGCGCCCTCTACGATATGTGGTACGATTTATTCCTTCGCAATGCTTGTACTTATCTAAAACAGAACTGTACCAAATTTCAACATGATTGAACGTATCATTTCTTAATTATGCCCATAACAAGAAAGCAATTTTTTTCTTTGAAACCCTGTAACGTCTAAACGAGGCACTTTTGGATGAAGTTAAGTTTGTCTAAATCGGTTCTATCTGATCACAGGAAGCTATGTTTAAACTGGGTCCCATTACTTTCCGGACACCCTGTATGCTATCGGTACAATAGTGCAATAACGCTCGTGAAAAAAATTGTGTTTAACTTGGCAGTAAATTAGATTTAATGCCTTGGCTGATTTAATAGACAGTCTATAGTTTAACAAATAATTATAAAATTACAGGAAGAACACTTAAAACATCTCAAAAAATCTAAGTAACACTGGTAACATTTATTAATTCATGTGCTACTTTTACAGGAATATTAGTAGTGTGTAAAACAATTTAGAGGAAAAAGGGAAAATAAAGTTTTGACTATTGCATATGTCGTAAGTGAACCAGCATATGTCGTTTTAAATCAGATTTTCTGTTTGAAGAATAAGTACATAAGTGACATTTCTGGTTTTTCGGCTTTCCGCAATCGAATCTTAGATGACAACTTAAGGAATTGTTATTCTTGAACTGTCTAAAACAGTTGGGGCAACTGAGGTAACCTACAAAAAGTATGTATTAATGAAAAGTGTGCAAAGTCCATTAATTAATTACCTGCTTTTGATATAAAGAATGTGATAGTGATTGTATAGAGGAGGATTCACAACTAATCTAAACAATTTTGGGAATAGACGCGTCATGAAAAATGGAGTCAATATCGTAAAAACAATTACAGTTTCCGAGGAAAAAATTATTGAAGATTAAGTATTTTCAAACTTTACATCCCTGCATATTCAAATCCGATTACTTACAGTATTAACGTTTTTGTGATGCGAATCTTTACATTAGTTTATCAAGTATCAAAAGTAACGTCTTACATTATCTAGAACATAATTTTGATTCTGACTGAGGACCGCCCTTGATTCAAAATCATGCAGTTTTATCAAAATTATTTCCGTATTCACCTTCATTACGATTATTCATTATGCTTCACCTTCATGTGTTTCTTCAGATCATAATTTCTGGTCGTGGCATAATTGCATAAGTTACATTTTTTGTTTTTCGGCTTCCCACAATCGGTCCTTAAATGACAACCTAAGGAATTATAATTCTTGAACATCCTAAGACAGTTGGGGCAACTGAGATAATCTACAAAAAATATGTGTTAATGAAAAGTGACCATAGTTACTATATTATCTACCTTTGATACAGAGTATGTGATAGTACCTAATATTGTATTATTTCATCATCATTAATAGTCCAAGATCCCACTGCAGTGTACCTTCGCCCGAAAGTTAGTAGAACGAATCGTATTTAAACATGTGTTTCATGTACATGCTTTTGCAATAATAATGATACTCCCTTAAAACAGTTTTTGAGTAGAAATTGCATTAAATCTCGATTAGCTCGTAGGCATGTAAAAGAATTCTGGCTAATGCTAGGGATGTGCACTTTAATTCTGTTTCTGGCAGAGACCAGTTACGGAGGTCATGGCATAACAACCCGGAAAATCACTATATATCAAAGATTTTAATGGTATGTTTCATAGCAAATTTTGAACAATTTCTTTACTTTTAATTTTATTTTTTTACATTTATATTTTATTTCATGGCTTTAATACTATATTTTTTTACATATTTTCAGGTATTAACAATATTGTGTGAAACTAACTGCTCTGTGGGCTAAAGCCCCAACCAGCGTTGAATTACACCCACAATATCTACCCATATATTCTTTATTATTAGCTTTTGTAACATTTTTTTTACTGATTTAAAAAGGTATTTTAAGATAATATATATCAAATCTCCTACAATTCCTATCAATGAAGTCATATGTATGTTCTCTGATACCAAACATCTAGGTATGCTAATGAACAATTGGTATTAGATCAAATGGTACAATCATGTACCTACTTTGGTTATTCCAAGTTACAATGATTTAGATATTAATTATTTTCTTCGAAATATTTGGCAACTTTGCAATATTTAGTAAATAACAAATTGCCTCTAAGATCCTGCTTTTATTAGCCAACCTAGCCAATTCGTTAGAATGTACATGAAACACATGCTTACCTAAGATTCGTTCTATTAACTTTTTGGGGAAGGTACTTTGCAGTGAGATCTTGGACTATAATTCTTGTAGCAAACATTTTTAGTTATCGGGTTCATAAGTTCGATATATGTTTAATCTAAGCTAGGTTCTTTGTTAAGACCTATATGTGTCTTGTATTTGTTTAAACTGATTTGGCTCTGTTGCATAGAAACCATAGCGTAAGATCAGAGCTAAGTTGTTCAAGGATGATTATAGTTAGGATTCTGTACTACCTTATTAATTCTCTTCACGTCGAATTGATAGTGTACATATACAGAGTGAGCCAACAAAAAGAAGTAGAAGCTGTAACTTTTTCAAATATTTTTGCAATGAGTTATCATTTGGTATAGAGTTCAAACTTCCATCTTCAACGCCTTAGGCAGAGTTTTTACCTCTAAAATCTTACATGGAATGATGAGTCATTTGGTATAGAGTTCAAACTTCCATCTTCAACGCTTTGGGCAGATTTGCTACCTCTAAAATCTTACATGGAATGATGGGTCGTATGACGGATCATGTACTAGAAGATTAATGCTTTCGTTTTCATTTGTGCACCCTGTATAATTAAAATACATAGGAGAGTAAAATGATAAAAAGGTTCATTTATCATATGATTATTCAAAGTTAATTTATCTCACTAAGCTATAACAACAAAACATAAATAAAACAGCTCATTACTATTCTTACATTATCTAGCTAAGAATTTCGAATCTCATGACTAGGACTATCAAGAAATCAAGCAGTTTTATCAAAATTATCTCCGTAAGTACAATGTTTCAACATCATGTGTTTCTTCAGATCATACTTTCTGTTAGTGGCATAATTGCATAAGGTGCATTTTTTCGTCCTTGGCTTGGAACAGTCGTAACGTAGATGGTAAGTTAAAGAACTTTTGTTCTTAAATCTTCTACTACAATTGTGGCACCATAGATAATCTAAAAATATTGGTTCGATTATTAGCAAAACAATAATTAAATAACACAAATGAATACGTAAATGGTTTGCACAGTGAAAGTAACTTACACAGAAGCAATAATATCAGGATTATTATTTATATCAACTAATTTCACTCGAGCAACGAAACAGAACTGCTCCAAATATTTCAAAGTGATGTAAAATTGACTAGCTTTAAGCTGAATCACAATCATTGTTTATTTTCTGCGTAGTCTCCACCACCGGAAAATCAAAAATTTGCAGGTTTAATGCGCACAAATAGTCATGTGGTGTAAAGGGATAATTCATTATACATATACAGGGTGTTTAAAAAATACGTGGAAATATTACTAGGACTGATGGAACATCCAGCCTGCCATTTATTTTCGAGATACAAAACGTGTAAGATAATTTAAAAAAAATCTAATATTGAATGTAATTTTTTTAAAGAACATATGACACATGTACGTTTTTGGTGGTACCGGACACGCTGGTATTATTATTTTTTTTGTACAAAGTACAGGGCACCAGTTGCTAGCATTTCCGCTGACATTTTATTCTCTAACTTTCTTTATGTTTGGTTGTTCTCATTCCAAGTCTCGCAGTAGATATTATGTATTTATTAAGTACTTTAACGCCTTCGGATACATCTACAAAATTACTTAAATGTGATAGAAGCTATTTTAAATTAAGTTGAGGAACAGCGTACTCTTTCTACAAAAACCATTTCGAGGCGATTGGAGACATCCCAAAGCAAGGTCTGCAGAATAACACGAGAAAACTCACTGAACCAACATCATTTCATCAGTTCAAGTTTTAGAACCTGCTGATTTCCCCAGCCGTCTTGAATTTTGCAATTGGCATCAAAATTAAATTGCGGCTGACCCTAATTTTATTAATAAAGTGGTATGGACGGATGAGTGCAGCTTTACTCGAACTGGCATTTTAAACAGGTTAGTACCATACTACTTAAAAAACAATAAATATCTAGGCTAGATGTACGTAGCTACAAACTGAATAATTAATTGTACTTACGAATAATACTAAAAATTCATATTATTTATATGTAAAACGTAACGAAAACGTAATATCACTGTTATTAAACTGTAATAACCTAACATTCGAAAACATTTATTTATTATCTACATTATTTGTTTTTATTAACAAATAAATCAATATTTAAGGAAAATTCATTCATGTATCTAGATTTAAAAAAATAGTTTTACTCATTGTCGTTAAATAACAGCACAGAAACTGGATAACTAGGTTATTGACCTAATAATACGGTAGGTCAAGATTCACTCTCGATAACTTTTATGAGCATCAGATCAGAGGCGTGCCATTTCGGTCTTGGACAGTTTTTTGTCAACAACAGGATAGTTTTTTATTACTTAGTGAATACTAACGAAACATAAATAAACACGAAACATTTTTCAGCTTCTCTTAATAATTTACCCTTTGGGTATAAATTTTTTATGTAATGTACCTAAATAGTTATGATTATTTTATTTAGATCCTTAACTTTTCGAAAAAACTTGAAAAGATCAAAAAGTTAGTAAATGGGCTTTTCAGACATATTTTTTAAAAGGGAGAAATTTTATCGGAAAAAAATTATAAGAAAAAATGTCATAGAAGTTGATTATTTCAACCCTTTACAAAAATATTTCAGAGATGACAAAATTTCAAAAAGTGTAGTTGTATTTACAGATAAGATTCACCAAGTTTGGGTTCTTTAGCTTGATATACATGGAAGATAAAAAAGAAAAACAATTTTGTTTTGGAGGGGTGTAACTTTTCTGGGAAAGGCTCTTTCAAAACATTGTCAAAGACTCCTTAACTTTCCATCAGAGAATCGCCCCCTACATAAATAAATAAAAAATAAATAAATAAAATAAATATATACCTATACAAAACAGTAAAAGAATACACGAATAGATATTGTGGGTGTAATTCAATGCTGGTCGGGGCTTTAGTCCGCATAGTAGTCTAGTCTTCAGACAACAATATATTTTTTAAATATAAAACTTAGAAGCCATAAATATATTTTGTTTTACCATTGTATATTGATGATTTGAACAGTTTTAACAAGACTATAGTAACATAAGCTGTCGTCCCATATATCAAATTACAGCTCATTTCATGGCCCATTCTATAGCGCCCATTTTGTAGACATAATTTGTTAAAAACAATAAACTATTGCAAAATTTCAAATGTTATATTACATATTTTGTAATGTGGTTAATGGTTCTTGTGACGTCGACTCGTTATTCTCATCCTTCTCGGGTTCACATTCAGCTTCATCATTATCCAATCTACAAATTTCTCGTTTCTTAAGCACCGACATACGTGGAGTTGATGGTCTCCGTATCGACGTACAAGGTGTTGGCCTAACTGTGCTGTACTTGAGAATTCCGTTTTTGAAGAAATCCTCGTGATTCAGTTCAGTGAATCCCGGATCTACACTTTTCACTACTGCGTAGAATAAATTATTTACGTTCCGTAACGCCATAAAACTAATATTATTTTTTGTCTTAGACGAACCAGTCCATGTGTAGTTTGTGAGAAGGGTTCTATCGAATATTTTTTCTATCAATAAGTATGCAACACGTTTCCCTTCGAACCCCGAATTTGCAAATTCTTCGTTATACTTCTGTACCTGTAACACATTTCGAGTATTTTCAGCTATTCGCAATTATACCATAATATCCTATGCATACCATGGTTTTGTAGAATTTGTCCTCTGATAATTTTTCCTCAAATTCGCTTAATTCCAGTACAGTTTTTATTGGAAATGTAAATTCGTGAATGCCATTTTCCCTTTTCTCATCCTCTCGATCATTAACTTCACAATTATGACATCTACCACGATTTTCAATTAATTTTATAATCCTATCTAGCTTCGCATTTTGATTGGCCATTTCTAGTTTTAAATAATGCTGAACTGCAAAATAAAATGATTACCTATATTGGAAAACTTTACAATATCTACATTATTTGTTCTGTCAGTCCGTCATCTGAGATGACTATTAATGATTAAAATACAGGGTGTCAGGAATGTCGATACTCACAGGACTTGTACAGAGCCTTCATAAATAATGACAAGCCACGTGCCCAATAGTTTTATTTGAAACGGTTATTTTATTTCCTTGGTGTTGTCAATTAAATTCTGGTAACTTTATAAGTTACTACAAGAATAAGAAAAAGGTAACATTAAAACACAATATTACGCGACTGTGATTTCAACGGAAGTGATTGGTGTAATTTATTCTTGACATTTTATTCAACCAATCGGCGATCGCACCATCTCGCGCGTGACACAACCGTTTCGCATTGTTCATTGTAAACGAATCATTAGGACGTGTGACGCAAAATTGGCATTTCTGTATCTTTCAGTAGCGTTCGTCTTCCCGCTATTTCCCGCGCCGTTGTTGATTTATTTTATCCTTGCGATCTTATTGTTTTCCTTTGCCGCATTAATAAATGATACATACTTCAAACTAATCAGTTGTTTTCATAGCTAAACTTTTGGTTATAGTGGTTTTTAGGCTTTCACGGCCAATGCTGTAATTTGCTACATGGCGATTTTCCGGGTTGTTGTGCCGTGACCTCGGTAACTGGTAGCTGCCAGAAACAGAGTTAAAATGCACATCCCTAGCATTAGCCAGGATACTTTTACCTGCCCTGGTTGTTCTCGGGCTAGGCTCTGTGGGAACAGACCCGCTATCGGTGTCTCTGGGCCCGTCCATACATTGATTTCGGTTCCTATTGTTGGTATTACGACTGTACGGTCGGAACTGTTCCTCGGATAATGACGGTTCTCCGAGGCGTTCCGTAGCCGCCGCTGTAACTGGTCGCATTCCATGCTTCCAAACGTTTCGCCGCTCTTCACTGTCGGCATCTTCAGTGATGACTCTGCAAAAGCTTCGCCGCGACTGAACTGAGTCGCGCATAGCAGCTCGCGCTAGTTGATGCGAACATCGGTTATACAGAGCCGTATTAAAGCAATATTTTGAGTCTGATCGAGGAACGAGTCGCTGCGCAGCAGTTACATGTTTAAATATATCATCTATAAATAGTAATTTAAGTTTCTTTAAATTTCCTAAATACCTAAATAAGTAATAAGTAATCTATAATATACTGTACAAACCATAAATGATATTTTACTGTTATTGCCTTATCTATTAACTTATTTCTTAAGTATAACATTGGAATATAAATACTTCTCATGAAAGTAAAGTTTAAAATATACATATTTATATTTTTCACAAATAAAATTTCTATTTTAGCGCAAAGTTCTGTGCAGTGGCTTCTAATAGAGAAGATTTATTAATTAGAAAAGCTGCTCAGCATTAGTAATAGTTCATACAAACTATGTCAAATACATTTTGAAAATAATATGTTTTCTAACGATTCGCGCAATAGATTATTCCAACGTTTCCTGCACAAGACGGCTCATCTTCAAATTATGTAGATAATCATATTTCTTGCAGTCACTATAATGAGAGTAAGTCTCAAAACAAAATAATAAAAAATTATGTTTTTCCAAATTTACATTTTCTGCACATTTATCTCCAATTTAACAATTTTCAAAGTTAAGTAAACATAACTTTTCTGTTCTGAAAAATACTTGTCTTCTGGTTTACGTAGATCATTTAAGACAAAAAAAATCATAATAAATTATTTGTCCACTAAACTTCAAACGTCAAATTTTAAATTTAAAAAAATCCCAAAAAAATGTAATTATCACTAATAACAAAAAAAGTAAGTAAATAAATAAAAATGTTTTGTAGTGCAATAATATATATTTTAAACTCTTTTTTTAAAGAGTCCAAAGAAGTAAATCGAATTTTCACACTGTATGTTAGTAGCAGTAAATGATAGTATATAGTACATATTGAATTATCCATTTATAACTGTATAATAAATTATTACATAATGTGGATAGATATAACGTAAACTTTCATGTGGAATAACTACGCTTTCACGCGCAAATAAAAATTCTTATTCCGGTCCTGATCACCGATTCTGTAAATTCCATCGGATGCGCTATCGCACTCACATTTCGAGGTCACCGCAGAAAACTGAAGGCAGTTCAAAGTGCCGACAACGGAGTGAAACTGCTGGTCTACCTATGCTGTGGTTCTGCAGTGAAACTCGGACGTTATACAGGGGCGGCGTGGATAGCAATTTGGGTGCTGTTTAAAAAATAAATTATAACTCAACTATTTATTTGATTAAAAAAAAACTAATTTCAGATTAGCAATCTAGGGAACCCCCATTTAAAGTTACACCCTGTATAATCCCCACAAGTTTCACATAGTAAACAATATTGATCACAGTAAGTTTAATAATTTATTTTTAACTTAAAATACAAAAATTAGTAACTTATGGAAACGTAGGAGAATTCACACCTTTGAGTAGCACAGATATATCAGAAATGTCACGATGTTTCTTCTTTAAGTGAATCTTCAAATTGTACTTCCTTTTACATTTGAAGTTGCATATTGGACACTGAAATAGCTTTGTTTTCCCGCAGTCAAATGCTTGGTGAACGCTAAGCGTGTTTTGGTTCTTGTAAGATTTATTGCACGTGCAACATTTATATTTGCCATCTAAAAACATAACACAGTTAATTATTCAATTGTGACGTTTTATTATCTACAACCTAAAATTAGCAAAGCGCTACAAATTCTACAATCTACCTGAATAAATAATAATACTTACCACACAATTCCTTATAAATATTAAATTTTTTATTTACAGGGTGTATCTAAATAAATTCGAAAATATTTATAAAAAAAAAAACAGAAGAGATTTTTCAAATCTCAACATGTTCGTCTCAACGATATTCGAACTTTTTTTTTTCTCATATATTTTCAGGTATTAACAATATTGTGTGAAACTAACTACTCAGTGGACAAAAGCCCCAACCTGCGTTGAATTACACCCACAATATCTACCCATATATTCCTTATTATTAGAGAGGTTAGTAAATATATTAAATTTTTTAGATAATTATTGAATAGAGTTTTGTCTGTGGATGTTCATTAGCATACCTAGATGTTTGGTATCAGAGAACATACATATGACTTCATTGATAGGAATTGTAGGAAATTTGATACATATTAGCTTAAAATACCTTTCTTAAACAGTAAAAAATGTTACAAAAGCTAATAATAAGGAATATATGGGTAGATATTGTGGGTGTAATTCAACGCAGGTTGGGGCTTTTGTCCACTGAGTAGTTAGTTTCACACAATATTGTTAATACCTGAAAATATATGAGAAAAAAAAAACTATACATAAAAGGTAAATTTTTTTATTAATTTTTATTTTAGTAGGTTGTTATGATATTCATTGACAGTTAATCAGTTTGACGTTGTCGATATTTCATTTTGACATTCAATTTCAAATAATTTTAATTTATTGGTATAATCATCTTTATAGTTAGATATTTGACTCAAGTTAAAGGAGGCCACCTGATGAAGCGATCCAAAATAAAACGCAGAAATAAGTGAGATCTCAATTATTGTGGTTGAATTTCGAGTTCCCACTCCAGAGGTTAGTAAATATATTAAATTTTTTAGATAATTATTGAATAGAGTTTTGTCTGTGGATGTTCATTAGCATACCTAGATGTTTGGTATCAGAGAACATACATATGACTTCATTGATAGGAATTGTAGGAGATTTGATACATATTAGCTTAAAATACCTTTCTTAAACAGTAAAAAAAGATATTCGAACTTTTCCGAAAACACCCTCCTTGGTTTGGATTTCTTGAAACAAATGTGGTTCCAGCATGATGGTGCTTCAGCTCATTTTTCCATGGCCGTTAGAGAGCATTTACACCAAACCTTTCCATATAGATGGGTAGGAAGGGCCGGACCTGTTTTATGGCCTCCATGATCACCTGATCTGAACCCTCTAGATTTCTTTGTTTGGGGATATTTGAAGACATTAGTGTATGGTACTCCTGTAAATAGCCTGGAAGAGCTGCAGCTACGGATTAATCAAAAGTTTCAAGAAATCCAAACCAAGGAGGGTGTTTTCGAAAGAGCTCGAATATCGTTGAGACGAAGATGCCGTGCCTGCTTGGAAATGGACGGAGGGCACCTTGAACATCTTCTGTAACTTTATTTGTTGTTTGTTAAAAGCTTCCTTTGTCGGTTTATTTCTAATAAAATAAAATGTATGAAAAACGAATAGTGGTCTATATCTCCGCAACCGTTACTTTTCGGACCCTTGTTTATTAAGACTTTTCTGCTTATTTTGGTTCATACTTTTACCTCCTAAATATACACTCTTTTTTAACAACCTGCATACGTATACCTCTCCAAAAAAAATTGGAAAAAATCGATTCTTTTTCTATCCTGTATATTAAGCTAGATAGATTAATAGATAATGTTTTGTTTCCCTAGTTTAATATACACGGAAGGAAAAATACCCGAATTGTTTCTCGTTTTTTTGGAGGGCCATAAATGTTATACAGTGTGTCCCAAACTTATCCTGTCAAAATTTAACTGTAAATTCTACAACCAAAAATAATAATAAAAGAAAACATAAACATACGTGGAAAAACGCTCCTTAAAACGGGGGCGCAGAATATATTCTTTTCTAAAAATTTCTAAAACCGCCTAAGGCAAAACAATACAATTTCTAAGTAAGTATGATCATTAGAAAACAGATTTAGCGTTCCAAAAATAATGCTTGCCAAATAGTTATAGACGTGGCAAACTGGCGGGGCTTGGGTAAAAACTTTCTCTTAACGAGCACCCCTTAAATCTTTTTCGCACTTATTTAGGACTCCTTGTATATGTTACTCTTAATACAGAAAGCGGTGTTTATAGATGGGACAGCTTTCATGTATATTAAATATCAGTTTTGCAACGAAAAATTGTCTAATACGGTCCTGAATGCAGCGTGTTTTTTGTGTTAGTTAGTTAATAATTATTAAAACAAATAGATTAATACTTTTGTAGTTTTATTAAAATTCTTAATATGTGTAAATAATTAAATAGATATATATTTATTAAATCTAATAAAAACAATAAACAATAAATAAAATTTACTAAAATAACATTTAAAACTAAAAAATTCAACTAAAACAATATTACTAAAACTAAAAATATTCTCCATACTGACACTAAATAAAATACATTTGAAATCAATTTCAGTGCTTTAGCACATATTTCTACACTTCAAATATATATAACTAAGAGCAATATACTTTATAAAGATGTGCGTTACCATAACCCAACCTTAAAATTACTCTAAAATATAAATATATGAATATAAATTTCGAGTTTATAATTATTGCTTTAAGGCACTGATGTTTAGGTACTAAACTGTATTGCTTATGTCAGACCAATTCATATTGTATTTAACTTAATTTAAGAAAACCAAATAGAGAAAACGTAACACATGTATTGCAAATATCTTAAAAAATAAACATTCATCTTAAGAACAAATTAATATTGCCGCTGAGAAAAAAGTTAATATAATTGCACAAAATATTGTACAATATACTCCTGGGTAAAGTTATTGCATAAAAATATCGATTTATTAATTTTAAGTCCAATAAACAAAAGTAAATAAAATTTATACAAAAAAAGAAACATATCACCATCACTTTTTCCTTGCTTATTGCACTCAGTAACTAAGTTTTATCAAAACATTGATATACAATACATATATTTTCGATTTTTATATATATCTTTGATATACAGTGTGCCCAATTAAGTCGGCACCAAATGGGGAACTTGTTTATTATTGAATTTATGAAAAAAGTTATTCTTGATAAAAAGCCCGCATGGCCTAAAACCCAAAATGAAGTAACCAAATTTTAATTTTTTGGAGTCGTATACGAGGTATGTCGAAAATGTAAATTTTATTCAAGAGTAAAGTACCCTTATTTTTATAATATCGACAAAAGTTGATCCTAATTGAAAACTAGGGTCAGATATCCAATATTATCAATCTATCATTGAAAAACAGATTTTGTTATTTTTACAAACTTCTCTGCATTAGCATTAATAATTTGCGTCTGAGATCCACATTAAATCTAGGATGCACTGACAAACCAATGAATTGTTGATAGCAAACGTCAAAACGTAAGAATAGACGTAAATTATCAATGCTAAAATACAGAGAAGTTTGTAAAAACAACAAAATTTGTTTTCTAATGGTAGATGAATAGTTTTCAATTACGATCAACTTTTCTTAATAACGATTGTCGATATTATAAAAAATATGGGTGCTTTACTCTTGAACAAAGTTTACATTTTTCGACATACCTCGTATACGACTGCAAAAAAAATGTAATCTGATTACTTCATTTTGAGTTTTAGGTCATGCACTTTTTATCAAGAATAACTTTCTTTATAAAATCAATAATAAAAAAGTTCCCCATATGGTGTCGACTTAATTGGACACACTGTATAAAATGAAATAAGAAATAAGATGTAGGCAGTAAACTTAGCAAAATCGTAATTATATAATTTTTAAAGTATGACCTACATACTTGTATAAATAAAAATTCGAATTTAAAGTAACAGTATTCTTTTTATATTTGTCGACTTTTCGTGTCCTTACTGAGACATCTTCAGGACTTTTAAATACAAAATTACAAAAGTTTACGGCAAATCAACTAGAAATATCAAGATTTCTTAAACTATTGATATACATATACAGTCCACTTGATACTTCGATTTATATTTTTTCCGAAAATATTAACTTCATTATTAATAGATTATTATCATATACATCATTAAATATGTGTTTATCTCGAAAATGGTAAACGATATCGATTAAAACAAGGTATAGCCTTTTTGCAGCAAATTGATAGGGGAATTGGGCTGCGAATGCAAAATGTCAAATTTGGCTACACCGTCAAAATTATATAAATTCTAAAGCTTAATTTTGACCGGACCTGTATAATGAAATATGTCTAATTCCAATTTAAAGAATGGCAGTTGTATTGCTATGACTTATTTCTACCTCCCAAATTTCGAGGTTGCCAAAGTAACGATTTAGAAATTAAATATTTAAATTCTTATTGGAAGCCCTGTATAAACGCAAGAAAGCCATATAGGAAAATATTTGAAGTACTTGCATTGTTTTGACTCCCTCTGTATCTCCTACAATTTATGACTGTATTTGACTGACTGAATTAGGAAGTTTGTTGTCATTTTACTTTAAATTAATAAAAAAAGAATTTAAATATCAACTTAATGTATTCTTTTTCATCAATTGTAATGTTTTTAGCTATATTTTTGCCTTTAACTTTTGAATCCTGAAGATGTCTCAATAAAGAGACAAAATGTCGACGATTACTATGTTCTTCTCTTTGGTCCTGTTATAATCCAAATCCAGCAAAACAAAATCAAAAAGAGTATATATTAAAATCGCGAAAAACTTCGTATCTACAGGATGTTTATTAAAGAATAGGTCATATTTTAAAACTAGCTTCCTGGAACGAAATAAGGTGATTTAAATCAACTTACCTTCGCACAATCAACTTACCTTAGTACCCATCTTGTTTATTTAAGAAGTTGTAGGCCCGAGGAAGATGTTTTTTTTTAATTTATTTTTTTACGTTAATTTATTTATTTTTTGGGTAATTGAATTCAAAATTTATACAAGAAAGTTTTTTTTGTATGCTGCACATGAGTATCTGACCGATTTTTGTATTAAATGTTCAGGATGATTTAAGAGCCTATGCCACTGTATTTTTTTCAGATTTTTTTTTTCAGGATATTTTAGGAAAATAATTAGTGGTTTTGAAACATTATTCTATTAATTTTAACAAAGCACCGTTTTAGAAAAAACTGCATTTAAAGTTTGAGGTATAATTACACTATAATCTTGATTAAACAGTGGGCTTTAAGGCTGGTTTTCTTGGACGAAATTAAGGTGATTTAAATTAACTTACCTTAGTACAACTTTTCTTCCTTAAGAAGGCATAAGTCTGAGAAACTATTTGAAATACCTTCTCGGATCTATAACTTTTTAAGGAAGCAAAGTTGTACTAAGGTAAGTTAATTTAAATCACCTTAATTTCGTCCAAGAAAGCCAGCCTTAAAGCCACTGTTTAATGATTTAAAATTAATAGACTAACAAAATCACTAACCATTTTCCAAAAATCTCGTCCCTAAAAAAATCTGAAAGAAAAAATACAGGGGCAAAGACGCTCAGAACGTTCAGAACATCAATTTGTATTCGTATGTATCGTTCAAAAAAACTTTCTTGTACAAAATCTGAAAACGATTATTCAAGAAATAAGTACATTAGCGTAAAAAATGAAATAAAAAAACTAGTTTTTCGGGTCTATAACTTTTTAAGGAGGCAAGATGGTAGGTATTAAGGTAAGCTGATTAAAATCAACTTGCCTTCTAAGGAAGCTAGTCTAAGGTATAATAAACACCCTGTATATTCCTAAAACGCCATGATCGATTTTTTGCTTCATAAAGTAACTAAATCAGTTTGAAATCGAAATATTTTTTAATGTTTCTTCGTATTTTCTTATTTAAATTACACGAATTAAAATTGCAAGTTCTTTTTCCTGAAACAATCTTTATAATTTATGTGATTTCAGAATACTGCAGTGACAAGAACTCCTTTTAAAGAAGATTCTACATCGTGCGTCCTATGTCACAACCACCATCCAAACAAAATTTATTATCTAATAATAATAACAATAATACTTTGTTGCAAAATCATTCTGTGAGTCATATGTGAATGTAATTTCATTACATTCTCTGAAGTGAATCCCCTCTTGGTACATACAATAAAATTAAAAATAATAATTTAAAATGAAAGTGTAACAACATAAATAAAATTCATATAGGTATAAATATTCTTACATCTAATTTTGAACGTTTTGGTCGATCTCAGACTTGGAAACATCCTGAGGATGTTCGGGCGGAGAATGATGCTTCCGAACATGAACCCCCAAATTGCCCTTCTGCTTGGCCTTGTAGGGGCAATAGGGGCACTGAAATTTGGGTTCCTTGTCGCCGCATTCGTCTTGCTCATGTCTCCTCATGGTAGACTTCCATTTGTAACGTTTGCCACAATATCGGCATGCAAACTGGGAGTCAGGACTATACCCAGGACGGATAGAATGGTCTGATATTAGCTTGATTTTCCTCATACTTCCGTTCTCTCGAGACTTTTTTGGCTTTTTCGAGGGGCTCTGCAGCAGGTTTTCTAAAGTCGGTGGTAATAAAATCTGATCAAACTCTAAATAGCCTGGAAGTACAAAGCAAAAATTAAAAAAAAGGTACAAGGAAAGTGAAGCGCAACCCAAAAAGCAGCAGGAAAATAAAAGTATGTACAAAAAGACTGGTTAGGTACAAAAAAAAAGTGGGATTATTTACAAAACAACACAACGTGGTGTTAGATCTATACCGACTATAACTGCTATTTTGATTTTTCCTTGACTGGCGTTGTTTGCCATGTGCATGAAAGTGTTTTTCTTGTCCTAAAATTACATTTTTCAATACAAATGAATAGTAAAATCAAAATTCAACTTACCTGAAGAAGTGAAAGTAGCATTTTAGTGAATGGAACGTAGCAGCAACGACACTGAAACCTTTAAAGTAGCCAAAGTTATGATAGAAATGGTTCTATTACGTGGAGGTGACTAAGTGACGAATTTCTAGTACCAAGAAACCCCCCCATACCAAATTTCATAAAATACGATGCGATCGAAAAATAATAAATTATTATTATTATTTTGCAAACACGGAATTCCAGGAAACAACTACTCTGCGGGCTAATGCCCCGACCAGCATTGAATTACACCTGGAAAACCTATAGCAACAGCTAGAGTCATTCGTCAGAAGCCCACCAGACATATACCGGTTTCGAGCTTATTAGCTCTCATCAGTATGCCATAGGTGAGGTATCTGACGAATAATCCTAGCTGCTTTCGTCTGTCTAGCCCGCAGAGTAGTTGTTTCCTGGAATTCCGTGTTTGCAAAATATCGTTTCTCGCCGATCGCGATAAAGGTCGACAGCTTTCAATGGTGTCTACTGCATGTAGGACGCTTCGTGCCTGTGACATTTTCAGTCCGGCATGGAGTAGCGAACGGCCGATAGATGTAGTTAGTTCTACACCGCGTACTCATGGTCCCTTCTGTCGGGTTAGACAGACGAAAGCAGCTAGGATTATTCGTCAGATACCTCACCTATGGCATACTGATGAGAGCTAATAAGCTCGAAACCGGTATATGTCTGGTGGGCTTCTGACGAATGACTCTAGCTGTTGCTATAGGTTTTCCAGGTGTAATTCAATGCTGGTCGGGGCATTAGCCCGCAGAGTAGTTGTTTTCTGGAATTCCGTGTTTGCAAAATATCGTTTCTCGCCGATCGCGATAAAGGTCGACAGCTTTCAATGGTGTCTACTGCATGTAGGACGCTTCGTGCCTGTGACATTTTCAGTCCGGCATGGAGTAGCGAACGGCCGATAGATGTAGTTAGTTCTACACCGCGTATTATTATTATTTTTTCAATTTTGATACCCTGTAGATCGAAAAGGACCAACATGCCCTTAAGCTCTGTCCCTGTAATGAATCACCCTGTATAATTAGAATAAGCCCAAGGTATAAAATTAGAACGATTGAAAGTCAATTGTGAATGTTACAACCCGAAATATATACAAGCACCGCAGAAAATTCTAATCGATAATTCTGATATAACTAAATTTTATTTAAGCGGTTATAAAATGAAAAATGAGGTAAACTGTTCAAAACATATATATTTGTATTTTCTTATCTAAAATTTGCTAGTAGGTACTTCCAATTTAGCATCTCTATGCTCTCTCTACGTAATTTTAAAACCTTTGTTTTAAACATTTCATTTTACAGTGTGACCGTATACTAGAAACTAAGTGTAGGCATATTTCTAGGCGAAGTAAAGATAATAGAAACAAACCTAATCAAATTTAACATTTTTATTAACCTTTAATAAATAATTATACAGAAAAAATCAACGCTACAAATTTGCATGATACACATACATATGCTTTTTTAACATCATCCTGGAAGGAAATTTTTTCATGCATTGATAGCAGTAGTATTTTTTATCTTGTCCGCAAGTCTTTATGTGATAGTTCATATTCGATTTATATTTATAATATCTCCCACAATTTCTACACGAATATTGCCCTCCTAAAAAAATTAGGTTATAATATGCAGTTTAAATAGTCAAAGATACTCACCATGGCGACACATTTTCTTAAACAAATAACAAAATAGGCTGAAAAAAATCTAGATACAAAAAAATATACAAAGTAACAGAGTTATTTAGTTACGATAAAAAACATTAGGTCAATAACATTTAAATGTATTCGGGGTGACTTATTTTTAAATAGCAAGAATATTTTGAGGGCCTCATTTTGAGACAAAAATTTGTTATAAATATCGGCGAGATACAAAGTGTTGACTTTTAATTTTATTTAAATGTTGATAATAAAAAGATACAGAGTGACGAAGTTGGAATTTAAAAAGTAATTTTATGTAATAATACACTGAAAAAAAATTGATAATTTAGAAATAGATGTTATTGGATATGAGAAATCATCATATGTTGTCTATTACGACATATTCCCTAGAGTGCGCCATATGCGCCATATTTGTGACGTAAGTATGAGAGTAACTTTTTAGGACCTAAAAAAGGTATCAACAGTAACTTGAGTAGACTGCAATTGTTTGAAAATGTTTATTGAGTTTTAAATATAAGAAAAATAAATTATGTACATTTATAATACCAAATTTGTATAAAATAAATACGTTATGAAAACTTTCCAACAACTATAAAATTCTTAAATAATACAATATATACTTATTCAAATCCCTATATTATATTTTGTTAGTTATTAGTTACAATATAATCGTTTTAGTATGGATATTTGTTACTATTAGTATAAAAATTATAATAAATATTCCATTATGTTAAGATAAATACAAAAGGAGAACTGGAAAACTTATAACTCTTAAATCTAAAAAGGGCAGTGTGAATATAGCAGCATACACCTAAAAATATTGAGGCATAACTGCTATTAAAATAACTAAACTACATTGAACTGCAAAAATCAGTTATGTGTATATACAGTATGCGCCAAAAGTATGGAATAAATTCAATAAAAACGAAACAATTATTTTTTGGGAAAAATCCTCGAACAGGTCGAAAACTTTCCTATGTAAGAGGGCAAAATTTTAGTACTGTCTGATAGAGAATTAAACGATCTTTCAGAATCAAGGAAAAAATATGGTGTTGCCATTTAAAAAAAAATCGATGACGTCATTACTCGAAAACAAATGACATTTGAAAATCGCATTTTACGCTAAAATATGTATTTTTTAAATTAAAAATCGACCTGTTCGAAGATTTTTCCCAAAAAATAATTATTTCGTTTTTATTGAATTTATTCCATACTTTTGGCGCATACTGTATAATAACTTCCGTCTTTACTATTGTACTTTTTATAACAGTGTTAATAATAATAAATATAAATACGAGTACATATACGTATTAGAAAATATATAATAATAATACTTCAGTTACAATAACCAATAACCCAACCATTACCAAAGTTTAACGCATATACTATCCAAATAAATATAATTGATTGTTATTGAAGAACACAAAATACATAGTATCTATAATTTTGAACAGTTAACATTCTTTTATTATTATTTACAGAAGTTGAAATGAAATATCGCCACTGTTTTAATTTAAATTATAAATAACAACTAAATTCGTTCGTACAATGTTCAAATATTTAAGCTCCAAATAATAGACATAAAGGTAACTTCAGGTAAAGTGAAATTAAATGTTAACGCTGTAATTTATAATATACAGGGTCTGTCTCGGTTATTTTTTAAGATACGCTAGTCCTTTTCTGCCGACTATTTAATTAAAAAAATACAAATTGTGTTAAAATATCCATAGGCATATGTTTTCTTTAGCGTACTGTATAAAAAATGCCTTCGAATAGGCTATGAAAAGAGCTTTAATTTGATATAGTTTTTGTTACTGAAGATTTATTAAAAATGGTCAATTCATGTCGAGCTTGCAAAGTATAATGGCATGAAAATAAAACAATACCAGGCCATATTTATTACCCCTCAATCTTCTAATTAAAGTTCATGTCGAGCTTGCAAAGTATAATGGCATGAAAATAAAACAATAGCAGGCCATATTTATGACCCCTCAATCTTCTAATTAAAGTTAAAAGATACATCTAATATATAAAATTCTCGTGTCACAGTTTTAGATGCCATACTCCTCGGAAACGGCTTGACCGATTTTTATGAAATTTTACATGAATATTCGGTAGGTCGTAATCTATTTTTCATACCCCTAAGTGATAAGGGTGGTCCACCCCAAACATTTTTTTTTATTTATTAGACAAAAGTTTTTATTTTTATTTTTTATGATGTGGCATTAAAAATACATACAACCCTTAATTTTCACCCTTCTATGACAAACCCCTATTTTTTAATAGCCATTTTAGTAATTTAATCATTTTTAACTTTATAACTGATCGCTTATCACTAGATCAGTTATTGCCGCCAGGCGTCTACCAGTGTCACTTCTCACCACAAACCTAGAAAAAATATATGTCACGTGACAGGTGTTTTATGTTGGCGGTTATGCAAATATGATGGCTGCATTGCAATACGAAATTAACTAACTTGCTGTCATTTTAAATGTCATTAAAGAATGTGACATGAATGTGACCAATCACAGTAAACAAATGAGATTCACGCTACAATCAACCAACGTAAATTGGCATAAAAACCAAGGGCAGCCATGAATTAGCGGTTGCCGGCAATATGACACTGGCACAGTCTATATTTTTTCTAGGTTTGTGCGTCTCACCCAGTAAACAGCACGGAGTAGGGATGAGAACGAAGCCGACTACCAAAATATTCACTAGAAATAATTGTTGTTGTTATATAGAAAGCATCAGTTTTATTTTAGAAATGGATATAAACATCATGACACAGAAAAGCTATAGTCCTGTATAACAAATTAAAGTTCTATTCATATCCTACTCTACGCCATGATATTTTTTATACAGTGCATTAAAGAAAAAATCCGCCAAATAATTTGTTTTTTAAAAATAAATAGTTGGCTTAGAAGGCCTTGAACACCCCTACAAAACGATACTTTCATTGCTAAGATCTTAAAAACTAACAGAGATATATTATAAATGGCAGACGCTCTATATAACTATTCCTGCAACATCTACAGGATCTCCGGTAAATGTGGAAAATCTCTGGGTGCAGATAGAACATGACAAAATAAGATGACAAGTCCCTATACATTTTTGAAGTTTTACTTCTTTGCGCCCGTTAGACACATTGGGATGTGATGTTGGTCGAGAAAGCGCGTCACGCTCAAAAGGAAGAACAAATTTTTAAGAACTTTTTTATACAACCCACTATACAGCGTGAAGAATTACTGGTTGTGGACACCAACATAAATTTACTTCTTACGTATAAGCGTATAATATACAGTGTGTCATTAAGAATATGGGATAAAATTTTACAGTTTCCGTTTTAACAGAACATTCGCGATATGTACTTTTAAATCATTTTACAAACTGAGCAGACAATTTCAAAAACAATATCCAGGGAATCTTAATATGAGCATATAAAAATAGTACTAAAACCTTACAACAAATTTTTAAGAACAGAACAGAATAATTAAAACATAATATAATTCAATACAAATTTAATGTGAAGGACACTAGTAAGAATCTCTTAAAATAGTGTTCTTGAAACATATTTAGCTTTTTTAGTTTAACAGGGGCTCGTTAAGCTTTACAACTTATTTCAAAGCCTTTATCGCACAGGGTGATAAAAATTTAGGCAAGTTGTAAAGCTTAGCCCACCCTTGGTAAACTAAAAAAGCTAACTATTTTCAGAGACCCTTACCATAACATTACATTTTTATTAAAATACATTAAGTACTTTAAAATTTATTCAAGAAAAACCTATTTCCAGCGGCTTCCGTCAGGAACACATGTCTCCGTAGAGAGGGCCTATAGAAAAACTTTTAATCTTATTTTTTCATGATCTATCTGCATTCGAGATATTTTCCACATTTCCCCGAACACCCAGTACAAATGAACCATATTAACTGAACACTTAAGAAGATTAAAACCCAGTTCATAACAAAACCCACAGCATATTTTTAAAGACAACATATTTCATTTTCGTTCACGATCATCGATTGTAAGCACTGTTCAGAACTTCGTGTTTGTGTTCCTTGTGTTTGGCCATTACGTGCATAATGAAGTGGATCTTCTGCTTTCCTTTGTAAGGACAATAAGAGCATTTGAATTGAGGTTCTTTTCCACACTCCCACCTGGAATGGTTGTAGAGAGAGCTCTTCCTCTTGTACGCTCTCCCACATTTCTTGCAAGCAAACATGTATTGCTGACCCGTTATCTGCTCTAAGGTAAGGGTATCTACAACATATATTCTTTTAATTTTTGTGCTACAATCAGAAGTGCTGAAGGAAATAAAAGATGTGAAGTATGTACAGAAAATATATTTACAGATAATGTAGAGAAGATTGGTTTCGATAAATAACAATGTCTTGGATTTATTTGTTGTTTACATATGATTTACTGAACACTACGAAAAGAATAATTCTTAATAATAAACAGAAAGTAATATATAGCCTAGTTGCAATTTCTTATAGTCCATTGAAATGTTACATTTCTTGGCCTTAGCATGCATTTTTTAGAGGACGCAATTTTATTGTTTATATGTGAGGGGGAGGGGGAGGTGTTAAAAAAAGCTTAACTTAAAGTTTGTGGGGTTTTTTTAGAATGGAGACATCATTGCGAATAATTTGCTGTTTCTACATGCTGTTTCTGGATGTGATACAACTTAAGCAGCTTTCAACATTGGTAAACTGAAATATCTTTCAACTCTGGAGAAATATCCCGAGTTAGCAAGTGGAACAGCGTTGTTCTTCGCAAGACAGTTGATCCTGCTTTGCTCACTGTCGTTGGTGAATGTTTTTTCATCGCTTTATATGGTGGCTTTCACAGCTTCCGAGTTTACCATCAGGTCCAGTCATGGTTGGATAATTACAAAGACCCTGAAGATTGGGGCTGGAAAAAATATGGACGAATATTAATGCCAGTGCAAAGCTCAAAACCTCCAGCGCCCCCTGAGCTTATCAAATTAATATTCTGTGGATGTGTGAATGTAGAAAAGCAGGCCTCAAATGTTCCGCAGCATGCCTCCATTATTCTGGAGACCTGCAGCAACAAAATAGAAATTTCTCAATTAATTGACGAAAATGATTTTGAAGACGGACCGCCAACAATGATTCCATTTCTTTCTCCACTTCTCTCTCAACAATTTAATATTGAAATCCAAGAAGATACTGAGCCGCAGCCAGACCCATCAAAAAGATTGAAAACGCAGTAACGATCTCACTTTAAAATTGACCCTGGATTATGCCTACTGGGGATACCACGTAAAAAAACGCGCCTCCAGACTCTACCTGGTAGGTGGTGGGGAAAAGAGTCAATAACCATTAAATAACAATATTGAAATGTCTATAATAAAAAACATTATTATAAAAATAATTAAAAACTATGCCATATCATTGATATAAATTTATACTTATCAGTAGGGAAAATTAGTGTTCACTTCACACCGCTGTAAAACCCAAACTAATGAATATAATAAAAAAGTATATAATAAAAATTCTTCGTTGAAAATCACTCTACAAAAATACTCTTATGTAATTTGTTTTTAAATAAAAAAAATTAATTATGGCATCCAAAAGAAAATTTGTCCAAAAATTTTGATTGTATTTCTTTAATATCTTTGTTATTTTTGATTATACAACAAAAATTTACTGGACTAAAATTGTAGAGGATTCAATTTGCAATAAAAAAAATTTTGTATGACCAATAGTTTACCTGATAAATGCTAAAAACAATTTACCTCCCTTTTTCCAAGATGTCGGTCGAAGTTGGAGGGTTGTGACCCCACAAATTTCAAGTTAAGCTTTATTTGACCCCCCCCCCCTCTCACATCTAAACAATAAAATTGCGTCCTCTAAAAAATGCAACCCCAAATGTAACTTTTCAATGGACTATTATGGAAATAGAATCATTAAACGTAAGCTAATAACAATGAAAATATTATATAAGTTTTTGTTGAGAACACAGTGCTGACTTATGTTAAGTAGTTACTAGAATTATGGTCATATTAAGAATAAAAACATAAAAGTAGTAAATATCAAATAAAAAATCGTCTCTTTTTGCTAGTGTTTGATTTCATATCAAGCACTGCTCTCCTTCCAAAGAAACTCTCAGTATATCTTTTACCCAAATGTTAGGCATACTCTATCATAAAAAATGGAAGATACTAAATTATACTGGGTGTCCCGATACTCCGAACAGCAAATTTAGGAGGTGATACTACTCGAAAAAGTAATGTGTCAAGGTCACGCAACATTTTCTCTAAAAATCAATATTAATGAAGCTATGTAACCTCAGTTATTTTTTTAAATTTGTTTTTTGGCTATAACTTTTTTAATACAGGCAAATTTGGCACATTTGTTACTTTTATAGAGAAACGATTTTAGTGCCAAATAAACTTTCAGCCATTAAAATCTTAAAATTATGATCATTTCACCTAGCGCTTTCTGCTCTTTAGGGCACCGCAATTTAAGAAATATTTTACCTGAAACTGCGTCTCTAGAAACGTAACAAGTGTGCCAAATTTGAAAAAAATCGTCTCTGTATTAAAAAAGTTATAACCAAAAAAAAAACAAATTGAATAAAATAACTATGTTACATGAACTTGACTCATTATTCCGGACACCCTGTATATCTTTTTCCTACAAAATGTCAAACAGTCATTAGTTAGATAATATTAATAAAACTAATACTACAGTAGCCTTCTTCATTTCCCCATACTTTAGACTACAGTTTAGTATATCTAATACAATGGGTATATATATTTTAATCAGTTAACTACGTAAATAATAAAGTCCTTAAAAATTCACATCTTGTTAATTTTCTCTCTCAAAGTTTCCAAGGCCAATTCCCTTCGTTTATGTGTGAGAGACAGTTTGTGTCTTTGAAGGACATGGTGAAATTTGCAGTAGAAGTCACAAGTGGAGCAATAATACTGTGGAATCTTCCCACAATCGTTCTTCAGATGTGTGTATACTGAAGTCTTATGCTTGTACAGTTTCTTGCATAAGGGGCATATGTAATCTCCTTTAGCGTTTTGCACGATTTTTGAAGTCAGATCTAAAATGAAGCGGAATTAGCAAAAAAACTACACAACATAGTGGACAGTAACACAACCACATATAGGTAATATGCAAAACATATAGCTACATTCCAAAATAATATATTTATGTAATAAACCTATACTTTTTATGCCCATTATAAGATTTTCTAGGTAAAAAACAAACATTAAATTCTTGAATGTTGTTCTAGTAGCCAAGATGTAGGAGAGGAAGGACATAATTTTTATCGGTTAAAATACGAAATATACGTTCTTTTTAAAATGAAACAATATCATAGATAAAATATGATTATATTGTCATCATTATAAAGTAAATTAAATGTTTAAAAATAGTATATTAATCAACGAGCATATAATGATGGCTGTAATTCACGAGGTTGAAGGTAGGTAGAATCGTAGAAAAGTGTTGCAAATCACCCGAGTGAATTGCAGCTATTATATAC
This sequence comes from Monochamus saltuarius, assembly GCA_025584915.1. NCBI lineage: Eukaryota > Metazoa > Arthropoda > Insecta > Coleoptera > Cerambycidae > Monochamus > Monochamus saltuarius. The sequence goes on along the minus strand of CM046721.1, from coordinate 118,714,589 downwards.
AAGTATACTTTGTCTACGACTATTAACAATATTTTAGCAAATTTCCCACTGAAAAAATATATTGACATTCATAAAATGAACATGACACATAACATGCCATTCCTAACTGCCAAAACACTTTACTTTCAGGTTTGCGATTCATCTAATAAATTTAAGTAAACTTGTACAAACATTCGGAAAAATTTTAGTATTGCCGTAAATGGTATTGTTTGGTTTTCTCACAGCAGGTTCGAATTTTTGTTTTGTTAGTCCATTCCCGATACTGTCACACCGAAGAATTTGAAGAAACAAACGAATAATGTATAGAGAGTGAACCTTAAATAAGTACAAATATCTAGAGTCATTTTTAAAATTTTTATTTATTTACGGAGATATTATTTTCTTAAAATACCTACATTTTGAGGACCGCTGACCGGATAGAGAGCTGACGAACCTAATTAACCATATGATCTGCTGAAGGCGAGGTTGCCATATCGCCCCTAAAATATTTCTTTTAGTCTAACAAACAAAATGTTTGAGATTCTTTCTAATTTAGAACCTACTTGTTTTAAGCGATAAGTAAAGTACAATTACGCAGTAGTGCTACGCAGTAATATTAACCTAAATTTTAACATTTTAAGTGACCTTACTACCATAAACGATTGAAAAATTAATTTCCGCAAAGTTCAATACTACTAATTAAAGTATTTAGAAAGTCACTTCGTTCAGTGATTCCAAACTATACATACACGTACATAAAAGTTTAGCTACTTAATGAAAAACCAAGTATTCAAACAGTTATCCACATTTCACAAATACCCATTGTACACGTTTATAAAGAGACAAATTATTCCATTAAGTTATTTTATGAAGAACAACGGGAACTGTGATTTTTACACAACATATTAATGTCAATTTTATGCCACAATTTTTTTTCTATGTCATAACCTCAAACAATGTAGGAAGTTGCACATTTTTTTATTTTTCTCTTTCGCATTGTAAAAAATTAGTTGCTTCATAAATTTTATATTTCTAACTAATAGTTTTTCAGTAAAATATATATAAATTCAAAAAAGTTATCTCTAAACAAAAAACGCAGTCGTAAACAAAGATGGCTTGGAGAGATTGTTAAAGATTCTACCCAAGGTTGTGGTGTTGTAGACACAGGTGTCACGGGACGGGTGGTGGGCAGTAGGCACAATGTCTCGTAGCGATACCGATGCACGGACTACAAGGTAACAATGAAAATAAAATCATCTAATATTTGTAGTAAGACAATGCTTAACGCATCTGTTTTCAGAGTTGTGGCATTAACGTACCTATTTTCACGGACAGTCAGCGATGTCGACAAAGCCCTGCAGGGACTGCACTTTTTTGGTGAGTTATATGAATGATAAAGGAGAGGAGGTGGTCAGAAACATTTTTATAAACATATTCCAATCATTCTTTGACATGCTGTAACACTGGCAACGCTGTGGAATACACATCCACTTTACACAATATTATGACTCATAAAAGCCTAAATATTGAAGTGGATCAGCGGTCCGCAACAAGTTTTTCATTGAATAATCATGAAATTTATTTAATGATTTTTTCTTTTTGTAAAAAACTATTAACTACGCCGGACTGTACTACTGGTTAAAATATTTGTGTTTTTTTATTTAAGGCTCACCCTGTATATTATAATATAGTCGTGGACAAAAATGATAATAAAATTTAGTATTCGTAATTACAAACTATTGTAGTTCTTTTGAGAACCGTATAAACAGGGGCAAGAAAAACCATAATCTTGAAGGAAAACCATTTATAAACAATTCATAACAGTAGATTTTGAGTTATTCAAAAATAATTAAGAACTTAAATAAAGAACTAAACATCACCAACGCCTTTATAATGAAGTTATTGTTAAAATAATTATTAGAGATATATCTGCAATTGCTCCTTCCTTATTTGATGCACATTCTTCACGTGCCGGATAAAATTGTGCTTCTGTTTGGCTGCGTAGCTACACATTTTACAAACAAACAATCCTGATTCTTTACCACATTCCCACTTCAGATGCTTGGCTAGGGAACTTTTATGCTTGTATCCATGGCCACATTTTGGACAGTATATCGGAAAGACTAAAAATAAGATATATTATTTCATTTTAGTAGTTGCAGCCGCTGCCACTGGATTTTTTATACATGAGATACCAAGAAGTATCTTCATTGGATAACAATCTTGAAAATACTACTAATATAAGCATGTCAAATTAATTGAACAAAGAAATGTCTAGTATTTAATAACGATGGCAGTTCAACAAGAAACAAATTATATTGGAACTTGAACTCTAAATTATAAGTAATTAATTCATCAGTATTTTTTTTTAATCTCAGTTGCTTTATTTAACTTTTTATAAAAAAACATACACATATACATTGACATTAAAAAAATATATGAATAAATTGTTACTTCTTTGATTCTATGAACATTTTATTTATATTTGTTATATTTTTGTCAAAGTATATTCTGGAAAACTCGTTCAAATTGTCCCCGTGCTTATTTTTGACGTGCACCATAAGATTGTACTTTTGTTTGACGCTATGTTGACAATAAAGGCACTTAAACAATCTGGCATTCCCACAATCGAATTTTAGATGACGGTCTCTTATTTTTTTGCTGCGATATAACTTGAAACATTTTGGACATTTATTCTTTTCTTGATACAATCCTAAAACAATGCTGGTCTAGAAGAGAATTATACACTAAATAAATTTATTACGTTCTCAATAAGAATTATTATTTTATGTTAACCCAAGTTCCAATGCTATATATTGAAACTAATAACTATTCATTCAGCCAAGTATGTATTCCATTTTGGTCATGATAACATTTACTTCATTTCAAAATTAAATGTTATATTTCATCACCTTAAATTTTTGTAGCATGTATCTCTGTAACTGTTAAATCAAATCAAATAAAATATGTTTACTTGCCCAATAGAAAAAATATCCATTTACAGGACAAAAATTAACACAAAAGTAATGCACAAACAATAAAAAAAGTATAAAGACAAAGAGTTTATATCACAATGATCAGATATGATGTTAAAATTATGTGACATAATACAGTGCCTTCATATAATTACAAACCACGTGATCAGGGTCGAGATTCTCAAATCAAACGCAGAGCAATTCATATGCGAATATCCTTTTCCTCACTACGGCAATTGAGAGAGACAAGACATCTATTTGCATGCGAGTTGTTATTCGAGAATCACAGTCCTGGTCACGTGGGTTGTAATCATTTGTGAAGGCACTATATAAACTGGAAACTTTCTTAAAACATTCGTATTGGCTGCTGGTAAATAAAAAGTATCATTTTGCCTAAGGCCAAAATTAGGAACTCTGATTTTAAGATATTCTAATAATGAAATGCAATCAACATTGTTGATAAACAAATTGTACAAAAATAATACACTATTTGTAGCTCGTCTTGGTTTTAATAAGAGAATATCGAATCTAAAAAGCAATAGTTCCTGGTTGCAGGCCCGAGTGGGATATACACCATCACACTTGAAGGAAAGAAACTTTAAAAATTTCCTTTGAACTGACTCAACATTCAAACAATGTATTTCATAGATAGGATACCAAATTATAGCACCGTATTTCAATTTACACCGTACAAACGAAAAATAGAGCATCTTTAGCGCATTAATATTAGTAAAAGATCTCCAATTTCTTATGATAAAACCTAGCATCTTAAATGAGGATTTAACTACATTATTAATATGTTCTGAAAAACTTAGTTTAGGGTCAAATACAATGCCCAAATCTCTTATTGTACACTCCCTCTGAAAAACAGTATTGTTAAAAGAATAACGAAATAAAATAGGTTCGTGTTTGCTAGAATAAGTAACCACTTTTCATTTGGATAAGTTCAAAATAAGTATAAATGTTTCACACCACTCTTCAATTATTGATATTTGAGATTGTAAAAATTCAGTCATTAAATTTTCAAGTCATCGGCAAAAAGCAACTTTTTATAGTTAATATTTTTTGTAAGATTGTCAATAAATATTAAGAATAGTAGGGGCCCAAGATTGGACCCCCGAGGAACACCCGAAGCAGCGGCAAACAGTTCAGATTTAAATCCATTGTATGCAACATAATAAAACCGACAGTTTAAATATGAGTAAAAAAACTGTAATAAATTATTAGATAAGAATAGAATCAACGACTTCAGATATATTTTGCGTAATTAAAGCCAAATTCGTTATTGTTGACCTTTTCCATAAACCCATGTTGGTACGGTGACAACACATTTTTTACGGATCTATAAATATGATTATATAAAGCAATCTCAAATACCTTGGCAAAGTTGGGCAGAAACTCGCCGTTATTTCTCAATAGTTGCAGTGGGATACATACTACAAAAATTTAAGGTGAAATATAACAGTTAACCTTGAAATAAAGTATCTGTTATTATGACCAAAATGGCATACAAACTTGCGCTGATTTTCTTGATATTTTAACATCATTATTTCTCATCCATAGATATTTACTTTTACACAGTAAATAAAGAGAATCAATTTAATATACAAATATATTTGCATACATTTGACATATTTTATACAATTTGAATTCCACATAAATAATATAAGTATGTCACCGAAATATGTATTTTCAATTTACATATGCCGCAATCACTCTTGGATCTTGTCGTTTTTCGGTTTGTAACACAATTTTCTCAGTACATCAGTCGACTTTTTGTAATACAAATCCTTAAACTCTTCTAACCTTTCTGGGTGGGCCATTTTGACGTGCACCATCAAATTGTACTTTTGCTTGGCATGTTTGTCACAATACAAACAGTTAAAGACATTAGCAATGCCACACTCGTATTTAAGATGCCTCGAGAGAGATCCTTTTAAGTTGTAAGTTTTGCCACAGTTGTTGGGGCAACCGAGTTTTAATCCTAAAAATATAGTTTGTTTTAGTAAAGTATTTATAGATTTTAAGGACACAAACAATATCATGTTATACTAAATAATATTGTTACGAATAAATCTAAAATACCATTATTATGCTGCTCAACATTAAAATTTTAATTGGTGCGGTGAAAATTTTAAATGAAATATATAGTTAACAATTTAATGGAACCATCATAATTATGTTGAGTTTATTCTAGATATTATACATTACAATACATTTTAGATATCAGTAAATAAAGATTTATTTTAAATTATCCTTTTGTACTTACCCTATTTTAACAGAAATAATATTTCATCATGCTTTATCTACAAAGTATTTCTTGGTATTCTAATATAATAATAATAATAAATGGTCTTTTTTTCAATACATTTACAAAAATAGTTAATATACAGTAAACAGTAACGAAAAAGGCCGAAGATCAGATGGTTACGTATGGCCTAACCTCTGTTTTTCATCTTAAGCTGTAAGTCAAGACTTGAGATATACAAAAGAGAATAAATATACATAGATGCAACAAGCATTTAGCATATACATATTCACATAATATTGCATACTATTAATACACACACATATACATATTTTATACCGGGCATTATAGATAAAATGGCAAACAAAATATATATTTATAAGTATTTGGAAGGAAATAGAAATATCAAGCAATGTTTGTTCCATAGAGCAACTTTGCTCAGTAATGAGATTTTTTTTTATAAGCACATTTGAAAGACAAAAGGGATTTATTGTAGCGGTCTACCGGTGACAAATTAAATATTTTTGAAATTTAGTAAGTAAAGGAAGTCTTGAAAAATTCTGAATGATGGCAGGGAGATGTGAGTGTACCTTTGTAACGCAAATTCAAATTATGTACACCTGTCCTGTATGAAGATATTTAGGCAATTTATTACCTAAAATTTTCTTAAAAGCGGAGGCGAGACATATTTAACCATCCTACTTTGCTAAGTTTATGAGAAATATGTTGTCTACGTCTTATATCAAAAATTATCGGAAGACAAGAGTTTTGTAACACCTAAATTCTTCTACCATCCTCACCACATATACAACATATACCACATCACATCACACAGAAACGAAAATACTATAAATATAAACACCAAAAAAACTTCCCCTTATATTTACCCTGTTCCAAATATTTATTACATTACATTAGGTAAGTAGGTATAGCAATTATAATTAAAATTGAATCAATTTTGTGTCGTATGCCATTCACCATCCTTAAGCACTTGGAGACGGTGCTTGTTTACTTTGTGTTTCAGTAAATTAGAATTCAATTTTGCTTTATACGGACAGAAAGGACAAGAAAACTGGGGTTCCTTCTGACATTCATAGCGTTTGTGTTGCAGCACCGATTTCTTGTTTTTGTACTTTCTGCCACAAATGTCACATTCGAAACCTGAAATACAATTCAGCTAGAAATGCAATTATTTCAAAAAAACATAAAAATTGTACAGGGTCTTCTACTTTTTCGAGAAACTTAAAATGCCGCAGTCAGAACAGTAAAATATACTTATAAGGCATTCTTTGTCTACTCGCGACAATAATTCAGACGTCGTAAGCCACAGCTGACGTTACGCATTTGTTTTTATTGCCAACGTAATTTTCGATGTTTGGTTGCATTAAAAAAAATTATGTTTTGCAATTTAGTGCAATATATAATGCAAACTTTTAGTGTAGTATATAGTTGTATTACTATCAGTTGCAGTTTCTTAAATATTTTGATGAAAATATAATGAATTATTCATTTGTTCGTATGACGCAAGTCGTCTGAATTCTTGTCGAGAGTATATCTCAGAGATTAGATGAGATATGGGAATGGTGAAAACTGCTCTCATAGACATTTTTAGAAAGAGTTTAGTGGAGTAATTGTAGTTTTTCTACAGTGTGTCGTTTAAAGTATAACACAATCATACATTTTTTTTAAATGGAACAGTTACTCCATTAAATTAGTTGTATAATATTGTTGTTAAATATTTTATTCAGTCTAACGAAAGGTTTTTCTTCGTTTTTAAATGATCTGTCAAAGTTTGACAGGCATTGTGCCCTGTCATCTGACTCAGAATTTACCTTAGATTCAATATCTGTAACAAAAATACAGTGCTTTCGAAAAGTAACGAATAAATTCATTATTTTTTAAATAGATAAGTTTTCAAAAAAATCCCCTGACACGTAGATTTTGTTTTTAAAAAAGACACTTTATGACCCAGATTTGTGACGTCATCGTTGTGGGATATATGACGTCATCAACAATTTTTTTAAATAGCAACCCCCAATTTTGACCATGCCATTTGAAAGAGCGTGTCATTCTACATACATACATCGTGAAAAATTATGGTGTTACATAACAAAAATTTCAAGAAAATAATGTTTGAAGATTTTAAAATTTAATTTTCACAATACTGAAAATGATAATGATTATGAAAAAAATTAAATTAAATGTTCAAATTGTGCACCGTTGGCTGCTGACAGTAGCCAAGACGATAATAAATTCTTTTTGTACATTATTAATAACTTCAGGAGGTATACGATGTATCTCGTGACGAATTCTTGCTTTTAAATCTTCTAAATTAACCGGTCTAGTAACGTATACTTTCCTTTTTAAGTATCCCCACAATAAATAATCTAGGGGTGTCAAATCAGGCGATCTGACTGGCCACTCAATCGGCCCCCTTCTCCATATCCAACGATTCGGGAACAGCTCGTCTAAATAAGCACGGACAGGTGTTGCATAATGGGGAGGTGCACAGTATTGTGAAAATTAAATTTTATGTAACCATAATTTTTCATAATGTATGACACGCTCTTTCAAATGGCATGGTCAAAATTGAGGGTTGCTATTTAAAAAAATTGTCGATGACGTCATATCTCGAACAAAGATGACGTCACAAATATGGGTCGTATAACAAAACGACGTACCAGGAGATTTTTTCGAAATCTGTGTAGGAGGTTATTTCGAAAATAAAAGTCGTCTTGTTTTTTTCCCAGAGACATCCTACCAACCGTTTAGCAGTTTCAAGGGTGGGGCAAGACCTTATCGCCGCACTGTATAATAGTTAGTATTTTCAAAATATCTGTAAAACAAAGCTTCTTAGTAAAATCCATCAAAAGATCTGTTTTTCAGAAAATAGAATAAAATTTTAATATTTATATTGAAAAAATTATTTTCACCATTGACCATTCACCATTGAAAGTTTAGGTGGTTCAAGGGTAAAGAAGATCCCATATGTTTCTCATCTGATTTTTAAATAAAAGTTAAAACACTTCAGCTCAACAAGCTTGTTATTTAGCTTTAATAAAAATTGATATAAAACAGAAACTGATAAATAAAACAATAAACATATAATGTCTGTTACCTACAAACTATCTCAAAATGACATCGCAAGAAAGACTGAACAATCTTTTATTTCGTTATTGTATAAAACATGTGAACTGTAACACAGTATAAAATGAAATTTACACAGCTAGAGATTAGCTAGTTTCAGAAGGTTCAGTTTGATGGATATTTCTCTTATGTTTGATAAGATTAGACTTCAGTTTAGCTTTATAAGGACAGTAAGGGCAAAAAAACTGGGGTTCTTTCTGACACTCATAGCGCATGTGCCTCCAAACAGATCTCTTGGATTTGTATTTGTTTCCACATTTTTGACACTCAAGTCCTCCTAAAATATATAACAATGGTGATTACATTTATAATTAAAATATACTAAAAGCTTGGGAAATTATTATTATTTTAAAGGAGCAACCGGCTGAGATAAAATCTATTAGCCGGGTAAAAAAAAAATAGGAATACAAAATATTTTAAAATATACAAAATATGTTTAAAACAGGTACACTCAAAAGTCACTGATGCTTGTGTCGAGATATCTGGAAGACTGTCCTTTTTAAAATAACTTTGCATAATCATCGATAAAGGTAACCTTGTGAACAACATTTCTTAAGAAATTGGAGACATATACAGGGTGAGTCAGTCATAATGTCATTAATTTTAACCACGTATTCGGGAGGCCTAATAAAGGCAGAACATCGAAATAAAACATTTTTTACTTGACCTTTAAAAAAATAAACAAATCACCCTATAAAAATCGGTAACATGAAGCTCCTGGTGCGCTACGAACTTTCTGATGGCGCACCCATTCGACAATCGAATGCCGGATTAAACATCGTTGCCACATCATGTTGGAGGGGGGATGGAGAGAATACAAGCAGTAAGCAGTAGTTTGTTTATTTCGGTCTCGCGTATTCGTCGTAAATTCACAATGCATAATTTTACAAATTCCGAATATGCAAAATAGTAGTGTTATGCGGCGAATGTTTACGAAATACGAATGCTGCTGTGAGGGAATAAATAACAGTACAAGAACTAGGTAACTAGGTTATTGACCTAATAATACGGTAGGTCAAGATTCACTATCGATAACTTTTTTGAGATCAGAGGCGTGCCATTTTGGTCTTGGACAGTTTTCTGTCGACAATACGATGGTTTTTTATTATTAAAACACGAAACACTTTTCAGCTCCTCTTAATAATTTACCCATTGGGTATAGGTTTTTTATGTAATGTACGTAAATGGTTTATTATTCGGTTTATTATTAGATACGTTGAAGTTTTGTGATTTCAATGTTACTAAGCTAATTTCAGTCATAACAGCTACATTTTATTTTTCAGAGTTAATACCTAAAAATATATAAAAAAAGCAACTAAAGTAATTAACGCCCGAAGGCCTTCGAGCAACAAGTTTGCCACAGGCCTTCTCCTTGTGGAAGTGCTATTTTAAAAACATATGTCAACAGTTTAACTAAGTCAGAGACTAAATTTAATGTGTTATGTGCAAAATTTAATGCAAATGGTGCAACTGTACATTGTATTTTATTGAAAAAAACATTTTAACAACTAAAAAAACTAGCGTCACGCTGCGCAAGCTTCTAGTCACATCTGATGTTGACTTCTGATGTGTTTTAAGAGATTGCAATTGAGTTTAGCCCTATAAGAACAATAAATACATTGGAATTTGGGGTCTCGTTGACATTCGTATTTCAAGTGCCTGACCAAGTTGTTTTTCGTCCTGTACAACTTCCCACACTGTTCGCACTTAAAATCACCTGGAAGCAAAATTATTATAAAATTAATAAGAAAAATTATAATAAAGAAGCCTGCCAAAAAACAGTTTTACTAATAAAATTATTAATAGTGCCAAATAGCCACAACATATGCAAAAATATAGTGTAGGGTGTTTCTTAAATACAGGCCAAAAATCAAGCTGTTTAAAACACGCTGAAGCTGGACAATGGCTGTTCTAAAAATCCCAAGTTTATACCAGGAAAAACCCTTATTTTTGCCCACAGAATACGCCTTTAGATTTTTGACCTTTACTTATCTTGTATATTTTACAAGGTAGTAGTTTATTACGTAAAAAAGCGAAGATAATTGTATTTTTATATCAAAATATTCATATATACAGTGAGAAAAAACTTCTGTGTCCAGTAAGAGGACATTTTACAGCGCCTTTATCGCCTAGAGCAAAGTTAAATAGGGATTCGTTATTGCCAAAGATTCCTTTATCTTTTTAAGGTAAGTATCAACTTTAGGCATAAAATAAGTTTGACAAAATAACACTATTCCTTCGTCAGGAATTTACCGGGTCCTATTAACATCGGGCACCCTGTATAAAAAACGCTATTCTCCTTTTGTAAAAACATAAGTTATAATGATAAAGAAAAACAAAATACAAAAACTTAAAAATATGAAATAGATGGCATATTCTTTTAGCTAAAAGAGATTTATATCAAATTAAAAAATATCAATCGATTGTCTCTATTCAAATAAAATACAAAATCATTAAATATGGCTTTTATTTTTACATATACGTCTAATTACAATTTGCCAATACCTACAAAATGTTACCAGGTATCTTCATAATGATGCACCCTTTTCACATGTTTTCTAAGATCCGGTTTGAGTTTAGTTTTGTGGAAACAGCCACTTATAGGGCATTTAAACTGGGCTTCTTTGCCGCACATGTAAGTTTTATGCTGCCACAGACCACTTTTCCTGCTGTATCTCTTGAAGCATCTGTCACACTCGTATTTAACTGAAATAAAAGGATGTTGAATACAATATTACGAAACACACATTACAACATAATATCTATTGGCTGGTTGAACATAAATCAGGAATCGGGGGATGGAAATTATGATAATATAAAAAAATTCACTAAGAACTTTTTACTATTTATATACAGAGTGTGTCTCTAAGACTTTCAGTGGGTATATCGCCCACCAAATTGGGTATAACGACACTAGATGGCACGCAGAAGTCGATGGCACCATCCATATTTATGGGTGTCCCATTTTAAAAGAAACTGATTCAGTTTCAATTTTACTAAAATTTTTATTTAAATTAAAATATGATTAATTATGAATATATTCTGATAAAAAAAATTCTCTAAAATTTTATATCTAAATACAGGGTTAACTATGAATTAGTACAAATATTTTAGGAGGGCATAGGGAAAAATAAGAATTAACGGAATAACCCTTAAAAATAATTCCAAACATATATAAAATCAAAAAAATTTGTTTTGATATTATTTTAAATCCTTATTTAACGCCGCCAATGTTAACTTGCTTGTTGGTCGCATACTCTACAAGCATGCAACAGTCGCTCATCAGTCAGTATCGCTTTCATGTCATAATTGAATTCCTGTGTTTACGTTGTAGTTTTGTGTTCTTCTTCAGTTTTTAGTGCCCTATTTTAATTTTTAAACGTTTTATAGTTATTAAATAAAGACATTTGTGTTGGATGCAGATACTTTCCCACAATATAGTTCGAACAAAATAATGGAAAACGAATGCAAAATACTGGAGCTAAGTGGATTAACTGTTACATATCTATCAGGTATTATTACTAATAAGAATGTTAATTTTCGTTTCTACATTTAGAAATGTTGCAAAAAAACGACGATGGTAGTAGATATTGTTGACAGATGTAAGTATTATCTATGGATCTAAGCCATCTCAGTCGGTTGTTATCATAGGCGCCGACTTTCCGTAGGAAAAAAGGGTTTTGCCCCATTTTTTAAATACTGAGCTAAAATTCTGGAATAATTTTTTTATTGTCTTTTAGGCTTCCCTGAGCACGTGGTTAAATTTTTTGTACTTAGTCATAGTGAACCCTGTATACCTATTTTTTTTCCTGTTAAATACTTCTATTTTTTTCAAATTTTTCTGTATTACTTTTCGTTTTAAAATTATAAACAATATCGTCTCAAAGAGTCTCAATAAAACAACCACCTAAAAATCACATTATCGGTGGAAGCATCAAGTAGTCGCTGGAAAATAGTTGAATATTCGCTATTTAAAGTGCATAAGTGTAATAAATAAAAAGATGTGTGTGTTTTTTTTTTTTCTTTCAAATGATTAATATCTCGCGAATGTCTTTTGTAAACTCTCTTTTTCAAACCAAATTTATTAGAAAGATAATACTTTTGATTAAAAATGGATCTTACTTCAGCACGTATCTATAATTTTATTTAAATTTTTTGTATCCTCCCAGAAGGCCTATACTATCGAGTTTTCGACACTCTGTACATTTATCAGGATGTGTTCATAATTAATAATATAATTTAAATATAAATTTTACCAAAGTCCTGTATAAAAAACGTAAATTCAAGCGATTTACTACAAAAAGGACACCCTGTATAAATATGAACGGTGCCATCGGTTTTACGCGCCATCTAGTGTCGGTATACTAAACATCGTCGCACTAACTGCCTCAACGACCCAGATATACCCACTGATAGCCTTAGATACAACAGTTAGCTGAACAAAAAATCATTTTATAAAAATAACTTCATGTTTGTCGCCAACTACACAAGATATTCCACTTTGATAAGTACCGTCTTAGAATTTTGAAGGGAATGGTTCGATTTTCAAAATTTACGCATTTACGCTTACCATGCTCAAAAATATTTGCCGAAACTTAGAAAATCACAATAGGAACTTTCAGCGAAAAAATGCATGTTTTAACAGAACTGTTTCATTTCAAGTATGTATACAAGATGTTTGCCTTAGTAACTAGTTCATCATGTCGAGAGGTTTTAGAACTTGTAACTAAACAAAGATTGTACAGAGCTGCCAAACAATATAACTGATTGCCAATATGCAAAAAAGTAATAATGGTATCAAATAAGAAACAAATAGATGCAATTTTATTTACTTTTTTGTTAGTTCATGTTTCTATAGTTATTTGAAATACTGTAGTTTATGCAAGACCATAATATGTTGTTTTAAATTCTACTGGAATTTCTCTCTCAGCATCATGAATTATTGGGTTTATTTATGCCATGCGTTCCAAATACATGCATAATAACCTGTAGAAATCAAATTTAATGTTTTTCTGACTCGTATGCTGTGAAATTACTCATATTCATCTTTTCTACATTTTGTTATGAAAAAATAAAACACAATCTTCGCCAAGTAATTAATATTGTATATTTTCTGCTATAAATTTGTGAACTGAACGCAAATGTCTTCTAACAGTGGCTTTCAGTTTCCCTTTATAAGTACATTCAGGTACAGGACAATCAAATTGAGGATTTTTTCCACACTGGTATCTGAGATGTTGATGTAGACCGCTTCTGGACTTATATTGTCTATTACAATTTTCGCAAATATGACCTGAAACTAAGTAAGGGGTTAACTACTGATTTTTCATTGAGAAGGAGAGAAATGTATGCAAGTATATAAAAACCAGAGAAATAGTAGCGTTTTACTTGTTATCGTTATTTCATTTACCTATTAAATACTATTAGACCAGGCCTCAAGCCTTTGAAATTGGTAAAAAGTGAAAAAAATAGTAGGATGAAACGCATTGGAAAAGGAAGAGAATACAACAAAAATGAAAGGAAAAATAATTTACTGACGATCTGAGGTAAGGAAGCGGAAGAGGGTGAGTTTTTAAGGGTAAAAACGGTTAATCTCGATTTACTGCAAAACTACAAGACCTATGGAGAAAACTTAAATGGCAAAGTTGTAGGTAATAAAAAGATCTACAACTTTTGTATTTACACTTTTTTCACATAACCTCAAAATTTACGTGAAAAATTGAAATAACAAAGTTTTATCCTTCCACTTCCCGACCTCCGATCGTCCTTAAATTATTTTTCCTTTAATTTTTTTATATTCTCTTCCTTTTCCAATGGGTTTCATCCTACTATCTTTTTTTGGTTTCAAAAATTATCGACCCTAGTCTATATTGTTAATAAAAAAGATAATAAATAAAAAAAATTTTTCAAAAGAATTAACAAAAGAAAATAAGAAGCGATGCATTTTTACATGATTGAAATTTAATTTTTGAACATTTTTGTAGGCAAAATTTCAAATTTAGAATAGTGCCCCAAGCAACTATACAAAAGTGAAGTTAGATATAGAGTGTTGTCATTAAAGCAGGTTAGTAAATTTAGATAATTATTGAATAGAGCTTTGTCTGTGGAATTGTTCATTAGCATACCTAGATGGTTGATATCAGAGAACATACATATGCATATACTTCATTGACAGGAACTGTAGGAGATTTGATTTATATTAGCTTAAAATACCTTTCTAATACAGTAAAAAATGATGCTTCCACTTGCCCCAATACATAGTCTGACCCTATGCAAATCTGGAACATGAGTGCCTTAATTTTATACAAAAAATAATTTGATTTAACAATTTTTTTCTGACCAACGGTAACAGAATGACAGCAAACAGGTCTTAAATATGTGACAACATCGCTCACATACTGTCTTAGGATTGTTATGTATTTATACATAATAATTACAAATAGGTACCTAAACATGGGTACTTATTGTAAATGGTTTTCTTTGAACTGTTTTACACAGAATAATTTCACAAGTGTTTAAAATGACTTCTGTTCCATACAAGAAGAGTCTACCGTACAAACGTCTGGAGGTCAGAGAGTTTTGCCTAAATTCGACGTAAATTAACATGTCATGCAGCTGATTACTGTTACTATAAATTGTTCAATTTTTGTTTATGTACACTCACAAACATCAAAGAAAAACTAGAGAAAAATGAAACGCACTACCTATATCCACCATTATGACTAATATTATTTTTAGGTTGTCAGCAACAGCCTTACACTGCAACTTTGTCGTTACAGTTTTAACGAGTTTCTCGGAAACTTCAATTGTTTACTTCATTAATACTGATCCAAAAATCAAATTATGAACAAATTATGTTACTGGCGCTTTTACTTAACCTTAATTGTACCTTAGTTTGTAATTTCGTAACAAAGTTTTGCATATTATTGCAGTTGTATTTTTATTTTGAAATGTAGACAAACTATTCGTTTCAGACATTTTTTTCATAAGAAATTGCTTTTAGTCAGATATATAAGCCCCTAAAATTACGGCACTCATATTCCAGACACCCTATATAGTACAAGTTAAGGCGTTACTATTTCTAATTTCTCCACTAGCTATGACTTCATATGCCCCCACAAATTGAAATCCAACGGATTTAAATCGGGAAACTGGGAAGACCTGATTTAATCCATTACCCACATAATTTATTTGGAAAACGTGGTCAGCTTCATAGGCTACAGGAATATGGCGAGTAACTTTTCTTCTAGAATTTGTTGCTCCAAAAGCCACTCACAAAATGTATCATTAATTTTTGTATATGATAGAGTAAAACTTGTTTTCTCGCCAAAGATATGTTAAACAACATAATGGGTAACATTTTCTTGGTGGAATGAGAACTAGTAGAAGTATGTTCCTGTATGGTGTGCATATTTTCTGCTGTATAAAAAATAGATGCCATTTTTGATTTAATATGGTATATCTAATATAGCTTGTTACTCCTGTTGCTAGAGGATGTTTTGTCCTTTGATTTTTTTTTATGTTTTGACCCAGAAAAATATATATTAAATTATTATAAATATTAATATAGTTTTCGGACATGGATGGATAGAGTACCAAATATTTGATAATTGCTTACCACTTAATAATTTAAATTTAAACTTAATGAAAACATTACATTGCATTTCATTTTTTTTTGTAGTTGAATACAATTTTGTTTGGAAAATTAAATAAAGGAAATGGAAGGAATCAAAGAAACGTTTATTGAGACAAATATTTAATGGTACCACTAAACTAACTAGGTCTAAACTTTGGTGCCAAAACATGTACAGTCATGTAGTGCTGTTTGACATTTCCCTTTATTCGGGCCTTGTAAGAACAACCCGGGTATGAACAAGGAAATTGAGGATCCTTTCCACAACTGTAGCGTTGGTGCTGTATGAGACCCCTTTTCCATCGGTACGTTCTGAAACAGACGCTACAAGTATGGTACCGACGACCTAAAAAATAAGAAATGCAAATTCCACACTGCGTACATTTTAAACGTATACCTAGGCGTGCTTTCATGCAACTGTTGCACATTTAAAGTCAAATTTAGGTCAAAAAAACTTGTTGGCCGAGTAATTTCACAAAACAAAAGGAGTATTTCACTACATAAAATTGTATACCGTCATCTAACGACCTCCTGATAAATTTTTTCTGGTAATACACAATAGAACTGATAGATGGCGCTATTGGTCAAAATCTGCTTACTGTTCCATTATTCATTTTGTTTTTAAATCGTATTAAAATGATGTAAAATTATAATTGAGCAATACAAAACTGCCTGTATAAGTATATTTTGTGTTTTACTGTTTTGTAGTGAATACATTGAGGCATATGGCACCTTTCCTTGTTTTCAGATGATTATCAAGAGTTGATCAAGACAAGAGTAATTTTAAAAACATGTCGGCACAAAATACGATTTTTTGATTTTAAAAAATCTAGTAGCACCTTCACAAAAATATCGATACTATAATATTGATATATGTAGAAATAACAATTAACAAATATAAGCTAATACATGTATAAAACTGAAAAAATTAAGCTCATAATTGCAAATATCTTGAATACTTGATATATTAAAAAATGCGTAAAATACTTTAATATTAGCTTTCTTGGACAAAAATTTACCATTCTAAATAACTTTTTCAATATTTTATGGTATAGGCGTCTAGAACGCCCTGTACGTTTCACTCAAAAACCAATTAGATATTCGTGTTTAACAAATAAAAAACCTTGTGTTCCAGAATCTAGGTGCAAATATCAAACTAATAAGAATTATAATAAGAGAAGAATTATATTAAAAAAATTAAATAAAGAGGTACTTCCACAGGCCTAAATCTTCTTGAGGAAGGAAAATTGTATTTTTGTCCAAAGAAGCTATGGTCCATTTTTTACTGAATACCATGTATAGACGTAATTGTGATGCAAATTTTAAATAACAAACTGTTTAATTCATCTTTTATTACAAAACTTCTGTAAACACTTACACAGTGATAAAAGCAAACTGATATGTTAGTAAATGAAATTAAACTTAATTGCTATATTCATTCGCATGAGAAATATTTCTGAATTTCAGCCACATTTAACTTATGTCTGTGAATCAAATGGCTCTTTAAATTGTTTTTGTAATTACATCTATGATCACAGATGCGACAGGTGAATTGTCCCTGTTGCCCACACTGATATTTCAAGTGTCTTCTGAAAGATGTTTCGTATTTGTAAGAATTATTACATTCCCTGCAAACGTACTTTCCTGTTAGGAGAAATGCTCCTTCCATAGTTTTCGCTAAAAACAGAAGAATGTCAATTAAATAGAAAAACTATGTACAGTTTTCGTCAAGGAATATGAAATCGAAGCTGAATCAGTGAGGATAGACTTAGAAACCACTGACTTATTTCCTTAATTATTTAAAGTCGAATACCACAAGAAAGGCCAATTTGGACAACTTACCCAAATCACTACGTGATATGAGTATAAATAAACTGTAGAGTATGCTAATACTTGTTTATTGGCAACCACACTTAAACATACAAATAAATAAGATAAAAGTATACTATATACGGTCCTTCCACTGCCTATTTTTGGAATAGTGCATCACTAACGTATGCGTATGCAACGCGTCTTTTCTTTTGAAGTCTCTTTGGCAAAACTGACAACGGAATGTTGGTTTCTTGCCACATTCGTACAGCAAGTGCCTTTTTAAAGTCTGATAATGCAGGTAAGTTCTACCGCACTGGAAGCAAGCATGGCGGAAATCTATAAATATATAAGAATTAGTAAATAGAAAACATAGAAATTTGAATAACAAAACTTAACGGGTGTGTAAAAACTTTGAGACACTTACGAACAAAATAATAATACTATTTCTATTAACTTGCGTGCACATGTTTTATCTAAACAGAACAACATACTTAAACTTACGTATCTATAGATCACTTAATTTTGTAGAGTAATGCAGATTTTAATCAGCAAGTTTTATCAGGTGACAGAACACTTCATTTTAAACATCTATCCTAACCTCTATCGAGGTTCTTGGCATAGAATGATATAATTTAGGTAAATGATTTATCTCCCTAGAAGCAAAATTTTGGGTCACAAATAATGGTGAGGATTTATGAGATACCACTGCATTTAATTTCCAGTGATATTAATAAGAAAAATATATTTTTCTCAAAAATAGTAGTTTGCTTTTCTATCTAATACTACTACTACTCTGCCACTTACTAGTTTCGACAAATATGTGACCATTCGCATCTCACAGGTTACTATAGGGATTCCACTCATAATTTGTGTAACTTAAAATATACTGACAGTCGCGTGATATGATACGTAAATTGATAAGTTTATTTGAGAATAAAATTTGATTTATACGTTTGTGAACAGCCATTTACTACTTCTGACAAATATGTGACCATTCACATATGACAGGTTACTACAGGCTTCCTACCCATAAGTCATGGAACTTAAAATATACCGATAGTTCCGTGATATGATACTTATGATACGAAAATGGGCAAGTTTATTTGAAAAAAAATTCATTTTTACGTTTGTGAACCGCCATTTACTAACAAATGTAAGATCATTCGCATCTTACAGGATACTACAGAAGTTCCACCCATAATTCGTGTAATTTAAAATATACCGACAGTCATGTAATACTTGTGATGCACAAATTGGTAAATTTATTTGGGAAGATAATTTCATATTTACCTATAAAATATTTTTTTTTTACTAGAGACGTACAAAATAGATTTGGCTATAATTTACTTCAACATTTAAAAGCATTTGCCCCACTTTCATATTTAACTCATTGTTCTATCATCTGATAAAGTTTCCGGAATAAAATCTGGACAACCATACCTACTATAAATTTGTTATAACTATATACTTAGCGAGCCAAAACAATTGTTAGATAAAAAAATTGTTAGTTTTGTGGATGGTTTTATTATTTTTCATTGTATTTTTATTTACAATTAGAAACTTATTGGTTTATGTCTTGCAGCAACGTGCCTTCTTAAATTGAACAATGTGTAGGTCCTATAGTTACAATTTTCGGAACTGCAGTAAAATTTTGGTACCTTCCCACAGTACTTCTGGGTGTGATTAACAAGGGAGACCTTTTTGCTGTAATGTTTCCCACATTTTGTACAAACATGATCTAAAATTAAACACTATCAATATACTGCAATAACTTCTACGAATTGAATTACCTAACTAAAGTGAAACATAACCCTTTTGTTTGTGTAATCAAGGAACACAAATAATACATTAAATAGGGAAAGAACTTTCTTCAAATTTCTCGAGTCAAATCGAAATTTAACAACTTTTTGACATCGATATTTTCAGTTTTTTTGTACTTCTTCAGAAATTTAAAAATACAATTCATGTCTGTTTTTAAAACAGTTGAGCAGTTAATTTAATGAAATATTTTAAAACAGAAAACTTAAAATTTACAAACAAGGGAAAAATATAATAATGAACCAATTTAATTAAAATAACGTTTATAAATATGGCTATGATACAATTGACATAACTCAGTTTACATCGCACTATGCTTGGCAGTAATATGCCTGTTTAAATTAAAAGTAGTATACGTTTTGTATTCACAATTTTCAAAGGTGCAAAAGTATTTTGGTGACTTCCCACAATATCTCTGGACGTGATTATGTAACGAAACCTTTTTGCCGTAACATCTCCCACAATTTTTACACATGTGACCTAAAATTAAATATGTATAACATTACGTGTAAGCCTTAACCATAGACAAGCGAAAGAAGTGTACATGCAGAGTTTAGATCTATACGAGTGTAGCGTGGCTCAATTAAAAAAAAAATAACCAGTGATATTTTGCTGGTTGCAATGTGATTTTCTTTTTTTGAAATGTGGATGTGAACTTATTCACAACATTCAATCATGTAACGTCTGAATATAAAACTTTTTAGTTTATTCTATGTTTCATATGCAGTATGGACTATTTTGGTGATGCATCAAAATGATCCATATTGTATTTTCTTCAGAACTGCAAATAAATCTTGCCTATTAAAAAAATAAAAGTCGAACTATCTTTAATGTTATATTCTCATATTTAAATGTAAGTATTTTACAAATAGTTACTATATTACAATTGTGTTTTATGCCTGGTTGCAACATGCCTCTTTAAGTTGCACATCATATGAGCTTTGTACTGACAATTTGCAAAAGTGCACACATAGTTCGGTGTTTTGCCACAATATCTGTAAATATGGTTGCTCAGCGACACCTTTTTGCTATACTTCTTACCACATTTGTGACACGTGAAGTCTGGAAAAAACTAAAGATATTAAACATATAAACCAATTACAACAATAACTGCAGAATTAAAAATAACACATACAGAGCGGAAAAATGTTATTTGTATCAAAACAATAACCTTTTATTATAATTACTGTGTAGAAAGTTTGAACAAATAATGTTTGTTTAGTAGATAATAAAGAAAATTAATTATTTTCTGTTGAACGCCCTCTGTCGCGACAACGGAATATCATAGAGAAACATTTATTAGAATAGACCTCTATTATGTTTCCATGTTCTATTATTTACCAAAGAACGTCCAGGAACACTATTTATAACATCTGCATTATAATGTTCTACACTGTCGTTAAGAAATAGTAAATAGTAAAAGGATTTTATCAGTGAGCAGTCCCGAAATTGTTTTGTATAAGTTTATTTTTCTAGTAAGACATTATTTCATACTAACAATTAACTATTTCTACTTATAATTAAAATACAAATTATACTATTTGCTTCAAGTAATTTAGAGCTAAGTACTAGCAAAATAAATTCTTCACAAGAATAATATACTGGCAAAGATGAACTTATTATGTAATATATACATACATAAAGTATACAGGGTGAACCTTAAATAAGTACAAATATTTTAACCAGCAGTACAGTTCACTGTGTAGAACACATAATTAATAGTTTTTTACAGAAAAAAATCAGAAATAAAAGAGTCAAATTTTAAATAAATTTTCAATAGAAAACTTGTTGAGGACCGCTGTTCCGAGAGTCATGGTGGATGTGAATTCCACAGCGTTGCCAGTGTTACACAAGTATTTTTAGACATGTCAAAGAATGATTGAAATATATTTGGTTATGAAAATATTACTGGCCATCTCTCCACTTTGTCATTTCTATACCCCACTAATAAATTGAAAATATAACCAGATTATCTACTCACAATCATAGTTATCCAGAATTTGTTCATTATCCATCTTTACTACACTCCAACTGAGTTATCACAAATTACATTTAATATGTTGTGTGAAAATCATAGTTTTTCGTTATTCTTCATAAAATAACTTAAGGAAATTGTGTCTTGTGTCTCTTTCTAACAGTGTACAATGATATTTAACTTGTGAAATGTGGATTACTGATTAAATAGCTAATTTTTTAACATTGGACATAGTAATATCACGTAATATCTTCATAAATACTTTATGGTAGTATTTAACTTGCGGAAATTCATTTTTAATCGTTTATATTAAAGTCAGTTAAGCAGTTAAAATGTATGTTAATATGTATATAAAATATTTTTGTTTTGTTTTTGGTAATAACAAAGAATCCTATCCCAATTTGGCTTTTGCACGATTGTCCGTCGCCAGACTCGTCCATATTCCATATTTGGGATGGACCAAGTTTTTCCCAATCCATAACAATCTTTCCCACAATCTGTTGTTCGTTGTCTTTTGTTAGACATCCTAAATAAAGAGAATGAATTTGTATATTCCCACAGTATAACAAATACTGAAGTAATTATCTGGATATCTAAAGAATTATCATTTTAAATATGACAAATATGGTCATAGGTATTAAATATAAGGGACGGTTGTAACATGTTACAATCGTCCCCCTATGGCATTGTAACAATCGTCCCATTACGCATTTTTCACGCAACTGACAGGATACTTGCGTAAAACTTTTTTTAACAATTATTTTTAATTAAAATACCACGCTTAGCTCAAAATAACGTTCAGTTCAAGGATTATGATAGATTAAGATAAGGAATGAAAACTTACTTTGCATATCATTTTGCACTGTGCAGGTCTTAACTCGAACTAAAAGACACTATGGATATTGTTGTTCCAATAAGTTAATGTATAATATGATGATATAATATCATAGACAAACCTCTTTAGAAAGACAATAGGCTTACTGTTACAACCAACCCGTGTTACTTTCGTACCAGGTCTCCCCTATTTTACTGTACTTATACTTAAAACAAGTATTTTTAAAATAGAATTAACCATATTACTTTACTATTACGTTACAGGAAACGTCATATTTATATTAGAGAAGATATGGCAACCTCGCAACAAATCATATGGTTCATGACAGCGGTCCTCAAAATGTGGGTATTATTTTATAAAATTAATATCTCTGTAAATATTAGAAATTTTTAAAAATGGCTTTCACTAGACTGATCTATATGACGAACTACACCAGCAGTTAAAATATTTGTACTTATTTAAGGTTCACCCTGTATATTATATAACTTATACTGTGCTGGCCGCTAGTACACGTCAAAGCTAGCCTGCGTTCCTACAGAATTTGTACATAAAAGGACTCTTACTCGTAGTACCCCTGATGTTTGCTTTTTTGTTAAACAACCTCTAAAATAGCTCTCTTATTTAGTGGAGGCGCCAGCATATTTTTTCAATGCGAAAAAAGAAAACACGCAGGATATTTTACAAGGGTTAACACCCATACTTCATACATCATTATGTATTATCATCCTACGCGAACATGGTATCTGATGGGAAAATTTGGAGAAAAGACTAACAGAAGGGAGATACCACGATGTTTGAGATGCAGTCCGACGACTGGTATAGAAAAACGGTCCCGAACGAGTTCGGCGTATTCCGTCGTCAACGTATTAAACGGGAGTTTGAACTGTCATTTTTTTAGCTGTTACCAGTGTCTCGATAACACCTGTCCCGATGTCAGCGCGTGATTACAGCAGTTGAGCATCTGTTACAAATGAATTATATAAATGCAAATTTAATCGTTTGTTTGTGGTATTATTTTCGCGATTTTGCGGCGCTTGTCATGGAATAAGTATTGAAAACAAGGTTATTGACCTAAATATAGTAGGCCAGGATTCGGATTGCCGGATTTTTTATCACTGAATATGTCTCGGATCATTATGTTACTATGTTGTGTTTATAGCGTCTACCAAATGACCACTGTCGACGACAGAACCGCCACGTTCCTTCAAAAGGATAATAGAGGATGTGAAGAAAAAATAATTGTCAAATCGAAGAAATGGGAAAATTTTAAAGTAGGTCTGTTGTGTGCTTTCTTTTCACACGTTTGTTTTTTAAAAAGGGCTGCAATACCACTACTAAAACGCTGTTGATGATATACGTGCATTTTATCAAGATATCAATACGATAAATATACAGAATACATACATTCACTCACACCACATGTGCTAATTCTTGGTCCGAGTAAGGGATTCTTACATAAACCAACGTAAAACATCTTCAGTCGCCAAGATAACGACAAACTGAGTAAATTAGTGCAAATAGTAGAACAGGTTAGAACTAAATTTCAAGTAAAAATTCTAGATTTACTTTCTGGAGTCTAAAAAACACATGACGATTAACAAAAATTGTTTAATTCTGATCTTCTTTTGCCCCACTGAAGAAATGCACTTAGTTCAGAAACACTGCATATAAATCTTAAAAAAATCATAAAAGTAATAAATATTATATATAGTACATTGAGCATTACTGATTACTGTAAAACTTTGATTCAGTGACATTCCAACAATTGATTGCACATAATATAAATAAGTATACGTATACGATATAAAATAAAGCTAATTAAAATTTATGGATCCAATATCAGATATCACATAACGCTAATAAGTTAGACACAACTAAATAGCTATAGCTTTGTCACAACAAAAATTAAAGAGATTTTAACTATAGTATCAATTTTGTTTTATTAACTATTTTGCCACACTTCTGAAAAAATAAAAAATAATTGAATAAACCGTTGTGCCAAAAGGATCATGGAAGGATTGCTTCTGAAACTTGAAAAATCTTACACTGAAAAAGCAGATAAGTAAAACATAACAAAAATGACATCTTATCATTAAACGTGAATCAAGTTTGACAGTTTAAAATGTTTATCTGTTTCCATAGAGATGTTAAATGATTTGTATTTAATTGCTACTTCCTTCTTCTTGATAAAACTGTAGCCAACAATGATCGAAGTTTACCAAACACTTTAACACACACTTATCTCCGTTTAACAAAATAATCGCGGTCTCTTCTAATTTTCTTAATGTTGCATTATCCTCTTTCTCTAATTTTTGTTGAACCCCACTGAATCAAATGACCCAAGCGTGTTCGCAAATTTTTGATTTTTCAAATTCCCGTATTTTTATATAATTTTTGTGCTCTTCAACTCTAACATTCATAGGTAAAGACGTTTCTCCAAAATATTGTTTATTACATTCACAAGGTATGCTGTAGATGCAATTTCCTGAATTTTGTATATCATTTTCTGGGCGTGTTTTTGATAAAAAGGATCGTAGTATTAGTTGTCTGAAAAACTGTACAAATATCAAATTTGTTACCGATTCTTCTTAATCTTTCTTATAATATCGGAATGCATGGAATTTTTATTGTGTGTCTTATTTGTCTTCAAGTGTTTGTTTTATCTCTAATATTTTTAATGGTCTTCATACAACTCACACTTTACGATCCTTTTCATGAAAAACACGTTCAAAAAATGATATACAAAATTGCATCTATAGCATACCTTCTGAATGCAACATTATGTTGGTCTTGACCAATGAATATTAGAGTTCAGGAACATATAAATTCTATAAAAAAAAAACGGAAATTTGCGAATACGTTTGGAAAAACACTCATTCATATAAATCATTTAACATCTCTATGGAAGCAGATAAACAAGTTTTAAACTGTCAAACTTGTCATACTTATAATACCTTTACTATTTTGAGAAAGAAAAACAGAGAGGTTTTTATAACGTCAAAAATACGGTGTGCGATTTTCTATGGTTAGGCAAACTTAGTTTAAAAAAGTCACCCTTGACCGATCTTTTTGTCGAGAGGGTTTTTCAATCTTTATTTGTTCACAAGTGTGGCAAAATACCCAATTAAACTAAAGAAAAACTAGAAACATGCCACAAATAAATAGTTTCAGAGAATATAATATAAATTTTATGATTAAAAAAATATATATCACAAATACATAAAAAACCATCATGAGTGAAAACACTATTCATAATATAGATTACTTAAATTTTCATTCTCATGGCTTACACATTACAAGACTATATATATTTCCTACGTACTGATTGATAATTGTGTTCCTATTTTACATACATTTTCAAAGTTTATGGAACCTTAGAAGTGATTATTGATGTTTTACAGTCGTGTGTCTCTTCAAATTAGATAAACTGTTTCCCTTATAAGGACAGTCTTTGTACGAGCACACGAACTTTTTGTCTTTCCCACAATCTGTAAGGATATGTTGACGGAGCGACATCAGTTTTCTGTAAACTCTTCCACAGTTTATACAGACGTAATCTAAAAATTATAAAGTTTAGTATAATCGTTGTGACAATATAGGGTACACATTCGGGAATAAAAGGACGTTATTCTTACACCTTAAGACGGTACTTTAAATTAAAATCAAGTCTTATAAAATGCAATGAAATAGTGTTTTAATTTTTATTTTTTCGTTTTAAAATTTATTTCGTACATATATTCAAAATCTGCACATTTAATTTTTACTTACCTTTCTGCTGTTTCATAATATGTACCTATTCTAGAATTTAATTTATTGGATAATTTTAAGAAAAAAAATGTAAAAATGATAGTGATCTAATAATAATTCAACAAATTCTTAAATAATTGTATCGACCAGCATTGAATGAAATCGTCAATCCAAATTTCATCGGTCTCACCGCTTAACATACTTTTGAACAACAAGCCACTTATCTGAAATTATCTGAAAAATCACTTTTTTCAATATTTTTATGTACTTTATTTGCACTCTGTATTTTAGTAAAGGAAAAAATATAATATTGTTCTTCAATGGATTTACTAAGTACAAAAAATGAAAAATTTAAATTTATTTCCAAGTTTATTGAAGCTATATTTATTTTCACATTGCAAACAGTAGGGAACTTTAAAATCTGAACAAGAATTATTTATTATTCATGGTGAATCTACCATAGATACTGTTTCCTATTTATTCGTTGTACAATCGTTTGCAATAATAATAGCAGTTTTTAAAATGAATTTTGCTGTTTCTTTTAAACTGCAACTCTTAAAGTTAGTTCTTAGTTGTTTCACTTACCAATAAAAAATTATTGTAATTTCTACTCACAACTTCCAGAAGTTCAAAAACTGTTTTGAATGAGTGTCATTGTTATTGCAAAACCATGTACATGAGATTTTATTTATCCTTGGTTAACAACCTTCTGCAAAACTTTATCACTAACTGAGGAATTTGAGTGCACGGTACTGACATGTCGTTTGACGTTATACGAAGTATGTGACTTATAGGTACAATTTTTAAAATTACATGCGAACACTTTTTCTTTTCCACAGTAACTATGAACATGGGAGTAGAGGGACATTTTCTTCTTGTATCGTTTTCCACATTTTGAGCAAATATAACTGTTTTCTAAAAAAAATAGTTACTTTAATCATCAAAACTGCGTTGGCATCTTGGAAACACGAGCATGATATCTAGGATGCGAAACAAGCCATAAGCGAGTCTCGTATATTCCATGAGAGTAATGGCCATCACATGAGAGTTGCATACATTTTTATAACCATTTATAAATAGCTAATGTCGAACTAATATTATTTGTACCATAGACCTGCCTACTTGGATAAGAATATTGAGTATTTACAAAAAAAGAAAATGTTCCACAATGAAAATCTGTATAATAATTGCCCTCATTATGAAACAGCTAACAACTCTCTAATTCGCATATTTTAAGTAGGTAGCAGAAATAGTTATTTATGCAACAAGTGCAAAAAATAAGTGTTTATTGCACGCGACGTGAAATTGTCCAACGAGGTCGTCAGGCCGAGTAGGCCAACACGTCGAGTGCAATAAGCACTTTTTGTACGAGTTGCATACAATATTTTTTCTACGTTCATGCAAAAACCAAAAAGTGTTATTTAGATGACACTAAGTCTAGAAAAATGTGACGTCGATTGGAAGGTTATGTTTGTCATGATGACAAAACGCTGCAGTAAAATGACAGATGAGTGCAATAAACATTTTATTGCACTCATTTGAGTGCAATAAAATGTGTATTGCACTAGTGCAATAAAAAACCACTCTTTCCCCTAATTATAGTTCAATAAAGTATTGTTTTTTGCATGAACGTAGAAAAAATGTTTTATCTGTAAATAACAGTAGACAAAAAATGAACAAAATAGTGTATTTTCATAATATTATATTCATAAGTGAATTTACAATAAGAAGAGTACAAATAAATTTATATAAATTGATTAGCTGTTAGTTATATCATTCTCCAAAAAAAGTAAGTCATATACTCGTACATGGTAAGCCTTAAATAAATACAAATATTTTTATTCTATCAAATCTGGAAAAAGCTTGTGTCTCGCGTAGTTTGTGGTATTCAACGTATGGATTGTTTAAGGATGTATATTGGCCAAACAAAACAAAATATAAAACATAGAATTAGCTCTTATAAATTAATGATGAATCAATTAAGATCATCGATAAATAATGTAGACAGAATTTAAGGCGTGGATTTTGTAGAGAAGAAATTGCACAACCTGAGTGAGCGAAACGGCGAATCAATGAGGCCTATGAGACAGTATACAAACCGCATAGGCCCAAACCAAGTGAAACACAAGTTGTCCTATATGTCCTGGCTAGTGAGTGAAGTAATTTAGTGGCTGTGGCTGTGACAATTTTCCCGTAATTGAGATACGTTGGCATAGTAACTGTGTGACTAAAATTGAGGTATTTTAACATTTATTTTAATTATTCTTGTGATTTTATGAGCAATGAAAATTATCTCACGCACTAGCGGGAACCTTTGTGAATGCGTTGATATATAATAATAACCAATTATTTCAATTTTCTTGGAGTTCTGTGTCCTCGCTTGAAGCCCTGTTAGACAGTAAAAATATGTATACAAAATCCCAGCCTTAAGGATAATTTACAATTGTATCATTAAGAAATTTATGAAATGGTATTAAAATGATAACATCCAGTACACTATTCCATTCTTTTGTCGTCAACGTGTTATATTTTTATTTATTTTTTCTTATCGGTATTTTCTGATTCCACCAAATACCCTGTATAGGCACGTTGTTGCATAACTCTAACAGTTTCCTACCATTTCATTATCTCTTATCGGAGTGGCGTATCATGTGGCGTTTCAAATTGTATGAGAGATAAGTTTTGTAAGGACAATGCTTACAAAAGAACGTTGGTTCTTTACCACAATAGATTCTGCTGTGATGACTGAGACATTGACGGTTGGTGTAGCTCTTACCACAGGCCTTACAAGAATATGATTGTGCTAAAAACAATAAAAATAAGTTATTCAATTCTTGTAGATGTAAAACCGTAAAAACTAACACAACATATTGATACAGTTGTCCAAATATACACACAACGTCAAAAGTCTTAGATCCCCTGTATATGAAATGATTCGATTAAACCTAGCAGTTTTTCTCAATGTGGTAAAAAAGTACACGTACTTAGGGAATAAAAAAGACAATACAAAATTGCAGATCATGAACCCTTACGCGGTGTAGAACTAACTACATCTATCGGCCGTTCGCTACTTCATGCCGGACGGAAAATGTCACAGGCACGAAGCGTTCTACATGCAGTAGACACCATTGAAATCTGTCGACCTTTATCGCGATCGGCGAGAAACGATATTTTGCAAACACTGAATTCCAGGAAACAACTACTCTGCGGGCTAATGCCCCGACCAGCATTGAATTACACCTGGAAAACCTATAGCAATAGCTAGAGTCATTCGTCAGACGCCCACCAGACATATACCGGTTTCGAGCTTATTAGCTCTCATCAGTATGCCATAGGTGAGGTATCCGACGAATAATCCTAGCTGCTTTCGTCTGTCTAATCCGACAGAAGGGACCATGAGTACGCGGTGTAGAACTAACTACATCTATCGGCCGTTCGCTACTCCGAATTTAGTTTATCGAACATATTCTTTTCACAAAAAAAAATCAGAAAACAATATACTTTTATAAATGTATATGCTTGTGTTCTGACAAAAAAATGTCTTTAACAAGAATGAGGGGGAGTCCAAAACTTTTGACGTGATGTGTATAACGATTTCCAAAAATTTTTAGACTTGAGACATAAAGTCTGCTTCAAAAAGATGTGAAGATCAGTTAATGAGCGTTATGACGATCAGTACACCTAATGCTTGCTACAAACTATGCGTGAATTCGCGATTCGTGATTGGTACAGAATTCGTGATAAGTGCTTTGGGCCTTTAGGAATGGATTTTTAACGAACAAGACCCTACACACTATTCACGAATTCTTCACAAACCAAGAATCGCAAATATATGCATAGTCTGCAGCAAGTCAAAGATTGTTAGCAATTGACATTATGTCCGTTGATGAACGAAATGTTTCAAGAACTATTTCTATTTGCAAGCTCAGAAAAGATCAATTGATACATTTTCGTCGATATCAAGTTCTTTACTGATCAGTTGCTACAGAAAGTAACATAATAAACAAAGAAACAAAAACACTCAGCTCAATAATCAGCGAGCAGACTAAATGTACTTCTATACTAGCTAACGGTTCATTTGGACAAGTAATTGTTCATATAATAATTTTACAGTCAGGATGTCATCAATATATGTTAAAAATAATGTATCCCAAAAAAGATGCCATATAAAGAAGGCAGATGAGAGTAAATTAGATCAAATATCCATTTGATCAACAACAAACACCATTTAATTTTTCAACTGAGTTTTTATTAGTAGTTTGTACAATGTACATACTTCAACAAATTATAAATATAAATCAATAGTAATTTACGTTATAAGTACGGTAGGTGACTTATTACAGTATGAGTTGTTTTACCAAACGAGTACTGTAATAAGATCTACGGACGTATATCTATAAAGTTTTACTTCATACTGTCTGCTAAAATACTATTATTTCATGTTGTATTTATAATTCTTTTTAAAATGAATACAGATTAAAAAACATTAGTTGGCAATCTACTAAATGCATTAGCTGCTTGTCATTGTCAAATCATTTTTGTATCATGGAAATTTCGGAGGAAATTTTAAAAAAATCTGCGAAAGCGTGACAAAAAACTACAAATTATAATTTAGCGGACAATATGAAATAAAATACATGGTATTACTCTAATTCCTTTTTGGTGTGTATTAGGAGATGCCTTTTCAAATTAGTTTTTAAATTTGTTTTGTAAGGACACAATTCTACACTACAAGCAAATCGTTTTTCTTTTCCACAGTAATTAGTTTTATGATGAGACAGAGACTGTTTTTTGGAGTATACTTTTCCACAGGAACACTCAAATCTAGGCCCTAAAACAGAAAAATTTATAGTATCTGAATTTATTATGCACAGAACGGTATTCAAGGATGTGTAAAAAATTGTTATATTTAAACCTATATTTGAAAAACAGTGATGTAAGAGAACATAGCTTTCTGTAAGTTTATGTGTATTAATCTATAGCTTGTATAAAAAAAATAGAAAACAAAATTGTAACAGGTCTATGTATAAATAAATTAAACTGATAAGTATAATAAAAGTATAATAAGATAAGAGAAGAAGAAAAAGCATATTATTTTGTTTGTAACTCAAAAGAAGATAGTAGTCTATATTCATATATACAAGGTGTAACAGTAGTAAGTATTCAAAACTTGTGAGCTTGTAAAAGAAGTCGAAAAATTACGAAAACCTTAGTACAACTTTTGTCAGTGGCGGCTCCTAAGGGAGATACGCTTACTTAAAGGGGTAACCTCAGCAACAGTTTTTAATGCGTAACATCAAAACGGTTCAACATTAAGTCTCGAAATTTTGATGACCTTGACGTGTTTAATAAGTCTCATAAAATAGATTTCAAAAATTTCTACAGGGGCGTGAAAAATGCAAGACTCAGGGACAAATTTAATCATATCTTTTAGTAGTTAATTCTTTCTAGTTTCTGACTCTAAAATATTGAAATTTGAAGTATTTAACATAAAAACGGTACTTTTGTTAAATTTCAATAGGATGTACCGTTTTTCAGTAAAATCGATTTCAATCACTCTTAACGTGCCCCATTCAACATCCATAGTCAAATAAATTAATAAATTGCAGTGCGCCATGAAGAAAACAACTAATCTGACAGTTAACAAATATGTCAAGTATTTTTAACACTCTTAACAGTAACAATTAAAAACAATAGTACAAATAAAAATACCGTAATATAAATAACATAAAAACAACGCCTTTCGGTGCAAAGAAATATTTTATAATTGGGTACATTTCTATTGGGGAACTTTATACCATATCGGTGTGAGGCTGCTCTTGCGCTCCCATGACACTCCACCTAACGTCAAAAGCATATCTACATACTCAGAATATGTAAGTATACGGTTGCATTTTTAAATAATTTTTATCTATTTTTGTTCACTATAAAATGGCACTGCGTAGACTCATATAATACAATTTTCAAACTAAAAATACTTGACATTTCTGTTAGCTGTCAGACTAGTTGTTTTTTCCATGGCACACTGCAATTAATTTTTTTTGGCTATGTATTGGATGTTAAATGTTGGTCACGTTAGGAATGATTGAAATCGAATTTACTGAAAAACGGTACATCCTATTGAAATTTAACAAGAGTACATTTTATATGTTAAATACTTAATATTTTAATATTTTGGAGTCTGAAACTAGAAAAAATTAACTACTAAAAAGATATGATTAAATTTGTACCAGAGCCTTGCATTTTCTTACACCCCTGTAGAAAATTTTGAAATGATACTTATTAAGCACGTCAAGGTTAATATCTCACCAAAATTTCGTGACTTAATGTTGAACTGTTTAGATGTTACGCATTAAAAACTGCTTCTGAGGTTACCCCTTTAAGTGAGCGTATCTCCCTTAGGAGCCACCACTGACAAAAGTTGTACTAAGGTTTTCGTGATTTTTCGACTTGTTTTACAAGCTCACAAGTTTTGAATACTTACTACTGTTACACCTTGTATAACAAAACTGAAGATACAATAAGAAAAGTATAAATAAATTTATCATTCATGATATGATGAATGATGAGTTGATACAAAATAAATATATTTCTATAAAAAAATACATACAGGGCGTCCAGAATGAGTGTCTTTATTTTGCTGCATGATTAATTGTACCAAACAAAATATATTTCACTTAAATTTTTATTTGTTAATAATAAAACGCGGAATAGTTATAAGGGTTCAAAATGAATGCCAGCTGCAGGTAATGGATGCAATGTTGTCGTACATTACAGTTTTAAGAATTTCTTGGTAAACCTCTATTGTTTACTTCATTAATACTGACGAAGAAAATCAAATACGTTACAAGAGCTTTTACCTAACCTTAGATGGACCCCAGTTTGTAAATTCGTAACACAGTTTTGCATTTTATTGCAATTTGATATTTGAAAAAAAAACACCAAAATGTAATGTTATAACTGTACTGGAAAATTACTACTTACGGATATGAATTTTTTCATAATAAAACCAAATTTTTGTACACATGAAATGTAATTTCACAACTTTATTATTATTTTTAGAAAAGATCAACTTTACATGAACGTGTAAATTTACAATCATTTTTAAAATCCCTTTTTTGTCAGTGTACAGATAGGGTGTCATGAACCGATATATTATGAATAATATGTATGAAAAAAGATGTCTTAAAACAAATGTTTTTTTTTCTTTATTTCCATATATAAAAATTGTATAATACTATACACGTACACATAAAATAACACTACCATAACAAACATTCTGGAGTAAAGTATTCTTTTAAATCATAAAAACATTTGAATATTAAATGTTGCTTTAGGCGTTTTTTAAATAGTTCAGTCGATGGGCAAAGTTTGAGTTCAGAAGGCAATCTATTATATATTTTAAGACCAACATAATTGGGTGAGCTGCAAGTAACATTTAATCTAGAATAAGGCACGTAAAAATTATTCTTTTGTCTTGTATTTATAGCATGGATATTGTCGTGTTTGATAAACTTATCCTGATTGTTATGTATATATATGCAAAGTTCGTATATCAAAAGAGATGGCACTGTTAAAATCTGGTATTTTATAAATACATCCTTACAACTAACAAAAGATGACAGATGAAACATCACTCTCAGTATCTTTTTTTGTGCAATAATAGTACATATTAGAACCAATATCCATTTGAAAAACAATAAACAACATTTAGACCAACCAACAGAGCTTTTATTGATGCTTGGTACATTAACAAACTATAAATGTGAAATAAAGTACATATAAGAAATCACTCTAACTCCTGTTAGTGTGTACCACTAGGTGCTTTTTCAAATTAGCTTTTAAATTTGTTTTATAAGAACACAATCCCACACTACAAACAAATCGTTTTTCTTTTCCACAGTAATAAGTTTTGTGTTGAGACAGAGATTGTCTTCTAAAGTATACTTTTCCACAAGAACACACAAATTTAGGCCCTAAAACAGAGAGAAATTATTATTATAGTTATTATCTGAATTTATTATGCATTGACATTGTATTCAAGGATGCGACAAATATATGTATAGAATATTGTTATACTTGAACCTACACTGACAAAAATGATTGTAAATTAACGCATTATCCACATCACACATTAATGTAAAAAATACAAAATTCATACTGTATTATAAGAATCTCCATGAAAACATTTACATCTTTCATGTAAAATTACATGATTTTTTTTAAAACACTTAATAACTTTGTAAAATTACGTTTCATGTTTACAAAAACACGGTTTTACTATGAAAATAATAATATCTGTACCCCTCATTCTAATCACGAGAATTAGCCCAGAAGTCGAAGACTTGTGCGGGAGAGGGGGCGGCATATTATTATTAAGCATGCCGCATTTGCGCCCAGGAACGACTTACGTTGGTAGACCCTAACCACCATTCAGTGCAGGAATGAGGGAAACCTGGAAAACCTCATTAATTAGGGGGGTAGTCAAATGTCAACCGGTATCAATCTCTCACATTGACCCAAGCCAACATTCTTCCACCCTACCATACCAGCAGAGAGGGTGCCAATCTCTCCACGAATATAGCTTATATACGGTCTACCGGCTGCGGGGGTCAAACCCACAGCGATCTAGTCACCTCGATTCAAGTCTGGTGTGTTTTTCACATAATTGACCTAGGCTATAAATAAACAACAATCCGCCGTGTAATATTGCTAATACTTTTTATCAGTTTAGATTATAAAAATAATGATCCTGTAAAAGAGAACAGTTTTCTGTATTACATTTGTGTATTAATGTAGATACATTTTCACAAAAAAATGTAATTTGTATGCTAGAAATGCAAAAATAGGTCAGATCTCACCTATTAAGGCTGATTGCGTTGTTCGTATATCTTCAAAAGTGATTTGAGTTTTGAAGACTTGCTATAACTTGTCGTATATATGACACTAGAGCAAACATTTTTTACAATACTAAGCGACAAAGCTTCTGCATAGTCAGCACTGAAGATGCCGAGAGTGAAACGTTTAGAAGCATGGGATGCGACCAGTTACAGAGACAGCTCCGAAATGTCTTGGAAGACCACCATTATCCGAGGAACGGTTCCTACCGTAGCAGTCGTAATACCAACAAGATTAGCCGAAATCAATATATGAACGGGCCTAGATATACCGGACAACAAGGGCAGGTCAAAGAAACTCCGCTAAAGCTAGGGACATGTATTTTCATTTTGTTATTAGCAGCGACCAGATACCGAGATCACAGCATAACCACCCGGAAAATCACTATACAGGGGGTTTCATAATATATGCGCAGGACTTCAGGATGTGATAGCTCGTCCAAAAATTTGGAAAAAAGTTTGTATTAACTTACCCTCTAAAATGCACAATTATACAGGGTCTTAGTTGTAAAAAAAATTTAGTTTTTTGAAAATATCTCCGGAACCGTTTATCGTACAGAAAACATCTTTTGTAAGCATTTACTACTCATAATGAGCTATGCTCTGTCGTAGAAAAAAAATTCAAAGTCATAATTGGTGAAGATTTTGAAGGGGAAGTGGGTGTTTTTCTCCCCAACTTCTACGCCACTGGAAAAAGTACGGTTTTGAGACGCCCATTTGAACCGCCAATGTTTTCTACACAAAAAATGTACTCTTGGTCATAAGCTCTAAAGTTGACCGTTTTCGAGAAAAATCTACTTTTATGTTGAAAAACATGGTCAATTTTTTGAAATAAAATTTTTTTACTAATTAAACAAAATTTATTTAATCGTTAGAACAAGTAACAAAACCAAACGTTAACTTCATAGTTGCAAAATTTAAAAAAAAATCGTACACAGTTAAATTAATACTAAATAAAAAAAATTATAATACATTTAGTAAAATAAAAATTTTATTTAAAAAAATTTACCATGTTTTTCAATATAAAAGTAGATTTTTATCAAAAAACGGTCAACTTTAAAGCTTATGACCAAGAGTACATTTTTTGTGTATAAAACATTGACGGTTCAAATGGGCGTCTCAAAACCGTACTTTTTCCAGTGGCGTAGAAGTTGGAGAGAAAAACACCCACTTCCCCTTCAATATCATCACCAATTATGACTTTGAAAAAAAAAATTCCTCGCATAGAGCATAGCTTATTATGAGTAGTAAATGCTTACAAAAGCTGTTTTCTGTACGATAAGAGGTTACCGAGATATTCGCAAAAAACGAATTTTTTATTACAATTTCAACACCCTGTATCTCGAAAATTGTGCATTTTAGAGGGTAAGTTAATACAAACTTTTTTTCAAATTTTTGGACGAGCTATCACATCCTGAAGTCCTGCGCATATATTATGAAACACCCTATATATCATCGTAGCTATGGGTTTTTACAAGGTTAAATTTTTACTGGAAATGCAAACTATTATATTTTTAAAAGCTTTGCAATCTGGTGTTACTTATAAAAAAGATGTAACAATGTTTTACAACAGAAATAAATTATTTGGCGTCCGCTAAAGAAGTTCAAAAGTGATACATTTAAATTTAGGCATCCACAAAAACCCATCAACACTGAATTTGAAAATGATGCGTCAACAACTGTAAAAGTTAGTAAATATTTTAGTAATTTTTTTTTACTTCAACACGCTATACCTCTGTTGATATAAGCGTACAATACGCCTGTTGTTAATATTACTTCCATTACTTGTGGAACACCCTGTATAAAAACAATAGAAAACGTCACACACTATGGTATAAAAAGGTTTATAAATGAATGAGACTGGGAAGTAAAAAAATGTTATTTAAGGTAGATACCTTTATTTATAACCACAACAAGAAATTTGAAAAAGTAGTGTATTTTTATAACATTACACAGGGTGTCCTGAAACAAATGCAACATAGCAAGAATAGATCCCTGACAAAAAAGATACAAGGTGTCAAAGTTAAAATTTTATTTTCGATATTTGTAAATAACTTTTTAAAAAATACAAATACTCGTATTTGCATACATTTGGGAAATCTGAAGTTTTTGGGGACGAAAAATTCATTCTGCCTCTTTCAAACGACATAACTTTTTTGTGGCTTAGTGTATCCATCTGACTATTGAAACAGTCGATTCTCCTACCTATTTTATCTGAAAAAGGTATGCCTCGTTGAAGTCGTTAGGAGTAACAGTTTTCAAAATAATCCTATTTGAGATATTCAGTGCACCGAGTAGAAACTGTTTTGGTTTCAGGTAAAGAGCCTTTTCCGCTGAAAATACAGCAAAATGTTATTTGAAAAAATTCAGAAAATCATAATGGAAGATGGAGAAACAAAGGACCCCGCAGGGTCCTTATGGAAATTGGGTCTCAGTCAAATTTGATGAAACTCTGGACTCTGTTAGTTCTCGACGAGTAGAAGAAAAGTTCTCATGGCTACTGTGTCCAAAAGTCTCATGGTTTTGAGATATAGCTCTCTGAAGTTCGACTTTGGGTGCATTTTGCAGTATGCGGGGTCCTTTGAATTTATCGACTTCAAGAACCCCGATCTCCAAAATGTATGCGAATAATCGGATTCTTTAAAGTTATTTACAAATACCGAATATAAAATTATAACTTTGACACCCTGTATATTTTAATAATCAACTTTTGCTGCATGTTGCATTTATTTTGGAGACACCCTATTCATAAAAGTGACGATACAATAAGTATAAATAAATTTATCATCCATAAGGATATAAATTGAATACCTAAATTTCTATGAAACGATAATGATAAACATACGAATATACAGGGTGTCCGGAAAAGACGTGTACAACGGAAGACCACAGACTCCTGGGTTCAAAATAAGCCGATTTAGCCCAATTTACTTATTTCCAAAATTGCTTCGTTTCGCCGCTAGGGAGCGCCAAAGTTCGCGAAAAATTTTGTTTATTCCGAATATCTTGAAAACGACTTGATCGATGTTAACCATTTTTGGGCTACGCAGTTATAAGTCTAACTGACACTTTTTGACATTATTTAAAATATTTTGAATTCATTAGAAATATAAGAAAATCATGTATCATGCAAATATAAGCACATATATTTTTAACCCCTGTACAATTACTCTCAGTTTTTTTCTATTAGTAGTTGACTTTATTTAGAAACTTTTTTTACACTTTCATAATTTTGAACAGATGAGTAGTTTAGGCAGAAAAAATATTTTTCGTATGTCAACAAAATCAGCATTCGTTCTGCAACAAATAACGGAGTACCAGAAGTAGGCTCTGATATTTTAAGTATCAACTTCAATACATATTCCGAACAAGTAGATATGCTTTTGGTTTATGGAGTTTGTCAAGATAACGGCCGCAAAAGTGTTAGGATCTACATGGACAGATTCCCTCATCGACGAGTGTCAAATCATCAAACTTTTGCCAACATCGAAAGGCGACTTTGCGAATTTGGTTCTTCCACTAAATGAATACGGTTCAAGGGCGTCAACGTACGACGAAAACTATAAAGGTGGAGGAACAAATCCTAGATAAGATAGAAGAGAACCCAAAAATAAGTGCAAGACGCATTGGACAAGAAATAGGGATACCAAAAACCATAGTACATGATGTTTTGAAAGAGCAGTTACTACATCCCTACCATATTCAATCAGTTCATGACCGGTTCATCAACCCATTGACCCTGAAAACGTTTAGCATTTTGTAATTTTATACAAGATCAAAGAGCCCATGATATCAATTTCAGCAAAAACATTTTATTTACAGATGAAGCATATTTTGCTAGGTCAGGAATTATTAATAACCATAAAAACACGTTTATACTGATAAAAATCCACACTGTACTGAAAATAAGACATTTTCAATATGAATTCAGAGTAAACGTGTGGACGGGAATTATAAGGCTTGTTTTTGCAGCAGTTGAAAACGGTTTGGAAACTATCAGAAATATTCGACCAGTTAAGTTGAGAACGCGTTACCATTGAATTTGACGCAATACATAGTTGAACGAACATTTCTGATAGTTTCCAAATAGTTTTCAACTGCTGCTAAAACAAACCTATAGACAACTTTATTATTGGCCCGGTTGTGTTTCTACATCGATTAAATGGGGTCAACTATTTAAATTTTTACAGCAAGTATTACCTAATTTATTGGACGATTTACCGTTACTACTTCGTCGTAACATGTGGTTTATACACGATGGTGCACCCTTCATTTTACAATACCCGTTAGTCAGTATTTACATAATCTGTATCCTAACAGGCGGATTAGAAGAGAAAACGATGCTCCTATAAAATGGCCACCTCGAGCACCAGACTTACCTCCTTGCGATTATTTTTTGTAAAGTATATGCCTACGCAGTTAATAATAAAGAGGAATTTTTGGCGAATCCAAGACGCAGTTAACATTTTACGAGGTAATCCATGGAGAGCACTACAACTTCGTAAAACCGTAAAACGGATTACTTATTGCGTACGAAAAAAGGTGGTCACTGAGCATTTATTGTAAAGAGATCATAACTTTTATTTATTTGCTATATTAATATTATTATCTCGTATTTATTAAATAAAATATAAATGAGTTTTGGAATTTTCGTTATTTGTTGCAGAACGAATGCTGATATTGTTGACATAAGAAAAAATGTTTTCTGCCTAAACTACTCATCTATTCAAAATTCTGAAAGTATAAAAAAAGTTTCTAAATAAAGTCAGCTACTAATAGAAAAAAACTGAGAATAATTATACCGGGGTTAAAAATATGTGCTTATATTTGCATGATACATGATTTTTCTTATATTTCTAATGACTGCAAAAGATTTTAAATAATGTCAAAAAGTGTCGGTTAGACTTATAACTGCGTAGCCCAAAAATGGGTAACATCGATCAAGTCGTTTTCGAGATATTCGAAATAAACAAAAATTTTTCGCGAACTTTGGCGCTCCCTAGCGGCGAAACGAAGCAATTTTGGAAATAAGTAAATTGGGCTAAATCGGCTTATTTTGAACCCAGGAGTCTGTGGTCTTCCGTTGTACACGTCTTTTCCGGACACCCTGTATAGCAAGCAAAAGAAAATTGACATAACAATTTTTGTTTCTCTGACCGACAGTAATAGAATTACGGCAGCAAACAAGTCTTGAATATGACAGGTGTTTGTTCATAATAAACACAAATACACCTAAACCTACTGTGAATGGTTTCACTCTACTTCATTTTACAACACAGAATATTATTATTATATTTCGGACACTCTTATTCCGAATGGCGTAGCATATGGCATTTTAACTTATATGAAAGATAAGTTTTGTAAGGACAATGTTCACAAAAGAACGATGGTTCTTTACCACAATAGATCCTCTTGTGGTGACTGAGGCATTGCCGGTTTTTGTAGCTCTTACCGCATGTTTGGCAGGAATATGTTGATTGTGCTAAAACAAATAAAATCAAGTTATATCAGTATGGGAAGATACAAAATAGTCAAAACTAAGTTTTACACAATGGTGAAGTTGTCCCAATTCATAATATTTCGCAATATATTCAATAGTTGAGGATCAACTTTGCACACTTGTCCAGCACGAATCAGCAACTTATTGTGCAGGTTTAGTGTGTAACAGACATTTTGAAGTTTTTAAATAGTAATTGAGTGTAGTTTTTTGTACTAACGATGTTGTATGAAGATGATAGGGAAGAAGCCAGGAAAATGACAAAAAGTTTTTGGTTCACCCCATCAACAAAAAGAGAAAACTGTATGGTGAAATTCATTATCTATTTTCTGAACTGGACAGATAAACAAAACAATTTTCAGTATTTCCGAAATTCCAAAAAAAATTTCGAGCTCTTAGATCGCCCTCGCTTACAGCACCAAAACACAACTTAACTGGTGTAATATCTGACCTTTGTGGGAACAGAACTTACATGGGACTAGCGCGGTCAAGTATAGAAATTGCAGATCACCGACACGACTAGCAGTGACGGTCGTTACAGGTGACGGTCAATGCAGGTGCTGGTCTAGTGTGCGGCGCTCCATTAAATAACATGGGTACAATAATCTTAATGAGTAGGTTTTGCAGGTCCGTGCAAGATAGTGTGCGCAATCTTCTAAATCTTGCTGCACACAGGCGCTGACGATTATCAGTAGAGATAGTGGAGCGCGGAGTTTAACATGAGCGTAGTTAGTTTACGAAATGAACATATTAATATGTCGCAAGATCGTACTATAACCAAATAGTAGGGTTAAGTCGAGGATAAGATGCCTATGTATATAGATGACAACTAATAATGACACTTACCCGACAAACCTTAGTATTGAAGCACGGTTTCCGTGGCATTTAAAAAAATTTTTGCTAAAACATATTATGTGCTTTTCTAAGTTTTTTGTAGTGTCATTATTAACTTCTGTTGGGAAATGACCGTGCAACGTCTACTGTTGACAAAGGCCAGTATGAGAAACTGCTGAGGCATGAAGTATTTCATAATATTTTTGCTGGTACCTGCCGATATGTACTAGCCAAAACTTTACATATGTTTTTTTCGACATATTTTGCATTTTTTTTCTTCATTCTTTTATTGTACTACTGGGCGTATATTATTGGTATAGCATATATTTTTTATACATCATACATTATGCCAAATTGTTCATCTGGCGATAGTCCATATGAAAATTTTATCGTGTAAACAACTAAATATTTTCAATTCAGTGCTGTACATATAAAAAAAATTAAAAAAGTGAATTTTCCTAGACCAGATTCGAACCCAGGACCCGAGGTTGGAAGGGAAGGAGCATCTACACTGAACCATCAGCGACTTCGGTCGTGCGTGTCGTATATCTGTTTCTTAACATGCCATGTTTTTCGAAACATTTCATAAATCTAAGTAGCTTTTAAAACAAAACAAATTTGACTATTTTTCTGTCAACATTATTGTTTGTGTGCATAGATTTCTCAGTGTTTTGATATTTTGTGTTAAACTGTGTGAAAAAACGAACTAAAAATGGATATTGAAAATGAAAATGACTCTTCTTTAACACCACCAGAAATTAGAGAAGCTGCTGAAGTTGCCTCATTAAATTTGTTGCCGGAAAAGTCAAAGAAAGTATAGGTGGCTGTCACTAGTGGTGTCAGTTTGTAACGCAATAATTAAAAAATTGACTATTGAAAGTCCACAGGCATCAGTAGCTTCATCTATAATGAAATAAACGAAATTGTCCGCAATGTCTTGACGTATTGATGTTGTAAACCCTATGGACATATCTTGTTTCCGGTTCATATATTTTTCTGAAAACATACGTAACTTGGGTTCAATAGTTTGTTTAATGGAATATTGCTTGTAAGAAAGTTGTGTGTAAAGTTCATTGTCTTCAGTGCTGAGCGAGGCATGGCTCTTCAAATGCCTTGTCACTTTAGTTTTGTCAGAAGAATTTATAATACGTTCGCACGCAGCACAGAACAGGCAATTTTCTTTAACATATATGTCCCTATAACCTTCGGGATCACTGTCAAACCACATTTGAAGTAATTCGCGTCTATTCCTTCTCTCCTTTGGCATGTTACTTCACTGCACTGAAATGCTAGTCAGCTATGAAGGCCAACGACCCATGCGTTTGACTCTGTTAGACTCCGCGCTGGCACTAACTCCAGTTATGACTGTGTGTGAAAAAAGAAAACAAATGTGAGTTCATATTAAAACCAATCGTTATTGTACACTTAGCGTGCGGCTGTGAATAGAATAATATAATAATAGAGAAATACAGTATTTAATTTGTAACCACAAAAAAAATGAGAAAAAATAGTGAAACAAAAGTGAAAATACAAAAAAAGTATAAATAAATTTATTAAGTTCATGTGTTGATACAAAATGACAATAATAAGCACATAGAACTCCAGCAATTTCTTGCCTGACTTATATTTTATCCGAGTGACGGCCTTGCATGTGGCGTTTTAAGTTGTATGAAATATAAGTTTTGTAAGGACAATGCTTACAAAAGAACGTTGGTTCTTTACCACAATAGATCCTGCTGTGGCGACTGAGGCATTGGCGGCTTGTATAGCTCTTACCGCAAGTTTTGCAAGAATATGGTGATTCTGCTAAAAATAATAAAAACAAGTTATACCATTACCTGAAGATGTAAAACAGTCGAAACTAAACATTACACAATGGTGAAGTTACCTCAGTTCATAATATATCGCAATATGTTTAATAAGTCGCCTCATACGTAAGGCTCGTACTGCAATAACTCACTTACCGGATTTATAACGTAAATTACTATTACATAAGTGACATATTTTTGAAATTAGAGAAGAAGAAGAATTAAAAAACTCAACAATAAGCAGCGTTCCACTAAAAATATATTATTGTTTCTTGTACCCCTCAACTCAAGCACGCCACTGTGCTTCCAACTTATTAAAGGGGTTTAGTTACAGCCCAACAACTTTCATTCGAAACTTTATTTTGTATCTCTAATAATATAGGGTGGCCTAAATATAATAAAGAACCATGTACATAAACAAGCTAGAAATGGGAATCAAAGCAACTCTTTTTTGGTGTGTACCACAAGGTGCCTTTTCAAATTAGTTTTTAAATTTGTTTTATAGGGACACAATTTCACACCACAAGCAAATCGTTTTTCTTTCCCACAGTAATAAGTTTTGTGTTGAGACAGAGATTGTCTTCTAAAGTATACTTTTCCACAAGAACACTCAAATTTAGGCCCTAAAAACAGAGAAAAATTGATAGATGTTATCTGAACTTATTATACATATAATTGCATTCAAGGATAAGATTCAATTAATGTATAGAAAATTGTTCTACTTGAACCTAGATTTGAAAAGCAATAATCTTGTAATAAAGAACAGTTTTTTGTTTGTTTCTGTGTATTAATGTAGACAGATTATCAACACTTTTGAGACCGCCGTTCCAAAATTTAATTTTTCAAGTAACTTTAAACTGTATGATATTTTTTTTTCAGATATTTGATTCCATTGCAAATAAAGGATGCCACCTGAAGAAACAATCCTTGAAATGCATAAATAGCTGAGATCTCACCTATTGTGGCTGATTGCCAGTGAATTTGAGTTTTGAATATCTTTTAATGTTTTCATTATGCCAGGTGCGTCTTTATCTATTAGTGAATTTAGCTGGATTAAAGCAGAATTTCAGGAAACAACTACTCTGCTGTTTAACGCCCCGACCGGCATTAAATTACACCTTAAAAAGTCTATAGCAGACAGCCAAAGTCATTCGGTTCGGTTTAGAGCTTGTTACCTCTAGGACAACTAATCATGACTATTCGTCTCTCTCGGTCAAACTGACACCATGGAACCTGAGCATACGTTCCAACACCAAGCCACCTAGCCTACTACAGATACCATTGAAAGCCTCGAGGTGATAAAATCGGAGGTTATCAGTACCTGCAGTCTGGCAGATCGCTTGGTGTTGTGACTGCCAGATCTAGCATGAAGCAACCAGTGACCACTAGATGTAGCCACGTGCTACATTACGTCTACTCAAAAATTTTACATATTT
This sequence comes from Monochamus saltuarius, assembly GCA_025584915.1. NCBI lineage: Eukaryota > Metazoa > Arthropoda > Insecta > Coleoptera > Cerambycidae > Monochamus > Monochamus saltuarius. The sequence goes on along the minus strand of CM046721.1, from coordinate 118,669,948 downwards.
ATAGGATATCACCTTGTCTACGGAATTGCAAGAAAATAAATAGCAGCTTAATACCGTTAGGTACAAAGTAAAACACACTTTTCACGTTTCGAATCGTTTATTTCTGATTTTCTGATCTAGTCTTATTACCTCCTTATGCGATTCTTCCTGTTTTTTACATACACACATTTATAGCAAAATCCAAATAAATCAAGACATTTAATTAGGAAAATGGTGCCGTGATATGAAGCATGGTTCACACAAATGTGGCTTCTTTGTACAGTTGGTACAGTAGGTACTGACTTGTTTCGTTTTTCGTGCTGCTTCCATACAACCAAATTGCTTCGTGATTTTTAAGTAACATCCTACACAACGTCTCCTCTTGTATTCACTGCCACTGTATCTTCCTAATATATGAAATTGCATATCTAAAAAATAAAACGCTTTTACTGAATGTAGAAGTAGTAATACACCAACGTATTCATAGGAATATTCCAAAGTACGAAATATGGCAATTTCACAAGTTATATTTTGATGATTTGCATTTCGCGAAACTCGAAAGTCTTCTTTTGCAAATCAAGACAAGCGTGTCTTTAAAGTCTTATTCATGCTCGGTCTTGCAAGATCAGGTATTGCAAGACTTTTGCATGATCCTTGCGATACTTTTGCGTACAATTTAGAAACATGGTAGTAGTATTGGTCGATTGGTAGACGTTATAACGGACAGAAACAGCCAGTTTAACATAATAAGTAATGGACAAAACAGAATCATTCAGTCAAGTGGTGTAGTGAATTTATAATTAGTTCTAATTCAGCATAACTGAGCCTAGACTCGATAAACCCTAATTTTAACAATAATTTTATATGCTGGATATCTTTTTAAATAAAGCATGTACCTACAATAGCATGCCATATTTATTTTTTCAGCTAATATCTACTTAAACATTACTCTTTCTTATAAACTGCTCCATAAAAGTTAAGAAAATTCATAATCTTGAGTTTATTTTAAAGGTTGACAACTTTTGTTCAAAAACATTTTTGTTATGCTATCTTTAGCTCTTTTCCAACACGACATCTGACTGGTTGGAAACCTGTCCCATGTGGATAGCCAAATCGTTCACCGATTTACTGCAGCGGAGTTGTATCTAATATTAAACTGACTGACGGCTTCGGGCAGGTTTCAAACTAGTCAAGTGCCGCGTTGGAAAAAAGCTTTTAATGTTTACTTTAATATACTCGCGACAACAATTCAGACGACTTACGTCATACGAACAAATGAATAATTCATTATATTTTCATCAAAATATTTAAGAAACTGCAACTGATAGTAATAAAACTATATACTACACTAAAAGTTTGCATTATATAGTGCACTAAATTGCAAAAAATTATTGTGTTTAACGCGACCAATTACGTTGACAATAAAGACAAATGTGTAACGTCAGCTGTGACGTAAGATGTCTGAATTCTTGACGCGAGTATACAAAATTAAAATTCTTAAACAACTATAAAAAAAGTTTAACACAGGGTATGTCTTCCTCGCACTTCAATTACTGCCTGGCAACGCCTTTGCATAGTGTCTATTAGGTTTAAGAAGTAGCCTTGATCAATTTCTCGACACAGGCGTGGTCAAAGTCCTCTGAGTTCCTGAAATGTATGTAGGGGTAGTTGATGCGAATCTAAGACTCTTTGTAGTTGGTTCCATGCATGGTTTGGATTGAAGTATCGACAGAGAGGCGGCAGTTGCCAAGTGTGGAATACCATGAATTTCCAGGGCATCGACAACAATTCTCGCATGATGAGGTATCACGTATTATCGTCGAGAAATAAAAAATTTTGCCCAATTGCAGCATGAAATAAAGAAATGACGTAAATCTGTGCATTCATGTTTCCATCAAGCACCAACAACTCCCATTAAAATAAATGGCTCCCCAAACAGTAACTGTACCACCTCTGAATGGATGAACTTCCTGGATGGCTCTACGATTTCTGGGTACCAAAGGTAGGGTCCATACTCGAACACGCCGACTATCCGTAAACCGTCCATATCTCGACTCATCTGTGAACAATACAGACCTCCACTGATCATTCCAATTCACGTGTTCGTTAGCCCACTGCAACCGAAGTCGCATATGATTTTGTGTCAGTGGAACCCTTCTCAAAAGTCGTCGTGAACTTAGATTAACATCTCGCAGACTTCTACGAACTGTTCAATTGAAGCCGCAAACCAGAAGCATTTAAAAGTCGCATGATCCGACAAGTACTCAGAGGCTCTCTACGGGTAGATACTGTTAGAAACCGGTCTTGTGCAGGGGAAGTAGAGCTTGGGCGTCCACTTCTCGGTCTTTCAATGGCATTTCCTGTTTCTCTATGTCGATGCACAAGCCTTCAGCTTATTGGCTTCAGCTGCACTCAGTTTACGTCTAGGCGTTTTTGCAAAACAAAATTTTTAGGTCTTGAATACGAGTTGACTATATAAACTCGATAGGACGACTGACCAAAAATTCTTAAAGATACCAAGGATAAGAACTAGCCGAAAACTGAAAAAGTCACTCAATGATGAGCAAAAAACCACTCAGATAAGAAAGTAGACATTTTATTACCTAGAACCATTTGGAAACAAAAAAACCTTTAACCTTCAACCTTTAAAAGAAATCTCGATATTTGTCTTGTCTCGTAATACTTTGTTTTAATCTTGTCTTACAATTCAAGCTGCCAAGTCTTGTTTTGTCTTACGAAACCAAGACAAGACCAAGATTGCCACAATAACTAGTAACCGAATTTTTCTTTTGACTACATAGGGCTTTGAGGACCAGCTGACACAATTAAATAACTTGTTACTCTTTATTTCTGGAAGAAGAAATATCAATATAATAATTCTAGAAGTAGCAAAAAACATCGATACAGTTATTAAAAAACAAAGTAAAATAACAGTAACATTTATTGTATAAAAAATATTATGTCTGGTATACATATTAACATGTACAACAAAGATGTTAAACTATAAATTAATATACAAGGTTTAATAACAGTTACCTGTCAACAAGCTTTCAGAACTGATTTGCCTATTCATGAAATTTATCAAACACAGTTTTTGATCAACTGCTCAAGAGTTACTCAAGATATAGACTTAAAATTGGATACAGTCCTCACTGAAAATACCTACATGTAAAATTTGATCGAAATAAACCTTATAACTAACAAAAGCAGTCCTGAGGAGTCTATCCAAATAAAGAAGATAATAGTTTTTTCTTTTGATGACAGGAGTAAACTGTGAAAGTGAGTTACACAAATATATATATTTTTTTTTAACAAAAAAATTAGTTTATGTTTTTGTCTGCTCCTTAAAAATGTACAAGATCCAAAAGAATAATAAAAAAATGAAATGAAATTTATAATTACTTTGAAAAATAAAATAATCAATTTTAACATTAGTGGCACCCCTAACCAAAATCCAAAAATATAAAATGCGTTTAAGATATCAGATTTGGGGAAAAACAAACTCATGAAAAGTCAACGACAACCATCTCTGTCTTCGTTTGGGGATAATACAAACAGTAGCACTATATGTAACTTTTATTATCCACATTTTGAAACTCAAAATCTTCAATTTCATCTTGGTCTATAGCGGGTTTGTTGTTGTACTCCGAAACATACCTCTGCAAAGCTGATTTGGATATTTTAAACATTGCCCCAGCTCTTCTCAAAGATAATCCGGAGTTTACAGCATTTACAGCTTTAATAATTTCTGAATGGTCTGGTCTAGATCTTCTGCGTCTACCTATTTCTCCTAAAATAAGAAAAAGTTAGGTGGAATTTCTTACACACTTTACGTTCCAAAATCGGTACTTGTAAATTAAATTGAAACCAAGATATGTTAGAATATATGAGAATAATTATTAAAAATATCTGTAAGTTTATGACAGGTTAACCACAACCAATACTTTTGGCACTCTGAGATATGATGAATAATGAAAAGAAATAGGGTGATTGTTATATACAAGAATATCCTTTCCAGAATGTACAAAATTAATATTTCGTTTAAAAAGTTTAATCCATAATCATTCTCGATTACAACAGATGTATCAGTCAAAATGCCTACCCAATATATGACTTTCTGCATAGACTTTTGTATTTTTTTAGCAAAACTCATTCTGTTCTCTTCAAATATTTTCTAATACGTAACGAAACTAGCAGACTAAATTGCTGCTAAGACGGAAAATAAAATAGTTTTAATATCTTCACATATCTGGATGGCGGAGAAATAATTTTCCACCGATCTGGCGTAAGTAATTTAAACAATTATCTCAAGCATTTGAAGTAGTGTTGATTGAGACAAAACAAGTGAGTTTTAAACGTCTTGTTCATACTCGATTTTGCAATATCATGTCTTGGATTTTTTTCAAGAGTCTCAAATATCTGTTATCGCAATTTTGCAAGACTGTTCCATGATTCTTACGAGACTTTTACATACAAATAAGAAACATGGAACTTCATTATGGACAACCACAGCAGAGGTGACTACTTTCGGTTGCCTACGTTTCTGAAGCAAAAATACGTTGCCTTTAAGAACTTCAATTTGCCACTTTAGCACTACTTCCAAATTTAATTTTGCAGCATTAAAAGTAGATATCAAATTAACACAGTAATCGTATGGAGTTAAAATAATCGAAGACCAAATAGGAAATTAAACTGTTATCAATTTAAATGCTAGATCACTATAGTTTCTAAGGAAATACCAATGAGAACTGAAACACTGTATATTTTATACATTTATGAATAAACCAAAAATGTGTTTGAAGAAGCATTATATGTATATTAAATATGATTTTTAATAACACGGATTTTATTCAGAGAATATCTAAATATTTATAACTTGAAATATAAAAAACTAGTAGAAGTAGAGTTACAGGTACGATCGTTGTAAAGGTACATAATCCTTAGCGTTCAATCTCTTTATATTCTTCAAATCGAACCTCGGGTGGGATGTTCTACAGTGTAACTTCATAACATCATTTCTCGTAAACTTCTTTTTGCACACTGGACAACAGAACTGTGGAGGCTTACCGCATTGGTTGTGAAAATGTCTACTCAATGCCGGGAAAGATTTGTACGGTTTCCCACATTTAGTGCAAAGGAAAGGGTGCAATTTAGGATCTAAAAAAATAATAGTTATAATTGACGTAACAAATTAGTGTATATAAAAGCGGCGTCTAACTAATTCCTTTAAAATTAGTGTAGGTTTGACAAGAAATATTGAAAGTCTTGCCTTGTAAGCAAGACGAGAGTTTCTTTAAACTTTTATTATTGCTCTATCTTGCAAGATCATGTCTCGTATTGTCTTGCAAGTCTCGCAATTTTGCCAGTATTGCATTGCAATAACAGTGGTGGTTATTCTCGGTCGGCTACAGTCGATTGTCGACAGTAGTCAATTGGTAGACGTTATAAAGTATAGAAACGGCTGTTTTACATAATAAGCAATGGACGAAATAGACGAAACAGAATTGAACCTCTTTGAGTCAGTGAGTATTTATAATAATCTTGATTGCAAAAATAATTTTATAGGCTGGATGTCTTTTAAATAACGTTAAAACAATCAAACTAACCTAACACAAAAAACTTAAATGCATTATTGTTAAAATAGAAAAGTAAAAAATATAAAAATATGAGAAAGTAGGTAGGTACTGTTAGAAACATTATCTAACTACCAATAGAAAAGCACACAGCAAGAAAAAATAGAATGCCAAAAATATTAAAAATAAATAAATAACTATGAGAAAAAATTATAACTGCACGTCATCAATCCTTAACAGCTGCTTTATACTGATATTATTAATATCACATAATATATTAAACTTGGATGTCATATTGGGCGTTTAAATGCAAGTAAAAATGTTAACGGCATCAGCGTACAAAAGATCCCCACAATTCATCACACCGTCAAAATCATTAATAAATAGAAGAAACAGTAGCGGATCCAAATTCGAACCCTGAGGAACCCTCGATGTAGCGACATTTGTCTTAGACTTAAAACCAATGAATGTAACATATTGCATCCTATTGTGAGGGTAGGAACGAAAAAATATAAGCAATCCATCACAAAAACCAAATATGTTGAGTTTTTGCAGTAAAACTAAGTGATATATCCTGTCCAAAGCCATAGATAAGTCAGTGTACACTAAAACAAACCAGGTTGGAGGTGGTGGATCTGTGAGATATCAAACCATGTTGATTTATTGAAAGAAAATTCTTTACAGAAAAGTAGATGCGGATGTACAGTGAAATCTCAAAATTATTTAATATGGTAATAGGATGGTAATTTGCTACATCAGAAGGATACCCCGACTTCGCACATTTAAATAAAGTATATACCTACAATAGAAATGCAATATTTATTGTTTCAGTTATTATTCCCTAAATATTATCCCTTTTTATATTAGCAGGACTTCTTGCCGTAGCAATATTCTTGTCTTGCTTCGCAAGATCTTTTTCTAAAATCTTGTCTTGCAATTCAATCTGTCAAGTCTTGGTCTCGTCAAGAAAAAGCAAACTAAATTGCCAATACTATTTAAAATCGACAAAACGGTTAGACAAAGTGATTTAAAATGAAGTAAGTATATTCACTATGGAGCATAGGAATGAGCAACTTTATATTAGAATTTGGTATGTGATCACGAACAAGCGTTATATTCAATTATAATTTTGTTATTTTAGGAGATACAGGAAAATTGAAACCTACTACAGTGATTGACTAATTTTTCACAAGGACTTCAATTTTTTATATATAAAAAACAATTGCACTACTGAGATATTGAAATCAACTTATAGTTTTGTATTGTCTATAATAAAAAAAAAAAAAATTTTAATTATGGACTTATTTAATCATCAATATCTTCCACCCATTAATATCAGTGCAATCAGGAAAAAGTGTATAATTAAGAAATGCAATAATATACAAGGTGTTTTATTAGAAAAAGAAAAAACAAGTTGATATTAATATCTTTATAGTGCGATGCTCGATTGTTTTTTCGTAATACTTTAACTTATTTTTTTTCATCGATATTATCATGTGCATTAGCTTTACAACCATCTACAAAACAACTGATCTATTATAAGTCAGCAGCCATTACGTGGGATACTTTGTGTATCAAAATTACATTAGTGGCCAAGGGGAAGTGCGTCGACAGGAGAGAAACTTCAGACGCGGAACGGAGAATGAGCCGACTTATTATTTCTTCTTCTTTAAACGATGGTATAACCAAAAGTATATATTGGCTTACTAGGACGTGTTACAATATGCAAATCATATTTTTTCGAACACATCTACATATGAGATAATTTTTATTATCATGGTTAATTCCTTGTGAATTTAAACTAGGTAATCAAATAACAATAGCATTACAAAATATAATTTTATTTCAAAACTTTATCTGGTTCACCTGAAAATTATTTTGGTTAAATATAGTAACGCGCGCTGTTTAATCTCTTAATATTCTTCAAATCAAACTCTGGATGTATCGTTCTACAATGTATCTTCATGCTATCCGTCCTGGTGAATCTCTTCTCGCATACTGGACAACAGAACTGTGGTGGCTTTCCGCACTGATGATGAAAATGTCGACTAAGTGCTTGCACGGCTTTGTAGCGTTTGCCACATTTCGAGCAGAGGTGAGGATATAGCAAAGGATCTAAAAAGTAAGAGCATAATAATAATGATATTGATGGTACCTTTGGTCATGCCATGGGAAGTGAAAGAAATGACAATGACAAAATCACAAAATATGTTTTTATTTACCCTGTACACAGAAAAAACAAAATGTGCAATACAACATTGCAATAATAAAAATTATAGTATGTTATGTTATTAGTAGGGCAAAACAGATTTTATTGAGGAAATGACATATAAACGAGTCTTTCAACTCCTTGAACTAGTGAAATTACCTTTCTCTGTGTATGACTTCTTCATTTACTCTTCCTAATTTAAAAATAGAGCATAATACTTTTTTTCTACGTTCATGCAAACGACAAAACTTTATTGAATTATATTTAGTGGAAAAAGTGGTTCTTTTTTTTTTCTCATATATTTTCAGGTATTAACAATATTGTGTGAAACTAACTACTCAGTGGACAAAATCCCCAACCTGCGTTGAATTACACCCACAATATCTACCCATATATTCCTTATTATTAGCTTGATAGGAATTGTAGGAGATTTGATGCATATTAGCTTAAAATACCTTTCTTAAACAGTAAAAGTGGTTCTTTATTGCACTAGTGCATTAAAATGTTGCATGTTGCATTCATTCATTCTACTACAGCGTTTTGTCATCATGACAAACATAAACGTTCAAATCGACGTCACATTTTCCTAGACTTAGTGTCATCTAAATAACATTTTTTTGTTTTTGCATGAACGTAGAAAAAATATTGTATGCAACTCGTACAAATAGTGCTTATTGCACTCGACGTGTTGTCCTACTCGGCCTGTTGACCTCGTTGGACAATTTCACGTCGCGTGCAATAAACACTTACTTTTTGTACTTGTTGCATAAATAACTGTTAATATTTATGTTACCTTTGATCATGCCATGGGAAGTGAAAGAAATGACAATGACAAAATCACAAAATATGTTTTTATTTACCCTGTACACAGACAAAACGAAATGTGCAATAGAACATTGCAATAATAAAAACTATAGTATGTTATGTTATTAGTAAGGCAAAACAGTTTTTATTGAAGATAGGAGAAAATGACAGAGGAGTCGTATAAACGACTTTGTCAATTCTTTGAAGTAGTAAAAACGATTACTTTTTGTATAATACATATTTTATTTGTTACTCATAAGTAAACCACATTTTTGAATTGATGATTGCGATATCTTAATCGAGGTTTATAGTAAGCTGTGGCAATAGCTATTATCATGACGGTGAAATATAAAATTATTTATAATATCAAAGAAAGAAACGAGAACCTGTACATTTATTTTTAATATTAATAATTAAAACAAAGACTAAATAATAGGCATGATTACCATGGATATATCAACAGTTTATCAAATTTATTAATTTGTGAAAATGAATGAAAACCTGGAGAGAAGTGTGATTTCAGGCGATTTGTTATAAAAGGCTGAGAAAACTGGTGCCACACTGTCGGAACCAAAGTATAAAGGAAAATATGCCAAATCCTTGCAGTAGTTGAAAGTTGACTGTATTGAAAACAAAAAAAGTCGAACGAGTGTGCAAATTACCGTTTTCAGAGCGTGTTTTCCGTGTGTAAAACCTCCTTTTGCAAGGCAGTCGTATAAAAAAATTATTACAATGTATTCTTCTGACGAAAAAATTCCAGAGGTAATATATATAGAGCTGCTGGTAAGGCAAACTTGTTACACGATAAATCAAAGGTAAGATATGAAAAACAGTATCTATGCACATTTCTTAAGCTGTTATAACGAAAAAGTATTCTATAGTGTCGGCTACGAAAAGCTAAAGTATTTACAAAAGAAGATATAACCATATTTATGATAACAACACCAGATAAAACGTACTTCATGATCAATGACTATCATTTTTTATTTAGCCAGACCTTGACGTCAAACGAAACTTTGTCCATAACAGTGAAAATAAGGAAAACGTCATAATAGTTAAAATAACATACTCATCATCACTCAAATCATTCTGCAAGATCGTTTGTAATATTACAACAAGTAAACAATGGAACTTTCTGACAATTCTACAGAAAATATGCGAACCTACGACCTGCAATCACTTCACATCATCTTTCTTTTATTAACTATACAAAGGAAAAAAGCAATGGTTAATGCGTTAGGATTAATAATTTTGGAAAAATACCAGCTTATCTGCATCTTCGAAATCCTAAATAATACACAGACATATACATAGTTTCAGTCATCTTAGGTACTATTCCTTGCTTACTCTGGGGAGGAAATTACGAACATAAAACGCTTAGGAAGTTGGAAATCGATTTTAGCCGCTGAAGGATACTTGGAAGAATCGAAAAAACAGAAAGAAAACTTGTACAACACAATTCTTAGTCGCTGCAATCACCATCTTCAACAGGACTTTCAAATCAAACCACCTTGCAGAACAGTCAGTTACAACAACAGTTAAGTTCAGCTATAAATTTAAAAAATGCCGTAAACTGTTTCCCATTAATATTAGCAATAATAAAATAGATTAACAGTTTGTTTTTATTAGTTTCAAAGTACTAGTACATAATTATTAACTTAATGTTCACATATTAGTTACTTTAAATCCAACTTCATTTTTCTCATTTGCTTCTTTATTCGCGTTCGTAGAAAAATATTGTTCCTAACTGGTGCGGAAAGTGTCTTTGCCGCACTGAATAACGGCCGTTGGGCGTGTACTTTCCGCGCACTGAGTGACCATTGATTACTAGGTGTGGACACTCATGTTAGTTGACGTTTACGATTGAGTAACAAATAAAATAACTACAAATACGAAATCATAGAAAGTGACAAAATCTACATACAGTGTGTCAATAATTGTAAGTATAAGATAAGTCATGTAAAGTATATGTTAAGTATTTTCCATAAATTAATGCTTTCTTCGTTCACAATCATGTCCATATTAAGGCAATTTTAAAGAGCAACTCTTATAGCTGCAGCTGAGGGCGTGCCTTTTCAAATGGTAACTTCTCTTGAATAGTTTGCCGCATTTTTTACAGTTATGTCTCAGATAGTCCGTTGATAAGTGTTGTTCTTTGTAATGGCTTTTGTATTGCTTCCAGTTTTTATACAACTTTTCACAATGGTTGCACTTAAGTTTTCCAGAACGGACCAACGTATATTCTGATGATAAATCTGAAACCGAATATAATTAAACATATGACAGGATAAAATATAAGTACAGTTATTAAATTTGCATGATTCAGTGATCTACTCGTGTTTCGCCATGGAGGGATCAAAATTGCTTCAATATAATCCAGTTGCCAAAAACGAAATTGTACGGGAATACAGTACTAAATTTTTAAAATTGAAAGAAAAATGCTAATACTTCGGTGACACTAATATTTATTTGTAATTACGACAGAACAATTTCAATAGTTTTTATTATACAGGGTGTTTCTAAAAGGTCTGTACAAAACACTAGCACAAATTCCCAACTAACCCAACTTACCTACCAACCAAAAGTTGATAGATTCCGAAATACAGGGTTGTTAAATTTATCATTTTTTAAAAATTTTTGTAAATATTTATCTCAGAATACCATGATTCGCATGACATTTGGTACCTAGGGGTTTTTTTGGTATATTAAATTTCTAGTTGAAAATTCTTGTTCCTTTGTATCTTTTGTCCAAAAACGGTCCACTTAGTTGGTGTCGCTAAGAGCAGCCGTTTCTGAGATAATCGAATGTTTTATTGCATACTGAAATTCCTCGTAGCAACAAGTTAACTCGTTTTGTCATCCAAAAAAAATCTAAAAGTACCTAATTTCATGCGAATTAATATTTCATTAAGATAAATATTTACAAAAAAAAATTGAAACGTAATAAATTTGATACCTTGTATTTCAGACACGATCATCAACTTTGAATTAACATATATTTTTCAGTCTCAGTAAGTTGTACTAGTGTTCTGTTAGAAACACCTTGTATATGCAATATCATATACAGGGTTAACTATGACTAAGTACAAAAAATTTAACCACGTGCTCAGGGAGGCCTAAAAGACAATAAAAAAAATATTCCAGAATTATAGCTAGATATTTAAAAATGGGGCAAAATCCTTTTTTCCTGCGGAAAGTCGGCGCCTATGATAAGAATCGACTGAGATGGCTTAGACCCATAGATAAAACTTACAGCTGCCAACAATATCTACTACCATCGTCGTTTTTTTGCAGCATTTCTAAATGTAGAAACGAAAATTAACATTCTTAATAGTAATAATACCTGATAGATAGGTACCAGTTAATCCACTTAGCTCCAGTATTTTGCATTCGTTTTCCATTATTTCGTTATAAACTGGTAGAACTACATATTCGCTCATTACAGCCACTCACTACCGATAAAAGACACTTCCCGTAGGTACAATTAGATATATTAGATTCCTATTTATTATAACAAAATCGAACGAAAGAAATAATAGACGTTTTAATGTAACCGCGGGAGTCTTGTCCCATAACCTAGAAAACCAAACCGGCGAACTATATTTATTTATTTATTTATTTATTTATCACATTTGGAATGCAAACAGGCTTGCCGCCCAAAACTGCATCCACTGATACAATCGTGAACATAGTGTAAGCAAAAAAATACAAAAAACTAACAGGAAATGGATACATCAGTGAAAAAATGTACAAAAATAAGTAAAAAGTTATTTAAAGGAACTGAATATTCCTAATAAATCTTTTGAAACTGCTAAGAGTAGTACTAAAAATATCAATATTAGAGTCTACAATATAACTATTATAATTAACAGTCATTCTGTACAATGGACTATTTAGTCCGAGATTGGTATGTTGGGTTAATGAGCTAAATAAATTAGTCGTTCTCGTATTTCTAGAAGGAACATGAAAATTCAGTGAAGAAATTAAATAGGGACAGTCTAATAAATTATTCAATAATTTAAATAAAATAATAAAGTCAGCGTAAATCCTTCTTTGTTCCAAAGGGACGATATTAAACTGTTGTTTAGTAGCTGATATGTCATCAACATTATAAATACCGTTGACCCTGAGATTAAGATAACGAACAAATCTGTTCTGAACTCTTTCCAGCCTTAATTTGTATATATTATAATTAGGACTCCAAATCACACAGGCAAAATTAAGTCTGCTGTAAATATAGGCATAGTACAAAGATTTAGAGACTTTTCGTCTCTAAATTCCCTGCACGTCCTGAAAATGAAACCCAACATTCCATTACATTTTCGAGAAACATAATCAATATGGTGACCAAAACTCAACCTACTGTCAAATATAACGCCTAAATCTTTTATTTCTGAGACACGCCCAAGCTCTTCATTATTAATCTGATAATTAAAAATGTAGGGACTAATATTTTTAGTGAATGTAATTGAATGGCATTTATTAATGTTTAAAAATAATTTAAACCTATTACAATATTGTTCGATCCGATTGATGTCCTGCTGAATACGCTGGCAATCATTTAGAGATGAAACTGTGCGAAAAACTTTCAGGTCGTCTGCATAGAGGAGAAACTTAGAGTATTTGATACATTCAGCTAAGTCGTTGATATAAATCAGAAATAAGAGGGGTCCAAGATGGGAGCCCTGAGGAACACCAGATGTAATGTGGACTGTATTGGAGAAATGACCATTTATTGCAACCATTTGAGATCTGTTATATATATAAGATGTAAACCAACGTAAAAGTTCACCGTGCACACCGATTCCGGCTAACTTAATAATTAATATATTATGATCGATTTTGTCAAAAGCTTTACTGAAATCGGTATACACGGCGTCCACCTGAATTCGCTTGTCCATGGCATTGCGAATATAATCACTATAGCTTAAGAGGTTAGTATCTATGGAACGCTTAGAAAAAAATCCATGTTGTTCAACAATAATAATATTTTTTAGCGATTCAAACAGAGTATCGTAAATTATGGATTCTAATACTTTGCTGAATATAGATAGTTTACTAATACCTCTATAATTCTTCACACAGTTTCTATCTCCGGTGTTCTTATAGATTGGAATGAGATATGCTTTTTTCCACAATGATGGAAATTCCCCTAATGTGAGAGACATATTAAATAAAATAGTTAATGGTACATATAGAGCTCTAGCACAATTTTTAATAAAGTAAGCAGGTATACCATCTGGACCGGCGCCTTTGTTGACATTGATTTTGTTAAGTTTATTAAATACATCCTGTTCAGTTAAATGAATTGAATTAATGTTGACGCTACCAGTGTTTAGAAAAGATTTAAAAGGCACCTGATGATAAGGTTCATAAACACTTCGAAAATAGGTTGAAAAAAGGTCACACACACTGGGTCCCATAGCGGTACAATCATTATAATGCATCACATTGGGAATGCCATTGTTACATTTAAAGTTAGACACAAAATGCCACAGCTTCTTTGGATTTGACTGAACATCCTCCTCCACAGAACCTATATACTTTCTATAATCATTATGTATCATCTGTTTACTGCGACGTCTTAAAGAAATAAATTTAATATGATCGAGTTCATTTTTATACATTTTCCATTTCTTATGATACTTTATTTTCTCTTTGATGGTAGTGATAGTTGTCATAGAAAAGTAACTAGGAAAAGTACGAAATTTAATTTTAACCTTTGGTACATGTAATGAAAAAATGCAATTTAGCTCATCATAAAAACAAGTGACGGCTTCATCTAGTGAACTTTTATTTAATTTACCATGCCAATTAATATCAACTAGGGAGTTACATATATTAATACAATTAGCTTTTCTAAAATTAAAATTTTGACAGGTTATTTTATTGGATAAAAAACCAACAGCAGAACACGAAAAATAAAATTCTAGTGGAGGATGATGAAAATCAACAGGGACCAGAGGAGAATCACTATTAGTTATTCTTTTTACATTGAAATGATTGCAAAAAATTAAATCAAGAATATGAGAATGAGAATTAACATGCGAATTAAATTGCATAAGCTCTGCTAATGACATTGAGTCTATAAGATCACTAGAATTACTGTCAACATTTGTAGCAAAAAGATATGTTTTATGGATATCATTTGGTACCCACTTAATTAAAGGCAGATTAAAATCACCACAAATTAATATATAATCACTGGTTATTTTATGAAGAATGGATTGTAATTTGGTAGTAAAATAAGATTTTGCCATTTCATCTCCAGGAGGCAAATAAACACAACACACATGAAGCAACTTATTACCACTTAAATGAATAGTAATCCACATATCTTCTGCGTCGCTGAAAAATTCAGGACGAGCTACAGCAAACAGATCTTCACGTACGGCTATCAGTACACCCCCTCCATCACATTTTAAGCTGCCAGTAGAATCCCGATCACGTCGAAAAACATGATAGTTATTATCGAAAATTTCACTGCTCAAAATACCACTATTCAGCCAGGTCTCAGTTATTAAAAAAATGTCAGCTTCATGGTTCACTGCATTTAACTTAAAGTTTTGAGTTTTAGTTCGAACACCACGAGTATTCTGGTAGTAGACTAACAAATCCATAGGGAGATAATCAAAATCGTATAGGAAGAATAGATATAATTACAACTCAGCCAAACTATCAACACTACGAATGAGTTTAACTCTGGAATTATCATCTTTACGAATATATACATTGCCATTTTTGATCCAGACATATTTATAATGTTTTTCTTTTGCTGCATCTCTTGTATGTTTGAACACTAACTTATTCACAGAAGTGAGATGTTCATTGATAAATAAATTATTAGAAATTTCATCAATTCTTAATCCGGGGGATGTAGCACTTCGACGCTTTTCTTTGTATAAAGCCAATATTTTATCTCTAATCAGTTTAGATTGAAAGCCAACAATAATATTTCTGGGAGATTGAGATTGCCTGTTATAAGACTGTACTCTGTGAGCGAATTCTATCGATTCATTGCACTCAATTCCCAAAAAAGTAGTTACTTTAGAAACAATGGATAGAATATTTTCGTTAGCTTTTTCTGGTACACCCTGTAATTCTATATTTTTTGAACGAGAAAATTGCTCCAGATCGTTAAGTCTACAACTTAATGACACAACCTCCTTCTTAAGATTTTCATTTTCATTTCGCAATATCTCCATTTGCTTCATACCATCATTGACTTTTGCAAGTGATGTCTCAAACTCTGATACCTTATCTGAACAGAAAGTCACAGAATGAAGAAGTTGATCTTGCTTTTCACGCAGAATACTTAATTGGCTCTTAACATCTTGCATAAACATAGAAAGTGTATTCATATTGGACGTGTCACATTGAGAGTGTATATTTATAATTGGAATATCATCATCTTGATCAGTAGAGGCCGCAGCAGACTCAGCGCCACCCGAGCGACAGCTCGCGCAGCACCAACCGAGCTCCGGATTAGCCTTAATAAATTTTATTTGTTCATTTGTGAGGCTGACACATTTGTTGTGGAAAAAGTTGCCGCAAAAACCCAAACAATGTACGCCCGGCGATTTCTTCGTGATTTGCAAGGAACAGGATTTACAGACTTGAGACATTATTATTTCAAAATTCTGTACTTTAGATTGAACAAAAACTAATGCTCTTCACGGAGCGGAAGCCGAAGAGAATTATACAAGTCTTGGTGATATTTGTTATAATTAATGATCAATATTTCCCACTGAAACACTACGAAAAATCAACAGCTACGTTCACTTACACTCGGTCGAACTCGACACATAAAATACAATGTATATTGTAGGAAATTATCTGCACCCAACACAAATATCTTTATTTAATAACTATAAAACGTTTAAAAATTAAAATAAGGCACTAAAAACTGAAGAAGAACACAAAATTACAACGTAAACACAGGAATTCAATTATGACATGACAGCGATACTGTACTGGTACTGACTAATGAGCGACTGTTGCATGCTTGTAGAGTATGCAACCAACAAGCATTGGCGGCGTTAAATAAGGATTTAAAATAATATCGAAAAAAAATTTTTTTGGCTTTATAAATAAGTTTGGAATTTTTTTGAAGGGTGATTCCGTTAATTCTTATTTTTCCCTATCCCCTCTTAAAATATTTGTATTAAGTCATAGTGAACCCTGTATATAAATTGTGTAAAAATTTATACAACTTCTTAAAATCTATTTCTTACAATCGGATTTAATTATCATGATACAGGATGCAAATCTAAATTATGCATTGTTTTCATATGATGTACTAGCTCTTCTTTTTTCTTGAAAACCGAATGGCAACTTCCGCATTTGTTGAAAGATAGCCCTTTACAGAATTTTGTATGGCTCTCCATTAAGTACTTTCTCTTGAACTTCTTTTGGCATATCGAACATTCAAATTTGGTATTTTTCACGTGCAGTTCCATATAGTGACGTTGACAGTGGTCCTTTCTACTAAAAGATTTGGAACAGACGGGACAGATGTTGTTTGTAAAATCCAGTACTTTATAGTATAGTTTAGATGAACCTAAAATTAATAATTTTAGTACAAAATTAGAGTTCATAATTTAATTGAAAAAAGTATAATAATTATCCATTAACCAAACAACTACTCGTACATATTTTGAAATTTATGAGGTATTTATAATGGACTTAATTCATAAAAAAAATTCTACACCCATGATTATGATATGATTTTTGATGATTGCGCTTAAAATAATATTTCAACAACTGAGACAGATTATTCTAAACTAAAAATAGAAATAAAAAGTGCACACAACGTCAAATGTCTTGGACCACCTGTATACAAAATCATTCGATTAAACCTAGTGGTTTTTCCTAATGTGGTAAAAAAGTACATGTACTTGGGGAACAAAAAATACAAGAAAAACGTGCAGACCACGAACCTTTACTTTATTACCATTGTTTTTACAAATCTGGTCAGTTTGGCAGTGTATTCAGCCAAATGTTTCTTGGAATTTTTATACATTATAATGCCAGGACGTTTACCCGAGCAAGAACGACTGCTACATGATGCAGGACATTCTAATGATCAGATATCGAACATTTTGGGCATTCCTAGATCATCTGCGTACGAATAGTACACAGACATGAAAAATTTGATACAGTGGAAAATAGAAAACATAGTGGACGTCCTCGAGTATCTAATAAAAACTGGGTCTGCGTCGGACCAGACGGTGGAAGTTATACTTCTTTTAAAAAAAAAAAACAAAAAAAAAAACTTCCTTTCAAAGCCTGAACGTACAAGTTCTTAAAAATTTGTTCTTCCTTTTGAGCGTGACGCGGTTTCTCGACCAACATCCCATCCCAATGTGTCTAACGGGCGCAAAGAAGTATAACGTCACGTCAAAAATATTTTTATTATATTTATTTAAAGAAAATATTTGGAGATCCTTGAATTTTAGATATAACCTAAAAAGCAGTTATTCTATAAATCCCAGTAGTAAGGTTTTAGTACTATTTTTTATTTAAAAACATATCGCGAATGTTCTGTTAAAACGGAAACTGTAAAATTTTATCCCATATTCTTAATGACACACTGTATATTATACGCTTATACGTAAGAAGTAAATTTATGTTGGTGTCCACAACCAGTAATTCTCCACGCTGTATGGTGGGTTGTATAAAAAAGTTCTTAAAAATTTGTTCTT
Source organism: Monochamus saltuarius (assembly GCA_025584915.1). Taxonomy (NCBI): domain Eukaryota; kingdom Metazoa; phylum Arthropoda; class Insecta; order Coleoptera; family Cerambycidae; genus Monochamus; species Monochamus saltuarius. The sequence continues at coordinate 118,651,679 of CM046721.1, read as the reverse complement.
CCTTTTGAGCGTGACGCGGTTTCTCGACCAACATCCCATCCCAATGTGTCTAACGGGCGCAAAGAAGTATAACTTCAAAAGGGAGGAGCAGTATTTGGTGCAATATGCCCGTAGACACCGCATACCTTCAGCTTCAGCTCTCAGGGCTTTTGAGATACGTTTCTCCGTTTTATATCGACACCTACTATTCGAAGACGACTCCACAACGCAAATTTACGCGCTAGAAAACCATTACGGGTCCCATTCTACTTCCAAGGCATCATGCTGCCCGTCACCAGTGGGCGCGAGAGCATAGGAGTTGGCTTTTACGTCAGTGGCAGTGGGCCTTACTTACAGACGAAACCAGAATTGGGCTAGTTACTGATGACAATCGACCAAAGGGAGAACCAGGTCGGCACCAGCGACTTAATTTTCTCCTTGAAGTTGCTCTGTATGAAGGGGGTACCGTAATGTTTTGGGGTGGAATAATGTTCAACCGTTGCACCCCAGTCAAATTTACATCGAACAGTTATTTCGCCCATTATCTACCCCCTACGTAATGAATTAGGTGAAAATTTTGTGTTTATGGACGACAAAGCTCGACCACATCGCGCGAGAAGGATTCAAGAAACACTCGAAGAAGAACATATGGATAGACTAGATTGGCCAGCCTACTCTCCAGGCATGAATCCTATTGAAAATATGTGGGATTTCGTTGCTAGAGCATAATCATATTCCTCCACCTCAGACTGCAGGTGAGTTAGTCCTGGCGGCAGAAGAGGAATGAAACAATATTGTGCAAGAGATCGTTAACGTTAGCTTAATTATCTCAATGCATATACGTGTCAATATGCTATTGGAACGTGGTGGAGGTCATACCGACTATTAGTCAAGTAGAGAACTTGCTTTGTTACTTATTTTTGATTTAATAAATTTTGTCAAAAATGTCACACATTTGCTGGTTTTTAATTTTCTAAGTACTCAATTTATCGAACATATTCTTTTCACAAAAAAAAAAGATTCAGAAAACAACGTACTTTTATAAATGCATTTTTTTTGACAAAAAGATTTGATTAACAAGAATGAGGGGAGGTTCAAGACTGTTGACGTTGTGTGTATATCTCGAGATTGGCTAGTTGTCGAATAACGTGGAATATATATTTTTTTCCAAAAGAAATTCAAGAAATTAATTTCATTCCTAATGTTATAACTACACTGGTAAATGTACACGTTGTTGACATCATACATCAACGTAAATAACCAACAATTTTCTGTGAAATATCGTAAATAATTTTAATCAGGGTACATTAATTGATGACAGCAGATTTAGGAATATGTATAGTATTAGGTAAAACAGTGTTGACGCTATGTTCCTATGTACATTAAAATTTGTAAATCATTAAAAAAGAAACAAAACAGTATTTATTTTTAAAGAAAAGAAATTAAAAAATATTTTTAACATTATTTTTTTTTCCAAATGAATGCAAAGAAATTAAATCAATTTCATATAATTTATTCCTTTAAGTAATCTACAGTGCTTTCGATAAGTAACCAATAAATTCATTATTTTTGAAATTGAGAAATTTTCGAAAGAATCTCCTGGCACGTCGATTTTGTTTTTTAAAAAAAGGCACTTTTTGACATACGACCCACATTTGTGACGTCATCGACAATTTTTTTAAACAGCAACCCCCAATTTTGACCATGCCATTTGCAAGAGCGTGTCATTCTACATACATACATCTTGAAAAATTATGGTGTTACATAACAAAAATTTCAAGAATATAATGTTTTCACAATACTGAAAATGATAATGATTATGTAAAAAATCGACTAAATTAAATGTTCAAATTGTGCACCGTTGGCTGCCTGACAGCAGCCAAGACGATTAATAAATTCTTTTTGGACATTATCAATAACTTCAGGAGGTATGCGATGAATCTTGTGACGAATTCTTGGGTATAAATCTTCTAAATTAACCAGTCTAGTAACGTATACTTTGCTTTTTAAGTATCCCCACAAGAAATAATCTAGGGGTGCCAAATCAGGCGATCTGGCTGGCCACTCAATCGGCCCCCGTCTCCCTATCCAACGATTCGGGAACAGCCCATCTAAATAAGCACGGACATGTTTCATAATGGAGAGGTGCACAGTATTATGAAATTTAAATTTTCAAACATTATTTTCTTGAAATTTTTGTTATGCAACACCATAATTTTTCATAATGTATGTAGAATGCCACGCTCTTTTAAATGGCATGGTCAAAATTGGGGGTTGCTATTTATAAAAAATTGTCGATAACGTCATATCTCGAACAATGATGACGTCACAAATATGGCTCGTATGTCAAAAAGTGCCTTTTTAAAAAACAAAATCGACGTGCCAGGAGATTTTTTCGAAAACTTCTCAATTTCAAAAATAATGAATTTATTCGTTACTTTTCGAAAGCATTGTATATAATTTATTCTTTGAATCAAGTGTAAATATCCTTATTGATAGATATCAATTATGACTTGGGTAATCATTTCATTCAGTAACTACTACGTAGTTTTCCCAGTCTAAAATATTATGAATCAGCATGTGTCTCTTCATGCTACTTTTCCTCCTCATTTTCTTGCCACAGTTTTGAAAGCAACAGGTCAATTCAGGTCTGCCGCAGTCATATTTACAATGATAAATAAAAGATGCCTCTTTACTATAACTCTTGTAGCAGTTTTGACAAGAGAAACCTACAAAAATAATCATTATGATACAATTAACAATGCAGTCATACTATAATACTTACCTAGATATACCTACAAATATTTTCTATTAATATAAGTACTTTAACAATACTTTAATAATGTTTACCTTTTATGTAATCGTTTTTTTATATATTTTTAGGTATTAACAATATTGTGGGAAACTAACTACTCTGCGGATCAAAGCCCCGACCAGCGTTGAATTACAACTACAATATCTACCCATATATTCTTTATTATTAGCTTTTGCAACATTCTTTACTGTATTAGAAAGGTATTTTAAGCTAATATAAATCAAATCTCCTACAATTCCTATGTTTAGTCAGCAGAGTAGTTAGTTTCACACAATATCGTTAATACCTAAAAATATATAAAAAACGATTACATAGCGATAACTTTGCGGTCAAGAGCGCTGCAATAATAAAATTTCTACGGACACTATCGTACCCGGACAAGCCATTCTAAGAGCATAGGATGATAGAAGACACCTTGTAATTTTTTGGTTTTTTTTTGTTTTTTGTTCAAGGGTATAAAATAAGCTATGAGGGTGAGTCACAACATAAAACTGAACAGCTAATTATAGAGGCCAATATAATTTGTTTAAGATTCAAACAAATATGTGCAGAATGTTGTAGTAGAACATTTATTAATTAAAATTGTTTTTTTAGAATTAAATTACACTTACAAAATTATTCGTTACATTATTTTAAACTGTGTACATGTTTTCAAATGGTCTGAAAGAAATACCGGTGTCAATTGTAGGAACTACAGTAAATATTCAACCGGTGCTGTAAAGCACAATGTCAATTCGTTGAAATAATTTCGACGAATGTTTCCCAATTTGCTTTATTTGTATGAGTTTTCATATGTTGCTTCATGTTACTCCTTCTCTTTATCCTCTTACCACAATTGTCAAAACGACAGATCAGAATAGGTCTGCCACAATCGTATTTGCAATGGTAAAGATACGATGACTCCTTGTTATAAAGTTTGTTACACCTGGAGCAGCAAAACTCTGAAAGTAAGTACGTCCTTAATGGCACTGCTGGGAAATAACATAATACTTTTAAAAGGTACAATCTATTGCAATAGGAACTACTGAAAGTTCTGAGTAGGAATTTCATTAGTATCTATTAGTATATTTCAATACGTCGGTAGTTCAGAACAAATCTCCAAATTCGTTTTAAAGAGATCCATTACTATTGCAGTAGATTGTACATAAAAACGTCAAGAACTTACTAAACATGCCATTGGAATCTAAGGTAAGATTATAATGTACAACTGTGGACAAAACAAATAACACTTAAGGGAGTTTAACGTATAAATAGTGTGTTGGAAAGTCTTTCTTGTCCACAGGTGTACTGCACATCACTTTTTTCCAATTTCTAGCTCCTTTATCTACTAAGTGAAAAAAATATTAAATAAAAATACTTTAACAAGAAATACACAAAACATTTCTTAAGACAAATAGTTTTTTAATACACATAATTTTCTTTTTAGAGAAATATATCTAACAACAATATATTTTTTTCACTAATCCGGAAACATTCATCGCTTAAAATATTTCCGTTATCCTTCCATATATCTTAACGACGAAGGTATCATTTTATCGGTATGCTAAAGGCATTAAATTTAAAAAATTACCGTGTTCAAGAAAAAATGCATTAGATAATGAAAATAAGATTATAATAGTGTTTATTAGAAGAAATCAAAAAGTCAGTAGTAGGCTTTGTTTTTAAAATTTGACAATAACAAATCTATAAAATTAAAACTAAAGAAATTTACTTTGTCTAATAAATAATGATCGTTTCTTGCACCGTTACATTTTTTCGTAACATGATTCCACACATTTTCTCGAGATTCAATTGGCGAGAAAAAACCAAAATCCTTCAATGTTCACCACAGAAAATAATCACGGTTGTTATAGGTAATATAACATGTTAAAATTCAAAGAATGTATGTTCAAATATTCTGAAAGTACAGCTCGGAAAGAAATCAGAAAGCATCTTCTTTGTTTTTATATTCTTAATTTGCCAACAAGTTCTGAATTGTATGTTGTCACATGTTCAATATTGTATAATTTTTTCAATAAATAGTTTGCTAACATATTGTTAATAGTCGACGACAAAGTATTCTACTTTATATACAGTGCTTTCGAAAAGTAACGAATAACTTCATTATTTTTTAAATTAAGAAGTTTTCGAAAAAATCCCCTGGCACGTCGATTTTGTTTTTAAAAAAGACACTCTTTGACATACGACCCACATTTGTGACGTCATCCCCACAAGAAATAATCTAGAGGTGTCAACTCAGCAGATCTGGCTGGCCACTCAATCGGCCCCCTTCTCGGGTGATACATTTCGGTGAAAATTAAATTTTAAAACCGTCAAACATAATTTTCTTGAAATTTTTGTTATGTAACACCATAAGTTTTCATGATGTGTATGTAGAATGACACGCTCTTTCAAATCGCATGGTCAAAATTGGGGGTTGCTATTTAAAAAAATTGTCGATGACGTCATATTTCGAACAACCATGACGTCACAAATAGGGGTCGTATGTCAAAAAGTGCCTTTTTTAAAAATAAAATCGACGTGCCGGGGGATTTTTTTCGAAAACTTCTCAATTTCAAAAATAATGAATTTGTTTGTAAGCACTGCACAATGGCTACAATACACTCAGCTAATTTATGACACGCCCGTGAGTTCTCATGTAATACGAATATGAAAAAGATTTAAAACAATTTAAACAACAATTTATTAGCAACATGTTCCATTAAAACTGGTGCACAAAAATACATATCGTCGGAAGCTATCAATTCAATAAGTCAAGAGGAAAATAAAAGTCATTTATTTTGGAAATACCAAAAATAAAACAAATTTTATACAGTTATCTTCAACAAAACTGCATTTTGAAACAAAGAGAAAACCAAAATAACAGAAACAGCTGTTAGAATAACTTTAGGTATCAATATTATGGATATTATATTTGTGGTTCTTGAGTGAGACTTTTTGAGTAAATTTCCTGTCACAGACGTCGCACTGGAACTGAGGATCCTTATTGCATTGCAATTTCACGTGTGCGTAAACAGACGTATTGCGTTTGTATCTTTTATTGCACTGCTTGCAGCAATACCAAGTCTGGCCATCTTGCACCACTTTGTAAAAGCAAGCTAAAACATGGAACATATTAAATTTTTTACATAATCGGTGAGAGGGGATCAGAAAAGAAGATTTAAGGAAAGTTTAAGATTGAATTTGTAGGATAAGTGTTGAAAGTAAAGCCGGCCATAGATGAGACTTAACAGATCGAATAGCAAAGAGTGACCGCAAAATCCGCCCGTTTTTTCGTAGTGTGTAACAAGAGCGGGGAAGGTTGTAGAGAGGTGGGCTTAAATTGATCGTCATGAAAAATCTAGGTGAGCGTAATTCGATTTTTCCAATATTTTCCCGACTTACCTCTACTTAAGGGGTGGAAACCACCCCTAAAACAAGAAACGTGAGAAAATGGTCGATCAATTCTTGGTAAAAATTGGCGGAATTTTGAATGGAAGTTTTTCATTTTCACTGGGGTACCGGGGGTGGTTGCCACCCTTGAAGTCGGGGAACCGCCTTTCGTATCATTTGTCGGGTAGTGGGGAAAACAAAGTACTTCATGAAGTGGATATCATTCCCCGTCTGCTATCGGCAATAGGGGTGGTTTTACCTCCACGCGGAGGATGTTTTTCCCCTTGAGCATTTTTAGGAGGGCATTCTTGATGTTGCCATGTGGAATTTCGCCAATTTTTGGCCAGATTTTGCTGACCATTTTTTCTGTTTTCTTGTTTTAGGAGTTGTTTCCACCTCTTCAGTAGGAGTAACTGATCAGAATCCGACAGAAGAACGAATTATAGGGGCCTGTATTTCATATCATTTGGAGTTATAAGGAAGAGTGGCACAAAAAAGGCAACTCATGAAGGGAACATCATTTGCCGCCGGTTTTCGGAAATAGGGGCGGTTTTATCCCCACGCGGGGGGTGTTTTTCACCTTGAGCATTTTTGGAAGATCATCCCTGATCTGTTCCTTGCCATTCACGCTCCAGCCAATTTTTACCAAGAATTGATCGACCATTTTCTTACGTTTCTTGTTTTAAGGGTTGTTAGTTAAGTAGGGGGTTGGGAAAATCGAATTATACTCACCTAGATTTTTCATGATGATCAATTTAAGCCCACGGAGACCTCTGAACGACCTTCCCAGTTCTTGCTACACACTACGAAAAAACGGGCGGAAAAATGGGTTTTTTTGCGGTTACTCTTTGGTACATGATTTACGTTAATTATTTATCTTCTTTGACTACAGGTGCAAGTAAATCGAAACACTACAAGGTGTACATTGAGGATGAGTCACCACAAAAATTATACCAAGCTTTGTCTCCACTGCTCGAATTTAATAATAATGATAACATACCGCTCAGAATTTAATTTAACACTTTTTTACTCTTGTTAAATTAAAAAAAAAACTTTAAGGTTTTCAAGAGAAAATGCATTAATTAAAATTTTATATTTTAATAGTGTTTTTCTATGTTCATGCAAAAAACAAAACTTTATTGAACTATATTTAATGGAAAGAGTGGTTCTTTATTGCACTAGTGCAGTAAAGTGTTTATTGCATTCATCTGTCACTCCACAATAGCGTTTTGTCATCATGACAAACATAAACGTTCAAATCGATGTCACATTTTCCTAGACTCAGTGTCATCTAAATAACATTTTTTGGTTTTTGCATGAACGTAGAAGAAATATTGTATGCAACTCGTACAAAAAGTGTTTATTGCACGCGACGTGAAATTGTCCAACGAGACAACACGTCGAGTGCAATAAGCACTTTTTGTACGAGTTGCATACAATATTTTTTCTGCGTTCATGCAAAAACCAAAAAATGTTATTTAGATGACACTAAGTCTAGAAAAATGTCGCGTCGATTTGAATGTTTATGTTTGCCATGATGACAAAACGCTGTAGTAGAATGACAGATGAATGCAATAAACATTTTATTGCACTAGTGCAATAAATAACCACTTTTTCCAGTAAGTATAGTTCAATAAAGTTCTGTTTTTTGCATGAACGTAGAAAAAATAATTTATTAATCAGTAAATTTTACTATTTCAAATAAATACATAGACATGTCGAAATAAATACCTAATGGACGAGGTACAAGGATATGTGCTGCCTGGAAGTTCAAAATTTCTTAAAAATACCACAAATCAAACAAAGTTTATGCAGAAGGAGAGAATTTCTTTCTTATTTCCTATTTTCTAACGTCAATACTATCAAATAAATTACTTTGAACACTTTTATAGCTGCAACTAAATAGTCGATTTATGAGCTGCAATTACGATAACTTCCAAGGCATTTTATGAATACTAGATTTGTGGACCTTCAACGAAATCTTCTGGGTAAATCTTTTGTTACAAATGTCGCACTGGAACTGAGGATCCTTATTGCATTGCTGTTTGACGTGAGCGTAAACAGATGTACAGTATTTGTATTTTTTATTACACACTTTGCAACAATACCACAGTTTGCCATGTTGCACCACTTCGTAAAAACAAACTAAAACATGAAACATACTTAAATTTATATGGATTTGTCAGCTAAATGACTAGATAGGAAGATTTACCAAAAGGTTGGATAAATTTTAATGTGAAACGTACTATTTAACGCAAGTCTACAGGGTGTCCCTAAAATGCAGTACTTGCGAGCCATCCTCTAGATTCCGAAACTCAAAATACGTTTTTGAAAAAATTTCGTTAAACAACTAATAATTTTCTGATCATATAAATTTATTCCTGAAGTCTTTCAAACTGGGACATTGATCAGTTAAAATAATTTAATTTATTTATTTTCTCAATACGTTTTATTACGATCGTTTCGAGTTTACTCCATCTTCAGAAAAAAAAAACACCATAGTTGATTAATTACAAAAAAAGTTTGTTCCAAATTTAAGTTTAAAAAAATTATTAAACAAAATACTATACAGGGGTTTAGGTCACTAAGTACAAATATTTTAAGAGAGGATAAAGAAAATTAAAAATTAACGGAATCAACCTTCAAAAAATGTGCCATTCCATATCTCCATACCATTCAAAACGCTATTTTCCAGCAAGACCATACTAGACTTCATGTTCCCAGACAAACAATATCTTTTATGCATCAACATCTGACCAACCATTTACCCTGGCAACCAAGATCAAGGGACATGATTGGCCGCAGACTGCCTTATTTACAACACCCCCTACATACTTTAGCACCCATGAAATTCAGATAGCTTGGAGGTACTCCAAGAACTTATCGACAACCTTATTAGATTTGAGCCCAGACGTATCAACGAGACAATTAGAAATCGTGGGTTCTCAACACGCTATTGAACCAAACCATCAATCTGTCGACATGATCCAACAAAATATAATTATTTTGAAGTGCTATTATAAGGTCTATTCCATTAATTGTGACATTTGTCAAGATAGGATACATTTTTACAGCAACTGTATTGGTCGCGCGAAATTTTAATATATTTTGTTAAAATATTTTACAAAATACAGTCTCCGGTTAAGTAATGAGAGGTAGAAGATTTTAACAGTGACCTTGATGTTATAATTTAACCAAACGTTTTATAGAATGGATGAACAGCTTATGTATTTCTAGTAAATAAACATAAATCGTCGTATTTTGGTCTTAAGAATTTAGGGTGGCTCGCTGATATATACATTTCAGGAACACCCTGTCTATTATATAATAAAAAGCAATTAAAAAAACTCCTAAATAGTTTAAAAGGAATAGTTTTTCTACAAATACGTTTCAAAAATACAAATTCAGCTACAACAAAATTGCAAACTAAGGTACAATTAAGACTAAGCATAAGCGCGTAATTTGTTCTATATATCAGTATCTATGAAGTAAACGATAGAAGTTTTCCTAAAATTCCTTGAAACTGTAACGTATTGCAACGTTTCACAACATTGCAATGCATTAATGGTTGTTAATTTTAAACTAGATCAAAATAGTTGTATACGTACTTCGTATTGTGGCTAGTGGGATTAATTTTTTGACCTAATACTTGTGAGCATACATCGAAAATGGAATTTTTTACTAACCACCTGCATGAAAAGTCGTTAATGTTTAGGGTGGTTCAAATTGGTTGGTTTTCAAGTTACTGCAAATCTGTCATTGATAGAGTAAATCTGATACATGAGTCCAGAACCCTTTTTTCAAATTTTTTTCTATTAAATTATATTGAGTACTTTAAAAGTTATTCGAGAAACACTGATTTCCAGCGGCGTTCTTCAATAAATATTATAGGAACTTCATCACGTCACGACATCTGATTTTTTCATGTTCTATCTGCACCCGAGAGATTTACACATTTTCCGGACAGCCTGTATATGACACATTTGCAGTAGGTAACCCTTGAAAACCGATCAATTCGAACCACTCTGTACAGCAAAACTAGACAAAATGCTCTGATAAGTAAATTCATTTTATTTAAATAAATCATGACTTCTATTTTTTATCATTAGAATCATAAGTTATTTTCCTTGTCTGTGATTTTCGGATCACATCAAAATAATTAATCAAGCTAAAGTTCACTTAACACTCATTAACTTTTTATTAAGAAACAAATTGTAGACGTACAAATATACAGAAAAGGAACACACTTTTGTACAATAAATTGAGTCAATATTAAATTAGTTAGTAGTCAAAGTAACTGTTAGTTTCACGAATAGTCTATCGGCACCGGGTTCATTTCATCGACGGTGAGAGCCTTATGCTGCTTGAAATAATGGTGTTTCAAGCTGCTTTTCTGGGTGTAGGCTTTGGGGCAGTACTTGCAGACGAACTGGGGAGTTTTGCCACATTCGTACCTCAAATGTCTTCGCAGGTTATTCATATGCTTGTAGGTCTTTACGCACTTTGGACATTGATACGATATAACGAATTGACCTAAAAATTCAATATTTAATATAGGAAGGGGCATTTAACATGTTTATTCGTAAAAGTCCTAGCAAGCACAGTAGCACACAATTGAATTGAAATTTTAACACTCATTTAACTCACAGTTTTCTATAGACACTAAATATACAGGGTGATTTAGAAATATTAGGAAACAATTACATACTTAATTTACATGAGAATTTATTCGACCTGTATTTTTGTTGTTTGTGAGGAGTGTGAGCTGAGAGGACTTTTCTGTTCCTTTTGAATTTCAAGAGTGGCCTCTTGAAATTGGGCCTAATATTTTGTTTCTGTTTTTTTTTGCGAATACCTCCTGAGACGATTTTAATAGAATTTGGTGTAGGATTGTAGATGGTCTGTCTGTATATCATCAATAAAATAAAAGTAGTTAGGATGGTAGTAGTTATGCATGGTGCTATTCACCGAGAAGGTATAACCACAGCTTAAAGAACAAGCTGTGGTATAACCACAGCCGAGCGAAGGTTCCAGAGGTTGCGGCTAAATACGCAATGAACACCAATGAAATTCGTTTGTACACGACGAAGTGGGAGAAAATATATTTCCTCACAAATCACCGTGCCATTTGAGCGGCTAAATGCACAGTCGTCTAAATAAAACGAAATCTGGGACCTCCACATCAATGAAGCCGACGTGAAGACGACGGACTGTAATAGACTGTGGTAGATCTGAATTAAACCTTTACCACTTTGTAGAAGGACAATTTGGGCATCCGAAATAAACTTCCACAACTTTTTTCAGTATGGACGAACTTTTTAAAATGAAATTTTCGATGCTTCGGACGTTATTTGACAATTAAAAGCAATATAGCTTGTGTAAATCAACGATTTTACCTATACCTACTCATAATTTCTTCACAACTCATATAAAAAAACTATAGCGTTTCTAATGGTATACATCAATTTTTGAAAACTTAACGCCTTTTCAAGAAAATTAGTTCCAAAGTCGGCACCAGCAAATTTGTGCACTATGTGGAGAGCTACGTTTAATTATTGAAAATTGATTTATATCGTTATATCGAAGCAAATGTAGTAATAGGTACAAATAAGGTTTTTTTAAAAAAAGTTTACTTTGCTAGGTGTTGCGGGTTTTAAGAAATTGGATTTTATATGTGCACCATGTGCTAGCTAAGCTTATGCAGTGCACAATATGTTTTCAGAAATAGGACAGTGTTTTTAAATAAAGAAAATAAGTTCATATAAATATGGATTGGATATGGAAAAAATTCAGTAGTGACCTTAATTGTATCGATAAAAATTGGCAAATTTTTACTTTATGCTGCTTTTTAGAAAAAAAAAAATATTATTTAGAAACCATTCGACCCATTTCTCCTCTCCTAATATTTTTCATCGTACGGCAATGGTATTGAAACTACGTTTATTTGATAGCAAATTTGATTTTTTAAATTTTTATGTCTTGACGTTTTTTAATGTAAAGCTCAATTTTTTAGATAATTTAATTTAATTTTATTTAAGAGCTTTGTCGTGTTGAATTTTAACACTTTTGTTCCGATTTTCAAAATTTTATCTTTACAATAATTAAAGTCATTAATTCATTTTTTTTCAAAACTTTTGATACCCTGTATCTTGAAAACTAAACATCCTGTATATCCTGCACAATATACACAATACTTTTGTCTTCATGGAAAATATATTTTTCTAACCTGTCAAATAAATACAGTGTCCTATTTCTGAAAACATATAATAGATTCTGCAGCTATGCACAAGGTGCACATGCAAAATTCAATTTCTTGAAAACCCAGCGAAGTAAACTTTTTTTATACTTTTCACTACATTAGTCGCGATATAACTATATATCAATTTTCAAGAATTAATGGTGCTCTCGACATAGTGAAGTTTTTAATGCACACATGTGCCGGTGCGGGTTTTGGAAGTAATTTTCTCGAAAAGACTTTAACTTGTCAAAAATTGGTGTGTACCATTAGAAGCGCTATAGTTTTGTTGTGAACAATTTACAAAAAAGGTAAAATCGTTGATTTACAAAAACGATATTTGTTACAAAAACCATAATTGTCAAATAACGAAGCATCAAAAATTTGATTTTGAAAAGTTCGTTCCTACTGAAGAAAGTAGTAAGTAAGTAAGTCCACTTTGAATGCCCAAATTATCCCCCTACAAGATGTTTCGTTTGGTTATACCATAAAAAAATCTACCTGAAGTAACCGATATAGCGAAGTGATTTTACTTCACCATTAAGAATGATCTACACTAGTCCGACCAGTCCCCTCCGAATTTCTTTGATTCTTACTCAATTCCCTTACCTGTTGCATATTTTTGGTAGTATATTTTTTGAAATATATTGTAGCGAAAGCATTGATAGTGATATGTCTCATACAGATCTAGGATAATGAAAATCGTTATGTGATGTTGAACTGAGAGTGCTGATAATTTAGTGATCCTTATTTACATGATTGCCTTTGTAGTGATTTAAATACATGCAAAATCATAGAGTCATATTTTTTAAACATCAAACGATTGATTTACAGAATGACATACCATTTAAATTTAATTACAGTGCATCCCACAACTATATTCCTAAATTCGCCTCTTTGATATGACAATATTTTTATCCAGATCGCTTACTGAAACTCGATCAGTTCCACATCTTCTATCACCTTTTTTGAAGAAAATCATTTATATCAAAAACACCCTGTATATTCTAAATAAGTAAATACAGAATATAATGTTAAAATTTATTGCATTTTCCACAACTGCACAAATTTAAGTAGGTAGGTAATACCTATATACCATCACACACCCAACGATAATATTTTATACAAGAGAAAGAAGGAGACAAAATTAAAAATCACACTTTTCTTCACCCATCAGTGGAAACTTAAATCATCTGGTGTGGCCACTTTGAACTTGGGAACTTCGTGAACCATCATGATGTGTCTCTTGAGGTTATCTTTTCTGTGGGTTTTCAGTCCACAATGATGACACTGATGTTTCTTCTCGGAACCGCATTCTCCCCGATGTCTGTACAGACTCTCGGGATTTTTGTAACTTTTCCCACAGTGACAGAAGTAACGGATCCCTAGAACAGAGCTATGTCATTATTTTTGCATATAAAGTCGCAATTGACCTTAAGTTATTCTGGAGCTCATTTCAAGTACTAATTTCGTCCCATAAAAACTATTTTTTAAATTAGCGTCATGCATACACGGTACAGGTGTAATAATAACGGTAATTCTGGAGTAGAAATACAGGGTGTTATGAAAGTCCATCAGGAAACTCCGGGAGGTGACTCTTCGGATTAAAATAATAGCAGTATGTAATGAAAATTTGTTTCGAATTTTCAATTGTTTGCAAATTACAAGTTGTCAAAGTTATTTTTTTTCTTTTTAAATAACTTATTTAATTCAAGTTCGATTATTCTCACATTTGGCACACCCACTAAGTAGATCTATTAGACCAGTGAAAGAAAAGTTTTATTATGCGCCGCCAAAGGGCACTTTACCTAAAACTCAGAATTAGTTTCATTCATAATTTTTTTTCTTGCTAAGCTGAGCAAAGAAAGTATTTTATTGGGACTTTTACAGATAAATTATTGAAAGCGCTGGTTTGACAAACCTTTTTATTTACATTAAAAATAACAAAAACATAAGATAAAATTAGAAACTAAAGATAAATCAAGATCTAGCCTAAGATAATGAGCTAGTGTGAAAATTAAGAATAGAAACACATCTCTTGTTATATGCGTAAACTCAGAATTAAGAAATTCTATATTTTATTTAAAACAAATACAGCATCAGTAATTCATTGCTGTTAAAATCAACATTTCTATTATATGACAAGCTTTTAAATATTCATAATAAGCAGTAAATAAATAAAAAAAACTGATAAAGAAATTGAAATTAGTCGTGCTTTTTTTATAAAAGATAGTTCGTTTTCTACAGACTATTTTTTTCTTCCTTTTTCATTAAATTTGTCAACAACATTATTGTAGCTTAAACAGTACAGTGTTTGAATTTTCGAGAATTGTCTATAGGATTATTTCTCTCTTTCATTATTTTCGACTTTCCCAATACTTATTTTTTGTGCAGGTCTTTCAGATCAAAAATATCGTCTTGCAAAATTTCTGTAACTTTAGAGTGGTTTGTTTCTTTTTCATCGTTCTCACAACGGGCTGTTCTATCTATGACACCAAATAATTGTGGAGGATGCATAGTAATTTTATACTTTTGAATTGTCATATTTGTTACATACATCACATAAATCATTTTTGGGTTGGAAGAAAGGTAAGTTAAATTCGTTAATTCGAAAATTATTCTATAGAGAGTACATTTTGGCCACGTTGAGAGCTGGTGGTAAATATTTTCTTGTACTGTTCCAGTGTCGAAGCGCATGAGTAGACAAGGTAGATATTATCTAATTGTATTAGCAGCTAAGAAAAAAAAACAACATTGAGTAAATTAAATTATGTTTTATTTCTTGCAATGCTATTTTTGTGTTTTTCGTTTTATTTGATAAGTATATTCTAATCTTTGTATAATTTCTACTTTGTAGAGAGTGTACATATAATAAAATATTTTTATTATATACTACTTTTAATTAACATTTAGTTTTCAGTAATTTTATCAAATGAGTATGCTATAGATATTTTTACAAAAAATAATTGAATTTTTTGCTCAAAAAAAATCACGCTTTGCCACTGTACTGTTCCGTCTGCAGTAATGACTGTCTACGGCTTCAAAAGATCTCCTACAGTTTGTTTGACATGCACTATTTGCCAGCACTACCTCTTCTATCTAACGACGCCACACGTCTAATATTAGGTTTAAAAATTGCTTTTTTAATAATGTGAGAGCTAATAGATAGTGTGTTAAGGAAAATACTTTTACAGACTTTTTCTTTGGTTCCATTTCTTGGGAGGTAATAAATATACGTGAAATTTCGCCGTGAGTCTACATCTTTATAATTTTTTATGCGCCTCCTTGTCCGAGCTTTCTTCTGTACCACCACATATTCCGATATAAACTCTACTTTTATATCGGCATCTAAATTCCAGTATTCTTGAAATATACGCTTTCTATCTTCCTCCTTAAATTTCTCTCCACACTTCATTCTGCAGTTTCTGCATGCTTTCTTCAGTTTCTTTTCCGGTTGTAATTCACCTTTCGAGTTTACATATTCCTTGCCTTGATTTCTTGCTTTGCTATTTGCTATCCAATCTGTTCGTCTTCTTTTTTTTCTAGATTTTATTTCAGCACTATCTTTTTTGCAGTTATCTTCCTCAGAGCTGCTACTAATGGCACTTGGCGTTTTTCTCAAATGCAACATTCTTCTTTTCTTCTTCCTTTTGATTTTGTGTTCAGCAATGTAATCCGAATCATTACTGTCGTGATCGATACAAGGATCTTGATCCGGTACATACAAATGTTGACTAATTAGATCATCCTTTGTAATATAACTGCTTGTACTAGGTACATTCATCTGGGATTGCTCATCACAGATATAGTTAATCTGGCTATTATTGGGATTACAATAACTGATCAACCGGTCAGTATGAATAGCACAACTGTTGTTAATTGGGATATAATTTTGTTCCTTTTTAACATAAATATTTGCAAGCAAGTACTTAGATGGTTCAAGATTTGCTGAGTCCATAAAATAATCTGCAAACAAAATGATTACATATACCTAATGTAACGAAATAATAAGTATATGAAAAAGGTAAAGTATAACAATTCAACATTTATAATTTATTTTAAAGGTTGGATAGGTTCGTAGATATAAATGTATATTTTTTAAGTTTAGGATGTTTGGATGTTCACCAGTCGGTGCCATGAAAACATTGTTGATTACAAGACAATTTTATTACAAAATATCACAAATTCTGTTAATCTAACACACAACACAAAGTCTACTCTACTACTCTTTTAGTATACAAAAATGGATTTATTAGTTCTTACAATTAACATTAAAAAAAATATTTTCGGAAATAAAAAATTATTACCTTAAAATGTGTTCACATTCTTCGTTAATTGTTTTATTCTGCATTATTCGGAAAGCAAGTTAAAATATGTGTGTATGACGTTTGGTATTAAAACAAAGAATAAGGTCTATCCCATTTTGAAAGTTTAATTTAACAGTTTTGTAAAATACCTATAGAGGCCAAGACTTTCTGAGATGTATGTATTAATCTCAAGAAATTATTTTGTAGCCGAACAATATTTACTTTAATTAAACTAAATGGTATACTGTAACGAATAATCCTCTTAATTGACAATATACAGCTAAAACGTTATGACTAGAAGATTTCACTATAAAATATGGTACAAAATTTCATTTTAAAAAGCAATGTATCTCAAAAAAATAATATACAAGGTGTTTCTAAAATACATGATCATACTAAATAGAAAGTCATCCCAAACAAATCCAAAGCCCCGAATTCGCTTTGTCAAAGATTTTGTGTAGAATGAAACGCTCCTTCAAATACAATGGCAAAAAAATTATTTAAAAAAATGGATTTAACATTTATGAAAAGAAAGCTGCGTGGAATTACGCATAACTAGCGCTATCTATGGTACTTGACAAAGCTATACCAGACTTCCAAATGTGTAGACAATTTGTACATTCATTATTTTTAGAGTAGAAACAGTGATATGACAGTTTTTACCAATTTCGAGACATTAGATAACAAAAATAATAAGAATTATTTCAAAATTTAGTTTTTATCATGTATTATCAATTACCCAAGGTCGAAAATAATAGAGAGTGACTAATTCACAACACAGAGATGAGTACGGATGGTACGGGTGGTATGATTACCTAAGC
This sequence comes from Monochamus saltuarius, assembly GCA_025584915.1. Taxonomy (NCBI): domain Eukaryota; kingdom Metazoa; phylum Arthropoda; class Insecta; order Coleoptera; family Cerambycidae; genus Monochamus; species Monochamus saltuarius. Next base: position 118,634,150 of record CM046721.1, on the reverse strand, counting down.
GTGCCACTTGAGAAGAGTTAAAGCACACAAAATTATCAAAAATAAGTTGAACTCGGCTGAACCTAGCACGTTAACAATTTACTTTAAATGTGCCCCTATCCTTATGGACGGCGATAGCCCACTATCACCCACTTACACCTACCTGATGCGCACTCCGCAGATATCACACTTAAACCTTATCCTCATGGACGCGAAATTCACGGATTTTTGTACGAATTTTGCAACTTCTGTTTTAATTATTTATGGCGGGAAAATCTCAACTTTTGACAACTGCAATTTGAGAAACTGTCACACGTTACAAACATTATAACCCCTTTCATTATTATGTGGTGTTAATAAATTTGTTTTGAACTTCTGATAATCCACCATGGCAGTTTCATGATGAAAATGATAGAAAATGTTGTAAGCAGTTGATAAAATTTGTTTCAAATAGAGATTTGTTCACCGTTAAAGAAATCGCGCAAATATTTGCAAATTCCGCATTCAAAAGAAAACTCATTTTAAAAATACAATCTTCCTTCCGCGAGTTTCCATCACTTTACGTTTCCCAGTTGTACTTATTTACCACTTTTTTATTTGCACACATATGCTATTCACTTACAATTTTGTTAATCAAATATATATGTATATTTCAACATCATTTACACTCATATTTTGACCTCGCGCACTAAACTCTTCATACATGTCATTATCCGATATTCCTCATTTCGATCAAATCACTAATACAATTAATTACATTTATAATTAAATTAACGAAATATACCCGAAATATTGCCCGCCTGAACGATATACCCGCCCATGATAGCTCTGGAAATGAAACAGTTGGATCCGACAATTTGTCGCAGCCAATGAAATGCCAGCAGCGCATGCGTACTAACGTGTACAAACGCAGCGCATGCGTAGCAGAAGCTGTGTAATGTATGCTCTCACAGATATGTGGCACACGATTTTGTAGGAAATATATAAGAGCTGCATGTATATTTATCTGTGTTGACTGCTATAACTTGTAAGCACTCTCTACAGTTTTGGAAGTCTGGCATAGTCTTAATGATGTTCAAATAGACTATCTACAACTCCATATCAAATTCCATTAAATCGGGTTAGATGTTTTAAAAATATTTGTGAAAAACACAATTTTAGACCCAGTTTCAAGTGGTACCCCCTAAAATAAGATATGGATAAACAAAACAATGCAGGTCAAATAATTTATCACGTAGATTTTGCACTTAATTTTTTTCCTAATATTTTTTATTTGCCCTGTATGCAGCAATAAGTTTTAGATTTAGTACTATATTTTTAAAAACACCTTGGATGATTCAAAATATTAAGTACTACAAGGTAAGTAATTAAATTTAGCTTGGTACACTTATAGGACAGCTTATTTATTACAAAAATATATACATATATACGTATACATCAAAATGAAAATATACTCTTTCCAAATCCTCTTTCGTATTAGTTATTTCTCCTAAGACTTCCTCAATCCACTTACAATATTTTCTTCAAATTACCAAGTATTTATGAAGAAATTTCTATATATACACAAGCCTTAAAAGAACTTCTCAGTTTAATAATGCTGAAGCATCTTCATGTGGGTATTATAATTACTTCTTTGCTTGAATTTCTTGCCACAAACGCAAGTGAACTTGGGTTCTATTCCGCACTCAAAATTAAGGTGCCGGATCAGATGTGTCTTCTGTTTGTAAGACTTTCCACATTTGTGACAAGGATACCTTCCAGAACCGTCCATTTGATATTTGCTGAACCTTTTGTTTTCGGAGAACAACTTCCAAAATTCTAAAAAAGAATACAGTGAGTAGGTATGCAAATTAGTATTATTAGTACAAGTCTAACGATAAAGTGTTCAAACTACTTAAATATTCATTATTATTATATATACATATACATTTGATTTGACACGATATTGCAAATATTATTACTGTTCATCAATCTGGTTCCAAAAAGATTCACACTGAGCTCTAAATAAAAAACTCTTTCAATAGCAATTTTCACTATTCCGATATCCCAGATATACAGGGTGTTTCATAATATATGCGCAGGAAATTTATTTCAAAAAATTGACCATGTTTTTCAACATAAAAGTAGATTCTTCTCGAAAACGTTCAACTTTAGAGCTTATGACCAAGAGTACATTTTTTGTGTAGAAAACATTGGCGGTTCAAATGGGCGTCTCAAAACCGTACTTTTTCCAGTGGCGTAGAAGTTGGGGAGAAAAACACCCACTTCCCCTTCAATATCATCACCAATTATGACTTTGAAAAAAAAAATTCTCGCACAGAACATAGCTTATTATGAGTAGTAAATGCTTACAAAAGCTGTTTTCTGTACGATAAACGGTTCCGGAGATATTCCCAAAAAACGAATTTTTTTTTACAAATACCCTGTATCTCGAAAATTGTGCTTTTTAGAGGGTAAGTTAATACAAACTTTTTTTCAAATTTTTGGACGAGCTATCACATCCTGAAGTCCTGCGCATATATTATGAAACACCCTATATACCAAGAATTCTCAAAAACTAAGAGGTCTACAATTACAACAAAATTGGAACATCCTATACATTGGACTTATCTAATGCCGTAGATGTCTCACATATAGACAGCAAATTGTACCCTATAAAACCATCTACTTTCCACGTACTGACAAGGGATTCCACAAGGAACAACTTCAGGACCACTGTTGTTTATACGCCCAACTCTCCGTCAGGTATTACATCTTGCATGCAATATTATTTTTCTGGTGATACTCAAGTGCTGTTGTCGTTTCATTTCGATGTTAGCTGTATTAGCAGTTATTCATATCTTAAATACTTTTCCAAAATAAGTTCAGAGGTTTTCGTTACGAATTAAAAGAAGTAAATCTATGGTTACTGTTTTCGGCGGAATTAATTTTGTGCAACAGTTTGTCTATGGCACATTTCTAATTTTGCCTTTGTTTATTTTTCATAAAACAAACCTTGACTGAACTTTCTGTCGTAAAAGTTTTAATTAATTTTTAAAATAACATGTGATAATAGATACACAATAATTCATAAATAAATTTTATCCAATTGTGACAGATTATTGATATTTAACGTAATTTTAAACTTACGAATTAATTCAGAACAAATGAGCTACCTGAGAGATCTGTGAGATTGTATTAGGTGTTGCTTGGATACATTATTACAACTAATTGTTTATTAGTTCAATTCAGGTGTGATTCACGTCAACATTCAATATTTTTGTCTTTAGTTGCTTGAAAGTAGAAATGCCTGGAAATAATAGAACAAGATTCAATATTATCAGATTGTGAAGTTACTTTATGAGAAAGAGTACATTAAATTCTGCGAATGCCTCAACAAAGAGCAAGCAAGTGCTGTAAATGACAAAATTATCATGAGTTCTATACTTGAAAAATCAATAATTGTGATATCTTCATCATTATGGTCTTGTTGTCTGTTAAAGAAAATGTGAATATAAGCAGGTAGGTTACAATTTTATCTATATAAAAAAACAACAAATATATTTTCGTGGCTTCGGTAAAAGCTTTACTTTTTGTAGATTTCTCCAAGTGAAGGCCTTCTTAGAGCAAGCATAAATCAATGGGTTATAAGCCAAAATCACGTATGTTTACCACAGAAGACTTCGAAAAAATTCTTAGATACAGCCCATGACGTCAATTATTTATTGCTAAAGATATTCCTAATTATGAGAGCTTCTAGATGATGTAGAATTGGGCAACTTATAATAATCATCTATCGATGTTTATTGAAGACAGATGAAGTGTATTGATTGTTACAATTCTACATACTAAGACTTGTAATTAAAGAATATTCACTGTTTCCAATGGAAGTAATGATTATCCATGCAATGTATTTCGAAAATATATGGATCTGAAGCCAAGAAATGTACCACCGTGACGACTGTTTTTATTCTATAAAAATACACAATGCAGCCTGTAGGTTTGAATACATTATCTAAGATGCCACAAATCATAGAGATGGAATTGAGAAACTACAAGTGTACTGGGCACAGCTTCCGAAGATCTTCGTCGAATTTACTTGCTGACGCAGGTGCTCATTTGTCAATAAGAAGACATGGTGGATGGCGCTCTGATTCTGTTGCGGAAGGCTATATAGAGCAGTCAATTAAAATTCATACTTCAAAGAAACTATTATGCTAAAGGTCTGCATTTGATACATTTGGGGTAGTAATAGCTAACAGAATTAATCTAATATCAGAAGATAAGTTGCAAATTTCTTCTACTGAGAATAAAATCGTATCAGTCTCAACTTCACTGGTTTAAAGATTGCAATATCAATATTAATTATAAAGCTTAATGATGTAATTCTTGGTGTATTTTGATAATAAAAGTTTCCTAACCAAATTGAAGTGATGTAAAAATAGTAGAGTGATTTAAAACAAATTTATTCAAGTGAAAAAAATATTATTTGTTACAGTTGTTATGAATCTAATACAGTTGTTTGAATCTGTCACAATTGGATAAAACACATACACAAAACTATTCAAAAACTGTGCAAGAGATTGGAATATATGTAGGTATTTAAATACTGGGTTCATTTTTAAAAATATTTGTTATAAGTAATTAACACAAAAACACACACCTGTTCACTGTAAGTATTTTTTAATAGCTTCTAATAAGACAAAAGTTATAATAAATAAGTCTAGATTTAAGGACTATAATATTTACTCTATGTCTATGTCTACGTGTGATTATGTTCGCAGCATTCTATCTCTTATGGAGTAATCCAACTTATGGTAATACTTGTAGTGACTCTGTAAGTGATGTATCCTCTTTCCTGCGTAGTTGCAAAGGTTACAGCAAAATTGAGGCGCAATGCCACATTCAAATCGAGTGTGATGATGCAATGAAGCCTTATGCTTGTATTTCTTCTCACATCTGGGACAATTGAATCTTCTTAGAAGAGCTAAAATTGAAAAAATATGTTATTTCGAATCAAAACTAAATGTAAATTGAGAATAACATAACGTTTTCCATATCAAGCGGATTTTGGTACAAGAGCGCATTGAAATGGTCAAAAAATGCATTTTTCATCAAGTAACACTTTTAACATTTAATTAATAATATTAATAACTAAGAAAATTGTTTAATTAGTGTTGAATTTTGAATATAACGCAGTACCTACCTTCCACAGAATTATACAGGGCGTACACAAATACGTAAGTCAAATTTTACACGATGACAAAACCTTTCAAAATAAGAACAATTTTCTTATGTATCATCGTCCATCTCTGATATTTCTAACTATAGAAGTATCTCGATATAAAATCTTGTCCACATGGACACCAAATTGAAAGAAAAAATTTGGAGGAAATTGTTTATTTTAATATACTCAAAACACAACACTAAAAATAATCGGATTTATAAACGTATTTTGTTCTTAATTTGGAATAGATCATGTAATATTTGACTTGTGCAGTTGTAGACACTCTGTATAAATGATAAACACAGTGTCAAAAACAATATTTATATCAAGAAAAAATGCTTTATTATTTCACAATAATTTATATAATTCTTTGCTGAATTAGTATAACTAAAAACTTAAGGAAAATTATAAATATTAAAAATTGTATAACACAAAATGCTAGCTAAATAAGTCTGCCATCTAAGTGTCTAATTAAATGACAGGTAAGGCTCTCCTTTCTTTTGGCTCTGTACGGACAATGATCGCACTTATATTTAGGCTGTTTTCCACATTCTATCCTTTTATGGCGATTCAGGTGCTTCTTATGTTTATAAGCTCTCGGACAACTGTCACATTTGAATGCTAAAAGAAAATTGGAAATATTATTAGCTATTATGAGTATGTCATTTCATTTTATACGGCAAACACCAACGCGTTTCCTTACGATCGTGGAAAAAATATATTTGAAAAGAGATAAAGCATATTTGCAAAAGAGAAAAGTCAGGAAACAACTACTCTGTGGACTGATGCCCCGACCAGCATTGAATAGCAATAGGCGTATTTAGGAAACCGGAAATGATAGAAATTTGAATTTTCGTTTTAGGGGTTTCCAACACTGCTGAATTGAAGCAAATTATTTATAGTGACATGGCACTTTCTGTTATACTCGAGGTAGACGTCAACTCGCTCTTTTTAGATGAAGCTACTATATTTTTGAGTTTTTGGTTTTCTTCAAGTATTTTTTCATTTTTTTTGTGTCATCATGACTGAATTATTTAGTCTAACTCAGGTAATTGACGATTTCAAAAATAATAATCTTATTTTACGATCTTCTTTTCATACAGAACGAAAGGAAATAAATTATAGAGATGCTAAAATGAAACACAGGGTATTCCATTTTACGCACACTTTTCAGAGCCCTGTGTAGTTTAGAGCACCTGCATCTATTATGAACATTGTGTCCTATCTCAGTATTCCACAACATCATCATTATTTTTTAATCACTACAATTACCTCAGTTAAACTGAATAATTCGTAGGAATGATAAACTAGAAAAGAGGCAAACAAAATTGTAGAAAGCGAAATAACTCAAAATATGTTGGGTTTTGGAAATGTAATGTTACATTTAAAATAAGCGAGTTGACGTCTACTTCCGGTATAAGTGGAAGTGCCACGCCACTGTGCCTTTTCTTCAATTCCGCAGTGCGGAAAGCTCTAAAAACAAAAATTCAAATTTCTACCATTTCCGGTTTCCTACGTCTAATGCTCGATCGTTATCAGACATCCTGTACACTTTGGCTGTTCGCTATATAGTTTTTTCAGATGTAATTCAATGACGGTCAGGACATTAAAACGCAAAGTAGTTGTTTCCTGAAATGACCCTCTTACAAATACCGTAATCGCCAATGGCTACATCTCGCGTACACAGATAGCACATAGTTAGAATAATTTTCCAGTAATAACTCTTATCTGAATAAATAATACCTCCATTAAGTGCTTTAATATCATATTCGCCATTTATTTTGCATAGTCATCTATTTTTAGATGCACGTAACGAAATTTAGCGCCCCATGGCGCTAGAAATATTAGCATGGAAATAAATCAATTCAGCAACAGAAATTCAAATTTCAAACAAATGTGAAACCCGTTGAAACTCAAAAGGGGCAATTTTTAAAATAGTACGAGGTACTGTCGACTTGGTGGGGCATCGGTTGCTTTTACAGACTTAGGAGTGGCATACAGATTTGGAAAGTGAGGATCTTGATGGTGAATTGTATTTTCCTGCTTGCGTGTATTTGTGTCATGCTACACGCATACTTCGACCACAGCGTGTTTGCATCAAGCAGTGTTGCCAGGTGGTAAAAATTCAGTGCATGGGAATAATTTCAAAGAAGCATGAGGTTTGGAGAAAAAAGCATGAGATGGCTTAATTTATCAAAAAACACCTCTTGACACAGCTTAATTTTTAATTACTTTTGTAATGCCATTTTTATTTCATTAAACAGCATTATGTTTTGCTATTTTATCATAATATTATATTGTAAGTAGGTAGTTACAGGTACTTACTTAAAAGTTATTAACCACGTAACCTTTCTAATTTATTTTATTGTTAGGCCGGGCGAACGTTGAGGCGCAGTTGACGTGACGCAGGGTGACTCACTGGTCGTAAAATCTGTTGTTTCCAGAAAATGTAGGTACCCTTACGGAATAGAGTTAAGAATCACTGCAATACAGCGTGAATACAGCACACACACCGCATATCCGTAGACTGTCATACCTGTTTATGTATTCATTGCTAATTATTAAGAGAGCAGTCTCCAATAAAGGATATTTCAAGTACCCAAATATTGTAGATACCTACCTCTATCTATTCAATTTTGCCCTCGATTTTGCCTTTATTTCTCGTTAGGTCTTTGTTCTGGTAGATTTCAAAGAGTAATTTTAATAATTTTATTATTTCTTTTTGTGTCTATTAAAAAGCATGAGATTTTGTAATCAAAATATGAGAGCATGAGAGTTCCTCGGAATGCATGACACTGGCATCAGTTGACCGGACAGTTAGATTTGCAATGGCGAATTGGCGTTGGCGATACGGAACCGATTACCGTAGTAGTGGGGAATGCTAGACCAATGCACGTCGCCGCCCCTCTACCGTACCTTCCCTGGAATGAAGCGGAAATTTCCACTTTCTCTGTAAAGATCCGCAATTTCCGAATCTGTATGTAGGGTAGTATTTTATTTAAGTTTGGCTTAGTTGCCACCTTTTTTTTGGTTGTTTGTGAAACTGAAGATGGGGTGGTACTTGCACCCCCTGCCCACCCCAAGAAGACATTGTAAATAGGCTCCTAAGCCTTTAACATTTTTTCAAACAGTATTCATCTTCTTCTATCATATCCAGCATAATCTAACACAAAACAAGGGAATGGTGAATAATAACAACAAACATTTTACTTTTTTATACTTTAAACCAAATAGATCTCAACATAACAGACATATGTGTAAACGCTGATGGCACCAATGATGTTATATCATAATAACGTCCTTGATCGATGTACATTTTCTCGAGTAAAATACCCTGAGAAGTACATTGTCGATCATAGGGCGTTATCTATTATTCTCGTGACATCCCTGGTACCTTAATTATTGTTAGAACACATCAAAACGCACTTGTGACAAACTTAAAACAAACTCGTTTCTTTTTCCACGATCTTATCAGACGAGTGTCTTCTTTTAATGTGTCGTAGTAAATTGTCGTTTCGCTTGGAGACATAATCGCAATGAGGGCATGGAAAATTGGCAGTGTTAAAACATTCGAAAGTTGTGTGCCGCCATAAATTCCTTTTGATTCTGTATCTCTTGCCACAAAGCTCGCATTCGAACTGCCCTTCTCCTAAAAAATATATAAATGAATTTCTTACAATTTATTCTTAATGATAGAATGTACGACATCTTACCGGCAAAGCAGATATGGCAGAATAAATTTTACAACAGGATAAATCTACATATTATGAGATCGTATTTTTAACCGTATCTGTACCTGTATTTACTTAGAAGTTACAACTTGTTGAAAAGCTTCTATTAATCGCAGAAATGATACGCACGGGGCAGCGTGTATCAGTCTTTGCTATTGCAATATCGGTCAGTGGTCGCGCGGTTTAAGGCGTCAGTACTTGAATCGAGGTGACTAGATCACTGTGGGTTAGGCCCCCGCAGCCGGTAGATATATATTAGCTATATTCGTGGAGAGGATTGGAACCTTCTCCGCGGGTATGGTAGGGTGGAATAATGTTGGCTTGGGTCAATGTGAGAGATTGATACCGGTTGACGTTTGACTACCCCCCTAATTAATGAGGTTTTCCAGGTTTCCCCCATTCTTGCACTGAATGGTGGTTAGGGTCTACCAACGTAGGTCGTTCCTGGGCGCCTGCTTAATAATAATATGCCGCTCCCTCTCCGGCACAAGTCTTCGACTTCTGAGCTAATCCTCGTGATTAGAATGAGGGGTAGAGATATTATTATTATTAGACAGTAAAAACTACAACTTTGAGAGTGTCTCTCCGTTGAAGATATGTCAAATATTGTTTTAATAATTTAATATTTATTTTCGAGTTTTAGTTAGTACTTAACAATGTCTAAGAATATACGTTACAGTAAATAAAGCGTAAACATTTTAGAAATAATAATAATAATAATAATAATAATAATAATAATAATAATAATAATAATAATAATAATAATAATAATAATAATAATAATAATAACAACTTTATTTGTCCAACAGTCACAAACCAATTACAGGACAAAGTTTAATTAATATTACTTATTATATAGCAGCAATTACTGCTATAATATCTATTATGCTCAAATAATATTGCTAACTAATACCTATTTAATTTAATATTTAGTTATTATAACGTAAAATTTGTTTATGACTGTAGAAGACCTGTAGGAAGAAAATTTGGGTATATATAACTTCTCGGACTTTGTTACTTTATTTATGACAATCTAATGGATTAAAAACCGGTTTTGTACTTCCTAAAAATGTATTTATACAGAGTGTTTCACTGAGAAACGTACATATCCTATTTTGATTCTGATTTCGAGTTTTCAAAAAAATTCATAATGATTTTTATTCTTGTTATTATTATTATTATTTTTCAAGTTTGTCAATGGTAATAACTGACCTTCTTGGAAGGCCAAGACCAAGTATAAGAATACAGGGTGTTTTTAAATGAAGTAGCAACCATGAGACCACAAATTCCTTAGATGAAAATAAATCGATTTAGTCTAACTTACCTATATCCCAAGTCGTATAATAAAAAAAATACAGGGTGTCAAAGTTATTAAATTCTCGATATTTGTAGATAACTTCTTAAAACATACAAATAATTACGTAAAATTTGTAAATCAGGGGTTTTTGCGGGCGAAATATTCAAATTTGTTTCTAATTTTGACGTGACTAGTAGACGGCGCCACTTGTGGCACACCATGTTTCTTTTAAATGGCAGAAACTTTTTGCTGATTAGTGTATCCATCTGACTATTGAAACAATCGCGTCTTCTCCCTTTTATATCTGAAAAGTTGTGTAAGAAAATCGATTATTTCAATATTCAGATGGATATACTTAGCTGCAAAAAAGTTCTGCCATTTAAAAGAAACATGGTGTGCCACAAGTGGCGCTCTCTACTAGTGACGACAAAATTAGAAACAAATTTGAATTTCTCACCCGCAAAAACCCCCGATTCATAAATTTTATGTAAATATTTGAATTCCTTAAGAAGTTATTTACAAATAATATCGAAAATAAAATTTTAAATTTGACACCCTGTATCTTGTTTATTTTGCGACTTGGGATACTAGGTTTAATCGATTTATTTTCACCTAAGGAATCTGTGGTCTCATTTTTGCTACTTAATTTAAAAAGACCCTGTATATCGGTCAGTGGTCGCGCGGTTAGGCGTTAGGCGTTAGTACTTGAATCGAGGTGACTAGACGGAGTTGGTTCGAGCCCAGCTGCCGGTAGACCGTATATAAGCTATATTCGTGGAGAGGATTTGCACCCTCTCTGTGGGTATGGTAGGGTGGAATAATGTTAGCTTGGGTCAATGTGAGAGATTGATGCCAGTTGATATTTGACCACCCCCCTAATTAATGAGGTTTTCCAGGTTTCCCTCATTCCTGCACTGAATAGTGGTGCCTACCAACGTAAGTCGTTCCTGGGCGCAAATGCGGCCTGCTTAATAATATGCCGCCCCCTCTCCCGCACAAGTCTCCGACTTCTGGGCTAATCCCTGTGATTAGAATGAGGGGTAGAGATATTATTATTATTATTATATGCCTAATGTTATGGCAAAAATGTATTCATAAAATTCCATTTTTGTTTGAAGTCGTATCTCAGAGCTACTCTAGACAATCCCTTTATGCAGCGTTGCCATATATTTTCAAAAATTCTTTGACATTGTGGAATATCGAAATTTGTAAACGACATCGTAAAAATTGTTCACTGCACCCACATCCCGATTAAAGTTTCAATTGGTCTTTTTTAAACTTTATTACAAAGAATACAGTGCTCGACCTGAGCTAAACTTATTGCAAATAAAATTGTAGATACAACAACAAAGCAGTGAATTTAATTATTAGTGATTAAGAGCTAACAGTGTGTTTCTTGGACTTGCAATGCCTAACTAGCATGTCGCTCCTCTTGCATGTATAACTGCATACAGGACAAGAGAAATTTCCTGGAGTCATACACTCGTAAACCAGATGCCTTTTGAAGTCCCGTTTATTCTTGTATTCGCGCTTGTTGCACTTGAGACACCTGAATCTATCGTTCACGAGAAGCATGAAGTGCTCTACAAAATAAAAATTAAAAAAATGAGAATCTAACGTTGCAAAAACAAAACTCTCCTTTAATGTACAAAGAAAACCAAACAATATTTAAAGTTTGAAACCTTTTATTGCACAAATACTCAGTATTTAGATATTTATTCTTTAAATAGTTCATATATATTATACAAATAAGAGTTCTAGTCGATAAACTGGAATGAATTATGAATTTTAAGGACTTCGTTTTTTTTGTTTTTGGTTTTCATGTTGTAATCTTAATTGTTACGTTTGCGGCTACACACAAATCTGCTGAACACAGCTTCTTATCTGCAAATACATTTCAGATATCTTAGGCTAGGTACACATATTATGTGCATACGAATCACTTCTAACACATTCTAAAACAATGCCCCAATTAATACATATTTAATACAGGTTATTAATTTATTTGTTGGAATGTTATTTTAATGAAAAAATATATGTGATATAAACAAGTTTAAAAAAATACACAGTATTAGAGTTTTGATTGCCATAACTTCAGTATAAGATAGATAAAGTATAAACGAACAAATAATGAATCAAGTTACCATATCAAGGGATTTTACACAACGTGGCAACAGTGCGAACACACGAACTAGATTGTTGCGCCAGATGAGTGCGTTTGTAGGTTGCTTACCACGCGCCAACTTGTTTTTTAGTGATGAAAACTCTCCAAAGATAAACAACTATTATCAAAATCCTTGTATTTAGATAACTGATTTTCAATTTTATTTTTGAACGCATAACGGTAGAATTGACGAATGTTTTAATATTAAGACTGTTTTAAGTGCTTAAATTTTTGTGATTTTCAAATGTTTGAAACAGTAACGTAATTTAAACCAAATTTGAAAGGAAATAAAAAATAAGAAATACAAACTTCTTAGGAGACTCACGTCGCCGAAATAATAACTTATGAACGAAAACAATAATAATTTAAATACGTACCGAAAATCAAAATACAGTCTCATTTTTAACACTTCGCAGCTCAGATATTAACTGACCTTTTCGCCCGCTCAGTTTTCGTGTACATTCTTGCGCTATTGCCACATTCTACGATATCAAATTTTAATAATTACAGAAAAAAATGTTTTATTACAAGTGAACAATCATAAATAAACTGAAGGAAGAAATAAACCTTGCATTTTATGGTCATGTATTGCATAAAATTATAGTGAGATTCATTAACAAACATAAACTGAATATTTACACATAATATTGAAGATTTATTTAATTTAAGACTCATTTTTTTCTCGAAAATGTTGGATTTGATATAGCCTATTACCACAGACTAAACCAGACCCGACAGTAAGACGAAGAACGCTGATTTAGAGAGAGATCAATATAACATCCAATTTAAAGGGACTGTGACGTCACCGTAAGAGCACTGAAATATACTACCTGCTCGGTAATCTCCGGGAGTTAAAGCCGATAGGCTCTCGCGTTTAATCGGTGTTTGCAAACGTGTCATTTTAATTAACCTCATCTTGTGTTAGTTGCACAGGTCAGTTGTGTCTTGTGTGTCCCATGTTTTAATTTTGTGCTGTTATATTTGAATTAAACTAAAATCGTACCTAATTTTATGGTTCTCTTAATATTTTTGTTCTTTAAATACAAGGGGGGCGTCAATGCGGATATTATAGAAGAAGGAAAAGGGATTCAACATTTCCTTAACTGTTGTAGATGATGATGTTTTTTCAGCTTTTCTATAATACCCATATAACTTACTGTGATTTAAAAACATGTATTATATATTATATAATAAATGGACTCTATAAATTACTTTCGATAAATAAAAAAAGATTATAGGTACAAAACATTTAATAATATTGTAATTTAAAAATAATGTAATTTAAATAAAGTAATTTTTGAGATTTTTAAAATTGTATTTTAAAATACTTTATTACTTTATATTTTTTGTATTTTTTTTTAAATAAACGACTAATAATAGATAGGTCATACAAAACCCGTAGACATATAATATAACAAGAGCAGCAAAAGTGATTGAATTTTTACCATTCCTTTTTAACCAAATTTATATGTTGATAATTTATTTTCAAGTTGACTGTCCTATGTTTGTTTAGATACTATACAGTATGCGCCAAAAGTATGGAATAAATTCAATAAAAACGAAACAATTATTTTTTGGGAAAAATCCTCGAACAGGTCGATTTTTAATTTAAAAAATACATATTTTAGCGTAAAATGCGATTTTCAAATGTCATATGTTTTCGAGTAATGACGTCATCGATTTTTTTTAAAAATAGCAACACCATATTTTTTTTCCTTGATTCTGAAAGATCGTTTAATTCTCTATCAGACAGTACTAAAATGTTGCCCTCTTACATAGGAAAGTTTTCGAGTAAATGACGATTGAATGTTAGAAAACGTAAATTTTATCCATAAAAAAGTAACAATTCTGAGGTATGTAACATAAAATACAAATTATTAAATTTTATACTTACATTAAATGTTCGAATTGCCATCCACCAACTTCTTGACAATGCGCAAGTCTGTGAAGAAATTCTTCTTGCACATTATGAATGATTTCTGGGGTAACTCTGCGTATTTCGTCCCGAATGCGATTTTGAAGTTCTTCTAAATTACGTGGTTTATTAATGTACAACATTTAATTTAAGTATAAAATTTAATCAATTGTATTTTATTTTACATACCTCAGAATTGTTACTTTTTTATGGATAAAATTTACGTTTTCTAACATTCAATCGTCATTTACCAGAAAAGTTTCCTATGTAAGAGGGCAACATTTTAGTACTGTCTGATAGAGAATTAAACGATCTTTCAGAGTCAAGGAAAAAAATATGGTGTTGCCATTTAAAAAAAATCGATGACGTCATTACTTGAAAACAAATGACATTTGAAAATCGCATTTTACGCTAAAATATGTATTTTTTAAATTAAAAATCGAGCTGTTCGAGGATTTTTCCCAAAAAATAATTGTTTCGTTTTTATTGAATTTATTCCATACTTTTGGCGCATACTGTATATATTGTGCAGTGCTCTCTGTCCATCATTGCAATATGAAACTTAATAGGTAATCTTAATATAAATAACAAAATATAAAGAATTTTTTATATTCCTTTATCAATTTGTAACACAACACTTATATTTTGCATTCCTTGTTTGGCTTTAAATTCAACGAAAGCAATTATTTATTTTTGTAAAATATTTTTTTAATAATTTTTTCTATTATTTTCAAGTCTCATAGTTCGGTTTAATCGCTTTCTATAAAATAGCATTATTTCTATTGTTTATAAGTGTTTATACACGTTCTAGTTACACATACGTACTGAAACCATACTGAAACATGAAGACGTGTTTTTACACAATGCACCATGTTTTGATAAAAGGCAACTATGCTTTCAGCAAAGATAGGTAAATCTGGTAAAGCCGGCAACGCTGCTTACATCCGATTTAAAGGGACGAGGTCACCGAGTCCCGGCGGCGAATATCAAAGGATTTTGCCCAAGTGTCGTATCTGTATTTTATTAATCTGTGCTATTACGTTTATGACAGTCAAACCTCTAACACCCTGTATATTTCAGTTTATTTTCTGAACTTCCAAATATATTCACGAAACGAACTAGTAAAACACCCTAATGCCACTTATTAAAAATTATTCTTTAAAATGAACAATTGAAAATGAACAAATTATAGGTATAGGCATACAATAGTTCAAGACATTTTTTTTTTTTTTTCATTACAATAGTGGTATCGGTAAGGACCCTCTAAATTATCAGTACAACTATAATTTACCTAAAAAATGTTAACACAATCCTCCACGTCCTGTGTGTTTTCGTAGATGATAAATTATATAATCATGTCTTTTACATTTATAACCACATATATGACACGAAAACGAAGCTTTCCTTTTGCATTCATATCTAAGGTGTCTCTTTACAGTAGATTTAAATTTGTACTTCTTCTGACACTGCAGACATCTAAAAAAACCATCTTCTTCTACAAAATCTAAAAAATATAATTCAGGGATCGTCAGTAAATTCAGCAAGATCCCACTCAAAAAAACTGTATAGAAAACAAAAAGAGCAATGTTTAAATAATTTATTCGTTTAAATATTCTCATTACAATATGCTGATTGTATCAGACATTTTTATAGTGACATAGATATTCCATACATATATTTCACGATATAATAAAAGTGCAATAGAATACGTATAGTTTGCATTTCTTCACAAATATTAAAAAACAGGTACAAAGCATACAAAATTTCAAGATCTAGAACTATTTATATCTGGGAAAATAATAATTTATAGTTCTGGACGAATACTGAAAACTTTACTTATACAGGGTGGTTATTTTTATGACGCCCAGTACAGAAATCTCGGAGACGGTAATAGATACAGGGTGGCTAAAAATAGGAAAAAAATTGCGCTATTTTTATTTTAAGATTTCCTGAAAATAAATATCAAATATTTTGTGTAGTTCTTGCAAATATCGACAGAAAACTGAAAAATTGCATTTTGTATTTGTTCTTTTATTTTTCAAGTAAATGTTATGAAACTTAGTGCATTTCAAACTTAGTAAAATCACCATCTCATTCATAAACTTATTCTACTTATTTACTCAAATTTTTATAAATTGTCGTATATTACATTTGTTATAGCCATATTTCCAGTTAGCATAAGTAAATTAACCTGACTTAAAAAAAATTAATTATTAGTAATATTCCCAGTGAAGTAAAATAATTAGGTATTTCAATTAAAAAATTAGGTATTAATTTTTGGTAGAAAAAAAAAGTGCAAATATACGTATTATATGTGGTTGAATTCGCTTTTTTCGTTTTGTGTTGCGCAGGTCTCTGCAGCCTGAAATAGATACGCGAGCTGTCCGTTGCCGAAGTGATAGTGTTGGTCTACCTATTCTGTGATATACAAACGTACCAAATCTAAAAACATTTACTTTAATAATAAAAAAGGGAACGCATTTTTTCAGTCGATATTTCAGAAATTATACATTATATTTTTCTTCAGAAAATTGAAAGGCATAAAAATATGCAACTTTTTCGTATTTTTAGCCACTTTGTGTAATGCTACACATCTGAGGATTGAATACCCTAAGTAATTAAACTGTCAAAATGTCTTAATCTATATGAGAGATAATTTTCCATTTAAGAAAAATAATAAAAGTTACATACCCTTCATTATCAGCAGCCATAATTTTTCATCATAAGGTACAACAAACAAAATTTAATGGCATGTTCGTCAGGTACAAAATACTTAATTCCTAGAAGAATATCGAACTGTTAACACATCTGTTATGCATTGTACTATTTGAATTTAAATTTCTGTTAACAGCGCCATCTGGTGGTACAAAGTACTGAATTCTTAGAAGAATATCAAACTGTTAACACATCTGTTATGTACTGCAACAATTGAATTTAAATTTGTGTTAACAAAGCCATCTAGTGTCATATTGTGATGTGATCCTAAACAACAATAACTCTAGTGCGCAGTTGATATTGAGAAATGTATTATTGTCGGACATGTTCAATACTTAAATCAATAAAAATCGTTAAAGGTAATTAAAGTGTCGTAAATTCTAAATAAAATAGAAGAGGAAATAGTAAAACCCACTAAGAAGTCCAATAGACAGCATCCGATTTCTTAAACGCTGTTCTGACCATTTTCTCGGATACGTCCAAAGTGCTAAGGAAAAACTTCTTGCAAACTTTGTAAATCTGACCGTTATGAATAAGCGTGTACGACATAGACAGCCTTCGTCTGGATGGAGCTACTTTGCTTATTTTAGATTGAGATCTCTTTATTCTTGATACCAGATAATCTCTTTGTTTCTTTATATCTTTCAATCCCCAGAATGCGTTACAAAGCAGGTTCCTGACATGACTGTCTATCTTCTGGGAACACCTGAAGTAGCAGGAAGAGCAAGGTGGCTGCGGCCTTTTTTCCTTTATTAAATCTCCACGCATGAAAATGTAAGTCATTTCTGTTTCCGGTTTAGACTTCACTGCTTCTCCTGCAATTATACAAACAATAAACCAAACAATATGGATAATTGTAGCAGAATTGATATGAGTAAACTAGTTTTTTGGTTTATGATCAGTGGCGGGTCAAACTTTTTAAACTAGTGAGGCAAGCAGCAGGCTGATGGGGCTGTTCCAGATACGAACTAAAATATTAACATTTTTTGGAAACTTTTTTTTTTAATCATTATTAAAAAAATCAGAAAATACAAATACAAGAGTATTTAAAAATGCTCTACTTTGTTAGATCAAATACTCATTTAAATAAGAATTTTTTAACTATTTGACGATTTTCCCGCAAATTATCTAATTTTTTATTTCTATAATTCTAATAATTATCCGTTGTAATATTTTATTCAGTTATACTTATCAATGTTAATTTGCAGTTTGAAAAAAATACAATGAGTAATTTTATTACGGAATATTAATAAATATCGCGATAACATTTAAGATAATAAGATTAAAAGATAAATAAGTCAAACTAAATACAACATCAATAGAAATAATATATATAAACAAAACAAAATAAAAACATGAAAATTTCATGAAAAGTATGAAAACAGAAACAAACAGATCAAAATAAAATAAAATAAAATAAAAAATAGCATCTAAAAAATATAATATAAAACAATAAATATATGCTTGTAAAGAATTATAACATTAATAAAGATTAACATGTGTAACAAATAAAAGTTATTTAAAATAATTCTTTACATCATCTAAATTATATGAAATAATGTCAAGACCCATAATGCTATTGCAGTTGTACATCATTTGATATAAAGAAGTTTTAAGTAATAAATTTGTAGGGGCAAAGGGTAAATAGAGTAAGGGATTATGTCTAGCATTCCGTTCCGGAAATTTTGTATAATAATTCATTTAGTAATAGATTCACAATTAATATTGAAATTAATTATTTTTTTTTAATTAAAAAAGTACTATGTATTGGTCGTCGTCGGGCAAGACTTTGCAGTTTAAAACAGTCATAAAATAAAGTCTTGAGAGGTACCTCGAGCAGGATAAACTCCAGCAAAAAGCTGGCAGAATTAAAAAACCTTCGCTGAACTCGTTCTAAAATTGAGACATGTTTAACATAGATGGAGTTCCAATTACCCGAACCATATTCAAGTTTTGATCGTACAAAGGTTGTATACAGTAACTTGAGTGTAAATAAATTCTAGAGTTTCGCAAGACGAAACCCAAACTCATAAGCATTGGCTACTGAGACATTGATATGCTGCGTGAAACTCAGTTGGCAATCAAAAAGTATGTTTAAGTCTTTGATATAATCATGTCTATTGTCATGTATAATATAATAAAAAATATATAGGAGATTTTTTCCGATGAAAGGACATAATGTTGCATTTGTTAATATTTAGTGGCCACCTATTTTCAATGCACTAGTCTTTAAGAGAAACAAGATTTCTTTGAAGCTTCTCACAACCCAAAGAATAATTAATGCGACAAAATATTTTAACATCATCAGCATACACAAGACACTGTACATTTAGATCTTCAACTGTCATTACTAAAAATCACAAAAAATAGAAGACCGAGTATGGATCCTTGAGAAACATCCGAAGACTGAAGAAAGGTGAGATTAAGTCTGTCAAACACCTTGGAAATAATCTGTGTGTATCACACACCAGATCTTAGGATAAGATTAAATAAAACTACCAACAGAAATTATTTGAAATTGGAATGTCCGAAAAAAACTCGCTTATTCATTGAATAATTAATTATATCGTTAGTATTTCCTCGGTGATACTTGAGGCTCTGGACATTGATTGTTTACAAATAGTGCTGCCGTTAATGATGTTGTTGGTGTAATGTGTTTACATTAATTTATAATTTATAAATACATAGGAATTGCATAGCCCATAATCTAATGTTACTGCATGTAATAAATTGATTGGATGATTAAAGTAAGCAGTTGGTAATTCTTATTTGTTACTTACTACTTTTAAACTAAAATTTTACTGAGGCATTGCCTCAGTTGCCCCATCTTACTGACCGCCACTGTTTATGATCCTCATTTAATGTATTTAAAAAATATGCAGATATCATCTATGCGATAAACTTTGTACCTTACCTTCCTTGTCTTGTGAAAATTCTTCATTGGATGTTTGCAAATCATCTTCGTCTTCATCTTCTAGAACTTCCATTTTAACAAACATATCTGTTTCAGTTTCATTTTTGTAGGATTTTTCAGAACCTTGAAAATTAAACAATGCATAAAGACAAATAACATTTTACAGTTTCAAGCAGTGCTAAGGGATATGTGACATTTGCTAATACAATAATTATTTCCTAGCAACAGCTTTCAGAGTGGTAACAAGTAAAGAAAAATATTTAACATCAGTTTCATATGTGAATATTTTAGGAGGACATTTTTAAAATATCATGTCACCTTCCAGAAAAAAATATGGATAACAACAGTGACCTCGAGAAGACTACTAAAATTATTTTCCACTCTCAAATTTTACCGCTAGATGACGAACTTTTCTGCATAAAGTCAGTAGTGACGACATGTTATGTTGGACGTTTGTGGACTTTCCTATTGACAATTTAAAATTCGTTAATTTGGCATTTTGCTCTATTTCTTAAAGTAAAGGGGGACTGTAGAATCGTATTACAGAAAAAGTTGGAAAACTCCCCACTTCGTTAACCTATTTTAGAAAACTTGGTATTGTTTTAAAGCTGTTTGGCAGCTAAATTATTACTTTACACTTAAGTTTTTGTTTAAGCTTAAATCACCAGATGGCGCATGTTGGTATCTTTAAAAGTTAAAAAATATTTACGCTAATAACTAAGTTTGGAAAATGACAAGATGCTTCCGGTTTGTGCCATTGTTTAAACAATTTTACGAATAATAAGAGTAAGATATAGTATTTCATTTAACTTTTCATAGAAAATTGAGCAAACTTCTAAATACATCAAATAGCGCCATCTACCCTTTCTGTTAATAAATAGAGCAAAATGTCAGATAAACAATGTTGGAGAGTCCAAATAGTTGAAGTTGAAAACTAGCCATCTAGCGGTAAATCGTGAAAGTGACAATAATAAAAATAATATATTTACTGTTCATGTTCAATATTTACAAAATTCTACACAAAAGTAATACATAAGAAAAAGTTGAATTAACTCTCATACATGTTTTATTTAGGGATTAGTTTGTGAAAAGTATTTATGTGCATATAACTTCACTCCTTTAAAAGTCAAATGTTTTCTCGACGATAAGTGTGTCTCCAAAGCATATTTCCTTTTGAATGACATGTTGCAGATTTCACAGATGAACTTCTTTCTCATAATCAACCCCACATTCAAATTTCCTATGATTGCATAAGGACGATTTATGGGCATATGACTTTCCACATACGCCGCAAGTGAATCGATTTGCTACAAAAAAGATTCGCGTGTAATAGTGAATACAAATTTAGAGTGTCTGGGCGATTTTATAGATACATACAAATATAAAAAAAAGTTCCAAATGCAAATTTCAACTATTAAAAAATAACCGCTAAAAAGTATTTTTGCTTTAAATTTCTTGGAATTGTTTGGGATTTGACAGTTTTATAGAATACATATTATACAGTGTGGATCATTTTGGTGATGCATGTATTGGTGTCTTGGAAACTGTAAGAGATAAGAAAATGGTTAAATTGGGAAAGTTTCAGATAGTTTTGTTGCTAATTTAATGGTGCTTGCAGATCAGTCCTAGCCCTTTAGATTTTTGAGTAATTTAAAAAAAAATAAATGTTGCGTTTTCCAAAATCGAATGTAACTTTTTTATTCAGAGGAAGAACACTGTTTCACATTGAAATTCCTGAGAAGTGGATAGAAAGAGGTGGTCCGATAGCCTGGCCAGCGCGATCACCGGATTTAAATCCGCTAGATCATTATCTCTGGGGTCATATGAGTAATCTGGTTTATGCAGCTGAGGTGGATACTCGTGAAGAATTACTTCAAAGAATTATTTTAGCTGGCAATCAAATAAAAGAGAATAATTTTCAAATTCTCCGTGCCTCGCAGAATATTCTACGCCGGGCTAAATATTGTATTGAACAGAATGGAAACTTATTTGAGCATTTGCTCAACTAACAAACAAATTTCCTATTTCCCATAAAAAAAATGTCCTGTAAAAATTTCTTATTTATTATTCGTTGTGTATTCCAATTCTTATTTTTATTTTATGATGAGATCAATGTTTCTTTAAATAGATTTTGCTCGAAAACGGCATCCTGTCGAGATCGAACAAGAGTACCTTTTTTGTGTAGAAAACTATGAAATTTTATAATTTGATCTCAACAAGAGAAAATACTCAAAAATAAAAAAGTGGGGCAATATTTACCTTGGACCCCCTCAGCATGTGACGCCTCTGAGCAAATATTTTAAGTTGTAAGAACAGAAAATCTTGTAGCATGCAAAATGTATGCTACCAACTAAATTTCGTGATTTTATTTTGAATATAAAGATATTCTGGAAAAACCATCTTCAAGATTTCCCTTTTGGACGGTTCTAGCCCCCTTTATCAAGCATTTTTTGGGTCATGTTTATAGGAACTTTTTGACTTGTTTTCACATGTATAATATATAGCAGAAATATTGCGGGCTAATTTCGGGACATCCTGTGTATATCAGTGTGAAAGTAACACATAAGAAACATATTAATAAATTTTCATGCATTATTTATTTAGGGATAATTTATGAAAAATATTTATACACATTATCATATGAACGTATCATGCTTCACTGCTTCCAAAACCAAAAAATGTTTTTTTGAGAACAAGTGTGTTTCCAAACCATTTTTTCTCGTGAACGACATTTTGCAGACTTCACAGGAGAACTTTCTATTATCATAATCAACACCACATTCAAATTTCCTATGGTTGCATAAAGACGATTTGTGGGCATATGATTTTCCACATGTAGGGCAAGCGAATCGTTTTGCTATAAAAAAAATTACCTATAATAGTGAACACAAATTTATATATGTTGTCCGAAAACTCTGTTACCATACCTGGTGGGGCGATTTTAGACATGAAAAAAATTCTATTAACATAAAGTTTTAAAATATCACTATAATTCAATTCAAATAAAATTACGAAGCAAAATATTAAATAGTGTTGCTAGGTAACACACATTACGATATCTGATATTGTAATGTTCCATTTCCCAGCCTGCTGTTACAGTATCGCCCATTAGTTACGCAACAATTTGACTTTACTTTTAGATAAATTGCATGCATCATGAGATTTAGACGCGTTTTTCTCAGAAACTATTGCTTCTGGATCTTGGATCGGTCAGTGGTCGCGCGGTTTAAGGCGCCAGTACTTGAATCGAGGTGACTGGATCGCTGTGGGTTCGACCCCCGCAGCCGGTAGACCGTATATAAGCTATATTTGTGGAGAGATTGGCACCCTCTCTGCGGGTATGGTAGGGTGGAAGAATGGGTCAATGTGAGAGATTGATACCGGTTGACATTTGACTACCCCCCTAATTAATGAGGTTTTCCAGGTTTTCCTCATTCCTGCACTGAATGGTGGTTAGGGCCTACCAATGTAAGTCGTTCCTGGGCGCAAGTGCCGCACAAGTCTTCGACTTCTGGGCTAATCCTCATGATTAGAATGAGGGGTAGAGATATTATTATTATTATTATTATTATTATTATTATTATTATTATAGTGACATCAACAAGGTGTACCTTTTTTAACTAGAAAAGATAGGGAAGAAAATTTGTCCAGTCCAAAATGAGATACAGTGTAGCACAAAAAAGTCGTAGCGATTTAAAGGAGTCCAAACCATCGTTGGTGGCGCCCTCTAGCAGATACACCAAAATCGTCGACATAACCGAATTTCTAGTCCCAAGAAACTCCCCTATACCAAATTTCATAAAATACGGTCGATGCGATCGAAAAATAATAAAGAAAATGTGATTTATTTTTACAACTTTGACACCCTGTAGCTGTAGCCGTTAGTATCAACTTTTGCATTACGGTAAGTTGAGCTAATTCAGCTTATTTTTATCCAAACTTCTACATCTGAAGTTTGGCCCACTCTTTACTGAACATCCTGTATAGTTTCATTCTCTAGTCTGAATTTTTGCCGTAACTAGAGTAGATTGTGAATAAAAAATAAATTTCAGCTTTTTTATCCCATTCAATGTATTTGTTTACTTGAAGTGTAAGATTTTGTAACCTACGTAGTTTATTGTGTGTTTTAAGATTGTAAATGTTTAAGATAACTGTGAAATGGAGTGAAACACCAGATATTTAATGCCTCAAGATTTTCCAGCTCGGGCGCAGTTCTGCCGATGGATTTTGGGGTATAGAAATAAATTATCAAATATATTGTGGTCTGATGAAGCAAATTTCAGCAGATGTAAAGTTTTTAACAGCCAAAATACCCATTTGTGGGCTGACGAAAACCCAAGAGGAGTACGGCGAACTAATTTTCAAAATAGATTTTCCATTAATCTATGGGCGGGAATCATTGGGAATCAGTTGATTGGCCCAATTGAATTATCAAATAATTTGAATTCCCAACGATATTTGGACTTTCTACAAAATTGCCTAACTGAATTATTAGTAGATATTCCCTTAGAGACAAGAGTGGAGATGTATTTTCAAAATTATGGAGCACTAGCTCATTTTGGGCAGGCGGTTCGTATTTGGCTGAATGGAAAGTATCCTGAGAAGTGGATTGGAAGAGGTGGCCCGATAACCTGACCAGCACGATCACCGGATTTAAATCCGCTAGATTATTATCTCTGGGGTCATATGAGTAATCTGGTGTATGCAGCTGAGGTGGATACTCGTGACGAATTACTTCAAAGAATTATTTTAGCTGGCAATCAAATAAAAGAGAATAACTTTCAAATTCTCCGTGCCTCGCAGAATATTCTAGATATTGTATAGAACAGAATGGAAACTTATTTGAGCATTTGCTCAACTAACAAACAAATTTCCTAATTGCCATAAAAAAGTTTCGTCTGAAAATGTCTTATTTATTATTCGTTGTGTATTCCAATTTTTATTTTATGATGAGATCAATGTTTCTTTTAAATCGATTTTGCTCGAAAACGGCATCCTGTCGAGATCGAACAAGAGTACCTTTTTGTGTAGAAAACTATAAGATTTTGTAATTTGATCTCAACAAGAGAAAATACCCAAAAATAAAAATACTGGGGCAATATTTACCTTGGCCCCCTCAGCATGTGACGCCTCTGAGCAAATATTTAAAGTTGTAAGAACAGAAAATTTTGTAGCATGCGAAATGTATGCTACCAACCAAATTTCGTCATTTTATTTTGAATAGTTCGAAACATGTTCTAGAAAAACCATCTTCAACTTCCCCTTTTGGGCGGTTCTAGCTATATGTATTGCGCGCTACTTTCGGGACACCCTGTATATATCACTGTGAATGTAACACATAAGAAAAATAATATTACATTTTCATATTTTATTTAATTAGGGAAAATTTATGAAAAATATTTATATACATTATCATATGAATGTATCATGCTTCACTGCTTCCAAAATCAAAACATGTTTTTTCGACAACAAGTGTGTTTCCAAAGCATTTTTTCTCTTGAACGACATCTTGCAGACTTCACAGGAGAACTTTCTATTATCATAATCAACACCACATTCAAATTTTCTATGTTTGCATAAAGACGATCTGTGCGCATATGATTTTCCACATACAGGGCAAGGGAATCGTTTTGCTACAAAAAAAAATTACCTGTAATAGTGAACACAAATTTATATGTGGTGTCCGAAAACTCTGTTACCAAACTTGGTGGGGAAATCTTATACATAAAAAAATAATCCTATTAACATTAAGTTCTAAGATGCAAGTTGTAGCTGTTGAATACTGATCGCTAAAAATGTGCTTTTGCTGTAAATTTCTCGCTCGATATGATCAGTAGATGTATACCTATCAACAAAAGTTTATTGTGGGATTTAGCAGATTTACAGAATGTATATTTTATGTAAAAATGCCAATAGATCGCAATTTTAAGATAGTATTAAAAAACATTTGGTAAATAATGATTTGAGGACGGAGTGCCCCTACAGAGCCTAGCCCGATAACAACCAGGGCAGGTCAAAGAATCCCTAGAATTAACTGGAATGTACACTTTACTTCTGTTCCTGGCAGCGATCAGTTACCAAGGTCACGGCATAACAACCCAGAAAATAATTATTTACCAAATAATAGCAGTAGCTGTGAAAGCCTAAAAACTACTATAAAAAAAACATGGAAGCAAACAATCCTATCAGCGCATCTACGGCTAAAAATAAGTAAACTTCCAACAGGGGTACCAAATTGACGGACAACCTGTATACAGGGTTAACTGTGACTAAGTACAAATATTTTAAGAGAAACATATCGCTTTCTTCTTCAGAAGGAACTCTGATATTGCTTTTTAAATTAAAAAAAAGCGGATTCAGATTTTTTAAAAGTTTTATTTACAGATAATTCGTGAAAGAAATTCATCTACATATATTTCACTGCCCTCGCAGCAGCTAAATGCTTTCTCGACAATACATGGGTATCCAGAGTATATTTTCTTTTAAATTGCATGTTGCAGACTTCACAGCAGAACTGTCTATTGCCATAACCAACTCCACATTCAAATTTCCTATGATTACGTAAAGATGGTTTGTGTGTATACGATTTTCCACATGCATCACAAGTGAATCGTCTCACTACAAAAGAATTTCGCCAGTGACAGTGAACAGAAACTTATATAGGGTGTCGGGAAATTCCGTTTCCGTACTTGAAGGAGCGATTCAACACTTTCAAATCATATAGGTCCTAAAATATGCGCTATGGCTGTTCAAACATATTTTTTGAAACTGACAACTGGAGCAGGATATACTTTATGTATAATTTTTATAGAAATTGATTGATTGTGTAGAATCGCCCCCCTGCAGACCTGGGTACAAAGTTTACAGACATCCTGTATAAAATTTTTAGTTTATAAACTGATCTAACAAATCTATTTTGCTTGCATTTGACGATTTTATGACGTCGCCACTAAGTTTTTTTATGTTTCATCATATTTGTTTCCAATAAATCGCCTACACAATGTTAGTAAAATAAGGCAAGATATGTAGGTTACTGTTTGACTCTTTCTGCAGTTTCTCAGTCAGTTCATAAACAAAACATCACCTACCACTAGATTTAGCACTGGTCTTTAATATGATTTAAAACGATAAAACTACAATAAGATCATATACAAAGCGTTTAGTTACTAGACAGAATCGACAAATGCGTTTGCGTCTAGTTCTGGTCCTAGAATGGAATTCATAAATTTCGTTGTAGCATTTCGGAAGCCAAAGGGCAACCCAAGAAACTCAACAATTTCCGTTCAGGTACTGACGATGTTGCTGTTTCATTCAATTGAGTACAGAATTGATTGTCATTATGCTGCCTTTTTTATGTACGGTGTTAATGCTGCAGTTGGAAGTGTTTCTTAGTACAATAAGCTGAAACAGAGCTTGGAAACCACTGCTTTAAAACACAACGAAGATGTTGGGATTGTTTGAATTCGCTATCTCTACCAAGCATTAACAGCTACATTAACATCGAAAAAATCGATGAATGCATCACAACAGCATAACGATCAATGTGCTTCAGCATTCGTTTGAAACTGGACAAATAAAAAAATTAATAATACTTATCGAATAATGATATATATAGGTCATAAAAATAAAAGGATAGTTATCATTGCAATATTTATTTAAATATATGACAAACTAAAACTAACAATAAGAGCTTAGCTACAAATTTTAAAAAAACATATACGAGTAAAAGACGACATATGTAGCATATTCTAATAAACCATGTCCATTGTGCTAACACATAATTATTTGAAGATATAATTTCGCCACATTGAATCCGTATCAAATCTTTAAACTGCAGGTCAGTGGTTTCAGACTTGGTCCTTGAGATGCACAAATAATGAAGATATATTGCTCAAGTCCACTTAGCATCTTATCAATGAAAAAACTTATGATTGATAAGAACAAAACAATTTAGTATTATATTTGCTTTAATTTAAATTTTTTAGGAGTATACAAATTTTCCGCAATGTTACAGCTTCAACTAAAATGCTACCCTTTTGGAAACATTTAAGGCTATAAGAATAAATATGTTCTAATACAATAATTATCTATACCGATTATGATTACATATAGTCCCATCTATATAAGTGTAAGGATCTGTCTTTAGCTCTATTCTATAGATACATTTTACAACACCAAACTATATGTATATTTGAATACTTATATGAAGCTCAAACTCTATTACTACGAATAACATGTTTCAATCCTACGTGAACTTAAAAAAACGTAAATTAAACCCACTGATGATCTATTATTTGGCAACATAATTTCGTTACAACGTCTGAAAACTTGAGTTATTACTGGGAAAGAATGAGGAAAAATGATGACTTCTGCTTAATATAATTCCAAAAAGATTATGAAGCATTCCCACTGCAAGAATTTAATGAAAATACGTGATGCCCCTGCATCCTCTACTAGATACAAGTTTAAGAATATTATTTGCCATATAACGAATACATTCCTCTAGCAGAATAATTATAATACCAGCTACCAAGTGCGACTATTACATTACCATTACCAATGCAAGAATCTATCTCTAGATCTATCCTTGTAGATTACATTGCTTACATTTTGCATTACTATTTAACTACATTACAACTTCAATATTTCATAGTTTCTAAATATAGAGTTCTATTGCTAATAGAAAATGTGTTCTACTCAATAATCGGTAAGTTCATAATTTCGATTGATCCATATGACTGAAAATATTGAACAAGATGGTGATCTAAAGCAAGTAATATGATGGTCATTAAAAATATTATTTCCGTTTAAATCACTTTGAAGATCACCTTTTAGATATATCTACTATTGTATTTAAATACAACAATCGTAAAATATAAAATTATAGATTTGAAATGTGTAAAAGAGTATCTAACAAACATTCTAGAATGGAAAGGTATGATAAAATCTAAACGCCAAGGTTACTCTTGCACAAAAATTTCTCATGAGTTTGAAGAGAGTATTCATAAGAAAACGACTTTCCACAAGCAGCACATTTAAATCCATCGGTATTAGATCTCCTAGTGGATTTAACAGTTTCTATTTTGTGAAATACAGGACTTTGCTTAGTTGGTTCTGCTATTTCTCCCAGAGTCTTCATTATTCTCTCGACGCCAGTTTTTGCGGCTTTATCTGCTAAAACAGAAGGTAGATTAGTTTTGTTGAACCATAAATACGATTATTTTGATTCTTAAATGATTGTTTATGACTTAATTTCATGATTGTTGGACAATTTCACGTCGCGTGCAATAAACACTTTTTGTACGAGTTGCATACAATATTTTTTCTACGTTCATGCAAAAACCAAAAAATATTTTATTTAGATGACACTAAGTGTAGGAAAATATGACGTCGATTTGAACGTTTATGTTTGTCATGATGACAAAACGCTGTAGTAGAATGACAGATGAATGCAATAAACATTTTTTTGCACTAGTGCAATAATGAACCACTTTTTCCACTAAATATAGTTCAATAAAGTTTTGTTTTTTGCATGAACGTAGAAAAATGATTTGCTTTACTCCTTTGAAATTGCATAAAACAAGATTAAATACAGTGCTTTCGAAAAAATCCCCTGGCACGTCGATTTTGTTTTAAAAAAGGCACTTTTTGACATACGATCCACATTTGTGACGTCATCGTTGTTCGAGATATGACATCATCGACAATTTTTTTAAATAGCAACCCCTAATTTTGACCATGCTATTTGAGAGAGCGTATAATTCTACGTACACACATTATGAAAAATTGTGGTGTTACATAACAAAAATTTCAAGAAAATAAGGTTTGAAGATTTTAAAATTTAATTTTTACAATACTGAAAATGATAATGATTATGTAAAAAATCGACTAAATTAAATGTTCAAATTGTGCACCGTTGGCTGCCTGACAGTAGCCAAGACGATTAATAAATTCTTTTTGGACATTATCAATAACTTCAGGTGGTATACAATGTATCTCGTAACGAATTCTTGCTTTTAAATCTTCTAAATTAACCGGTCTAGTAACGTATACTTTGCTTTTTAAGTATCCCCACAAGAAATAATCTAGGGGTGTCAAATCAGGCGATCTGGCTGGCCACTCAATCGGCACCCTTCTCCCTATCCAATGATTCGGAAACAGCTCATCTAAATAAGCACGGACAGGTGCATAATGGGGCGGTGCACACTATTGTGAAAATTAAATTTTAAAATCTTCAAACATTATTTTCTTGAAATTTTTGTTATGTAATACCATAATTTTTCATGATGTATGTATGTAGAATGACACGCTCTTTCAAATGGCATGGTCAAAATTGGGGGTTGCTATTTAAAAAAATGTCGATGACGTCATATCTCGAACAACGATGACGTCACAAATATGGGTTCTATGTCAAAAAGTGAGTTTTTTTAAAACAAAATCGACGTGCCAGGGGATTTTTTCGAAAACTTCTCAATTTCAAAAATAATGAATTTATTCGTTACTTTTCGAAAGCACTGTATAACTAATGTTATTAAAATTTTGTAACAATTTTTGGAAGAGGAATCTATAAATGTACTCTTGAGGAAGAAAATAATAGAAATTAAATTATTTTGCACATACAGTGAGCCTGAATTTATTATGGTAATACGGTTCTATTGAAAAGTAAAATTTTTGCAATGAATGACTTTTCCAAAAAAGAAAAACTGAAAACAAATAAGTTTTTCCTTTCCAAGTAGTTTATGGACATAATACATCAAAATATATAAAATATCACCTACCTGTGGATATTGAAGTACTCGCGGCAGAATGTTGTGTTGTCGAGCATTGTTTGGTTGTACCTGATTTTATAATAGTAATATCCAGTAATTCTATCTTCTTCCCCTTGTTATCGCAAAGTGTCACTAAAATAATACAACGTTAAAAACATGAAAACAGAACAAAAACTGTTACACACAAGCTACAGGACATTTAATAAATTATTCCAATTTTAAGGCTTTAGGCTCAAGAATGGACATTTAGGAAATAAAATTAAAATTGTCCAAGTTATTCAAGCTAAGCATGAACATTTTCACTCAACTGACCAACATTTACGTATTACAGAATATTTTCTCTTCTCCAAAACGAGTGGTTATTATCATCTTTCTTGTATCGAAAAAGTATTACTACTTTTGCTATAATTTTACAAACAGAACATTTATATGGTATTTCACAGACATATGTTTCTTGGTCCCACTGAATAGCTTTGTAGACCCTAAAAATAATATCTTAAAACAATGTATCAATGTACAAGGTGCTCCTAATACAGAGTGTTTCCAAACTTGTGTGTGTGTGTCTGATATTGTGTGATTATTTGACTCATTATAATGAGCTTCTTATTAACATGTGTTCCCAAAATGCACCGTTTTATCAGTTGTTTGACGATATCTCATTGACCGTTTGAGATACAGACTAGATGAAAAACAAATGGTTTTGTCATCATAAAACACCATTTATCTTGAAAACGGTTCACGTTAGAGCTTTTGATGATGAGTGTCTTTTTGTGTACCATTAACGGTTTAAAATGTGCAATGGCAAAAAATCTGTAGCATTCCTAAATTCTCCGCCATCTGTATGAATAAAAATTGAATTAGCGCTGAAAGTCGCTACTATTAATGATAGTAGGTGTGCAAAATTTAAGTTCTGCATTTAAAACGGTTTCTGAGATATCGTCAAACAACTGAAAAAAAATCTTTTTGATAGCCTATACTCCGATCCCAGCGGGTTCACGTTAATAAGAACTTTTTTCATACAATAAGTAGAAGAATCACACCTTTCATTTGCCGACACATGTTTTGAAACATCCTGTATATCTTCAAATTGATGCTTAATCGGTTTGAAATACAAAAAAGTGCATAGGAATAAAAAGTGATGATAATACAATGGCGCATATGATCTATTTTATTTGCAATGTTATACAGGGTGATATATTTTTTGGCAACCCTTATTTAGCCACAGAATACGCGTCTGGATTTCTTACCTATACTTAAGAAACATGAACTATTATGAAGTAAACCTTTCTAGTTTTAATACATAATTTATTTAAAATTAACCACAACTGTAAAGATTCCAGTACAAAAAAGGCATAAATACACTATTTTAAATTAAACAAATAAAATATACATTTACTTATTTCAACAAAAAAGAAGAGCAGAAGTATATACAGAGAGTGTAAAACTTTCAGAACAAGAAAAAACAACTAACATTTTTTTCAAAATTGCTAATGGTTAAATAATTCTTAAAATATAACATAAATATAGTTTCTGATAAACTGAGGATAAAGAAATTTCAAGTATGGTAGTTCCATCATTCTTACTTATAAGAAAAATATAAAAAGAAACTAACAAATTAACAACTAAAAACCTCCAACTAACTATTTGGAATTAGGACATATACAAGAGAACTATTGTAGACTAAAATCTCATGGAGTGGAGAAAAATGTAGCTAATAAAACAACTGCAGTATCGAAACATCGAAACATTTTTAGGATGAACTAAATCATCATCAATCTGGATCTTGATAGATCGTGTTACAATTATTTTGACTTACTTGCAGTTATACACTCTATGCACACTGAGAATAATTCTATTTTGTATTTTGATAGTATGTTCAAGATACATTTATTGTGTTTTTTACTGTAATAAGCTAATATGTATCAAATCACCTATCCTATCAATCAAGTCATTATGTATGCTCTCTGATACCAAACATCTAGGTATGCTAATGAACAATTCCACAGACAAAGCTCTATTCAATAATTATCTAAAGAAATTAATATATCTAAATTTACTAACCTGGTTTAATGAAAACACTCTATAGATATCTAACTTCTGACAGTAGGAACTCGATATTCAGAAGTTATATATCTATAGAGTGTTTTCATTAAACCAGGTTAGTAAATTTAGATAGATTAATTTCTTTAGACAATTATTGAATAGAGCTTTGTCTGTGGAATTGTTCATTAGCATATCTAGATGTTTGGTAGGTATCAGAGAACATACATATGACTTCATTGATAGGAATTGTAGGAGATTTGATATATATTAGCTTAAAATACCTTTCTTAAACAGTAAACAATGTTACAAAAGCTAATAATAAAGAATATATGGGTAGATATTGTGGGTGTAATTCAACGCTGGTTGGGGCTTTAGCCCACAGAGTAGTTAGTTTCACACAATATTGTTAATACCTGAAAATATATAAAAAAAACTATGACAAACGTAACACAAAAAATATAAACTAGAGTCAAAATCCTCAAATACATAGTAATTTGTGACATATTTAAGTAGTTCATCCTAAAAATGTAAGATCGAGTATAATAGTTATCTTATTTATATTAGGACATGTCTGAGCTGATGCTTCATTTTCGATTTTTCGAAAATTGTAAAACCTTAGACACATTTTAGTAAAAAATGTAACTTATTCATTCTTACAAAGTACTAAAGTTTGTTACAACATAACTGTTACAAACTGCTCCAAATCGTATTTACGTGTACAATAAAAGAAAACTTTAGTAAATTATCATTATTTAATATTGTTATTGCAAAGGTTCTTGTGTACTAGGATTCGAGCCGTTAAGATAGCTCTTCTTTATTTCTTCTCTAGAGAGCTGCACCTCATGCTTCAGTAAAAGGTGTTTTTGTATAGACTGAACATACTTTGTACGAAACTTGCAGTGGGGACAATTGAACTTGGGTGGGTTTCCACAAGTGTAAGTCTGATGGTTCCAGAATGTTGCTTGGTGTGCGTAAGTTTTGTGACAGTTCTCGCACTTGTATATATGATCTAAAATAAAATGCTGTATAAGAATGAAACATCGTGAAAATATATCTATATTTTAGGATTCGTGTTCATGGTTAATATAATATGAAATGAAGGATTAAAACTTACTTTCAGTGCAAGCGAAAATAATTGTAATAAAGTGCAGAATAATCTTTAGAACTTGGTACTTCTTATACTTGTCAAAATTGGGAGCATATCAACAGAAACGAAAAGTAAAGTATTAGATGATTATGAGAATTTTATACAATTACTTTTCTATACAATCACAAAAGATGGTACATTTTACTTAACATACAACAGATATGTTATAAAACAACAAAAAACTACAAACCGTCTAAATATTGAACTAACCAGTACAGGGTTCCTCAAACTCAATAGTACTGCGAGGATACAAAAAAATTATATAAATTTGGTACACGTCGTGTTAAAATGGGATGAGCAACACTCCATTTTCAATCGAGAGTACGTATTATGTTTGCGATTTTACAAAAACTACTAATGATGTCATCAATTATACAGGGCGTTCTGGTTTGTTTGGAACAAATTGAAACGGTAGATAGAATAAGCAATTTTAAGAGGAAAACTTTATATGAACATAGTCTTTTTCTCGATCAGTAGCGGAGTTACGGGGGGCTAAAGTTTGAAAAAAATACATTTATTTTTTTTATTACCAAGTTCATATTGCACACAGCGCTTCCAAATTTGATACATGTACTGCTTAACTAGTCTCGGATATTATAAAAGTTCATTTTTTATAATCGTTATACAGGATGATATTTTTTCAAGGATCTGCTATAATGAAACCCTTCAGAAATTTTTTCTTGTACGTCCCTAAAATTTTAAATGCTTTTTTACTCCCATGATTCATGGTCTAAATTTTGTCTCTCTTGACTTTTGAATGTATTCTTGTAAATTCTTTTGTAAAACGTTAATTTTCGTGTATCGAAGCGAAACTATCAAAAAGTATCATATTCGAATTTTACGTACCTACCATAATTTGTAAAAAAAGGAGAATTTTATAAAATTACTACTTTAGAGTGCAACTAAATTTTAAGTGCAATAATTATTTATTGAAAATATGTACCTACAGCTTACGTCTACGATAGAGAAATTTTCATAAATTTGTAAATAAAATATAGAAAGAAATTGTTTAGATATTACTGACATAAGCATCGTTTTCTAAAAATTCTTGACGTTATGTATTCAACTTGAATTTTGCTTATTTTAATTAACACGTTTAATAAAAATACTGAAACCGGAACAAACATTGAAATAACAAACTTGCATTTTCCTAACAAGTAACAAACAAATAAATACATAATAATAATATCTCTACCCCTCATTCAAATCACAGGGATTAGCACAGAAGTCGGAGACTTGTGTGGGAGAGGGGGCGGCATATTATTATTAAGCAGGCCGCATTTGCGCCCAGGAACGACTTACGTTGGTAGGCCCTAACCACTATTCAGTGCAGGAATGAGGAAAACCTGGAAAACCTCATTAATTAGGGGGGTAGTCAAATATCAACCGGCATCAATCTCTCACATTGACCCAAGCCAACATTATTCCACCCTACCATACCCACAGAGAGGGTGCCAATCCTCCCCACGAATATAGCTTATATACGGTCTACCGGCAGCTGGGCTCGAACCAACTCCGTCTAGTCACCTCGATTCAAGTACTAACGCCTTAAACCGCGCGACCACTGACCGATCCAATACATACATATGTATAGGCTACAGTTAACTTAAAAGAATATCCAGTGGTAACATTTCCACAAATTCACTGTTATTTCAAATCTCATTGCCAATTATTCTCATCCAGATATACCGAATTCGTTTTAAAAATGTGTAGATCTCTTATTGTATGTAGATTTTCTGGACCCAAACCATGTGAATTGTGAAAATTTACCATGCCTACTCAGGGAAAGTGTACAAACTTCTCTATCGAAGGCGTAAGATGTAGGTATTTTCAATAAATAATAATTGCACTTAAAATTTGGTTGCATCCTCTTAAAATTGCTTATTCTATCAGCGGTTTCAATTTGTTCCAAACAAACCGGAACACCCTGTATATTTTCCAGAAACATACCCAAATTGTATTCCTGTTAAGAAGCTCTCTTTTTTATAATAAACTTTTATTAGAGAAATTGTTCTCAATTACTTTCCGTTTAAAAGTCGTCCCAAAACTCTCAAAAGAAATACCACCTAAAAATCAAATCAATCACAATATACTTGTCATTATTAGATAACATGGATTGGGCTTAATGGTCTATTCAGTGACCCGGAAAGTCACCAGATCTAACACCTCTCGATTTTTTATGGGGGGTTTTAAAAAACAAGGTTTATAAAACACCTCCGGAAGAAAATAAATCACAAACGTTTGTAATAAGTTAAACGAGGAAATGTTAATAAACGCAGCCCAAAAAGAAGTTAGGCGAAGATTGGATACGTCTCTTGAAATGAGAGGAGGTCATATAGAGAATAGATCGTAATATGTATGTAGTATGAGGGCGTTTGCCTCATTTTTTAGTTTAGTTATTGTTATCATCTTTTGTTTTAACTGTATTATAACATTATTTTAATCCTTTTATGTATTCTTAATGTCATTTATGCACTTTAAACAACAAACCTTCAATTATTTTCCAACGATTACTTGATCCTTCCACCGCTAATGTGATTTTTAGGTAGTATTTCTTTAGAAACTCTTTACGACGATATTGCTTATAATTTTTAAACTGGAAGTAATTCCTCCAATAGAAGTCTAGAAAAAATAGTTCTTTAACAGGAAAAAAATTTGGGTATGTTACTGAAAAAAATATTATTGATGACGTCATTAGTCGTTTCTGTCAAATCTCAAAGATAAACTTTCGATTCAAGATGGAGCTTACCTCATCCCATTTGACACCACGTGTCCCAAAATTTTTTGTATACTCACGTAGGCTCATACTATCGAGTTGACATGACCCTGTACAATAAATATACTCTACATATAATTGACTTAAATGAATGATTAATTAATATTCCTCTGATTATTCTTTTTGATGTCGTCTCGAGACAAGACTATCCCGTGTTTTAGAGAAACGTGCTTCTGCAGCGCATGCGCGTATTTTGTCGTCAAGTTGCAGTGCAGACAACTGAACATCGGCGGATTTTTGCCGCAAGTATATTTTTTGTGGTTCCAAAAACTGGCATGGTGGGCATAGCTCTTATAACAGACTTCGCACGTGTAGATGGAACCTAAAAAAATACACTGGTTAGATGAAGGAAAGTGGTTGTTATGTTTTCAGAACTTACCTATTTGAAGGAATGATGAGTATATCAACTAAATTGTCACCCATAAAATTATACCAAACACTTTTTTCCACTGATCGAATTTTAAAAGAATGATAATATCTTTTTTACTCTTGTTAAATTTTAAGAAACTTTGTTTTCAATTAAATGCATTAATTAAAACAAAATTTTAGTATTTAATGGAAGAAATCAAAGAGTCAGTAGTAGATCTTGTCTTTAAAATTTGAGAGTTAGTAATAAAACTATAAAATAAAAAAAGTTAAATTAAAACTAAAGAAATTGTTTAAAATGGGCACCATTGTCTCTTGAAATATAAATTTACCCTTTGCCGATCGTTTCTTATAACATTATATTTATTTGTAATACGATTCCAGAAATCTTACTGGGATTCAATTGGCGAGGAATAAACAAAATCCTTCAATGCTCCCCAATGAAAATAATCACATTTATTGAGGTCTCGCAATCGTAGTGACCAATTTTGAGGACAATTATTTCCTCGTCCTAACCATTTACTTGGAAGCTTAAAATTCAAAAAGTATCTAACAGTAGCCAGTAGCACCAAAATGAGGCGGTGCCCCATCATGCATAAACTAAATAGCCGCGTCAAATTAGCATGAAAAAAGTGAAAATAGACAATTTTTTGCGGTTCAGGGAATTGTTTATAACAAGCAAATTTTTAATTGTTTATTTAACAAATGACTCATTTTTGTTGAACATATGGCAAATGTCACACACGATTCAACGAAAATGTCTGGAAAATGTTCTCTCGGGGGTTTTCGAGGTCCCTCTTTATCACTTTGGTGTTAGCTTTATTATTTATTGCTAAATTGTTGTAACTGGGCTAATTAACAAATAAATTAAAAACTCCACCCCCGAAATCACTAGAGAACCGGAATTTTTTCCAAGATTTCTGGCTTATTAAGGCAACCCATCGGCACAAGATTTTTGTAAATATAATTGTTTATTGTTCGATTGTTGCAACCTCGCTAATTAACAAATTAATAACTCTACTCCCGTTGGAAAACGGATTTTTTTTTTGCAATAACTCTGGGA
Source organism: Monochamus saltuarius (assembly GCA_025584915.1). Classification (NCBI taxonomy): domain Eukaryota; kingdom Metazoa; phylum Arthropoda; class Insecta; order Coleoptera; family Cerambycidae; genus Monochamus; species Monochamus saltuarius. The sequence continues at coordinate 118,596,065 of CM046721.1, read as the reverse complement.
TCATGGAGAGAACCATCGGCACAAGGTTGTTGCACGTAATTGTTTATTTTCCAATTGTTGCGACCTGGATAATTAACAAATTAATAAGTTAACGCTCGAAATCACTAGAAAAACAGATTTTTTGCAATAACTCTAGGATGATGAAAAGAAGCATTGCCACAAAGTAATTGCAAATATAATTGTTTGTTGTTCGATTGTTGCAACCTCGCTAATTACCAAATTAATAACTTTTCTCCCGGAATCGTTAGAAAATCGAATTTTTTTTTGCAATAATTCTAGGATCAATTGAACAATAAACAATTATATTTGCAAAAATCTTGTGCCGATGGTTTGCCTTAATAAGCTATAAATCCTGGAAAGAAATCCGGTTCTCTAGTGATTTCGGGGGTGGAGCTTTTAATTAGTTAATTAGCCCAGTTACAACTATTTAGCAATAAATAATAAAGCTAACTCCAAAGAGATAAAGAGGGACCTCGAAAACCCCCGAGAGAACATTTTCCAGACATTTTCGTCGAATCGAGTGTGACATTTGCCATATGTTCAACAAAAATGGGTCATTTGTTAAATAAACAATTAAAAATTTGCGAGCGTACAGAGGTTAGATGTACCTTTTGTTATAAACAATTCCCTGAACATTTTGCAGAAAACCGCATCTCAATCGGACCTCTCCGCAAAAAGTTGCAAGTGAAATGCTAATTTGACGCGACTAAAACTCTAGTCTAAGTTGCAATGAGAGTATTTTGCAGAAATAATTTTAGTCAGTTAATCGATTTGGCAAAATAACTTGTCCAATCAAATCATAATCAACAATACCGGCCCAAACGTTTATCTTAAACTCGTGTTTAAAATGCATAGGAGTTATTGCACAGGAGTGTACATCGGAATATTCATGAAAGTTGTGAACATTTGTGATTCCTCTACGAGTGAAACAAGCCTCATCATTGAAAACCTCAAGATAAACTCGCAAAAGGTCACTCGTCGATCGACATCTTGAGGCAGTAACTCTTGCACTTTTAGAATGTGATATGGATGTAGTAGATTACGTTTATGAATTCGATGTACAGAAGTTCTTGATAATCTAGTTTCTTGAGATAAACGTTTGGTGCTTATTTGCGGTTCATCTTCAACTGTGTGCAAAATATTTTCTTCACTTTCTTCTTGGTCTGGCCCTGTCTTGTATTGACCAAAACAATATATCAGAACCAGCACTAGTTGTGATGAATATGTTTAGAGATACTTTTGATACCATATAGGATGTTAAATAATTTGAAATATATCACAGCTACACTCAACCATATTGCAAGTTGATTCACAATGATGACTCAGATTGACAATGTTAAAAAATCAAGTCTGATGGAGATACTGTAAGATACCATTTTGAAAAACTGGTAGATACAATCACTTAAAACTCATATTCTCGATTATTTAAACTTACTTAAGGCCCTGTTCATTGCAGTAGATGTGGTAATAGCATACAAACGTGTAGGGTTCCATTTCGAAAATAAATTCGAACCATGAAAATATTATATTTTTAATTTTCAAATCAGCACTTTACGAGCCAATAATATTTTTTTGTGAAAATATATAAAGCTGATACAGAATGACGAATTATACTTTAAAACAGTAAACAGTTTATTAATTTTAGAAAAAGCAATAGCACACCAAGGAAAAGTTACTAACATCTAAACTATAAACATAATTTTTAAGAATATACAAATTTTTCCAAAACTGATTTAACATTTTCATCGTTTTAAAAACATATTTAGAAAAATCTGCCATGACAACAGAAAACATTGATTTATAAACCAAAACTATAACTAGTAAATAACTAACTACCTTTAAAACTAGAAATATTAATAATTGTATAGTTTATATGGGAAAAATTTGAAATTATATTAAATCAGAAATGATTATTACATAATATGATACCAAAAATAATTTTAGTTACGTATAACTACTATCCTTACTTAAATATAGTAGAGTTAGTTAAACTTAGTAGTAAACATAATAGATGGCGATACTCTTTTAAAATCCAAGTCACCCTTGTCTATAGTGTGAATAAGGACGACATGAATTTTAAAGGAGTATTGTCATCTGTTGTTTTTACTCCTATGTTTGACAGTATGATAACTATATTATATATAAACAAGGCTACTATGCATTATCCAGTCACTCAGGCTGCAGAAGTAACAAAACTATGATTTTTTTAAATTATAGATAATCTTTACAGTGACCAAATTAAAATGATTACTAATTTACTACAAAATCTGAACTTGGATTGGTTCTTTTTGCCATAATTACATAGACATATGCTTCTTTCTTATATGCACGGTCATCTCATACTTTCTTTTGCTTCTGTGTCCACAGATGGAGCATTGGAACTTTGGTTCCATGCCACATTCGAACTCCATGTGCCTTCTCATTATATGGGCGTGTTTGTATCTTTTAAAACATTTAGTGCACTGGTACTTCTTTTCCGGCTCGTCTGAATTAAGCATGTTCCTGATCATCATCTCTGCTTTTGAATCTTCTGCAAGAAATCGGTATTAGTACAAAATTATATTTTTATCATGGGGGGGAGGGTTTAAGCGACGCTAGAAGCCACATACATCTAAAATTTTAGCTCTATAAAATGAACAAGGCCATATTAATACACTGTATTACTCCGGCATACATACAGAGTGTTTTCAAAAGGAGCAACAAAAATTGTACTAGCGAAAAAGAACGTTTTGCATAAAACATTTTCATAATTATTATACAGGGTGTTTCTAAATAAGTGCGAAATATTTTAGAGAGTGGTTGCCGAAGTTATTTTGTGAAAAAAGTGTTTGTTTTAATTTTTTATTTATTAATTATTTCAAAGAGTTTTAAAGATACTGACTCGGAATTTGAAACACGCCTTGGGGAGATAAAAGTGCATTTTTTGGGGTGATTTCTACTTGCACCAGTGACGTTCGTGCGAGAGAGCCACAAACTTATTTAATAAAAAAAAGGTACACCACTGACTTTTTCCTGGTTTGATATTTCTATCAATTCTGAATGAAATCGATCTTTAAAATATTTTTCGTAGAATGCACCGTTTTTGAGGAAAAAAAATAAAACATTTTATAGCAAGCTCTGTATTTTTAATTGGTATTGATACATTATCTAGTAGTCTATATTTATAAACAAAATACAACCATCTCGTCAAAATGTAAAATTAGCATTTTTCATTATTTATTTGCTACAAAATTAATGCCAAAAAGTAAATAATTTTTGTCTTCAAAAAAAAAAAATAATAATAAGATTAAAATTTGGACACCCTGTATCTCGACATCGAAGAATTTTTTTTGCCCACATTTATATCAACTTTCTATTTTGACCATAATAACACTTTTTAGAGACCTTTAAATAAAACCTACAATAAAATATGTGCTATTTTTTCCTCAAAAACCGGCGCATCTTACGAAAAAAATTGAAGAGACCAATTTCATTCAGAATTTATGACGGATTTCTAAAGAAATATCAGATTTGGTAAAAGTTTTTATTAAAACAGGTTGTGGCATTCTCGCACGAACATCACTGGTGCAAGTAGAAATTTTCGGATCACCCCAAAAAATGCACATTTATCCTTCCAAAGCGCTTTTCAAATTTCGAATCAATATTTTTAAAACTCTGAAATAATTAATAAAAAATATAAAAAAAAAATTAATTTAAAAACTATATCTCCGAAGGAAAGCATGTTTCGACCTACGCTCCTATGTACTTTTTTTCGCAAAATGACTTCGGCAACCACCTCCTAAAATATTTCGCACTTATTTACAAACACCCTGTATGTGTAAATGTGTTATTCGGCTGTAGATTTACCGGTACAATTTGTGCTAGTCCTTTCATAAACACTCTGTAGGTATAGGTATATATAAAACTAAACACATAGGTACACTTGTTCATTTATAATAATAAGGTACAAATTATAAACAAATTAATTCATAAAACAAATACATTTTTATAGTTATTTGAAAAAATTCGTTAAAATTACTGCAGAGGAAAATAATATCAACAAATAAATAAACATTTTATTTAGAAAAATTTATTAAAATACATAGGTACTTCTGCTAAACTTATATACAATATTTTTATTATTATTATTACATTATGTCATTTATATCACATTAATTGAATATTTTTTTACATGCAATGAAAATAACTTAAAAAAATATAAAAGGTGTACCAATAGCAGTGATAGAACTTTTAACGGAGATTGTTGCCATGTTGGACATGCCACAGTCAAGTGTCAATGTTTTTCTTATTCAGTAATGCTTGCCATTTCATCATGGAAAGACTAACACCACAACAACGTTAACAAATTGTTAAAATATTTTACCAAAGTCAAGAGTCGATCCGCTCTACGCACCGTGCTTTACGTGCATTGTTTGGTAGGCATAATCGCCAAGTGAATTGATGATTTGTCGTATTGTTGAAAGTTTCGAAGGAAGTTACACATTACATCCCCAAAAGCCACCGATTCGAAGATGATTTTCCTCGAAAACTCCTCGTCGATCGATGTCCAATCCGCAAACTCACGACGCAACCGATGGTCGGCAGGCTTTAATTCCTGCATCAGCACCAGTTTGTATGGATGTAGACTCAAATCTTTATGCAAAATACACCACGTTGACATTGTGGATAAACTTAACTTTTGAACAGTCTGACTCTGACAGATGTCGAAGAAGATTCATCAGCACTGGCTCATACAGCTGCGATATTTTCTGCAGAACGTGCAGTTCTTCTTCGAATTGGTGGCTTTTGGGGATGTAATGTGTAACTTCCTTCGTTCACAATGCGACGAATCATTCATTCACATGAGCGATTATGCCTACCAAACACTGCATGTAAAGCACGGTGCGTAGAGCGGATCGACTCTTGATTTTGGTAAAATATTTTAACAATTTGTAAACGTTGTTGTGGCGCTAGTCTTTCCATGATGAAATGGCAAGCATTACTGAATAAGAAAAACATTGACACTTGACTGTGCCATGTCCAACATGACGGCAATCTCCGTCAAAAGTTCTATCACTGCTATTGGTACACCTTTTATGCATTTCTCTAACAAATTACCAATAAAATCTCGCTGATATTAAAATTTTCGATAGTACGAACTACAAGAAAAAAACTAATGCCTAGAACCCATTTGATCCAATAAATTGGTTAAGAAGTTGATCAATTTAGTACATCTCCACCAAAAAAATTGAGGATAATGAAATAACTGACTGTGTGATTTTATGTTAATTCTAATATACTTATATTGTGTTCAATCAATTATACAGGGTGTTCAGTAAATAATGGGCCATACTCTAAGGCTAGCTTCCCTGGACAAAATAATGCATTTTAAATCAATTTACCAGTATTTACTACAATTTTGCTTCCTTAAGAAGTTAGAGGCGTGGGAAATCACTTTTTGATGGGTAATTTTACAGTATGAATTTGGTATATTTTACATTAATATGTTATGTGAACAAAGTGTAATTTTAAAATCATTTTTATCAGTGTTAAGGAATAAAATTGTACTAAGGTAAATTGATTTATATCACATTGAGCCTTAAATTTGATGAATAGATTGGCCAATTTATTGTAATGTAAGACGATGCCTAAATATTGATTGAAGTATACAAACAATTTCTTGAAAAATTTATTGGGCCAAAAGTAAAACCAATGTAACAGGAAAAATTCTCTTTGAATTATTTATAATCGATGTATTAATCGTCTATAAAATTATGTAATCTGAAAGCATGCTTTCGTAAATCAGATTTGTAGTAATATGAGTTGTTGCAGAACAAGCACTTATATTTCTTCTCCTTCCCACACTCTATGGAAACGTGCCTCTGCAAGTTTTTTATTAGCGTGTAAGATTTGTTGCAATTTGGACAAGGGTATCGTTCTGGAAAACAACATTATTAGTATATTTATTTTATTTAAATTTTACTAAATTATTGAGTGTTTTCTAAAATACAAAACAGCAGTTAAATACATTATGGATATATTTCATAAATAATAAGTATATACTGTATAAAATACGGCTTATTTTACAAATAATACTATCTAAAGTCGAAGATGCCTCTAATTGTAATTTACAATTCTAAATACGGCTTTAATGAGATTTAAAGAAAGTTATGTTTTGTATTCACAGAAAAATCAACAAAAAGTTTATTTTACTTGGTAATGCAGGGTATTATCAGTAAGTTTGGCCGAACTTCAGCCATGGATACTACCGATGAAAATAACTAATGTTGGCAATATTGTTTTGATTTGTCTTGGTCTCGCAGACAGCTCAAATTTCAAGACAAGGCAAGATTTAAATAAAGTCTTGCGAAAATACAAGAAATATTGTTTTTCTTTAGTTTCATTGGGTGTTTACCACACTTCTGAAAAAATAAAGATTAATAAAATAAGCCCTTGCGCCAAACGGATCAGTCAAGGGTTATTTTTGAAATTAAGTTTGCTTGACCAAAAAATCTCACACTGAAAAAAGCAGATAAGTAAAAAATAACAAAAATCACATCACGTTGACGTTTCGAAAAATTCTCTGTTTTTGTTTTGAAAATAGCAAATGTATTAAAAGTATGTCAAGTTTGACAGTTTAAAATTTATTTTTCCGCTACTAGCCTATAAGCCCACCATTATCGACTAATCTTTGACAGGTAAACTTCCATCTTTTTGACCTGGGTGAATAATGATGACTTTGATTTATTAACCAAGGTAAATAATGAAAATGACACTTCATAATTTTGACACATGACAGTTATAGAAGTACAGAACCACAGCACGCAGAACGTGGAAGTTATAAAAGACGTTTTTAATAGATAGAAAATATCCAGAACATGCGAACAGATTATTATCAGTACCACGAACTTATCGGAAATAATAGTTAACTGTGCTGGCATATCATACTGATGCCTGCTCTCCAATGTTGAGCGACGTAGTAGAGGCACCAGCAGCAGTATCAGCTTAATTTCCGGGCACGGAGTGTATTGGAGCAAACGAAGTGGTTGAGATTATACTCGGAGTGGGCGAATTGGGTGAAACATTACACTCAACAGTGGCACTAGTGATAGTTGCAGAGGCAGAAGGAGCGATAAGAAATGACGACGACCGACGTTTGAACACCTTGCACCATTTCGGCAATGCGTTATTGATTCTTCAATGTATTCTTCTGCTACCCATGAAGATCGCCACCCACCGTGACGCTTTAAGGACAATATATCGCCCCCACTTTCAGTCAATATGGTAACTGAACTTCTTAGAAGGGCATGGCCGATATAATTCTCATAATTTTGGAGTTTCAAGAACTTTGCAATCACTTTGGACATATTACTAATTGTGTTGTGCCTCATATTTTGCCGTGTTGGCACCCCATTTCGGAAGCCAATAAATAATCTTTGTAAATCTAGTGTAGGCCTTTTCCCCAAGTACTTTTTTACCACCCCAATCCACAGAGATTTCATCACGACAAATTTTCTGGCTGAGCCATTCTTACTGGTAGGTATTTTTATTATAATTATATCGCTTCGAACATCCAAAACGGCATCATGTCCTTCTGTGAGAAACCTAGTAATATCTTCATCTGAAAACACAGGCGACTTCTTGGGTCTATAAGAGGCGTTCTTTCGCTTTAGCTATGCAATTAATTTATCGTGTCTTCCAACGCCACTATTTTCTTTTTTTAGGGTTGCCTTTTTATTAACCTCGTGATCTATAACGTAGGACATTTTCTGAGGTATTGACGACGTTTTTTTATAAGACACCAATCTATAAAAACTGTATATGCTTTTACGTAAAGATGTTTGAACTTTTCTCGCAGGAGTTGGTTATAAACATTCTCTGCCATTTTCCTCACTGCAGGGAGTGTGCAATCCATTTCACTTTCACTTTCCATGTTTTAAATTAAATTAATTGCAAATTTCTTTGTATAAAATGTCAAATTAATTGCAAATTTATTTGTGTGAAATGTCACAAAGTTTGATTTCAAACAAAAGAGTACCCACTTGATTCTTGTACATGATATCAGCGTTTTTAGAGCACTTTATCAAATTTCGTGAAACAGCACGTGAATTATTGAAAGTCGATTTAAGGAGTATTAGCTAGTAGTGGAAAAAATACTATATAAATCACGGTAGAGAAGAGTGCTATAATAATGGCATACATCTCTACCTTGATGTATAATGTGCTATTTTTTTCTATTTGTATTAATAATTTGAATTATAAAAAAATTAAAGGATTATTTTACAAAATTATGAGGGTAATATTTTCGAATGAATAAGATTTTAAATTACTACATTGGGCAATGTCCATTTTGACGAAAAAAAGGTACGCTACAGATTCTTTTAAAATATGACGATTTTTGTAAATTACATTTATGGCAAAAAGTATTATTGTAGTGTCAGTAGAACTGATTACATGGCAAATCCCAATTACCATTTCCATCGGTAGAATCAATCGCTGATATTTGATCAAAGTTATCGTCGTATGTCGTATAATTATTATTTTCTTTAATACTAGTACAAGTAAGAGAAATAAGGTAATAGGTTTGTCCAAGCGGCAGTCGTGGACTAGTTTGAAACTGTCAAAAGTATTCATCCAACTACTTCTTGTATGACGTTTACTAAAGAAATACATTCACAAGCTAACTGGCTTAATATTTCTGATAGTTTGAAACCAGTCATTGCTTGAACGGACCTATTAAGTGACAATTTGATTGATACAGATAATATTAGTGGTATTATGGTTTATATTCATTTGCAATAAACTTTTTGATTGTACATGTAATATTAAATGTATACTTGCCAGATCAGATATAGAAAACTACTTCTTGTATGACGTTTACTAAAGAAATACATTCACAAGCTAACTGGCTTAATATTTCTGATAGTTTGAAACCAGTCATTGCTTGAACAGACCTATTAAGTGACAATTTGATTGATACAGATAATATTAGTGGTATTATGGTTTATATTCATTTGCAATAAACTTTTTGATTGTACATGTAATATTAAATGTATACTTGCCAGATCAGATATAGAGCATGTAGATTGAAGACTATTTTAAAATATGCTGGATTTCATAAAGTGTAAGTGGACCGACTGTCATTATTTTAATATTAATAATGTATTGAACAGAGAAATCGTACATCCGTTTCATTGCCAAAATATTCAATATGATTTATTGAAATAATATCAGTCGGTTTCCTTGCACCTTTTACGTAGGTATTGCACTTTAGACAACAGTATTTACAAATTCCTTAACATTTACACAGTCCTAATATAAAAAAAATCTTAAAGATATATAAGTATTGCATATTATGGAATTCCGAATGCTCAAATTCAGAGCTTATTTGAACAATATAACTAGGTACAACCAGTTATAATATTCGAGAGTTTAACTTGACGATCTTTATTTAATTTCAGATAACCAAGTTTTAGGCAAAGCAAACTTCATCTTTATTTCATGATGTCATCAAAACTGATATGCTCCAAACGCCAAACTAGCTGTTAATTCAATCCTAGTAAGGTTCTCATTGAAAAGTCAATATTCATCGTGTACATTCGCTATATGCTTAGTTACACTGGACTTGTGCTTGGCTCTATAAGGGCATCTGCTACAACGGAACGCTGGTTCTTTCTGACACTCATACTTTTGGTGCCTCCAAAGTGACCTGGCCACTTTATAGCCCTTCCCACAGATCCTGCAGCAAAAGTTGCCTAAAATAACAACAACTCAGTATAATTATAGCCTAGTTAAAATGAAAATTTATAATTCACACTGAGCCAACAAATGCTTGTATTAATTATTTGATTGAAATTAATTCTACCTGTTATTTCACACATGAAACTGATAGAAAATTGCATTTAATTTACATAAGGGTAAGCACCTGAAAATTAATCTACTTAAACAATTAATGAACTACTTACAATACACAGCATAAGCATGGCAATATCTTGCTTGCTCTCATTAACTGTAAATGGATTTATTGAAAAATCCCGTATTCAAATCAAGAATTAGCAGATAAAATAACGTCAAATACGCCTTATTCGAATGTTGCTGGTTTCAAAAATACAGGACGTTCAATGCTAGAATTTTATTTTGAAATATCTCAATAACTTTGAAACCTGTCGGAAAAAAAAATTGCCAAAATTATGTTTTTGGCACGGCAAATAAGAATTTTTAACTAATTTTGACTAGTAGAGGGCGCCACTTATTGAGATATTTCAAAATAAAATTCTAGCATTGAACGCCCTGTATTTTTGAAACCAACAACATTCGGATAAGGCATATTTGGCTCCATCGACTTTTTTTAGTCACCAGTATCTTCAGCTCCGAGATTTCCCAACCTTTCACAGACACCCTGTATGTGACATTTCGAATAATTAGCACTCCGCAAATTCGTAATAAATAAATAATAAATAAAATACCTCATCGTGGTTCTTGCTGGGACATAATAATTTAAAATTACATCCAACATTTTATCAAAATATGCATTTAACATTTGTTTTTTTTTCAACTAGTTACATTTACATTCATTATTATATACTTCATTTTATTTTAAATTATTATTGGCGAAATTGAGCAAATATTGGTATCTAAAGTAAATACGGTTCAGTCTACTTCTCACCAGCCGGACGCGAAGGCGTGTTTTATATGTCCCTTTATATCAATGATATAAACTGTATATCATTATATCATTATTTCGTTATATCGTTATGTCATTATATCATTATAATCATTATACTTTGTCGTCCTTGCTGAAGCCACTGAACTGGAATTAATATACAGCTATTTGGTATACAAACTTTTATTATTTATTAAATAAAGTAAATATGTTGCATTTACTAAAATTAAAATGTTTTTATTGGGGCATTCCACGCCAACTCAGCAGTCGATCCCACATCACCCTCTCAGATCTGGTTCAAAATTGGTACATCGATTAGTACTATCGAAAAAAGGATATTTCCAAATTTCCAGCCCCTAAGATCGCTTCCTGTCATCAGGGGCCCATAGTGAAGTTTTCGACCATCATTTCACCTCCAGGGGTCTGAAATCGGTTTTTCGTGTACTGAGGCGGCATTCTGGTCTAAAAAATGATCAAAAATACTTAGGAGATGCGAAATTTTCCGTAAAACACGATGCTGCCATCCGTTTCCCGATATCTAGCAAGGGGAGTCCGGAAACCGCGAAAAACCGTGCTTTGGTAAAAAATCTGATATCTCAAATACGGTCGCCTCAAACTGGCTGAAAATTTACCAAAAGGCTCTTCGATTATTGCTTTTTCGAATGTTCATACGCGCGTGATGATCATTATATGTAAAAAAAAAGTTACACGCGTTTTACGGGTTTTATATGGGATTTTCTGTAATTTTTCATTGTAACCGCTCCACTGGTCCTATCCAGTTGGGTAATAATTGGATTTTTTTCTCTCACCAAGCGTCTTTTTGGTCCCCCTGTCTTTACAAACACAGAAATTTCTCCTCCAGCCAGTATTAGAGAAAACATTATTTATTCAATGATTTATTTCACAATTTTTCGTAAATTTTTTGATTTTTGAGCAAATTGACATTTTCTGCAGCTTACTTCTATTATTTGTAAAAAATATGAATATAATATAATATAACGAATGAAAATCGCAGTAAGAAACAAGAAAACCCACATTACAATCATTGTTGACACTATACATCTCGATACACGTCCTTATACATGAATCAGCATTCTATCTAAATGTTTTCTCTAATACTGGCTGGAGAGAGAAATTTCTGTGTTTGTAAAGACAGGGGGACAAAAGAGACGCTTGGTGAGAGAAAAAAATCCAATTATTACCCAACTGGATAGGGCCAGTGGAGCGATTACAATGAAAAAATTACAGAAAATCCTATATAAAACCCGTAAAACGCATGTAACTTTTTTTTTACATATAATGATCACCACGCGCGTATGAACATTCGAAAGAGCAATAATTGAAGAGCCTTTTGGTAAATTTTCAGCCAGTTTGAAACGACCGTATTTGAGATATCAGATTTTTTTACCAAAGCGCGGTTTTTCGCGTTTTCCGGGCTCCCCTTGTTAGATATCGGAAAACGGATGGCACCATCGTGGTCTACGAGAAATTTGGCATTTCCTAAGTATTTTTGATAATTTTTTTAGACCAAAATGCCGCGTCAGTACACGAAAACCCGATTTCAGACCCCTGGAGGTGAAATGATGGTCGAAAACTTCACTATGGGCCCCTGGTGACAGGAAGCAGTCTTAGGGGCTGCAAATTTCAGAATATCCTTTTTTCAATAGTACCAATCGATGTACCAATTTTGAGCCAGATCTGAGAGGGTGACGTGGGATCGACTGTTGAGTTGGCGTGGAATGCCCCTATTGTAAATCACAATTTACAGAAAGCTGTTCATAAGTTTCAGGTGAACTGCTTCTACATGCTTCTTGAGTGCAGCTTTGTACTTTGCCTTGTACTCACACATTGAGCATTGGATGTTCGGTTCCTTCTGACATTCGTATTTAATGTGACGTGTCAGACTTTTATTGTTTTTATAAGACTTGCCACACACGTCACAAGAATATCGGTATTCTATGGCCCCTGTAAATAACTCTGAAATAATATACTCGATTAGAAAAAAAATAGTTGTATTCAGTAAAGATAGTTCCTACATACATTATTTATACGTGTAGTACTTATATTAATATTAGTATAAAAAAACTTGAAAGATAAGGAATATCTGAGAAGTGATGAAGGAAAATAAGTTGCTAGGTGGATTTTTCATTTTTGACATGCCTTTCCATATGACGTTTAAGTTTATTTTCAGATAAAGTTATAAAATGGCATCCTTTTATGACACATCTGTGCTTGCCACACTCAAATCTTTTATGTCTGTATAACTTTAGATAGTGGTCGTAAGAGTTCCAGCATTTCTGGCAAGTATACCCTCTTACACCTAAAACATATCAAGTTAGAGCAAAATATATGTATTTATATTATTTCTATTATATTCAGTATTATTTATATCCCATTAGATTATTTAAACCTGTGAAATTTTTCAATTTTATTGACACCTAAACAATAATATAGAGAAAACTCAATAGCAAGTCCTTTACTTCAATGTATCATTTATTGAATGTCATGATAAAATAATTCACAAATTCATAATTCTTCGAATGCGTGATAACGGGACATATTTTTAATAATTTTTAAAATTTAACACAAGATGTAGTACATTATACATTAAAGAAGACAAAGCAAATTTTAAAAAAATATGTGCAAAATGCAACAGGAAGAAATGAAAAAGCTCAATAAAGTTGTACGGTGCAGTACAACTTTTATTGACAATGTTCTAAAAGTTCTATAAATTTGGCTATGTTTTGTCATGTGACACAAATCGCCCAAGTATTTAAACATTTAACTGATAGCAGCATTCAGGGATGTTTTCAATAACCATGACACCAAGACTGTTTAAGTTTGACAGCTCCATATCTTCTACATATATAAAAATGAATGTTTGTCTGTATGTCCTTTATAGAATCGTAAACTATGATTTGATATGCGGTGCTTGAATATGTTCCGTCGGCCTCCCACTCGTTCAACGGTGGAGAAATGGATTATCCAGATTTAGAATTTGATGGGACAGAATTAAAGTGCAAAATTTGTGATAGAGTTAGATCGTGGAATTATAAAACACATATGTTTTATGTTTTAAGACAAAGAACCTGTGACAGCATCAGGCTATTCAATAAATAATGCCGTAAATAGTATTTTAGACTTGCGACAGTTTATTTCTCGGGTACCAGCAGTGTTACCAGGTCTACTCATTTTTCAATAGATCTACTGATTTTCCTCTCAGTCTACTGATATACTGAAATCACCTACAAATCTACTGAATTAATGAACATTTTAATCCTTAACATTTTGGCCAGATAGATAGTTGAACAAAATTAGATTTTAAATATTACAACATACTCAAGATATTCTTCTGATACTGGATTACAAAACTGTATTTTCAATTTTTAGAGTTTGTATTTTAGCATTTTTTAATAATCTTAATAAACAAATGCAGTCTGAATAGCCAAAAATATCTGAATTGCACAGCTCAGTTAGTGTCATTTACAAATGTTTTCTAGAATGTTTCATAAAAAGGGATGTTATTTTAAATATTTCACTTTCTAGAATAAACTAAAAGAACTCAGCTAATTTTCTTTCTCTACATGAAATTTATTTGGGTGCAAAACTTTTGATCTCAATAAATTCTTTGACTGGGATGGAAAACTAACTTTAAGAAAAAGATGTTTACAATTTTTCAATGAAGCTTCAAATCAAATCAACCAAAGGTTTCATCCACATGAATTTAATAAATCCAAAAAACATTTTAGATAGGAAAGGAGATAATATTGTTTCTCTTGCTATGCATTTATTTCCTAATTTAGTAGCTCAAAATTAATTACAGGGTTTAGATAAGGAGTGGCCCCTACTCAGAATACTTAATTAGAGTATGTGTCCATTGAAAAATTCTGGAATTAGATCGAAAAAATTCGTTATTCTGATGATACCACACTATATCTTTATTATCGCTGTTCAATTTTGTATTCAACATGCTAATTTTTGCCACATTAATTATGTAGATATTTATTTTTTTGAATTAACAGTTTTTTTAGTCTTTTTAGTTTGTTGGAGAATTATTTAGCTGTATTTTTTTCCCTGTCTACTGATTTCTACTGAATTTTTAAATAGCAATCTACTGAAGGAAATAAAATTGACCTGGCAACACTGGGTACCAGGATCTAGTGCTGAACGTGTGAAGAAGAAATTTAATACCATTTTGCAGAACAATCCGGGATTTTTAACTGTATGCCATATAGTAGACCTTTTTGAAGGTAAAGGAGTAGATTTTGCTGAATGTGCCATCAGTGAAAAATTATACATATTTTAAATATGCCCCAGTGACCTCTGTGGACGTCGAACGTACGTTTTCGAAACTGAAATGGATTTTAAGCGATAAACGACACAACTTAACAACTGAACATTTACTAAAGGTGAATAGCATAGTGTTTTGTAAACTACACAACTTAATATGGACCATATTGGACAACATACATATCACCAGTACAAGGTGTGACGTTGATATTAACTGTATTTGACAATAAATGTACGTATTTAGGTACTTGACTTCCACAAACGCTAACGTTAGCGTCCTAAGTGCGCCCCTGATAATGACGTCATGTGCGAACGATATACGGCCTCTACTGAAAATAGGTCTCCTATAGTAGAAAAAATAGCCAATCTAAATAAATAAATAGTTGTTTTATTCTGTTGTTCTCTGTTCTAAATTAAAATTGGAAAACAGTTGTCAAAACTAAATTCATTAATTTCATCACTAAAAAATAAGCTGACACGTGATAGGCAAGCCACAAATCACTCGCCTGGCACAGCGTGCATTCGCATTGTTGCCACGTTGTGATAAAATTCCCTGATATAATTTTTTCGACTTATTTTAAAAACGGCTTGAGTTATGCTCTTGAATTATTTAACTTTTTTGTTCATTTATAGTTTACCTATCCTATTATGAAGTTATGACAGGCTCTAACACCCTGTATATCTCGTAAACTCATTGTAAAGTCAGACATATTTTAATATCCCTGACTTTTTTAATAGACTGGAGTAGTATTGTCAAACTGAGCTTTCGCGCAAGTGTATTACATTTCGCCTGGCATATCGTCAGTCTCATGACAATAGGACGGATATCATCTAGGCGAATTGTAATCTCCATATTTTGATGCAATAAAGAAAACTTAGGATATATTTCATCGTCTATTTAATAATGACTAATAATTAAACATGCCTATACAAAATTTCGTTATATCCATACACACATACCAAATTGTGAAACGAAAAAGGAAATGCATTACACAAGACCATGTTTACATTTGTAGTGAGATTTCAAATGGTGCTTCCTCTTGCTCGAGTAGTTGCAATTTTCAAAAGAACAGGAAAATTGAGGGTTTCGATTACAATCAAATTGCAAGTGCTTTGTTAAACTACCCTTAAGTTTATATTTTCTGTTGCAATTTGCACAGGAAAAGGAGAAATCTGAAAATATAATTGTATTATTATACATGAAAGAGAAAAGCTGTTTTAAAACAGCCGTAGATAGACATCTTCTACAGAGGAGCTTCGTATGTGTTAGTTCACTGATAGAAATAGATGGAAATTTCCTTGTTTTGTTATGCCCTTTTTGACATAATATTCAATTTACATTATACAGTGCGTCCACGGATGGAGTTGACAAGAGGAAAAAGTCTTTTGTTTTTGACTTTATCGAAAAATGTCACTCTTTATAAAAAGTTCTGCTTTTCGAAAAAATGAGACTCTCATAGAAACATCTTAGATCAGGTATACAGGGTGCTCATAAATTAAGAAAACATGAAAATAATCAAGAGAGAAATACCATTATTTATTATTTTACACAACATTTTTATAAAACAAATCTGTTTATAACCCGAAATAGAGTCCTAATACAAATTTTAAAATGAAAATTTCAATTTTGACTTTTACTTTACACTACGAATAGTTTGTTATTACTTCTTTTATGCGCTCTTTTAATAGCATGTGGCAGATCATTTGAATAAACCTTTTTTAGGAAAACAGTCAAGGGGCCTAAGGTCAGGTGGTCTAGCAGGATAATGGGCCAAATCTTCCAATCCACCTTTCACCGTTGTCTGAGCAAGGCTGTAAAATGAGCAGGACAGCAGTCCTGTTGCCAAAACAGGTTATTGCGTATTTCTGGCTCTCAAGTATTTAAAAATGGTAAACCAAATGTTTCCAAAATGTTTTGGCAACAGGAGGGCTGTCCTGCTCACAGGAAGATTTGGCCGAATCCTAACCTTACACCCCTTGCCTTTTTTCTCAAAGGTGGTGCCCTAAAACAAAACATTTATTCAAATGGTTTGCCACATGATAGGGAAGTATTAAAAGAGCACATACGCCAAGGACAACATGAACTGAATGAGCCGCTAACTATTCGAACAATTTATTAAGTTAGCGGAAAAATGTGTTGAGGTGGGAGGTAGAGGTAGAGTAAATGTTAAAATTTAAATTTTGATTTTAAAATTTGTATTGGGACTATTTGAAGTTATAAACAGATTTGTTTCATAAAAATGTTGTAAACAATAATAAATAATGGTACTTTTCTCTTGAGTATTTTCTTGTTTTCTTAATTTATGAGCACCCTGTATATCTGATCTAAGAAGTTTCTATGAGAATTTCATTTTTTCGGGAAGCAGAACTTTTTATAAAGAGTGACATTTTTCGATAAAGTCAAAAACAAAAGAGTTTCTCCTCTTGTCAACTCCATCCGTGGACACATTGTATATCAAGAAATAATCATATGCAGGTGTTTTTACGCAATAAAATGAAGGAATTTCAGAAATAGTCTGGTAATACAATGTACCACAATGGAACTATTTACTTTTACTAAATTTATTATGAAATTTTACAGTTTTCATGTGATTTCGTTGCACATGCACATCAATCTAATCTCTAACCTAATACGTTTTAGTTCTATTGTTAACGTGTAACATGTATGGTTCATTAATAAGGACTTTTTGTGGCATATTCGTAAAACAGATCAGATCATTATTAAATTATATTTTGATAGGTATGCACTTGCAGCTTATATCAATTTAAATGTTATACAATTCATAAATATAATAGAAACGGTACGTTGTTTAGATTTTTGCATCAAAACTGTGCCTTTCTGCCTTTCCTGTGTCTAAATCATACACCATATTTATCTTTTTGACAGTAAAAAGAGTAACAGCTTCCAACAGATATTAACATTAGTTGTAGTTACGTTAATTATAAATTTACTGTAACTAAAATTCAAGCTAAAAATATCTTTTTCCTACAAATATTTGCAAAAACCAAGGAATATGTAGGTTCTGATGTTTCAAAAATAATTATGTAGTATTATCAGCGAAAATATTCAACATATTTTCTAATGCCAATGAAATACCTCATTGCAATACATTTTCAGATGATGAATGAACAATACATTTTTACCAAAAAGGATGGATAATTCACATTTACAGCATATTATACTGACTAGCTTAAACCTGTACTTTTGTACATTTTAACACGCAGACTTTTTCATAACATTAAAATTTAAAAATTTTCAACTTCTTCTGTCAACACACTCTTCATATGGCTACAAAAATAATAGATTATATTTTTAAATTAGGTTCTGCTACAACTATTCAGGTTAAACAAATGAAAATATTTTGACTGACTGATGAACTCTTTGATATATAATTTCAACATGTGCATATTGTTCAATTTTTTACACATTGATATTTATATACAGGGTGGGCCAATGGAAACTTTCCACCCCGACTGTGTTTTATAAACTGTAGACTTCAAATGGCCTACAAGGTCCTCTGCTCTTTCCTGTCTAGACTTCTTTCTCTGGGGCCATTTGAAGTCTACAGTTTATAAAGCACAGTCAGCTTCTCTTGAAGTTCTACAAGAACGCATAACTGTAGAATGCCAAAGGATAACTGCCGATATGTTGCAGAATGTTAGAGAAGAGATAGAGAATCGATTTTATTATTGCATGGATGTTAATGGCGAACATTTTGAACAGTTTATTACATAAAGTTCACTTGTAGACCTAATTAATAAATTAGTAGGTATTTTAATTTTGAAAAGCTGTCATTTCGTTACGGATAATAATAATGAGGCGAAATTATAGGGTCATAACGAACTCCTTATTCAAATTTGGGGGGTTGTTGTCTCCCCAGCTAGGGGGTTAAAGCTACGGGAATAAAAAAACTGAAAAATAGTTCCCCCTCAAATCAAAAGTCGACGTGTCCGAGCGTTTTCCCAGATTTTTATTTTAAACACAAAAAATCGGAGTGTAAAGTTTCCATTGGCCCACCCTGTATATGTGAAATAATGTTATTTAAGGAAAAAGTTTTCTTTATGCGTATATTTCAGTTGCAGTTATATAGGTAAGTACTTATTTGTAAAATATTACAAAATTTAAATTATTTGTTTAGTAAAATTACATAAATATCTATATTTCAACCAAAAAATTGCAATGTATAAATCAATACAAATTCTAGTGTCGGAAATTTACGTTGTAATTTAGTAAATAACTATATATATATACGTATATTATATATTCATATAAAACACATAATATATGTATATGTGCACGTATATATATTCCTTTTTCCTGACCGTTCACTAAATATATAGAGATGTTGTTTTCTTGGGAATTCGGTCAAACGTAATAAAACAGCTTATTTTCCTACGTACGTTTCGGTTTATTAACCATCAGGGAGTAATGAAACTTCATTAATACCATAGAATAGAAAGCATGTAAAATTTAAATTGTACAATATACAAAACACAAAACAACTCCCTGATGATGGTTAATAAACCGAAACGTACGTAGGAAAATAAGCTGTTTTATTACGTTTGAACGAAATCCCAAGAAAACAACATCTCTATATGTTGTAATTTAGCATAGTAGTCCCATAGTAAAATAAAATATGGAATTTTATTTATGTTTATTTTTGTAATATTACTAATATTATTAGTGTACTTATTTCATTAACAAAATTATTATGTAATTTTACATAAACTTAGACTGGTCACAAAAAGTTATGAGAAATTGCAGACAAATTTTTTATGAGTGTATAGCATACTTACCACAAAATGCCGTTAATTGTTCTACAAACCAAATGTAACATCATAGGAAAAAAATACTTCATTTAATCTCAATGTTGAACAATATATTTTTCTTAGTAAAACTTTTAAAGTTTTTTTTATGATAGATATTAGTATAATAATGGCAAATTTACAATTTAAATTGAATATTATCTATATATTACTATTTTCCCAATACATACATAATGCAAACAATATATATAATATACGTGCTAAAAGTGAGATTTTATTTTGAATCTTTGAATCAATATGTTTTTCTCATACATATAATTCTAAGTAATATTTTTGATTAATCAAATGATATGACACAAGTAATTTTTTTAATATAAAAATGAAATGGTATTTTACTAGAAAAACAAAAAATGTTAATGTTTTCAGCCAAGAAAGGTGTTGCAACTAATTTCTAACCTCACTTTGATTAGACTGAAGTAAGCTTATCCAATTCAAGTACATTTTCCTAATTAACATTTGTGTTTATTTGCATAATGCGACTTTAAATTATCTTTCCGCTTACTAGAGTAGTTACAGTCACTGAAACCACAGTAGAATTGTCTAGATTTATTGCACTCGAATTTCAGATGCTTGTAGAGGCTACACTTGAATTTATACCTTCTGTTGCATTTGGAGCATACGAACTTGGAGGCTAAAAAAATTTGAAATTAGTAAAAACAATTGGCAAATTGTCGAACAGTTTGAATACACTACAGTGTCCAGAAAATAGTTGTCACAAATAATGGAGCATATAGAGGGAGTTAAACTAACATCAGTATTTCATAATATACAGTATTGTCCCATCTCGCTTTCTTACGGATATACAGGGCTTCCAAATACTCATGATAATACAAATTTCACTATTTAAATTGGAATCAGACTTGCTTCATTATAGAGGTACGGCCAAAATTAATTTTTAGAATTTATACAATTTTAACAGTGTTGCCAATTTTGACGTTTTGATTCGTCTATCAATTTTGCTTTTGGAGATATATGCATATCGAATGACGTATGAAATAATAATTTATTAATAATGAGGTTAGTACCTTAAAGATATGTAAATTCTATGTCAAGAAAAAAGGAATTTAATTATGTACAACCTGAAGAAAAAATATAGAGTGTTCATTTGAAATATGAAAGCTTTGACCCCAACTGAAATTGGTAAAATGTTACCGGAAAAATGGTCAAGAAATGAGGAAAACCTTGGTAGAGTTTTGTTCTCAAATACCTCCTATAAAGGAAGTTACTGCTCTAAGAAGGGGTGGACTCCGAAAATACTTCTTATTAAATACCTAACATAAAAACGGTATGTTATTAAATCACAAATGAACTATGCAATAGAAAACATTACAAAATTTATACCAAGATGTGAGAAAATAGCTTGATCGAGGATAAAGTTCACTTCAATTTTATTTTCCTTTCAACCTGTTCCTTGGAAAATATTCTAGATTTTCTAGGTCTATAATCACTTGATTTTCTTTTGAGGAAAGCAATAACATTGGTATATTTACCAATATCCATATTTTCATTCAAATAAATTGTAAAAGATACAAAATTTTTGCATATAAAAGAATAACATCGAGTTATACAAATTTTATAACATTCTCTAAAATGCGATTTCCATTACTACTAATAATTAACTATTGCTACTATTCTCAATTTAAACTACTTGAAAACTTGATAATACTTGACATTCCTGTTATATTTGTCACAAATTTGCAATTTTTTTCATGACATACTTTGAAAACTTTATTAGCTATTTAATGCTACTTGCATCTAAGAACATGTTGTTGTTCAAATCGATATTATTCGAGAACAGTGTGTGCTTATTATCGATATTCAATAATGTATGTACAGATTTGGAAAGTGAGGATCTTGATGGTGAATTGTGTTTTGCCGCTTGCGTGTATTTGTGTCATGCTACACGCATACTTCCACCACAGCGTGTTCGCATTAAGCAGTGTTGCCAGGTGGGAAAAATTCAGTGCATGAGAATAATTTCAAAGAAGCATGAGGTTTGGAGAAAAAAGCATGAGATGGTTTAATTTATCAAAAAACACCTCTTGACACAGCTTAATTTTTAATTACTTTTGTAATGCCATTTTTTTTCATTAAAAAGCATTATGTTCTGCTATTTTATCATAATATTACATTGTAAGTAGGTACTTACAGGTACTTACTTAAAAGTTATTAACCACGTAACCTTTCTAATTTATTTTATTGTTAGGCCGGGCGAACGTTGAGGCGCAGTTGACGTGACGCAGGGTGACTCACGGGTCGTAAAATCTGTTGTTTCCAGAAAATGTAGGTACCCTTACGGAATAGAGTTAAGAATCACTGCAATACAGCGTGAATACAGCACACACACCGCATATCCGTAAACTGTCAAAGCCGTTTATGTATTCATTGCTAATTATTAAGAGAACAGTCTACAATAAAGGACATTTCAAGTACCCAAATATTGTAGATACCTAACCCTATCTATTCAATTTTGCCCTCGATTTTGCCTTTATTTCTCGTTAGGTTTTTGTTTTGGTAGATTTCAAAGAGTAATTTTAATAATTTTATTATTTCTTTTTGTGTCTATTAAAAAGCATGAGATTTTGTAATCAAAATATGACAGCATGAGATTTCCTCGGAATGCATGAGATCTCATGCAAAAGCATGAGACCTGACAACGGCGAATTGGCGTTGGCGATACGGAACCGATTACCGTAGTAGTGGGGAATGCTAGACCAATACACGTCGCCGCGCCTCTTAAACTTCGTACCTTCCCTGGGATGAAGCGGCAATTTCTACTTTCTCTGTAAAGATCCGCAATTTCCGAATCTGTATAAAACATCAAGTTTTCATATTTTTCAATCAGAAATTATAAAAATGCACGTTTAAAAAGATTAATGTAAGCTTTATCCTCGATCGATATAGTATTCTCACACCCCTACTATAAATTTTAAAATATTTCTTATTGCGTATTGTTAAGCACAAAAAAATAGTAACTGACCAAATTGTCATGATTTAATATTATGCCGTTTTTGTTATTCAATAAACAGCATTTTCGGAGTCACCGAATGTAGGTGTTCGAGAAAAAACAACTACCAAGGGTTTTATCATACTTTGTCTTGGCCCTCACTTGGTTTAAAAGTCGTCGTAATTCATCCTGTATAATGTACAAATGCAAAATGCAAAGCAATATCAAATTATCACCACAGATTGATATATTATTAGAACATAATAAAGCATACTTACTCTACAATCGTCAATAACTTTTTCCTAATATTTTCGTTTCAATATATTCTCTTGCAGATACAGTAACTTCCTTGTAAAGTAAAACGGCTCTTCAAGCATATTATTTAATAACCCTAAAAATATAACAACTATATTACAATATAATAACATTAAATGTATACGACTATGAAAAAACATTTTGTAAAATAATTTTTGAACATAGAAGAAAACGCTGGTATTTGTAAAAAGTATATTTATAAAAATGTTTAATATCTATAATACAAAATTATAATATTTTTACAAAATACATAATATATAATTTTATTTTATACTCTTCTAACGTCAATTGCACTTGTCAGAACTTGTAACATATAGATAACAAATACCAGTATTACAAATTGATATAACTTGTAGTGTGAGCGTTTGTTTTTATATTTTTTCAATTATTTTGTTCTTGTAAATGATATAGCGGTAAATTTAAAAAATGTATACAAGAAACAGTGTTTCTTGAATTTTTAACAGAAATTTTGATTGAGACAGTTAAACCATATGCAGCTATGATTAAATTATGTGGACAGGGTTTCCCGATTACACTTCAAAAACACTGGAGTGTGAGTTGGCATTGAAAAAATAGTGGGAGGGGGGGTAGTAAAATATAAAAATATTTACATTTATTGTTAGACAATTTCAAATTGTGTTGACAAATTTATTGAAGTCTGCATGAGATACTGAGAGTCAAAATATTGAACTATGTCATTGATATAAATCACAAATAATAAGGGGCCCAAAATCGACCCCTGAGGGACACCCGATGTAACAGATACCGACCCAGACATGTCTAAAACACTGGACAAATTGGTGTGTACCATTTAAGTAAGATTTAAATAACTGAAACAGCAAATCAGGTAGTCCAAAATACTTCAGCTTCTGGATTAGGATATGATGGTCCAATCCAGCATATCGAATGCTTTCGAGAAGTCGGTATATAACACGTCAATTTGCGTATTTGAGTCAAAGCTCTGAGAAATATACTGTGTGATACATATCAAATTGAACACAGTTGATCTGTCTTTCACAAACCCATGTCGGTTTTGCGATTTTTCAAATGGCTGTATCTTTGGTAAAAATGGTCGTATATGAGTGAAAAAAAAGCAATTTGAAGATTGAAGTGACTAGTCAAATTTTCCAAGCAACAATTAGCGCAAAATCCTTATGAATATCACGGAAAGAAAATTTTTCGAAACTTTTTGCACTCTTATTTTTAGTGTACGGACTTAAACAAAATGGTTCAAACCGCATCGAAAGCGGATACGGGAGTTATTCTGAAAGTAGTTTCAAGATACCTAAAGAAGGTCCTTAATTAATTTAAAGGTGCCTATATAAGGAAAATCCTCTTAACAACCAAATGCTCCAACGTAACAATTTGAACACACAGTATTTTTTAATCGCTTGTTTAAAATGATAATTGTTATATGAACTACCTCCATTGTTTTTTCAAAAACAACTCAATACTCCAATATAGTTTCTTTGACATATTATTTAACTTAACTGAAGAATTGGAAATCGTATCATTATATTATTTTATGTAGACCTAACCTAAACAACAATATTCTTTATTTAGAATAAATGTTAAAGTAAAACTGTTAGAACTAATATAACTGTTGTATCCTATCAAACCTTTATAATACTGAGAGAATACTCCTTGACGATTTAAAATAATGGTACATCTTCATGTTCATTTCGAGATATATTGAAAACACAAACTACAAGAACTACGAGAGTGGCTCACGCGATTTCAATGATCAATTACTTATATTTACTGAAGCTTTTATGGCTACCTATAAATGCATTTACACAAATCATATATTTCATGAACCAAGTTCTTATCATTCGATAAGTGATTCAATTTAACTCACCTGAAGATGATGTCAACTAAGCTCAATTGGTAAGTTTAAGTAGTATACATACCTATTTTACAATCAAAATATACATAATAATCTTACAACTAGCAACATAAATGTAACAATATATCCTTACATAACAATAGTTTCGATAAATCGGCACCTTGAAAACATGTTTTATAACGTACTAATAAACCATGAACATATTTTTGATAGGTTCGAAAAAAAACTCGAAAAAAAATACAGAGAAATGGGTAATATCAAGAACAAACTCAATGGAAATATTGTATTTGTATCTTTTTTCTAAATCACGACCAATAATGATTTATTTATAATTAATTTTCTTCTATTTATTTTGGGGTGACCGATTAAAAACAACAATGCTATAAGTAAATACGTTGCTGTATTTTACTAAAAAAAAAATTATATGCGTACCCCATTACCTTGTAATATCACAAATACAACTATAAAACTTAAATTTAATAAATTAGTATACTATCAATACCTTTTAGTTATTCGAATCAAAAAAATGTTGAAGAAGTAACGAACTAATTTAAAAAATATATATTAAAAAGCAGTAACAAAACTTAAAAATAGAATAGTAACTAAAATAATACAAAATATAGAAAGAGGCAACCTAGATTTTTACTCTAATTAAGGATTAGACCTTAATAAATATAAATATCGCTGCTTTAAATAATTATAAAGTTCTATTAAATTCTGAAACTGTCAGTTACTATTAATTGTTGCGGTTATTTGGATCGATTAGAACATTAAAAATTAAAATTTGAATTAATAACCAGACAAAAATGTGAAAATTGCCACAATTATTTTTTAATTTATGCTTCTTTTTTCGGAAAAAAAATCTTGAAAAAAATGTATAGAACCCTATAAAGAATCCAACCCCTTTCTCCTCTCTAGATATTTTACAACGTACACCTATGGTCTTGAAACGTTTATTTGATAGCAAAGTTAATTTGAAAACTTTTATTATATATCATGTATTATTTCCTCAAAAAGTTTGTTGTATTCACATTGACTAAGAAAATGTAAAATATACAGGGTGAGTCAGTCATAATGTCATTAATTTTAACCACGTATTCGGTGTTTTTTTGTTTGTTAAATGTCTTATTGTTGTATAACCAATTGTGATCAAAATACTTCCTTCTCTTCTTATTACTGATGTGGGGTTAAGCAAGTAATAATATAATGTATAATAATAAATACCTATACAGAGTGTTCGGGAAAATGTGGGAAATCTCTCTCGAGAACATGGATATTTTTCCAGTACAGTCTTTCTTGTGCAAATGCCTCAAAATGTTAATAAAACATTATTCAAAACTCGTAATTTTTGCTTATACATGGTGAGTAAGTCATAATGCCATTAATTTTAACCACGTATTCGGGAGGCCTAATAAAGGCAGAAAATCGAACAAAAATTTACGCGACCTTTAAAAAAATAAACAAATCATCCTATAAAAATCAGTAACACGACGCTCCTGGTGCGCTACGAACTTTCTGAGGACGCACCCATACGACAATCGAATGCGGGATTAAACATCGTTGCCACATCATATATAATATCGTCTAACACATCAGCGTGTTATTCAAATTTACCCGCATTTCCCGCATTTCTTTCCCCCCAAATTTGTAGATCGCGCCACACATTTGGAGGGGGGATGCAGAGAATAGTGAGAATACAAGCAATAAGCAGTAGTTTCTTTATTTCGGTGTCGCGTATTCGTCGTAAATGCATAATTTTACAAATTCCGAATATGCGGAAATGGCAGTGTTATATGGAGAATGTTTACAAAATGCGACTGACTCTAATTTTATTAATAAAGTGCTGTGGACGGATGAGTGCAGTTAACAGGTTATTTTCTACCGAAAAACCTGAGTGGACCGCCTTACTTGTAATTTTTAATATAATTATTTGATTATTATTTGATTTCATTGGATATTAACATTTTAAATTATTATTGGCTGAAGATGAACTGAGAAAGAAAAAATGATATCCTCTAAAATAATCAGTAGGTACAACCGTTTATTTGTGATGTCTAAAATCTAGGTAGGTAGGTACGAGAAAAATATTTCAACTTGACAACATTGCATCAGGTCGACATCGAGTTGAACTGTGACCTGTAAATGACCAAGGCTGTGAGCGGTCAGTGACACCCTGAAAAGGGGATTTAAATAATGATTTGAAAATATTTTTTTTGGCGTAAATATGCATTTAGATTTTTTTTACCTATCTCCTCTTAAAATTAATGACATTATGACTGACTCACCCTGTATAGAAAAATTAGTTTTAAATCAAACAACGACAAGACAGAAAAATATGCAAATCAAATCAAGACCATAGGCTTACGTAGAAACATATTTGGAGGGGAGAAAGCCGCAATTATAGGGTTTTTTCAAGATTTTTTCCAAAAAAAAAACAGCATATTATTATAACCATATGGTTACATGAGTTTTAACTTATTTTTTTTAATTTAAAGAGTGTAGCACCTGATAAAGTTTGGCCCCTGTAGTTCAAGCAACAATTGACCTATCTGTAGATCAAATGAAGCCCTATAATGTTTAACATGAAAATAATATTTATTATCCTAACTTTTATAATACCTCAAATATCAAACTTGTTCTTCTCAGATGATGTCAAATGCAATATAGAACCTTATAATCTTTAGACAGCGTATGTAGATATCCACTGTAATAACTTCTACTGATTTGAAATAATAATAGAGTTGTAAATTATTGTATAAAATATTAAAAAAGTGGATATTGTCAGATCTTATTCCTAATTGAGTTTACAATTTTAATGTATTTTTTTTGTTTATTAAGCGGGCTATGCAAAATCTAGAACGCAAGAAAATAAATCAGTTAAAATTAAAGGTAATAATACTCCTTTTGATTTCAAACTTGTTCTGTATGTCGTGCTTCCTAGATAGGTGGCGCTCTACGTGAGTTTTTTGGTACCCCCTGTAAGCGCATTTGGTGCAACCAAAACGCGGTAATTTTCCGCACTCGTATTTAATATGACGGGCCAGGGTAGACTTCTTCGCATAAATTTTGTGACAATTGGGGCAATTGTACTCTCTGGGTGTGAAGACGACATACCCTGAAATTGGTTATAAGAATGTAAAAAAATAAACAAAACAAAATAAACAAAGCGAAAATATACAAATTAAATAAAAAATAATATACAAAATAAACTGATAAAAATAAAAGAAAACAATATATATTCGTCTATTTATATATTTTTACAGAGGCAACTGTTGTTTTTCTAAATATAATTAAAATTTAACTGTTTTTGTGTGCAAATGCAATTTTATTTTATATTTTACCATATTTAATACAACACTAAAAATAACAAAACCAAATATATTTATAAACTTAAACAAGTTAACCCAAAAATTAAAATGCTTCCAACTTTGGATAAAATTGAACAATTCTTACAGCCGGAAAAATTTAACATTGTGTTAATTATCAAATTTTTGATAAGAGGATAACCTATTTGGGGGAGGTAGAAACTGTCATTATTATTAAAGTAGGTACTTTTAAATATCCTGAGATATTTCCATATGATTGTTTACGGTATTACAATATTTAATAAAACTAAAATCTGGTTAATATATACTAACTAGTCCAATATCATTACAGTATAACCGATTATAGAAAAAATACACCTATCTCTAACTAAACTATTTGTTCATCTTGATACCAATACTTAAATCCACTAAGTTTTCAAATAAGTAAACAACCAATTACCAAAAAATTTAACCCAGGTCTAACAATAAAGATTGCTATAACTCATCGTGTTAAAGGACTAGATGAGTTGCTGTTCAAAATAATCGTTGCCTTCAAAGTTTTTATTGATTGATTTATCTATATTATTTATTAGATGATGACTCATACATCCTGGCAAGGAGTGATTTTACAGTGAAAATAAATGTAATTTACACAAATATACCTATATCTAAAAGTCCATCGTTTCCGAGATATCGAAAATTTTATTATATTTTTTATTTGGAAACCTTTCGTGATAAAGCAGAAATAGTTCTAGGTTTAGTCTAATTATCCAGTATTTTTAAACATTTCCAATACCACCAGTGGCGTAGGAACTCTGTGGCACTCTTCTCCTATTTAAAATAAAAATGGTGCGCCACTGCCTTAATTATAAAGAAGAGTGCGGGTTGAGGGTTTCTACGTCACTGGTGATAATGAGAATATTTCAACTTAGAATTATTGTTGTTTTATCATGAAGGGTTTAACAACATAATAAAAATATTAAAATTGTTTCCACGTGTTCTGTATCTGGGAAACAATGAACTTTTAGATATAGGTATATGTATATGGGTAAATCCCTTTTATTTTCGTTGTACAATAACTCCAACGATGAGGTAATGTATACCACTATTTTGCACATAAAAAGTTTTACTTAACTTGCGCTGAATATAAACATTTTTCATTACTTGATTTAAACGAACATAGATTTTGTTGTCGAATATGTTTTAATTATTTTTGTTTGATTTCTGTTTAATTCGACCATTATTCTATTTAGTTTTTTTCTATTATTTTTTTCCTTTATATTGTTCATTGTATTGTATCATTGTTAATAATATTATTTATTTATTTACTAACAATATTGTATCTACAGGCGAACCCAATTGATACAATGCAAAAGTGTGAAAAATACAAAACATATAAATTACAAGTGGTGATATCAAAGGAAAAAAATAAAAGAATAAAGAAACAGAAAGCATGAATAAGAACAAAAATAAACTGTTATAAAAAACTACCCAATGCAAACGACTGAAAAACAATAATTTTGGGCAATAAAACCTTTTATCACGATAAGTTTGCTACTTTATCATCAGACCTCCCCATTGCGTAAATTATAGTATTATAGATATATAAAATATAATCGCTAGTTAATATCTTCCTGTTCGTGAAATTCCTTGAAGCAGGGATACACGCACAATCCTGGAAATCCTGGACATTTCGGGCAGTGATAGCGGGTGTACCTCCTGCACTCTTTCAAGTGGCACCAGCGACACATCTTCCTCGCAGATCTGCTGCTCACCAGCTCAACTGTAGGTATTCGTTCGAGAAAATGATCAAGATTTCGGGGTATACGAATACTGACTTCTACAACAGAATTATTTAAAATATAAACACAAAAATCGTACATCTTGGTGTATCATATCAAGTAAACCATAACATTTGATAAACAGTTGTCGAAAATTATAGTGGCATAAAGGTGAATGATATTTACAAATGTAATGTACAGTGAAAAACTTTGAATAACGCTTTGATAATAACAGAGCTATTTATTTTTTTAAATTTTCTAGGTATATTTACTAACAAATTGTGATCGTTTCTGAAAACTTGGTACAAAACTGAAGGTAGTAAAAGCAGATCCAGAATAAAGTTCCTATAAACATTAGTCTACCTGAGATACGGTCCTCAAAAAGGGTTGTATCATTTGAAATTTTTGTAAGATAACTTTATTTCTGATTAAGATAATGGAATGAAAATTGTAGGTAGTAAACGTACCGTAAAGGGGTTTAACAATCATAAGTGTCATCAAAATTGGTTATAAATAAGGGTAATAATTACTTTTCTAAGTACCTACCCTCAAACAAATTTTTCTAACCAGACACACCGGTTTCGAGCTTATTAGCTCTCATCAGTATGCCATAGGTGAGGTATCCGACGAATAATCCTAGCTGCTTTCGTCTGTCTAACCCGACAGAAGGGACCATGAGTACGCGGTGTAGAACTAACTACATCTATCGGCCGTTCGCTACTCCATGCCGGACTGATTAAAACAGTTTCTGCAGGCTTGCTGACCAGCGATGAATTACACCTGACCTACAGCAGTTAGTTATATGTCTGGTGGGCGTCTGACGAATGACTCTAGCTGTTACTGTAGGTTTTCCAGGTGTAATATGCTGCCCTCTCCCGCACAAGTAGTTGTTTCTGGAATTCCGTGTGATTGGAATTCTGCGTAGTTTAATCAGAAATAGTTATTTATTAAATAATGTATGGTTCAGAACAATATTTTTTAACATTTTCACATAATAAGTCTTGGACTCCCTGTATATAAAATGTTTCGGTTAAACCTAGTGGTTTTTCTTAATGTGGTAAAAAAGTACATGTATTTAGGGAACAAAAAATACAATAAAAAATAGCAGACCTTGAAACTTCAATTTATTAACAATTTTTTTACAAATCTAGTCAGTTTGGCAGTGTATTCAGCCAAGTGTTTCTCTGAATTTTTATACATTATAATGTCAGGACGTGAAATTTCTGCGTTTACGCGAGCATGAATGACGCACATTCTAATCATCAGATATCGAACATGTTAGGCATTCCTAGATCATCAGTTGTACGAATAATACACAGATATGAAGAATTTGATACAGTGGAAATCAGATCACGTAGTGGACGTCCTCGAGGATCTAATGAAAGAAAGGATCGGTATTTGGTGCAATATGCACATCTTCAGCTTCAGTTCGCTGGGCCTACTTTCAAGGTAGGTTTCGCCGTACCTACTATCCAAAGATAACTCCACAACGCACACATTTACGTCCTAGAAGACCATTACGGGTCCCCACTCTACCTCCAAGGCATCGTGCAGCCCGTCACCAGTGGGGTTGGCTTTTACGCCAGTGGCGGTGGGTCTTATTTACAGACGAAACCAGAATAGGGCTGGTTACTGATAACAATCGACAAAGAGTCTGGAGAGAACCAGGTCGTCAACAGCGACTGTATTTTCCCCTTGAAGTTGCTCCGTATGAAGGGGGTACCTTAATGTTTTGAGGTGGAATAATGTTCAACCGTCGCACCCCATTAATTCGCATACCACAGAATATGACTAGTCAAATTTACATGAAACAAGTTATTACGCTCATTATCTACCCCCTACGTAATGAATTATGTGAAAATTTTGTGTTTATGGACGACAACGCTCGACCACATCGCGCAAGAACGGTTCAAGAGACACTCGAAGCAGAACATATCAATAGTAGATTGGCCAGCCAAGTCCCCTGACATGAATCCTATTGAAAACGTGTGGGATTTCGTTGCTAGAGCCATTCATAATCATATTCCTCCACCTCAGACTGCAGATGAGGTTGTCGTGGCG
Source organism: Monochamus saltuarius (assembly GCA_025584915.1). Lineage (NCBI taxonomy): Eukaryota > Metazoa > Arthropoda > Insecta > Coleoptera > Cerambycidae > Monochamus > Monochamus saltuarius. The sequence goes on along the minus strand of CM046721.1, from coordinate 118,564,051 downwards.
GCAGAAGAAGAATGAAACAATATTCCGCAAGAGATCGTTAACCGCTTGATTATCTCAATGCACAAACGTATCAATATGCTATAGGGACGTGGTGGAGGTCATACCGACTATTAGTCAAGTAGAGTATGCATTTTATTTATGGTTTCTGTAATGGAAATAGTCTGACGGCTCAGAAGTAGTATGAGCTGTTGCATGTTTGTCCATGATAGAAGGAAACCTTCTCCAAAATTGTTTAGGGAAATTCATGCAAGAGCAATGGAATCAGGAGCCCTAACTCCAAGATATCATGAATGTGACCATCCAAAGCGGCGTAGGTATGATTTAGAAGTAATTTCAACATTTTTTTTTAACGTACTCCTACTGCGTATGCTCGCTTTAAAACAAATAATACTTATGTATGGCAGTTGCTTAAGGACAATGGATTATACCCGTACCAATTTCAAAGGGTGCATGGTATGCTTCAAGAAGATCATGCCTTTGTTTTTGTCGCACAATTCTTGGTCGGCAACAAGATCACTACACATTATTTTCAAATATTTGTTGAATTGTTTCTTTCTTATTTTACACGGGATGCAGCTATCAATTTGCACAATCTTCATACGTGGTGTGATGAAAATCTCCATACCACTTTTGAAATTCGTCATCAACGGAGATTTTCAGTGAATGTTTGGCCCGGCATTGTTGGCAATCACCTTCTGGGAGCATTCTTTCTAACGAATCGATTGGGAGATGTCAAATATCTAAGTTTTGGACAAATTTCTGTTAAGGGTAATTAGAAAACTTTCCTTATTTTTTTATAACCGATTTTGATGGAACATGATAGTTGAAGACCCTTATGGTTTGATTATTGTCGACAGTTTTCATTCCATTATCTTTGTAAGAAGGAAAGTTATTTAAAAAATATATCCAAATGATAACCCCTCTTTGGAGGGCCATATCTCCGGAGAACCAACGTGTATAGAAACTTGTTTTACTTTTTCATTGGCTCTACTTTTACCACCTTAAGATTTGTAGTAACGTTTCCAAATACCATGTATAATGAATGGGGAAAACTTCAAAGAGAATTTGCGATTTGAAAAAAAAAATTGTTTCGGATTCATGCTGTTTATATCAATTTAAAAAATAAATTTCATAGTTTCCATACAACAATGTAGGTACTTGCTAACTCTAAAAGAAGACTCAGAAGCCATATATGTGTCCCGGTAGTATTTTTTTATGCCAAACATGATTTGAGCATATTTAACAAAAGCTATCGTCCCAATGCTTTACATTTAGTTTTAAATATTTGCACTATAGCCTTTAACAAGATTAATAATCCAAAATATCTACGATGCATTAAATATTCGGTATGTTAGAAGTAGGACATTATTTTTCGTGCCAATTAAAACTATATCAACACACAGATATTTTATTATCAGTAACGTCACATTAAGATCCAGTATCTAAAACTGCAATTCGTTGGATTTATTCACATGCTTTTTGGAAGCTAATAAATGATATCGTAAAGTATCTTTCCTGAAGGTTTTAAATCGACAGTAGGGGCATTTAAATTTAGGTTCCTTGCCACATTCATGGTTCTGATGTCTGAATAAGTGGGTCTTGTATTTGTATGTCTTTTCGCACTGATTGCATGGCCACCTGTTGCTACCTAAAACAAACGTGCATTAATATGACGAAAACACAATTTTACCTATACGCCAGTTGATTATTTCAGTACCATTTATAGAGTAAACAATACCTCATAAAGCAACGACAGAATCATATTTCTTCTAAAATATATAGGTTTAGAAAGAAACTTACCATTCTTGCTTCTACCACAATATTCAAGAATATTAACTTGACACATTTCATCTGAATTTTTACTTCTACCACAATATTGAAACAATTATATCTTCATGTGAATTTACTGTTATTAAATTACAAATTTGCGAAGTAAAATATACTGTACACATAAGTTATTTATTTTGTGATGTTAGACATAAACAAAATAAAAACTTTCATGATCTTGGCACCCACCATTTTACTTTTGAATGGAATTTTCTATTAGTATTCTTCAAGAAATGATTGCGTAGTGACTGCCGATGTTTGTAGCCTTTTCCACATAGACAGAAATGGGTACCTACAAAATAAATACGTAAATGCATGAAATTTTAACGGAGAATTCACACACTAAGATCGGTTAGGATAAAAATTGAACAGTTTCTGAAATCTTTGAAATTGAATGCCGATACTTAAGGGTTTGAATCCTTCAGTCATTTTAAGAAGAAAACTTAATATCAACATATGTCCTAAATCTCTTAATTTTTGAGCTACAGGGTGTTACGGTTTTTCATTTTTATAATTTTCTTATCACTTCAGATATTTTTATGAAATTTTGTACACACCTATTAATCATTAAGGAGCATTGTTTGATGTAAAAAATGTGACTTCAACGCGGCTGCGCGCGCCATTCACCGTTCGGAATCGGTAAATGTGCCACGACAGAGGCCTTTGCACAGCACGAATATGAAAACTAGTCATGTGCAAAAGTAGAAATGCAGTTACTGTGTACTGTACTCTGGTTTGAGTAGCGACAAAACTGAACCTCCTATAGTCTGTTTAGAAATGAAAGAGAGTAATTAAAGCTTATTATGTATGCAAATCGTAAATAAATGTAGTACAGGTGTTTATATTCAATATTTTTATATTATGTATTATCCGTATAGATGAGGTGTACTTTTAAAAAAACTTTGTGTGATCAAACCGTACTAAATTGTAGCAGGTAGCTAAAATTTAATCCCCGACAATCCGTCTTTGTCTATGCCGCTTCAATTTCTCGGTCTATTTCTCTTATAAATAAACAATATAAAAACAGCATTTCAAAACTAGAGGCTACTTTAAGCATCATAACTGGGTTTTTAGTAAGTAATTAAAATAAAATTATTCAATATTATTATCAAAATATTTATTTAAATTTAATGAATAGACTTTTATTCCACACAAAAATATATGTATTTTGAAAATTCAAATTATGGTGAGTAAATGTAGTGTTTTATAAATGTACAATAAAGAAAATAAAAAAGTAGGTATATTAAAATTCATCCTCTGAATATTCTGATGAATTATCTTCGTCTCCTAGATTGATAACGATAGGTTCCACAGTAACGTCAATTAAATTATCGAGTTCTCACATGTTCTCTTCTTTTTGTACATGATGTATACATTTTTGCCAGTTATCTGCAGTTCCTCGTTCCAAGGAATTTTTTAACAAAATTTTCACGTCACTTAATTTAAACATCGTATTATTTCGCGCTCCATCTCCTTTTATCTGCGCCCAGACTAACTCGATTGGGTTAAGTTCACAGTGATAAGGTGGTATCCGTGGTACCGTTACTTGGCGATTTGTTGCGATTTCATTGATAACATATTTTTTCTGATCTTTATTAAGATTGACAAGTGTCAAAAGTTCCTTTTTCACCATATTTGTTTCAAAATAAATGTTTTTTCCGGACAACCATTGAATTATATTGGCATTCCTCCAAGAAGTCGTAGGCGTCCGCTCGGTCTGCCGTGAATGGTAACTGGCATTATCCATGACAATTACAGACCCCGGAGGAATAAGATCCAACATCTGTGTAAAATACTCTTTGAAAACGTCTGCGTTCATGTCTTCGTGATAGTCACCTGTATTTTTGGATTCAAATAAAAGTAAACCGCCATCTACATCTACACTACCTATATGTGTTACTATTAATCTTCGCCCTTTACCTGAGGGTGCCTTGAACCCTGTTGGAAGTCCATCCAAAATTGCTTGTCAAAAACTTTTTAGATTTTTATCTTGCCATACTTTTGTTACAGTATATCCCTCGTTGACCCAAGTTTCTTCTAGATAATAATAAATATTCCTACCTTTGTCATGGAATATTCTAATTGATCTTAAGTAAGATCTTCGCCAACAAATAATTTCATCTTTATCGATAAGAACTGACTTCCTGTTCTGTTTTTCCCAGCAAAATTCAACTCTCGCAAGACGGCCCATAATTTGCTTCTACTGATTTTTGGAAAATCGTTGTTCTGTGAAAGTTTACTTAAAATTTTGTTTAGCGTTGGTATTTCTTTTTAAAATAAAATGAGTGTACTTTTCTGCGAATGACATTTTTGAAGAAATCATCTATAACGACTTTTGACCTCCCTGTAGATGATTTTGGGGGATTTACAGTATCCTGTTCATTTTTTGTTTCCTATAAAAGTCTGTAGATAGTCGATTTTACTCTACTGCACTAGCACGTCTTCGTATATTCGGCTCTAAGACTGGATTGATCTGTCACAATACACTGGCTCCTGCCCAATGATGTATCCAGTAAAATATACTAATGTACACACACCTGTTAGCATTAGTGTTACCCGATAATTACCTGAAACGAAATATTACCACGCCCATGGCCGGTTCTTATCTCGGGGTTTAATTACTCTCTTTCATTTCCAAACAGACTATAGCAAATGATTTGCGAGTAACCTGAGCAGTAAAGGAATGATTAAAACATTGTGCTAAACCAACGAATCAAATATTTTTATTTTTAGGAAAAAAAATATGCAAACACCTTCAATAAACCGAAACTGAATATTGTTTTCGTAAAAATACAGTCTTATACAAAATTTATCGTCTTTATATGCCGGCCAGAGTGCTGCTTCAACTGCGTTTTTCTTTTACATCGATACGGGCAAAGGGGACACTGAAATGTAGGCTCCTTCCCACACTCATATCTAATGTGATTGTACAGGGAAGAGTGATGTTTGTATCGTTTACCGCATTGCTTGCAATCCCGCAAAGGTGGTAACACTGAAATAGATAGGTACAATATTATTTTAATGTAATTACTTCGTGAATATATATTACAAAAATACCAAATTCGAATGTTAAAGTGAAAACACTCTTTTGTTAAACATAAAATTACCATAATATAACTAATTATTTAATGACCTATATACTTGCAAATGACTTTCGATGATAGTAGTGGTAGTAGTAGACTGGAAGAAGAGCGTCGGATGAAGGAAACATAGGCCACAATTTAAATATAAACAGTTAGATCACTTATGTTATCAGAACCGACATGATTTTTTGCCTGAAGTCGTAAATCAACTTGGCAGTTGCGTTGCGAGGTATATCGACAAGTTGTAGCTAATAAAATTTCTACTAATACAAATTTTAACACTGTTATAGTAAAAAACTGTGTAGCAAATGCATTAGAGTATGTATATTAATTTATATGGTTTTGCATATTTTAAGTATATTAGTAGTTATAGTAAAAAACTGTGTAGTAAATGCATTAGAGTATGTATATTAATTTATATGGTTTTGCATATTTTAAATATAAAACAAAAGGAATACATAAACAATTAAATTTTCACATTTTTTTATTATAAATTCTGTACAATTTTTAATTTGGGAGTTTCTTTTTTACAATTTTTAGATTGTTTTCCTCATTTGCAAACTTAAGCGTATAATAAATCATAACTCTTGCATATAAAGAAAATAAATATTTCCTCTGTAGGTGTTAGTTTGGCAAATGTATGCTCTTCAACAAAACCTAAACTATATATAAGTACATTGCTGATACCTTCAAAATATATAGGTATTATTGAACTTATAAACAATTTAAGTAACACAAAAAATTTACATATATTGATCTCAATTCATAAATTTAAATTCCTGTTAACACATTTTTTATAAACGTATTGAGCAGTAAGATTTATGAGAAGCCAAATTACTGATCAATAAATTATCTCACGCGTAGTTTATTAGGTGCACCCAATAGAACCGTTTCAGAGGACAACGGGTATCAAACAGACTCAATAAACAGCAGATGACCGGTTGTTAATGTTCAGTTGGAGGAGTAGTGGGTTGGCAGAGGGGAGATGGTGGGGGATGGAGAGAGGTTTAATTAAACCGTAATTTTCTGAAGTGAAAAATCAGGCGCCCCTGTATATTATTAGCTCTATAGTATGAGAAAAATAATACCTACTCAAGTTTTCTATTAACAAGTAACTGAAAATAAATATCATATTAAAAGAACAATCATAAATGTAACAATATATGGTCTTCACCCAATGCTAGTACTTATGTCTTTCCATATCATGCCTCTTCATGTGCTGCTGAAGATGATATTTCCTTTTACCTCGATATGGACAATATATGCATTTAAAATAAGGCTCCTTGCCACATTCATATCTAGTGTGGTTGTAGAGTGATTGCTGGTGTCTATAACGCCTACGGCATATTCCACAAGAGAAGACGGCTAAAAATGGAGGAGATAAATAACTGCAAATAAAAAGATTAAAGGGAAGACATAAGCTGCCAAAAGCATTTCAAATAAGCTTTGACTACGTACTGTCTATTGCCATAATAATGAAGCTTTTTAAAACGAATTTTGTAACTTGTTTTAAACTACTGGCGTATTTGTAATGACATCTACTTTCCAGTTTTGCCATAAGTTTTTAATTGTTACACTCACCAATAAAGATTTAACGAAAAGCTCATTAAAAATTGATTTGAGGGAGTGTCACTGTCATTATTAATGAGTACCAGCAGTACATTACAATCCCAAAGTTAGAATAAATGTGTAAACTTTGCTTATAGTAGGTTTTTTATAATAGTTTCGCGTCCAGACGTGCTCCAGACCTTGCTTTGGAATGTCTGCATTCTGCAATAGCCCTAAAATTGTTCTTGTCGAAGAAGGGACTTTCTAACTTGTATGTGTGTGTGAATTTAAGGTTATATTTTATATATTCGGGCGTTATTTAGTGTTGTGACCTTTCTATTTGATACAATGCGATGTGCCGTTTTGATTAGGTATACATTTTAGAATGCAAATTCAAACAGGTAAATCACCTCGGCTTTATTTATTTTCTTTTACTGAAACAACAAAATCGAAGTGTCTTAGGTAGTAATTTTGATAGCACTCTTCAGACACTAATAACATTATTATTATTTTAATTACATTATCATATGCATGGATCATTGCTTGGCCAAACAATTTCATTTAACACAAAAGGATATTACATACACAGCACAAAACACCAAAATGATAACAATAACACATTCGTTTATAACATAATCGTTAGTTACCTATTAGACCTTTAAGGGTAACTAAAGAAAACGTCAACAAGCTCGAACCGTTTCTGGAGCTGTTTGTCACAGGCTTTTCACATGTAATTCAATGCTGGTCGGGGCATTAGTCCGCAGAGTAGTTATTTCCTGGAATTCCGTGTGTGCAAATATGCTGTTTTTAACACACTCTGTATCCTGCACTTAAACCATAAGACCTGCTCTGAACATATTCAAGGAACAATCTTTGCAAGTTACAACACAAGCTTAGAATTGATTAATTCCATATTAATAAAATTTACCACCAGCGCAGTAAAGAAACACCGTAAAAATATTGTGTTTATTGATACGAACCCCATCTATTATTACAAATCTACACTATAAATAAGCGTTGCCATTTCTTGTCGAAATTACTAATTAATCCTATCATAATTTTTCGTTTCGTTATTTAACACTTCCTGTAAACTTTAATCAAACCAAACGGTCAATTATTGCATCAACATTTTTAATCCAAATTAGAAAACAACTTTGAAATATTCCTATCGTGACTTTTCTTATGTCTATTAAAATTAAATCGTCTCTTGAACGTCTTTCCACATTCGCCACAAGAAATATTCGCTTCAATCCCACACTCATAGGTATGTACCCTCAAAGAATGGGAATGCTTGAAGTATTTCCCACATTTTGGACAATGAACTCCTGGAATAAAATCGGTAGTTATATTATACAAATATCAACAGACATAACACCACATTTCTCTTCGCCAAAAATTTCGTTGATAAAACTTTACTTACCACTTTAAACGAGAAAATTGAATTTCTGACAAAAATATACAGGGTGAGTCATTAATAATGGTGCATAGCTTAAGGGTAGATTGTTATCGTCAAATTAAAGCGATTGAACCCACATGCCTTATTCAATTGTTGCTCCTTTTCATTCTACAGGGTGTTAAAGTTGAAAAAATGTATTTGATGATTTTAAGAAGGTAGTGACAATTGTCCACTTATTATTTCCATGCTTATTACTTTAGAAAAAATAATTTTCTAATTTAATTCCTGCCGAATCTCAAAAACTTAATCGTCTGGTTCTCGAAAACTGTTCAATAGTCTCTTATTAAAATATTCAAAAGTCAGACATATTTTTACATCGACAGTAGTGTAACTAGCGCCCCCTAGTAGTAACCTCAACACTATTTGCATATTGGTAATTGCCACCTCAAACACATAAGACTCCAAATTTTCAAAACAGTACCTACGTTCTTAAAATATAGCAAAATATCTAAAACATGTTTTCAACTTAATACCCTGTAGAATGAAAAGGAGCAACAATTGAATAAGGCATGTTGGGCTCAATCGCTGTACACACCCTGTACGTACAAAAATTTAACATTGAGGTCTTATACGTAAAATGCTGTATCTATTAATATAAAAACTTTTATTCATAAATTTAAACTAACACTATAAAAATAACAATAATAGAAAGCAATAAGTATACATAGTCAATGTATGTGATTAGTTATTTTAAAAATAGTAATAAATGTTTTTGAAAAGGCACTCCCGAGAGTATTTTGTACGCATTAGTTTCTTAACAACAATATTTTAGTATTAGAGACATATCTAGCATTAGCAGTGCATTGATTTCTCGTATACAAGGTGTTTGAAAAATATAGGACTTACAGATCTTATGGAATAAACAATTTTCATTAAGGTATGATCTAAAGTCTAGAAAATGAATCAAAAATTATTATGTGAAACTTAAATGTTTAATGCAAATTAAGAATTAGCTGGCAAGAGTTCAGACGACTTACGTCATACGAACAAATAAATAATTCAATATATTTTCATTAAAATACCTATTTAACAAGCTGCCGCTAAGAGCAAAACGATTTTATTTTTAATGCGACAAACTATCGAAAATTGTGTTGACAATAAAAACAATTGCATAACGTCAGTAGTGACGTAAATCCTCTAAATTCTTGCCCTAACTATATGTATCGAATGTCTATTTTCGCCGCCTCTTAGAAGCATGCTTATTCGATCGTGACAATAACTTCGAGCAATATTTATAGAAGTACCTCATATCGACTAACGTTAAGCAGTTTATTACTATTATTTTTAGTTTCTTTTAGACTACTTTAGAAACAATTTTTTATTTCAAAAACACCCTGTATAAAATAAACAATAAAATTATATCTCCATATTCAGCTACCTCAAAAATATTCAACCACATAAAATTTGAACGATAATGTTTCATATAAGACATGTTAAACAAACTACTTTAGTTGATAATTTTCTATACAAATTTGTAATTTTGGCACCTGAATTTTGAAACCATTTCTTAGTTGACATAAGTCACAGCGCTTTCGAAAATAACAATCTGGTTTAGAAAAAATATTCCAGTTCTGCACTACATCTAAAGCTGCGTATACACATGAATCGAGTACGAGCTGAACCTGCAACGAATCTTGTTGGTGTTAGTCTTGTTTACATTAAAACTTGTCGTTCCAAAGGTTTTTTTACTTGTTACATCTCGATTTTTGGAGGCCTCTCCTTCCCTAGACCGTTTGTATATAAATACATAAAAACACTGCCACACGTTTACCGCCAAAGCATTGTAGTAGTTATTCATTGTGGTTCAAAAAGAATTCAGGATATTTTGTCTACTCGGAAAACGTCTTTGGTATTACGCTGCCACACGATAATATGCACTTGCCACACTTCCACAAATTACACAAAAAATACATAAAAAATTAAATTTGCAAAGGCAAGTACAGAAAATTTATTTCAAACTAAATGCCGTATACGGTATCATATTTTTGACAGAATCTGGCTAGTTTAGAAGTCTATCAATCTGATGCAGTCTGCAGTCGCCATCTAGAAGTCACTAGTGCAAAATGTACTTCACGTCGATAAATTTTTAAACTTATGTTGCTGGGAAATTCAATTCTGTTAATACTAATAATACCAACAACATTAACAATAATCGACGATGTTTGCTTACAATTAGTACTATTTTAAACTACGCGTATAACATCCTGAGATGTTTACAGTGTTCTGTAAAAATCCCTTAGAAAATTCCTTTCAAGCTCTGATCAATGCTCTTTGTTGTGTGGAGAGTATGAAATGCAAAATGTCATTTATCATCATAATCGAATCCTGGTCAAAATTGGTGACTAATTTTTAGTTTTAAACGTTTTATAGTAATTAAATAAAGGGTATAGATATATACCCGACATAAATTATATATAGATATTTTGGATATTTAGACGGACCTGTAATGAGTGGAAAATGTATTTTTGGCAGTATGCAACGAAGGAACGAATGTAAAATACTGCAGCTAACCGGATTAACTGTTATCTATCAGATACTATTATTAATAAAAATGTTTATTTTTGTCTTTTCCACATTTGACAACGCTGTAAAGAACAACAGGTAGGTAATTGACATTTCTAGGTGATCTTGGACGATGATGGTCATAGGCGCCGATTATGCGCGGGAAAAGAGGGATTTGCCCCATTTTTTAAACAGAGCTAGAATTTTGAAATATTTTTTTATTGGTTTTAGGACTCCCTGAGGTTACGTAATTATGTAATTTTTGTACTTAGTTATAGTTAAGCCAGTATAAAAAATATTATCTTATTAGCGACATACATATAGAAGGGAAAAATAATGTAATAGCATGACTGAAAACATGAAGAGGTAAACTTTAATTTGATCGAGCTAAAGCTGTAGTTTCCTCATTTTAGACATTGTGAAGTGTAGCTATGACAGTAGACCGAAGTAAAGATAAATCACTTGCATCTAGAAAGCTAGAAGGCACAAACCTTAAAAAAATATAGACGGTGCCAGTGGCATATTGCCGATGACTTAATTCGCTGCCAACATCTAGCTCTGTTCGGATTCGGCTCGTGCTCGGCTCGTCATGTGTATACGCAGCTTAACTCATCTTAACTACGGTTAGAAAAATATAATTTCAGATTATGTGTCATCGTCATTGAACAGATATGTTTTTAACAATGTGCCGCTCTCCACGTGGATTTTGTGCTTCGAGGCGTAGTGCATCTTCATGTTGAACCTCCTCTTCGTGGTGAATTGACAGGCTTTGCATATGAACATGCTGGTTTTCATGCAATCCAAAGATGCGTGTGCGCGTAGGCTGTTGATGTTTTTGAATGATTTTCCGCAGGTTCTGCATGATACCTTTCCATCTAAAAATAAAGTCTAATCAGTTGGTTAATTGGTAAAAGACAATCAAAGTCGACAGTTCGGTTAGTTGTTAACAAATATTTTTACTTAATACCGCATAATAACAAACATTTTCCACAATATTCTGCGCTTAAGATAAGATTTACATATTTAGATGAAAATGAAGACAAGGATTAACCAGTTAAGTACTTGTGACTGTTTTATAGTATCTAATTCTTATAGTAACAATTTTCTCAAACTAATTCTTCATCAGTATTTTTTTAACAAAAATATATAAGTAGGTATCCTTTTACATTAGAAAAAAATCATTGGTACATGCTACTATAAATTCATATACTTTATAATAAAAAAAAAAAATGAATAATAAAAACCAACAGTAAAATAATGATTTGTTACAAATATGTAGTGAAATTAATACAGTGCTTTCGAAAAGTAACGAATAAATTCATTATTTTTGAAATTGAGTTTTCGAAAAAATCCCCTGGAACGTCGATCTTGTTTTAGAATAAGACACTTTTTGACATACGACCCATATTTGTGACGTCATCGTTGTTCGAGATATGACACCATCGACAATTTTTTTAAATAGTAACCCCCAATTTTGACCATGCCATATGAAAGAGCGTGTCATTCTACATACATACATATCGAAAAATTATGGTGTTACATAACAAAAATTTCAAGAAAATAATGTTTGAAGATTTTAAAATTTAAAAAATCCCCGTAAATAATAAATGCAGTAAAAACTTCATTATGTGTAATTTTGATTCACCCTGTAAATAAAAAAAAAACAACAATATAAATTTCATACCTTGTTTTATTTGAATCTAAAAAGAAAGGTCATTTTTATATATTTTATAACACATAATTTATAAAATTATTAGATCAAACCATCACATGCAGCATCACATTTTCCTGATAGAAAAGATGTTAAAAATCAGAAAAATAGGCTTAATTCTACGTTTTCATAGTAGACAAATTTCACTGATAACACAGGCACACAAAAAAAAATAAAAGTTCTGTGCCCGAGCTCCGACCTATGGTTCCTCATGTATTTCGGTCGTGGTGACTAGATCGGTGTTGGATCGTGCCGGTAGACCGTATATAAGCTATATTCGTGGAGAGGATTGGCACCCTCTCTGCGGGTATGGTAGGGTGGAAGAATGTTGGTTTGGGTCAATGTGAGAGATTGATACCGGTTGATATTTGACTACCCCCCTAATTAATTACGTTTTCCAGGTTTCCCTCATTCCTGCACTGAATAGTGGTTAGGGCCTACCAACGTAAGTCGTTCCTGGGCGACCTACTTAATAATACTATATTATTTTATTATTTTTGGCTCCCGAAACCGATCCCGGGGTCGGTATATCCCAGACGTTTATTTTCTTTTATGTCTTTATTCACTGTGCAATGCTACATGAAGACAATCCTCAAATCAATTCGATCCTGAATTCGGTGAAATCATATGATTTTTTCTGACAATGTGAAATTTTTTAAGTGACAATTGGGATGTGCGAGGTCCTATCTATCAACTGATTCACGTTTGGACTCTTCAATGGCACGGAGATAAAACCTTGCGCTTATTTCCAGGTAATGGCCAAATGTTGGTCATTTTTTGACCGTAGCGAGTAAATAGGGAACGTCTGGACTATACCGACTCCGGGATCGGTTTCGGGAACCAAAAATACATGGGGAACCATTGGTCGGAGCTCGGGCACATAACTTTTATTTTTTTTGTGTGCCTGTGTAATCAGTGCCTCTCCCCTAGACAAATCTGGTATAAGATGGACAACTGTTGGTAATAACTGTAACAATTTCTTACAATGTTTATTTAAATAGTTATATTTTCTAAAATACACCTTGCTAAATCTCACTTCACTGTTTCATCTATTGTGACACCTAAAAAGAATAACATTTAAATTATTTAAAACAATTTCCAATGCAATTTTTTTCAGTCTCATTAAGTCAACTCAACATTTTATTTAACATTCAGATGCATAGGAAAACTAGCCAAATGAATCTATACTGAAAATAAATTTGCACATTATTTACAAGGTATCTTACCTTTTTCCATTTGTCCTCACATAGGATTTGATGTCTTTGCATTGAATGCTTATGTCTGAACAGACGCTGGCAAATCGCGCACTGGAATTGGGGTAATACGTTGCATTCTCTCTTTAAGTGACGATGAAGGTGCGATTTATTCTTATACGACTTATTACAGTTCAGACAAATGTGCCGACCTAAAAATAATAACTGTATAAAGAACGAAATTTAAATGGTTTAATTTAACACGCGACAGTATACTCAAAATGAGCAAATAAGCATTTCCTGGAAAAAGTTAACAAATCTCCAATTTCATGTGTAAAAACTCGGTTAAATAAGGGTTTTCACTATAATTATCTGCATTAAATGACCATAAATATCAAATACCTTGTACAATTTTCATTTAGTATTATGTTTTTGTTTTTAATGAACCATTTATACCACATCACATCATTCGTTTTTCACAATCGTGTGAGTGACTAGTTTTGGCATCTTAACTTGCTTTTTCTTGATCATGTTTTGATCTCGCAAGATAAGAAAATACCAAGGCAAGACTTGCCCACACAAAAAAAAATCAGAAAACGTATTGAAAAACAGGAAAAGAAATATTGCTACGCCAAGAAGACATGCAAGTCATGTTTTGCAAAAAAAAGACAAAACTTTTTCAAATTTTCCAGAATCTCTTGTCTCAGAAAAACACTATGCGTAACTTCATGTTTTAAGAACTTTAAGCTCCAAATACTACCTATCTACCAAACCTATAAATAAAAGTACCATAACTATAAAAACAAACCAAACAGATAAAGCATGATTAAAAATGAAAAAAATGATATTTATATTTATGATTTAATATCTGATTACTTACAAACAGTACATATAAAAATATTCGTATATAAAAAGCGATGATTATACTTAATCAAATAAGCACCTTAATATCTAAGAATATAAAAAGTCAACGATGTATATTTCTATAAAAACGTATATCATACAAATAAAACATGTGTTGCGTGAAAGCGCTATCAAGGGCAAAATGTCATGTCATTTTAAAAGTCTATTGGTAAAATATTATCAGGAACTGTAATTTTCTCGTAAAGGACACTTGAGGTCGTAAAAACTAACTTAACATACATACTGTAACATAGTCACTATATGTTTCGCTATATGGAGAATTTCTTTCGTCTGAAGATTCCAAAAAATGCTATGAACTCAAAAATACATTAAAAAAAGTATAATGAGAATTATGCTTATAACAATAAACGAATACAAAGACAACAAGCTACGTATACGATGAAATATAAATCGCAAGGAACTTTAATAACAAGCCTTGTGAAACATATAGTGACTTCCAACGCCTACAAGATCTAACAAAGCATATAAAAAAGTATAAAAGATATAAAAGTATTAAAAGCAGTACATTTTAGGAATTCCAAAAAAGGAGTATTTCCGAATTGAATTCCCTCTAAACAACATTTTCTTCCAAAGGAAGAACATAACTATACATACAACAAAATGAGATTTTATTAATAGGCATCAAAATAATTCTAAATCATAAATCACTGGTCTAATAATATCTGGATACAATTACTAACAACTTGTAAAGAAAATCAAGTAGGAAAAATTTAATGATAAAACTGGCCCCATTTCCGGCACCAATATAACAAAAAACGAAAAAACACGTTTTCCAAATTATGAAGTAATTCTAAGAAAATTAAAATATATACTTTACTAAAAAATACACCAATACAGAATAGAAGCGTATATTAAAAAATGAGGTTTTGATTCTGCTCGTATCATACATTTTTGCTAAATTGGTGCTCGAAACAACGTGGAAACAACTTAACTCAAATATTTTTGGCTATGACTCCTAAAATCGTTTTAAGAAGAAAAATTTATATGAATCTATATCTCAAATCATTTTATTTCCCTCATGCGTGTTTAATTTATTCTAAATGAAACAGTTATGCAAATATTTCTCAAGATAGTCGATATAAAGCAAAACTTGGGATAGTGATGAAATAAATGCCCACGAAAAACGTCATGTAGAATAATTTTGTAGTGGTGGTATCTACAGATTTTTCTGTGCTCTCAAAAATGTTGAATTAATGTTATTGGCGTTTTTGATCCGCCTGTATAAAAAATAAATTATTAATATGATTTAAGGTACTTCTTCACTGTTTTTAACTTTTTCATATTTTTCAACATCCTGTATATTAAATTAAGCAAATAACTATCTCACCGAAACTTTCAAGATAAACAAAAGATTTTATATACAGGGTGTCCCTAAAAGGTTGCGACAGCGTTTCTCCACATAAAGTATAGCTGAAAATAAGTCGATTTAACTAAACTTTCGTTAGTTCAAAAGTTGAGGAGGTGCAGGGTGTCAAAGGTTAAAAAATAAATAGCGTTTTCTTTAATAACTTTCGACTGTTTCACGTTAATTTCACGAAATTTTGTATCCAGGGGTTTCCTGGGATGGCAAATTCAATTTTATTGTCCATTTTGATATAACTTCTAGAGGGCGCCACCGGTGACGATTTCGAACCATTTAAACGGTTACAACTTTCTCTTTGCACCCTGTATATTATTTTGGACTAGAACAATCTCTTCCCCAGTCTTTTATAGTTAAGAAAGGTTACCTTATTGAAGTCGCTTGGAGCAACAGTTTCCGAGAAAAAACACATTCGAATCTATTGTTTGCAGAGATTGTAATACAAAAAAAAAATAAGTAAACGCAAACATAAATAATTAAAGTAAATGCTCGAAATGGCCACCATTTTCTGGTATGCAGAGATTTATTCTTCGTACAAAGTTTATTCGTATTATTGTCTTCATTCGTAGCGATATCTTGAGCAGCGGCACGAATTCGTCCTCTTAGCTCATTTTCGTTATTTATAACGACATAATAGACCTTGTTCTTAAGTGTTCCTCACAAAAATGTATAATAAAATCAAATCTAATAGATCCTATTGTTTAATTACAGAGAGCTATTTGCACTTTCTTCAAGAAAAATTAGCAGTGCTGCTTGAGGATAAATGAATAATTTTTAATTTTATAGATAATAAGTCATCAGCTCTAGATGTGTTTTTCTCGGAAACCGTTTCTCCAAGCGCCTTCAATAAGGTAACCTTTCTTAACTATAAAAGACTGCGGAAGAGATTTTACTAGTCCAAAATAATATACAGAGAGGAGCAAAAAAGTTGTAACGGTTTAAATGGTTTGAAATCGCCACCGGCCAAAATGGACAATAAAATTGGATTTGCCATCCCAAGAAACCCCTAGGTACAAAATTTCGTGAAATTAACGTGAAACAGTCGAAAGTTATTAAAAAACACGATTTATTTGTTAACCTTTGACACCCTGTAGCTCCGTGATTATCAACTTATGGACTAAGGCAAGTTTAGTTAAATCGACTTATTTTCAGCTAAACTTTATGTGGCGAAATGCTGTCCCATCCTTTTAGGGACACCCTGTATAGGCAATCCGAACTGAAGCCATTCTTACATACGCAGTTTTCTTCGAAAAACAATCCAAGAAACCACCCCTTAAAATATTTTTACTCATGTAAGTTGCAACCTGTAAATAAACTGTAAATATTACTCCCGTTTATTACACTCCACTGATTCTTTCTTAATAACAGAAATACCTCCATTTTCACGTTTGACCGCTGAGTAATCAATAACCTTATGCATCCTTTCAATATGTCTGGTGATATGCATTTTCTGTTTAGCCTTATAGGTACAGTAAGGGCAATTAAATTGTGGGTCTTTGCCGCATTCCCATTTGAGATGGTTACGAAGAGAGCTCTTCAACTTGTAAGCTCTTCCACAGACTGGACAGAACACTCTAGAAGAGTCTTCCAGAGAATCCTGATTAACTTTAGTAATAGTCAGCATAGAATTCTTCATTTTCTGTCTCATTAACAGCAGAGGTAGCGCCATGTGTGAGGGGATTTCGCTAAATTTTAAGGATCCCTTGCCTGGAACAAAATTCCATTATTAGAAAAATAAGGACGGTTTTGTAAAATTATTTATTTCAAAATTATTTAGCGTCAACAAACTAACAATTACAGTACTACAATAAAAATTACTTTTTAAATAAGATACTGGTTAATACTACTTAAAAATAATTACCTTGTTTAGGATTTTCAAAAAGTTTTACAGCATTCAGGAAAACTAACAGCAGATTGTTTGGAAGTATGGACTTTGGTAATATAAATTAACACATTATACTTTTTTAATTTTCAGAATAAAAAATAATTAATAGTAACTTAAATTTTAAATATTTTATTTTAAACTTATATAAGATTTATTTTTACATTATCTTAGTATCAACTATAAAGAACTGATTTTAGGTTGTAGTGCACATAAAAAGTATGCATAAATTATATAAATAACGTGTTTACTTAATCCCTTCTTTTAAAATTCAATAACACCGTTTCGGTTCCTTAAACCATCTTCAGAAACTAGAGGATATACAGAGTGCTCAGTAAAGAATCAGCTATTTTAAGGCTAGCTTTCTTGGTGAAAAATAATGTGAATTAATGAAACTTTTATTTCTTGAGAAGTTATGAGTCTAAGAAAGTACTTTTTTATTTCATTTTTTCCGATTAGTTACGTCTTGTGAAATAAACACGAATATCCTGATTTTAGAGTTAAAGATACGGGGAGTTATAAGCGCCTGTGCCAAGATTGTTTTTAAGAATAGAGATTTTCGAAAAATTTAGTAACTGTAATAATTATTTAATTCAGAATTTGTGTATTGATTTCAAAAGTTAAAAAATACTTTAAAGCAGCAACATATATACCTTTTTTAAAACTAATCGAAAACTGTTTCAAAATAGTAATTTTTCAGAAATGTATACCCTTAAAAAAGATTACCAAGAATAATATAGTGGAACGGGCTCTTAGAACGCCCTGTATATTTCACTCACAAATCAATTAGATATTAGTGTTTATCTCACAAAAAACTCCATTATTCAAAATTTGAGTGCAATTACACAGCTAAGAAAATTATCTTAAAAAAATGAAATAAAAAAGCACCAATAACTTTTCAAGAAAGTAAATTGATTTAATTCACATTATTTTTGTTTAAGGAACCCAACCCATTCAATACTGAACACCCTGTATGCAGGGTGTTTCATAAGTCTATACAAAAACATTAACATTTGTCTTATTCAATGTTTTAAAGCAAAAAAAAGGAAAATATGCCAGTAAAATATCTTTACGTTCCTGCCAAACTTCGTTTGTTTATAAAGAACTTTTAAAATTTCTGGATTTTTTGTGTACATTTATGCAATACCCTGTAAAAAAAAATAGTAAAAACATTTTAAATGTACATAAATTAAAAAATTAATCAAATGCCTAACATTCCCAACTCTAGATTCTTGAAAATGGTAACAAAAAAATTTTAAAAACAAAAAAATTAAATAATTACAAACTAACCAAAACCAATAACATAAAAAAATAATTTTATGTCTACATAAAATCTATTCTTAATGTATACTTCCCAACAAAAAGTTAGAACTTATAGTCGAGTAAAATTATTAAACATATCACTATTTTGAACTGAACACTATCTCTAGCATAGCACCAAACTGGCCATTTTTGGATCAGGAAAACAATATGTTTGTACATTCACAACAACACATTGCTTGTTAACGTTGAGCTACAGATATATAGGCGCATCTTTGTACTATTGTCAAATATAGTTCACACTGATATATTTTATAAATTTGCAGTCTGCAGCTTATTATAACAAAAATTTCGAGACGACCTATTTCACATAAAATAAGATATATGAAACAACAGCGTTTCAATATGTTTTTTCATTAAATAGATTAAAATTATACGTAAAACATCTTGTATGGTTCTAAGAATATAATGTAAATGAAACACATTTAATCAATCTAATGTTAACAGATAAATAAACTTAATTAAACATAACATAATATTAAGGGATGTTTTCTAAATAAAATTCAAAGATCTTGATCGATGAGATATTTTTAAACACTTATTGTCATGAAAAGATAAGCAATTATGTCAATTAAAATCGCTTATATCATCAATTAAGCTTTCGTTATTTAGAAAACACCATGTATATCTTCCAAATTTTAACTTAACCTATTCTTCTTTGTGTTCGTAATAGTCTAATATCCAAACTAAGGTCTTCCTTCACCCATATGCTTACGGGATGAAAAGTACTTTTTTTAAACAAATATATCAAAGCAAGCAATGGGTTACCTAACGAAGTATGCTCATGCCTACCCTTAATTGTATTTAATTTTATTAAGATTTTGATGGCATTCCTTTAAAGAATGAAAGTTTATTTAAATGTCGATTTTCTCGCAAATGGTTGGTTTTTTGTACATCAAACAAGAGTATCAAATTCTGAGATAAAGTTTAATTTTTTAAAGGAATGTCATCAAGATCTTAATAAAATTAAAAAAAATATGTGATTATTTTTTCACCTAGTACATTACAATTTTAATAATATTTTACCTGAAACTGCGTGTCTAAAAAACTAACAAATGTGCCAGATTTAAAAAAAACGTTCAAGTATTAAAAAATTATAGCCAAAATATAAATTAAAAATTTTCTAGAAAATTATATATTTTTTCGAGTATATCCCTTAAATTTTTGGCGTCGAGTTTCCAGACACCCAGTATATTTCAATGAGGAAACAAATGAGTACAAATTGCTGGTATCAATTCTGCTGTTTATACCTGGTAATCCAATAATAGAGAACAGAGAAAGGTAAGCAACCTAACTTTTGCATGCTCCTTATGTTTTGTATTTTCGATTGGTATTAAATTCGTTTGATAAACAAGTGAAGTATTAAAAAAGAATAATTAGCCAAGAAAATATTTCATTAGGCAACAACCCTTATGCGATATATTTGTTTACATATTATGTTGACAAAAAATACTTTTCATCCGGTAAACATATGGATGAAGGACGACCTTAGTTCGGATCTTGTACTATAACAAATTAATAACAATTCATATATCTGAAACACATATTAAAGGTCCTTAATGAATGATCGTGTATTCTTCGAACTGAACAAAACACTTAAGTTTTTGGTGCCTCATTAAATTTTTCTTTTCGTAGTATGTTCGTCCGCAGATGCATCTGAAATTGCCCTTTCCCTTTGGCCGCCTCAAAGGACCTAAAAACGTGATATGAAAAAAATAAAAAACGAAAATAAAAACAAAACGATTCCCAAATCACCGATCACAAACAAAAGCTGCAACATACATATGTACAGTGAAAACCCATATACCTTTTCGGTGGTAATATGTGCGAGTTAGTCACATAACTAATAAAATAAATAAGTATAAAAAATAGGAAGCATACAGTATTACTTATTTTAATAAGTTATGATAATAATTTAACAGTGAATAAAAAATTGTCTTAAATCTAGAACGATTGTTAAGGAAGTGATTCGTTATATTCAACATATTAGTTAATGTTTCCTGTTATGGTAAAACCAAACGTCACATATGCAGTAGTCCGAAAATGATGGAACAAATTTCATTTTATTTTTCAAATAAAGATTTTAAAAAAATGGCGCAAAAATATCAGCTATAGTCGGGTTCAAAATAGTAGGAAGTGGTTCATATCATAAACCCGCTAGCAGTCAACACAAAAGGGAATATGAACCGTCCGTAAATTTTTCGTATAGTCGTAGAGCATACCAGATTGCATAGCTTCTGCAGCAGCAAATACCCATACGCATATCAGAATGAACGATTTCTATTGGTAATGACGCCGTGACGTCAACTTGACTGCGTTCACTCAGATCCACTTATTCTATCTGCAGGGCTGCCAAGGTGGTGCGCGCGGATAAAGTTCGAGTATATCCTTCCGCTAATTTGTGTCTGAATCGTGATTGTAATTCATTTATTAGCGATGTTAGTTTGAGTTTTCAAGAGTTTCACAGCTTGTTCTCAAAATCGTAAACACCCTAATCTAACAAGAAAGTAATGTCAACTCATAAAAAACGTGCATTAAAAGATTACGGCAAGTAAATGATGCGGATGCTAGTAACCAGTTGTGAATAGTGGGTATAGTGTATTATAAGGTGTGGTATCCGCTGAGTGCGCATCAGACAGGTATAAGGGAGTGGTGGTAAGCTATCACCGTCGAAAAATACAGCGTCCTACAATTGTGAAAAGAATGACATAGCTTAGTTTTAAACTGTTTTAAATAAACTATAAGTGCTAGGTTGATCCAACGTCAACTCATTTTTGGTCATTTTGTTCTCTCAAGTGATAAGGCTTATAAAATCTTGCACTTTACAACCTCATTTTCTGTACTCATCAAACTGCTACGAATTAGTCTCTCTCTGCTATTTTGTGACTCAAGTATAGAGAAATTGTCACTTTTTTGCAATGTTTGTAATAGTTAATCTTTAAAAAGTGTAGTGACAATTTATCTGCATCTCACCAAAGCCAAATATCGGTTTTGTAAGGCAGTAATATGAAATTTGTAGAGACATTTGATGACGTCATAATGTTTATGTTACATATATATAACGTTAACATTTCACATTGTAATCACTGTTTTCGTTACTAGTAAATGTACACTTCTGAAAGCTTTAGAAATGGCTTACATTGTCGACGTGGATGAAATTGATATTAAACTCCCGAAAATTGTTGATAAGAGACGAAAAGTGAGCTGAAGAAGAAAATGGGAGAACACTGAACAATTTGAATCATCGTAAACTCCGTTCCACTGTAGAAATAGAACTGCTTGACTCCAAAAGAATCGGTACAGTAGCTCTGGAAGATAATGAAATTAAAAAATAAAATAGAAGCGAGTGTCATTGTCATTGGCAAAATGAAAAACAATAATAGTCAAATTCCAGAAGCTACTCCTCAAAAGATTTGTTCTAATGAAAAGCTAAACTGGATATAAAAAGCTTATTTACAATCTAATAGCAGACGTTTTGCTAATGCTAGTTACAAAGAGTACCGTGGCAAAAAAATCCATAAATAAATGGTATAGAAGATCTCTGCTTCTAGTGTTGGCATATATCATCGCCTTTGGAGAAATAATGATGTGGTCACCATACTCCACTTGCCATGATATACACTCTTTTTGTTGAGCGTTTCCTTACCAGAGTATTGGATAACCAGTCATATAATGGAAGAGGCCAAGGTCCCTAAACAGAGAAGGTTGCCTACAAACCGCTCGGCCATAAACTCATGAGTGACATCACTGGCATTTGAATCAAAGATGTCAAATATTGCTTGCTAATAGATTTTGGCTTTTATGTGTATTTTAGAAGTATCCCTGTGTCCCGTGTTTTTATTATTGTTTTATTGGAATTATTATCGTATTTTAGCATAATATGGAATTGGTTACAGTTACATTTTGGTTGCTATTTCAGTTTCAAGTTGCTATTGAGAATACATACTATGATAAATCTCAAATTATGATGCGTTATAATTCTGGAGGTACCAAAAGAACCTTAATTAAGAAGAGATCGGAGCGGGAGTTCCTAAGATACAATAGAAAAGATAATTTTTATCTAGGTAAGCAAAGATTTTTGCAGTAAGCATTTTCATGCAGAAGAATTTAAAGATGTATGTTGTCAAAGAAATTATAATCTACTGGTATAAATTCTTGTCATGTGCTGTGTCTATTAGATTAGATCAATCATGTTAACATTTTTTTTGTTTTAATCTGAAATCATAGTGCAATGCTCTCTTTTAAGGTTAAGAATTTTTATTTCTTTATGGTGTTTGGTCACTTGGAGGGTAAACATATATAATATTTTACTCCAATGTTCTTAGATCAAAGTTTGTAGCCAACCTTCTCGGTTTGGGGATCTTGGGAAAGGGCCACCTTTTGACAATAATCATGGACAAAATCAGACGTACATATCTCTAACAATAACATTATAATAATAAACATTCAAGTCATAATGGGTTTTAATATTTTTCGTTCTATAGGTATTTACTTTAAAAAAAATTTCCTCAAAATAAAAATAAATACATAATAAACATCTCCATCAACAGATAAAATTCAACAAAGACATTTTGAGAAGCTAAATCCTCAATAAAGATTCTGTATAAGACTTGTGCAAGATGTCACAAACCTTCTCCCAACAAACTAAGTGAGTAAGTCGAGAACGTAAGAATCATGAAAAATCATCATCGAAAATTAGTATATTTTCCCAAATCTCCAATTTTTTAAACAAAAAACACACATGACTAGTGACATTTTATTATTTTTAGGCTGTAAAGGTGTTCAAGATATGAGGATTATATACACACTATAAGTAATAACTACTATTTTTTTAAGAATTACAATACATTAGGAATCGAGTATGTTAAGGTTCCGCATGACTTTATCAGCATACTGGCATTTATGTCTTTGTAGGTGATGCTTGTAGTAATAAGATGCCGTGCAGAAGTTACAGAAAAACGATTTCTTGTGCTCGCACGAGAATTTGAAGTGATTGCGCATGCCCTTTTTGGTTCTATATAACTTCCCACACCTCATACAGGGAAACAGTTTATTACCTAAAACATACAGAAATTATAGTGTACAAGAAATATTACATTAACAGTGTTTCAAACAAAGAAAAAAACGTATTTTTACAATAAATATTTTATTAGGATTTAAAGGTACTTAATAATAACTTATTTTATTGACAAGTATAGGAGATCAAATTCGTTGAAATATCTCATGAGTTGAAAGCAATTATGAAGTTTTACAATGTCTTGAAACGTTTTTGGGTATTTTATTACTGGCTTCAATAAACTGATGAATAATTTGTAGTCCAATTTCTTTTTGATACTTCATACTTGTGATTTACGTTATAGGTAACTTATTACCGTACGAATTAAACATAAATGGGTACTGTAATAAGTCCTAACACACATGTATGTAATGTTTTATTTCATACTGTCTTTATAATCCTTTTTAAAATGAATAATAGTATATTATTCAACGAGCATATAATGATGGCTGTAATTCAAGAAGGTGAAAGTTACAGGACGAGTTGTAGACGAGTGTTGTATATCACTAGAGTGAATTGCAGCTATTATATGCAAGTAGAATACTATATTATGTTCACTAATATTAACAATATTACAGCAAACTTTTTACTAAAATATTATACAATATTTTGACACTCTTAACATGAACGTGACATAACATACAATTCAAAACCGTCAAAACACCTTACTTTCTCTGACTCGGACAGTTTTATGAATTTAAAAAAGCAAATAAATCTTTAACTACTAAACTCTCCCATGATTCGGAAAAATGTTATAGTATTTCTAAAATTTGAAAAAAAATGAAGTTTCATCTGTATGGTCGAAGTATTCAATGTTGAAGGCTACTATAAAGGTCTACAAAAACATAATATATTGGAAAATATAACAAGCTTACTGCTTATCGGAAGAGAGAATGAAGATAATACACAGCAAAAAAAGCTGCAGTATTTGAAAGAGCACATATTGAAGAATTTTTGACTGGAGCTTCCGATAAAGAATGCCTGTCGATGCTGCGAATTGACAAATTTACTGCGTACAGGATGTTGGCAGTTACCTACTTGTTTCAATACTTGACACCAATACGGGCATTTCAAGAAAATTTACAATGATAGAAGACAGATTTTGCGTAAATGCTATTGAAATATGCAGAAAATATATTTCTCTGATCCTAATCCACTTACACACATCTGGTAAGATACATCAATAGAAAATGTACTTCACAACCTGTTGGAATCAACACATTGGCGAGAGTACCCTCAATAGTTGTTTCATTCCTGAATACCGCAAATCTAGAAGCATATACTGGCCATTGTATGAGGCGCACTTCAACAACTTTATTGACCAATAAAGGTGCTAATCTTGCAACCATTAAATGACATGGTGGATAGAAGATCTTCATATCTAACAAACTTGATATTGCAAGGGAAATCCAAGGAAAATATAGTTGGTGTTCCTAACAAGAAGAGACATTTGTTACTTGTACAAATTATTCACAAAATTCCGATTATAACGTAACTGTGGATAAAAAATATTAGTTGGCAATATTTTGCTGGTCACTGTAAAATAAAATAATATGTTTGCATCATTTTGCATTATTATTTAACGATAATTTGGAGTGTGTAAGTCGGCTATAAAACATTGTAATGCTGACCCAATGTATTAAGGTAATAGTAGTATAAAACTAAGCTAATCATCTCAACTTTTCTGAAAGTATTAACTATTTCCGTCGAGTGAGAAATTATAGATAGAGGCGCACTTTATGGCGAAATACGTATACACTTTTGGGCCCGAGATAGTATTAGGTAATAGCAGCTCTTGAGTTCTAAGATTCGTCAATTTATCGACAACTTGTTGTTCACGGAGGTTTTCATTGCTTGGTAAATCATTGACTCACACAGAACACTCAAAATTGACTGTCATTAACAACAAATCTCGGTCCCAAAAAACCCCTATTGTAAAACACGGTGCAACATAACGGAAAGTCAAACATGAAGACCTTTATTTCTTGTCCGACTTTAAAAACATTTTGCCCTATAGATATTTTCTATTAGGGCCTTTGTTTTCAAGATACAAGGTGTTAAACTTGTAGATCGTATACGCATTTCGCCATTAAGGTTGCGCCTCTATCTATAATTTCTCACTCAACGCTATTTCCTAATACAACAACAGCCACATATACTAGAGCGGCTACACATTCATGATAGTTTACCATGATTCAGGTCTTCACATTTAGAATATGACAGCATATTGTCACGGAATTTTCCCCACTCACTCCCAAACCGTCGACAGTGGTATCGCGAAATGCTAAGATTGCCCCGATCGCCCCTACACGATTCTGTTAAACAAACAGAATGCCGCGGATCGAGATGGGACTAGAAAAATCGGGAATCAACGAGAAGCATTCGAGTCATTCGAGAAGATGGATCTAGAGATGCTAGAATATACCTGGAATATTCGTTGGGTCTATAAAAGAATAAACGGCCGAGTTAGTTAGTCTTGTATTAGAGTCTGAATTGAAGTGTTTAGTTGAAGAGATTAGAGTGATTTAGATAGCGATTAATTAAATAAGTGTTTAGATGAGCTGTAATTAGTAGTGTACTGAGAAGTGATTAATTAACTGATTGTTTTTCTGGAAGTAAGAAAAAGACGGATTGGGAAATCCGTGACAATATTATTTACTGAGCAGATCCCTTTATACAAAAACTAACACACCGCTGTACATGTTTTTCCAAATCTAACATTAACATTAATATTTCACATATCTCGCATCTGACGTTACACTGTCAGATGTGGTAACGATATAGTTATCCACATTTTGGTTATATTGTAAATGCTGCTGTCTCACATGTCTCTTCAAATGGTGTCCGTAGAAGTAAGCGGCACTGCAAAGTTTGCAAAAGAACGTCCTTTTGTTTTCGCAGGAAAATTTGAAATGGGTGTACATCGCCTTCTTCGATTTGTAGGGTTTCCCGCATCTTGTGCATGGGAATGGCACTTGGCCTGAAAGAAATGGTTTTTATTCACATTTTTTTGCGGTTGAGGTTTGAAAAACAAAATAAAAACATAAATACCTACTTTAAAAAAAACATCTAAGTGAACTATCTAAACAGCATTCACTAAAGCATTACACAAAACTAAGCGAAGGGGTTTGTATCACTGATACGACAAAAACATTGAATTTAATATACAGGGTATTTGATAACAGTGTGGTAAATTCTAGAAGAGGATATTAAAAATTACGGTTTTTGCCTGATGTCAATCTATCACCTTTCATTTTCAGGATACATGATTTTGTTATTATTTCGTCAATATCTGCAGATATTTGAAGTAGATAAGTGAAATAACATTTTATGTAAACGAGTAACATTTAGTACAATTTTCTGTTCATGCCTCTCTTGTTTTCATATTAGCAGCTAAGCTTTATACTGAAAAGTGATGAACTGTTTTATGCTTTACAGTAAGCGATAAAAACGAGAATCAGTCGAGTTTTTGTGATAGCTTGAAACATCAAACTTCGTCCAAAAACTCTTAATCATACAAGGCTTTTTTTTCCATACAAAAATACGGTCAACCAACAGAAGAAATATCATTGGAAAACACTGCACTTTTTCTAAAATTTTAGCAGATAAAGACGTAGATCTGCTAACCATAAAAGGACATGGCAGTTGAAAATCTAATACTGCAGCAGGATATGTAATGTGTTTGTGATAGAACAAAAAAATTTCGAAAAACATTTTATGTGAAGAAATTCAAATGTGCTTCAGTATTCAGCTATACAGGATGTTCCGTAAATTATGTCAGTTTTATTGTTATTGTCTGTAAAAAATAAGTAATTTTTTATTGGGAAAAGCAGTTTTTTCCCCACTAAAGTAGATAAAATCGCTTTAAATAAATCTTATTCGTTGTCAATTAAACATTTTTATTCGTACTAAATAATTTTTCTGTTCAGATGTTTGAGAATATGAATTTTCAAGTAATCCTTCCTCTTTGTTTTAAAGTGACAGTTGGCCATTGTGCAACAGAATTGAGGCATTACGCCGCATTCGAATTTCTTGTGTTTGTGCAAAGACTGACGGAATTTGTAATTCTTTCCACAGATGTCGCAACTATACTTTGGCGGATAACCTAAAATTAAATAAACGTTAATTTGATATCAAATCATTAATACTGTTAATACTTGCCTAATTTTCTACATCTTCGAGTAGTAGTAGTAGTAGCTAAAATTGTATCGGTTTAATAAAATAAAACATTAGCCTGTACGAGTATTTACAATTTATTTTTCCTTTTTTTTACAAAAATATGTTCTACATTTTCCTTAAATTAGTAAATTACTCGATTTCAATTTATTAAATGCTATACATCGAAGTTAATTCTAAACATTTTTATTCGTACTAAATAATTTTTCTGTTCAGATGTTTGAGAATATGAATTTTCAAGTAATCCTTCCTCTTTGTTTTAAAGTGACAGTTGACCATTGTGCAACAGAATTGAGGCATTACACCGCATTCGAACTTCTTGTGTTTGTGCAAAGACTGACGGAATTTGTAATTCTTTCCACAGATGTCGCAACTATACTTTGGCGGATAACCTAAAATTAAATAAATGTTAATTTGATATCAAATCATTAATAATGTTAATACTTGCCTAATTTTCTACATCTTCAAGTAGTAGTAGTAGCTAAAATTGTATCGGTTTAATAAAATAAAACATTAGCCTGTACGAGTATTTACAATTTATTTTTCCTTTTTTTACAAAAATATGTTCTACATTTCCTTAAATTAGTAAATTACTCGATTTCAATTTATTAAATGCTATACATCGAAGTTAATTCTAAAATTATTTATATTCCGTCACCAAAATCTAAATACGGGATGTCCATAATATGAGTGTCATAATTTTAAAGGCTTGTACATAATTCTGATCAAAAGCATTAAAAAAATCATATAGCATAGGACAAAACGAATAGTTTTTCTTCAAATGCATGTCAAAAATGCATATACAGGGTGTCTCCGTTTTTTCGTTCTTAACTTTGGGAAATGATAGAGCGTGAAGAAATAATAGGAATCTTTCCTATAACATTTTTCCTTATAGCGCTCCGTTTTCGTGATCCATCAACTCTCAAAAAAAAAATATTATCTCCTACACAAATAAATATTTTTTGTTGAAACTTGGTATACAGTAACCATAATAAAAGGTTAATACTTTGACGTGACAAACTTTTTCCGGCTATGGCCAGTGGCGTAGATATGAGATTTTGTTCTATTTTGAACCCTTTAAATATAAATACAATACAGGGTGTTTCATAAGTAGAGGTCACAAATCCAGGACCGTATTATGTGGCCAAAGATAAGCCTGCCAAAAATTAAAAAATTAGTTTTTAATTTCTAAACCCTTTGAGATAATTTAACCAAATTCAGTGTACATATTTAGTATGAAAGTAAGTATGAAACAAAAACATGTCATCCTGTATAATATTACAAATAAAATAGGTCATCATATGCGCCATTGTATTATCTTCACTTTTTTGTTTTTTTACACTTTTTTTGTATTCGAAATCGATTAACAATAAAGTTGATTTATTTGATCAGTTGCTTTTTAAACAGTTACTTAAATTACTTAAACATATCTTAGCAAAACAATAATAATAAAAAACCGTCATTTTATTTAACATTGTGTATTGCCAAAATAAGCTTAGTCAGAAAAAAAAATCAATTACGTTTAGTTTAGTACTACTTATCATGTGACAAAATTAAGACACTAATATTCTGGACACCCTGCAGTCCATCTAAAAATTATAAAGAATTGAATGATCTATTTAACCTGCAGACAGAGTTGTCACATATAGTTTCGATATTTTCCAATACCCAAATATCCGGTTTAAAAAAATGTTCGCGAGGTTTAATTTGTCATAATAAAAGTGCTCACGTTTCCTAAAATTTAAAATTAACATTGATCCAGCCTACCTGCCTCATCATTTAAAAAGTCACGAGCCGCCACTGTTATTTACAAGTTTTTTTCTTAATCAGCCAATCGAGAGTGTACACATGCATATAAAACAAATGTTTCTATGGCTGTCAAATGTGAATACTGTTTGCCTCTAACCTTTAAAAGAATAACAGGCACGTTTATGCCTAAAGATAAATCTATATCTTTCAGAACTCATTCAGTTTTCTATAATTTTTAGATTGACTCCAATTTAGTAAACCAGCCCTGCCGATACAAAATCATCGTTTTTATTAACTTTTTTCAAAATAAGATTTGCTGAAGGTATGCCTATTGATCATATGCAATTTCAAATTAGCCTTTTTCCTTCCTATGTACGAGCATTTTCCTACTGGGCATTTGAATGTCGGTTCCTTCCCGCACACGTTGTTTAAGTGTCTCCTCAAGTATATTTGATGTTTGAAAACTTTATTGCACTTTCTGCAGGTATTGTCTAAAAAATATTTACTTATATTTAAAATACTATTGTGTGCCTATAGAAATACGCGGAACAGACACGAAACATGTTCATCCCATAATACAAGTACATACAGTAAAACTACAAATTGTCTAAATACGTGTGCAATTCTAAATGCTCCAATTCCTGCATAATACAGGGTGTTAAAAAATTGAAACAGGAGATAGGAATAGGGTATTCTTAAGGAAACTGTTTCCTATGAATGTGGGTCCGAAGACGCTTGGTAAAAAAAATATAGGTATTTACGCAATAAACGAGATATAGACGCTATTACCGTACGTGTAGAGGGTGAGTCAGTCATAATGTCATTAATTTTAACCACGTATTCGGGAGACCTTATTAAAGGCAGAAAATCGAAAAAAAAATATGTTTACTTGACCTTTAAAAAAATAAACAAATCACCCTATAAAGATCAATAGCACGGCGCTCCTGGTGCGCTACGAACTTTCTGATGACGCACCAGGTTTCCCTCATCCCTGAACTGAATGGTGGTTAGGGCCTACCAACGTAAGTCGTTCCTAGGCGCAAATGCGGTTTGTTTAATAACAATCTGATTCGTGATTAGAATGAGGAGTAGATATATTACTATTATCATTGAATTATCTCTCGTAATTATTGTGAAAAGCGATGATTTGCCGTCAGATATTGAAAATGAAGCTTACAGTGTTGTTTCCAATTTAGTGCCAGGGAAATCGCGGAAGAAATACGAACAAGCATTTGGTAACTATAAAATATAGTGTAGAGAAAAGAGATATTTTACATAACTAATGAGAAAGGATTATTAGAATATTTCAAGGAACTAAGTAAAACACAGAAGCCTTTATATCTTTGGTGCTATTACTTAATGATAAAATCATAAATTTCACTCAAGAAGAAGATCCATATCAAAAAATACTTAAATTTGAATGCATTCCTGAAGCGAAAATAGAAGGATACAAAGTTAAAAAATCTAAGATACTAACAAAGCAGGAAATATCCGAATGTTGATGATAAATTTCTGCTCCTACCTCTGTTTCGTTTTGGCATATGTTTAAAAACATCCTGTATAATTAACTTAATTTAAAAATTCTCCAATTTTTTCGTGTTATAATATAGAATTACTGGGAAATAAAAAAAATAAACATAAGTGGATACTCTTGTAAATAATATCCACAAAGGCATCAATACGAAAATAGTTGGGGCATGTATTTTAAATTTAATAAAATTCTAGGCAATACTGTACTAAATTTTCTTGGAATTGTTCTTAGGCTTAATTACAATAGACGTGATATTCGTCAACTTCTTAGAGGCAGGCAATTCCTTTAAAGGCTCAATTGGAACGGCATTCTGCTTGAGTCTGTTCCTTGATTGGTTCGTGAACTGTTCTGCTCTGAAATGGTCCTCGCAAATTCTAAAAGTAACCGGAACAGGATCGTTCTGTACCCTACATACTCTCCTCCAAACTTCCTGAATTAAAACGTTCTTAGGGAACCGAAAAAAATGTTTGTTGGCCTTGTCGTTGTCGTTTAAGTACCAACAGTTGCTGCATCTGGGGTAGTTACATCTGTATTTAACACGCTTTTTACAATTTGCCTTTGTTGGTTCCCTGGAGTTCTGCCCCTTTCTCTCTAAAAAAGAAATACAACCGAACATTTATTTATTTATAAAAGAATTCAATCAACAATTCAAATTTCACAAAACTTTCACTAACGGTATTTCCATCAATACAGGGTGAATGATTAATAATGGTACATAGCTTAAGAGCAGAATGTTAAAGTGATTGAGCCCAACATGCCTTATTCAATTGTTGCTCCTCTTAAAATATAGCAAAAAATCGAAAATATTTTTTCAACTTTAACACCCTGTAGAATGAAAAGAAGCAAAGATTGAATAAGGCGTATTGGGCTCAATCGCTTTATTTTGACCTTAACAATCTGGCATTAAGCTATGTACCATTATTAATGACTCACCCTGTATAATGAGACAGCTCAAGAATGTAGCGGAATGACATCATGTGAAATTGGAATTGTAGAATTACATGGATACAGTACCTTCTCCAGAAGAACCCTCTATCCCAGAAGGAGTGCACTTGTTAGTTAGAGTTCGAGATTTATAAAACTTCCTGTGATGACAAGACATAGTGCAGTGGCAGATCAAAGCAGTGCATTTTTAATTGTGGTTATTTAAGCAATAGTCTACAAAAAAAATACTAGCGTGCATTGTTACCTAAAAGTATCATGAAAAATCTGCATTATTAGAATGTAACAAAACATTCAAAATTAAAAAAGTACAATTACAGAATAAGTCCTTTATTAATAAATACAAATGAAGTTGTTTGGAGACGTCTGCTTCAATTTTCTTTTTCTTCATTTGGACATTTTCTCAAAATATGTTATTTACCGGTCAATAAAAAATGTGGAAAATATGACCGTCTCCTTACATACATGGTGGTCCTAAAGTAATGGGTCAAAATTTACGGGTACATTCTCGAAGCAAAAATATTGCAATTTATTCGAAGTTAGTTTAGTTCAACAATTGATAGTTAAACAGATACAAGATGTTAAACGTAAAATATTATTTTAGTTTTTTTTTTATTTATTTCTTAATAGGTGCAGATATCCACGCACAATTTTGGAGTTTGGGGTTCTTTGGTTTGAGGAATTGAAGTATGTCCATATTTCGGTTATAGTTGGTAGAGGGCACTAGTTGCAGTATATTGAAAGTTAAAAAACTATATAACTTTTTTAAGCTATATCATCTTTGGTATCAAATTCTTAATTTTTAAGGTTTTTACACAAAACTGTTATATTATATAAAGTACCTGTTTCGCATCATTTTCCAGAAATTTGGGTTTAAAACTTCCAATGTTAATAGTTGACATAAATAAAATAATTTAGAAATGGCAAAAACAAGTTTATTTAGATTTAAAAAAATATATAATGAACAGCAAAAT
The DNA here is from genome assembly GCA_025584915.1 of Monochamus saltuarius. Classification (NCBI taxonomy): domain Eukaryota; kingdom Metazoa; phylum Arthropoda; class Insecta; order Coleoptera; family Cerambycidae; genus Monochamus; species Monochamus saltuarius. Next base: position 118,530,817 of record CM046721.1, on the reverse strand, counting down.
AGTAAATGTTGGTAAAAAATATGCCTGTTTGATAATAATTGCTCCAAATGTCCACTTTAACACATTTATCAACGCGTTTATTAAAAGATTGTCTTTTTAAAGAAAAAATCCTTATCGCGAAATGACTTCGCAGCATTGAAAACCTGCTATCAAGGTTCATGCCCCCTGTTTATAGTTTCTTCTTTAAAAGATCTTGATTCGTAAGTGTTTCTATACTCTCTATAAATGTATCTCAAACACGTAGTATTTTACATACATACTTCCATTTTATATAATTGTTTTTTTTTCTGTAACCGTAAATGGGGGATTTCGATTGCCGATTGGAGAGAAAATAACATGTTTTATTCAAATACAACAGTATACTATTATCTAGTGTTTGTTTTGTTTATATTCATTATATTGTTTTTTTTTGTACTTTATTGACTATTAGATATACATTTTTTTATGTCAAATGGGTAAAATAAAATTATTATTGGTATATTACAAGATTTTATTTTTTACAAAAAGATATTTTTTTAATAAAAAATAAAGTTTCATATAGGTACCTATTTCAAATCAGTTTTTGGCAGTTGTGAATAGTTTGACGTTTGTTGATTATGTCAGTCAGTATGTAGTTTAGTGCATTTCATATTATTAATAATTAATAACATATTTTCATTAGGAAAATTGATAATTATCATTAAATTAAAAACATTAAACAAATTAGTTGCCACGTAAAAGTTCTAATAACATACCTGACATTCATTAACACATATAAGCAGCGCCCTAGCATATCTTACTTGTTATTCCCCGCCACTAATGGCACGTGGTGCGTACGCCAATGCACAAAACGTCAACCACCGACCGAAAAGCTAGGTTAGATGGTAAACACAACAAAACACTTCTCATTCATAGATGCGAAACGACACAAAGAATAATATTCAGGTAATTACACAGCAGGCAACACAAACCGCGACAGCAAATGACACAAACATTAACGTACAGCTAAGCACTTTTTCCACAGCTCTCTCGATAAGCCAGGAGGAAGCCGACGACTTCCCGCCAGATGCATGCTTGAGTGACGACACAGTGACGTCACGATTACCTGATAAAATGCATGAGCACGCTGTGAGTAAGAGCTACGTCATCGATCGTTGTTGTAACGGTTGCAAGGGAACGAAAACGGTACAACATACCGTCGACTAAAGTAGAATGGGAGCTTATTGAGAATGAATTGGAAAAGTTTTATGACGATGGCTACCTGTTACCTAGGTACTCCTATAATCCCACTGTAACAATCGTTTACATAATACGTTTGGCGCAGTTTTATTACATGAAAACAAATAATTCTATTAAAGGTACAATTGATTTAAAGGGTGCTGCAAAATGTTGTTCAGAGAGTTATAGAGCAATTTCTACATTTAAAAATACGAAAAAAAAATATATGTGTAAACCTAGGTCTGCAAATGCTTCATTTTTGAAATACATACTGTAAAAAATGTAAAAATATGTCTTTTTATTGATAATTTTCATTGAAATCGTTTAAATTTGAATCAACCTACGTAGGTTATAATTTGGTATAATCGATTGCATTTCAGACCCTCCAGGGGCGTAGATACGGGGGAGTACCTATTGGTTTTTGACCAGAAAATCTATCCCACTGGTTTTTATTGTAGTATTTACTTTATTTTAGAGCAAAAAAAACTTGCACATTTGGCATGTTTCAGATCGACGACGCATATAACGATGTACATCCTACAAGGGATACATATGTTCTGTCGAATGATTTGATCTGTCTCAAATCTCTTCCACTCTAAGGCTTCTCAACCTGGTAAACAACAAATGTGCTAGGGGTCTTTTTGCTTTAAAATAAATGAGGTTAATAAAAAATAAAATAAAAACAAAAAAAAACAGTGGCGTAGATTTTCTGGTCAAAAATATATGTACAGTGTGTCCACGGATGTGGAGTTGACAAGAGGAGAAAGTCTTTTGTTTTTTACTTTATCGAAAAATGTCACTCTTTATAAAAAGTTCTGCTTTTCGAAAAAATGAGACTATCATAGAAACGTCTTAGATCAGATATACAGGGTGCTCATAAATTAAAAAAACATGAAAATACTCAAGAGAGAAATACCATTATTTATTATTTTACACATTTTTATAAAACAGATCTGTTTATAACCCGAAATAGAGTCCTAATACAAATTTTAAAATCAAAATTTCAAATTTGACTTTTACTCTACACATTACGAATAGTTTGTTATTTCTTCTTTTATGCGCTCTTTTAATATCCTGTGGCAGATCATTTGAATAAACCTTTTGTTTTAGAAAAAAAGTCAAGGGGCCTAAGGTCAGGTGGTCTACCAGGATAATGGGCCAAATCTTCCAATCCACCTTTCACCATTGTCTGAGCAAGACTGTAAAATGAGCAGGACAGCAGTCCTGTTGCCAAAACAGGTTACTGCGTACTTCTGGCTCTCAAGTATTTAAAAATGGTAAACCTAATGTTTCCAAAATGTTTTGGCACTAGGACGGCTGTCCTGCTCACAGGAAGATTTGGCACAATCCTAGCCTTACACCCCTTGCCTTTTTTCTCCATGGTGCCCTAAAACAAAACATTTATTCAAATAGTTTGTCACATGATAGAGAAGTATTAAAAGAGTACATATGCCAAGGAATACATGAACTGAATGAGCCGCTAACTATTCGAACAATTTATTAAGTTAGCGGAAAAATGTGTTGAGGTAGGAGGTAGAGGTAGAGTAAATGTTAAAATTATAAACAGATTTGTTTCATAAAAATATTGTATACAATAATAAATAATGGTACTCTTCTCTTGAGTATTTTCTTGTTTTCTTAATTTATGAGCACCCTGTATATCTGATAAAAGAAGTTTCTATGAGAATATAATTTTTTAACTTTTAACTTTTTTAACTTTTTATAAGAGTGACATTTTTCGATAAAGTCAAAAACAAAAGAGTTTCTCCTCTTGTCAACTCCATCCGTGGACACACTGTACATATAGTTACGGCCTCATATCTACGCACCTGGAAGGTCTAAAATGCAATCGATTTTACCAAATTATAACCTACCTATTTTAAATGTATGAATTTTAATTTAGACGATTTCCAATAAAAAAAATAAAAATTATAAGTAAAAAACATATTTTAATCCGAAAACGAAACATTTGCGGACCTAGGTCTATAACATTTTTTTTCTTCATATATTTAGATGTAGAAACTACTCTAGAATTCTGTGGCCAACATTTTGCAACATCCTGTAGATGCAGTTTAGTGTAAGTAAATGAAATACCGCATTTTTATCCTAAAAATGAAGATATGTCTCCCTCTTGAATCGATGAATAGAATCAAATAGTTTTGACAGTTTTATTGTCGCATACATTATCTTCAGGGTGCTTTAAATTAAAAATAATAATAAAAATTCAAGGTGGATATTTTTCTACTGATCTAGTTTTCCGGTATATCAATATTATTTCGGAACCCTTAATAAACTCTTTATTTCAAATAGTCTCTACTAAAAGTCCATAATGACCAAATCGGGGCTATAGGGTGGTCAAAGTAATTATCTAACCATTAATTCATTACCAAATGTAACCGATTATGAGAAAGGGAAGAAGTTGAAAGAACAGGACCACAATATTCCTCTTATTGGTTACATTATAGTTTTGGCAATAAATATATCAAAGGGTATGCCCACTTTGTAGTCCAAATTTGACAATAATGGAATTTATTGCAGTAGTTGAAACAAATTGTTTGATAAAGAATTTCGGAAATAATATCGAATCAGCGAAAAACAAAATCTGGATTAGCTAGTTTCAACTGTGGTTCGCTTGCGAGCTACGTAGTAGTTACATACATTTTTTTCGTTGATGAATTTAACTAATATATTCAAAAATTAATGAAATTGGAAAAGAAACACAATTATTATGCATTAGTAGATAAAAAGTTCTAGAGAATTTTATAAATTGGTACGGGACCATGCATTTTCTTATAGGTATATCTATTTGCTGGTGAGATATAATATGATGTGAACATACATATAAAGGAACAGCCAGTTCAATTGTCGGTCATCTCACCTATGACATACTTATGAGGGCTAACAAGCCCCAAATCGGTCTATGTCTGGTGGTGTGGCCGACAAGGGTTCTTGATTGTTCACACATATACTGCAGGTGTAATTCAATGCCGGTCGGGGCATTAGTCAGCCGGGTAGTTGTTACCTGCAGTATCATTTGTAGATATGTATTTGTTGCTTGTTTAAAATCAATATTAAATAAGTAAGCATAATTATGTTAAACATTCTTTATTAGAAGTAAATATTTTCCTTTTTTTTTTCATTTACAGATTCTCAAAATTATAATAAATAAAGTATACACAATTTATAATATATTTAAAAGTTGTATTTCGTTTCTATTCGAATAAATTAGATTTTATCACACTTGCCCTTTTTTGTATTCAATAAAAGACATAACATAAGTGCAGTAACCATTTAAGTCCGTTCTACACTCGACAGACCGCAAAAGAGCGCCTTCGCGTGGTATTCGTGGCATCTACACGGCTTCCCGCGTCGTTCCCCCTTCGGAGTCGGTAAATTTGTCCCGCGACAAAGAGTTTTAGCAAACGCAAACGCGAAAAAGTCTACACTCATCGGAAAACGTAGTAATGTAGTATCACAGCAGCTGCTACTTCACGGTTCATCACATCGGAGCGCGACTAAACTGAACTGAGTGTTGAGTGGACTTAACAGAAGATTGATTACTCAAATATATCCTTCACCTTAATTTTTATTAAAGCTAAAAATAAACTAATAAAATAACGTAATTCTTTGTCCAGAAAACTAAAAATACATTATTTTATTAATATTTATCGAGTGCTCAAGTTAGATTTTTTTCATTAGAGCACAGTCAACATTACTGACAGCTGGTAAAAGACAATGTGGAGACTGTGTTCATTTTTATGTTGTGTCTCCTTTCCATATGCACCTTCAGGTGACCCTTTCTCTTGGCAACGTAGGAGCAGACTATGCATTTAAATTGTGGAACTTTTTGACACTCGAACCTTAAATGTCGTCGCCTGGACGTGTAGTGACTGTAGACTTTCGGACATTGTGGGCAAGGGTACATAAGTTCTAAAAATAAAAGAATGTTACTATGTGACATGAATAATTTTAAGCGAAATTGAATACGTTTGGCAGTGTATGAAGGCAGTAGAAAATAGTATTTACTTAATTTAAAGTCCAACATAGGTACCTATTTTCCGCATAAGAACCGACACAGAGCAAGTGCATTTAGGAGCTCCCAAAATACTGCAATTTAATCAAACATTCCTATATAAAAAGTTGCACACAGACGTAGTTACAGGCCCTCAAAGTGGGGCCAAATATTTCTAAAAAAAATATATGCAATGTGTCCTACTTTTCATGGAGCCACCCTGGTATATCCCTCACCTGATATCCGAATACTTTGAAACTTTGGTGGCGAATATATATATACCTATAAAGTGAATCTTTAGACGTAGCCATATTTGATTATAATCAGAGGCGTCCGATTCTAAGATGAAGAAAGGGGGTCGATTTTTCAAAACCTGAAAGTTTTAAAATTTAATAAAAACAAATTGAATTCTGCGCGGGACATTATTTTTTTACAATCAAATAATAAACCTAAATAATACACCAAATTTGGTTAGTCCTAGCTAAAGTAATAGAGATATTTTCAAGGTAGAGCTCTTGAAGGATTTTAACTCCATCTGCATGCAATTTTGTATATAGGTATAGTGTCGATTCTTATGAGTATATTACTTTTGTCATAATTCCAGCAAATTTATCATAATTTTTTTGGTGATATTTAGGTTTTATTTTTACAATAGTAGGCTGCATGAATTTGAAGGACATTAAGGAATTTAAAAAAATTAAAATTTTAATTTATAAACAACAGATATGTGAGATTCAAAAAATAGTATAACATATTCATATAAAAAACACAATATAGGTACAAATACTTACCATTTGATATACCTAGTTCACTTATTAAAAATTAAATTGACACGTTAAAACCAACATAAAATATGGGACGACAAATAAATTTTAAAAATACTTACAGATATGTAAAAAAATTTTTGTATTTACACCCCTTTTTTTCATCTTTTGCTAAACGGAAATTATGCCTGTACATGCATACCTAGATATGAAAAACTTATACGAAAAAAGAAGTCGTATATTATTAATATGTGTAATACATTATTTAAGAAAAGCTAAATGCAAAACAAAACTACAAATACAGTACAAAACAAAAATGACACATGTATTCTTAAAGTTTTATTTATTTCGTTACACAAGTAAAGTATTACAAGATTGTCTCAAACCTAAACTAACAATGTTCTTTCCACCCCTAAAAAATGGGGTACATTTTGGACACAAATAAATTTGGCATGTAGCTATTTGATATTATTGAAAATTATTTTACCTATTTTTCTACATGAGGATCCGTAAGTCATGGCATGATTTCCTATATCCAAAAACATATATTTCCAAATTTTTAAGTTGATACATTCAAAGACATAAGTGTAATTGTTACAAAAAATCACCTTTTAAATCCCAACTTTGACACCCTGTATCTTTTTCATTATCAACATATTATTTAGACAAGTTGGTTTAAATCGTAATATTTTGATGTAAAAAATCCATTATTTACGGACCTACCTGTATAAATGAAACATTCGACAAATAAAGAACTACTACAAAATTCACGTCTTTTATTTTTTATCTTAAAAAATAATACGAATACTAAATATTACTAAACCGTTACGATACAGCCCATTCCAGTCTTTTTTCAGTTGCACAGGAAATGATGATGATATGGTACTATACGTCTACAATTGTGTCGCTTTGATACATATAAATTAAAGTCTAATAATAAATAATTCTTATTCTAAAAATTGTGTCCCGATTTATTTTCTTATTCGACGATTACACAAAATTTTCTTTGGCAATTCCTATGGAGGCAAAAAAAATAAAAATTTAAATGAATTTTCCCCATTTCGTCACGCAGCAGAAACTTATTTTGATACATTTCATTTAATGTGGTAAAAAGTTAATATTGCCCCGCTCGCACCCAATTCGACGACTGCGGTATCGCGAAACGCGAGATTGCCACGATCGCTCCTACGCGATTCTGGTGAACAAACAAATAATGCCGTGTATCGAGGCGCAACTGGAAAAATGGAGAATTGATGAGAAGCGTTCGAGTCGTTTGGGAAATGGATTTTGGATTTTTTGGATTATAAAAGAAGAAGATACGACCGGGTTAGTCAGTCTTGAATTACAGTCTTGAATTGGAGTGACTAGCTGGAAATTTCTTGGAAATTCAGAGCGACTTAGTGATTCATTAACGGATTGTTTTTCTGGTAAAAGAAAAAGTTGAATTGGGAAATCCGTGACAATATTTTTTCCTTTATCTATTTAATTTTAATAGTATTTTTTTCCCTAAGTAGTACCTACACTAAAATTATATTCAATTATGCCCACATTTACCTATCGATAGGTTTTGAAAAATGCACATACATATGTATAATTCACAATAACTGTTCATAATTTCGTTGTAACTGAAGGGTATCTCAAAAACTATAAAAGATAGAAGGATTTTCGTAATTCTGGGTTGCTTTGTTGAGAAACTTAAGATGCCGCAATCAAAATTTTCACATTTAAGATACAGGGCGAAATTTAAAAAACAACTTTTAAGGGATTGCTCGTATCTCAGAGAATAGCTGAAATGCGAAGATGGGAATGGTGGAAATTGCTTGTGATAGAATTCAGTAGCGTTCTTGTAATTTTTCTACAGGGTGCATTTCTTAAAAAATTATCCAAACATATTTTTTTTTTTAATGGAACAGCTTTACATTTCTAAGCAATATAATTACATTATTTGTATCTTTTTTGTATAATTATACAAAAATGCATGGCCATTTATACATCACGCAACAAAAGTTTCAATAATTTAATCTTCTTGTCACAATTTCCAAAATACATAATGTAGTAGCTGTTATATTATTATGAAGGAAAAAACATAATGCAATTACATGGCATAAATATGTTCCATTTAAAAGGTTGTATTTGCGTAACATTTTAAAAGAGACACTTTGTAAAGAAATTACAAGTACACCACTGAATTACACGTAAAAAAGTCTGCAAGATGCAATTTTCGCCATTCCTGTGTCTCTGTTATTATCCGAGATAAGAAGAATCCCTTAGAAGTGGTTTTTTAAATTTCGCCCTGTATCTCAAAAACAAAGAGGTATATGAATATTCTGATTGACGCATTTTAAGTTTCTCGAAAAGGTTCATTGTTGTAAAACTGCATCCTTTTATCTCTTGTAATTTTCGACACCCAGCAATTGGAACACAGTCTACAATTCATCCGCATATCTGGATGTTGCACTATCGTATGCCATAAATATGTGAGTGGGATGTAGAAACAAAAGCAAGAAAGAAGTGATTTAGATTTTTCTGCCATCTGATATATTTTCAAAAAAATAATAATAAAATGCAAGAAAATTAAAGCCACAATTTCTTGTTAAGAACAAAATGTGATATTTAATAACGTGATTTTAAAATTCAACCAGTGACTTCGCATATTTTTATTTTTCAAAGATTGTAAATGTGTCTTACTTCAGATAGACTTAAAATTCTAACTCTTCTATATCTTAAAATAAATAAAGCTAAGGAAAAGTTTGAATGACATTTTTCCCTTGCCTTTGTCCCTAGAACACACACACATATTTATTTGTGACATACGATGGCGTAACACCCTGTGGATTATCAAAATTTTACTAGAGACAGATAAAATTTCACCTTATGAGGATTATGTGAAAATCCAAGAAGATATTTCTGGATTAATACAGGGTGTTTCTAATATAAATGCGTAATTTCAAAGGGATAATAAAGAACTTTAAAACAAACAATATTTGATTTGATTTAATTGATTTGTCAATCAAAATTCCATATTAGAAATGTTACATACAAGGTACGTTCAAGTTCTAAGGTCTCCGATTTTTTGTTTCGGAACTGGGAGCAGATAGACAGTAATAGACACCTGTGGTTTGGTTTAAAATACATGTGAACTCGTTGTGAATGTGTGAGTCACTCTAAATTTTAGAAAACTGGGTATAGGTTAGTCCTTTGAACAAAGTCTGCCTAAATTTTGCGTGCCAATTATTTTATTTTATATTGTTCTCAACCCCTTACAAACAATGCACTTATTTCAGAAACATCCCGCATAATTTTTTCATTTATTATATTGTTAAAGTCGATGATATCTAACTATAATCACATGCATACAACACCTAATTCGACCTTATTTCACTATTTTCGTTTATCGTCCAAGATTTCCTAAATGCTAATTTTTCTTGTTACTGTCGTCGTGGTCCAACAAATGTCTGATCAGAATTTCCCTTTCGTTGGTGATAAAATCACATTCCTGCTCCAGACAGTTGAATTTATCGTCCTCCATTACTATTTGACGCATTACATCTTCCTCTTCTTCTTTGGGCGCCAGCTTTTGGTCTGCTCTATCAGCACTTTTGGTACGTTTTCGTTCGTTGCAGTGGGAATTGTGTATTGGCTCACTGATGCCTGGAAGATAGAAAGCAGTGAGCAAATAAAATTTAGTAACGTGTCTAAGGATGTACTTACAAGCAATTCTACGATACTTCACAACAAACATTTTGAGAATATGCGACGACACAAGACTAGCATGCGATAGAACTAGGGTAAACATTAAAATGTTCAGTGGAAATAAAGTTACCTGTACCGTTGTGTAGGTACAACATATCATGTCACACAAAAAGATCCATGCCAAAATTATAGCAGTTAAATACAGTACAAGTTTTTTGATTATGAGTTGCAATAATTCACTGAACTTTATTTTCAGATATTTTGACTTTTTCTAATCGGAGTTCAAGGACCAAAAGAACTTTTACTGTCACAAATGACATTCAAGATAATTCTATCAGCTTTTTGTCATTCTATAGAAAGTTTGTAGCCTTGAGACCTAGAAATGGAAACACACCAGCACAATTATTCTTAAAATTTAATAAAGGCAAGTGGTAGGAATGAGGTTACTGCTAAAATATCAGACGATATTGCTAATTATCTTAACCTATCCGAGTGTCATGTATACACAGTAGGTACATTGCTTTTGCCGAACATCTGCTACTTTATTGCTCCATGGTGGAGGTGATATTACACAACTCAAACTCAAAAAGGGGTATGGAAAATTTCTACAGTTGCAGAAGGATACATAGATAATTACATCAATGAACAAATTTAAACAAGTAAGAAAATTTTAACTAGAACATCAAATAATATACAAGCAATTGAAGGTAGCAATCGCAGTGATGGAAATTTTACCATATCAGATTATAGTCATAATATGCCTTCTGGATCAGGAATTCTTATTAAAGATTGTTCTTCCAGCATCCAAATTACGAATGCTAACAAACGAATTTTTGTTATAATTAATGTTATACACCTCCTGAGCTGCATACACTTTTTCCTTTCTAAAGATTTCCAAAGAAAAAAATCTAGTGGATTGAGATCTCGTGATCGAGCTGGTCAAACAAATGGACTACGTCGACCAGTTCATCTTTTTTCTAGATAGTATTTAACCAAGTTATAATTTCAACATGCTCTAACCGCACAACAAACAAACTGTTTTGAGATGACATATGTTATTACTGTTGTTAGAAACAAGCAATGTCTACTTAATCCTATAATTCTAATCCTAAGATCTTTGTAATCACATAAGAAACTCCTGATTAGAAAAAGTCAAAATATCTGAAAAACATAGCTGCTTACTGAATTTCTTCAATAGCAGTTTTTTCCAGACAATAGAATGAAATTTGAAAAAGTACTTTTTTTCACCATTGGCGTAGTATTTAGGAGGTTCAAGTGTGAACACAACCCCATACCTACCCCACTGGCTTTACTTATTTACTTCAAAATATTAACATTTTATTATTATTACTATACTCGTATACCAAGCTTGAAATAAAAATATTTATTTGTTTATTAGATAACTAATGAAGAAAATTAAATATTTTTTCAAAGTTGAACACCCGGTATCAAGGTGGAAGAATGTATGGCTTGGGTCAATGTGAAAGCTTGATACCGGTCGACGTTTTACCATTCCCCTAATTAATGAGATTTTCCAGGTTTCCCTCATTCCTGCACTGAATGGTGGTTAGGGCCACGTTAGGGCCTACCAATGTAGGTCGTGCCTGGGCGCAAATGCGGCCTGCTTAATAATAATATGCCACCCCATCTCCCGCACAAGTCTCCGACTTCTGGGCTAATTCTCGTAATTAAAATGAGGGGCAGAGATATTATTATTATTTACTTTCATATGTAGTATAATATACAGGGTGTTCCTAAAAGTATGGTAAATACTGGAGGAGGTGATAGAACACATAAAAATTAGGCTAGTTTATTATATTAAGTTTTGCCTAATACTCGATAGTTTTTGAAGTACGAGGTGTTCAAGTTTTTTAAAAAATATAGCTTTCTGTAAATTTCTCTTGATTGGACAATTCAATAATTTTGATAATTGATACAGTGTTTCTACTATAGCGCCTGCATTATTTACTGCCCAATTTATTAAACAACGTAGTCCAGTGGCGGAGATCTAGAAAGGCTGTTGTATAATTTTTACCATAAACTGTCCATCACTACATATTTCTGGTGTTTTTATTAAACTTTCGTAATATATAATCGATTTAGAAGAAAAGAGTGCTATTGAATTTTAAGATAAATAGTTTTAGAATAATCTTAAATTTTACAATAACACTTTTTTCTTCCAATCGATTGTGGATTACGAAACAATAAAAATGCGAGAAAAACGCGTACAATTATGGTAAAAATTATACAATAGCGTTTCCAGATCTTCCAGAAAGCTATATTTTTTTAAAAATTTTATATAATAAACTAGCCTTATTTTTATGTGTTCTATCACCTTCTTCAGTATTTACCATACCTTTAGGAACACCCTGTATGTGAGCACAGTTTATTACTTTTATCGGTCAGTGGTCGCGCGGTTTAAGGCGTCAGTACTTGATTCGAGGTGAATGGATCGCTGTGAGTTCGACCCCCGCAGCCGGTAGACCGTATATAAGCTATATTCGTGGAGATTGGCACCCTCTCTGCGGGTATGGTAGGGTGGAAGAATGTTGGCTTGGGTCAATGTGAGAGATTGATACCGGTTGACATTTGACTACCCCCCTAATTAATGAGGTTTTCCAGGTTTCCCTCATTCCTGCACTGAATGTAAGTCGTTCCTGGGCGCAAATGCGGACTGCTTAATAATAATATGCCGCCCCCTCTCCCGCACAAGTCTTCGACTTCTGGGCTAATCCTCGTGATTAGAATCAGGGGTAGAGATATTATTATTATTACTTTTATCACAAAAAAATATATTGAACTTAAAAGTATATTTAGAATTCCAATAGAACATTTAAATAAAAAATACTTCAAACTGTATCAGACCAATACTGATCTTTCTGTTTGTATGCACATATTTTACCAAATTTGCAGTTTTTACCGTCAGATAGAACATTACGAACATTTATTAATAGTATTAATTAAAATTTTTAAAGTCCAAATCAGGCTGCGGTGCATTCTGCTGTTGGGCTTGTCGGAAATGCATGTAGGTGTGCCTTTTCATCTCATATTTCCGCTTACAGGCGTACTCACAAACTTCACAGTAATAGAGTGTGTCTCTTTTGCAGTCTTGAAAATAGTGCGCTTTCATCGAATTCATGTTTTTGTATCCTTTCTTGCATTTGGGACAAGCAATTCGTTTACCTACAATTAAAAGAATTAATAAATGGAAGGCGAATTTAACGTATATACGCCTATGTCTTAATTATGTAATTCATTGGATTACTAATTGTATTTCAAAGAAACAAAATCTTCACATTCTATTTTAGAAAACAAGTATTCTTATATACAATTGAACTACCTATATTTTACATACATCGAAGAAAGTCTAAAATAAAAACTATTGTAAAAATCGCCCTGTATACAAGGACAAATAAAATTCTACCGCTTTTTAAATTCCTCTTAAATTAAAGAAAATGAAACGCTTTAGCAAATTAATTTATTGGTACTTATTACTTGAAAAAAACTTCAAGTGTTTCAAAATCATTTATTCTTTAAACATAACAAAATGTATAACAGAATTAATTATGTATGTAATTACAAATATGAAATACAAACTAACAATTTTTCAACAAAAAAGTAAAGCATAGAGAGGACCATACTTTAGGACTAGCTTCCTTCGATAAAAACAGTGTGATTTAAATCGACTTACCTTAGTACAATCTTGCTTTTTTAAGAAGTTAGAGGCCTGAGGTGGTTTAAATCAACTTACCTTAGTATAATTTTGCTTTCTTAAGAAGTTTTTAGGTCCGAGAAAGTATTTTTCTATTTATTGTTTTTACGATAATTTCCTTACAATCTTGCTTTTTTCAGAAGTTAGAGACCAGAGGTGATATAAATCAACATTTTGCAATTTTGCAACGAATAAATAGAGAGTGTTCAGTAAAGAGATCATACTTTAGGCTGGCTTCCTTGGACAAAAACAGTGTGATTTAAATCAACTTACCTTGCCCATTTGTTAGGTACTTGTATTTAAATTTAAGAAAACGAGATTTTTTGTGAGATAAACACGTTCTTTTCAAACAAGCTCCGGTCAACTTTAAAAAAGGTATATTTATTGCCATGCTAAATGCATGCTGTTTAAAATATTTTTGTTAAGTTTATTAAATTGATTACCAAGCTCGTTACACGCAGTTTTCTTAAAAATACTTGTTTCCAAAATCTTCTATTCCTAAAAAAAATCTGAAAGAAATAGTATAGTGACCAAGACGCAAAGATCAGATACTGGTGCTTATCTCACAAAATAACCTACTTTTAAAAAATGTCAGTATAGTTGCCCAACAATTATTATTATCGTAAACAAATGAAATAAAAAAGTACTTTCTAAAGCCCATAACTTCTTAAGGAAATAAAATCATACTAAGGTAAGTCGCCTCAATTCACATTACTTTTGTCCAAGAAAGTTAACCTTAAAGTAAGGCTCATATTTGCTGAACACGCTCTATATAAAATAATTAAATCTGCAGCACTGTAAAGGCACTTTTCAATGATATACAATTGCAGATGAAGTTATAATATTCTTTGACACTTACTATTCGCTTTTACAACTATATAAGGAGGAAAATTATTGCTCAATTTACCAAAACCATATGGTATAACTAGCGCTCCCTATGAGCTACGTCAAAATTAATCGAAAATTATTATTTGTCAAAAACTTGAAACTGCCAATTTTTAAGTTGATTCTACAAATATTTTAAAATAAAATATAATTATTCACACTCTGCATCTCTTAACTGACAATATTGTGTAAAGAACACAATCGTCTTATCTCCGAAATTTTCCATTCATAATATATCACCCTGTATAATAAACAAATAGGTATAATTTTTTGACATATTATTTTTGATTATACATAAAAGTACTTCATCTGTCTCCGCATGTATTTTAGAGCTTTACAAACGGTATATTTCAATTATTTTTACATTTTTGTTCTGTAAGATTCAGATCTATATTACTAGAACTTGTAATCTTACTTTTATAACCGCCACCATACCAGCTTCTTATTTGCCGCAGGAAATGGATAGCTTAAGAATACTAGTTGGCAGTAATTAATAAAGAATTAGTTTTGTGCAAACCTAGATGAAAAATGTGAAAAATTAATTAATGTTTACATTAAAGGATAAATCTTCATAAAATAAATATAGATCACTGCTTTGCATGCTTAACTGCATTATGTCGCCACATATCATGTTTTCTTTTGCACCTGTAGCTGCAAATATGACAAGAATATGTCGACTTCTTTGTACAGTCTTGAGAATAGTGAGCTTTCATCGAATTTACGTTTTTGTACTCTTTTTTGCATTTAGGACATGCTATCCTGGAATCTAAAACAAAAGAAGTTATGCACAATTTCAACTATTTAGAGCAATATGCTATCCTGGCATCTAAAACAAAGAAAAATAAGCGCACGATTTCAACCACTAAGAGCATATAGCATATTAAAGAAAAAATAATATCGGAGCACTTTTCATAAGCTTAACTTTATTTTTAAGCGACAAGTTACAATAAATCTTATGTACTATACTCTTACGACAAATCTTCAACTAGAATAGAGTAATACAAAAAAGCTGACCTATAAATTAAACTATATTCCTAGAATTAGTGCTACACAGTTCATTAATACGTTTACATGATAAATGTCAGCTATTTTATTTCTATTTGTCATCTCAATACATATTTTTTCCAGTCGATGTTTTGTTATATTTTTGTTTCCTTAAAAAAAACTGACAGTAAAGAAATGACAAAAGAAATTAGACCGCTATACATTCGACAGAAATACTTCACTTTATTAGATGAACTGATAGACCAGGGTCGATAATTTTTTAAACAAATAAAAAATAAATAATAGTAGGATGAAACCTATTGGAAAAGGAAAACAATACAATAAAAATGAAAGGAAAAATAATTTACGGGCGATCTGAGGTCGGGAAGTGGAAAAGTGGAAATTGTTGAGTGATTCCCATCCACCACAATTATCAGACCTGCTAAATTGCGAATGTACTTGAATGGTGCACTAGTACAAAAACTAGTTGGACGAACAGTTCAAAACCAATCCCTGACTACTATTTAAATAAACATAGTAAAAAAAAGACATAGCTTAAGAAATCGTACTATCGACAGCTTACATTACACTTACTATACCGTCTGCTACTTCTTCATTCTCTGTTCTATTTCACTCAAGACGACACTTGAAGATGGAGCGGTATTTGTGTTGATTTTGTACACTAACTGGTCTATAGTTTGCCACAAATACTTGCATTCACAAGGGAAAGGTAAGTTCAAAGCGAAAAATATCTTGAAAGTTACATCTAAAGTGGTTAAAATATCGCTAAACATGTATCTTTGATTGTCGAGTACAACGAAGAACGCTTGAGGATTTTGAAGACCCTATATATGTTCATTGGATTTTAATAATTTTTTGTAGACAGGTTCAAGGCCCAAATGGTTACATTTGCAGCAAGATCAGAGAACCTACTGCAGGAATTAGTGCAATAGTGTGTTGAGAACCCAGGATTCCTAATACACTCTTTAATTCATCTATATTCAGATCTAATAAGGTCCTTCCGGTTCATTTTCGTCATAATCTGGCCATTGCAAATATTTCACATTTATTAAGAGCTAACGCTCTGGATTTTCTCTTTTCCAGTTGGGCGTGTAGAATTTTACGTTTAGCATTACGTGCAGCTCGTGATGAATTAAACTGTACGTCGATGAAAGGGTTAAATACAATATTAAATTATGTATAATACTTCCTTTCTAACATTTTAGCAGTGGTGATACAACCTGTTTAAACTGCCGCTTCTTTGTAGATTTTTCCTTCGCATATTCGCATATTAAAAGCCCAATCTTGCAATATTACATTCAATTTTTCGATGGAAGTATCTGATTCAAATTTATATCCTTTCGCATTGCAAAAAGTAGAAAATTGTGACCAAATTGATGACTGAGTCGCAACTGTATTAGCAGACACACAGGCAGTAACAATTTGACTAATTTGGTTGTTCGTAGACTCACAAATTGATTAAAAAATGAATTAATGAAAAGCCCACTAGGGCATTTGTTGTTGTAAAAGTTGCAGGTAACTTTTGCTGCTGTCAAAGTGACAATTACACTGTGGCATGTGTTTTTTTATATATGTATAAATTAAATTGTCACAATAAAATGGTATTTAATAGATGTCTACCTTTCTTTCTCACGTATTATACTATCATATATCCAGTACCTCTGAAGTTCTATTATCTTCTGATCTTAACAAATATTATGATCAATAAATATAATGTAACTCACAACTACGTGCAGGAAGAACCTATCAGCCATCTCCAGCCTGTTGAGCTTAAACAGTTTCTTGGTTATTTTACTTCTGAGAATGGTAGGCTGGAAAAGCCAAGGGAAAACTTTTATTGACAGAATAGCCAAGTCGACGCTCATAGAGTATAACTCTGGAGCCTGTATTTGTTTCCCTCGTAAGATTTCAACAATGGCAGAAGCCACCCCAGGCCAAATTTGGTGCAGAGATTGAGCTTTAGCGTTGGGATATTTCATATAGAAGTCTTCTTCCAACTGAAATCGAAGAATTCTTTTAGTTATTCGGTATTGCACAGGATATGATACCCTGAAATTGCTTAAGGTCTTACTACATACAGTGTCCTCGAATAGGGTATACATAAACACATAATTTCAATATAACTTTTTGAATAATTTAGTAAATCATAGTCCAAGTAGAAAGTTCTTGGTCACAAATCCCATTTCAATCTCACAAACGGGAATTTATTTTTATAAAGAGCCTGGCTTTCGTAATGTATAAAAATTACATGACGGCTTCTTGACAATATTTGGAATAAAAAAAGCTTATATGAAAAAGTTCTATCTTTACGTATTTTTATATAAATTAAACTTTAATCTTTGCAACGTAAAATTGTCCATAGTACTATCCAGGATGCAGCCAGAGGTTATATTTTATGTAATAAGTTTTTGTACTGATTCATATTTTGGCCTTTTTTGCAAATTATAGGTAGTTAATTTATATAATAAATACGTAAAGTTTGAACTTTTTCATATAAGACTATTTTATTCCAAACATTGTCGAGAAGCTGTTCTATCACCCTGTATAGGATGACTCACATAACATTCTCCGGCTTCATAATTTGATAATGAGACAATGTTTTGATATTGTAGTCAGCAAACTGTAGATAGTGTTGGTATCAAAAGAAATCTGATCAATGGCAACAACTTACAATCTCCTTGAAAGTAACTGAATTCTACAAAATCAAGAAATCTCATTCAGGCCGAGAAGTTTGATGTGAACATCTTATACCACTTAAGAACTACTACAATGTACGGAGATTTCCAATAATTCAAGGACGAATTATAGAATTTACTTCAAGATGTAAGTATTACTTTTAACAAAAATTGTTCGACTCATATACTACCGCTCACAATTTGTACCATTTTGTAGCATTACCACAGCTTAAAGAACAAGCTTCTTGTTCTTGTTCTTTAAGCTGTGGCATTACCTTCAACAATTAGTATATTACATGTACTTACAAGTTTGTATCCCATGGATTGCTTTAAAGCGGGAAATGTATTAAAATAAAGTAGAGATTCCATAGCTTTCAGTTTCAACATACGTATATTGTAAGTACATTTCCAGTCTTTCAAAGTTTCTTCCCATACAGCACTTTCAGGTTGTAACAAGGAATCATAACAAAGTTTCTCATTGTCAGTTATATCGACTGATAAAGTCGGTTGGCCATCTTTGTCTACAAAAAAAAAAAATGCAAACTGAAAACTTAATGTAAAATGAGGTATTGTCAATTCTTTGACTAAAAGAGTCTTAAATGAAATTTTCATCATATTAACACTCCATACTCGATTCAAAACTCCTTATGGAAGGCAACTGAATTTAGACAACGTCAATCAAAGAAGAATATTACCTCTGTTTTGTCCTGCAAAAGATTTGTATGCTATAAAAACATAAATCGGAATTAAATAGAATTTAATACCTTCGTTGGGTCTGTCGATCTTATTAGTGGCAATAGTTAGCGCCCTCTTACAGTTAACCCATCTTGAATACAGTTTGCCCCTGGGAAGGATCTTATCCTTTGAATAAGTCTTTTTCGAATAAGGTATATAGTACGACTCCATTCTCTCTCCTGGAAACAATTCCACTATTTCCTCCGCAGCTTCTCGTAATACACCCGGGAATCTAAACAGAGATGAAAATACAGTGTGTTTCAAAATAATGGTACAACGTAAAGCTTCTCACCTGTGGGAAGGGTTCTGTGAAATCAAATGATCAATAATAACTTTGACAAGTTTCTGCCTGCTTTGATTATCCAAACCGTTCTTCTTCAGCAAAACAATTTGCCCATCTGGTATATTTTTCAACAGATGTTCCAGACCCTAAAAATTATTCAAAATTCAATTGATATATGGATTAAAAATATTGAAAAGACTCACGTTTGGAAAAATACTACTTCTCCCAGTCCATAAATTACCTAAAACATATATAGTGTTATTCAAATTGTCTAATAAAAATAATATGTTACAACATAGAAAGAAGAAACAAAGGGAAAATATGTAAAGTAATAAAAAAGCAAAGATTTCGGAGAAGAAATTTATTATTCAATTGGTAACAGTAATCAATTACGTCTTAAAATGCAAGAGGATCATCATTTAACTTAACGTAGTACTTTCCATCAGACAAATTTTGAAGGGAGTGTTTCGACTGGCAATGCTTTTTGATTTCATAAGGACGTTTACTATAATATTCGCAGAACATACACTTAAAGGATTTCTTCTTCATGCAATCCATTTTCCTGTGATACGCCAAGGTGAGTTTGGTTTTGAATCTCTTCCCACAATTTGTACACATGAGACTGAATCGTGCTGAAAATAATACCTTGCATTACCAAAAATGAACTCTAAGGATAAATATACTGACTTATATATCATTGACGCAAATTTAAAAATAACTATAAGGTGATATAAACTGAGTTGTTGTCCTTGATGGATTATTTATTCTTTGACTGCACTGATCCTTTCCAAATATTACCCACAACACTACACAGGTACTATTAAATAACAAGGTACCGTAAGAAATGTGTCCTTAACAGATGTAAGAACGGAAAAATATGTTGAAACTCAATTCTAAAGGCCTGATAAGGCGATTATGCAACTGCATCCATCTTTTACATTCTGAATGCACAATGTGCTCATTTAGCTTTCTTATTACATTTTCTGAATGATTTTGTAATTTTAGTGCGATCTGAAAACAAAAAGTAATTTTCTGACGCCTCCAAAGCCTTTAAAATGATTCGAGAGCATGGACTCGCATAAACCGCTGTGTGACGTCATTGCCTCCTATAGCATGCCGGGTTGCGCCACTACCGTTTACTTGCATTTTGAATAAGAAACGTAGGAGAGCCGTCAGCGTTGTTAGGATTCAAATTCAAATATTGGTGTTATTAGAAACACTAAAACAAAACAAGCAAACTTTAGTTAGAAATAGAATAGTCCATCATCATAATTATTGTACGGTTGATTAACCAAATTTGCTTTCAAATACCACGTTTGAATTTTAAAAGTAGTTAGCTTTTGTTAATTTGTTTTAGTTTAACACAGGAATGCCCTTGTGACCACTAAATTCTAATGTTACCTAGTATTTCTAAAGCTACCAAATACATGCAGCAGATCGAAGTAAAAAATAAGGAAAACTTTTGAACAACTCACAGTAATTGCCTTACTTATAAAAGAAAACAACATTATGGAGAAGCAATCTTTATTGTTGGAGAAACTTATAATAGCTCTCTGATGTACATATTTAGTGACTTGGAATATGGGTGGTTCAAATTTTAATCGGGAAAGTTATTATTATTATTATTTTAAATTTGACAAGAACGTAATCTCGACATACGATTGACCAAATTTAACTTAGTGATGACTCTTAGTTCTTCAACAAAATCAACAAAGATCATTCCACCTTTAAGTATTGAGACGCAGCTAGTAAAATTACAAAAAATCCTCATTTCCTAAAATCTCTACCAAAATGTTTCAGTACCCTAATGAAGCTTAGATCTGAAAATACCCTGATGGTTTATCAAACTTTTAACCCACTAAATTATATTAAAACCATTTTTCTAACAAAAGAAAATCAATCTGTATCTCAAAAGCATAATGTCCTAGGCATAACCAACAATTATATAAAAATATTTATTATATAATTTTTCTATCGCTTAACTACATTCCCCAATTAAAATCGCATCACCATATACAGGGTGTCCTACAAGCTCTGTAACAAACTTTGGCAGATGGTAGCTGGTTTAATATCTGGGTTTTTGTTTAAATGTTAAAGCATTATAAACAATATAATTTTGTATTTCAATTAGAGTTGCTTAATAAATAAAAATTATTGTTGCTATAGCAATAATTATTATTTTTGTAATTTTGATTATTCATTTAACACTTAGCGTAGTGGTAAATAAAAAATGCATTTCTGTACAACTGAAAAGTATTCAGATAATGTCTGTATATGGGTGTTCCAATGGGAACGCCCGACAAGCAGCTCAAGAATACAGACGAAGATACCCAAATAGACATCAACCATCATTGATGATGTAGAGCTTAATATTGTTCAAAATATGTGGTATCAGCACGATGGTGCACCACCACATAGAGGGAGACAAGTAACTGCTTGGTTAAATGATCATTTCCCGAATAAACGGATAAGTCAACAAGGTCCAATAGCGTGACCACCGCGTTCCCCAGATCTAAATCCTATGGACTACTGTAGTATTTTATTTAAGTGTCCGTGTTTGGACAGTGTAACAAAGTATAAAATTCAAAAAATTCAGAACTCGTGTTGCAGGTGTGTGTTTGGTCTGAAGAGGTTTGATAGAGTATCATCTAAAATAAAAGAGTTGCATTGGTTTAATATTGAAAATGTTGTTAAGTACTATATGTCTGTATTTGTGTATCGTTTGTTTCAATCTTCTACTCCTTATCTTCGAAAAGAATGTTTGACATTCTCAGCTACCATCTACCAAAACTTGTCATAGAGCTTGTATAAAGTCCATAAATAGTTTTGTACGTATCCAAATCCTTAAGTAAATTAATAAATAAACAAACAGAAATACAATACAATATATATAATAGTTATGCGAAGGAGTAACTAATCCTAAAAACTGTCAGTAAATGAAAAAAAGAAAGAATTCTTCACTTAAACAGCAAAAGTTAGTCCTAATGAGCGTACAGAAGTAAAGGTAGAAAAAATCACAAATAAAAATGATTATTTTCATTGCTGTACAAAAACCAATGTTAAACTTGTTATTCTCACTCGCTCAAAATTTTACCACGACCAAAAAATTTTGTACTATTTTCATAACTGTTCCCATATTTCTTAACTCAAAATGCTGGCATTTGAGTTGCTGGAAAATAGTTCACAGACATTCATACCTACCACCCGCCCGTTCTTTATCGTTGCTATTTTGTGGATTCTGTACAAGTGTCTGATAAGGTGGACTTTCTGATAAGCTCTGTAGCTGCAGGATTCAACGCTGCACTCAAATTTCGGAGGTTTTCCGCAGTCGTACTTGACGTGCCTGTTCAGAGCTGTTTTTGAGCGATATTTCCTTCGACACATGTCGCAATCGAACACAGGAACACCTAAAATGACACGTCTTAGTAACAAATACACTCACCAATGAAAAGTAAGCTATATTCGTCTAAATTAATGAAAAATTGATTAAATATAATAATTAAAGAATTTGGTCAATACAAAAGTAGCAACCTAATTTTATAGTTTATTTTATTTCTGTGGCATAAAAAAAATCTGTAGCGAATATAAAAAGTAAAGTACAGGCAACACAATTGTACCATTCCAAAGAATTCACAGCAAAAGCCATGGCTATAGTATCGATGTTCGATGTTCTAAAATAAAGGAATTAATCGATGTTTCAACCTAGTGAAATGGAATGAAGGTTCCTGCCCTTCACAAGTGATCATAGTGAAGGTCATACTCCTGAAAAAGGAAGGTGTAATGTGCTGTGCAAAGGTTGCTAAGTTCATTGATACCATATTATCAAACCTGACCTGCAGTAGGACTTTTCACTGTTACATATTATTGACTATGTAGCATTATTTACCGGAACCTATTTCTACATATTAATATTACTGTAATTCATTACTTAACTGATATTCCATGAGTAAACTAATCTAAATATATTGGTATTTTATTAATTACATTACACCAGGTTGCCATTTAGTGTTGGCAATCTTCTTTTGCTATTTCTTGGTATTATTTTGATCTCGAAAGACAACATAAGACTTGACAGCTTGAATTACAAGACAAGATTAAAAAAAAGTATTGCAAGACAAAACAAGAAATATTGCTCCAGCAAGTCTCGCAAGTATAAGAAGGAATAATATTTTTCATCGCCAATCGTCAATAGAGCCTTGCAGTTGTTATATGGCCTTACCAGAAAACAACTGCAGCGATTTTCGGAAGTAAACAAACACTTCATTTTACTGTAAAAATCAAGAATTGAGCCTGACCCTATCAACATAGCCATTACTGTATAACATTAAACAGTTGTCGCTGACACAGGCCCAACAGTAAGTTTTGTCACGAATTATTTATAGAAAATGATGGAAGAAGACATTTAGTGACTGGAATGCTGTAATATTGCCGATTCTACTCTTCATAAGCATAAGCTTTTGATGCAGTTGAAATAAAACAAACTAATAAGTATTGAATTTTGAAAAAAAACAAGGTCTTGCTGTTTTTGTGTGGATTTCCAAATTCTTGAATTAATAAGTTATAATTACGTTAAAATATCCTTTCTTGACAATAGTTAGTCTTCCAAGATATCAAATACACACAGACAGCTTGGACCTTTTTCACAAATTTCAATTTGATTCAAAGTTAACACTGTTTAGTGCGAATACAATAACCCTTTTAAATTATTTCAGTCTAAAAATCGCGTTCCAATCTACGAAGAAGACAAAGCAATGTTGTTAAATGCATTGAATGATTTACCTTGACCAATTAAAAACGAAATTAGGGCAAACGAAAATAGTATATTGTGTAAGCCATTCGATGGTAAATGAATTACAAATTGTTTTAAATGTATTACTTACTAATTCATACCTATCTTATTAGGACTATATGTGACTGTTTTAACAATGAAACAGTCTATTTCATCCGTAGTCCACGTCTCTTCTCAACGTAAATATTACAACTGCGTTGAATCAAAATATAACACCAAATAAAAAATCAGACAACAATAATAACATTTTATAAATCCAAACCCCCAATATAATAATACATAATTTCATAAATACGTAAACAATATCTTTAGTATGAATAACATAGTTTATAAAGAAATCAAATTTAACAATATAAATGATAATAATATAAAGAAAACTAACAATAACTCTAACGAACAAAAAATACTATAAAGAAAAATGAATATAAATATATCTATAATCAACAAATAAAAATCGAATTTATAATTTTTAATTAGTTATATGGAACTAAATATATCATAACAATAATAATATAATACTTATTAATAAAAGAATTATGTTATAAGGTTTTATATTTAATTAACTGAATTACTGACGTGTTTCCAATTATTCAAAACATAAATATTATCGGAATCAGCTGACTCCAGTATATCTACTATTAAATAACAATATTTTTATAAACCATATAACATAACGTAAACAATATAATGACTAATAACAATAACTTTGATGTATTATTGCACCAAATTACAAAATTGCACTCTTAAATATCTAATAGTTAACGATATTATTGCTTGAAAATAATATATATTTCAGTTTTTTAGCAACAGAAAAAAAATAATTAAAGCGAGGAACTAAAATGACACTTGGCAAAAAAAAATTAAATACGACATTGCCAACAATGATTTTAAGCGTAACATGGCTAGTATGTACCCGAAAAGGAATATGATCTTGGATCAAGAATACATTTATTTTCGTATATTTGTGGTAATATTTCATTATCTTGAAATCAGCACTTTTCCATCAAGAAGTACAAAAAGTTATATTGTAGGAATACCATTAAATAATGAAATTAATATATACAGAGTTCCAAATTGCATTGCCATACCAGTAAAATTAGAAAAGAGTGACATGACCAGGTCAGGGAATACTTGATACTCAAAGTATAGTATAAAATGTTCGGTGGAATTCCAAAAAACATTTTTTTATATTGAAGAAGCCTAAAGATAAATATATAAAAATATACAGATTTATTTGACTTGACATCGTTTACGAGGCAGAACTGTACAACTAGAATTATCTACTGTGCTTGGTTGACTTGTATGACCAGGAACATCTTATGTAAACTTGTAATTTTTTGAATAAATAAAGGAAAATTGCTTTAAGATTATGGCATACGATCACAAATAAATGTATTCTTAATTCAAGGCAACATTTTTTCATTGTACATTTTTTATTGCACGTTTTCAGTATCAGACTTAGCCGTAGAATCACTGGAAGACTTATCCCCTTGAGTTAGCCGTGCCTTTAAGAAAGACTCAGTAACAGCTTGTGGAAGTGACTCAATGGGTTGATCTTTCCTATAAGTTTCCACTGTATCGACCCTGGGATAATACTCACTACCAGCCTGCTGGGTTTTAGAGAAACTATTATCAACATTTTCTTGGGGTCTGTAGCTTTCATTCAGAATGAGCTGTGGTCTAAGATTAGTCTGCTCTACTTTGTTCTTGAGAACCTGCATAGCCTGTTCGGAAAAGTTGTGATGTTTCCTTATATGCACCCCCAAATTTCCTTTCTGTTTAGCCCTGTAGGGGCAATAGGGACACTGAAACATGGGTTCCTTCCCCCCACATTCCACTTGCTCGTGCCTTCTCATGGTGGACTTCCACCTGTACCGTTTCCCGCAGTGCCTACAAGCAAATTGCGAATCCTGGCTGTAGCCAGGACGCACTGTATTCTCCGACAATAGCTTGAATTTCCTCATGGAGTGCCCATTTTCCCTTTTGGTCATTTTGCTGACAGGATTGCGAAGCAAGTTCTCTAAAGTGGGAGGGATCAAGATTTGATCGAACTCTAAATAGTCTGAAATTTAAAAGTTACGGTTAAGGTAAAATAAAAATAAAGTAAATAAACAGAACAAAAAACAGAAAGCGTAAAATAAAAACGTGGACAAAGAGCTGGCAAACAGTTCAAAATAAACGTAAAGCATAAAGGAAGAAAGTTGGTTCAAAATAAAAAAGGTAAACGAAATTATATTGTAGAAAATAAAATATTTTTTTAAATGTATACCGAAATTGAAAATTTAATCAAAATAAAGTAAACTAAAAAGGTATGGAAATATGTGTAAGGTCTGTTTTTTAAGGGAACTATAAATGATCTTCAATAAATCATTGCCAGAATCTAACTATTAAATGCAAGTGTTTCGTAATACAATTGATTTCAGCGTTGAGATCTGCATCAGCTGGATTTTAATGATGAATATACGCCCAATATATGGCTTGCTACTGGCTCTTCTTCCACTGCTGCTTCTTTTAACGGAAGTAATAATGTAATAAGTTCAATCGTAATACATGACAACACAATGTCTAAGAAAACTTAATACTATACACTTTTTATATGAGTAAATTTACAGTAAATTATATTAGGATTAAAAGTGTCCTTTTTGTGGTTTTGCAAGACAAACAAGACACTTTTAATCCGAATAAAACATGCTATTTTTTCTCCAACCAAAATCTCCCATTTAATTGTTAATTTGTGCTTTGAAATTATTCAAGCTGTCGATTTAACTAAACTTGCCTTAGTCCATAATCACGGAGCTACAGGGTGTCAAAGGTTAAAAAATAAATCGCATTTTCTTTAATAACTTTCGACTGTTTCACGTTAATTTCACGAAATTTTGTATCCAGGGATTTCTTGGGATGGCAAATTCAATTTTATTGTCCTTTTTGGTATATCTCCTACGACGATTTCGAACCATTTAAACCATTACAACTTTTTTGTTACACCCTGTATATTATTTTGGACTTGAAAAATATTTTCTCCAGTCTCTTATAGTTAAGAAAGGTTACCTTATTAAAGCTGCTTGGAGCCACGGTTTCCGAGAAAAACACATGTAAAGCTGATGACTTATTATTTATCTACAAAATTCAAAATTATTCATTTATCCTCAAGCAACACTGGTAATTTTTCTTGTAGAAAGTGCAAATAGCTCTCTGTCATTAAACAATAGGGCCTATTAAGATTTGATTCTATTATAAATTTGTGTGGGGAACACTTAAGAACAAGGTCTATTATGTTATTATAAATAACGAAAATGAGCTAAGAGGACGAATTCGGGCCCCTGCTCAAGATATCGCTACAAATTAAGACATGCTACGCAGAGTACAAATAAACTGTACGAAGAATAGATCTCAGCATACAAGAAAATGGTGGTCATTTCAAGCATTTACTTTAATTATTTATGTTTACGTTTACTTATTATTTTTTTTAGTATTAAGATCACTGCAAACAAAAGATTTAGATGTGTTTTTCTCGGAAACCGTTGCTCCAAGCAACTTCAATAAGGTAACCTTTCTTAACTATAAAAGACTGGGGAAGAGATTTTTCTAGTCCAAAATAATATACAGGGTGGAACAAAAAAGTTGTAACGGTTTAAATGGTTCGAAATCGTCGCCGGTGGCGCCCTCTAGAAGATATACCAAAATGGACAATAAAATTGAATTTGCCATTCCAAGAAACCCCTGTATACAATATTTCGTCAAATTAACATGAAACAGTCGAAGTATAATACCAATGTGGATAAACAAAAATTATTGTAAATATTCTTGAATCATAAATTAAAACTCGATTAACACCTTTAATCTAGGAATTAAAAGTGTCAACTTTAGTTCCTAGCATGAATACTTTTGTTGCTAAGTTACCATTACTTGACAGTCAAACAATGTCATAGTTTCGTGACGACTGGAAAAAAAATAAAATAAAAATATAAGTTTCAGATACATGGTAGAGCAAAAGAAAAGCAAATCTAATACATACCTATTTTATTTTCTATGTTAATTATGCACACTCGACCTGAGTAAGTAAAGACAGACTTCCTATTTTAAAAGTAACACTCCAAAAAAAATTATAATAATAGATTTATTCATGAAAATATAACAATTTTTTTTTAAAGAACTAAATAAAACTAAAATCAAACATATCACCTTAATAATACAACTATATGGTACTTTTTCCATTACGTGATGTTTCCTTAGATAAATATATCATAATACCGCTATTTCAGCCGAAAGGAATGTTTCAGTTCTATATGTATTTTCAAGTTGAATTTCTTCTTGAACTTTTGGTTGCAGAGGTAGCAAGAAAATCTAGGTTCCTTTCCACAGTCAAATTTTTTATGACGTTGGAAGTCTCTGTAATACTTATATACCCTTCCGCATTCACAAGCATGTTTCACTAAAAATAAATACAATTAGTGGACATAATGAGCTGAGCATTTTCTGAACTGCAAGCAATGTTTTTACTATTTTCTTTCTTGGATGTAAAATAATATAAAAAGATATGGAAATATGTCCTACGTTTGTTTTTTAAGGGAGCGATGAATATCAGTAATGGTCGTCAACAGTCATTGCTAGTATCTAACACGTTAAAATAATTCCAAGATAATTGGCTTCAATGTCGGCCGATCAACGTTGTGATCTGTATCAGGTGGATTTTAGAGATGAACATTGGCTCGTCTTCGTCTATTGTATGTAATAATTTAATAAACTGAATCACAATAAAATACGACATAATGTCTTAGGAAATTTAGTTATACATAATTGGTTGTATAGAAAAAATTTGAAAATAAAATATCAAATTTTCTTCAGGTACAGGGTAGAGCAAATGACAAACTTGCTATTTTAAAAGTGAAAGTCTCCGAAATAAATTAACATATTTATTCATGAAATTATACAAATTTATTTAAATAATCAAACAGAACTAAAGTGAAAAGTGTCAGCTTTATAACATGATACTTTTCCAATTACAAACTGATGAAAAAAATATTTCTGAGAGAAAGACTAATAATGGCATTATTTTAACCGAAAGGAATGTTTCAGATTTATATGTGTTTTTAAATTGAATTTCCTCTTAAACTTTTTGTCACAATAGGTGCAAGGAAACCTTGGTTCCTTTCCACAGTCGAATTTTTTATGATGATGTAAGTCTCTGGAATATTTGTAGACTCTGCCACATTCACAAGCATGTTTCTCTAAAAGTAAATGCAATTAATGACAAGTTGTTTATATATTTTCTAAACTGCCAAGCAATGTTTTAAATAATAATAATAATATCTCTACCCCTCATTCTAATCACGAGGATAAGCAGGCAGCATTTACGCCCAGGAACAACTTATGTTGGTAGACCCTAACCACGATTCAGTGCAGGAATGAAGGAAACCTGGAAAACCTCATTAATTAGGGGGGTAGTCAAACGTCAACCGGTATCAATCTCTCACATTGACCCAAGCCAACATTTTTCCACCCTACCATACCCGCAGAGAGGGTGCCAATCCTCTCCACGAATACAGCTTATATACGGTCTACCGGCTGCGGGGGTCGAACTCACAGCGATCTAGTCACCTCAATTCAAGTACTGACGCCTTAAACCGCGCGACCACTGACCGACTTTCATTTTTTGTGTACCGTATTTTAATCGATATCTATTCTAGCTTAGACAATCTTTGATCATAAATAATGAAGTAGGTATTGCACATAATTGTTTCTTTTCAGTCTTTAAAACCCAAACCCGATAGATTTTTTATGAGACCGAGATATGTCATTAAAATCCACTTTTTTCGAAAACTGTTGCTGACATCAAATTTTATATTATGTAAAAATCTTTGGAGGTTTCATTTTTACTACAAAATTTATATAAAAAAGTTACGATTCAACCCTAAGAACTTAAATGAAAGTTTTGAAAATAGTTTTATTCGATATCTAATAATTTCAGTATAATTTCACAATTAAACCATTTACCTTACTGTTCTTGCTGCACCATCCATTAATTCATTCAAGATTGGTTATGATCGCCACCGTGCTAGCTTGAGTGCGTGAGTTTCTTTGTTATACCATGTGCGGGTATAGTTTGTTTCGATTTTTTTTTTATTTAACTTTTCACAGTAATTTCAATCATTTTGCAGTGCTTTTTTTAATTATTTATGGATTTTCTGTTTATACAAGTAGGAATATGCTTTTCTGTATGATTTTATTTGCCTGTCAAAATATTCATTAGAGTTTTATTATAATGAAGTTAAGTTGTGATTATACACACACATATTTTGCTATGTTTTTACATTTTTATTGTAAAATAAACCGTTATGTAAGTATTGTATCTTTCTCTCTAATAAGTACGCAACCAAATTGTTAAGACATTTCTGGATTCTGAACTATAATGTAGTAGATTCATGTTGTTAGGGCAAAAAATGCATGTTCGTTTAGTTTTCAGAAAGAAAATATAACTAGTAAAAAATGTCATCTTGGCATATAATCGGTATATAAAAATATTGTTCAATAACACCTTACTTCTATTTTGCATTATATACATTCCATAATATGCTTACTTTTTATAATTGTGACGTAATTGATGTTTTTATTTATGTTAAGTATGGGCTTTAAGGTAAGTATACAATTTATACTTGTATTGTCTAAAATATAACTCTAGCAATATAGGATGTTTAATTATTACTGCATTACAGTCAACTAATCTTTAATGTACAGTTCACTTATCCTTAATGTACCAGAAATACATTTAGTTAAAAGTTTTAATAGCTATTGCAGCACAGGTCAACTACTCCAGCAAGAAATTTTAATCATTGTTGGTAGCATGGCCAAAAAACTTGATTTCGCTGCTACAATTGTATTGTTTATCTGTCCTCTATTTTATTCAACGTTTTTGTTCAATGTGTTTATATGTATAGCAAAATAACATCAACACTAGCATAGAAAAATATTATTGGTATTCCATTGCCGAAAAAAATATATTTATTTCCAAAATGCAGTAAAAAATACATATTTTTAAACCACTACTTGTACCATTCTATTTTATTGCTATAGAAAAAAGACATCAAATACATTCCAATAACAGATTTTAAAAATTTTTATATAAGATATTCCGAAATATCACATTCATCCAAATTATCTGATACATGTATATCTTCACCAGACACATTTATATCACCACCAGCTTCATGTATGTTATCAGAACTCAAAAGCAGGGTTTCGTTAGCACTTTGTACACCCTCAGTATCCGCATGACACTGCGCCATATGCCTTTTACATGCGAATTTAGAAGTGAACCTCTTTCTGCATATATGGCATTCGAATTTCTTCTGACCGCACGATTTCAGATGAAATTTCATATTCGATTTATATTTATAGCACCTTCCACATTGTTCGCAAGTGTATCCATGCATTCCTAAAAGAAAAAATAAATCAATAAGGGTACAGATAAAGTTCTCTGTAAAAATCAAACACTACTTTTCCTCTCTTCAAAATGGGATGCCCCAAAGTTTCCTCTCCAGGCATTTTTCTCGAAAAAATATTTTTAGTAAGCGAAAACAAGTGACAAATTCGTTTAGGCATAAATCTAAGCTTTGTTTTTCTCTAATTTGGGAAGTTGACGCTAAGCGTCGCGGCGTCATTTGTAATCTTTTCCCGAAACATATTTTTTTGCGGTTCATTGAAAAATTCATTGCATTCTAATTAAAAAATCTTTATAAAATTTTCACGTATTTGCATTCGTCAAAAAGTTATGTTCAAAAGACGATATAAATTGCAAAATAAAACGGGTAAAATTTTACATGAAATTTACATCATTTTTGGTACAGGGAAGTCCACACGGAAAAAGGATAAATTTTACCCCATCGCAATTTGGTAAATTTACTTACATTAGTGTAAATTTGTTCAAGTCTGGTGTAAATCAATTACTGTACCTATGTGGTGTAGATTATCAAATCATAAGCCTTAAAAAATACATCGTCTGGTGTTAATTCGATAAAAATGTGTAAGAACTACATACCTACCATACTATTGAAATAACAATCCTGCTACAAGTTCATAAGGCTCTATACAGGGTGTCTTGCAAGTTGTTACAATAATTTTAGGAGGTGATATTGAGTTGATTGAAACAAATATACCTATACTTATACCAAGTATTAAGTAATTTTTTAATATTTTTTTAATTTAATCGTGCTTTTCTACAATTACTGAAGTGTAGAAGAAAAACAAATATTTTTATAACAAATATTTCTATACTGTTTTTGTTAGGAATGAATGGATTATTTAAATGATTTAACCAATAAATTCCAAAGTGGCTTCGTTACTTACCTAGAACTTCATAAACATGGTTTTTCTACTTTATAAAAGCGAAGAGTCAAATTTAAAAGTGGATTTTATTTAAACCTTTTTGTGTAGGTTTATTCGGATATGATTAAAACCTTACCTAAGCAATGCTGTTTCAGTTCTTAGGATAGGTTACTTGATAAACATTCTAAAAATGTAGATTTTCCATACATAAATGTCAACATTAAAATATACCTATTTTGTAATATTATAAAATAACATAAAACGTAAACTAGTACCTATAAATATAAAGTATCTTCGTACCATATTTTGTATTTAATATATATTAAAAAGAAAATTGTTACTGCTGTAAAAAACAAAACATTTGTTTGGAATAAAATGACCGAGAACAACAAAATTGATAACAAAATTCAATTGGTACAAGGAAAAATTAAATTCCGAAATGGGTTTTAAAATTATATTAAATATATCTATGTATATAAAATGTATAAAAAGTATAAAAGTTATGAGAATATTTTAAAGATTTTGAACCTTCTAAATACTCGTATACTAAGGTTAATGATAAAAATTGTACTCATTTTATAAAACGTTTAAATTAAGAAGCCAAACCAATATATATTATATAAAATACAGCAATATAAATAAATTCTATACTTTAACGTATTCTATGAAACTAATAATTATATTTTATATAAATTTAATAAGTAAAATAAGTTGATAACTGCTGAACACTATGGAAAAACTGGTTTATTAGGACAGTTTTTATGAATAAATACCTTCGTCATTATATTATTTACAAGATTTTTTAAATAAAATAACGTCTGAATTAAGTAGACTTTGTACTTGTATGCGCGACACTCTTAATACAGTATGTTTTACAAGCTCTATAACAAACTTTGACAAATGATAACCGGGTTAATGTCAAAAATTTCTTCTTATATGAGCGATCTGTTTTTGTTTAGAAGTTACACAAGCATTTTGTAGCAAGAGAAATGTTACATTCGTTTTATCGCTAAAATGTACAAGCGTTACATGCTGGAGATACTACTCAGCGATTAGAATTTTGTCGCTGCTTGATTCAACGATAAACATAAAATGATAGATTTATTTAGCTTGTCATGTGATGTGTGAAACAGGTTTTACTGGATTTGTTTGTTATTAAATAATGTTCAAACTTTGCTAATTTGAATGTCATATAAAATTACATTTTTTAAAGTGCTTATAAATTCTAAACAAAGACGAATGGTACCTATGATCATATGAGAAAAAATGTTTGAGATTAACCCATGTACCATCCGTCAAAATTTGATATAGAGCTTATAAAATATTCTGTACATCCAAAGACCTGGAGCACTGGTGACTAACATCTAACTGCTTTTGCTAAAATGCTTTTAAAACTATATATTTTTATTTTTTACTACCAGCTAATTCAATAACCGTTTAGTCACGCTTTCCAAAAGTTCTGTTAATAAAACTACTGTTGTTATAAGTATGTCCGATCTAAGAATTTAATATCATTTCAATCAGTAACAAAACGTTTATATACCATACCATAAAACCTTTTCCTCTTTGCCTACTGCTTCTAGCAAAATACATACTATCTAAAATAGACCTTTCCCATTTTTAGTACATACATTTTTATGACTATATGTTAGTAAAAATAACACATTAACGTAAGTTATAAAAATAAATACTTTGGTCCTACAAAATACATATATAGGTATGAACATTAAACAACTGTAGTATGAAATACAGGATGTTGCGAAATTAGCCTGCAGTCGTTACCAGCGCATTCTACGACTAAACAAGAAAATAGTTTATACAAGGTGGTTCCAAAATGGGTGTTCAAAATTTCAGTATATTTAAAACAAGTCAAGTACTTAAGAGTATATTTTTCTTGAATTTGAAAGATTAAAGTGAGCTTGACCTTCGATAAAGCTCTGCTATAAATTTTGAAATGTTTTCTATTGCATTCAATAAAAAGCATTTTCAGGACCACTTTTTTCAGCCCAAGTAACAATTTTAAGTTTTTAAATTCATAACAACTGTTTATCATTAATAATAAGTCTATATTTCTGCGTATATGTTCGCTTATACATACCAATTTGTACTTGATTAAAATATTATAATCCTAGTTAAGGTTAAACTGTTTTATGCCAGAACCTTCATGAGAACGCTTAGCTTTATTGCTGTCTTGTGAATGGTTTTGTTTCCCGCCTAAACTTCTAACCTATTTGTTATTGCTTGGGAGTGTTTTTCGTTGTATTTACATTTTTCTGGATGGTTTCAATAGATAGGCACATTTTGTGGTCTTAAATGTGAGCAGTCCATCTATATTTATGTTAGTTAATTGGTGGTTCATAAATATGAGCAAAAGTATTTTCAATACATGTTCTAAAACCCCAATGCCAGTATTGAGCGTCTCCTATATTAGTAATAATTTCCTGGAGAGTTCTTAAAAGTCCTAGAGTCATGTGGAAAAGTTATTTGTCATCGTTTATTTATAAAACTTAATACTTTGACATTTCTGTACATGTTGTATACGAATTTATGAAATCTAAGGTTATGATGTTATCAGCCTAATTGTCTTAATATATTTCAATTTTGTTGAGCTATATTAAAAGCTAATGAGATTCATACATATCATATTTAATAAAGATGTTATTGTTTTATGGCATTCTTTTAGAAGGAGAAGATAGTTTTTAAAGAGTATACAGGTGTATTTTCCCCGCTAATTAATGACCCCCCTAATTAATGAGGTTTTCCAGGTATTCCTCATTCCTGCACTGAATAGTGGTTAGGGCCTACCAACGTAAGTCGTTCCTGGGCGCAAATGCGGCCTGCTTAATAATAATATGCCGCCCCCTCTCCCGCACAAGTCTCCGACTTCTGGGCTAATCCCTGTGATTAGAATGAGGGGTAGAGATATTATTATTTTATTTCGAATGCTTTCTTAAAACCAAACTGTTTTATTAAGCCCATTTGACGGCAGTAAAAAATCTCCTACAAAACTACAGCCACAGAAATCCTAAACAGTTTTATTCCCAAGTTTTAATGTGTATTACAAGGCCATCGACAAATTATTTCACGCTAGAAATATATTTGGTGTCAGGAAAACCGTGTTAAAATTAATTAATATATAAACAACCCTCATAAAACCTTTGTAAAACAAGAGCAAAACCTTTATAAAACGGCATTTGAATTGTTACTTGGGAGGGGACTATACTAAGGGTTTCGTCTTTTTTTTATTTTTATTTTTTTTCATTTGTTCTACGTGTACTTGGAATCAGTCATAGAGGTACCATATGTA
Organism: Monochamus saltuarius; assembly: GCA_025584915.1. Classification (NCBI taxonomy): domain Eukaryota; kingdom Metazoa; phylum Arthropoda; class Insecta; order Coleoptera; family Cerambycidae; genus Monochamus; species Monochamus saltuarius. The sequence continues at coordinate 118,495,438 of CM046721.1, read as the reverse complement.
TGTTATTTTCTTATTTTTAGTTGTAGAATGTGTTGGTAAATTATTGTAGGATAATTTCTGTACACCCTACAAATACAAATTTTCATAGCACGTCCACAATTTACATGTGATATAATGTTTCAGTTCCATATTAAGAATGAATGGCTAAGAAATCATGACGTACTTTAACAAAAATCTGTATAAAATCTAAATATTTTTGTACTATTCAGAATTCCGTTTGTAGGTACTTAACACCTCCAATTTGTGTTCTTTATGTTTAGCCATGACGTGCATGATGAAATGGATCTTCTGCCTGCCCTTGTAAGGGCAGTAAGTGCACTTGAACTGTGGTTCCTTACCGCATTCCCACCTGGAATGGTTGTAGAGGGAGCTCTTCCTCTTGTAGGCGCGTCCACACTTTTTGCACGCGAACTTGTACTGCTCCTCTGGAAATACTTCTTCTGCCGGAAACGTAAAAATAGCTAAAAATTAACGTGCTTTATTCATAATTCACTATATATATGTTTCTGGTTAGTATTTAGTCGCTATATACAAAAGAGAAAATATTTTGTTACAAAATAATTAAATCAAATATGTTGTTATCTAGTAAATAAATAAAACTGTTTATTAACATTGTTACATGTGCTTGTACATATTTTTAGCATTTTATTGTTTTGGCAAGCTTCTACTTTATAATACATTATTTGGTCTATGAACTTAGACGATCGAAAAAATGTATACAGTATTAGTCTATAGTTTCAGCTGACACAATTTAAAGCTTTTTTGAATGCGTAACAATATAGTGCTAGTGACCCAAGGTAAAAGTGATCTTTTTTTGACACCATAACAGAATGTGTGTTAGAAGACATCTGATGGCATCTGAATAATTTTAAAGTAAAATTCTATAACAACTAATAATCATGTGAAACTATCAAATACTAGAAGCATAGAGGTACTGGTAAATATTGATAAAATATACAATATGTATTGCATATAAGGCATTTGGTTTATAAAGAACAGATTACGTAAAAAATATTTATTAATGTGTGTGTATCTGTGACATAGTTTCAATTTTTCTCAATTTACTTGGGTGTTTTATAATTTAAATATAAATATGTCATCACTCAAGTAATGTCTTTTCGAAAAATCTTAAACTAAAGAGACTTCTAGTGCTTTTAGTGCTTATATCTTAGAAACTATAACAGCCCGTGTGACGAAATTTAGTGTACAGACACTAGATGGCGCTGATGAAATTCAGTTCTTACACAGGGCGTTCCATTTTTCAGGAAATCAAACATTCAATATTTGTAAAATTTAACATAAAGAACGCCCCTAAAAAGTGTCCAAATTTCATTATTTTGTTATGTAAAATGTGTATAGCCTTGATCCAGACTTACAGAGAAGAAACTAACATTGGTGAAAACTATGAATTGTCAAATAATGGCATAAAATATTTTATTATACATAAATAACGCTTAGTAATGTGTTGAATTCAATTTACGTATGTACAATAGTGCTATTGAGACTTGTCAAGGTAAACTTAGACTTGAGTTGAGGCTGTTGGAGCATTGGGGTCTGAACGGAACGCACTCCTAAATATTTTTTTGACTGTAATGTGAACGTCTTTATCCTTGAAAGTCATGAACTGAACATACCACAAAAGAAATATTATGAAAGCATAACCTAGAAATTATTGATAAGTTTATTGTTGTGACCACATTTATCAGCACTTTATTAATGTCTATGATAGATGAAGTATGTTTAAAAACGACTACATCTAGTAAACAATGTACTACATTATTTATATTTCATATGCTACGGAACTAAAATAAAGCAAATGGCTGTTCGTAATAAGAATTATCTGTGAACTTACTAGAAATAAAAAGTACAACAAGCTAGACAGCAATTTGTAATTATTGTTTTTATTTTTCAGGTATGTATGTGTAGTGCCACAAATTACATTGAAACAAAACGATTCATAACATAGGACACATGATGGAAAAATATCGTCATATTATAAGAATTCCCCTTTTTTATCCTATTACACAATAGGTATGTCCTCACGGGAGTCAAAGATTGGTTTCAAATATTCGACCAGTTAATTTGCGACTGTGTTTTTGGTTTATGTAACTCAAAAAATAGTTGGACGAACATTTCTGACAGTTTCTGACTCTTGCAGAAACACTTAATATTCACGATGTACGAAGCTGTAACGGAAGACTGCGCCGGCGCAGCGACCCCAATGCTCCAAAAGCCTCAATTAATTAAGCCATTAATTTGACACTCAATGACTATTATTCATAGTTTTGACGTTTACCGATGTTAGTTTCTTCAATGTAAGTCTGGCTTAAAGCTATACACATTTTGTATGACAAAACAATGAAATTTGGACACATTTTGGAGGCATTTTTTATGTTACTCTTTTTGTGGGTATATTTAAAAAGTGAAGTGTATCACACCAAAATGAGCACTACTTTAGCACTGATGATTTACGCAAACGTAGCATAGCTGTGGCCAATAACCTACGAGTTCAAAACGGAGAAACCAGAAACATTTGTGTTAGTTAGCAGAAACGAGGTTACACATCAGTGGGAAAAGTTTTGACCAGTTGGTCAGCCTATCACCTGCTAAGATAATGGCAGTCAAACCCCTTTCAGTGTGTACGAAAATATATTTGAGAAATTGAAACTTCAACAGTTAAATTGTAAATTTAATTGACCAAAACAATAAAACAATGTCAATTTAAAACTAAAATTATGGTTCAACGACTTCTTTATAGTATAGCTGCTACAGATCACCATTTTCCCAGTTAAACTGTTATCCTAGTGACAACGCCAATCTTCAGTTTTTATATTACAGTGGTATTTGGTTCTTAGGTACATTGTGCTTACTGTTCATGTGGTAAATGAAATGCGCTTTCTGTTTGCAAGTGCGACTGCACATGGTGCATTTAAATTGTGATTCCACGCCACATTCCCATTTTAAGTGCTTGTACAAGGAACTCTTGTACTTGTAATACTTTCCACATCGATTGCAAGGATAAAGCTCTGCTGATGCGGCTAAAAATAAAAACATCTAAATCTCAAGTTGTGAGATGTGGACCAAATAATTTATAAGTTCAACAAAAAAAAAACAAAAAACAGAAACGATGAAATATGATCGAATCAATACAAAATAGAGTCAAATAGTTTGGTTCTATAAACCAAATGCGAATATTTCAGCAGCAAACAGTTTCATTATCCAACTCACTGACTGGCACGATCTTACGATGGGTTCTCATTTCCAAATTGACCAGTCTGTCTTATATACTAAACGTATTGCGTCTATACAAGGTGTTCCAGAATGATGGTCAAATATTTTACCAGTGTATTCCACAAGTCAGGGGGGTATATCCATATGAAATTTTTCAATTTGGGTCCTTCCTGTTGAGATATTCGAGTCTCAAAATGGCGGGAAAAAATAGTTTTTTTATTTTTCCTTAAAAACGGTTACACTTAGAAATTTTAATTTTAGTGCACATTATCACCTAGTCAAAAGCTATTTTGTGGTGCTGTTTGTTAACTGGCTCATGTTTCTGCAGGGCGGGAATAAGCAATCCCTAAATTTATTTCTTTCAGAACTTGTTCCTGCAATAGCCGATTACAACAAAACTTTTTTTTAAATACTACATCTAATTTGACTACTCCAAACACATTTTTGTCACCGGTTACTGTAGGCGGTTGCTATGTTGATATTTTTCTGTTGCCTTATCAAACAAATCGCCATTAGGTCTATAGTTGACAGTTTTTGCAAATATTTCTAAACAAAGGTATTCCTATAACCGATGCCAATCCTGCCGTATGCATATTCCGTCAATTTATTAGCTAATATTTGTACGGAAGAGTCAGTTGTTTACAAATATTTGCAAAAACTGTCGCAACTGATTTATTTGACATAACAACAGAGAAACGTCAATATAGCAACCGCCTACTGCGGTTATCAGTAACCGGTGACGAAAAGATGTTTAAAGTAAGGAAAACAATTTTTATTTTTTTCTGTGAAAACTGTTGGCTGTATGAAAAAATTACAAGAGGGAAAAAGTAGTATAGTTAGGTTTAGTATTAAAAAAAAAGTTTTCTTGAAATCGGCCATTGTAGGAAAACCGTTCTGAATGGAACAAATCTAGGGGTTATTCCCGCCCTCCAGAAACATAAGCTAAGGAATAGACACCACCACAAAATAGCTTTTGACTAGCTGATACTGTGTACCAAAATTAAAATTTCTAAGTGTAACCGTTTTTAAAGAAAAATAAAAAAACTATTTTTTCCCGTCATTTTGAGACTCGAATATCTCAACAGGAATGACCCAAATTGAAAAATTTTAAGATGCCCCCCTGAAATGACTTGGGGAATACACTGGTAAAATTTTTGACCATCATTCGGGAACACCCTGTATAGAAAATATATAATGTGTCACTATATGTATTGTCATCCAGAGTAAAAAAAAAATTAACAAAAAAAAATAAAAGAAAGATAAGAAAGAAAAAGAAAGTATCCATTTTTGATTATTTATTATTAGAAAAGTATAACGTACCGTAACCAAAATAATTTGAAAACATAAATCAGTGCCAGTATAATACATTACATAACATATTTTTGATATAGGTGTTGACAAATTTCGTGCAAACATTTGAGAAGGAGTTTTTAAAAGACTTCACAAAAATGTTTAAATTTTTTAGTTAAACCATTTTTGTTAAAAAGCAATTAAACGATTTATTGGGTCCACCCTATAGATGCGAGTCTGTAGAAGAAAGACTCAAATCGAACAATTATATTCGAAAGAAAAATATCTCAGATACACCTGCTCCAAATATTTGGACATCATTTTCTAACACCCTGTATACAGTCTGTTTGATTATAAAGGCCTCGAGGTATAACTCGATTTTAGACAACCTGTAAAGTTTATATATGGACTGTTATTTTCTTTATACTCACTCAAAAAAATTTGTTTTTTTTCACACTGTAGATGAGTGGTGAAAACATCGGTTTTTTTTTTAAATAGCATTGTATATATTTTATTGTACATTTTGATAGATTTTTTAATTCTCTTTCTAATCATATAAATTTTGTATGCCTTTACATAAAGAATTTTTTAGAAAAAAATAAAAAACCTTCAACTTTTGACTTAGTGCTAAGGCATATAAAATTTATATTGTTGGAGGGAAAATAAAAAGAAATGTATCAAAACATACAAAAAAATACAATGCTATTTAAAAAAATATGGATGAGGTCACCACTGATCTACAGTGGGATGAAAATAATTATTTGCGGTTGATTATAAAGAAAATAACATTCCATTTAAATATACAAGGTGATCCGTAATTATATGTTGTACTACGGTAATGGCTATAGAAAACGATGAAAAAGCTTTCGGCCGTGAAGAATTTTGACACAGATATTTTATATAGACATTTGAATAGATACATTTTTGTTCGGATAATATTATTTAACTTTATTATCTCCAAAATTCAAATACTATTGAATTTTATTTTCGCTGTTTTTTATAAAGATATCGAAAACTGTAATTTGAAAACTCAATCTGCTATTTAAAATAATACAGGGCGATTCAAAAAACGACGATTTGTTGAAATGGTTAACCGAGTTATAGCTCTGGGTCTTTATTTTATAATCATACAGACTGCATGCATACAACTGTAAACAAACCAAAGACATAAGACACATAACAAAATATTTATTGCGTGAACTGCTGAAATAATAGTATAAATATGAAAATAAAACAGTTAAATTTATAAGTAAAAAAAAACAAATACAACCACCAAATTTTTGTTGTTGGGATCCTATTCAAATTATGGTTTTCTTCTTATACACACTTCCGAGGCCTGATGCCTCATGAGGTGCCCTTTTTGTTTAAATTTGCGGTGGCAAACCTGACAGGCAAAATTTCTCTCGGCATAGGCGCATTCGTAGGTGATGTGTCTGTTCAAGTGTTGTTTTCTCTTATACGAATGTCCACATATGCTGCAAACGAATCTTCCATTTAAGATGAAGCAGGAATCTAAAAAAATGCAATTTACGAAATCTTTCTCGACCTAACATATTCACTAAGTATTTACAAAAGTAAGAACTATGTCACAAATAATTCAGGTACAAATGAATGGTATTGTCAAAGAAATAGGTATCCTCTTCTTTGGCAATTCAAATTAGAAATAGTTGCAGATACGATTTCAGTTAGGTACTCGTATGACAAATGCAATAACAGTAAAATCGTGAATTTTCGACACATCTTGAATGGACAATTAACAAAATATTTTTATAGAAATATACAAAAAAATCTTGCTCTCATAGTTTTATACCTTCTCATAATTCAAGTTACATACCGAACTGTATCATAATTTTCATATACAGTATGCGCCAAAAGTATGGAATAAATTCAATAAAAACGAAACAATTATTTTTTGGGGAAAAAACCTCGAACAGGTCTATTTTTAATTTAAAAAATACATATTTTAGCGTAAAATGCAATTTTCAAATGTCATTTGTTTTCGAGTAATGACGTCATCGATTTTTTTAAATGGCAACACCATATTTTTTTCCTTGATTCTGAAAGATCGTTTAATTCTCTATCAGACAGTACTAAAATTTTGCCCTCTTACATAGGAAAGTTTTCGAATAAATGACGATTGAATGTTAGAAAACGTAAATTTTATCCATAAAAAAGTAACAATTCTGAGGTATGTAAAATAAAATACAATTGATTAAATTTTATACTTAAATTAAATGTTTGAATTGCCCATAAATGTTGCGCATTTCAATCTCTATAATATTATTATCAGAACTGAATGGTAAGATATTATTACACTAATAATACATTAATGTAAGGATAAAGCTTAAGAAATTAGCATACCATACCATAATTTGTTACCAGAAGTATATATGAGTGGATATTTTTTCTATGAATGCCTATACAATATTCACGTTATTTTCTAAACTAAAAGCTTGCGAAGATAGTAAAAGGTCATTTAGTGATTTAACAACGCCTCCGAAAATGTTTACAGACTATTTAATATATCTAGAGAATATTTTTGTATCTATTTTTAATAATTTTTGTATTTTCCATGTTTCCTGTATCTAATTGATATATTATTACAGTGTTAAATTTTGTATCAACATAAATATCAATATCTAGCACAGAAATAATACAACTATCCCTCGTATATGTGCTGTCGTAGCTAATGTGATGTAGGACTTGTGGCCTCCTTTAGTCAAATATCTAACTATAAAAATGATTATCTGATCAATAAATTAAAATTATTTGAATATTGAAACTGTGCCTACAGTGACAATTTCTTGAAGAAACTGAAACATTCTATTGATTAAAAAACTTTGCTTCAACAAGGTATAACTACATAAACATTTGTTATAAAAGACTTTCAACAGAACTACGCTTGGTAAAACTCAAGTTCACGATCTTTGAGTAATAGCAATGTCCTTAAAAATCAATTTAGAAAAAATCATTATCATTTTCGCTTCTTATATATTTTTACGTATTAATAATACATATTGTGTGAAAATAACTACTCTGCGGACTAAAGCTTCGAGCAGCGTTGAGTTACACTCACAATATCTACTCATATACCCTTTATTATTAGCTTTTGTAACTCTTTTTACTGTATTGTAAAGGTATTTTAAGCTAATATAAATCAATTTTCTTACCATTTCTATCAATGGAATAATATGTATGCTCTCTGATACCAAACATCTAGGTACGCTAATGAACAATTCACAGACAAGGTTCTATTGAATAATTATCCAAATTTACTAACCTGGTTTAATCAAAATATTCTATAAATACCTAAGTTCTTACTTTTGACCTTGTCGATATTTGACTCAACTTAAAGGACCTAAAAAACCTAAACTTGAAGAAGCAATCCTAAAAATGCAGAAATAGATCAAATCTCATCTATTATGGTTGAATTTTCGGGTTCCCACAGTTTCAAAAGTGAACTTAGGTATTTATAAAATGTTTTCTTTAAATCAGGTTAGTAAATTTAGCTAGATTAATTTTTATTTTAGATAATTTATTGAATAGATGTCTATGGAACTGTTCATCAGCATATTCGGATGTTTGGTATCAGAGAGCATTCATATGACTTCACTGATAGGAATTGTAGGAGATTTGATTTATATTAGCTTAAAAAACTTTTACAATACAATAAAAAAAAATTCGTTTCTGTATCATTTCTCAAGGCTCACTGTAAAACAAGGTACTACTAATGATAACTTATATTTTTCTTATATATAGTTTCCATAACAGTATTATGACACTTTTTGGTAGCCATGTGTACGTTTAAATGATTTCTATGCTTAAATTTTAATTTACAATAATTGCACTGAAACTGGCGTTCAACTCCACACTCATATTTCATATGTCTGATGAAATGGGCTTTTCTCTTGTAAGATAAACCGCACCTCAGACAACCAAAACGACCCTCTTCAGTTAGGAAGTACACAATTCCTAAAAATGCAAACAATTAGATTGCTGAGAAAAGATAGTAATGATGCAATATGTTTATAGTCAAATTTAAAAACCGATGCATCATATTACCTTATTTTGTCTGTAAATGAGTCTAGCATCTTCAAAGAAAAATATATCAAATGAGACATTTTTTTTCTAAGAAAGTTGTATTCAACTTAGAAGGAATTTTATAAATATAAATTTTAGCCGTTACAAAAATGTTCCACCAAAAAAAAAATAAATGGTATTTTCTACCAACTAGAAATGGAAAAAAACTGACATTATTTTAGAGAAATAATCTTACCATAACAATATGTCGCAGATGTATTCCTTCTGTCAAAATTTTCTTTATACAGGGTGTCACGTTTATTATTGAATAAGACAAGAAAATTTGACAGTCTTGTCTTGTCTTGTAGAGCAAGACAATAGTTCCTTTAAAGTCTTGTTCGATCTTGCAATATCATGTCTTGTATTATCTTCAGAAAGTCTGGCAAATTTGTTGTCTCACAAATTCAACTAAATACTATTTCATTTCGAAACTCCAGGAAATTTCCAAATAATTCAAGACTGACCGACTCGGCCGTTTATTCTTCTTTTATAGACCAAACGAATATTCCAGCTATTTTCTAGCATCTCTAGATCCATTTCTTGAACGACACTCGAACGCTTCTCGTCGATTCCCAATATTCCAGTCGCGCCTCGATACACGGCCTTATTTTGTCTACCAGCATCGCGTAGGGGCGATCGGGGCAATCTAGCGTCTTGCGATACCACAGCCGTCGAATTGGGTGCGAGCGGGGCAAATTCGGTGGCAATATCTATATAAAATTATCTTCTATTCTGTTTCAACTATTTCGTCCATTACTTAGTCCACTACTTATTCTAATTACTTACTAAATAAAACTGGCCGATTTTATACTTTATAGCGTCTACCAATCCACCACCATCGACGAACGACTATATCGATAGCTACGTGTAAACTCCGAGCGAGACCGACCGAGAATAACCACCACTGTTTCATAATAAAGTTCCATGTTCCTCACTTCTATGCAAGAGTCTCACAAGAATCATGCAAAATTGCAAAACAAGGAATTTGCGAGACTCTCGCAAGACAATAAAAACATGATCTTGCAAGAACAAGACTTTAAAGACACTCTTGTCTTGTTTTACAAGAAAAGACAAGACATCAAATTTTGCAAGATTTCTTATCTCAGTCAACACTAGTCTATAAAGATAGAAGACGCAAGAAAATACAATAAATAGAATAGAGCAGAAATTAAAACAATTCAAAAATTTCTCTGCTTTACCTGTACGTGTACAATTTGCCAATAAGATAAAAAATATATATATCTGGGGGAGGCCATACACATTTATTGTCCAGCAAAATTACCACAAAACCTATGGGTAATTTTTTTCTCCCACAGACCTTACTTTGGCAACGATTTTGCTCAACAATTTTGTGCGAAGGGCAAAGGATCGATGATGTACGACAGTGTATGGAACCTCTTATTCCAAGCAAGAAAGTGAAAGAAATTATATAGACATTTTATTTCTATTATGTAATACATTTCTCAGTTAAAATAGTTGAAAGTTATAACTCATATATAAAACACATTTTTTTAAAACTGTGCAGTTATGGAGTTCTTAGTCTTACATTTAATCATATGGTTTTTAAGACTGGTATTGTGTTTAAATTTCCTCATACAGAAAGAACAAGGGAACATAGGTTCCACCCCACATTCATAACGAAAATGCCGTTTTAGCGTCTTTTCATACTTGTAGTTGGAACCACAGCGAAAACATACATAGCGACCTAAAAAAACAAAAAATCAGTTGTCAAATTAGGTGAAAAACAGTTGTCTGTCTCAGTATAAAAGTTTAGAGAGAATATGTTCAAATAAATTAGTGTCCACTTCAAATGAAAATGGAAACTTTTTAAATTGTATGCGAAGTAAATAAAAGTGAAATGCATACTTATCTACAAGAATTCAAGTAGTAACAATGAAAATGATCATGTATCATACAGGTATAAGAAAAGCATTTTACTATACAGGTAAATAAGTTGGATATGTCCTGCTTCAAAGTTATTCTAGAAGATGTGATGATATATATTTATCATTTTTGTGTTTTTATTTAAATATGCCTGATACGAAGCAAGAATTAGCAGATATGGTATAGGTGTGTCTGTGTACCGAACGAATATTGATCTTCAATACTAAAAATTTCATATCTGCAAACGTTTCGTTTGTAATATGGTTTCAATTAACCCAATCGACGAGAATTATAACCAATGATACCAATGGACCTACTAACAGTGTCAAATAAATGAAAATAACTTAAAGCATAATAATGTACACTATTTAATATCAAGTATGAAAAAATATATATTTGGTAACAAAAATAGTGGAGCAGTGAAAGTTTATCATTAAATTAAGTTCTAGATTCAAAAGAAATTATATATTGTATATTAACAAGTTATGTCGGTTACATACAAAATTTATATGTTTCGTCAATTACAAAACATTTTATAAATGCAGGTTATGATACTTAAAACTGAACCATTTGCTTCAGTACTGTTTTTTAGATATTTCTGTATTACTACAAAAGATGGATGACATACAATCTTAATAAGAGTAGGTCAACCATGACCTTCCACTTCACATCACGCAAAACAGTAATAACGGAAAATTATTTGAAATTATTGCAGTAGAAAATCTGCTGCATGTTTACTGTGCATGTGTTGGATCAGATGGGCCTTCTGTCTCGATTTATGATCACACATAGTGCACGCAAAAAATGGCTGCTTCCCACATTCATATTTCTTGTGCCTCCAGAGTGACCTCTTGATTTTGTAACATTTCCCGCAATCGTCGCAGAAATAATAACCTAAAAATTAAAAAAGTTACTATGTTGGTTGAACATCTCCCAAGCAGAATAGTTAGGGAGCTGAAGTTTACTCTGTATAAATAACTAAGTGGTTTGTGGACAAAAAAGTATTAAAAACGTCTCAAATTGGATGAGATTGTTCAGAGGAAATCAGGTATTTCTAAAAATAGATATAAGATAAAAACAAAGTCGATTGCATTTTGAAATAAACATATTAAGACATTTTGCTGGTTCTAGCTGTACTAGTCGGTGTACAGAGACGTGCAAAATTTACCATTCTGAACAACTTTTTCAAGTAATATTTTGCTGTATTTTCAGCAGAAGAGGCACTTTACCTGAAACCAAAACAGTTTTTACTCGGTGCACTGAGCATTTCAAACAGGATTATTTCAAAAAGTTGCTTCTACCGACTTCAGCAAGACCTTTTTGAAATAAAACAGGTATGAGAATCGATTATTTCGATAGTCAGATGGATACACTAAGCTGCAAAAAAGTTCTGCCATTTAAAAGAAACATGGTGTGCCACAAGTGGCGCCCTCTACTAGTGACGTCAAAATTAGAAACAAATTTAAATTTCTCGCCCGCAAAAACTCCGATTTACAAATTTTATGTAAATATTTGGATTTCTTAAGAAGTTATTCACAAATATCGAAAATAAAATTTTAAATTTGACACCCTGTATATTTTTTGTTATGCGACTTAAGATAGGTATGTTAGGTTAAATCGAACAAATCGGTTTATTTTCACCTAACAAATCTGTGGTCTCATTGTTGCTACTTCATTTAAAAACTAGAACTAACTACATCTATCGGCCGTTCGCTACTCCATGCCGGACTGAAAATGTCACAGGCACGAAGCGTTCTACATGCAGTAGACACCATTGAAAGCTGTCGACCTTTATCGCGATCGGCGAGAAACGATATTTTGCAAACACGGAATTCCAGGAAACAACTACTCTGCGGGCTAATGCCCCGACCAGCATTGAATTACACCTGGAAAACCTATAGCAACAGCTAGAGTCATTCGTCAGACGCCCACCAGACATATACCGGTTTCGAGCTTATTAGCTCTCATCAGTATGCCATAGGTGAGTTATCCGACGAATAATCCTAGCTGCTTTCGTCTGTCTAACCCGACAGAAGGGACCATGAGTACGCGGTGTAGAACTAACTACATCTATCGGCCGTTCGCTACTCCATGCCGGACTGAAAATGTCACAGGCACGAAGCGTTCTACATGCAGTAGACACCATTGAAAGCTGTCGATCTTTATCGCGATCGGCGAGAAACGATATTTTGCAAACACGGAATTCCAGGAAACAACTACTCTGCGGACTAATGCCCCGACCAGCATTGAATTACACCTGGAAAACCTATAGCAACAGCTAGAGTCATTCGTCAGACGCCCACCAGACATATACCGGTTTCGAGCTTATTAGCTCTCATCAGTATGCCATAGGTGAGGTATCCGACGAATAATCCTAGCTGCTTTCGTCTGTCTAACCCGACAGAAGGGACCATGTAGAACGCTTCGTGCCTGTGACATTTTCAGTCCGGCATGGAGTAGCGAACGGCCGATAGATGTAGTTAGTTCTACACCGCGTACTCATGGTCCCTTCTGTCGGGTTAGACAGACGAAAGCAGCTAGGATTATTCGTCCGATACCTCACCTATGGCATACTGATGAGAGCTAATAAGCTCGAAACCGGTATATGTCTGGTGGGCGTCTGACGAATGACTCTAGCTGTTGCTATAGGTTTTCCAGGTGTAATTCAATGCTGGTCGGGGCATTAGCCCGCAGAGTAGTTGTTTCCTGGAATTCCGTGTTTGCAATGTATTCTAGTCTTTTGTCCTTATGGATGCTAAATTAATTTAAAAAATCTGTAAATATCGCGTCCATGAGGAGGGCCTACGTGTTAAGATGTGGCATCCATGGAGTGCGCATCAGGTAGGTGTAAGTGGGTGTTAATGGGCAATCGTCCTCCCAACTTATTTTTGATAATTTTGTGTGCTTTGAACCCTTCTCAAGTGGCAGCCTATGTAATCATGCAACCCTCACATCCCGTACTATTCACTTTCTATTATTTTTAACCTTGGGTAATTGCTAATACAAGATAAAAACTTGGAAATTGGGAAATAACTATCATTTTTATTATTTAATGCATAGAAATTGGCAAAAATCGTTATATCACTGTTTCTACTAAAAATACTGGTTATTACTGGACTATACATACTTACTAAAAAATTGTTCCCTTTTGTTATAGTGATGCCAAACCTTGCTTAAATCAATTTTCTTATTCCACTATAGAATATTCTTATTACGTTTGTGCTTGTAAACAAATATTTGTAGTATATAAAATAACAACAGAAAATAGATTCAACTAAACAAAACGAGCAAAGTAAACAGTAAAATTGATAATAAGAAAAATCAATCCTACTTTGATTTCAACAAAGGAAATCAAAACCAGTGGATCATGTAAACCCTAAAATTTGTAGTAATCTTTCACGAATCCGTAATCAATCCAACACTTAATAGTTTAGTCTTCAAAACATGTATTTACATCTGTTAAATACGTCAGAAAAAAAAATCAAACCTTGAAGATATTGCACACATATTAATTACATTTTCATTTAGAACAGAAGTTATGTTTAATTAACATATGACTAACTAACGGAGCTTTTTGTTTGGACATGTAAGGGCAAAATTGACATTTGAATGTTGGTGGTTTCTGACACTCGTATCGCTTGTGCCTCCATAAGGAACAGTTTTGCTTGTAGATCTTTCCGCAGATGTCACACCTGTAACCTAAAAAATATTTTTTTCAGTATCCTACTTGCACAGGGTGTGCCAACGATTGTTTTAATTTATACCGAATTGCTAGGATACGATTTAAAAAAATTTCAGATCCATGAAGTTACAAAAATTTGTAACAATGCAAACATATATTACATTAAATTGTTCTGCATTGTGTTATGATAAATTTTAGCAATTCGGAGTAAATCTACCTTAACCAATAGTTTATTCACCCTGTATATAACAAAAATACAATTGTTAATGACAAACCGCCATTCACTACCTTACAAGTGTTAAATTTTTAATTTTCTATGTTGCATTTATTTCTGGCCATCCTGTATTATATACAGGGTGTTAGGTAAACATGCGGCAAAAATTTAAAGGGTTATTCCTTGGCCTATTCTAAGAATATTTTGTCCTATGATAATTTCTGAAAAATCCCTTTGTTTCGAAGGTACAGGGTGAACAAAATTCACGACAACCATATTCGATGAGGCCAGTTTCTGAAGAAATTAAGAAATTTGTATAACAACCACGTGTGGGCAGATGAAAATCCGCATGAGGTATGTGAAGATCGACAACATCAGAAACACTGCCTGAGTTTCTGCAGGATGTACCATCGGCGACAAGAATTGCAATGTGGTTTATGCACGATGGTGCACCACCACATTTCAGTTTGGTTGCTCGTGATTTTTTAACAGCAACATACGGATGTCACTGGATTGCTCGAGGTGTGCCACACGCATGCCCTGTTCGAGCCCCAGACTTAAACCGTCTAGATTATTTCTTATGGGGCTATCTGAAATAATTAGTTTACGCTAGTCCAGTGGAGAATTTGGACGAATTGCAAAATCGGATAATTGCTGGGTGTTACTCGATTAGAAACAACCCTGGTGTGTGAAAGGGTTCGGCACTCAATGACGAGAAGATTGAATGCTTGTATTCAAGCTGGAGGAAGTCATTTCGAACATTGATTGTAGAATGAGCAACTTTACATGTACTATTTGATAATAAGATGTTGTTACTGTCGCATATTTTTTTTTGCCCTGTATCTTCGAAACAAGGGAGTTTTTCAGACATCATCATAGGACAAAATATTCTTAGAATAGGCCAAGGAATAACCCCTTGAATTTTTGCTCCATGTTTACCTAACACGCTGTATAGAGATAAATGAGATATTTTCATTTCATTTCTTGGATTTCAGAAGTCTGGAATAATTACATTTACATTAGTAACAGTATGATGGTCAGTTACTACTGACTGATCATACTTGATGGTAACATTGAAACTTCATTAGAATCATTCAAAATTTATTATGCACCTTACTTTGGATATAATTTCTTACATAGTTATGTCTATGAACCATGTGACTGATTAGGGATACTTTTTGCTTTGACATGTAAGGACAAATATTACATTTAAATTTTGGTTCTTGTCTGCATTCGAATTTTGTATGTCTCCATAGAGAACGACGCAGCTTGTACTGTTTGCCACATATAAGACATCTGTAACCTAAAATATATTTTAATATATATTTTGCCTACAGAAAGGAAAAACAGATCGTAATTTTATAAATCAAGGTTAAATGCTGTAATTTCTAAGATATATGGTATATTTTAAACAATATTTAAGTCAGCAAATTATTCTATTATATCTTAGAAAGTGAATGCGTTGCCAGGGAAATAAATAACATGCGTAAAAAATGAAGCAATAAAACACATAATTATAATAGGTACCTTTTTTCCTGATGCACTATAATTTGATGTGATTTAAAAAACAAGTAGAAGCCAAAACTGTCAACCTCTGACGATTACACTCAATACACTGCTTGGATTTTATCTCCTCGTAGTAGTAGAATACTTAACCTTCCATTATTATTTTATTGCATTTCTTTGTGCTTTGCCTACATTTTCTCTACAATACATGTTTCTCCGACGAATGCACATTTATGCTGAATGGCGTAGTGAATAGACACAATTGTCGTTATAGGAGTGATACTAATCAGCATTTAATCAGGAAATTTCATACTCATACACCTCAAAAATTGAATGTTTGGGAAGGCAGTTTGGGCGACCATCTCGTTGGACCTTTTTTCATCCAAGGTAATCTCAATGGACACCTATCTAGAATTATTGGAAAGTACAATTGATCCTAGGATAACAGAGATTTTAGAAAGTGACGACAATTTACTAGAAAATGAAATAACCTTCCAACAAGATGGTGCATTTTTGGATGACCATTTCCCGGGGCATTGGATTGGCAGAAGAGGTCCCGTCCAATGGCCACCAAGATCCCCGGATCTGTCCCCTTTGGACTTTTTTCTGTGGGGTCATTTAAAATCACGAGTGTACGCCACTCAGCCGGAAACATTGCAAGTGCTACGTCAGAGAATTGTAGAAGAATGCCGATTAATAACTGCGAATGTCTTTAATAATGTTCGAACAGAATTTGAAAACAGACTGTATTATTGTTTGGAAGTTAACGGGAGTCATTTTGAGCAATTCATCAAATAAATTTGATTTATTATTTGCTTCAGCTTTTTTATTTCATTTCTGACTTTTTTGTAAACTGATAGACACATCAATAACAATTAGGTAATGCGGTCATGTGTAGTAGATGAAAAACTTATTAGTGGTAGGCATTTGTGTAGAAATTACTACGCGTAAGTTGGTTTGTTATCTTTTCGTTTGTAACCAATAATTCTGTCAAATCTCAACCGATTTCTAAAAACAGTACGTCACTGTATTCCCAATGAAAAGGGCTTTAAAATGATGTGCCACAAGTGGGGTAGTTGCATTTGAAATTTTTAAGTTGGGGTTGCTAGGCATTAGGGGGATGAACATATCGAGTAGGCTTGACTGTCAAAAAAGCTCCCCCCAAGAACAAAAATCGACGGGTCTCGGCGAATTTTGAATAAATTTTCGTTGGGATACCCTGTAGAATAGTTTTAGTACAGATATAGTTATATGGGGTTTTGTCCATACTTAGCAGGTTAATAGTTATAAAAATATGATTTGCCACTTTCTAGTTCAGAAAACTTAAAGGTCGTGCTACTGATAACTAAGACGTCCCCAAAACCACAGCTACTTAGAAGCCATTTAACTTTAAAGTAAGACGTAGTTGAAAATATGTAACAATGACTGTGACTTTATTGTATGAAGTTATTTAAACAAGAAAGTAGCAAATTTGGTGGCGGTTATGTAACAGTTTCTCTTTGAAAGTTGCAGTCTCAGTTAAAGTTACTTTGTTGCTAGTTGGGGTATATATCAAACATTCAAACAATGCAGCAAAAATAGTTCATTAGTACATCTTTCATCAGACAAAGGTTTTGAGACTGCTGTAAAAGGTGTGGATTATTTTTGAATAGAGTATGTGCAATAGAAATACATATTTATTGGTAACTCGATACATTTAATCCACTATGCAAATGAACTATGTGCATTTTTAAATGACTCCTCTGCTTTGCCTGATAAGTGCAGTGTGGGCATCTAAACGTAGGAGCTTTTTGACATTCGTATTTCTTGTGTCTCCAAAGCGAAGGTTTATGTTTGTAGGGTTTGTTGCATATGTCGCATCTGAATCCTGAAACTAAAAATTATAATCAGGGATAATGCCTGAAAAACTTTCAATAGTCAATGGATTGGCGTTTTAATACATTATAGAGACCTGAATTAACTATATAAAATGTTTTCTGAAATTGTCATTTTGACCCTTAATGAATGAAATTATACTATACAATAATTTATTTTAAACCGAAATGGGACACTATATTTTTGTATTCTACGGAAAATTTTGAGTCGCCTTGTATAAGAAAAAAACTAAAGTTTGCTAGGGTGTTCGAATATATCCCCAACTTTTTTCTGGAAATAGATATCAAGTTGATTTATGATATTTATAAAGAAATTAGACGGCATTAAATTATATTATACCCATACCCATTTAAAAACATTATACCAATCGTTATTCTTGCCGTTACATTTTAACAACTTTTTTATCTCATAGAACACTCTGTACTTTTTTGCTCTGTCTGGTGCTGTATTTGTGCACACTGAAATTTTGTTTCAAGCCCTATCGTTATATAGATTTGTGATTACTACTTTAGGAAATATTTGCAAATGTCTACTATTTTGACAGTTTCCGTCTATGGAAACCCAAACACAACAGTTTTTGACACAAGCTAAGCCAATTTTGTTGTTTTTGAAACGTTTATATTCAAGACAAATTTGATAATTTTCAAACATCTTCAAATGTAGTAATCATAACCTTAATAATGCTTATATGAGTTGAAAGGCAATTTTAATGTTCACAAGACAAAGCGAAAAAATACACGATGTATAATTTAATACATATAAAAAATAATAAACAAAAATGTTACACCTGCTTGAAGTTATCAAAATGTAACAGCAAATTTTTCGGATCAGAATTTTTCCAGATAACCATCGATGCAGTTTCCGTTGGGACACCCAGTATATATGTATAATGCACAAATTTAGAATAGATAGGTAGGATAAATTTAGATAGGTTTATAACATATAGGTACCGAAAGTCAAAAAAATGTACGAGATATAAAATGAAAGCAGTGAGTGATGTGAAAAATAAGTAATATACTTGTGTTTTCTTTCAAACAATAGGATTAATTTATATTTCTATATCAATATTCAGAGGAATAAGTGCTAAATTGCAGAATAAATATATTTTTAATGAAAAAACCCATGTAAAATATTGGTTCTTTATACATATGTCTTTAGTCCAAGGTCGTAGTAAATGACCATATACAGGCTGTTGCATAAGATATGGCAATATTGCTAAAGCTCAATAAACGTATATCCTTCCTAGAATTACACATTTTTATACAATACAGAACGTGCAAGATAATTTAAAAAAATCTAATCTTAGATCTAATTTTATTTAAGGCCCAACAGATTTGATTAAAATTTGACACAGGTACGGTTTTGGTGGATAACATGTTGGTTTTATTAGCTTTTTTGCACAGCAACTAGCTACCTAACAACTAGCACTCTCTACTTCGTACAAAAAAACACCAGCGTGTTCGAAACCACCAAAAACGTACCTATTTCAAATTTTAATGTAATTTATTGATCTTTTAAAAAAAAATACATCTAAAATCTGATATTTTAATATTATCTTACACGACCTGTATGTCTTTTTGAAACATCCTGTATAATAATAATAATAATAATAATAATAATATCTCTACCCCTCATTCTAATCACGAGGATTAGCCCAGAAGTCGAAGACTTGTGCGGGAGAGGGGACGGCATATTATTATTAAGCAGGCCGCATTTGCGGCCAGGAACGACTTACGTTGGTAGGCCCTAACCACCATGCAGTGCAGGAATGAGGGAAACCTGGAAAACCTCATTAATTAGGTGGGTAGTCAAATGTCAACCGGTATCAACCACACAGCGATCTAGTCACCTCGATTCAAGTACTGACGCCTTAAACCGTGCGACCACTGACCAAAAAAATACATATAGACAGAATTGGGTATAAAATAAACAAATACAACTAATTACAGTTATGTATAACCAAAAGTGTATTGTGTTTTGAAAGACTGATAGGCATTTTCAACAAAATATATTTTAATGAGACTGAACCAAATATTTATTGACAATTCCATACATGCTAGTTTACACATTTTACAACAATTTGTGAATGTGAAATATATGCATCTTCATGCGAGCTTTCTGTTTAGCCTGATAATTGCAATGAGGGCATTTAAATGTGGGGGCTTTTTGACACTCGAATTTCTTATGCCTCCACAAAGATGTTTTATGTTTATATGACGTACCGCATACGTCGCATCTAAATCCTGAAACTAACAGTGCAGTTAAAGAGAGCGTAAACACAGTTAAAAAAATAGTAGGTTATTAAAATGGTATCTTGTATAGACAGATTTCAGTTATTATTTTAAGTTAGCTTTTAGTGCATAGAGAAAATTTTAAAATGGTAATGTTAACAACAGGTCCAAGAAATCAAAAAATACAACTATAGGATACTGAATTTTTATTACAATGCAACCAAATTATTAATAACAAGAAATGAAAAAAAAAATAAAATAAAATTACAATAGGTATTTCCAAACATCTTGTCAAAACTTTTAGCAGAATATGTTTTAGTAGAATGAGAACAATTTTTTTAAATACAGGGTAAACTTAAATAAGTACAAATATTTTAACTAGAGGTGTAGTTCGTCATGTAGAAGCGTCAATTGAAAATCATTTTAAAAAAAATCAAAAATTACGGATATTATTTTTTTTTAAATACCCACATTTTGAGGTCCGCTGATCAGATAGACAACTCACGTAATCTAATAACCCATGATTTACTGATGGCGAGGTTGCCATATCGTCTGAAAGATAAATAATTTTTTAACGTAAATTAAATTTTTGAGTAGGACTGATCTTAGCATAAACGATTAAAAAATAAATTTTCGAAAGTTCGATACTACCAGTTAAAGTATTTAGGAAGTTACTGTTCAATGATTCCCAATATAAATAAGCGTGTATAAAAGCTAACCTACTAGCTGAAAAAACAACTATTTAAACAGTTATCCACATTACTCAGAGAGATACACAAATTATCCTCTTAAATTATTTTATGAAGAATAACAAAAAAACTATTTCACACACCGTAGAGTATAAAAGCTAACCTACTAGCTGAAAAAACAACTATGTAAACAGTTATCCACATTACTCAGAGAGATACACAAATTATCCTCTTAAATTATTTTATGAAGAATAACAAAAAAGGAAGGAATGTGCTGCTTGACGCATCTGTTTTAAGAGTTGCGGCACTAACGTATAAAAGTATTTAAATGGTTTTATTATTTTCACAAGCAGTGTTTTTCTCTTGAGTGCCTTGTGTATTTAATTAATATTTTTGAGGAAATACAGTGTGATTAAGTGAAATATGGCGCATTATTAAAACAGTGGAAACATTGGCATGCTAAAAGCATATTTGTTGAATATTGTGATAAATAAGTTGAAGTGTAGTAAAAATGGATAATAACCAAATTCTGGAGAACTATGATTGTGAGTAGAGAATCTGGTTTATATTTTCAATTTATTGGTGAGGTATAGAAATTGCAGAGGGGGGGAGATGGCCATTAATATTTTCATGAATAAACATATTTCAATTATTCTTTGACATCTCTAAAAATTCTAGTTAACTTTGTTGAAACCTATTCCAAGACATTAATGTAACACTGGCAACGCTGTGAAATATACGTCCACCGTAACTCTTGAAAATATCAGAGTCGGATCAGCGGTCTTCAACAAGTTTTCGATTGAAAATTCACGAAATTTATTTAAAATTTGACTTTTTTATTCCTGGTTTCTTTTGTAAATAAACTATTAACTATTTCTCCACAGTGAACTGTACTGCTGGTTAAAATATTTGTACTTATTTAAGGTTCAAATAATTCAATATATTACTTAAGGTTATTTACATATTTCAAGAGCTGTGTTTGTGAGCAATGTGCATCTTCAAATGACCACTCCGTTTCGCCAGATATATGCAATATGGACAGCTAAACGTAGGAGCCTTCTGACACTCGTATTTCTTATGCCTCCAGAGCGACGGTTTGTGTCTATATGACGTGCCACATATGTCGCATTTAAATCCTGAAACTGAAGTTATTCCCATGAGTATATGGACAAATCGGGCTATTTCAAAAGCTCGCTATTGCACTCCGTTTTAGCCACAGCATAAATAGAGCAGCAGAATCACTAGAGTGGGAGTAACAAGTCGCCGCGCGTCCATTTTAGGCTGCGGAGGCCTCCGCTACCTGTTAGTTTGTCTCAAACGCTGGCGTGCAAGCACCGTTTTTACATACAGTGGTGGATTAATATAGAATTAATATACAGGGTGATTGGGAAAGTGTAAGAAATCTCTCTGGTGCAGATAGAACATGAAAAAATTAGATGAGAAATTTCTACAATTTTTTTCCTATATGCCCTCCTACGGTGATATGTGTCTCTGAAGAACGTTGCTGGAAATCGGTTTTTCTTTAATAACTTTTAAAGTACATAATTAAATAAAAATTTAATGTGATGGACACCAGTAAGGACCTCTAAAATAGTGTCCTTGAAATATATTTAGCTTCTTTAGTTTACTAGGGGCGGGCTAAGCTTTACAACTTAATGCTGTAGCTGCTGTAGAAAAAATGTTTAGGAACTTGTCATCTTATTTTTTTATGTTCGCTAACAACAATGTTACCGATGTTTGCTGCTCACTATAAATGCACTACGTTCAATTAGACGTCAAGCGAGATGCCTTCTAGATGTCGACAGCTTATGTCCGTCTAAACAACGAATAGCGAACATTAGAAATAACCTCAATTCTATACACCCAATTGTTGCATTCTAGGATGGTTTCGTTAAACGCTCTTCAGAGTTGTATGAATTTAAAATTATTTTTAAGTTTAGCTCCAACCAGGAAAGAATAAAAACATAAATATATAAGTTTAAAATTTTAAAGGCCTGAAGACGAAAGCTAAAATAAATGTTTGGTAAAATACTGAACACATGTTGATGAAGATTATATATTTTATTTTGTTACCTTAATATTACATAAACAGAAATATTTATAAAATTTAATCCCAACAACAAAAAAATTGTATATTCTATTTATAATAAATAAATAAAAAACATTTTCCATCGAACAAATATGAATACACACAGAAAAATAAAAATATACCTACTTATTTTTTCAAAAAATAAAAATATCTTATATACAACTATCACAACTTAAATGGCGGATATTCGCATTTTACATCTACTAGATACTGTACAAGATGTCCCAATTTGCAACACTGGACTTCTTTTTCGAAAAACAAAATTAAAACATACTGTACAATAATTGAAATACATTAGATAATATTGGAAGTCATTTCCTTCGAATACACTTCTGGATGTTTACTAACTACGTGCCCTTTGACTGAATTCTTATGTTTGGCTTTATAGGAACACAGAGGGCACTGAAATTTTGGAAGTTGACGGCACTCGAATTTGCTGTGTCTCCATAGTGACCTTTTGGCTTTATAAGACTTGCCACAAATCATACACGAGTATGTGGGCCTCCCTAAAATTAATCGGGTATCATTTAGTTTCCAGTTGGGACGTATTTATTGCATAAAATGTATTTACAGGTTAGGTGACATAAAGGGTTTAACAAGATCAAAACAGTTTAAATGTCATACATTTGTTTTTCTTCTACGTTGCTTTTATTTGGAAACCGTTTCAAATCGTCCGACGCACGCGCAGTTTATTTAGAATGCCTCCATAAGGTTTTAGTTAGTATGCGCATGCTGCGGACGATTGTAAACTAATTTGTGTATTGTGCGAACAAAGCTAATGTGTGATACAGGCTGAAAATATTATACATTTCCATGTTTGGTAGATTCGTGTAGCTTTAAATTGACCTTCTGTTTTGCTTGGTAAGGGCAATATCGGCATTTAAAAGTAGGGGCCTTTTGACATTCGTATCTCCTATGTCTCCAAAGCGATGGATAGTGTTTGTAGGGTTTTCCACAGGTATCACATTTAAATCCTAAAAAAAATATCGTTGAGTTCCTCAGATATATTATATTTATTTCATTTGAAAATGTTACAAATTTTGTGACATAGTAGAGAATGTTAAGATTTTACAATATATAAATTAGTGACTTTTTTATCAGCAACAATGGCTTGATGAATCTTACTGTAAAGCTAATGCGCGGGATAATATTTCGTTTCTTCACTTCTCCAAGGATCGTGAAAGGTGAATAAAAGTATTGTTATGTGCTAGGTAAAATGTCTTATAAGTTCAATAATACGTATACATTTTGAAAATGTCAGCAGTGGAAAGAAAGTTTAGGCTTTGTCGGAGAGCACAAAATTTGCGAAACTAACACCTGCACAGTGAATATTATGAATCATTTACTGACTTTGTCAGGGAAACGTTTGCTAAAGTATGTGATCCCTATAAAACTATTACCAGAATTGAATTGTAAGATATTACCGTATCAAAATTTGTTAACAGAAGAATGCGCTAGTATTCGTGAGTGAATAATTTTTGAGTAATTGCCTTTAATAAAACATCTATGTAATACTTGTTTCGGGTACTGTACTGCCCCTAATTTGAATCACTCTACATTATTTTCTACACTAAAAGCTTACAAAGGAGTAATAGTAGTTTAACAGTGCCTCCGAAAAAACAGCACATTTTCGAACAGGAGTTTTGATCTTATATTTTTATGTCTTAACCTCCTCTAATATGTACCAAAGTTTCTAACCTTTTTTTAACATCTTGTATAATTGATTATTTTTAATTATACTTACTTTTAAGAAAACTTTTTTTTAACTGAAGACCAGGTTCTGATATTTAATGAAAATTTTGTGGAAGTAAGAAAAATGCAAATATATTAAAACATTTCAAAGTCGAACAAAATTCTCTATCCTTAGAACAAAAACTGACCAAGTGTCACTTAGTTTCCAGTATACAGTACGAAATCTTTACAAATACGAGTAAGGCAACTCTACAATAAACCATTTTCACAAAAAAAAACTGAGACACTAGTTATTATTGTGAAAGATTAAACACCATTTTTGATGAAGAGGAAAAACTGTGCCGAATATTTATTTTACCTTTACATAAAGCTCTATTAGAATAAAAACAAAATTACTAACTTATTTATGTATAAAATTGTATATTTTTTAAGCAAATACGAGTAATTGAGGTATTAATATGAACATAATAACAATTAGATCCAGACCTCGACAATTTGCCAAGTCAAATTGGTTTTCATTCTCGAAACTAAAAAGGATGGCACTACATTGTATAGGTACAACCTCAAAACAAATTTACTTTTGGAATCATGTACAATCTATGGCAATAATAATGTCACTATTTAATACGAATTTGACAACTTGTTTTGAATTGCTGATGTGTTCGCAATGAAATCCACTTTTCAACTTTTAACATTTATTCCATCTATATTGGTGCGTGACAGCAAATTAAAAAGAAAATTTGAGTCTACACAAAAAGAACCTAAAAAAATTCAAATTTTAACGCCCTATAACTCAAAAATTAAGGAGCTTTATATGAACTTCTCTTCATTATATTACTTGAGGAATCACCATCTGAAATATTAAGATTACTTAGGAAACACTGTATATATCTTCTTAAATGGCTTCTAGCGTTTTAATAATAGTTGCTGCTTCAGTCCTTCAAGAATATTCAGATAAATTGTCAGCAGTGCTCCGCTTACTCTTCTGGCCATGTTTCCCCTGCTTTTTCTCTTGATCCCCGACATATACGCAAATTTTCAACCCTGCCCATGGCAGTTTTTTTGTCAGTTTTATGTTTGAGCGCTCGTTCCCACACTTAGGTTTCAGCGCGCCTATTGACGGTTGGGATTTCGCTTTGTCGGCAGCAGTCGAACCGTTTCCAGGTAAGATATTTCATGGACCAAGGCTCTAAAGCTACGTATTAGTTGTTCCACTCACCAAGAAAGATCTGATGAAATTTCTACTCAGAACTTCCAGTAGATCAAAAATTGTTTTGACGGAGTGCCACTATTACTGCAATAGATTGTTCATGTGTACTAATGCAATAAAGCTTTGTAACTCTTACTTTAAGTTTAAATAACATGGATCTCATTTCATTATTTATTTCATGTTCTCAACGTGTAAATATGTAACATTGTGATTATTTAGTGTCTGTCTATGACATGAATAATGATTAGAACAACTGAACAAAATGAAAAAAAAAATGTAAATTTACCACACTGATAAATGCATATACGATTTTCACTGAATAATTCAAAATAAATAAATATAATTTTTATTTTCATTCAACTAGTTATGAATTATGTTGGATTAGGTATCACATGACGAGAAGAATTTTATATTATGCACAATGTCCAGTGTGAAATTTTTACCAATGCTTGTCACATTGCTAAACTATCTAGTCATTACGAACAAGTTAGTCAAATTGTTCCAAGCATACAGTGTTTTAGAATTAACTGACCACACTCGAAATAGAATGAGCAAAATAAGAAATGCTTTGTTTTCAAAATGCATATTGAAATTTCTAAAATATCTGAAGATTTTTTACGTAGAATAATGAAATTTGGGTTGAAGAATAAAAAAAGCAGGAAATATATTTTGAAAATTCAGTCACTGCTTTTATTCCTAGTGGTGTTTTTAAGAAAATATTTGTTTCATATTTGGCTTCTTTCCTTTAACATTGCCATTCTATAATTTTAAATAATTACTTTACTAAATATAAACTTTGGATTTTTTACCATGATATTTTTGGTATAATCGACAATTTTATAAATATTTTCATTAATCTCACATCTCATATAGACATTTTAACAAAAAAATATATATATATACCTACATTTTTTTAGTAAAACTCACAAGAACATTTTATAATAGTTGTTGTAGGTTCAAAGTATAATAAACCAAAAGTTATAGTTTTTAAAATTAAAGAAATAGACGAATTTTCATTATCGTACACAGATATTTTGGAAACATATGCTTTGTTTTAGAAATTTCAACATCGTGTATCTCGAAGAGGAAACGCTTGTAAACGTTTGTTCTTATTTTAATCATTTCATCATTAATTCAAATTAACGAATTTATCAAATATTCTTATATATATTACACAATTATTCACAGTATGTTACACTGGGAAATGTACATTTATGTTAACAGTAAATACAGTGCAACAATTCACTAATTTATCGTAAACTTGAATAATTTTTATAAATTATCTGATGCATACAGAAAATAATTTATGAAATATTACAACAGATACGCAAAGTGTTCTACATTGTGTTGAACACACTTTAGTGTACTTTTGTAATGCCTGTTGCAGATTTTTGTACTTTACTTTGCTGCTGTAATTCGTAATTCCTTCAACAGTTTTCTTATGTTCCATCAATTTTAGGGTGATGACAGCGATTTGGTTTGTGCTTGTCACGGCAGTCGAATTGACATAATTTTTGAGGAACAACACACGGTTTTCATTAAACTTTTTCCTAGACAAAGAAGGTTACCTACAAATGTCTGAATCCATTCGCTATTTATTTGTGTACCAATCTTCATATTGCATTTCTTTGGTGTAAGTACAGTAAAAACATTTCCAAAAGTCTTCAGCCTTTAATTAACCAAGCATAAGGAATTTTAAGTCGTTAAAATTTTAATCCAAATCAAAATAAAATTTGCAGAAACGTGTACTTAAAATTTGTGAGGTTAAGATTTTTTGTTGTTGTTTTTATAGCGTAGATCATAAAAATGTATGGTATATTTTACTTTTATCTTAAGTATATACAGGGTGAACCTTAAATAAGTACAAATATTTTAACCAGCAGTATAGTTCACTGTGTAGAACACACAGTTAATAGTTTTTTTTACAAAAAAATGAGAAATAAAAAAGTGAAATTTTAAATAAATTTTGTAATTTGTCTGTAGAAAACTTGTTGAGGACCGCTGACTTTCATACATTTACGAGTCATAGCACTTCAGATTGAACGTGTAGTTCACAGTGTTGCCAGTGTTACACAAATGTCTTTGCTTGAACAAACTTAATATGTTGTGTGAAAATCATAGTTTTTCGTTATTATTCATAAAATAACTTAAGGTATTGTGTCTTGTGTCTCTTTCTAACAGTGTACAATGGCATTTAACTTGTGAAATGTGGATTACTGACTAAATAAATGACGTCATCTATCTCAAAAATACTACAATGCTATTGGAAGAAAGTCTATAGGTAACTTTCTCTGTTTAGGGATCTTGGGTCTTTACAGCTAGTGCCGCGTGATTCATTAATGTATGATTTTATACAGAGTTGTTCGTCTTTTATAGTAACTGCAAGAAATGGCTATAACCGGCAAAACGCCCTGTATTGACTGTTAACGAAACGTTTTCCGATTAAATTCCCTGCATACTTCTATTACTAAACACTAACAAGGATTGTGGGTCTCAAAAGGTATAAAGTATTCCGGTTCATCAAAAGAAGACTTTTCTAAGAACACTTTCGGCATCACATAGGTGATTTCAGGATGCCTGCTGACTACATGCGACTCGACAGTACATTTTTGCTTCGCCCTGTAGGAGCAAACGGGGCATTTAAATCTAGGCTGCTGTTGACATTCGTATTTGACGTGTCGCCACAGTGATCTCTTCGCTTTATATTTCCTGCCGCATACTCCACAGGGGTATATGATCCTTCCTAAAATAAAATACATTGAAGACAACATGATCTTTTAAATAGTACTATTTGGCTAAGTACAAAAATATATATCAGAATCTTAAGTACAATGGCGAACAAGAAAAAATTGATAAGAAAGCCTTCAGTATGTACGTTAATCAACTAAATGAAGAACTGCGTTCCTATATTAATATATTTTCTTCAGTATATGGACCAGTATACCAGAGTATTTTATACAGGATCCTTAAATAAGCTATGATAATAAAAGAAGTGGCTCTTTAGGCTCTTTAATACATTATATTAAAGCAGTTAGAGACAGAAAAACCACATTCAACGTTGCCAGACTATGGACTACATCTCGCGCATTATCCCAGATTTCATGAAAGTAATATTTTTCAAAAACTTTAACATCATAACACTAAGCTATATATGAGGACCAATTTACTAAAAACGTCCTAAAGAGTCACATATTATTGGGACGTATTAAAAGATCACCCAGTATGTATATAAAATTTTGTTTTCATAAATAGTAATATTCGTTACACCCATATGTTACTGCATACAAGGTGTTTCTTAAGCAGAGGTAGAAAATCCAGAAGCGTATACTGTGGCCAAAAATAAGTGCTTTTTGTTACATAAATGTGGGGTCTTAGGACAGCCATCGTCCTGCTACAGCGTGTCAAAAATAAAAATAAAAATCTAAAAAAAGTCCCGTGAGATACTTAATTTAACCAAAAGGTTGGAACAGCGTTTCGCCACATGAAGTATAGTTGAAAATACGTCGATTTAACTAAAATTGCCTTAGTCCAAAAGTTGATAATCACGGAGCTACAGGGTGTCATAGGTTAAAAAATAAATCGGGTCTTCTTTAATAACTTTCGACTGTTTCACGCTAATTTCACAAAATTTTGTGTGCAGGGGTTTCTTGGCATGCCAAATTCAATTTTATTGTCCATTTTGGTATATCTTCTAGAGGGCGCCACCGGCGACGATTTCGAACCATTTAAACCGTTACAACTTTTTTGTTCCACCCTGTATATTATTTTGGACTAGAAAAATCTCTTCCTCTGTCTTCTATAGTTAAGAAAGGTTACGTTATAGATGTCGCTTGGAGCAACGGTTTCCGAGAAAAATAAATCTAAATCTATTGTTTGCAGTGATCTTAATACTAAAAAAAAAATAAGTAAACGCAAACATAAATAATTAAAGTAAATGCTCGAAATGGCCACCATTTTCTTGAATGCAGAGATTTGTTCTTCGTACAAAATTTATTTGTACTCTGCGTAGCATGTCTTCATTCGTAGCTATATCTTGAGCAGCGGCACGAATTCGTCCTTTTAGCTCATTTTCGTTATTTATAACGACAGAATAGACCTTGTTCTTAAGTGTTCCCCACAAAAATGTATAACAGAATCAAATCTAATAGGTCCAATTGTTTAATTACAGAGAACTATTTGCGCTTTCTTCAAGAAAAATTACCAGTGTTGCTTGAGGATAAATGAATAATTTTGAATTTTGTAAATAAATAATAAGTCGTCAGCTTTAGATGTGTTTTTCTCGGAAACCGTTGCTCCAAGCGACTTCAATAAGGTAACCTTTCTTAACTATAAAAGACTGGAGAAGAGATTTTTGTAGTCCAAAGTAATATACAGGGTGGAACAAAAAAGTTGTAACGGTTTAAATGGATCGAAATCGTCGCCGGTAGCGCCCTCTAGAATATATACCAAAATGGACAATGAAATTGAATTTGCCATCCCAAGAAACCCTCGGATATAAAATTTCGTGAAATTAACGTGAAACAGTCGAAAGTTATTAAAGAACACGCGATTTATTTTTTAACCTTTGACACCCTGTAGCTCCGTGATTATCAACTTTTGGACTAAGGCAAGTTTAGTTAAATCGACTTATTTTCAGCTATACTTTATGTGGCGAAACGCTGTCCCAACCTTTTAGGGACACCCTGTGTAACAAACAAACCTTTATTTTCCGCTACAGAATACACCCCCGGGTTTTTTGGCCTCTACTTAATAAACACCCTGTATAATTCAACTCTTTCATAGACATCATATAATAACATTTGGCACAGCGACAGTACATTTTTACAAACTGTAGGTACAGTTTGAAGTTACTAACCCCAAACACAGTAATACACATTTTTACGTGCTAAAATGCAAACCACATATTAGAGTATTATGAATTTTATTCAATATACAACATCCTTCCCATAAAAATAAATAATTTATAAAACATTGGATCTAAGATTTCGACAGATGTTTCTGCCTTATATGCGTTGCTAAACTTGTTTTGTACTTAGTCATGTGTGGACAAAAAGGGCAATGTAGTTGTGGATCCTTCTGACACTCGTAACGGAGATGCCGAAGCAAAGATCTTCTAACTTTGTATGATCTTTCACAGGTAGGACACTGGTGAACAGATTCTGCTAAAAAAAAAATCATATTACCAAAAATGCACTTGATAAAGACAGAACTCAAATACATTAAGCGGTGCGAAATGGGTTTACCTAACTTTTGACAGTACCAACTGTGGTTTCTTTTAGTTTCCAACACCTAACTATGTTGCAAAATATAAATGATATGAAAAATAATTTTGGAGTGGTTCCAATAAAGTTATATCTTCTGAATGACATTCCTCATGCTTTTATATGCTTTATAAGTTATTTGCACCTTATTCAGAAACCAGTTGTTGGGTTGATTTAATGAATAATTCTGACAATACCGTACTGTAGTTGTTTATTTTACGATTACAAGTTAAATAATGACATGCCTGTGTTTCTTCAAAATGTGCTTCTTCATGTTGCCTCTTAAATTTGCTCGGTAGTCACAGCTTGGTTCTGGACATTTAAATTGTGCTACCTTATCACATGAAAACTTCCGATGCTCATGCAGGCCTTTCGCGTATTTGTAACTTCTTCCACATTGTAAGCAAGCGTGTTTGTATTGCGCTAAAACATAATAATTAATAAAATATCGCTATATAAGAGGTCATATTTTTCTGCTGTCCAGAAGAATAGTTGAATTGAACCATTTGAAACCATGTTAGTCATTAATAGATAAAAATCGGTAGGTAAGTACCATACAAGTTTTGGCCAAGGATAAGTAATATAAAATGACTTTTCCTAAATCTTGACAGTGCCAACACACAGCAGTTTCACAACTGACGATGCTAAGAATGTTTTCAAAAAAGATACGGCGACCGACAGAGATGTGTGTTTTGATCTATATAGCGCTTAGCAAACAAAGCGATGTGTTCGTATTTAGTGCAAAATAACATAAATAAATAAGAAAAACAATGCAGCAGTGGTTCCAACAAAGTTATACCTTCCAAATCATGCACCTGCTTGTTCACTTCCTTTTGAAGCTACTGGTCATTCTACCAGCTTCTCAAAAGGTCTCTACTATTTAGTTCACTTAAAGAATAAATACTATACTGTAGTTGTTTATTTCATGACCACAAATCAGACGAAACATTAATCGTACAAAAAACTATTTTCTTTTATTTAAAGAATACAATTATTTTGTACCAAATAATATTTAAAATTCTCTCTAAATGTATTTTAACATAAACGTGAGCGTCTAAAATACATTAAATTAATAACTAACAATGGACTGGTGTTTTCTTTTTGTAATACAGTTGGATACGGTCATTAATTTTAGTCACGTATTCAGAAGCTCTAAGAAAGACAGAAAATCTAAAAAAAAACGAACAACATCATATCTGTGTTGCCACAACACGGCTAAATGTATATGTTCTTTCGTAGATTATTATCCGTTAATACGTATATGTACGAAACCAACAAAACCTAAGAAAATAAAGGAGTCCGTTGAATTTTTCTTTAACTGCTTATATAGTATAGTATGAACTTAGCCATGCAAAAATGTTTTGGGGTAAGATAGAATAGAATATTTAGAGATATCTGTTTGAATTTGAATTCCAAAATTTATAACCGCATTATATCAAATAAAAAGTTCAGAACACTAAATAACACCCAAATATACAATATATAACCTCAATTATATACACACAAAGGTAGATATCCACTTCTTGAAACATCTTGTACATACGCATACGCTTTGATGAAACATTGGCTCTAGTATAAAGAAACACCCCCATTAAGAAAATCATTTCTGTATTTAATTGTATAAATTTTCAACTCACTAATACAATAGTAGAATTAGAACGCCTAAAAGTACGCATCTCTTAAGAGTACGCATGTTACAATTGTTACAATTACGTAGTTGTTGAATAAACAATGTGGTGTGCAATTAAGCCCTTTATTTAACCTTTCAGATCATGTATTGGAGGTTATGTAACCTGTGCTATGACGAGCTATTCATTTCATTTCTGCAAGAGTACGCATTCAAAGAGTACACATCCAAAGAATACGAATACGTATGTAGACGTAGTTCTGTCATAAATAGAGCAAATGTGATGGACAAGTCCTGGCCTCTTTTCTTCAAGAAAATTGCATCTCTCTAGTTCTTATCGTGTTTGAGCTGCAGGTACAACTTTACAAAACCGAGTGATATCCAAAACACCCTGTAGCTTGAAAACAGTAAAGGATAAAGAGATGGCTTTTTACCATTGTTATGTGGTCAAAAAGAGTTTAGGATTCAGCCATCAGATTTGCTCTATCTGATTTTTCTGACAAAACTGTAAAAGTTAGTTGTTAAAGAAGAATGGCCTAATTTAAATTCTATTTAACTTTCTTAACTTTTCGAACTTTGAAATTTTGCAAGACTTTGTTCTGTTTTTAAGTGGTTATTCTGGTGATGTGGCTAACTATACATCTATTTCCATTTTGTCTTTTCCAAGGTTTTTGAGAGTTCCTTATACGATTTCATTTGTCTGTCCATTTAAAATGCATTATCTTATCAACACGGCTTCATAAATAAACGATCAGCAATAACTAATTTATCCTTAGTTACACAGAATACAACTGAGGTACTAGACTCCAAAGGGTAGATGGATGTGATCTATATGGACTTTTCGAATGCCTTTGATACCATCAACCATAGTATTATATTACTGAGACTAACTGAATCTGGATTTTCTAATAATTTAATTCAATTCTCATCAACTTATTTAAAAGGACCGTCGCACTACGTTGCTTTCAATGGATTTGAATCTCATAAATATATGGTCACTTCTGGAGTTCCTCATATTTTTGTTATTTATCGATGATCTTACTAAAGCCGTTGAATGTCCCAAGCTCCTTTTTGCTGATGACTTAAAAATCTATTACAAAATTAATAACATTGATTATTGTCAGTTTGTGCAGTTTCAAATAAATATTATTGAAAATTGGTGTGATACATTTAATCTTAATGTTAAAAATCTCGAAATGTAAAGTAGTTAACTATACGCGAAAAAATATCTTATATAAACTACTCATTAAATAATGTTTTTCTACGTTCATGCAAAAAACAAAACTTTATTTAACTATATTTAATTGAAAAAGTGGTTCTTGTGTATTGCATTCATCGGTCATTCTACTACAGCGTTTGGTCATCATAACAAACACAAACGTCCAAATCGACGTCATATTTTCCTAAATAAAACAATTTTTAGTTTTTGCATGAACGTAGAAAAAATATTTTATGCAACTCGTACAAAAAGTGTTTATTGCACTTACTTTTTGTACTTGTTGCATAAATAACTATATTTTTGAGAGGGAGCGTACAATGAAAGATTTAGGCATTCAGCGTTTTCGCAGCATATACAAAACACATCGAAATCGTTTTATAAAAATTTAATGTTTATTATGAGGAATTGGAACTTTTTTTAATAATGTCGATGCATTAACAACGCTATAAATTTCATGAGTGCGTTCTAAACTGATATCTCGTATCCTATATACCAAAATCATTATTTATCGCTTGAATCCATGCAATGGAAATTCTTCAAATTCCTACCTTTTAAAAAATTTGGTATATATCCCGACCGATTTTTATTTACCTAATAATAATACTGATTTGATTGATTGACTCGTACTTTATTTTATTGTT
Organism: Monochamus saltuarius; assembly: GCA_025584915.1. NCBI lineage: Eukaryota > Metazoa > Arthropoda > Insecta > Coleoptera > Cerambycidae > Monochamus > Monochamus saltuarius. The sequence continues at coordinate 118,461,017 of CM046721.1, read as the reverse complement.
TCTTTCTATGATATTTATTATAAAGTTTGTCCTGCAAATGGAATTTTCTGTGGGACAATAAAGTATGAATTTGAATTTAATATGTACCTATGTCGTGCGTACTCTTAAGCACTCGTAACCTACTCAAGCAATTGCTGTTATTTCAACAAATCCAAAATTTACACGTCACTGTCAAGTAAAATCTCAATTCTATAAATCTAATACGTTATGTTTCCTTATAATATGTTTCTTCATGTTTCCTCTTAAATTCGCTGTATGCTGGCAGTTGGCAATCGGGCAATGAAATTGAGCTGGTTTTCCACAAACAAATTTTCTGTGCTCGTAAAGGCCGTTCATGTATTTGTATTTTTTTCCACACTGCTCGCATCGATACTTATATGGTCCTAAAACATCACCGATTTTAATGACAGTAATAAAACGAGAAGATACTACAGAGTTAGAACACAGTGGAAATCTAAATGTAACTGAAATTGTACAGTTGCATGCACTACCTTGCATAAAACAGCCCATATAATTCATACATTTTTGTCACAGTGAATTCATAATATTAATTGTGCCTTTATTCTAAAGATATGAAGTTAGTTCAAAATAATTTTCATATATGCTGGCACATAGAGTCATGTATGTCCTATGATGCTCTTAGTAATAACATTTGGCATCAAAATAATCATAGGTACATTGATCTTTTATTCTTTCATAAAGGCAAGTCAGTATAATACTGCTACCTTGTTACAATTGTTTTCTAACATTGATATACTCGCGACAAGAATTCAGACGAGTTACGTCATCCGAACAAATGAATAATTCATTATATTTTCATCAAAATATTTAAGGAACTGCAACTGATAGTAATAAATCTATATACTACACAAAAAGTTTGCATTATGTATTGCACTAAATTGCAAAAAACGGTTGTTTTTAACGCGATCAAATATCGAAAATTACGTTGACAATAAAAACAAATGTGTAACGTCTGAATTCTTGACTCGAGTATATTAATAATATTTATACACCAAGTGAGTTAAATGAATATCAAGAAAATTTCTAGTAAATAAATTCATTTAAGTCACGTGGCGTATATCCAATCCATTTATCCAATTGTGACAGATTATTAATATTTAACGTAATTTTATACTCGCGAACAAATGAGCTAACTGAGTGATCTATGAGATTTTATTAGATGCTGCTTGGATTCACTATAACGACTAATTGTTTTTTTACTGTATTAGGAAGGTATTTTAAGCTAATATAAATCAAATCTCCTACAATTCATATCAATGAAGTCATATGTATGTTCTCTGATACCAACCATCTAGGTATGCTAATGAACAGTTCCACAGACAAAGCTCTATTCAATAATTATCTAAATACATTAATCTATCTAAATTTTTACTAACCTGCTTTAATGAAAACACTCTATAAATATCTAACTTTTTGCAGTGGGAACACGACAATTCAACCACAATAGATGAGATCTGACCTATTTCTGCATTTTTAGGATTGCTTCTTCAGGTGGCCTCCTTTAAGTTGAATCAAATATCTAACTATAAAAATTATTATAAAAATTAAAATTATAAGGAATATGTGGGTAGATATTGTGGGTGTAATTCAACGCTGGTTGGGGCTTTTGTCCACAGAGTAGTTAGTTTCACACAATATTATTAATACCTAAAAATATATAAAAACTTTTACATAAAAGGTGAACATTATTCAAGTAGGTATTCTCATATTTAATTCATTGACAGGCTGTCACTTTTGTCATTGTCGATATTTAACTTCAAATAATTTTTATAATAATTTTTATAGTAACACATTTGATTCAACTTAAAGAAGGCCACCTAAAGAAGCAATTCTAAAAATGCAGAAATAGGTCAGATCTCATCTATTGTGGTTGAATTGTCGTGTTCCCACTGCAAAAAGTGAAGTTAGATATTTATAAAGTGTTTTCATTAAAACAGGTTAGTAAAAATTTAGATAGATTAATATATTTAGATAATTATTGAATAGAGCTTTGTCTATAGAACTGTTCATTAGCATACCTAGACATATGACTTCATTGATAGGAATTGTCGGAGATTTGATTTATATTAGCTTAAAATACCTTTCTAATACAGTAAAAAATGTTGCAAAAGCAAATAATAAGGAATATGTGGGTAGATATTGTGGGTGTAATTCAATTCTGGTTGGGGCTTTTGTCCACAGAGTAGTTAGTCTCACACAATATTATTAATACCTAAAAATATAAAAAAAACTAATTGTTTATTAGTTGAATTCAGATGTGATTCATGTCAACATTCAATATTTTTGTCTTAAATTGTTTGAAAGAAAAAGTGCCTGGAAATAATGGAACAAGATTCATTTGTATTATCAAATTGTATACCGGACGATGTATTATTAGAAGTACGCATTTCATCTATATAAAAGAAAAACTAAAAATATTTCGTGATTTGGTACATCTAAATCTCATGATGCATGCAATTTATCTAAAAGTAAATTCAACTTATTGCGTAAGTAATAGGCCATACTGTAACAGCATAATACTGTGATCAAAATAAACGGAATTTCCTGAAATTTGCTTCAAGCGATGGAAAGATAAGAAAGAAAATGTGATTTATTTCTTCAATTTTGACACTTTAATATCATTGTTATTATTGATTTTGGTGGATTTTTTTATTTTTTTAGGATAAGCTAAAGTAAATCGACTTATTTTGGTCGCAGTATGATGCTGCGACATCAACCAGGTGTACCTTTTTTAACTAGAAAAGATAGGGAAGAAAATTTGTCCTGTCCAAATGAGATACAGTGTAGAACAAAAAAGCCATAGCGATTTAAAAGGGTTCAAACCATTGATGGTGACGCCTTCTAAGAGATACACCAAAATCGACATATTCGAATTTCTAGTACCAAATTTCATAAAATACGGTCGATGCGATCCAAAAATAATAAAGAAAATGTGATTTATTGTTTCAACTTTGACACCCTGTAGATCGAAAAGGAGCAACATTCGGATGAGGCATATTTGGCTTAATCACTCTATTTTGAGGTCAGCAACATGAATCACTCTGTACATGAAACTGAGGCCATGTAATGTACCACATCGACGATTCTTTTTAACCTATAAAAATCAAAAATGCATAATGCAGCCTGTAGGTTTGAATACATTATCTAAGATGCCAAAAATGATCGCAGAGTTTCTTGGATTTGAAAATTCATATTAGTAGGCACAGTTTCCGAAAATTTTTGGCTGATTTGTCAGTATTAAGAAGACATGGTAGATGGCGATCTGATTTGGTTGCGGAAGACTATAGAGAGCAGTGATTTAAAAATAAAACTGAAATGTCAAAAAATATATTAGGGGGAGGGGTCGCATTTGATACACTTGGGGGTCCTGAGGTGGTAATAGGATATAGAATTGCTCAAATGTCAGAAGATAAGTTACAAGTTAATATTAATTATAAAGATTAATTATGTATTTTGTTGGTGTTTTTTGATAATAAAAGTTTCATACTCAAACTGCAGTAGTGTAAAGAAAGTAGAGTGATTTAAAAAAATTAATTATTAATTCTCAAGTGAATAATTTATTATTTGTTACAGTTGTTATGGAATTAATAAAGTCGTTTTAATCTGTCTCAATTAAATAAAAACCAATTATCCACAATTACATACCTTTAGAAAATAGGAACGGTTCACAAATTCCTGAACAAACAAATATCCAATGTTAATAGTTTCAGAAACAGAATCCATATTAAGGGGCTTTATTGAAAAATACACAACATAGACACCTATTAATAAAGCAACAAATAATTTGCACTAGCAGTCAGTGAATTTGCACATTGACTCTTTGTGAGAATATTTATGAAATTGATTGTACTCAACTGGGTGCGACCTAGCTACGTGTTTTTTAAAATTATACAGAGTGTACTTTCTTCCTACATTCGCACAATAGCCGTAAGTGCAAGAGTAGTTCTTTTCTATGCCACAGTGTCTGCGAATGTGACAATATAGGGAGATTTCTGTAGCGTAGCTCCTTCCACATTTTTCACACCGATATTTCCCTACAAAATAATTAATTTTTATTAGCAAAATTGACAGTTTTATGTAAAGTGATAGGTTAAACTCGAACCTCCATAGGAATTCCCCCATGTGACACATATATGAAACAGTTGATGAATAAGGAGAACATAGTTTATTAACCTATCAGAAAATAAAATGTTAACAATATTACCAAAAAAAAATACTAATTTAGTTCTATTAATTTGTAAAAATTGACAATATGTCAAAATTTATAATTTTGACATATTACACACACAATAAAAATTAAATGATATGGAAAAAGGATAAAACATAAACAAAAAGCTAGTACAAAATAATTCGAATAAGGTTTATATTTTTACTTTTATTGAATAGTGTCTTTGAAAAATACACCATTAATAAACGAAGTCTTATGTAATGTTATTTGAACACAAAACTATATGATGCGTATGTTCAGGCATTAACAAATCCAAAAGGCATATCATATCATTCGTTATACACATAGATCAAGACTAGATTATACATACTTAAAAAAATTAAATTATTACAAACTATTATTCTGTATCACTAGTCAATAGTCATACATTATACAGGGTGTCCTGATCGTATAAGCAAAAAGGCACGAACACAATCTTACTCGCAAACATAACGAATATATATTCTGATGTTTCTTCAAAAATTTAGTTGAAATACACCCACCGCAACATAAAGGCTTCCAACCTGAATATTATATATTTTTTAAAATATGACGGTTTAACTGCCTGAATATATATGAGTTGCCACAGATGTGTCCAATTATAACAGGCACTAATCCAAATGTATCCCACACTTCCTATTAATGGTCCACCGGCTAACGGCTGTCAGGTTGGAAACCTTTATATTGCGGCGACTGTAGGTGATTGTTTTATACTGATAAATATATTTTCTTTGTATACGATTGAAGTAAAATGAGCGTTGTCCACCAATTTTTTTTTTTGGGCTGATTGAGACTTGTAATTAGGGTAGATAACAAAACCATAATCAAACGACGCTGAACGCCATTTTTTTCTCTCAGAAACATACTCCCTTCTTTACGGATATTGAAAGACCTTTTCATTTGAAGCTTTAATAACAATTTCTAGATTTTACAACGGTTAAAAAATACAGACCAGTTATTGTGTAACTGGAATATTTCCTTTACTACATCAATCAACAATTTTTGATCAGATGGGTCTTGCAAAAACAGTAGATAGTGATAATTTTGTTTTTTTTTTATTCTCAATTACATATAAAGTAGCTTTTGAAGAAATAAGTGCGACAACTTGCAACATTATATTGACTATAAAAAAATATTCCATAAACTAGAAAAAAATAGTCGTCACAAAAAAATTTACTGCAATTAAGGAAATTTAAAAAATCAACTTTAATAGATGTTCGATATATATCATTAATATCTACACATAGATTGTAGCGCTTTCTCTTTTTTACAATATACTTAGGTAGATATTCAACTTTCAAAATCAAGATTCTTATCTACTTGAACTACAAATACCTGCAATAGAAACAATGTAAGAAAGTAACTTCATCCAAAATAAGAAAGCGTTACAGTCTATGTGTAGATATAAATGGTGCATATATCGAGGGTCTATTAAAGTAAATTTTTTATTATTTTAAGTTTATTTAATTCATGTTAATTTTTTGTTACGATTATTATTATCTTGTTTATGGGATATTGGCTATTAAGTCAATAATTACATTTATAGTGTTGCACTTGTTTTCTTCAAATACAACTTTATAAGTGGGATTAAAATGTTTTTGCAAGACCCATTTGATCTATATTGATCGACTGATATGGAAATGAAATAAATGCGCAATAAATGGTCTGTATTTTTTGAACTGTTATAAACACAAGAAAGAGTTATTTGGAAAAAAAGCTTTAAATAAAAAGTTTTTCCAATATTCATAATAAAGCGGTCTACTTTGGAACGTCACAAAGATTAGCGTCGTTTGGATATGGTTTCGTTATAATAATAATAATAATAATAATAATACCTTTATTTTCCTCAGAGACAGTAACAAACTGTATAGGAATAGTCAATGGTACAAAATAAATTTAATTTACAAACAATTCATCCAGTGTATAAAAACATTTCTCAGTCAAATAAGACTTCAGTTCATGTTTATATTTTATCACGTTATTAATTTGCTTAATATTATATGGCAAATAATTATATACCTTAAGTCCAAGACAATTAGGCGAATTTATCGCAATTTTATATTTACAGTATGGTATATGATAATTACCATTTTGTCGCGTATTCCTTCCATGTTTATCAAAATTCGTAAAGAATTTAGTCTTATTATTAAAAACATAAACACACAATTCATAAATAAACACTGAAACAACAGTTAAAAGTTTTAAATCTTTAAAAACACATCTACATGAAGAAATACTACTAAGACCTAACATGCTTCTCAAAATTCTTTTGTGCAATAAAACATCCGATGTTAAGGTTGAATTACCCCATAGGCATATGCCATATCGTAGCCTCGATCCGACTTGCGCGTGATATATTTGCAAAAGTTGATTCATAGTCATAACTGGTTTCAAAGTTCTCATCAAGTAACTAACAGAATTTAGTTTTGAAATTAGCTGCTCACAATGTGGGTTCCAGGTGAGGCACTCGTCCATTAATACTCCCAAAAATTTTACCCTTTCACTACTTGACAACTGACAGTTCCTATCTGAAATTTGAATATCCAAATTTGCACATATTTTTTGTCGATTATGAAATCGCACAAAATTAGTTTTCTCTGATTTAAATGTTGTTTGTAAAAACAGTACCAATTATTCAAAATATTCAACGCTTTATTACAATTATCCTCGAGCACAGAATCTGATTTATTAGAAAAATCAGAGATTGATCATCTGCATACAATGTTACAAAGCCATCAGGTATCAAGTTGCCAATTTCATTTGTGTATAATATAAACAGAATGGGGCCAAGAACAGAACCCTGTGGCACCCCCATACTAATTACAGAATTCTTAGAATTTACTTGAGCCACAGTTGCATTATGTGTGCTTGAAAGACTAACATACTGTTTTCTTTCTTTAAGAAAAGAAGATATCCAACATAAGGATTTATTTTGGATTCCATAAGCGTAAAGCTTTGTAGTAATTTGTCATGATCAACACAGTCAAATGCCCTGCTGAGATCACAAAAATCCCAACAGGGCATTCGCCTGCGTCGATACATTCAATAAGCTTATCATAAAAGCGTATATAGCAGTATGTACAGATCTATTAGCACGAAAACCATGTTGATTTTCCAATAGTATGTTATGATTATCAACAAAATTTAACAAACGGTGCAAATATGCATATTCAAATATCTTAGAAAACCCGGATGTTAGGGTAACTGGTCTATAGTTTTCTACCTTAAGAGGATCTCCTTTTTATATATGGGGACAACTTTACCCTGTTTCAGGAGATTTGGAAATTTGCCAGTAACAAAAGACAAATTTATCAAATATGTAATAGGGGCTATAATTACATTAATAACCCTTTTTATAATGAAAGACGGAATGCCATCTGGACCAAATGAATGTTTATTTTTTAATTTGGACTTTAATAAAGTTAGTAATTGTTGCTCAGAGAATATCTCTAGTTCAAAAAGTTCCCAATTAGAGCCGGGTAAGTCTGGTACGGGGTATCTATTAGTAGGTATATTATCAACAATTTCTAGTGGCGCCTTTATAAAGAAATTATCGAACATCGAAACTACATACTTTGGATCATCACATGATTTTCCAGAACTGTTTTGTAAAGTGATATTTTGATTATATTTTGATTTCCCTGACAGCTCCGATACAACATTCCATGCCATTTTTGAAGGGTTATCTGCATTTGAAATTTTACTTTGATAATATTTTTTCTTTGTCGTTTGAACTAGTACATTATGTAATTTTTTAAAGTGCTTATACGCAAAATCCAGAACAGGGTATCTACATTTCAAATGATACAAATTTTTTAGTTTTCTACTAGATACTTTGGACACCTTCATCTATCCAATTAGTATTGATCTTATTTTGTTTATAACACCTACGTAATGGAAAGTATATGTTGAAATAATATAAAAATACATTTTGAAAGTAATCATACGCTTTGTCTATATCTGCCAATTCGTACAAATAAGCCCAATTTTCAGATAAAAGAGCTAAATAAAAATTGTGCGTCGAGTCTTCACTATAAAACCGTCTAAAATAAGATCTGCCAAAGTTTTGAATACTTTGGGGGCTAGTTAACTCAAAATATATTGTTCTATGATCAGAAATTACATTATCGTCCACACATACTACATTTTCCGAAATATTTGTAAACACATGGTCAATAATTGTTGATGTACTACTTGTAACGCGCGTGGGCCACCTAATCATCGGATGCAAGTTAAAACCTTTCAATATATCACACAATTTTTAAAATCCGCAATATTTGCAGAATTCTGAGATGCATTTACATTAAAATCGCCATTTACAATAAATAACACATTTGAACGAAACAACATATTTAAAATATTATAAATTATATCAAAAAATACATTTAGATCCCCACTGGGAGATCTGTAACAGGTTAAAATAATTACAGGTTTAGATTTATTTGTCCATGTAATCCCACACACTTCAAAGTGTTTCTCCACACAAAATGTATCTAAATCAATTTTTAACATTCATATCAGATTTTGCATAAATTGCAACACCTCCTTTTTGATAAAATGTTCTACAATAAAAACTAGTTAGTGAAAAATTTATAACATTTTTGCTATGAATGGATTCATAGCTGTCATGAGTCTCAGTCAAACATAAAAATTTTAATGAAGGATTGTTTGCAATATCAATTTCTAAAGAATTAATAGTCTCTACATTTAAGCTTTGCACATTAAGTAAAAGAATGTCAGGTGTAAACATCATTGAATCGCTTTTGTATTCCTTCGTAGGTGAAAAAACCTGTTAACACACACGCCCTCCGGCCAAACATCGGGGTTCATCGCTTTTCGGAAATTTTCTTGATATATGTTTACCTTAAAAGAAGCATACAGGTCTGGATGTTTTGATGTAAGGACCTCACACGTTACTTCAGGAAATGTATTCACCAACATATTCTTTAGCGCATCCGTTGTTGTATCAATATTCAGCGGGTATACGTGTAGAGCAGTCATATTAGGAACTCCTTTCACAGGTACCTCCTTATTGCTACCAAAGATCTTTTTTCTTCTGTTATGGGTCACTTTCTTCCATTCACTCTCTATATTTTCGGAATCCTTGACTCGAACCGAAGGTAATTGTTCTTCATCCTTTGCCAAGTTAATTATTTCGTCACATTTTAGTTTTGTATGTATTTTGTGTATATCAGCTGATATTTGTTTTTCTGTGAACTGGGAATGATCTTTGTTTATATTTTTATTAGTAGTTTTTGCTTTACTACTGGAACTTATATTAGTAGGTGGTTTTGTTACCCTTGAATCATTTTTTGTCTTTTTATCGGTTTCACTACCTTTTTGTAGATTGTCCGTTTTTGTATATGAGTACTCCCTCATCAATTCAATTTGCTTATTTAAAATATTAATTTTGTCTCTGAGTTCATTTATAATGACGTCCTTCTGTTTAATGATATATGAAAATATAACATTATCTACCTTGCTATCGTTGCTTTTCAGGCCATCTATTGCATCAAAAAATGCAGTGTCAGAGTCCATCACACTTTCTTTTTCACTGTCACAGCAAATAATAACGGATTTGTCTTCAACAAGTTTTACATTACTATACAGTTTTGCACAACTTAAATGAAAGTAGTTAGAACAATTTTGGCATTTGATTCCGTTATAATAACTTTTGATTTGCAACGCTTACAAGAGAGCGAGCGAGCTAACACTGCCACTTGCTTTGATCGCCATTATCTACCTTAATCTCAATCAGCCCAAACAAATTTCGATTGGTAAGGCTCACGTTGCTTCAGCCGTTTGCAAGAAAAAGGCATTTCCCATGATAAAAAAATCACATTGTACATAACTAATTTCATATTTATATTTTGTAACATTGTTCCGGTTAAGTGATTTGCTTAAATTCCAAAATTATTTACAAAAAATTAAAATGTTAAACGTTTAATATTAACGACTTGGAACAAGTGTAATTTTGTTGAAAGATTTTTATTGATCTTTAATATTAAGCCATCTCATTATTTGAAAAAACTGGAAATAACAGAGGTACGCCTAATTATCTATTAAATAAGGACCGTTTCTAATTTGATAGATAAAAAAAACTTGTGGCAAAGAAATAAGTGAGGTTATGTAACATCCTTCTTGTAGAACCATTCCATATTTCTTTTGTGAATAGTTTCCACAAATTCTGGAAAATTATTTTATCTATTTCTACTTATTTTGTTTTTCTTCGGTTTTAACAGTTTTTCTTCATGGTTGAAAAGTTTACATTACAGAATATCTATCGGTAAGCTTAGCGTGACGAAACATGTGCCTTTTTAGGTTTCCAGTGATATGGGTTTTATAGGAACAGTAAGGACACACCAATGATGGTTGTTTCCCACAATACACCTTCTGGTGGATGTATAAGCATTTTTTATTCGTATAGGATTTGCTGCAAACTTCGCAAGAGAATTTCTCCAAGAGACCTTAAAAAATAAGTTCATATTACCATACAATCTTTAATAATGAGAACAATAATAGCAATGCCATGACAAATATATATAAATAACAGAAATATTATTTAACTTATTTTTATTGATCTAATGTACCACAATTGTTGAAGTTATTTTAAATCTTTTATAAAATAACCTTTATGTTCACAATTAAATCACAAGATGCTTAAGGGTTATTTGAAATCGTCTGAAAATAACAGAAATTGTTGCCGACCTATTTTAGATTTTGGTGTAACTTTGAAAAACTCTACTCTAGGGTCCCAAACAACAAAATTTACACGAGTTTGATTTTTACAAGCGCTTGTTTCCGCCTATTTAAATAAAGACTTTTAAAAATTGCTATTTTTAAGCTTTATTAATTTTTGCTGTCAAATTTTTCTGTTTGAAGATATTTGAATGATCAAGACGGAATTCAGAGTGGGAAAGATAATAGTTTCAGTGTAAATGAAGATAATTGGCTCGGACGGCTTGAATACTAGCAGCTTGCTGAAAATGAGTGTTTGTTAGTCATTTTTCGTGAATTTCAATCGACTCTAGCGTCTTAACTGTTGAGAGTTAAAAATTCATGCTCCGCGGGAATTAAGTATACATATCATAGACAAAATTCAGCCACAAGTTGACCTGAGTAGCCCACTCTTTATAGAAGAAAACGCTGCTTGGTTTTGAAATTTTTAAAAATCCCATTATTCAGGCTATGAAACGAGCGTGTTGACTGCGAGATAAAAATCTGATACTCACAGAATATACTGTTCTTACCTTCAACTTAAATGACTATATCACTTGTTTTGTTATTTTCATGTTTTAATCAAACTCGTGTAAATTTTGTTGTTTGGGACCCTAGAGAAGGGATTTTCAAAGTTACACTAAAATCTAAAATGGGTCGGCATTGCCAATTAGACTATTTCAAATGGAATGACCCTTAGATAAGTAAAGTTTTAATGAAATCAAGTACCTAATGAATGCATATTTCAAGGGTATAATCTAGAATCAAAATAGTGATGATTTAACCAACTTTGCTTAAAAGAAAAATATCGCTGAAAAACTGTTAACTGGTTTTAGTAAAATTAGCTTTTGCTTGCACTGATTATGTTCCTGAAAAAGAAACTTTAACACCCTGTAACTTTCTTGTGTAATTTTTCATTTAAGCAAGTTTGGTTATATCGACAGGATTTGGGTTCTAGATTATACCTTTGAAGTATGTAGCATTCGTTAGGTAGCACCCTATGATATTAACGCAGTACATACACTGTCAAATTAGCATTAGCCTTTTAATTTTTGCGTGTGACGCAAGAAAATGTGCCTTTTTAAGTTAGCCAGGATGTAAGCTTTGTAGGGGCAATGGGGGCAAAACATGGTGGCCTGCTTTCCACAATACACCCTAGAATGGTGGGATAAACAGTTCCTAGTCTTGTACGTTTTTCCACACCTCTTGCATGAATATAAACCTAAAATAAAAAGAAACTGTTAGGTTGTGATGTTATATGCAATAGTAGATCTGTTGTGCTATAAATATTTTAAAGTTAGATAATAGTTATATTTTATACAAGATGATCGATGGAATTTTATCGTCGTGAGTAAAACAACATTATCTTTCTATAGTCTAAATATGAATGCGTTAAGTATGAAGAAATTAGAAAGAAATTAGAAATTGCATAGATAGCATTGGTTTCTATGGAATCTGATTATCAAACTTGTTCTCTTCCCATGAATATTTCTGGGAATATTTATATATCCTTGATGTTAAAGTATCATTTTATATCACAAGGATAGCCTTAAAGTACGACTTTACTTTATCTCCTACCTTAGCTATAGATAAAAGATATTAAACTAATTAAAAAAATTTCGCTACAATTTCTATCACATTCTTTGACTTTAAATATCTAGATAGGTATGCTAAGAAATTAGTCCATGGTACTGTAATCAATAATTATCTAAAATAAAAGGTAATCTAACTAATTATTACTAGATAATAAAAAAATACATACCTGTCATCACAGAATTATTGAGTGGCTCAAAATTCAAACTTGAATTGAAAAGACAAAAAATGTAATAAACACTCAATATCTGCATTAATAACATCATGAAATGAATAACTATAACAGAATTAAGAATTATATAACTGAAATTTTATTATACTTACCTACCTTCACTTTCTACCCTATTTTGCTTGAAACAAATTGTTAATAATATTTTATCAACATTTTAGTTTGTGTTGCTGCTTTTGCTTATTATATACAAATGCCTTTATCAAATCAAAAACCAACCTATTCAACCGTGTATTTTCTTTACATACAGGGTTAACTATGACTTAGTACAAATATTTTAAGAGGGGATAGGGAAAAATAAGAATTAACGGAATCACCCTTCAAAAAAATTCCAAACTTATTTATAAAGCCAAAAAAAATTGTTTTCGATATTATTTTAAATCCTTATTTAACGCCGCCAATGCTTGTTGGTTGCATACTCTACAAGCATGCAACAGTCGCTCATTACTCATTAGTCAGTGTCACTGTCATGTCATAATTGAATTCCTGTGTTTACGTTGTAATTTTGTGTTCTTCTGCAGTTTTTAGTGCCTTATTTTAATTTTTAAACGTTTTATAGTTATTAAATAAAGATATTTGTGTTGGGTGCAGATAATTTCCTACAATATAGTTCGCCGGTTTGGTTTTCTAGGTTATGGGACAAGACTCCCGCGGTTACATTAAAACGTCATTATTCCTTTCGTTCGATTTTGTTATAATAAATAGGAATCTAATCTATCTAATTGTACCTACGGGAAGTGTCTTTTATCGGTAGTGAGTGGCTGTAATGAGCGAATGTGTGCTGTACCAGTTTATAACGAAATAATGGAAAACGAATGCAAAATACTGGAGCTAAGTGGATTAACTGTTACCTATCTATCAGGTATTATTACTATTAAGAATGTTAATTTTCATTTCTACATTTAGAAATGCTGCAAAAAACGACGATGGTAGTAGATATTGTTGACAGCTGTAAGTTTTATCTATGGGTCTAAGCCATCTCAGTCGATTCTTATCATAGGCGCCGATTTTCCGTAGGAAAAAAGGGTTTTGCCCCATTTTTTAAATATCGAGCTAAAATTCTGGAATAATTTTTTTATTGTCTTTTAGGCCTCCCTGAGCACGTGGTTAATTTTTTTGTACTTAGTCATAGTTAACCCTGTATATATTTGTTCATTCACAACCATATGCTCCTTATAGCTGTGAATGTGCCTTTTTTTCAACGATATTTCTACGTCTTAAGGGTCTTAATAACAGCCCCACAAAAAATTTCAGATCTGGAGGTCAGACCATGTTTACTACATGTTTTTGAGTCGCTCAAACCGAATCTGGGGCCCGTTTAACTCCAACACGTCAGGGCTTTAGCCATAACCTAGTAGTATCTAGATATAATCTTCTTGATAATTGACGCTACATTTTTAGACGAAGGACATTTCAAATTTCGAGCCCTGAAGATGGTGTAAAAATAACACCGAGACGTCGGCAAGGAAATAAATATAGTAAGTAAATATAAGCAAGACCGCAATTAAAGAAAACTTACTTATTTATATTTTGCATTTACATACCGACATCACAATTTATCTCGATTCACTATTCTTTTAAAAATAAACAGTTATCAAAAATCTTCAGCTTTGGTACTGTAATATCTTTATTTGAAATCAACTATTTTGCAATAATGCAATAATAACAAATAACTAGGCTACACAAGTAGTAGAATCTATCTCAGTAATAAATAGAAGAATGTCTTCGAATTGTTACATATTTACATTATGTATAAGCTTCAGGTGACTGAAGAATAGTTTTTCTTTCGTAGTTTTGTAGAAACAGTTCGTAAACCAGCACATCAAGGTAGCAGCGTTACATTCCGATTTAATATGTCTCCATAAGCACGCCCTTAGCTTATATTCTTTACCGCAGTTGTCACAAGAGTACAACCCTGTAAGAAAACAATACAGAAAAAATAAAGCCAGTATTACACTGCACACACATTATAAGCACAGGACATTTATTTTGCGACTATCTACAAACAGCGTTATGGTATATAACATTCATTTTAGAGGTACATTCTTATTTTATACTATGTTTGTGACATGTCAAAGACCGGGCTTTTAGACTATATTAAGCCTGATTTTTTAATGTATTCTTATGTTGCAGTGTGACTGTAGCTGTCTAAAGCAATAACATGTTTGTGAAGACTTATAGTGGCCCATTTAACAACACCCCACATGGGCAGCAACAAATTGAATGCCTTTGCAAGAACAAACAAGTCAACCAGAGCATGTCTGAACCATCCATCTATAACACGCCTGAACCAGTCATCATAAACACTGAACTAGATAACCTTGACGTATCGACTAATATAAAAGCTCGTCTTAGACACCACGGCTGCCGCTCAAGATACGAAAGTACTGAAGATGCCATCCTTAAGTATGGTGAAACGTCTGCAGTTAAGCATCGACAGCCCAGAAAGTGTACATCATTCGTGAAAATCTATGAACTACCGGTAATAGCAATAGTCAATTATTCCATTGCAAATGGAACATTCTATATTATATTATTGCATTTTTTTGAAAAGGCATTAAATTTTGAGTCGAAAACATGTAGTCCAAAAAGCAGCCGTTTGACTCCTCTGAGTTAATTGACATTTAAAAAAAATGACAATCTCTATAATTCTTTTCCAGGTTATAATAAAGATATATTCTATTTGTTTTGCTTCATGTTTTGCAAAATTAAATTCGTTTTTTCCTGTTGCAAGGTTTGTAATGATACTAATGATTCACTTTTTGGGATGATTTATTTTTCCCTAAACATGGTTTAATTTTTTAGAATATCATCCTAAAGCCGGCCACTCACGTTCCGGTATACCTGACAGGTATACCTGTTCATGTAAACATGACAAGTTAACCTGAACTTGACATTATCCATATACGTAGCGGCGTACCTGAAAGCAATGCTCAGTTGAGCTTTCAATCACTGACTTTAACGATTCTTTATATTTTTTTCTCTTTCCTTACGTTACTACGCAAACTATTAATTTTTTTTAATGCATCCTCTTTCGTAGCATTCGGTTCGATCTCTCTAAGTTTTTCCTTGAGCTTTTCATATGCGACTGCTCTCTTATTTCTGTTATGATAATCTTTGCTTTTTACGAGCCAAAGGCAAGGTTCGGCTTTATATAGTTCTATAAATTCTTCCACTACTACGGTACGCTTGCGAGAAGCCATTATTTCGACAACGAACGTGGCCAGCGGACAGGAAATAACTGAGACACGTGTAGAACGCCACACACGCGCAGGCTTGCCTGAAAGTAGGACCACAGAATAAAGGAACTAACCAGAAGCGAAAGTTAAGGCGGCGCCTTTGATCTTGGATGGTCACAAAAATTTAACCTTGAATTTGAAATTTGACGTACCTACTACTTACTACACTGAGAGAAAGTTGTATATAATATCTACAGTCTACACTAAGAAACAAGTTGACACTATATTTATTTAGTCATATTGAAGCTTTAAGCAGTATAAAATACCTACTATGTATAAAATTATTAAAAAATATAAAATACATGCATAAATTGCATTTATTCCTGTTTATTTTTTTTTGTTGTGAAAATTATATATTTTATTTAATGTGGGAGAGCTTTTTCAGATACATTTGCCATACAGAAGATTTGATACTGCAATAGATGTTTTAAATAGTATAGTCACTAATATTTCCTTTGTTTCAGTTATGGAAGCTATTTTCATTTCAAGTAATTAATAGATTTCAGGTATGAGTACTTGGTGGGCCACGCTAGATGCAGGTCAACTCAATCATTCCGCAAAACACACAGCAACCATCCGACTTCTCTTACATCTTTTGCTCTTTCCTAGTTCCAAATTTACAAAGTTATTCTTAATTATTTTCAGAAACAAAGTGTACATAAATTTAAAAAAATAATTTTCCCCTCCATTTATTTTGTTCACTTTACGTTTTAAACCTTAGTTTACTTGTGTCAAAAAATATGATTTAGAGCACCCTGGACACTAGATTCTAAGAGCACTGGTGTAAGACTCAAATGAGATCAATATTATGGGAGTTATTTTGAAACTAGTTTCAAGACACCTAAAGTTTTAATTTTGAATAAAAGTAATTTATTTTTCAATGTTTACAGAATAATAACGGAGATGGTCTTAAAGAAAATATAAATATGGTTCATGAAATATATATTTATACAATACCTATTTTATATAACTATAAATTAAAAGAATCTATCACTTTCCAAAACACACCAAACCAACACAGCGACACACATAAACAAGAAAGCAAAGCGAGGTTCATTAATAAACTACTTGTAAAATGGCGGCGCCGCACATGCGCACTAAAATTGTGTTTTGGCGGCAGCTCTCTCCTTCGCTTCTGGTTAGTTCCTTTATTCTGTGGTAGCACTTTACCACAGGTAAAATATATAAAATTTCGATTGTTTGCAGGTCGCCTGTTCAGGCCAGAATACCTGTCAGTTTTGTCACATACACGCTCGCGTTTACCTGTACAGGTGACCTGAACAGGTATACCTGTCAGGTATACCGGAACGTGAGTGGCCGGCTTAGTACGTAATATTTAGTTTGTCCTCGATTTTATAATTACAATTTTCTTTTCTTTAATACATTAAATAAATAGCACAAGTATAATAGAATTAAAAGATTGAAAATTAAAATACCTTTGGAAATACGATTATAAGTTTGACCAATATTCACCGACATATCCTATCGACGAAAATAGTTGAGGTTCTTTATGTAACAATTATTTTGTCAGGCTTAATAAGCAAGTTTGAGGATGTACTGAAATATCTGAAAATGCTGCCAGTACCTGAAAACGTTCAGTATCATTTTGCTAAGACGCAATACGATGAGGTGGATTATAAATCATACTATTTCTATACCTTCGTTTAAATAAAACAAATTTCGAACTTCACTTATATTTAATTTAACTATCTAATTTAAATAGTTATGTAAACCTTCGTCTAGTGTTTGGCCTTTGCACACATGCGACTGTAAGTGTCTTCTAAAATTGAATTTAAAATTAGTTTGATATTTGCAGTTCGAGACTGTGCACTTGAATTTGTAGTCCATGGTTGTGGATTTGCAAGAGTACCTTACGTGCATTAACAAAGATTCTTCTTTCAAATAACGTTTGAGACAACTGCTGCACTCGTAGGGGTAACCTAAAACTATACATAGTTTATTATGAGTCACAATAACAAACAACAAATACGAAATATCACAAAATATCAAACTGCAACAGTCAGTACGGGTAGTATCTACTTACACCCTGTATATAAATTGGTATAGTAATTTGTTCAGAAGTGTTTAGTAGCCAAAATCAGCCTTGTTTTGGGCATATGTTGATCATCTCCACACTGACAATTGAGGGATATGATGACAATCAGCGTACACTGAGAGTGAAAGAAGTTTAAATCATATGAACCAATAATTATCTAATAGTAACAAAAAAAAGGCTTCAAGAAGAACATATTGGTAATGTTACCAAGTCTGTGGCTTATGTGACAATATTCAGTTTAACTAGACTAGTATTATATTTTAGTTTAAGAGGAATAAATCTACTACAGCAGAAATATATCATATAAGTAAAAATATGCAACTAAAATAATATAAATATAAATAAAATATCAGTAATATTGAAAACACAAATCGAGAAAGTATACTCTAAAATATTTTGAAGAACCTCCATACATACATAAAAACCTGTTTTATAACGATTAAATCATATATCTTCCGAATAGAAACTACAAGTAGGGATTATTATCTAATATTACTTAAGCCTGTAGAATGCTTTCAATATTTTTCATTTTATTATTATTATTAGGAACTGACACATTCTTACAATCGAGAATCAATAAAGAAAAATTATTGTTTCATATAATTTTGGCCCTCATTATATGATCGTTGCATACTATAATACAATAATAATATCTCTACCCCTCATTCTAATCATGAGGATTAGCCCAGAAGTCGAAGACTTGTGCGGGCGAGGGAGCGACATATTATTATTAAGCAGGCCGCATTTGCGCCCAGGAACGACTTACGTTGGTAGGCCCTAACCACCATTCAGTGCAGGAATGAGGAAAACCTGGAAAACCTCATTAATTAGGGGGGTAGTCAAATGTCAACCGGTATCAATCTCTCACATTGACCCAAGCCAACATTCTTCCACCCTACCATACCCGCAGAGAGGGTGCCAATCTCTCCACGAATATAGCTTTATACGGTCCACCGGATACGGGGATCGAACCCACAGCGATCTAGTCACCTCGATTCAAGTACTGACGCCTTAAACCGCGCGACCACTGACCGATCAAAATATTTATATTTTTGGAAAACTGTGTTTCCTAGTTTTATTTATTCAAATTTTTTCCCAACTATTTAAGACATTATTATTGTGTACATAAGTATTAATTTTTACATGAGTATTAATTCTCTTGTCAAAGCTTCTATTATGTAAGAAAACTATTATTACACCAAATAATTTTTTTTTTTTTAATTTATTCCTAAAAGAATTAAACGCTGTTAATTATTTGTTTCTCCTTAACAATTAGAATTGGTTCTCTATCATATTTTTATTCAGTTCAGTTAAAAAATATATATACTATTCGAAACAATTGTACCAACTACCTTTAGCAAATAAATTGATCTTAACTGGATTTTCTTTAATTCCGTGATTTATTTAAATATTCAACGAAATCTAAGTTCGACTCTGACATTCACTAGTATGTTTTCACGAGCAATCAATACTGTAGACTGTGAGCAGTGTTGGTATTCTTTGGTTGGAATACATTTTACCATTATCGATGAATGACTCATGTAAAACTAACAAAACTGCAAAATAAAATCACATCTTTCTGCAGCAATAATAATACCTCGGCTTTAATAGCATTTATTTTATTGAAGAAGAATTTGTCTAATAGCTTTATTTTTACAGATCAGTCAGTTTATTCTGGCAGCTGCAATTTGTGCCTAAGTAAGTAATGTCTCTTTAAATTGGACTTCAGGCGACTCTTGTAGTAACAATTTTCAACCCTGCAGACGAAATCGCAGTCCTTGTTACAGTAGTATCTTTTGTGAACATAGAAGGAATGTTGCTTATTGTACATTTTCTTGCAGACCTCGCACACGTATGTTTCAGTTTCTGAAAACAGAAATGTCTTAAACATATTCTACAAATGTTTAATAAACATGTAAAGTTTCTTCACATTTAAAAATTATTTTTTCCATTTGTATGTATAAAGGGCAAACCCCGAAAAGTTCGTTAAGTTTAAAAAAAATATTGTATCGTGGTACTACATTCAGGTGGTCATATCTAGCAGGCACTGACTTTTGTATATCAAAACATTAATACATGGCTGAATTAACTGGAGAACCGTAGCTCTACCGGTTTTTCAGTTACTTCCCAATGGGCACGCATACGTTTAAATAACATTTAAAAGTGGTTGAAACGTCAAAATGTCGCCCGAAATAACGTTATTCTTTACTAAAAAGAAACGTTTATAAAACATTGTTAGCATTGTTACACAACAATAACGTATACATAACGTGAAGTAAACGTTATTTAAACGTTTTACAAA
This sequence comes from Monochamus saltuarius, assembly GCA_025584915.1. Lineage (NCBI taxonomy): Eukaryota > Metazoa > Arthropoda > Insecta > Coleoptera > Cerambycidae > Monochamus > Monochamus saltuarius. The sequence goes on along the minus strand of CM046721.1, from coordinate 118,440,653 downwards.
CGTTGCACTTAACGTGTACTTAAATCTTCTTAAAGTATAAACCTGTATTATACAGATCGTAAAAAAATTTCTAGATGACATTCTATTTCGGTGTTCCTTTCTACCTTCAGTTGAAAACATGTGTAGTATCAACGTATTTTATTTTTGTTACTAAAACGTTGTGTAGAAAACGTGTTATTAACATTTGGACAATACGTTTAATACATTAAATTTATGTATTTAAAACGTTTAAATATGCGTTTTATAAACGTTGCATTTAAAGCGCAGTTAAATATTAATAAAATATAAACGTATATAATACATTTGTGTACAGCAGTATAATAAACATAAAACAACGTAAATTTATTGTTAACTTCAACTTCTAGATGAAATGTGAATATTATTAACGTGTTGTAAACGATAAATTTTAACGTTTAAATTTTTAACTAAAAATAAACGATGAATGTTTCAACGCAAAATGTTTAGTCAACATAAAAAAAGTAAATTGTGTTACTTCAACCTTCAACCATTTATTGTTAACTTCAACTTCTAGATGAAATGTGAATATTATTAACGTGTTGTAAACGATAAATTTTAACGTTTAAATTTTTAACTAAAAATAAACGATGAATGTTTCAACGCAAAATGTTTAGTCAACATAAAAAAAGTAAATTGTGTTCACTTCAACCTCTAGATGATATCCGAATATTATTAACGTGTTTTAAACGATATATTTAAACGTTTAAATTTTTAACTAAAAATAAACGTTCAATATATAAACGCACAACCTGTAATGAACCACTTGAACGTTTCGAAAACATTATATAAACGTACGTGTGCCCTTTGGGTTAACCCATGCGCTACTTCTGCAATTTTTAAAATAAATAGTGATAACGTTTGATAAGCCATAAAAAAGAGAAGGAATATCAAAATAGGAAAAAGAAGACGACAATCATGCATCAATATGAAGAGTTCACACAAAAAATAAATAAATATTAAAACATTAGTTTTTCTACTTTTGGTATTAAATATGTCAAATAAGGTTTACGCAAATGCAAAATCTATGTAAAAATAAAATTCAGTTTAATATTAGGACAATAAGTCAAATAAAATTCCGATATTGTTTCCTTTGTTTATTCTATATTTACAATATACAATCCACTCAACGTAACGATACAGATCAAATGGCAGATAAACATGTTTAAAAATTTAAAAAAAAACAGAAATAGTGTTGGCTGAGACAAGAAATGTTGCAAAATTTGAAACGGTCTTGTCTTTCTTGAGTTCCTTTAAAGTCTGGTTTTTGGTCGATCTGGCAAGATCATCTCTTGTCTTGTCTTGCGAAATATGTTGACAGATGTGTTCGTTTGTCAAAATTTCATTCATACAGCCCCGTTTCTTGTTGGCTGAGATAAGAAATCAAGTAAAATTTGAAAAAGTTTTTTTAAAGTCTTATTCGATCTTGTAGAATCATGACTTGTTTTGCGAGTCTAGCAATTTTACAAGACTCTTACATGATTCTTGCGAGATTTTTACGTACAAATGAGAAACGAATTTAGTAACAATGGTGGTTGCTCTCGGTTGAAGCTCACACGTAACTATCGATATAGTCGATCGTCGACGTTGGCAGACGTTGTAAAGTATACACTCATATACAAAGATAATATCGACATACTCTGCTATTGTAAATATTTGTAATTTTTGTTTAGCACTTTAACGTTACGTGTCAAATGAATTAATAAAATGACACAAATAATAATTATTGTTATACAGCATTTTGCTGCAACAGTATTTCTGGTCTTATCCCGAAATATATTTTTTAAATGTTGTTTTGCATTTCGAACTGTCTAAGTTTTGTCTTGTCTGTCTAGTCTTGCGAAAGACTAAGACAAAGCATTACAAGGTTGTCAACACGAAAACTTTTGAGTATCAATAATAGTTTATTAGGTAATATTTACTGATTGTATTTGTATTTTGTAAAAAGACAAATTTGATATCTTATTTATTATTTTTCTAATAAAACAATGATCAAGGGTTGTCACAAGTAATTATATACAGTTAATTTTAGGATATACAGAGTGGCCCTAAAATGTCTTCTCATTTGTCATTATGATAATATTTATATTACAAAATAAGAATCATTCCTTTACACGGATAGATATGACATTTTTACGATATCTTAAAAGACTCTCAAGATATCTTATTCATATTTTAATTTCAGATTCATGCTGTTAAAATAATTTGGGTACAGTATTTTTAAAATCTACTTGTTGCATAAAGTGTAGTTTTGGAGAGTGTCACTGATTATTATCTTTAATCCTATTTATAATTTTTGAAATACTTATATTGAGTTCACAGTATTAAAAAATAGTTACTTTTGTTTCAAATTTACATATGAAGAGGCAATTGAAATATTTTATAACATCGTATGTTTTGAAGTGTCAAACATTTCCAACAATTTCGTAAAAATAAGTACTTTTGTTGTGAATTAGCTTAAAAAACAATTAAATCTGTTTTCGGTGAAGAAAATAAAGATAACTAAATTTTCAAAAATATTTGAGAATTCAAATACTTTATTTCACGGAAAACAATTTTTTTATAGCTAGAATACAACCAAGTATTTGTTTTATGACAATTGTTCGACAAATTAACATTTCAATACAAATATGATCGATGCTGAAAATTTGTTTATTACCCTAAACATTCATAGCTCTCGTTCGATTTAACAAACAAGAATACCCTTTTTTAGACAAAACTTCAATATTTTCCAGAAAATATTTATAATGAAGCGAAAATATAGTAAACAGTGACAGAACCTAAAACTACATCCTGTAGAAGATATGATTTTAGAAATCCTTAAATTAGTGACCAAGCGTTAAAATAGTTAAGATATCTCCAAATTGTTCAAGATATGCGCAAGAAAATATTTTTTTGCTGTTATTAGACATTTTATGACCACTGTGTTTTTTTACAAAATACACATTTTGTGTGCCAGATGTATTATGAGAGCTATATTCCAATGTGTTAAATAAAACACATATATTTTATCAAACAAAACCCAATTTGGGCAAAATAAATAACTAAAGAACAGTTAAAAGTTCCAATTTTAACTATCTGTAAATTCCCAGCATGTAAAATAAGATATTAATTAAAAAAGTATTGTAATATCAACTTACTTAAAAAATCTTACAAATAAAGTGTCACTAAAAATATAAAATGGTAAACATAATATTCTATGTTATATTAAGTTCCTTTAAATGTAATGTCTTGACATGAGCATTTAGGTTATCCTTCCTTTTAGACTTGTAATTACAGCCTAGGACAAAACATTCGAACGAAGGTTCCTTGCCACACTCATATTTCCTATGACGACTAAGAGAATGTGAGTATTTGTACGACTTGTGGCAAACTTCACACTCAAACAAGGAGTCCGGATATTTAGGATGGTACTTGAAATCTGAAACAAAATCATGTTAGTAAAAAATTTTCTAGCAAATAAATATTTGGGTATGATTGGTGTCAAATTTATGTCTCTATCATACTAACTACTGAATAAATATGTGTTTCATATTTTCCATGAAAGTCTGCAAACTATCCGATGCAAACATTGATATGACAGGAAATGTAAGTATCTGAAAATAGTAAAGATACAAATAGGATTAGGCAAAATACTGGAAAGCATAAAACAGATAAACTTCGAGTTCTTGTATTTTAATACGTTTTATATTAACACTTTACAAAAGTAATATATTTAAATATATTTGAGAAAAATATAAAGTTCTTAGAACTGATACAAACTTCTCAACGCCTTATGGAGATAATTTTAAATTTAATATGTCGTAGTGCTTCGTTTTCAAGTGCGTGTTGTACTCGTAAGGTCGATGATACTTTTTTGGGCAAAACTGGCACGTTATTCCAGGTTCCTTTCCACACTTAAATCTCAAGTGGCTAGTCAAATGTTTTTTGTATTTGTAACTGGAATTACAGCGTGTACAAGTAAATCTTCTGACATCTAAAATCCAAATACAAATAATAATAATAATAAAAGAAACAAACCATAAGGTATGTACAGGGCGTCCCAAAATTAACCTGCCAAAATTTAGCTGTAGATTCTATGACCAAAAATAAGAAATCAAAGTTATATAAACTAAGTCGGAAAACTCCTCCTACAAGAGCTATAGCTAAAGGTGGACAAACATGTGTTCTTTTCTAAATATTTCAAATAGTAACTGCCTAAGATATAACAATACAATTTTGAACTGAGTTTCATCGTTAGACAACAAATCTACTATTCCAAAAATAATTTTGAACAAATAATCATAGGCCTTGCACAATGGGGAATCTTGTGTAAATAATGCTGTAACTTGTGTGTATCTCAAGATTTTCGAAGTCAAAATAGAAATTAAAAATGATATCTCAGTAACATTTTGCCCCCCAAACACCCCTTTAGAACATTGGGGGTCTTCTCCAATTACTTTATACTATATACGTTAAAATTTTTTAAAAACATCTGCAATATAACTGTCAAATAAACAGATAAATGGCGTCTCTAAATCTACTAGGGACAATTTGACAGCTTGTATACAGGGTGAACCTTAAATAAGTACAAATATTTTAACTGCTGGTGTAGTTCGTCATATAGATCAGTCTAGTGAAAGCCATTTTTAAAAATTTCTAATATTTACGGATATTTTTTTTTTAAAATACCCACATTTTGAGGACCGCTGTCTTAACAACCTAATGAACCATATGATTTGTTGCGAGGTTGCCATATCTTCTCTAATATAAATATTACGTTTCCCTTAACGTAATAGTAAAATAATACGGTTAAGTATATTTTAAAAATACTTGTTTGAACCATATAAGTACAGGAAAATTGAGTATGTAGTATGATACGCAGCAATATTATCATACATTTTAACTGCTTAACTGACCTTACTATAAACGATTAAAAATGAATTTCCGCAAGTTAAATACTACCATAAAGTATTTAGGAAGATATTACGTGATATTACTAATCAACTTTTAGCGAATTTTGCAAAACAGTAATATTATTGTTATTTTCATCATTATGTGGGGTTAGCAAGTTTGATTTGGGTTTCTGATAATCTGCCATCACAGTCAATGACAGTTGATAATAAAAATAATATAAAATGTTACTGTTGACAAAATTGCTAAAACTTGATATTTTTTCCTACCATCAAATAATTCGAGCGAATATTCGTAAATTTCGTTATATTTGTGTAACACTGACAACACTGTGAACCACACGTTCAATCTACAGCGCTATGACTCATAAATGTATGAAAGTCAGCGGTCCCCAACAAGTTTTCTACAGATAAATTACAAAATTTATTTAAAATTTCACTTTTTTATTTCTATTAATTATGCGTTCTACACAGTAAACTATACTGTTGGTTAAAATATTTGTACTTATTTAAGGTTCACCCTGTATTATTCTGATGTGGTAAGTCACAAAATTTTTAAATTAATATTACTCGAAAACGGAAAAAATTATCGAAGTAAAATAAAACAAGACTACCTTATTTCGTAAAATAGTTCAAAATTTGTAAATTTTGATGTGGGCAAAAATCTCAAGGTATGAAGAAGTTAGGGCAATATTTAACCAATGACCTCCCAGTTTAGCACGCCTATGACTAGTTATGCTGAATTGTTTTTAGATAGAACATTATATTCGGAATCTAATTATGATTGTTGATTTTAAATTTGATCCGTTTTAGAAATAAGTATAAGGAAAAAAATCAAATTTTGAGATCTGGGATCTGTTTAAATAAATTTGTTTTATTTTTGTTCGTAGAATTCAGTTAATTTTTGGCATGCTAATTTTGGGACACCTTGTATATTTAAATGTGCTGGTGTCTTATGTACAATATAATACAAAAAAGGGATATTTAAAATATGCTCCTCAGGTTAGTTTAAATGCACCATTTTTCAAAACCTGAGACAAAATCACCTGCACGATATTTTTTTATAACTGTTAGTAAAGTTGAAAATCTTCGTATTCAAACATATAAAGGTTTGCAAGGTAAAAAATAAAATTGTCTAAAATTTCATTATACTTTATTGTCACCTAACATTTGAAATTTGATCGATGATTTTAAGAAAATATATTTCCTTATAAAACAAAGCAAAATATTAAGAATGCTAACAAAACACCTAATAACGAAAACAATTATTCAACTTTTAGTATCAAGTTGGGAACACAAAAACAAAAATTGAACTTCGTTTACTAAACTAACTAAATTAATATGACTTGTTCATCAGAAGATGCTCTTTCTTCCCGAATTTGGAAAATCTATATAAAAGTAGTTTAACACTGACTGAACTGGAAATAATACATATTTTAGCTCTGACATTACTTTCACTAGAGTGTGAACCTTCTCGAACATTATTCTGTGAAATTACTATTTTTTCTGTCTTAAAAAAAAATTTTGAGAAAAATCACTTAAAATATTCTCGTATATGACCAGGGTGCCCCAAACCTCTCTTCCAATGTTTTTTTTATCGAAAAATGATGGTCAAAAACAAGCAGCGATAATTTTGCGGATGCAAGAAGTTGCACTTGCACTTGCCTACTACAGGATGTCTTACAGGACCACATTATTTTGATATAGGGTCTGCCTCCACAGAGACTCGAGAACAACAAGAGTAGGTCAAAGATTCTCAGCTAAGGCTAGAGAAGTGAGCAGTTGAAACAAAATATAAGATTAATTTGTGGAACATTAACATGTGCTTACGCTTAAAACATGCTTCAATTTTTGTTTGCTTAAAAAAATATTTTTCGAGAAGAAATTCTAAGAAGAACGGACACCCTAAACAGGCAATATCGGAACAAGTTTCGACCAGAATTATTTTGAGCGCTAATTTAAAATCTAAAAAGGTTGTTTTCGTAAAAAATGTCTTTGTCCCAAATAAAATGACTTATTTCTGTGAAATGTTCAAAGTTTTCATAATAGTTCATGAAAATTGTCCCTAAACCAAATACACGGTTGACTATGACTAAGTACAAGTAATATTATAAGAGGGGGTTAAAAACTTTCCATATTTATTTATAAAACATTCTGTTAATACTAAGAATAGCAACAATATTAACAATAATCGATTATGTTTGCATAAAATAATTAGTACTGATTTCAACTGTAACAACCCAAGATGTTTACAGTGTTCTGTAAGAATCTTGTCTTTGACCCTTGGATTATAATATTAGGTCTGTTTTTACAAGAGACAGGGACTAGTTTGAAACTGACTGAGTTACATGCACCAAAAACACATTTTGAAATAAAGTTGGTCACATATTTTTAACAGTTTGAATCCAATATCTGACTCTTGTGAGAACAGACCTATTATATTCTAAGCCTTGACCAGTGTTCTTTGATGTTTGAAGAGTATGCAGCTAGCAAAGCAATATTATAGATTATTTAGAAGAGTTAGTGACTAATTGTTAATTTTCACAGTTTTGTAGTAATTAAAGAAAAGAATAATTTATGTATAGTATGTTAGAGGATAATTATGACGGATCTGCAATGAGTGAAAATGTATTTTGGCAGTGTGCAACGAAAGAACGAAAAACGAATGCAAAAGACTACAACAACTAACCAGATTAATTGTTAATGTTATCTACCAGATACTTAGGTAATATTATTCATAACAATGTTTATTTTCTTTGCTTCTACATTTGACAACGCTGTAAAACACTTCCTCATGGTAGTTGACATATCTAAACCACCTCGGACAATGTTTGATTGTCATAGGCGCTGATTTTTCGAGGGGAAAGAACGTTTTTTTATTGTTTTTAGGCCTCTTTAAGCACGTGGTTAAAATTTTTGTACTTAGTCATAGTTAACCCTACATTCTATACCTACCCGCAGATAGTGTAATAGATGTTACAAAAAATATATAGAAGTCCAATAAAATACTTTGGTACTTTGGTCTATTGACCACAAAAACAATGGCTATAGCAAACAGCTGCACAATTTACTTATCAACTTTTTTTATAGTAAACGCTAATAGTAATATCTTTTATTTTGTTCATTGTAATATCATCTACAACTGAAGACAGAATCGAAGACTTTTAACTGGTGTAAATGTTATGCGTTTGTCGTAAGTGAGCGTTCAAGGTATACTTCTGGTAAAACTTCCTCACACAAATCTTACAGACAAACGTGGGTTCTTTCCCACATTCGTATTTGACGTGGCTTGACAGGTGTCGCTTGTGTTTGTAACTTTTGTTGCACTGTCTACAGTAAAATCTGTGGTTTGGATTTGCCAGGCTCATAAAATAACCTACAAAAATAATATTTTATTAATACAACTACCGAGAGTTACATATATACAAACACTAAAGCGATACAATATACGATACACTGCCACACATGCTTACACTAATGACGAATTTAAATGGGATCGATATTAGGAACTAAATTATTGGTAAATACTGGATTTGATGGTATTTTTGGATGGTTTTATGGGAATGTACCAGCCTTAGAGCGCACAATGTGATTTAAAAATTATTTGTCAGTGTAACTTTGTTAATATATACAAGGTTTCTTAAATTTTAACTAAGAAAATTCAGGAATTCATAAAAAATAATAATGTCAATTTCTATTTCTTAAGAGACAGTAAAATTATAAAATAAATACATATTTGGCAAACTATTTATAAAATATCAGTACGGAAAAAGTATTAAATTATAATTTTCTTGAACACTATTAGTACGAATCAAAAATGAGTTTTTTATACGTTCTCGTTTTTTAATTTTTGATGAGACACAATAATATTAATGAAAAACAATATATTTCTAAAAATCTCTATATACTCGCGTCAAGAATTCAGACGTCTTACGTCATACGAACAAATGAACAATTCATTATATTTTTATCAAAATATTTAAGAAACTGCAACTGAGAGTAATAAAACTATATACTACACTAAATGTTTGCATTATATATTGCACGAAATTGCAAAACATTGATGGTTTTAACGCGACCAAATATCAAAAATTACGTTGACAATAAAAACAATTGCCTAATGTCAACCATGACGTAAGACGTCTGAATTCTTGACGCGAGTATACGTAAAATGTATCTCAGCGTTAACGAGAACCTATAGAGAACCGCCACAGAGCAGATAAATATCGGGGTTCGTAAAATATTGCAATTTAACTAAATATACCCATATACAAAGTTGTACAGTATCTCTGAATTACTTTAATTTGGCATAACAAAATTTGGTGCATGATTTAGGTCTATTATTGGCCCTCTATGACTACGAGTTTAAGTATATTGAATCACTACATGGTGTTCATTGAGGGTGACTTACCCCTAAAATTATACCAAACATTTTTTCCTTTGATCAAATTTAAATGGAACACTTTTTTACTCTTATTAAATTTTAAAAAACATGTAACATTTTCAAGAATAAATGCATTAATTAAAACAAGATTTTAATAATGTTTAGCAGAATAATTCAAGCAAGCAGTAGTAGGTTTTGTCTTAAAAATTTGCCAGTTAGTAATAAAACTATAAAGTAAAATAAAATAAAAAAAAATAACTAAAAAAAATGTTTAAAATAGACATCATTTTCTCTGAAACACAGATTTACTATTCGCCGAAAATTTAAATTTAGTCTGTCTAATAAATGATGATCGTTTCTTACAACTTAAAAATCAAAAAGTCTCGTAACAGTAGCACTGAAATGAGACGGTGCTCCATTATGCATAAATCAAAACTCTAGTCTAAGTTGCAACGGTAAATTCAGCAGAAGTTCTTGATAATCCAGTTTCTCGAGATAAACATTTAATACTTATTAACGGCTCATATTTAAGTGTTTGACTTTTGACTCCTTTTAACAAACTATTAAAATCTTGTTTTAATTAATGCATTTGTTTAATTGACAACCTTAAAGTATTTTAACATTTAACAAAAGTAGTGTAGTAAATTATGTTAGGGATATTATCACTCTTTTTAAATTGGATCAATGGAAAAAGAGTTTGGTATAATTTTAGAAATGACTCACCCTCAAATAATACCTTGTAGTGTTTCAATGCACTTGAACTCATAGTAAAAAAGGACCAATAATAAACCTAAATCATGTACCAAATTTGGCTATTACAAGTTAAAGTCATTCAGAGATATTAATATTTGCGAAATGTTTAGTTCTACTTTGAAATCCTGTACCTCCGTCTGTGTACAAGTTTGTATTTGGTTAAATTGCAATATCTTGGGATCCCCTACACGCAGCTGTTGTGTCGGTTATATTATTATTATCAATCACTTAAAGAGTTAGGACTGAAATTTGTCATCTCTTGTTGATCACTGATGAACTTCTCTAAGATGGGTCTTCATCCTGTCCTTTCTCTTGAACATCTTGTGACATCTAGGGCATGAATATTTGGGTGGCTTTCCGCATTCGTGGTGGATATGTCGACTGAGAGAGGTTTGATTTTTGTACGTCTTTCCACACTGAGGACAAATGAAGGGACTTTGCTGGAAGTGTCTGTATTTGTTACCTACAATTTTGAAATGGTAAAGAAATTAAATAACTAAAAAATCAGTCTGTAATATTATTAATGGCTTTGCTTTTAAGTCTTTTATGAAAATTTTGCCTACAAATCACTCTCATGATGATAAATTAAGTTTCTCACTCACCTGATTTATGAAGTTTGGGAATACCTGCTGAACTTAATTTCAAAAATAGGTAATTAGTATAAAACGTTCGTTAAAAGTAAACTAATAGTAAATTTGTAACTGTATATTACACAATAATATTTACATGTCCCTATGTACAATATTCTGAGAAAGTAATATTATTGGTGTTAAATATTACTAATTATTTATATAATAAAATTGAGTTTTTATTATAATTTTACACTGTGACAGTGAAAACAACCCTACAGGCTAAAAAATGTGCCATAAGAACAATGTGAAAATAATTTAAACATATTGAGCTTACTTATGGCAGATTTTTTGACCATATCTCCATTCCTATTAAAGGTCTATTATAGACCAGACCTATCAACTAGTATTCTGAGAAAGTATAGTACTAAAATATATTAAAATAAAGTGTATTTAAAAACACAAACTGTTTGCAAGTGTTAATTTAAAACCACAAAACAATTTATTTAATGTAAGTGCAACAAGATAAAAGGGGTAGAACATACATAATGCATGTCAATGAACCGCATTAGTAATGACGTCACAAACTATGCAACCAGTGTTATCAGTTATAAGAAAATTGACGCTAAAATTTTCCTGTAAAATTCGACTTCGTCAAAATAAAATCCACAAAGAATAAAAATAAGTCTAAAAAATCAAATGGCATTTCTCAAACAAATTCAGTTGCACTTTATTTAAATCGCCTTTAGCATAAAAAATACATGGTATTGCATTTAAAATTTTATAGTTGAGGACAAAACCGGAAATGACAGAAATGTGACACATATGGAAAAGTGTGCATTGCCCCTTGTATACTCTGACCTGCAAATCTCACTTCGATATCTAGAAAGCTCTAGCTGCTACGACTTGTTTAATAATTTCATTGACACCCGTTATATCTACCACACCATAGCGCACAGATAAACCCACTTGTACAAAATTTAATAGGTACCAGGAAAAAAACGACATAACCTCAATATATAAATTTGCAAGACGAAATTTTCTGGTTGATCACATATACATCAAATGATCAGGTGTTCAATTGAGCTTACTTCTGTTTTGTTTTTGGTGAAGAAGACATTTTTGGAAATTCAAAACTGGCAAATAACGTAATTTAAGCGAAGAAATTTCTGTAAATATTTTTATTAACACAGAAACAATAATCATTTGTTTGACTAGAGTAACGTACAAGATTTAATGCCGATGTTGGCATTTAAGACAAGGCGCAGTCGACTTTCTTAAAGCAGCAAAGGCGTTAAATTTACTTTACTGCCAAGATAAACACATAACTTGTTCGAGCGTTAAGTAAATAAATTAGGTACTTAGTAATCGCTATATTGTTCCTATTTGAATCCAGCAGATATATCACCAAACATAAATAAAAAATTATTGATTACCGGGCTGAGAATAACATTAGCTACGTCTTTTTTAGAAAATGTACTATTGGTATATTTGTCTGAATTAAGCAAAAGGATGAAATCTTCATTATGGATATTGTGCTAAAAAATCACGCGTTTTTTTAAAATTAACAAATTTTTAATGGAGGCCCTGATGATACGTATTTAAGTACAAACGTAATTATATAACAAAATAGTTTTGTAAACGAAGATTCCTATTATTTCAGGCGGCAATAATGCGATGCATTACTTCAAATAAAAATTGGAGATATTGAGGATATGGGAAATAGATTGCTGATGACTGCCACCTACAAAACCAAAGAAAGCAAGATCCTATATATTAGTAACAGATCTTCTTTAAAATATTCAAATGGTACCTAAAGCATATTAACGGGAATTTATGCATTTTGGAAAATGCCAAAACAAGTTACCTACTGCGTTTCTCAAATTGAAAGATGCTCACGAATATACCGGACACTGTATCCGTAGAACTTCAGCTACACTATTAATAAATTCAGGGGCTCATACCACAACTTTAAAAATGTATGGTGGATGGAAATCTTCAACGACAGCTGAAGATTACATTGATGAGTTCAAAACTCGTAAATCAGTTAGTAGCAACAAAAAAATTCCTACTGCAAGTACATAATTGCTGGAAGCGATTTTTTAAATAATTCAACCACTTTGGAGCATTCAGTAGTTCATGAACCATCTACTAGTAACAACACTTCAATCTATATACACGCGATAAATGTTTCAAAGCACACAGAACAAAGGATATTATTTTCGTTAAAGAGCAAATTTTAATTTTCAATTTAGCGGCAGTAAAAATGATTCTAACGCCTAGGCAGTAAATCTGACACTTTAGTGCGTGACAGCTGTCACTAAAATTACGCCTTTAATGTCAATCGGCGGAAAACCAAACTATACACTACACTTATATTAAGCTGTTTTTTTTTGCGATCAAATGTGTTCAAATCGGTTTAAAGCATGATAGTTTTGCGTTAAATCAGTGACGTCACACAAGTCGCTTTTTAAACCCTATTTAAAACGTCCATTGAGCCCAGTTTAAACTCTTTAAATGCTTTACTATTGGTTTATGCAGCAGTTGCCTAAAAAATAGAGATTTCAAAATCGATGTGATTTAAATTTTTAAATTAACGTTTAAAATGGTTGATATTTTTATACTTCCTTATTCTTATTTATTTAAAAAGGAGTTGGCTCTGAAAAGGACCCCGCACAAATCTTATGAAAATAGAATTTCGGTCAAATGACTTGAAATTTTCAGAAGCGTTTCTTCAAGTCATGCCGAGAAAAAGTCCTAATGGGCACAAAGTTCCTAGATGCTTTGGAGCCGAGATGTAAGCGATATAAAGTTGAAAAACGCGTTTTTTATGTCTCAGACACCTATAATTGGTTTTACGGTATTTTAACATTCTTACTAAAAAAAAAACGTATAACTCAAATAAATGCTAACGTATTTTCTATAAAAAACTATAAATTCAATTTCCATAAGATTTGTGCGGGGTCCTTTAAACGTATTCGTAGGCATTCTAAATTATATTACAAAAACATAATCCAATTACTTTTCTATCCAAATTTCAGTAGTGACGACACCATTGACTACGTTTTGAACCAGTCGATAAATACGGTTCGTAATAAAAAAATAGCTTTAATTTAAATTAAAATTATGATTCAAAGTACTGTGGGTTGCATACTACTGCGACGTCAAACTAATGAGATCCATTCGACTCAACAAGTAATCACTACTTAGATTATTTGACTGAATTTAGTATACTATGAAGCACTCGATCATTCGCTGGCTTAAATCCTAAAGTTCCCAAAAAGAAATACTTGCACACTCGTATTCTAGTACCGCAAGTATTTTCCAAGTAATATTTATACGTCACGTTTCTCCTGCCGTCAGATTTCCTTTTACATTGTTCTCGCGTAGTATTGTTTAAAATAAACGTTCGCCTTTCCGTTCGTGACAGAGACCAGTACCAATCGTTTATGTCTTCCCTACGTTGTTCACTTATTAGCACAGAACATCTTTTAATGCATTTTTCCCCGCAAGGAGGCTTTACGTTATATTTCTCTCTTGGAAAATGTTCTCTTACATGTTCTGATAGTACAGTCTGGTCACAACAACCACAAGCTGAAGGAAAACCTAAAACAGAACGACGTTACCTTACATTCCATTTTTTTTTTGTATAATTCTTTGCCAATATTTAAATTTTGATACTATATATTATTATCGAACATGAACTTCTACGGATGATAATGTAACAAAGGAATAGTAGAGACATGACCATTTTATTGATGTGATAGAAGCCTGGCCTACCATGATTTTTTAAAAGGGGCGTTTTTCCAGAGAGTGGTGTTACGAATTTTTTATTAAAAATATAATATCAGGCTATTCACCAACCATAACAAGCACATATAATTTATCATTTGTTGCAATGAAATAAATTATATTTTTTCTGTAATCTAATGGAATTTATTTTCATTTAATATAAAAGCTTTCAATTTTTATTATTTCATTTACAATTTAACGAAATCGGTCTTAGCACTAATCTGAAAACATTTTGGCTGTCAAATAATGTTGCGATGCGACAGAGCTACGACAGGCAGATACAAATTTTTTGTTTCTTTGATTTGATATTTTTTATCATAAAAATATTCCATCTTACAATAAAAATTATTTTCACGCTCCCCTACAGACAGTTTATCTAGGATTAATGAAATATTCAATATGCTATTTTCTTTATTAAAACAAATAGGTACTTATTCTATCTATGTATACAGTATGTCCAGAATATAACTGCCAACATTAAGAGGGCTTCTATATCTCACAAAATACAACAAAAAAAAACAAAAGAAAATGTCAACAGTCTCTTACAACCTTGTACAATTGAATAGTAAGTAAACAATAGAAAATTTCATAAAAATCCTACATATTGTAGCGTCCTGTAACGAGCGACAACATTGCAAGGTTGTCCCAAAGTTTCCTCCCCAGGCGTTTTTCTCGAAGAAATAGTTTTAGTAGGCGAAAACAAACGACAATATATTTTAGGCATAAACTTAAGCCTTATTTGTGCCTAAATTCGTGACACTAAGCATCGCGGCGCCATTTATAATTTTCTTCTCAGAAATACATTTATTTCTATGTATAAAGCCTTTATAAAGTTTTCAACTTACACATAACTATTCTAAACCTTATTCCGTGCCTCGAAAAGCTCTAAAAAACCATTCGAGGTAAATATGTTAAAGGGGTACTTGTGAATATTATGTAGGTCTGCGACGTTTGATGTCCTAACTATAATACTGTTGGTTAGAGAAATAACATTGTTAATTAGGTTTTTTTATCATACATAAAGATAAAAGCTCTAACATTCCCGACATCCTGTATAAATGAATAATCTACACATAGAAGTAATATAAAACTAACACTTAATGTATATCTATATAATATAATACAGGATGCCCCCGTTTCTTCGTCCTTCGTCTTCGGAAATTATAGAATATGAAAAAATAATACGGGTCTTTCCTATAACATTTTTCTTTTTCCTGGGACATTCTGCATTGAAAAAATATATATATTTTTTTCTTTACTATCCACTGAATAAATAAATATTTTTCGTCAGAGCATGTTTTAAAATTATAAGCTAAGGAAAGGGAAAATATAGATTGGTCGAGGTGGTCCATTGGCTTGGTCAGCTCGATCACCGGATCTCAATCCACTAGATTTTTTCTCATAGAAGGCTTTTAAAGTCACAAATGTATGCAGCTCTAACGCATAACAGATAAAATCTATTACATACAGGATGTCTACTTTTATTTGTGTACAAATCCGTAAAATCTTTATTCTTCAAGATAATTTAAAAAAATATATATTTTAAAAGAGATCGAAAACAGCTTCCTCTAACCCTACCACGGCATTTAAGATGGCGATCCAAGGCCTACTTTGATTATTTGTATACCCCCCGAATCCAATAAAGACGTTTAGCGATATTTTATTTAAAATTTGATAAGATGGTGTTACTCAGGTCATCTTAGAACTCGTATCACGGAAACAGAGATACTATAGTTTCAGCAAGAATTTTGATGACGTTACGCAATTATTTCTATTGTCGACAAAATTTTCGTTTTTGTAATTTAATGTAACATATAGTGCGAACACTTAGTGTAGTATATAGTCTTATCATTCGCAGCTGCAAGTTCTTAAAGATTCTGATGAAAATATACTATTATTCATCTTCCCCCGGGATCTCTGATATGCTATACAGCTGGATCCCGGGTAGGGGATGAGTTTTCTGGGGCAGGAATATATCTGGAAAACGTGGACATCCGGCAGGTCTTTTCGCTGGGCACATACTCCACGGTTTTTCAGGCGGAGGTATTTGCTATGTTGATAGTAGCAGGCAAAGAAGAGGTAAGGAATTGTGTGGAGAAGAAAATCTTTATCTGCTCTGATAGTCAGGCTGCACTCAGGGCCCTTAGCTCTCCGATGACGAAATCTAGTCTGGTTCAGGAGTGTGGAGATGCCCTGGAGTCTCTGGCCAGACAGAGGGAGGTGGAGTTGGTCTGGGTTCCTGGCCATAAGGAAATCCCCGGTAATGAGATGGTTGACTTGCTAGCTCGTCTCAGATCTGTGGCACCCAGCCAGGGACCCGAACACATTCTGGGAATTACGCGTGGTAATATGAATAGTGCCCTTAATAACTGAGCCTATCAAACACTAGGAGGGAATTGGAGAAGGAATGGAGGATGTAGACAGGCCCACGACTTCTTCAATGAACCCAATAAACCCAACAGTGTGGCTGCTGAGCCTTAGTCGAAGGTCCCAGAATCAAATGGTGGGGGTCCTGAGAGGCCACTGCAGACTCAGAAAGCATTTGAATTTGATACGCATAGAAGAGAATCCCTTATGTCCGGAATGCGGAGAGGGGAGGCGACCCCTATCCATTTTCTAGGATATTGTGCGGCCCTTGGAAGACTAAGATAGGATCTTTGGCACTGAGGAGCTGCAAAGGGAAGAGATGAGGGGCCTACCATGGACCAAGATTCTGGCGTTCATCAGGGCGTCCCGTAGGTTCGAGGAAGGCCAAGGGCGGATAGTGGCGAGGTGATGGGATGCAAGGGCAGGCAAAAAGGGCCCACGTGTGGCCTAATTGCCATGCTGATGCCGCCCACACTACTACTACTAATATTATTCATCTATATAGGAAATATCCCTATCCCCTTATCATGCTCTATCATTTCCCAAAGTTAGGAACGAAAAATCGGGGACACCTGTGTAGTAGCTGCAGAAAAATTTAGAATTAAAATATATATTCAGGGAACTAATTGGCAGCATCTACAATCTTCTTGATGACCCGATCGTTCCCAGGATTGAACCCTAGGGTTCCTAAATAGAAATGTTTGCAGACCCTTATTTGCTCGCCATCGCTGTTGTCCAAGTGATATCTGTAAGTAAGACGCCTACGGCTACGTATTTTCTTAAAGCACTGTTCACGGGTTGTTGTGCTTAATATGAATTGCTTCTGTTGTGATTTCGATAACGTCCAAAAGTTCTTGTTGATTTCTTGCCTACGTTCCTCACTGAAATACGACAAACATTCTTTTCTACACAACGTTGTACACGCAGGTTTGACACTACGTTTTCCTCCATCTAAAATGGAAAATATTTAATATAAAAACAAATATACAACTTTTAAATTCGAAAGTATAAAGAATCAGAAATTAAGTTTTATTTCAAAGTATCCAAAAATACTCGTTATATATGAAATTTAAATAACAATACAGTATTATGTACTTAAAAATAAAAAAACATTATCTTTAGGTTCACTTATTGATAAAAATAATAAGAAAAATTCAGTTGAACTAGAAAGGTACGAATGTTCGCTAACATGGGATTGACGGCGCTTGGGCATATTGAGCATAAATTTGAATCTTGTGGGCAGTTTTGTTTTACATTAGTATGTATATAAGAAAGCACATTGTCCATAAAAATTAAACTATCAGGCTTTCATAAAAATACTGCAATAATACCATTTGTGATTCGAATCTTGGTCCTCCACTTTTCTAATACCCGGTAACCAATTGATAAAATTCAAAAAATTGTGTTATGGAACAGAAGATGAAAATGAGATGTTACATGGCCATCATTTTTGTTTGAAATTTTGAAAGGGAATTCTTTTGTTAGGAGAATGGGAATAACCGATAACTGGGATATTTTAGATGTTCTCTTAAATATCACTATCATCTTGAAAAATAAAGTTATTTGGTACTGTATAATACCTAATATCTTTTTTAAAATAAACACCTTGTGTGTTAATATCCAGTAAGAAGCTACCATAGCTACCTTGTATCATAATAAGCCTAAATTACTAAACTTACCCACCTTCATCCTCTTGATTTGCAATAAAATATTTACACCCAAAGCATAGTTACCTTCCCATAATATGTACAAAAAGAACTGCAATATGTTTTTGAATTTGTACAAACTTTAGCAAAAAAAAATAAGTATAATTGAAGGACTGTTAATAAAATATACTCTTACTACAACTTCTTGAATATTTTTATTAAAGTTATATAACATTCTCTTATTTACAAAATAATGTCATAGATGTATATTTGGTATTCCATAACTAGATTTGACAGTGCAATAAAAAATATATTATACGGATTAATATGACTTTATCCTGGTTTCTCGATTATGGCACATGGTCATAAGAATTTATATAACTTTATTTTGAAACAGTAAGTAAATATAATGCTAAATTAACTTGGTTTTAAAAATATAAATATTTCAGCCAGAGATGAAAATTTTAGCTCAAGATCGACCAACAGCACCAAATGTTTCCATTACTTAAAACATACAAGTCCTGGTATACGATCCAAATAAGAATAGATACTTTCATTCTGAATGATACAAAAATATACTCATAAAATATACAGGGTGCGACAGAAAAATCAGATCATCTCAATAACTGCACATTTCTAATAATGCATCTTATTTTCTCGTCCAGAAAAACATGTAGCTAATGGGTGACCTTCTTTTTGTAACACCCTGTATACCAGCATTCGAAGAACTAAGAATTGACAAAACATAATATTTCACTGTGATTGATGAACTTTATTCCAGTGTACAAACAACTCCGATTCCTCTTTAAACCAAATCTGGCAGAATTTGCAATAAATTCGATTCTCAGTTTTTTGACCTGCCACATCATTGCAAATTATTTGGTGCCGCTTCAAGTGGTACTTCCTCTTGAACTTCTTATTACATATTTGGCATTCGTGAAACCCTTCTAACTGGGAGTGTTGCTCGTTAAAATGCCTCTTCAGATGTTCGCGTCTTGAAAACGTCTTCTTGCAAACATGGCAAAAATAATCTTTTGCTTCCACAAGTTTCAGTTCAAGGCATGATGCGTCTAAAAACACAAATGTGAGTAAATATGATCAAGTAAGTTATTATTAGTTTCAATCTAAAGATATACCATAATTGTTAGTACCTACAAAAAAAAATCACACAGTAATCTAATTAGAAGAGGTGTATCTCTCCATATTTCTTCTACACTACCTGGGAACATAATTTGTGATTGTGAATGTTTCTTACAACCTTATTGACAAGATCACAACCTACTGATCGAGGTAAAGTAAAATAACGCCAAGGTTAAAATAATAGTTATTTTACCAAGCAAAATTTTCAATAAATATGTCCTTCCCACAACAAAGCTAATCTTCTTCAATCTTCTTTTGTTAATATCAACTATATCTGCTAGGTACATCATTCAATAAAAAACTGTTTTCTGAAGTAGTTTTAGTATTTCTGAATCGCCGTGTATAAAGCCAATCTCAAATGATACCATAACTTGGATATATATCTTTTTTCATAGTTAAAACTTTGTCGAAAAATGATAAATGAAAATACCAACATTTTCAGTTTTCCACAAGTTTAAACTATGTTCGCTCTAACCGTGGACATAATATTTTGTAAATAATTAAAACGGGTCAATTTTTCTACAAAAACTTAAGTAATTTTTAATTCCGAACATTTTTGCTAGTGACACTTCCAAAAGAATAAAAACAGAGATATTTTACATTTATATATTCATATTTTTCACTTTTCTAAACACCTCGTACATTATATGTAAACTTTCTCCAAATGGCAACGTCATTTTAAGTACAAGTCAAACTTTTTATCAGATGTTTCTCATGTCAAATAAAAAAAAATACATTTTATTCGCTCTAACTGTAGGCATACATAATGTATGAAAAAAGAGAACTAAACTAAAAAAGAAGAAGGGGTTCGATTTCTCAAATAAGGAGTGAAAACAATTACAGCTATTTATTTTATAAAAATGGAAACATTACAAAATATATTTAGTTAGGTACTATGAGTAATACAAAAATATTAAATTATTTTGATTTTCACATAAAAGTGAACTAAATATACCTAAAATTATTTTAAAGAACATATGAAGCAGTTAAAACAGTTGAACAACAATCTCAAATTAGTGAATGATTTTAAAAAAATGTGCATAAATATTAGTGAAATTGCTATCTAATATGAGTGTTACTCTGATGTATAATCAGGTCCATATTTTACTATACATATACAAAAACATCATACAATGCATTCAAGAATGTCCGAAATCTTGGTGGTTAGATCTTGATCTTGTTTTGGTCTCGCAATGTCTTCTAATATATTTTTTCAATTAGAATTAAAATAAAATGTGCACATAAAAAATTACTTTCTATTAAAAGAGTAATACATTTTCCTCTGGATAAATCTAGGTTTTACCTTTAGTCTAGTCTAGTTCAATATTCAGTTAGTGCTACCAGTAGTAACTTGCGCAACGTTCCTGACCATGAGGTGTCAGACATTGTTGAAGACCCTGTATAATGGTAAATAGTAATATATTGAAGGTGTACCTCATCCGCAAAATATATGTCCTTAAAAATATACCATATCCTTAATAGTATTAAAATAGTTATCTGTTAATAATATAAATATTTTGTATTATTTATAATTACTTATACAATAATCAATTTTTTAACTGTAGCTATACATAATAAACAAATATTTAATGAAAAAAATGATGAACATACATCTAGTTGGTATTTTTACAAGAAATTTTAACTGAATATATTACTAGAAAAAAGAAGAAGAGTATGGATTTAAAATTCCGAAAATTAAATTATACCTACTAGATGGAAATGAGGAGAAAACTATACGTTATTTTTCTAGATAAGTTAAAAAATACGTTTCACACTAAAGATATTTGAATTTTGCGCCAAATTCTAAAATGTTATACAAATTTAAACAAACGATGACCTTTGCTTGTAACTCAAACTGTCATTCTTATACTGTACGACTCTACATCATCATGACATGTACAGTCCAAGAAGAGCACGCTGTACTGCCTATGAACCTTTTAGTAGACATTTCTGCACCAAAGGAGTTAAATGAATATTCACGTGGCGTATGCAATATTTTGTCCAACTGTCACAGATTATTGATATTTAACGTCATTTATAAAAGTTTCAAGTATTTACGGAGATATTAATTTATTTTAAAACACATATCCACCATGACTCCCGAACTGGCGGCCCTCAACAAGTTTTCTATAGAAAAATTACGAAATTTATTTAAAATTTGACTTTTTTATTCCTGATTTTTTTGTAAAAAGAGTATTAATTATGTGTTCTATACAGTGAACTGTATTTCTGGTTAAAATATTTGTACTTATTTAAGGTTCACCCTGTATATCTGAAAATCAAAAAGTGTGAGTTCTTCTTCATTGTGGTCCTATTCACAGCTTAAGAAAATGTTGTCTGTTAAAGAAAATGTGAACATAAACAAATAGGTTCACATTTTATCTATATAAAAAAAACTAAACATACTTTTGAGGCTTCGGTACTGACATAGTATTTTTTGTAGATGAAAGCCTTTTTAAAACATAAATCATTGGGTTACAATCAAAAAAAGTCACGTATATTTATCCTGTTGCCAATGGAAGTAATGTTATCTATGCAATTGACGTATTTTGACAACATATGAAACTGAGGCCAAGAAATGTACCACATAGACGATTATTTTTAACTTATAAAAATAAAATATTCATAGCCTGTAGGTTTGAATACATTATCTAAGATACTATAACAGAAAGCAGAGACTGGGCACAGTTTTCGAACATCTTCGGAGGCTTTACTGCTGAAGCAGGTGTTGATTTGGCAGATACTAAAAATACATGGTGGATGACGCTCTGATTCTGTTACGGAAGACTATATAAAGCAGTCAACTAAAAAGATTGAAATTTCAAAAAACTATTAGGCGAAAGAACTGAATTTGATACATTTGATCCTTGGGTGGTAATAGCTAACAGAATTAATAAAATATCTGATGATAAGTTACAAGCTTCTTCTACTGAAAATGAAATCGTTAGTAACATTGTTTCTAACGTTTCGTATGAAGTATATTCATTCCATGTCGGTAGTTGTATCAGTTTCAACTTCACTGGTTTAAAGAATTGCAATATTAATATTCATTATGAAGATTAATTATGTATTTTGTTGGTGCGTTTTGATAATAAAAGTTTCCTAACCAAATTGCAGTGATATAAAATAGTCGTAATTTAAAAAAATAATAATTCACAAGCGAATAAAATATTATTGGTTGTCGTTGTCGTTTAAAATCGTTTAAATCCGTCACAATTGAACAAAATATATAAAATGGCAACATGGCTCCATAATAAATTAAAAGAAAAATAACTATGATACCTGAAATTGTATACGTTCCATATTAGCATTTTATACTCTTCTTTTTTTTAATCCTACACTTAACAAAATCATCTATAAATATTTGCTAACAATTTTGATAACACGGAATGTTAAAAATTACTAATTCTACCTCTTCCTTAGACAAAAAAAAAACATAATAAATCACAAGTGATTAGTAATATAAGCAATCCCTTTCTAATAAATATTATGGGTCTTGTTTAAATGGTTTATCAACTTATTCCTACTTTTGTACAATGTTTGGCAAACAGCGCATTGGAAGCTTTGTCCAGAAGCCCCATCGCAAACCTTCTCGTGATTCTCCATCAAATACCTCCTTTTGAATTTCTGTGAGCACTTGGAACACTTAAATGCCAGCATCGGTAAGAACATATGCAGCTCCAAATAGTGACGTTGCACATGATCCTTTCTTTTGAATACTTTGTGACAAATCGGGCAGGTGTTATTTTCGAAATTTATGTTCTTCACTTTCTCCCTCATTTTTTGTTCTAAAAATACATCGGTATTAATATTAGATGCCAAATGAGGTTAATTGATGTGCGCATAGCCTGGTTAGTAAGTGCTAATAAATACGAGTATGTACAGGACAAAATTATTATTATGCTATTAACAACTGTAACGGAATAATACAAAAATATGTTCGCTAAACTGTTTCTACCGCTTGCTAATATCTATCTAACACTAATATACCTTACCTTCTATAATTTACAAAATAAAAGAGTAGAAGGAGATAAAAGCGATAGGTAAAAATAATGACACGATAAAATTTGGAAGTTCGTATAATAAGTTTTTGCGTGTATCCACAAAATTAATGTCACTTACCTCGATCACACAGGATATGTAAAAAAATATTTTTTTTATAATTTTATGAAATATACAGGGTGTCCGGAAAGTAATGGGACCCAGTTTAAGCTTCCTGTGATCAAATAGAACCGATTTGGACAAACTTAGCTTAGTCCAAAACTGCCTCGTTTAGAAGTTACAGAAAAAATGTTTTCTTGCTATGGGCATAATTAACAAACGCAACATCCAATCATGTTGAAATTTGGTATACCTAATTAAGTTTTAGGCAAGTACAAGCATTGCGAAGGACTAAGTAGTGCCGCATAAGATAGAGGGCGCTATTGGCAGTTTTTTTGTGACTCATTTTTATTGTATATTTTTTATTGGTCATATTCTGATACGCTTGACTAAAAATTATGATGGAGAAATTAATTTTACGTAGAAAATCTATCCTTGTTCCATGTTGATGTGATGCGTCGTTTTCGGTAAAAACGCGTTTGAAAATTTCCGCACAATGAAATACTTATAAATAAATTTTCTAATTCGCGTTATCACTTGTCAAAATGACGCGTTTTTATCGAAAACGGTACATTATTTCAACACGGAACAGGTATAACTGTTCTACGCTAAACTTATTTTCAGTCAAGCGTATCAGAGTAGGACCAACAAAAAAGACACGATAAAAATGAGTTACAAAAAAAACGTGAAGAGCGCCCTCTACGATATGCGGCACTACTTACTCCTTCGCAATGCTTGTACTTATTTAAAACATAACTGTACCAAATTTCAACATGATTAGACGTTTCGTTTATTAATTATTATCCCCATAATAAGAAAACAATTTTGAGGCACTTTTGGACTAAGCTAAGTTTGTCTAGATCGGTTCTATTTCATCACAGGAAACTATGCTTAAGATGGGTCCCATTACTTTCCGGACACCCTGTATATATGTAAAAAAAAAACAGAGAAAGTAATATAGATCGTACCACCAAACAAAGGCTAATAATACTACGATGTGAAATAATTGTAAAAAAATACAACCAATTGTCTATATCATACCACAATGCATGAAAAGTCCACTTGTTTCCAACGTTGCAAAATTGAACTTCAAATACTTAAACAGATTCTAAGTGCATATTTAGTTCTTTATCGATTGAATCATTTTTCTTGAGATATACAGGGATTTTAATAATTGCGTGCAGAAAAACATGAAGCATATTCTCTGATTATAACTAAGATAATTTTGTTAATTAAGCGTAAGATATAGGCTTTCCAATGTTGATAACAAAATCAATTTAAAATTCATAACATCTAAGTACCTTGAGATATTTTTGGCAAGTTTGGCATAATTTTTTAGCACGTTAGTAGGTATAAAATCTGCAGCTTACATAAAATAAGCGTGGGATCATTTGCTTATTTAACAAAATTGTCTTAATTTTAATCATATAGAATACAGCTCTGCATGCAATTAGGAAACACACTGTATAGCAGCATAACCTCCATTTTTTAAAATAAATAATTGAAATTTGGAAGATTGTATAAGTATACTTAATAAACTTCACAAAAGTGACACCAAATTTCAATTTTCAAATGAGACACCTTGTATGTTATTGTATTTTTAAATCCTGCATAATTTTCTGATAAAATAATATCAAAAAAGTTTTCTAAAATAATTTTTGGGGTATCTACTGTTAAACGAAAACATACTGAAAAAAAATTGACGTCTGAAACATCACCTTTTTGCTATCATTTGGATTCAGAAAATTATGCAAATTCAAAAATATTATCATATACAAGGCGTTCCTTTGAAAATCGAATGTCGCAATATGTTTTAAAGTCAAATTTATGAAATATGTATTTCAATAATTTATACTCGAAACTTAAAGGGATAATAAACAAAGAGCCTAAAAAGTGGTACGATTTATATTACCTTCTACTATATTTAACAAACAACTCAACTTCACAAAAAAATGTTTAAATTCATTATTTATTCTTTCATAATTTTGTTCGTAAGCATTTTAGAAATCTTTATTTGAACAAAATTATTTGCACTTATTACTTCTGTCATTATATGTTATACATTTAATTTAATAAATGAATATATGAATTATTTGAGAAAGCCTGATGAAACCTCACTCACTAACGTTGTCCCGACAAACTAACCCCAAAAATTTACCTATGGCCTGCCTATTTTTGGAGGGATATTTACCTGAACAGGACCGTATTAACCATATTAAAACCCCACCAGTGATTATACAGAATACTGTATAGCTTGGTTAAAATATATTGCTTATGAAACAAATTACACAAAGCCCCTTAGCTCTATTTGTTACTGAGTTTATTACGAAAAAATAAAATTGTTGAAAATTAACTTAAAATGGAATGCATGGAAAGGACGTTATTTTCCGTATACACATTCAAAACAAATATTGCAACTGTCTTCCAAGTTTACATAACTATGAGGTTGACATAAATCTATACATTCAACAAAGTCAACTAAAATTAAGTGATATACAGGGCGTCCCGAAATTAATGGGGCACAGAGCAAGAGTAGATTACTTACATCAAAATAATGCGATTTGGTAAAACTTACCTTGGTCCATTCGTGACTAATAAAAAAGTTACGGGGCGTTAAATTTCAAATTTTGAAATTCTTAAAGTTCTTACAAAATTTTCAAAGGATCCTTTTGAAAATTTGAATTAGGGGGTTTTTTGGGACGAGAAAAGGAATCCGTACTTAATTCTGCTGTAGACGCTAGAGGTCGCTACGAAATGTACTCTTGGTTGACAAAAACTGATTATAACTTTTTTATCAGTGTGTGTACGAGTTTTAATAGAAACATATTGTTCTCCTATCTATTTTTCACAAATAAGGTACACTTATTTTGTGTCGATAAATTCAACCGCTTTCGATTTAGATAGATAGATAGATATTTATTAGTGTTACATACACAAAAGTGTTTACACACGTCAGAAAAAGTTTACAGTCATAATATAAAATCATCAAGAAAAAAAAAAATTGAAAATATATATCTAACATACGTACATAGTAGAAACATACACAGATAAGTGTTGACATGTAATAAATAACACAATGGTTTAAGAATTAACAAAATAAATGTGTGAATAAAAGCAGATAGTTGTAATTTTTGAAACGCATATGTAAAAGACTAAACTAAACAAACAGCACATAGATACAGATTAAAATAATGTCATAAAATAAAATAATGCATCCAAAATATGCAAAGTTTGAATCACGATTTATTATATTTTGAAGTCACTGTCTAAAAATTCATGGATACTATAGAATGCGTTGCTTAACAGAAATTTTTTAATTTTTCTTTCAAACAATGGACGGTCGAGTATCGTATTGGCGGGGTAATGCATTAAAAACTGGATGCCAAGATACGAGATGCCATTTCGTGTTTTACTTAGGCGGTGAAAGTTTATATTTAAATTATATTTTCCTCTGGTATTGTGACTGTGAATTTCGCTTCGGGGAGTGTACATACAAAAGGCACTGAAGTATGTAAGTACGGTTAATATATCAAGAGTCTTACAGTCATCTCTGAATTTTAAGCCTGAAATTACGCGAATGGCCTTCCTCTGCGTTGAAAAAACGGAATCGGCTGAAGGTGTGTGACCCCACACCGGAATGGCATAAGACAATCTGGAGTGAATTAGACTATGACAGGCAGTAATCAATGTCTGCTGAGACACTCTGCCGTACAAACAGCGGAGCATGTAAATGCCTTTGGACATTTTGTTGCAGAGATAGTGGACATGCCCGTCCCATTGCATCTTGTTTTTCTATTGGATGCAATAAAATAGATGTTTGTAGTTACTTACGTGAAAAACTAAAGATTACTTTTAATAATAATTTAATTACATTCAGATGGCTATATTGAATTCTCAATATGACTCCCGTTTACACAATCTTATTCGTTTGATAAAAGATTGTCTAATATTAAATAGTGTTTCTTCATTTCTCAATAATTCCTAGCATTTAAAATTGCTTACCACAGCTCATCCTGTGTATAAAAATGCCCCAAATACTGAAATCCATGGGGTTTAAATCTGGGCTTCGTGCGGGCCATGAAAACGTGCTGCCGCGACCTATCCACCGTTGGGGAAATTGTGCGTTAATATAGTTTCGCACCTGTACAGAAAAATGGGAAAAGCACCGTCTTGCATAAAAAACATAATTGTGTCTCACATTTAATGGCAAATCATCAATAATTTCCTTAAAATTATGTTATAAGAAATGTAAGTAAGAACGGCAATTCAGATTATATGACAATTCAACAGGGCCTCACATGATTTTCAACAGTACCACACCAAATGTTTATTTTAAATTCATGTTGAAAATACATGCGGGTTTTCATTATCCCAAACATGTTTATTTCTGAAGTTGAAAACGCTCCGACGAATAAATGTGGTACCTTGCTTAAAAAGTGTGGATCATCATTGCGCCGGTCTAAGAATCAAAGACAAAATTGTTCCCTATCTGGAAATTCTGCATGTAGTAAATTCTGCACTGGGCTAAAGTGATACAGGTACAGTTTTTCATTATGAAATAATCTATGAATAGATGATTTAGGTACCACTACAGCCGCAGACATTCGTCGTAAACTTATTTCAGGATTTTCTGTTACACGAAGCAAAATATTCTCCTCTTGTTCTGGAGTAACAGTTGTTGGACGACCAGCATCTCGTCTTTTAGGACAAAACGATCCTGTATCTCCTACCCGGTCATATATTTTTTTTTAAATGTGTGATTTGGTTGTAATATATTTGGGTAACTTTCTAAATACCTGCGACACGCACGACGTTCATTAACATTTTCTTTTGCATAAATACATACCATATCTCCCATTTTTTCATTAGAAAATAAATTATGGCTCGGAGTATTCCAAACGATATTATTAATTGTAAACAAAAAATTAAAGGAATACACTATTTAACATAAGTTACTTATCAGTCAGCTAATTGTTAATAGCACAATTTGTTTTCCAATAACCAAAGCTTACTATGACAGTTTTACGTAAGTAACTACAAACTTTTATTTTATTTTATTGCATCCAATAGAAAAACAAGAAATAAATCGAAAACGGTTAAATTTATCGACATAAAACAAGTATACCTTATTTGTGAAAAATAGATAGGAGAACAATATTTTTCTATTAAAACTTTCGTACACACACTGATAAAAAAGTTATAACCAGTTTTTATCAACCAAGAGTACATTTCGTAGCGCCCTCTAGCGCCTACAGCAAAATTAAATACGGATTCGTTTTTCTCGTCCCAGAGAACCCCCTAATCCAAATTTTCAAAAGAATCCTTTGGACATTTTCTAAGAATTTTAAGAATTTCGAATTCAAAATTTGAACTTTAACGCCCTGTAACTTTTTTATTAGTCACAAATAGACCAAGGCAAGTTTGGCTTAATCGCATTATTTTGATGTAAGGAATCTACTCTTGCTCTGTGTCCTACACAAATAGCTTGATTTATTCAGGTAAAACGCTGACCGAATAAATAAGTTATACATATAGTGTATACGGTCCTGTATGAGGTTCTCGTACCATACGATGGGTCCCCTCCCCCTAGGCCAAGTTTTCCTTACCAGTATACCTAGCTATAATCCTTACAATACAATTTACCTCTCTTCTGTGTAATTCAAAAGGGGAACATTCTTAAGGTCTGGAGTAAACGAATGCCTAATACAATATTGTATGAACTGCAAGTTAAAAACTTCATTCGAGAGAACCTGAATAATAAAACCAGCACGGAGTATTGATACCACATTTATTTTTTATATACATATAACCAAACTAAAAAATGGTGTTATTGCAACTCTGCATTCTTCAGGAAAAATTAACATATTGGTTTTATTTTATAGGTTTATATTCATAAAAAAATATTTTTAACAAGAAAATACTTTGATTAATTAAACAATTAACATTAACTGAAACTACACTTTGCATTAAAACAACTACTAAAAATGGAACCCTCTAGTTTGATAGCCAACTTTCATAGCAAGCAATTAGACTGATATTAATTATTTAATACGTTTGTTACTTATTTTCCTCTCCTAGCAATGTAAAATTACTTAATCGAAATTAAATTATTACCAAAATTTCAGTTTCCAGCTTTAGAGATTCAGAATTTTTTTTGTTTTACTTTGGCGACAAAATATGAGGATTACTTATGTATACAGGGCGTTCTTTAATGATATGTGAATATTTAAGTGGGTGATTCTACATCGAAAATTTTGATAGTTTGCTAAACTATGGTCGAAAATGTTCCGTTACAAAAATACGGGGTGTTACAGTTTTAGAGAAAAAAAAGGAAAATAATTAATATTTTCTAAAACAAGAAGTATCTATAAAATTTCTGTGATACGCGAAAATGAATTATAGTAAGTAATTATAGCGAAAAAAACAACTACAACAAAAGTAATGAAGTGAATAAAATAAACAACAAATTGTACAGAAAAACGTATTCCCTATAATACTATTTATACGTTTGAAACTGATATTTCAATAAAAAAATTCTATACTACCGTCACCAGTGAAAATTAATCCCTTGGCTCAAGAATCGTTAAAAGTAGCTCATTTATTCGCGACGCGAATTTTAAAACTGGGAACCATTTTTAGTGGTACAATTTTGATGTAAAATGCATTGTTGGAATTAAGAAACATATTCTGGTTTGTCATCATTAATGGCACCATCACCAATTTGCCATCTTGGCATCTCATTTTCAACCACTTAAAAATGGCCACGTCTATTCAAATTTTCTGTTCATCAGTATCTCGAATCACGAACCTTTCCCAGTCTGATATGTTATGCTTAAGCATGTGTCTCTTCATGCTGCTCTTCCTAGTAGTTTTAACGCCGCAATTTTGGTAAGCACATACCATAGCCTGCTGTCCACAGTCGTACTTACAATGAACATACAGCGACATCTTCCTACTGTAACCTTTGTTACACCTTGGACAAAAATAAGGACCTAAAATTTCAATAGTATTAATACTGTTGTTGGGAGCTACGAATTTATTTACTTAGAAGTCATGTACACAAGTTTCGAATAATATATAGTATTTAATAAATTATAATTTTGAATAGTAACTGTATTTGAGGATACATGTCAACATCTTGAGACGTAAACGCTGCTGTCCGAACTTTTGTGGCATTTCTGTACGTGCTGTTTTAAATTCTCCTTTCTGTTTGACCTGTATGGACAGTTACTAAATATGCAGAAGAAAGATTTAGCTTTTCCACAATCAAATCTTAAATGTTTGTACAGTGAATTTTTCTTGGCGTAGGATTTGCCACAATTTGGGCAAGCGTGCAGAGGTCCTAAAACACAAACAGTTTAGTAAATTTTGAAACGAATGAATACAACGTTCTGTGTCATTCCTTTAGTACCACTGGGTAAAACACATACACGGATTACAATCCCAACCCATAGAAAATAAAAAATGTATTCCGCTTCAACACAAAACACAGCGAGAAATCGACTTTACACGCTACTATTTTGGAAGTAATAAAATAATGTAGTGTAAAACTATACACGTTATATTAGTAAAAATATTGAAAGTATCAAAATATCTACAAAAAACTTAAAAGATAAAATCTGGAAGTAGGTGTTAGGAACATATTTACAAGTGCACTATACAGGGTGTTTCATAATACATGCGCAGGACTTCAGGATGTCAACATTTAATTTAACTGTGTACGATTTTTTTTTAATTTTGTAACTACGAAGTTAACGTTTGTTTTTGTTACTTGTTCTAACGATTAAATAAATTTTGTTTAATTAGTAAAAAAAATTTATTTCAAAAAATTGACCATGTTTTTCAACATAAAAGTAGATTTTTATCGGAAACGGTCAACTTTAGAGCTTATGGCCAAGAGTTCATTTTTTGTGTAGAAAACATTGGCGGTTCAAATGGGCGTCTCAAAACCGTACTTTTTCCAGTGGCGTAGAAGTTGGAGAGAAAAACACCCACTTCCCCTTTAAAATCTTCATCAATTATGAC
The DNA here is from genome assembly GCA_025584915.1 of Monochamus saltuarius. Taxonomy (NCBI): domain Eukaryota; kingdom Metazoa; phylum Arthropoda; class Insecta; order Coleoptera; family Cerambycidae; genus Monochamus; species Monochamus saltuarius. The sequence goes on along the minus strand of CM046721.1, from coordinate 118,408,969 downwards.
TTTGAAAATTTTTTTTCTCGCACAGAACATAGCTTATTATGAGTAGTAAATGCTTACAAGAGCTGTTTTCTGCACGATAAACGGTTCCGGAGATATTCGCAAAGAACGAAACTGTGCATTTTAGAGGGTAAGTTAATACAAACTTTTTTTCAAATTTTTGGACGAGCTATCACATCCTGAAGTCCTGCGCATATATTATGAAACACCCTATATATTACGCAAGCAAAACATGTAGATACTTCGAAATAAATGCTATTGTGCGATGGTCTAAACCCCAAAATTAAAACCAATGAAATTTTATTGACAAACATAGTCATAAAACTTCCAAATCCAGCACGCGCTGTATATCTATAAATGATACTGCAGGAAACAACTATTCCGCGGGCTAATGCCCCGACCGGCATTGAATTATACCTGTAGTATCTGTGTGAAACAGCCAAGAACCCTTGTCGGCCACTCCACCAGACATAGACCGGTTTCGGGCTTGTTAGCCCTCATCAGTATGCCATAGGTGAGATGACCGACAATTGAACTGGCTGTTCCTTCATATGTAGTTTCACATATAAATCGAGTGCAATGCCGGTCGGGGCATTAGCCCGCGGAGTAGTTGTTTCCTGCAGTATCATTTATAGATTTAATGGCGCATCGCCCGGGGCGAGAGGTCTGCGGTTAAGTACCTACGATATTGTAGGTCGCTTTCTGCAAGTCGAGCCGCTTAGGCCGAGCAGAAAGTAGCAGACCAGTTACATCTCACGCGCTGTATATGTTTTAATAAAAGTGTTATCTAAAATGTTTAATAACGTTATGTATGAATGTGTAGATGGTAAAAGTTATTTTTTATTATTTGTAGACAATTAGATACATTTTTATGCATCAATTTATTAAATTTGATACAGAAATAACGACAAAAATTTTACTTATTAAGTTAATGTTTTGCTATAATAGCGACCTAATCTTACTTTGAAGTCGTTTGCTATAAGAAACGCTTCTTGAAAGTAATGGATACTACCAATATGTAACTTTCAAGTAATATTTATTACAAAGTATCGAAGTAGACTATAGTGTTACTTTAAAGTAGCAATAAAGTTCCCACTGCTACTTTTTAGGAATATTTTCCTATTGTTCATTTTGAACGCAGTATGTCCGACTTTTCAACTGAACACACTCCTTCAATCTTATCTTCTAGTAGTGGTCGAATACTTATCTCTGTATTATTATTTATATTATATTTCTTTAAGTCTTTGTGGCTTTGCTTATTACCCCTGCTACATGTTTTGTCATTTAAATGACAAATGTATACTTGTATACTCCACAAGTAATATGATCGAATAGGTACAGTCATTCCACAATGACGAATGCATGAATATTTTCAATTTGAGAAACTACAGGGTAACATTTAAGAGGTGATATTTACTTTACTTAAAATTCTTAAAAGTTATTCCTTGAAGGTTCCAGCACTTTCGAAGATTATGTGTAAGAACTGAAGAAAAGACGAGAATAACAAATTAAAATTTATTCAGGAAATATTTCTATACTTATATGCATATTCAAGAACCAAAATGAAACTTATTAAAACAGTCCAAGCAACAGTGTTTGTTGCACCCTTCACAGTAGGTATGAATTTTGTTAATTCTGTTAGAAGCCTCCCTGCTGGTCATACTTTTCCTGAGATTCTTATAGCACAGGAAGCAGTATGAACGAGAACGCCGCTCTCCTTTTGCTTTTTTCTTAAAAATGTGAATATTCCCTGAGAACATGGGCACTACGTTGTATGAATCTAAAAACATCAACATATTAGTACAGTAACTTCTACCAAAGTATTATAGTACACCTTAGTCTTACTTCAAAAACGTCAATAATTCTATAACACCGTTACAAATAGGTCGTTCAAAGATGAAATCACTTCAACTAAGAAGTGAAATTGTCACTGATACCTGCAAAGTTCAAACGATCGTTACCATTTATTTCTTTCTATAGTTTCTGTTAGTTCAATGCACAAAGATAGTACGAGAGAACAGATGGTAAACTCAGAATACAGATGCATAAATATGGGAATTCCACAAGGCTCTGTACTTGGCCCAGTATTATTTTTATTTTACACAAATGAACTTGATTCTCTTACTACTGAAGCTAAATGTGTTTTGTACGCAGACGATCAATCGTTATTGATTTCCGACACCTCAGACATACAGTTAGAACGTAAATGCACTGAAGTTCTACAGTTGTTAAAAATTTGGTATAGTTGTAATGATCTTTACTGGAATAAAAAAACACATGATAATATTTCACAATAGACAAAAATATTGCGAACCCATAAGCATACCCCTAAATGCCTCAGAAACATTATTATTTGACCAAAAAATAACGTTCTTAGGTGTTACAATTGATGAGTGTCTCAATTGGAAAGAGCATTGTGCTCAGTTAGCCTCAAAATGAAATTCTGTTTGTTTTCTGATAAGAAATCTACGCACCCTCCTGTCACATGAACATCTTACCATGGTTTACCATGCACAAGTGTCTTCACGACTGAGATATGGCGTATGCTTTTGGGGGCCGACTGCTCACGCAGCGGATGTGTTTTTAGCTCAAAAACGGGTTGTTCGATCGCTGGAGTATCGAAATATCATTCATGTCGAGAATTATTTAAGAAGTTTCAAATTCCTACCGTGTTTGGTGTTTATTTGTTTGAGTTGTGTGTTTTTAATTTTAAAAATAAGGGTGTTTTTAGTTTGAATAAATATTTTCACCAGAAAAATATGAGATCCAAAGACAACTTTCATGTGCCCTTGTGTAAGTATGTTGTAACATACAATTCACCGTCTTATTTAGATTTAAAATAATGTAATATGTTACCTGTCTAGATAAGATCTGTTGAAAATATATCCATTTTTAAAAGGATTTTAAAGAATTATATTGTGACACATGTTTTTTACAGTTTACAAGAGTTTTTTAATTGTAGTTAGAATTTAAGCAAAGTTGTGAGTATTCCTATACAAAGTGTATTTTGTCTACAGGAAAATAAATTATCATTATTATTATTAAACGACTACCACACTCTTAAGAAGAACAAGATTTATTAAAATATGTGGAATTTGGTTCTGTATACTTGTATGCAACCATTAACTATTAATATTTTCTATAGAATTCATTCCTTTATTGTAAACCAATGGTAGGTACTCAATTATTATTATACAGTTTATGACTAAGACAGCAAGCATAAAGATATTTATTTTCTTATCCTTATATGTCTTGGTTCGAGTCATTTCAACCTATAGTATAATATCCGGAGGCGCGGAAATTTTCATGAGAATAAGTAACACTTCCAGTGATTGATTGTACAGGATGTCCCACTTTAAAATCTGACCCAAATATACAATTTGTTAAATTAAATATTCTATATACTTTTATTCAATTCCATTATGTTGTAATTTTTTACTTTGGAAACTGTCAAAAAAACGCTATATTAATTAATCCAATGTTGCATAAAAATATACAGGGTGTTCCATTTAAAACCATTACCAAAACCATCGTATAATTCTATCATAGTATAAAGAGACACCTTGTAGAAAAATTACAAGTAATTCTACGTAAAAAACTTTATCACAACCAATTTTCACCATTCCGATATCTCAGTCATTCTGATACGAAGAATCCTTCAAAAGCAGTTTTTTTTATTTCGCCCTGTATCTTAAAATCGAAGACTCTATGAAAATTCTGATTATTAGTTCCTCGAAAAAGTAGCCGTTATTGTTGGGACACCCTGTAAAGCGTAGTAGCAGTTTGAAGACGTTCCGATTGACTAAAAAATACTACTGACACTTCAAGATAACATAACATGTTTTAAAAGTCAGAAAAGCAAATTATTCTTATAAAATTATTTTCTATGGTTGTGCTGCAGTTAATTTCTTACAGTTGGCTTAAAAAGGTAACCACAGGCAACACTGATGAGTGTGTTTGTAAACCTGACTTCGGATGCTACCCTGTGGCAGCGTATGTGGCACTAAAACTGTACTGAAATAAATTTTGAACATATAAAATAAAACAACTTTGTTTCTATAACATTTATATTTCAAAAATACATTAAGATTTATACGCCACAAGTTTTTATTATTTACAAATATATTTTAAAAAAACGAGGAAATCTATAGATAAAAGTAATAGTTTCAATGTGCCGAAAATATTATACATTTACCAAATGTACAGTTTTTAGTTACTAATGACTACAGAAAGATGTTAAAATAATCTTCACAACTGATATCAGAATTCTATTCAAATTTAGCTAATTTACAAAACTCAATGAAAATAAAAAATAATTTAAAACAAATGCGATTTCATATTACTTAAACATCACGTGTTCATAAGATGCAAATATGTAACTAGATAAGGGCACATATTTTCAATATATAAATTAAAATTAACTGATCAGGCATTTATTGTATAAATGAGAATATATTACTTCATATATTTCCCATACAAGGTGTCCCATATAAAGCTTTCCACCTGAACATTTCGTTTAATATGAAGTTTTGAAAAAATTTCAAAAATACCTCGATACTTATTTTGCAGTTGTCATCCCTTTGTAGATCGAGGTATCAACATTGAAATTTCAATTGGTACTATAGAGCGTGTGATACTAACTCTGAACCCGTAAAAAAAAATTAAAAATCAATCGCTTTCTAGAAAAAAACATTGAAATATAAATTTTTGTAATTTTGTATTTTTTGTCATGTGATACATAGTTTGAAAGCTCTTTTGATACTAAATCCGAATCCGTAAAAAAAATTAAAAATCATTATTTCTTGTCAAGAAAAAAAAAACATTGAAACATACATTTTTGGAATTTTGTGTTTTTACATTTCAAAATTACATGTAATCGATGCTCAAATTGTGCACCCAGTTGTTCTTGGCAAATTTGGAGCCTGTTTACTAAACATCTTGTCGATTCGGCCAGAGATTTTTGCAAATGTAAGATGTTTTGTAGACAGGCTCCATATTTGCTAAGAACAACTGGTTGCACAATTTAAGCATCTATTATAAACAATTTCAAATATAAAAATACTAAATTCCAAAAATGTATATTTCAATATTTTTTTTTGAAAACGAATAATTATTTTTTTAATTTCTTTTTACGGATTCATTCAGTATCAAACGACCTTTCAAACTATGTATCACATGCCCAAAAATACAAAATTTCAAATATTTATATTTCAATTTTTTTTTCTTGAAAACGAATAATTATTATATTTTTATTATTTTTACGGATTTAGTAAGTATCAAAAGAGCTTTCAAACGATTTATCACACATCCTATAGTGCCATTTGAAATTTTAAAGTTGATACCTCGATCTACGAAGGGGTGGCAACTATAAAATAAGTAATAAAGTCCCCTTCAAATTAAAAATCGACATGTTTTTGGATTTTTTTTTCAAAACTTCATATTAAACGAAATATTTAGGTAGAAAGTTTTATGTGGGACATCCTGTATGTTATAATAATTAATTGATTAGTTGACCATGTTTTCCGTTGACTTTTAAACATCAAATTTTTATTTGAATGTCAGTTATGACTACGTCAAGTTTGTTCATCGCCAAAGTAGATGGTAGGACATTTTTTTCACTGTTAAGATGAATAGCCAGCATTTAGCCTTTTTGAGAATTATTAAATTCATTTTGCACATACATATATGAGGTACCATCAAAAAGTAACGGAAATTTTGTAATATCTCGGGTTGTATTAGTCCGATTCGCCCGATATTTTCATTGTTATGTTGGTAAACATGTCTGAAAATAATCTATACATTATTAGCCACATAGGATGTTTAGTTTGTTGTCACCTGTCACAAAGGTCACATGTGTTTTGGTATGATCGAAGATTATTTAAAAATGTTAAATTTTGCTTTTGGTGAGCCTGCTATAAGTAAAATACAAATTTACGAGTGGTACAAGCGTTTACAAATAGGTCGTAGAAACGTTGACGATGACGAGCGCCCTACACGCCCTAGTACATGGAGAAAATAGTCAAAAAAATGATTTTGAATGGTCGCCGAATTACAATCAGAGAAGTATCTGATGATATCTTGGATACGAAACTAGTAGCAACTGCATTTGTTCCAAAATTGTTGAATTTTAGATAAAAACAGTAGCGAATTGAGTCGTTAAATGAAATCAAAAACGATGCAGAACTACAGAAACATGTTATAACAGGTACATAACGTGTCATAACACCCTATTCCATTTTTATTGTAAAATTTAATGCAAATTTTCCGATTCTTTTTAAATAAAGAGACAATTGCCAATCGTACCAAAACATATATAACCTTTATGACAGGTGACAATAAAGTCAACAATCGATATGGCTAATAATGTATGGACACGTTTCAGACCTGTTTACCATTACAACAATGAAAATATACAACCCGAGATATTACAAAATTCCCGTTACTTCTTTATCACACCTCGTACACATTCAGTTCCCTGAGAAAAGTAGTACTCCACATTCATCTTCCATCCAAGTAAATGACCATCAACTATTATGAATCATTAACCTGTCTTAATTCCACATAATGGCACAAAGCAATGTGTTTAGGCATATCCGACCTAACGGTTCTAAACGTACAGTTTTCAACAGGACAGTTGGTCATTTCCCTAGCCCTATACCTCTTTTCTCTCTTCGTCGCCACATTTGAAATTTCTGATTCATCCCCTGCGTTGTTGTTTACTTTCCTAGGTTTGCGATACCTCTCCTTTGTCTTTTTTGTGCTTAATTCCTCGGGTATCTCCATTATGGCAACGCATTTAGATTTTCTATGAGTGACGTAGTCATACCAGTTAGTAAATAACAGTTCACAGATGTTGCAAGAGTAAATTTTACCTAAAAGTGTTTAAATCAGGATTTGTCCGACACAAAAACTAAAATGATCATACTTCAAATATTTTTATCAACGATGGGAATATACAATAGTCCAAGATCCGACAGCATGATTACCACGTCTGTTTTTAAATTAAAAAGCAATTTTAGTGCATGATTATTATTAGAGGAATATATTTCCGTCGGGTTGCCTATCAAAATGTGTTTGCACGTATTTTTAATTTTAATGTACTTTTAAGTTGCAATCATTTTCAAGTAGCTAGATATTTGCCTCGACGTTTAGAAATTTTAATTGTTTAACCTTTTAAATTCAGCATGAAGTAAATTTTACCAGGTAGTCTCCCATGTCTTCATGCTGTTCGTCATTGTGTAATGTCTATTCGATCATGTCACGTGTGAAGTGTATTTTATGTATTTGTAGACATTCACTTTTTATAACTATTAACTTAGTGCTAAGTGTGGACATCAAAACCTCATATAACTATGTCTATATTAAAATATAAATTATTAGATTAGATTAAATATCTGGATCAAAAACACTTCGAAAAATTCAAAGGGCAAAAGATACAATAAGAGTAACAAGCAAGCCACAAATAATTAAAGAAATATAATAAAAATAATCATGTAGCGATTAGTATTTTCAAATACTATTAGAAAACAAAATTCAAGGAGTGTGAACAGTAGGAAATATTTTACTAAAATGTGGTAGTGCGAACTTTGAACAGACAATGTGCAGTCACAACTTTACTGCTACTTTAAAGTAGCACTACAACCTCGTTCGATACTTTGCAGTTAATATTACTTAAAAGTTACATATTTGCAGTTTTTGTTATAGATGCTAAAGTACAATCAAGTTGTGTTTCTTAGAGCAAACTACTGTAAAATAACATTTGCGAAATGCGCCATTTTGACAGGCAAGACACAGACCGCTATTTTTTCAAAATATTAACCGTAACTTCACAAGCTTTTGTCGTTATTTCATCAAATTGAATGAATTAGTGCATACAAATTAATGTCATTTCCAACAAACAATTAAAAATAGCTTTCACCATCAAGGGTTTGATATTCAGATATATAAGACAACTTTTATATTAAAATATATATATATATACATATTTCACTTGCGAAAGTAATACGTACTGCACTTATAAATATCTGCCTAATACCTAATTCATTTAGAGGTACGAAAATGAAAATGAAATATATAGAAAGAAATGAAATATGTAGCAATATTAGCTGTCAGATAGATAGATAGATAGATTTTATTTCCAACAGGTAAAACCCAATAACAGGAAATGTTATGTTACAATATAAACAATAATATTCAGTTCACTAAAAGAAAATAATAAAATACTAAAATTCTAAAATACCAAATATTTAACAAAATAATAAAATACAAACAACGCTCTACGCAGTGATAATAGTATAGGTTATGGTAGAACATCAATCAAGTACCACTAATGTGTTCCAATATCTTTTCATAAATTTCTCTTAAAGAACTAATATGGATATCACAGGATGAGCAGTAATTATTAAAATTATTGCGAGCACTAAGAACCAGTGACTTTTGCAGAATATTTGTTCTTGCCAAATCTGTATGAAACGGTAAAGAATTTCTTAAACCCAATCTAGGAACCCGAAACCTCACATTCTCATGTAAACGTGGACAGATTACATAGTTATTTAACAGGTTATAAAGGAATGATACAGATAAAAGTATTCGTCTAGTATGCAAGGAATTGAACTGACATTCATTCAACAAAGTTGAATACTCTATACCCCTCTCTGGGTATACACCTGTCCTTTTAAACCTGTCAGATAAAGAAAGCAACATACTGATATGAAAGAGTGGTGGGAGTGTTGAAATTCCTTAAAAGTTGTGGTTTTCACGCTTCGACGTCCCCTCCACGGAACCACAACGTCCCTGGAACGTGGCCATATAAGTCCCGAAAACGTTGCCTAAACGTAGCGAGCACCAAAATTGTATTTCCCATTTTAGTGACTAGTAGCACAAGTACAATAGTCGTAGGTACGTTCCAACGACTAATTGTGCTAGTTGGGATATCTTTGTGACACTTATTATACATAGTGCTTTGCACAACCTGACCAGGCTACAATTAAACGTTTACTTTTTGATAATCAATTATTGAAATGTTTTGGAAAATATCAAAAAATAAACTTTTAATTGTAGCCTGGTCTGGTTTTGCAAAACACTATGTATAATAAATATCATAAAGATATATGTTTGATAAATATAATATATTTAACCAAATGATTCAATAAATATTAATCTGTCAAAATTGTGACAGATTATTTGGGTATTTTCGTCTGCAATTCTCTAAAAACTTTTAAAATCTATTAAAATTGCATCTTAATTAAAACACAGATGGTCATAGTAATAACGCGGTTGGATCTCTTACTATAACCTTAATTTCCGTAAACCATTACTTAAAAAAAACAGAATTTAAATCATAAATTTATAAAAATTTAGTACAATTTTTAGACAGTTTTGCAATAAAAAGAGATATCGACAAGCAATCTTCACAACAAATTACAGTGCTTATTTAACAATTCAACAACAATTAAAATAATAAATTACTAACTATGACATGCAACAAATACAAATTTTGAAGATACACAATTACAATTAGATTTAAGTTTTGTCTTTATATTTTCTTCCACAATGCGAAAGATGAGTTAACAAATGATATTTATGTTTGAATGCCATTTTACATATATCACAAACAAAAGCTGGCTCCTTTTGGCACTCAAACTTTTTGTGCCTCCAGAGTGACCTTTTCTGCTGGTATATTCTAAAGCACACATCACAACTGAAGCTTCCACCTAAAACATATTTTTTTTATTAATATTCAACCAAAATAATTTAATTTTCCAAAGGAATGAGATTTGAGAATCTATAACTCTCTCGTATCAGCACTGTGTATTTTTAATTACACCAGTGTAAAAGGCTGCACTAGTTTTAACTGTATACAAAGAAATAAATATTTATACATAAGACATAAGAGTGCTTCTTATACAGGGTGTCCGGAAATTTTGCATCAAGACTTCAGGAAATTAGGGTCACAAAGTCCTATAACAATTTTTCGAAAACTCAATATTAACGGATATACACAGGGTGTTAAAGTTAAAATGTTATTTTCGATATTTGTAAATAACTTCTTAAAAATCCAAATATTTACATAAAATTTGTAAATTGGGGGTTATTTGCGGACGAGATATTCAAATATGTTACTAATTTTGACGTCCCTAGTAGAGGGCGCCACTTGTGGCACAACATGTGTCTCCTAAATGACAGAACTTTTTTGCATCTTAATGTATCCATCTGACTATCGAAACAATCGATTCTCCTACCTGTTTTATTTGAAAAAGGTATACCTTGCTGAAGTCGGTAGGCGTAACTATTTTTGAAATAATCCTATTTGAAATGCTCAGTGCACCGAGTAAAAACTGTTTTGGTTTCAGGTAAAGTGCCTTTTCTGCTGAAACTACAGCAAAATAGTATTTGAAAAAGTTGTTCAGAATCGTAAATTATGGAGACGTGCAAAATTTCAAGAAGATCGGCGAGGTTTGATAAAATCATGTTTCACCAAAGCACATTTTATCAAAGCAGGCCGATTTTTAAAAAAATTTGCACATCTCCGTAATTTACCGTTCTGAACAACTTTTTCAAGTAACATTTTGCTGTGTTTTCAGTAGAAAAGGCACTTTAACTGAAACCAAAACAGTTTTTACTCGGTGCACTGAATATTTCAAATAAGATTATTTCGAAAACTGTAGTCTTGATGCATAATTTCCGGACACCCTGTATAGTTAAACTTGGTGTATACAATGAACACATTCAGCCCTAGTATGTATTCCATTTTAATCATAATAACATTTACAATATTTCAAGGTACTACAAAAATTTAAGGTGATGAAATGTATCATTTAACGTTGAAATAATACAAATGTTATTATGACCAAAATGGGATACAATCTTGGGTTGATTAAAAGAAGGAAAAACGTCGAAAAACACACAATTATCGCTATCTTAAGTTTAAATAATTTAAAAGAATAATGTATCCACTTTACCTTACATAATAATCAAATACTCAAACCTGGATCCATTCAACACTTAAAAAAGTATCAAGTAAAAAATGGAGCTAGTAAAATACGGACTAAAACACTGTTTAAAATGTAAAAAAGAAAGTAACTGAATAAATTGCAAAGTTTATTCAAGTGTACATGTAACCTACACAAAACAACTAAAATAACTTAAAAATAAGTTTCTAAATTTGTTCCGTATAATTTTCTACTCCAACTAAATACTATAAATTTGTATCATGAACTAATGTTAAGAAATATTAAAGCCTTAAACTACGTAATACGTTAGAAAATCTATAAATAAAAGATTTATGTATACATACAATATAAAAACAAACACATCTATACACTTGCCAACGTATTTATCATCATATGATGTTCATTATTGTCATCTTCTCTTTAGAAGATTTATATTATTATAAATATAACAAAACTTATGGCAATAATTATACATATTTCTAGTACCTACTGATCTACATTTTTAAAGGCCTGTTGTAAAAGTATGACCTTGTTATGAACTCAAGACGTTTGAAGGCCACGTTATAATGTAATTTTCACATTCTTTAAGTTGTATTTTTTTCTTTAAGAATTGAGCGTATGCGTATTAATTAGTACTATTACAAACAATAAACTTAAAGCACGTTTTCACACTTACTAAGCATATACAATAAATATATTTCCTCAACTTAACCATATTTGACTTTTTAAACTCCATGTTGATTTCGTTTGAAACATAAATAATATAGAAATTTTAATAGTATTGAATTTTTAACTATATACAGGGTGTCCCACATAAGAACGGACACAGAGCAGCTACATATAGGGATGTCCAAAACATTGAAATTGATAAATTTAGAAAAAAGTTCATATCTATTACTTTCTTTACAGGGTGACTCATTAATAATGGGACAGAGCTTGAGGGCATGTTGCTGACCTCAAAATAGAGCGATTGAGCCAAATATGCCTTATCCGAATGTTGCTCCTTTCCGATCTACAGGGTGATTAAGTTAAAAAAATAAATCACAATTTCTTTATTATTTTTCGATCGCATCTACCGTATTTTATGATATTTGGTATAGGGGGTTTCTTGGTACTAGAAATTCGAATATGTCGACGATTTTCCTGTATCTGCTACAGGGCGCCACCAACGATGGTTTGTACCTCTTTAAATCGCTACGACTTTTTTGTGCTACACTGTATCTCATTTTGGACTGGAAAAATTTTCTTCTCTATTTCTTCTAGTTAAAAAAGGTACACCTTGTTGATGTCGCTAGAAGCAATGTTTTCTGAGAAGAACGCATTTAAATCTCATGATGCATGCAGTTTATCTAAAAGTCACCCTTTATAAACTATATTATTTTCACAATTTAACATGGGCAAAAAAAATTAAATTCTGCGTTTGATAATATCATTATTTTTAAATTCGGTCAATAGAAAAAAAAGTTTTTAGTATAATTTTAGAGCTCCCCCAAGAACACCTTGCAATGTTTCAATTACGGTAAAATGACGCCTAAATATAATTTATTTCGACATTTAAAGCTCCACAGAGGTGCAACTTTGTATATATTTTTTTTTATTAAATTACAATATTTTGGATACCCCTGTGTCGGTTCTTATGCGAAACGCCCTGTAGTAATGTATTATTTGACAAGAGGAAATCAAAACTGGCATGTAGATAGAATTATAGCTAAATATAAAATAAACAATAAATAGGGAAAACATTTCGCTAAAAACAATAATATAAAAAAGAACAAAAACTACAGATAATAGTTAATTCCAACTTACAATTTACATTTTATAATTTATATGAAAATCAGCACAGAATTTGTATTTCTCAAGACAAGTGCTCTAAGGATAAAACTTTCTTTAAATAAAAGATATATAATAAAATTATAAAAAAAAATTAAAATAGTACGTCGTGTTTCATCAACCTGAGAGTGGAATGAGACATAGGTACTTGATAATCGAGTTAAAATATTTATTGTAGAAATTAGCTGTAGTACGTATTTAAATAATATTGAGAATATTCCAATATTCAAGGAAAAAATGTTTGCTATTCAACACAGTTGACGGTGTAGAGAAAATACGTATAACAGATGAATTAGTAAACAGATTGCATACAGAGCGTTCTGAAATAAATACACCACACTTCACAGGCGGCTTCATGGATAAAAATAAATCAATTTGCTCTTAAAATTACTCTACTACAATTTCCCAAATGCCAGAAGCTTAATTAGAACGTATCCTAATATAATAACGTCTTTGTAACTCATAGCTGTAGTAAAATCAAAATCCCCCTATACTAGTTTTCACTCGAATATAGTGAGCGGCAAAAGTGTGGAGTACATTTATTTAAAAATCAGGTGTTCGTTTTTTTGGAAAATGCCAAGGAAAATTATGATATTATGGTCGGATATTTTTATCTAACATACCCTGTACCTATCTGTAACAGTTTTCGAAAAAATGGCGTCTTAAAATCGACATCCACATTTCGACAATTGTCGCCTCGACGAGTCTGATATTTGTCATTAATATTTTAAGCCCGTTGGATTGGAAAACGCGAACTAATAGAGTGGTCTACAAGATCACCCGATCTTACACCCATGGATTACTTTTTATGGGTTATTTAAAATCCATGGTTTATGCAAACAGGCCTCAAAACATTGAAGACTTGAAGAACCGAATAAGGCAAGAGATGAGTAAAATTGATAGAAATGTATTAAGGGCGCCGTATTCTTGAAATAGTGTTTTTGACAAATACAAGTAATTTTAGAAATTTAAGAACTGAATAGTAGAGAGTTCAGTAAATAACAAGAATGTTATCTCATGCCACCTACGAATATTCAAAAATACCAGTAAAATCAATATATAACATCAGAAAGCGATCTATCCAACACACTTTTAGGTACTGAAATCTTTCAAAATACGTGTTTTTTTAAATTCAACTATAGATGTAAACATTGTTAAAACATAAACTTACATAAATCTGCATATAAGATTGTTCACTTTTGTTTATAAGTATGTGAAAATAATTGTTAAAATGTGGGGTTAGAATAGCGAAATAATGTGTGTCATACAAATGCATTTTAAAAGTTATTATATTATTTGAGGAGAGTTTAAATAGTAAAAGTGCATAAACAAAACATCAATAATTTTATTTTTGATATTACTTTTGCTCTACGTGTTTTATTTTTCGAGATTTCAGTACCTAAAAAATACAACAAATTTGGCCATTTTAGGCGAGAAATACGGCGACCTTAAATAATGGTCAAGATAATTTTCTACATAGGCATACGTATTGTTAACAAACCAATAGATGGCGCTTTAGACATTTTATCAATAAAAAAGAGTAAAATCGAAAAGTTATCTATAATATGATTGCCCACATTTCTAAATAACTATCCAAATCCACTTATTTTCATCCCAAGAGACTCAGCTTGAAATACGGCATACCTGTTTCCTGCTACAATTTAAACGTAAGTCAATATTGCTTTGCTTTTTTCGTCACATTCCACTCTCAGCAACAGAAGCCTTGGGGAACCACAAACCAACCCTACCCCCTCTATATCTGAATTTTATGCTTCATCCTAACATGCTGCCTCATTCTATCCCTAATTTTAGCCTTGTAGTCGCAATTTAGAATCGGACATTCTATGGAAGGAGCTTTCCCGCACTCGTATTTCAGATGTCTCTTCATGGTGTTGAAAGTTTTGTATTGTCTGTGACAAGTTTGGCATTCATAACTGTCCTTGTCGTATTCGATATATCCCGTCACAGGTGGGGGTTTAGTGCTGCAGTAGTACTTGATGTGTCTTCGCAAAGATCCTAGAACGGAAAACTTTCTTCCGCATTTGGCGCATGGAAATATTTTCGGCCCTAAAAAATATTCTGTGAGATACTTTATTTTTAAATGGATAATAAACATGTGATGTGAAAGCCCCAGTGTTAGATGTGTTGTGAAACAAATATCGTTATCCCTCTCCCAAGTACAAGACATTTAAAATTAAATAAGACATGTAAAATATATAGATTTGACCGTTTACACTTATTTATTTATTTTTTAAACGTTAAGTGTTATATGCCATAAAAATAAATAAAGAACCAGACGTATATCTCTGTACCTAATAATTAATCTATGTATTTGCTGTTCTATTTGATAAAAAAATATAATATGGAAATCACTATTTTAAAAATGAAATGAAACAAATACCACTATTTGAAGAAATAACTTTATTAGGATCGGTCAGTGGTCGCGCGGTTTAAGGCGTCAGTACTTGAATCGAGGTGACTGCATCGCTGTGGGTTCGATCCCCGCAGCCGGTAGACCGTATATAAGCTATATTCGTGGAGAGATTGGCACCCTCTCTGCGGGTATGGTAGGGTGGAAGAATGTTGGCTTGGATCAATGTGAGAGATTGATACCGGTTGACATTTGACTACCCCCCTAATTAATGAGGTTTTCCAGGTTTCCCTCATTCCTGCACTGAATGGTGGTTAGGGTCGTTCCTGGACGCAAATGCGGCCTGCTTAATAATAATATGCCGCCCCCTCTCCCGCACAAGTCTTCGACTTCTGGGCTAATCCTCGTGATTAGAATGAGGGGTAGAGATATTATATTATTATTATTATTAATGGCTGTTCAAAATTATTTAGGTTTTTTCTTTTTCGCTGTTCTGAAATATCTGTTGATACAAGTTATTTTCTGAAGATATTTATTTATGGCATAATTCTAGTAACAGTAACAGCATTAAAACTGAAGAAAAACAGAAAATTATAAACGTACACACACATAGCTTTAACTATAACAACAAATTGTTGGCTAACTGTCTAAATGTCAACGTGTGTTCGCGGCTGACGGGTTGCCAGCAGAGTCGGCGATAAATTGCGGTTTAATATGGTTTCAAAAAAAATTCAGCCTTATAAATAAATTTTTTGAAGAACGATTCCGTTCATTTTTGTTTTTCTCTATCCCCCTCTCAAAATCTTTTATTTAGTCATAGTATAAGTAACAACATTTATTTGGATGTTTTACATACCATTCTGGGTCAAGTACAAATTTAAAAATGTTTTCATTATTACTGTTAACTTTTAATTTTTGTGTATATTTTTCATTTAGGTTATTTAAAGTGAGTATACTATTTTTCTGCGCAACAAAAATACTTTAAATACGCAATTCTATAGTTTTTATACACATTTTTCCGTGCGAAAACCAAATTATTTAACTGATAAATTGTGTATAGTAAAATAATTCTTCCTCCGTCTCCTCCTTTCGGAGTTGTGACTCCAAAAAGAACAAGTGTAAAAAACATTTTCGTTCTTAATATACGCCAAATCACTAAATTAAATTAGAACACATTTCTACTATCCGTGGCCTCCTCCTAATGCTTTAGACGACCCGAGGCTGGCTGGTTGAGAATAGAATTTCGACGCTGATCACAGAACGAGAAACAACGCGCGACGTAGCGATATCCTTCTGGTTATTTATTTATTCTTATGATGCTAATACAGTGTCTTCATGTCTTCTTACAAGCCACGTGATCAGGGTCGAGATTCTCAAATCAATCGCAGAGCAGTTTATATGCGAATATCCTTTTCCGCACTACGGCAATTGAGAGAGACAAGAAATCTATTTGCATACGAGTTGTTCTTCGAGAATCACAGTCCTGGTCACGTGGCTTGTAATCATTTATGAAGGCACTGTATACAGTATAATTTATATATTATATGTATAACCATATTTAAAATCTGGTCATCGATAGGAATATATGAAGGACATGTATCTAAAAATATTTTAAAACTGATAAACTCTATACACTTGAAGCACTATACAGGTGGTAAAAAAACAAATAAATAAAACAAACATGATAATCAATCATAATTTAATGATCTCAATCAAAACGAAATAGAGAAACAAACATAACACACTGTAAAACCAAAAAACAATTCTTGATGATGGTGGTATGTTTATTCCTAATACAAAATATAACAAATATATCATTTAAACTGTTGTCAGCTCTGTTGTCATCATTTTATAACACAGTCAGGATGTCTGTTTGCAATGTGTCTCTTCATGCTGAATCTATGTTTGGTTTGAATTGCACATAAAGGACAAGTAACTTTTGGTGGGATTCCACATTCATATTTAATATGCCTCATCAAGTTTCCCTTAGATTGATATACCTAAAATCCATCAGAGTACAAGACAATTCTAATATCTACCTATCTAAAACTAAAAAATATGTATATTGAACCTAGATCTCACTTTCTCGATATGTTATGCATGTGGTTAAATTGGACTGGGTATAAAGCCGGAATGTTAGATAAGCAAATACTTCAAAACTGTATTGGAGAGTTTTGAATCTACCACCGCCACTTTTTTGGTAACATCACCCACAATTGATCCAATAATACGCCAGAAAGTTATAAATCAGCCAATTAGAAGGTGGGGAAAGGGGATATAAAGTGGTGGAGCAGTAGATTGAGAACTGTCCAACATATCCTACTCATAACTCCTTTAATTTTTTGTATGAAAGGATGCGATTTGGTTTTTGGAAGACATCACGTGAATACTACTGTTTACTTCTAAAAGATTGAAAGTTATAGATGCAGTCAGCAAGCGGATATCAGATATTTTTTCCACGTTTATAGTAAACATTCAAGTCACCACAGATAGATCAGAATGATAGTGACTGTAGAATGTTATTGAATTTTAATACCACAGAAAGATTTAAGAAAAAAATAAACCGTGGCTTTAATGTAATGAAAAAAAGATACAAACACTTACCTTTCCACATTTGCTGCAAAAGTACTTTAAGGCCGATTGCCGCCTCAAAAAATTCCCTTTCAAACCACAAATAGTATTATCATTTTCTACAGCATGATTTCCAGCTTCTGCGTTTTTAATTACTATTTTCTCTGCGCCATTTATATTTTCACTTGGCTGCTGATCGTCACTTTCGAAAATGTATTCTAAGGTTATGTTTTCTTCAACGTCTTCATCGCCTAAAATATATGAGATTGAAATCGTACATTAATATAAACAACTTATTGTCACAGGAATAAATAATAAACATTATTAAGAATAATATATCATATTTATTTCAATACAACATACGAGTACAAATAATAATAAGATACACAAAATGCTAAAAATAATATGCTAAAAATTTGGTGTTTCCCAAATTTTTAATTGCACAATAAACGAGGGTAAAACATAAAAATATAAAATTATTATAGACATGCAGTGCTTTAAAATCTAAATACGATTTGTATGCTAATAACTCAGATAAATATTAAATGTTTAACAACAATCCTGAACATATAAGTATAATTTACAAAATACGTAGAAATAAACTGACTAGCTGTGATATTTCGCTGTCGTAAAATTATAAGGTTAAATGAGTTCCTGAATTTTAGAAATGATTATTGTATACGAAGTTATATGTTATATGTATGTAGAACTTTGTGATACAATTTTTAGGCCAAAACATAGAACTTTGCCAGCATTGTAAAAAATAGTTATTTGCTTACAGTAAAGTACAAGATCTAATGTTGCGGCTGCTATTTAACAGACGAAGTGCAGCCGAGTCTATTAAAGCAACCAAGGTATTAAATCTACTTTACTACCAAGTTAAACACATATTTTTTTCGTCGATCAATTTGTAACTATATCATAATGGTAAACAAAGCTGTTTATTTTATGTTATTAAAATTGTATGATACTTTTTTCATGAATAATAGTAATTCCATCAGGTCGTATATGGTTGCTATGAGACAAGCGTTATTAAGTAAATAACTAAGATACACAGTAATCACCATATTATTTTTTTCTACATTCATGCAAAAAACAATACTTTATTGAACTATATTTAGTGGAAAAAGTGGTTCTTTATTGCACTCATCTGTCATTCTACTGCAGCGTTTTGTCATCATGACAAACATAAACCTTCAAATCGACGTCAAATTTTTCTAGACTAACGTAGAAAAAATATTGCATGCAACTCATACAAAAAGTGCTTATTGCACTTGTTGCATAAATAACTATTATTTAAACCTATAAAAATGACTATTTATTATTTGAGATGGGCGATTTCACATTAACTCAGCCAGAAACGATTGAAATAGCAAAGCAAGTGGAGTATAATTTATTACAAGAAAAATCGAAGAAGATATATATCTTTTTCAGAAAATGTACTATTAGTATATTTTTCTGAATTAAACAAAAGAATAAAATCTTCATTATGGTCAATATATGCGATGCTCAGAGCTATTTTGAACCTCTACAGCAACATCAATATTGTATCTAAAATTAAAAGTATTCTTGAAATTTACTTAAAAATTTCTCTATGACAAAGTTGTATGTTTCTTTTAGTAATTAGTACAAATCAATATAAAATTTGTTTACCTGTAGATCAAATGAAGACCTAAAATATTTCTTTACACCAAAATAATATTTATTTATTATCCTAACTGTTACAATGACAAACCTGTTATTCTCATATGTTGTCTAATATAATTGTATGGTTCTATACCTTATAATTTTAAGACAGCGACATAGAACGAGAAATGGGAAAGCATAACTTAGTTGCAGTTGAATAGAGCAAAAGATTGATCTAGCTTTAATTTCTTTATGAACGAAGTTACAAAAATAGTAATTTAATAAATTGTATTACCTTTTGTATACGTTTAACAAAATTGCTTTGTTACGAGAACTCTTCAATGTTTTTAATCTAAAATTTTAAAAATAATTAGTAAACAGCGAGAAAACTTAAATATAATTCTTTGGAAACTATAACTTAAACGAAATAGACTTCTTAATGCATCTAATAAATAGTTTACGAAATCATATAAGAATAATAAAATCATAGCTAAAAGTGCTAAAACTTATTAAACTTAAAAACAGCAGTAAAATGTAACGAATCTTTGTGTTGCTTCAGGGTCACCTTCTGCGTGTATGCTTTTCCACAGTATTCACAAACGAATCTGGGAACTCCATCACATTCATATTTCGAGTGACGATACAGGTTGGGTTTATGTTTGTAGGATTTGTCACACTTCACGCATTTAAATTTCTTGTCCACTCCTAAAACATTAAACCTATTTTACTATACACTCAACATTCTTAATTAAATCTTGTTTAGAAATCCAATAATGACAGCAAGCCCAACAATTATAAGCAAAAAATACAACAAACAATTGTATAATTATTATTTAATTATGAGTACTAGCTGCATTTAAAATAATTCCAATTATAAGACGAACATATAAAGTCAGAATATATTTACTTGAAAAAAAAAATAATAATGTAGATGGATACAGCTTTCTGACGATATTTATAATAGAAAAGTCTTATATGAAAAGGTTCTTTACATGTTTTTATAAATTAAACTTATTCAACGAAAATGAAGGCAAATCCTATGTTATTATACTAAAAGAAGGTTATATTGTTACAAAAAAGCTCTACAATCACCTAATTTTGTATTTCATTATTATGTTAGATCAGAATTCACTTAAATATGCGTCCAGGATTGTGACAGTGGCAATTTTTTGATACATAATTGGAATTTAATTTACAGGAAAAAAAACCGCAATTTTTCGTGTAAGACATTTCTATTACAAATATCGACAGAAGAGTGTAGTTTCATTATACAAGCAACACTGTGCATTGGGACAGAACACTGAATATTTTTCATTTTATTTGGACAATTTTTCGTACATTCGAGAGTTTTCAATAAAAAAGATAATGACTATTAAAATTTCAAACCAGTTTAAAAAGAAATATGAATTAAAGTCGCCTTCTTTGAAATGGGAAATAAATGATGTAAAACGGACAATTTTTATTAAACAACGTGAGGTCTAAAATACCACAAGGTTCAGAAAACAAATTACACAAATATTTAGGTCAATCCTACATCTCCCACTTATTCAGCTGTTTACAATCCACCAATTCAGTGTGGTTATGACATGAGCGCACTAAATACCTGGAAAATTCACCGTCGCTTAGAAACATGTTCAAGTAGTATTAGTGAATGGCACTGACACTGAAAACTTTAAAGTATATTGCCAAAATCACTATCACATGATAGGAAAGGTTCTATTACGTACAAGTGACTAAAATGGCGTATACTTTTTTGAAGATACGTTCCAACGACGTTTTTGCATCTTATACAAATACGTTTAAGCTACCCCTCTAAAAGAAAAACAGAGAAAATGTAATACATGTCTTTGTTGGTTAAATATTTGTATGTAGCTCAGTACCTTTCCTACGTATTATTTCTGTCTTTATCGTTGCTTCTCATGTTATATTTAGGAAAGTAATAGTTATTATAATAGTGCAACATATAATAAACATGTAATATATAATTATTAGAAAATCCCAAGGTATAAAATTAGAACGACTGAAAGTTTACTGTCCAATATGGAAGTTACAGCCCGAAATATAAACAAGCTCTGCTGACAATTTCGATATCAAAAAACAGTGCTAATCATTCTGTAAATTTTGTGAACCAAAAAATTATATATGTATGCCTCAAACAATTTTTTTTACCTGAAATCAATATTTATGTATAGACCTACGAAATAATAATATTTTTAAAGTTCTATTATAAAATGACGACCTTAAACGTACATCTGTAAACATGTCTGCTACTGAAAATAGAACTTTGAAGTTATATATATACCTAACATGTATACTTAAAGTGGCAGGTACTAAAAGTATCGAACTCTTTAGTTACATCCTTGAGTTAGTGTATATAGTCAAGGGTTACATTCATCAAACAAGTGGCCAATGAAACTAACTTATCAACATTCCGGTCACTTAAAGGTGGTGTAGTAGCAACGCTACAATAACGTTGTTCTGCTACTTTACCTTAATTCGCCATAACCTCAAAATTGCAATATAAGTAGTTCAAGTCAACATCTCACCTCACACATTTTTATATCTAGTGTATATGTACAATGAGTTTTAAAATACTGTATACAAAAGCAAAAAAAGGTATTTGTTTGTATTCTAAAGTAAGATAAATTATTTTTGCCCAAATTTGATAAACATCTTGTATAAGCTTACCTAATTGTACTTTCTTCATATGAATTTACAACGTCCAAGTTCTGAGAGACCTGTGGATTTTTTTGACTAAACATAGAAGTGCCAAAAGTTATTTACAACACACACATCCTTATTATTCCTACAGTACGTACATAGTTTTTTTCAAGTAACTTTCTGTACGTAGTTATATTTTCACTGATAAAAATAAGGTTTATTTAGTTACTTCTTGTAACATAGCCATAGCTATATCAAATAATACATTCATCTTTAAACACATCACCAACTTTTCCGTTGAATCAAAATCTTAATGGAAAAAAACTGTAAGAACCGATTAAATATAAACAGAGAAAAAATCTTTAGCATTATATTTTTCGAGAACAAATTACAGATACAGATTATATACAAAGTAAAAATATTTATGTACATGTTTTGTTGTGGCAATTCAGACAATGGTATCTTAAATACCTCTTTTGTGAAAAACTCTTCTTACAGGTGTAGCACTGAAACTGTTTGGGTGTATTGCATTCATATTTAACGTGAGCCAAAGCATTTTTCTTATACTTGTAGGCTCTGTTGCAAACTTTACAAATGAACCTCTGTGTGCTATCTTCGTAGATGAAACCTACAATTTTACAACGTATTAATACAGAATGCAATATTAAAGTAACAATTATGCAACAAATATATTTAGGTATTTATAAATAATGTTTATATTTCGCTTGATAATTCAGGAATGGTTATTTCTCCTAATTAGGTACGTTGTTTTTTCGTAAAGCCATATACTCATCTGGTATTAAGAAGGATCTGAAATAAAGCCTGTAAAACGATAGCTTCACACAGTTATTTATTGTACATAAATTTCTTTTTCATTTACAAAAGTTTTCATTTTAAGTATCAGCAATTTTTGTCAATGGACATAGTGATGGAAATGCAAGCTATAACAAAGAAAATATATTTGTATTTAGGTATGTGCCTCATAGATTTATATAAAAATAAAACATTGACTGCTGCAGAAATTTTCATTGCGCTTGTATTACAAAATTATTGATATATCTATTAATAAATGTGATATTGATACCTATCTACATAAATAATAACGAAATTTATTAATTATTCTTTATATAAAAAAAATACAAAATAAGAGTATGATATTAAATAATATCTGCATTTTATAAGTACACATAACTTGTAAAAATTATAGAGCCAACAGTAGCAATAATAATAATAAATTATGAATTCGAATACTACATTTTAATATTTTCCATTCGCCTTAAGATAACCAGTGACTAAAAATCTCACACTTAAGCAAACCTACGCCTATAAGTGAAATAAATGTTCACAATCAGTCGATCAATATTAAAAAATTACTTAACTACTGCTATTGCATTTGTTAATATCTAATTTATAAATTTTCTAACACACAGCCTATCTTCTATTTCAGCAAATACATTTATTTAATAAACACAACGTTTCTTATAAAATAAATAGATTCAATAATTGTCGCTATACAGAGTGAGTCTCAATTTGGGAATAGATGATGATGATGATTATTTGAACTACTCTTTTTGATTGTTTCTTTACAAAATTATATTTGTCACATGTACATTCTAATTCTTTTAGACATTGTGAATCGCCCTGTACCTATGTAATGCGTAAATAGAACCTACTTGTAGTAAACCACTTTCTCATATAGAGTTGGTTGGACCTTCGAGTATTAAGGAAACAAAAATGCATATCCATCAATTACCTTTATTTTATAAATGTTTTCGACTCAAGAATCAGTGCCTGTAAGGCCATCATTGTATGTCTTCCTCGCTGTGTTACTTGTCCAAACGACTACAGAAAAACAACCAACTCTAAATGAATTATACGTGCATAAATCTACTTATCTATATACTTAGAATTCCCCAAAGAATTGCTTGGGTATTTTTATATCTTGCGGTTGTGGAGCTGGCTGTACTTGAGGCTTTGGTTGCTGTATTTGCTGCAACTGCTGTTGCAATTGTTGAAGGTGCTGATGCAGTTGATGCTGTGGTTGTTGTGGTGCTTGTGGAACCGAAGGTTTCGGAGGTGTTGTACTAATCATTTGCTTCTTCTTATCCAGTTGCCTTCTATTCTGGAACCAAACTGTGACAACTTTTTTGGCAAGCCCAGTCATTTCAACCAGCTGCCTTTTCTGCTCGTTATCTGGAAAGGCATTTATCAGATAGCACGCTTTCAAGATTTCGGCTTGTCTCTCGGATATGACTGTTCGGTTTCGGATTTGGTGGCTGTCAAGCAGATTTGATTTTATCAAGCTCGCATGTTTGCTAATACCGTGTTTAGAAGTTGGGCTAAAAACTATAAGACATATTATAATTATATTTTAGTCTAAAAATACATATTATATTTTAGTGCTAGCTTCAATAAAATATGAGGGCATTACAAAATAAATCCACAGTAACAAACAAATTGTTAAAAAACATGCAGTGAATGTCACAGAATATAAATTCTGTACTAAATAAAATTTATTGAAATGACTTCGAGGGAAAAAACGACACAAATAGATTTTTAAAATAACAATAAATTAAAAGATTTTGTTAAACAGGTAGTTTAACTTACATACATATATATTCTTTTATAACATAAAACAAATTCAAAATAAGTATTAGAAAATTAATATTTCTTTCTTCACATTTCTACAGTGTGTCCTGTTTTTCAGGTCCTCTAGAAATGTGAGGAGGCTGTGGAATTTCCGTAACCCAATTTTTTTACTATTAGTAACCTGAAGGAGGTTATATTCTACTAACCATTGCATTGATGCAAAAGCATGACCTACTACGATTTTTTAAAAGAGTCGAGTTTCTCGAGTTTCCCAAAAAGTGGTATTAGAATTTTGTACCAAAACGATAATATTACCAAACTATTCAGCCCCATCAAAATACACAAATACCAAATTTGATCGAAAAATATCTATTGTTGTTTTTTTATGGGGAGCCACATTTTGAAAAATCAGACAACTAAAAATTATAATAAATTAAAGATTGCCATGA
This sequence comes from Monochamus saltuarius, assembly GCA_025584915.1. NCBI lineage: Eukaryota > Metazoa > Arthropoda > Insecta > Coleoptera > Cerambycidae > Monochamus > Monochamus saltuarius. The sequence goes on along the minus strand of CM046721.1, from coordinate 118,383,923 downwards.
AAGTGACAACAAATACTAATCGGACAAAGAAAAAACACATACGCTATAAGCTTAACACTTAATTGTCTGATCAGTATACCTTTGACGATTAAATTTTCTATATGGGTCTGCAAAAACGACACTATTCAAAAATCGTACGTAGTAGACCAGCCTTTTGTCACATTAATAAAATGGTTAGTAGAATATAACCTCCTTTCACAGTACTAATTGTAAAGAAAAATGGCTTACTGAAATTTCATAGCCTTCTTATATTTCCAGAGGTGATAACCTGAAAAATGAGACACACTATTTATTTCATTATTTTGTCATATTTTGATGATCAGCCTGGCCCTACTACGGAGTGTTCCGAAATTAATGACCAAGAGTAAATTACTTAGTCAATACTTGATGTTTAAAAAGATCAAAGTGTCACAGTTGATACTTTATTTCCGACAGTTGTAGCGTTTTAAAAGTCCAAATATTTGCAGATCGGTGGTTCTCGGGGAAAAGATATTCAAATTTGTTTCTAATTGTGACGTCACTAGTAGAGGGTGCTACTTATGGCAGACGTTTTTTGCGATTTAGTGTATACAGTGGCGTAGCCAGAAATTTGACATTGTTTAGTGAACAAAATTAAGTATGTCAAACTAAATTTTTTTAATAATAAAAATAAATAATTTTTAATAAATTAAAACAATAAAAAGAAAATAAAAAACGACCTGATATAAACATGTAAATAATAAACAGATACGAACAATATTGGTTACAAAAATGACAGACATAAAATTAGAACTTAGTTGCAGGTAAACCCTAATGTAGGGTTGCCTTAGGAGATGACACTGACACCTTTGCCAAATCTTGAATAATAGAGTGATTGCAGGTTTGTAGTGAGTAGTGGGTACCTATATGACCCAACCAACCCAATCCATGAGGGGGGGGGGGTTCTGACCCCCGAAACTCCCCCTGTGGCTACGCCATGTATCCATCTAACTATTGAAGCCTATCAATTCTCATACCTTTTTAATGTAAAAAGATACACTGTGTTGAAGTCGTTTGGAATCAACGTTCTCGAAATAATCCTATTTGAAATATTCAACGCATCGAGTAAAAACTGTTTCCGTTTCTGGTAAAATGGCTTTTTGCGTAGATATGCGCTTTGATTTGAAAGTTATTTAGAATGCTAGATAATGGCGATATGCAAAATTCCAAGATCGACCTGCTGTGATGAAATCTTTGTGATTTGAAATTATACGCATCACTATAACGATCAAAACCATTTTGAGTAACTTTTTCAAGTAACATTTTGCTATATTTTCAGTGTAAAAGATACTTTACCTGAAACCAATAGTTATTACTCGGTGCATTGAATATTTCAAATAGGATTATTTCGAAAACGGTTACTCCAAACTGCTTTAACAAGGCATTTAATTTAAATTAAAAACAAGCATGATGTGTCATAAGTGGCGCCCTCTACTAGTGACGTCAAAAACAGAAATAAATTTGAATTTCTCGCCTCCAAAAACCCCCGATCTCCAAAATGTATAAATGACTAGCAAATATTTAGATTATTAAAAAATATATTAACAAATCAAAAATAGAATTTTAACTTTGGCAGCCGGTACCTTTTTAACCATTAACTTTGTGTTTGTCGTCAGTATTTACTCTTGCTCTATGTTTCGGAACGCCCTGTATAAACACAAATGGCGCTAAAATTAATAAATACAAAGAGGTATAAAGAGCACATATTAATGAGAACAAAACAGTATTAAAAATTTTACTTTATTGAAACTGTCAACGTTAATATTAAAGGAACACTTTATGAACTTTCATATGAGTCTTTAGAGTTGACTTCTGTTTAAATCCGTACGAGCAAACTTGACACTTGAACTGAGGATCCCTATTGCACTCGTATCTTATATGTCGAGCTAAGCTGTGTCTGTATTTATATTTCCTGTTGCATGTCGGGCAATAGTATAACCCGTCGTTATTTTGACATGTGTAGATAAACATTTTGCTACCTAAAAAGATGAAGTAGTTACATCTTAAATCGTCTACAATAAATTGTTAGTTAAATCATGCTGCTGGTTATATTTTAATGTTAAGACAGCCTTACCTTTTTTATACTTATTTTCAGACAGTAACTGAAAAAATCATCTCTTTTAATTTAACGGTGCGGCAAAATTTATTAGATACCTATTAGGTTTGTTTTTGCAACAGTTGAAAACGGTTTGAAACTGTCAGAAATATTCGACCAGGTAAGTATAAATAGATGGACGGACATGTCTGATAGTTTCAAACAGTTTCCAACGGCTGCAAAAACAAAGCTATTATTATTCTTATTGAATGCGTTGGGCGGAATTTCTCACTCCAAAAGGAATTTTCCGCCGATCGGCGACATAATTTCAAAATTCCGCCGTAAACATAGCCTAAGTTCACTTTGAAACCTCTTTGTTAGAACTTGTGGAAGTTTTTCGCAGAATCACTGCATAATTATTCTAATAAACCCAACAAACAATTAAAGTTAAAATTACGTTAACTTGACCTCTGAATTGGTCAAAAACTTTTAATGACCAATTCCATATAAGGGAAGTCTACCTATATTCGTTGGCCTTTTTCCTTATGTGGGGAAAAAAACTAAAGTAATATGGAAGTTAATAATTGGTCGGCAAGAATTTTATACCAATAAGATAATTGGACCTAAAAGAAATACGAACCAATTTTATGTTAAAATTTCGAAATATAAAAGACATTATTACCAAAATCTACCCTAATTATGCCCTTTATATGACATACTTTTGCCAGAGAGAGACAACATTATATGTTTCATTTTATATATTCTAATAGCGAACAGGCATAGGAAGAAAAAGAAAGACTATAAGTCAGGCTACTAAGCTACAAGTAGAGTAGGAGTTAGTATATTTATAGATATTTAGATTTCATCAAATTGTACAACCCAGGAAATTTTTTCGTATAATGTCATGACCAAACTTTCATAAAAATAACGCGCCTTATAAATATACATTTTTACTATTGCTTTTTAATATTACTATACTGAAGAATAACCTAAAATAAAAACTGAATGTACTTCGTGATAAAATGTGTTTAATAATCTTTCGTCATAAATGTATTAACTAATATTATCTGTATTAACATAATTTTAATGAGTAATTAATTAGAAATAATGAACAAACCATTTAGTGTTTATAACAATATGGCCGCTCAAACAAAATCAACTTTGAAGTCAATTTGTCTGTATGTTTTAACCTATAGGGCAGATTGCCTATGCCAATGCTGACGTCACAGGAAAATATTAACTTTGTGGTTGAAATTTCCTCCAAATGAAGATATTTTATGGTAATTTATTACCAATTAAACTATTACTAGGTACCTACATATAAAATTCTACTCTTGGATTTGTGATTGAAACTTCAAATTAAAGGCAATAATATTATATATGCGTAATAACAAAAACAAAATAAATATTTTCGAACGGAATTCAATTCGAATTTCAATTCACGTGCACTACTGAATTCATCTGACACGATAACAGTCATAAGAATACTTATATATGAAGTATTTATCGATATATTATCATTAGACTGATTTACATGATATGCAGTGTCGGCTTAAACTTGTTTTTACAACTCTTTAATACTGTGTAGGGCTTAGTTTTAACTGCAGATCGCCAAAACACAAAACAATTTCTACGTGCTATTACATGAAGATCTGTCGGAATACATATAACAAGAAGCTTGTTAAGACACACTTACGTCGAAGTATTATTAACAAGTAAATTTGTACCATAATATAGAACAATATTTCTATTAGGTTAATTGAAATGGTCAAATATTCCTTACAAGTTATCAACAAAGTTGAAAATAGGATTATATTGTAATAAAAATAAAAGAAACCAATTGAAGGATTTAATAGGGCAAAATAACTAGTTATTACCTTATTTTTAACTACTAGTTGAAGACTAAAATAAGTATTTTGATATCGTAATAAATATGTAAATATTTACCTATTGTAATAATTTAAAAAATCCTTGGATATTGAAGACAGATTTCTAGACGAAATTAAGTAAATTATAACTTCGTCTTACACGTTATTGGAATGTTAGCATTTGAAAACATAGAATAGGTAAACCATATGTAATTTTGAACTGTATAAATTGACATATATTTCATTTTACTTGGAAGGCATTATATTACTCTTAGTTAACAAATTTTTGACTAAAATTTTGGTATTATAAGATTTTGTAACATTGAAGACTATTTTTATGGAAGAAAGTAGTAAATCTTGATCAATTTAGGATTATTTTTCTTGTGTAGTAGTCTATTAGGCTTAAATGTTAGTTGGGAGGTTTCTCCTTAGGTGCAAAGGCACATTCTCCAGAAGTGCAGGAAGCTTTTCTTGTAGGAATTTTAGGTAACTCACGCTGTTCAATGTATGTCCATAAAAATAAAGCCCAATTAAATGCCTACCGATGATGCCGCACCATATATTTTATCCAAAATGGTCTTGGTTTTGGACTGGATTTACATTGGACTGGACCATTAGTGTTCGGTGAGCCTGTATGGCAAACCATTACTAACAAAACGACTTTCGTCCATCCAAAGAACGTGTAGAAAAAGGTTCTGATCAACAGTTTCTACATTTACTACAATTTGAGCTGTAATATTAAGTCTATTTTCAATGTGACGCTCAGGCAAATACTCCAAATTGTGAATTATGTAGTCATGATACCCACTGGTCTTTAAAATTCGTTAAACGGTTGATTTATCCAAATCGAATTCCCAGCTAGTCTGCGGTATAGAATTTCATGGATATTGTTCTAAATACTGTAACAGCCTAGCTATATTAATATTGTTTCTTACCCTTCTGTCAATTATTTGATTCTTCCGAACAGAAGATGCAAGGTCTACTCCAATCTTGTAAAGATTCTATAATCAAGAATGAGGCGCTCTAGATACCTTTCTCGATATAACTCTACAGCTCCTCTTGATTTTTTTTGTGACTCGCTGTAAATTAGCAACATATCAACAGTTTCTGAATGAGACAACATTTTGTAAGAAGAGTTATATGTTTGACGTTCGTATTGAGTAATGACAAGTATTTTGTAAGATTTATGCTCTTTAAATTAAAACATTCAATTATTTTTCAACAACTATGTCGGTATTTCTTTTGATACTCTTTACTCTACGATATTGCCCATAACTTTTAAATGGGAAGTAATAGAGACAAATTTCTCTGATAAAAATTTCTTACAAAAAAGAGAGGTTTTTAACAGGAAAGCATATTTTTTGTTGCAGTAATGCTGTTTTTACGAACCCTTCGTTGAATTCAATAACTTCAAGTTTAAGATCTTTTATTTCATTGGACCGCAAGCGAATTTAGAATATATTTACGGCGAAATTTTTTAACATGTGAACAAAATGAAAATATGCCTCCGATCGACGAAAAATTCCTTTTCAAGTGAAAAATTTTGCTGAGCTTGTTCAATGGATCAATTTTGGCGGCGGAAATTCACTTCACATGTGTATTTCCAGCGGAAATTTGACCACACCATTAATTTATAATTTCTTTCTATCAGGATAAACACAAGATTTCCAAATGTGACGTAGTTTAAAATATGTTTAATATAAAGCAAACTCGTTTATATATATGTTTATAATTTAACAATATATACAGTATGAATGAACAGATATTGGTAGGAACAATAAAATATTATGTTTGTTCAGTAGTATTGATCGAATCAGAGTAAAACCGGTTGTTTTGAATAACATGTAGTAAATATTTCAATATCATCAGTTCCTATACCTACAAGACTAATTGCTTTGAAGAAAAACGACCTCCCGACCTGAAAATGTTAGGATATGCTGCATACTTTTCCGATTTATCTAAACAAAATTGAAAACATCAAGTTATAACATTTGAAGCTACGTGTTTTCCTAAAACGTAACGTCAGGGTGACAACTTTAAACCAAAGTTAAAAATTTTGTCGAATAAACAACTTGACACCTTTATTACTCAAGCACCAGATAATATACAAGATGTCTCACTTTCAAATAACCGAATTTCAAGAATTTTTGGAGCACTAAAAATCTAAAATGCTTCGTTTTTAAGATACGGGCGTTGAATTCCATTTTTTATTTATTTATATATTTTTTAACGAAAAACCCGCTAACAAAAAAAATCGTCATGTTTTGGTGAATTAATATTTAAGAGCAAATAATTTGATACTAAAAATTGCACATTAATTCCAGTGGTGGAGATAGAGGGATATCTATGAATATTTTTTGATTACCGAAAATAATGTTACGATATGAAATCATAATTTTTAAACATTAAACATCAAAACATAACGCACAAAGAATTGACGAAAGTGTAAGGCTACCGTATTTTTTTGAGAAGATAAGCTATTTTTTATACATGAAAAAGTGTTCTTCATACAATGTATTTCGTTATTTAAGGAAAAACCTGTTAAGACATCCAGTTTACAGTTACTGAGGTTATGTTTCCTACTCCAAATCGACTGTACATTGTGCTTTTATAGTCCAGATCTGTTTCTAGCAATACTAACGAACAAACCTATCATTTTTCGCCACACTTTCAATAATGCTTGCATGATATACATTTAACATCATGGTCATAAAAACTACCTACATTTAAAGACACAAAATAAAGGCAAGAAAGAATTGCTTTCAATAAAGTATTCCAGTTTTATGCACAGTTCCCAAATGTACTTTCAAATTCGCTTTCTGCTTGAAAGGCCTCAGGCAAATATGACATTTAAACTGTGGTAACTTGTTGCATTCGTAGCGCATGTGTTTGCCAACTCCACTTCTATTCTTGTACCGTTTGTGGCAAGTCATACAAACATAATAATTGTCATACATGTAAAAACCTAAAACAACAAAAATAATTACTGTACAGTTCTAATAAACTATTGAAATATCTAACAGATTTAAAATATATACATCTGACACATTATAATCTTTATCTAGTGTCTATATATCGCTATTATCGACATATACAGGGTGATTCATTAAGAATGGACAATCTCTGAAGTGGATATACTACACACCAAAATATGGCGATTGAGCTTAACATGTCTTATACAAATTATGCAGGTTTACGAGATACAGAGTATTTATTTTAAGAGGATACACTAAGCTGCAAAAAAGTTCTGCCATTTAAAATAAATGTGATGTGCCATAAGTGGCGCCCTCTACTAGTGACATCAAAATTAGTTAAAAATTCTTATTTGCCGTGACAAAAAACATAAAGTCGCCAATTTTAAAGACGATACTGCTTAAAATCACAACATTATTAACAAATTTCAAATTGAAATTCCAACTTTAAATACCCTGTATCCCTGTATAACACATGTTAAGCTCAATCGCCATATTTTGTTGTGTAGTATCTCCAGTTCAGAGATTGCTCATTCTTAATTAATCACCCTGTATATTATGATTTTAAATTACTAGAAGTGTAATGATTTCAATGTATATGTTATATTTATTTGTTTAATCCATTTTCGTTGGAATCTAAGAATCAGTTAGAGCAAAGTAATTGGAGTTGTCGCAGGGCTGAAGTTTGAATCTTCTGAATTTCGTGACGTTTTTCATGCAAGTTAGGCTTATTAAATGCGTTTTGAGATTTCCTTTTTGTTTAAAACTTTTATGGCAAAAGTTGCAAGTGAATTGAGGTGGTTTGTTGCACTCGTATTTAATGTGCATGCCAACTGCGCCCTTATTTTTGTACTTTCTATTGCATGTCTTGCAGTAGTAGAAGCCTTCATACTCGAAGAATTCTTCTTCAGCAACTGGAAAAATAGTCGTTTTAATAAGGGAAGGCTAAGGAAGATTTGAATTCTTCACGCATACAGGGTGGTCCCTTTTTCAAAGCATCTCGAAAACCGTAAAATTTGCAGGATGGCTGAAATTAGAAAACAAGGAGTCTCTTGATGACAATCAACAATCAAACAGATCGAAGATATTTGCTGCCGTCGCGGAAATACTGTGAAAAACTGAAATAAGAGATTTTAGGAAATGCCATCTAGCGTCATTATTTATCAACAGAAGGAGCTGGAATTTGGTACAGCAGTACCATATTGGGTTCTATCTTGACAGAAACAGATATAGAATAAAATTACGAACGCGTCAATTATTATTATTATTAATATGTAATACTACTATTTTATTCGAAGAGTAAGCCATATAATTTCAAAAAATACAAAATCAAACAAAATACACTAATATTATACAAATCCTACATAAATACTTCCAAGTAACGTCCATTTTCGCGCACACAAAGCTCAATTCTTATAATAATATTGTCTACAACATGACTATTTTGTGAAATAATCCTAAAAGAATCAAAAACTCCCACCGCCTAGGTTTTCGATATGTTCACAGAGATTGTAAATTTTATCTTGGTGGAGGCCAAGCAATCTACCACCAATTACATATTTGGAAAGCGTCTATTTAAATATTGGAACACCACTGTAGAATTATAAAGCCCTGCACCATTTTGGTGAAACATTTCTAAATTACTAATTTATACAGGGTTGACTATGACTAAGTACAAAATATTTAACCACGTGCTCAGAGAGGTGCAAAAGAAAATAACAAAATTATATCGGAATTCTAGCTCGATGTTGGGTCAAAACCTTTTTTTCCTTCAGAAAATCGGCGTTTATGACAATCAATCATCGTCCGAAATGACTGGATATGTCAACTACCGTGCGGTCGTTTTTTGCGGAGTTGTCAAGTGTAGAAACGACGGAAATAAACATTTCTGTTAATAATAATAATGCCTAAGTACCTGATAGATAACAGTTAATCCGGTTAGATGTAATATTTTGTATTCGTTCTTTGTTCGTTCGTTGCACAATGCCAAAACAACATTTGCACTCCTTGCAGATTCGTCATAATTATCCACTAACACACCCAGCATAAAAAACTTTATTTAATTACTATAAGACGTTTAAATTTAATCACTAACTGTTCTAAAATATCATAACCTAGAATACTGTATTGCTAGTTGCATACTCTCGAAACCTCAAAGAATATGGCAAAGCTTATTCTAAGGGTCCAAGAAACATTTTTACAGAACACTGTAAACATCTTGGGTTGTTACAGTTGAAAATAGTACTAATTATTTTATGCAGACACCGTCGATTACTGTTAATATTGTTGCTATTATTAGTATTGAGTTTAAATTTAAAAATTTATCGGCGTGAAGGCACCTTGCACTGGTAGCCTACAAATGGCGTCTGCATCAGATGTCAAAAAATACCGTATGGTACTCTGATTAGTTTTAAATAATCTTTCAGTACTTGCTTTCCACAAATTTAATTGTTCACGTATTTTTTGTGTATTTACAAACATGTCGTATTCAATGAGTATGACAAGTTTATATTATAGTGTGGCAGAGTAATACCAAAGACATTTTTCGAGTACACAAAATATTATGGCTAAATACACGTGTGGTAGTGTTTTTATGATTTGTGTACATTTGCGTGTAACCCCGTGGCTTGAATCTGTTGGGTCGTATAGGTAATGTCCCACTACAAATCTGCAATCACTCTATTCACTAAGGTTTGGCATTGGTATCAGTGAAATAGATCTCTAAACTTATGATGAGAAGTTCCATTAAAAACGAGAACCAATACACTGAAAATATGCTTCTAGCTGTCCTTTTTGTGGTCGTATTATTCCATGTTAAAGGCATCGGTACTTTTACATCATATCAGCATTAGCCAATATTCTATTGTTATTCACATTCTTAACAAAAAATGATAGTTACAAACCGAAGTCAAGAATACTAACTAGAGAGAAATTTTATACTTTTCTACACTTAACTCTTTTTAAATTATGTAGCATTGATTTTTGACATATGTGGAACTTGTCGTATTGAAGGGTTATACAGATTCGGAAATTGCGGATCTTTACAGAGAAAGTAGAAATTGCCGCTTCATTCCAGGGAAGGTACGAACTTTAAGAGGGGCGGCGATGTGCATTGGTCTAGCATTCCCCACTACTACGGTAATCGGTTCCGTATCTCCAACGCCGATTCGCCATTGCATATCTAATTGTCAGGTCAACTGATGCCAGTGTTGTCAGGTCTCATGCTTTTGCATGAGATCTTATGCATTCCGAGGAAATCTCATGTTTTTTAATAGACACAAAAAGAAATAATAAAATTATTAAAATTACTCTTTGAAATCTACCAAAACAAAGACCTAACGAGAAATAAAGGCAAAATCGAGGGCAAAATTGAATACATAGAAGTAGGTATCTACAATATTTGGGTACTTAAAATGTCCTTTATTGTAGACTGCTCTCTTAATAATTAGCAATGAATACATAAACGGGTATGACAGTCTACGGATATGCTGTATTCACGCTCTATTGCAGTGATTCTTAACTCTATTCCGTAAGGGTATCTACATTTTCTGGAAACAACAGATTTTACGACCCGTGAGTCACCCTGCGTCACGTCAACTGCGCCTCAACGTTCGCCCGGCCTAACAATAAAATAAATTAGAAAGGTTTCGTGGTTAATAACTTTTAAGTAAGTACCTGTAACTACCTACTTACAATGTAATATTATGATAAAATAGCAGAACATAATGATTTTTAATGAAATAAAAATGGCATTACAAAAGTAATTAAAAATTAAGCTGTGTCAAGAGGTGTTTTTTGATAAATTAAGCCATCTCATGCTTTTTCTCCAAACCTCATGCTATTTTGATATTATTCTCATGCACTGAATTTTTCCCACCTGGCAACACTGCTTGATGCAAACACGCTGTGGTTGAAGTATGCGTGTAGCATGACACAAATACACGCAAGCGGCAAAATACAATTCACCATCAAGATCCTCACTTTCCAAATCTGTATAACATAACAATAGAGTAGAATTTTTAAATATTGGCGTATTACTATGAAGATCCAAAATGGTGCCCATAAGAAAAAAGCATTTGAATGTTGCATACCTGAAACTAGTAGCTGCAGAAATATTCTTTCGGCGAAAATCTACCTATCTCTCGAATATTCTTATTCCCTTGTACCAAATTACAGGTCCATCTGTTGAGAAATAATGACGCTAGATGGCATTTTATAAAACCGCTATTTTCAGTTTTTTCAAAATATTTCAGCAATGACCATCAAAAGGTACAACTTTTTTAAATTTAAGTTACCCTGTATACTTTTCGGTTTTCGAGATGTCAGTGGTGAGCCATAAAAAACGGACCACCGCGTATATGAAGTACCGACTATCTAATTTATACATTTTTTTATTTATGCAAAATACAACCATTCTCCTGCCAAAAACTGTGTGATATTTCAATAATCTTCACAATTAAAATAAAAATTTAAATTGAAAGATAACTTTTATGTAAACTTTAATAAAGACATATATTTTTAACATATTTTGTTACAACAATTCACATTATAAAAATACACCGACACAAGCTAAGTTTACATGATATTGTGAACGTTTGCCCTGTGTGTCTTCAGATTTCCTTTTTGGGTAAATTTCTTGTCACACAAGTCACAATTAAACTGGGGTCCTTTATTGCATTCGAATTTAGCGTGTTTGTACAACGATGCAACGTGTTTGTATCGTTTGCGACACGTCCTGCAATAGTACCACATAGTGTTAAACTGATCCTTTTCTTTAAAAAACGCACCTAAAATAAAAGAAACAGGTGTATTATATAAAATTATTTGCAATAAACCGCAAGGGCATGTGCAAGAAATTGCTCGTGAAACGTAATTAATTTAGTGCAATGAGATGTTTTTATTGATATTATCCCAGAAGTGTAAGAATTAATCTTAGGTAGGAGATGTGCTATTGAGTTGATTCAGGGTTATTATGGGGATAATATTTCAAAATTTCTTGGCTTTTTCCTTTTCTCCAGTCTAAAATTTCATATTTATTTTCACTGATGTGTAAAAACTTCATAAACTGTATTATTTTGGTTTAACAACTGACTTTCTACAATTTTTCATGACCTATTTATCAAATCGCATTCTTAATGCTTGTTATTGTGGTTATAATTGTTGATATTATTGCGACATCCGGAGTTCCACAAGGATCAGTTCTTGGACCACTCCTTTTTGTTTGATTTATCAATGATGGTTGTAAGGAAATTCAATTGAAAACGTTATTATATGCTGACGATCTAAAATTGTATGCTTCTCTTAATTCGCTAGGAGACTATGGTTTGCCATAACAATAATATTTCAAAATTTCTTCGCTTTTTCCGTTTCTCCAGTCTAAAATTTCCTATTTATTTTCACTGATGTGTAAAAGTCATAATGACCACGAACTATTACTTCATAAACTGTATTATTTTGGTTTAACAACTGACTTTCTACAATGTTTCATGACCTATTTATCAAATCGCATTCTTAATGCTTATTATTGTGGTTATAATTGATGATATTATTGCGAAATCAGGAGTTCCACAAGGATCAGTTCTTGGACCATTCCTTTTTGTTTCATTTATCAATGATGTTTGTAAGGAAATTCAATTAAAAACGTTATTATATGCTGACGATCTAAAGTTGTATGCTTCTATTAATTCTCTAGGAGACTATGGTTTGCCATAACAGGATCGTTTTATGAATTTATGATGTCATAATAACGGGCTGTCACTTAATATCAGTGAATAGTAACAGATAATGGAGCTGTTTATAGGTGTATACAATTTAAATATCTTGGAGTTATTTTTTATTCCAAACTGAGTTTCGTTTATCACATAAATTTTATAGTTTCAAAGAATTATTATTTCATTTTAGCTATTCTGAAATGTTTAAAAATCTATCGACTCTTTCAGTTCTGTTTAATTATTTTTTCAGACCGAATTTTGAACTTTTGTATTGCCATTCTTGTGATCCTGTGTGTGGATAAAAGTCCGATTATAAAGTGATTGTGGATAAATAAATAATGGTTCTGAAAAAAATAACGCTAAAATTCAATTATAAAAAACTACATTTTTTTGTAGCTACAGTGTATAATTTTATATTTGATCAACCCTTGTTAATTCTTAAATTTTAAAATAAATAAGTTCAATCAACATTTCCATTTGGTTGAATACACAGGGTGTCTGGTAAAGCATGATCCAAATTTCAGAAAACTATTCTTCCTGCTAAAATATAACGATTTAATCCAACTTACCTGTCCAAAATTGCCGATTTACAGGGTGAAAAATTTAAAGATCATATTTTGTCTTTTGCTAATATTTCAAACAGTTTCAAAATTAGCACTAGATTGGCAACAATTATTTTCACCGAAATTATTATTATATTGTTAGCAAAAGAAAAAATTTAATTTCTGACTTTGACACTGAAGTCGGTAACCTTGAACTTCTGGACTGAGCTAAGTTGGGTTAAACCGCTATATTTTAGCCCAGAAATTTGAATCATTCTTTACAGGACACTCTATAAGTTTGGTTTAATCATAAAAAAAAACTTTCAAAGCAGTGTATTGCAGGTGCAAATTACAAATCTTTTATTATTTCAAATTCTAGAAGGCATAGAATATTCAAAATTGTAACACTTTTCGTATCCTCAGTGAAAGAAAGGATAAACAATTAATTAATAATATAATTCCAAATATGCATGTGTGCATTACTGCAAAGAATTATGCATATTAGCCTTGTGTGACTTGAGATTGCCCTTCTGCTTAAATTTTCTGTCGCACATATCGCAATTGAACTGTGGATCTTTGTTGCACTCGAATCTAACATGCTTGTATATGGAAGTGACATGTTTGTATCGTTTTTGGCAGGCCTTGCAGTGAAACCAAGTGATGTTATTGATCTTGTCCTCCACTTTGTAGTAAAAACTGCCTAAAAACATAACCAAATTAGTTCAAACATTTTACAACAATCGTCCTATCCACACCATTCACATTGTCTAGACCTTTACATATTGCAAATACAAATCATTGGTATTTAGATAATCATTCACGACAACTTTGAACTAAAGAATCATGTGAAGTGAATAATATATTTGAAAATTGCTATATAGGGTCCGTAACATCAAACTGTCATGACTTAGTACCTCTTGACGTGTGATAGTATTTTTTAGTTGACCTAGTATGGTTGTGGATGATGTGATACATGTATATATTTATAAAATATGTTATAGGTTATTCTGACAGTGTGATACGTCCAAATAATATGAATCAATTTTACTTTTATAAATGCGTAGATAGGTTATCCAGATTTACTGTACATTAATAATAATACTTAAAAACAAATGATGTTTAAATATTTGTTAAATAATAATTGTAGAATTTTTTGACCTTTGCTCAACATAAAAAAACACCAACAAATTTCCTGGGCAATTCGTCATTTATTACAAAAAAAAAATCAGCTTAAACTTAAGCTTAAACGTACGTTTCAAGATTATACCCATCTTCAAAGCTTAAAAAACATTTTTAAAAAATTGTTACATAATTGTAGTAGCAACATATGGAAACAATTACATCTAAAACAAACGGACAGAAAAGAGTAAGAAAAGACAAGAGGCGCGTCAAAAGAGGTGCATTTTAGAAATCATTCAAATTAAAAAAAATCGAAATTCTATTAATAGTAATACAGATATTGACATTCTGTCACGTATTTATGTTGAATTAATTAATTATTAATTGATTTAAGGATAAATGATACTTATATCTACCATGATTTGATTATTTTCGTGACACAGTAAATATTATTAGATGTATTAATGGCACTTATAAAACAGGACAGGCTGTATACTAATAGAAAGAAGGATTACAAAAAACTGATACAACAGAAATTTCAAAACAAAACTGTCATTACGTCTAAGCTTTATTTTAAAAAGAGAACAGCAATACATATTTTTAGTAGATTGGCATTATAGGTACATATGAGTTCGTCAAATTTTTACAATATAGTTATTTATGCAACAAGTACAAAAAGTAAGTGTTTATTGCACGCGACGTGAAATTATCCAACGAGGCCGTCAGGCCGAGTAGGACAACACGTCGAGTGCAATAAGCACTTTTTGTACGAGTTGCATACAATATTTTTTCTACGTTCATGCAAAAACCAAAAAAAATAATATCTAGATGACACTAGGTCTAGGCAAATGTGACGTCGATTTGAACGTTTATGTTTGTCATGATGACAAAACGCTGTAGTAGAATGACAGATGAATGCAATAAACATTTTATTGCTCTAGTGCAATAAAGAACCACTTTTTCCACTAAATATAGTTCAATAAAGTTTTGTTTTTTGCATGAACGTAGAAAAAATGTTTTTAAATAATAAAGTTAGGCTATTATAACAACAAAATTAAAATATGCTGTTCAGAGCATAAGTTTATTTATGTTTTCTTTTGGAAAGTCTTTAGGGGATTGAGGGAGAATATTAGGGAAAATCGGATCCAGTCTTTCTTCGTGAATATTTGCAATATGATATTTAAGGGTAGCATTTCTAGTAAACTTCTTATAGCATAGATGGCATTGGAACTGTGGCGTCTTGTTACACTCGTACTTTATGTGCTGACGGACTCCTTGCATATATTTGTATTTCTTGAAGCACTTGGTACATATGTACAAATTGCTATCTAACTGGAGAAAACCTAAAATCACACATACTGTAGGAAGGAAACAAGTTTTACTTTATGTGATAATTTGCACAGTGAATTATTCATAAATAAAACACTATTTCCAAATTATCATTTTTTTTTTGTAAATAGTTAGCCTAACCCTATTCATATTTGTTACAGTGTGATGACAGGTCACATGTAACAAAATGTACAATGAAAAATTAAATCTTGTTACTTGGTATACAGGGTGAGTCAGTTTTTGGTAGACAAACTTTTACAGAAGATGGAACACATATTCTTAAGAAGAAAAGTTTCTATAAATATATGTCGTAGAAGGCTTCGTTTCCGAGATACAGGGTGTTAAATATAATTTTTTGTTCTCGAATTTTCATTATAGCTTATAAAGAAATGCTTAGATTTTTTTCATATTTGGAGGATAACGCCTATTAATTAAGATGCATAAAACAAGCGTTAAGAATGTTCAAATACTTGCACAGCGGCGGAGTGAAGTACTCAAACCCGTCTTTAAACATAACTTCTACGCCAATGACTATTTAAAAAGAACTGTTATTTCCATTATCCACATACAGTTACCAAAAATAATATCCCTTTTCTCGAAATTCCTATGCGCTTCCGAGTTATTTTAATTTTTAATGTTTGATGTGTTATTGTTAACAATTGCTAATATTTCCACAGTTGTTAACTAAAAATTGTTATAAATTCCGTAAACATTAACATCAATGTTCATTCAATGTTATTTTTTTATAATTTAGTTGGTTACATTACTATTTACGCAGCACAAAATAAATAAGGTATGTTTAAATTTGTGTACTAAACAGATGTCAACTTATAAAAGTCTTGTATTTCAGTATGGCTTGATATAACAATTATTTATTTTGACTACATTGGGAAGAGATAAAGAATATGAGATATATGCTTTTTAGAATGCTTAAAAAACATATTTAGGTTGGTCTCGTTGAAAGAATGAATTATTTAGCCAGTAATTGATAATAAATAAATTACCATTAATTTAGTAACACAAAAAATCAAAATAACTCGGAAATGCACAGGAATGTACAAACAGAAGAAAGAACATTATATTTGGTAAACTGTATGTAGATAATTAAAATAACGATTTTTTTAAGAGATACCCATTGGCGTAGAAGCTCTGTTTAAGAAAGGGGTTGAGCACCCTCTCCACTCCACCACTGTGTTAGTTTTAAACATTCTTATCGCTTGATTTATACACCTTATTTAATAGGCATTATCCCCCAAATATGAAAAAGCATTCCTTTATAAGTTATAATGAAAATTTGAGAATAAAAAATTATAATCAACACCCTGTATATATATGTTTATAGGAACTTCTCTTCTTAAAAACATGTGTTCTATCTTTTGTTAAAGTGTATCCACAAAAAACTAACTCACTGTGTATTTAAGTATAAACTGTTTAATGTATGTATTGTAATAATTTGAAATTATGGAATAGGTATTTGAAAGCCAGAAAAACGAAACAATTAGTTTATTCTTCAACAATAAATGCATATAAATAAACACCTCATTTTAGAACGTCAATCCATTTAAAAATTGAACAGAGTTAAATGACCTTCGAATGCCAGAGTTTTTTTAGAAAAGGTTACAAATAATCAGTTTATGGTAAATTATAAATGGGAACCATGTTGTTTTAATGAGGCTCGAATAGTAGAGCAACTAGGTGTATCTATCTATAAAATATCAAAATAATGTATCCTCGAATTTGTCCTACAATGATTGACACTTTTTTCAGAAATTAATTATTTGCGATGTAAGTGCTAAAACTAACATTTTATTTCACCTATCCCTTCGAACAGAATAAAATTACTTTTAGCACATATACAATACATTATTTTTTTTACAAACAGCATTAAAAGTACAAATCGGCGCTTTTCTGACGTTATTAAATTTATAAAATGCCATTTTGAAATCCAATTGTACATGAAGTTTATGTGAATTCGATCGTTTATTGACAAGTAACTTCAAATATCCTGACATGGTAAGTGAATGCCATCAGGCACTAGTAGTGGCCTCAGCCACAGCCTTCTTAGAAGGCTCTGCCTCAGCTAACAACAGCGTATCTGTATGCTGGGTAAAGGAACACGACCGGTGCAATGGCAATACAGTAGCTGACAAGCTGGCTAGGAGTGCATCGGGTCTGAATATTTTTGGACCTGGTCCTTCCAGTATGCTTCTGTTGTCAGCATTTGTTGAAATTATCAAAGGAGACACCCGCAAAGAGTTTATGAAACGTTGGGATGAAACAAATGGCTGTAATTTTGCTAAGGAGTTCCTAAAGTACCCCTGCAAGGATACAGCCAAAAAGTACCTGGCTATGTCTAGGACAAACCTTTGTCTGGTGACAGGTATTCAAACTGGACACTGCTGGCTAAGAAAGCACCTCTATAATATGAGGAAGTGTGATACACCTCTTTGTAGGGGTTGCGAATAGGAAGACGGGACAGTACTCCATGCACTCTGGGAGTGCACTGCCATCTCGTCAATAAGAGAATCCGTGTTGGGAGAGCCATGGCCTTCTATGGCCTACATTAGAGAGATCCCCCTGAGCAAGGCTGGCTATTAGGCTGGTTGGCGGCTCAGGTGGACTGATCTCCTAATGGGAGGAGGTACAAGGGGCCCAATGGGGCCTAAGTGCTGTAGCCTTTTTGCTACCCTCCCTTAATTCCAGAATGGCAAGTGATCAAGAAAATAACGTTTTGATAAAATAAAATTCAAAATTATTAGGTGCTCTTATTTGACGATGTTATGGTAAACCACAATTATTGATTGTTTTGAATTTGACTTTGGCAACTTCATTATTGGCGTCCAATTTTGTGCCATACGCTCAGTTTTAATGAAAAAGACAACACAACAATATATAGCGATAAGGCCAAGCAACACGGATCATACTCGATTTTTGAAAGACGAAATGGAAAATGCATCAAGCAGCCAGTTGGCATTGATAATAATAATGGGTCTTCGAAATCCTTAACAATATGCTGGACATTGTTTTCGTAGATCATCTGCGAAGTTGCCTGCAGATTCAAGTCGATTTATTAACTGTTAACATGGTGGTTGGCCCTCCAACACAGTGTCAGCGCTATATAGAAGAAGATAAGAAGAAGATGGCCTCTAATATCTTGGGTTTCAGGCATTAATGGCCCTATAACAAGTTCAAGCACTCGGGAAATAAACTTACTTTCTAAAAATACAGCCCACTCATCAACTGCTGGAGCAACTTGTTCAGAATGTTTGCAATAAATAAATGTTTCTGATTTTTTATAGTTAATAATAGCAAGCAAAAGTGATGACTAACTTTGTTTTTGTTTATTTTTTACTTTAAAATTTCCGTGTTATTATGAATTCATAATGACAATTAATGATATTATGAAGACCATAATGGCATCCAAATGAAGATCCTAAACATGTCATAATGACAGCGTTGTAGATTAACCAAATAAATATTTCTTTGATTTAAAATTTCTTAATAGTTTTCTATTTATGAAGATAAATTACTTTCAACACCAGTGCCGTAAAATTACATTTTTGACATTGGCAGCATGCATTAAAAATTGTACTTTTAACTGACGTTTGTAGAAATGCATATTTTCACTATTCAACAAAACTACATGAAAAACAAACATGCAGCTTACATTGTATTGCACAACTTAAATATGAAATAAACGATGAAATGAACACACTTCCTAGTGAATGGAAAACTAGATGACTAGATACAATTCTAGGCCATTCAACTCTATAATTCTTAGATGGTCTATAGAAAGTAACAATTTCATTCAACTTCAAACTGTTTGTGCTTAGCAAACAAATGATCTCGCAGATTAGTCTTGTAGAAGAACCATTTGCCGCAAGAGCTGCAATGAAATTTTGGAGATTTTCCACATTCTACCTTCAGATGTCTCTGAGCGCTCCGTCTATGGAGATACTTTTTATTGCACTTACAACAGAAAAACGAACCGTCGTTTTCGTAAATATCTAAAACATCTGTGTGTTAATATTGGTATTTTTATAATATCAAAACAACATACACTAATCTAACAAGTAGACGGGTCTTTATTCAAAGTGAGATAATTTAAATTATAGTTTCATATACAGCAGTTTGTAGACAGGATGTAGGAAGTAGTGTACCGAACTTGACAGGTGACAGGTGGAGGTGACAGGTGATCAAGAATCAAGATAAGAAATGAAATTCCAATAACCATATGCCACAAAATTCTTCTAAAGAATAAGAGATTTCCTCCTTAAGAGAGGACAAGCTGTTTAAAAGATTAACACAGGATTTGTTTCTCTTCTCGCTTACTTCTAGTAGATTTTATTTTCTAGGTATAACCAAATGAAACGTTTACAAATCTTGTAGAGGGGCAATTTGGGCATGCGAAATGGACTTGTGACATCTAGGTGTAAGTTATGTTTTTTCAGTAGAACATCATATACGTACTATTTAAATCTGCAAGTTTTCCTAATTTCATAAATATAAATATGTAACATGATTATGTCGACATTTTTTTTTTTTTTTGGAAATAAAACTTATTGATCACTATCGATATTAATAACAAAATTGCACTATTTCACGTATGTCACAAATACGTTATACAAGGTGTATTTCTTAAGACAGTGTAAGAAAAGTAGAAACCAATTAACTATGCTGATCTACTCTCGATCATATTAAAAACAAGAAGTTATAACATTGAAATAGTTTATTGTGAATAATTTAGATTATGCTCGAACAGAATAAAGCTATTATTTTTTTAATTGTGTAATTTCCGCTTTAAAACTTTTGCTTCATATAAAAATCTTAATCTTTAGACTAGAAATTACCTGCTATGAACTCGGTTACAAATGTTTAATAGAATGATGACGAGAAAAGGTATTTTAAACAAGAAATGCACATTCGAAATTATATTGTTATACAGAGTGTAACAAAAAAGCAGGTCATTCAGCGGCAAACTATGACGATTTAACCCTACTACCTATATATATATACGTATACAAAAATGCGTCTCTTAAAAGGTGCAGGGTGTTAAAATTAAATTTTTAAAATTGTTTATTTAGCTATAACTACTTTGGATTTTCACTTTGAAATGATATAAAATGCTTCTTGTTAGTAACCAAATCTTTATTGTAAATGGCATAAATGTAAAAGGGGGTGGGGGAGGGGTAAAGTTGATGGTACCCCGCTTCATCTTGGATTAAATATTAGGCAATATTTAAATTTCAATTGGAAGTGAAAGAGACGCACCTTTTCAGTGACCATCAGGTTCTCCCGATTTTAGTCCATTGGACATCAGTATTTGGGGATTTACGAAATACGGCGTTTAATCTGAATCAATTGAGAATATTGATCAACTGAGGCGTATTACAAATGCGGCTAAAAAAAAATAGAAAATAACCACACGTTTTTGAAAATGTAGAGCAATTAAAATTTCGAATTAGTGAATTAAAATTAGAGTTTTCAATTAAGTTAGTATAAATCTACGTTTAATAACTAATATGTTTCTTAAAACCATGTTTTTCGTTAATAAACTGATTTACATTGATAAAAAACATTTATTTGTGTCAAACTAATACATCTGACTAGCTCTATCTTCAGGCACTCTCTGTATAAAATAAGTTAGAACATTTTAGAGCAAGTTAGAACATTACAAGATATTCTTTTGTAATTTGAAATTTAAAAATGTTAGTGCATTTTGCAACAGTTTCCAACGATGAAGTTTTACGAAAAAATATCAAGAGTAATAAAATATTCTAATCAAAATTCTACAATATGACGTACGCCAGAAAAAAAGTAGGGGAGATATGATAATCCCTCCTCCTCGTTTCTACGTTTGTTTTACAGGCATCGTTTACAATAATAACCTTGTGGAAATGGTTAATAACAAAAAGTGTAAAATTTCCTAGTGATACGTAAAAAACTGAAGAAATAATAAGAAAAAATCAATGTTAAAAATTCAACTTCAACAGCCTGTATGTTTTAAGGGGGACATTTTTGTATATAGGTAAATATGGTTAAATCGTCATATTTTGCCGGCAAAACTAGGCAATTAATTATATGACCTGCTTTTTTTATTAAACCGTGTATAACAATTGATTAATTATTATTTTGTTTACATTTGTAAACTCTTATTTTTATTTGCATTAGGAAATTAGTTCAAGTGCTGATAAATTAATTTGTCTTCAGTTCAGATTTATGCTTGGTGAGCATATGAAATTTAAGATTCGTTTTCTGATAGCACAGTTTGTTACAAAACTTGCACTGAAACTGGGGAGGTTTTCCACATTCAAAATTAACATGTCTTGTGGCGCTTCTTCTGTGCAGGTATCTTCTACCGCATTTGCCACAGTGGAAAACTCCATCGACCTCGTAAATATCTAAAAAAGTAAGAATTATAAGATGGAAATCATCTTCAGGTAAATCTCAACAGGAAATAATTTTGTTTTAATAAAAAATATAAGATACTTGGAAAAATAAATATAATTTTACAGCAACAAATTTCAAACTACAAAATGTATACATTAATAGTTATTTACCCAGTAAATAAGTGCGATAGAGACATTATTGCCGTTCACTGTGAAGTTTGTACAACAAAGTAGTAGGCCGAGTCGTACAAACGCATAAGTACGGTAATAACGTAGAATCACACGTATTGCGTACAACGTTCTATCTACAACCGTGCAATATATTAATAACAATATTCTTACTTATAATTGCACAAGAGCTGTTTATTGGAAATAATAACTAATAATGTAAATCGGATAAATTCGTGATGCGATATCAGTTTTGTTGTCATAAAAATGAGAAACAAAAATTAATTTGTAATCTGTCACATAAGATTAATTATTGCAAACACTGAATTCCAGAAAACAATTACCTACTCTGCGGGCTAATGCCCCGACCAGCATTGAATTACACCTGTAAAACCTATAGCAAACAACTAAAGTCATTCGTTAGCACCCCACCAAAGATATGCCAAGCTTATTAGCTCTCATCAGTATACCACAGGTGAGGTAACCGACGAATAATCCTAGCTGCTTTCGTCTGTCTAACCCGACAGAAGGGACCATGAGTACGCGGTGTAGAACTAACTACATCTATCGGCCGTTCGCTCCTCCATGCCGGACTGAAAATGTCACAGGCACGAAGCGTTCTACATGCAGTAGACACCATTGAAAGCTGTCGACCTTTATCGCGATCGGCGAGAAACGATATTTTGCAAACACGGAATTCCAGGAAACAACTACTCTGCGGGCTAATGCCCCGACCAGCATTGAATTACACCTGGAAAACCTATAGCAACAGCTAGAGTCATTCGTCAGACGCCCACCAGACATATACCGGTTCAATGGTGTCTACTGCATGTAGAACGCTTTGTGCCTGTGACATTTTCAGTCCGGCATGGATTATTCGTCGGATACCTCACCTATGGCATACTGATGAGAGCTAATAAGCTCGAAACCGGTATATGTCTGGTGGGCGTCTGACGAATGACTCTAGCTGTTGCTATAGGTTTTACAGGTGTAATTCAATGCTGGTCGGGGCATTAGCCCGCAGAGTAGTTGTTTCCTGGAATTCCGTGTTTGCAAAATATCGTTTCTCGCCGATCGCGATAAAGGTCGACAGCTTTCAATGGTGTCTACTGCATGTAGAACGCTTCGTGTTTGTGACATTTTCAGTCCGGCATGGAGTAGCGAACGGCCGATAGATGTAGTTAGTTCTACACCGCGTACTCAGATTAATTATTGTCACGACCGTTGTTACTGGTTGCATATTGTTTAAAAATGAGTTCTAACATTGATTACTTAAATAGTAAAGCAGAATCGCGATTAAGACAGCACAAATCGAAAAACGCTTATAAGTTCGTCAAATGGATGTTAGAGCAAAAGGTAACAGATACAGATGAACGATTGGGCTTGCTTACCTTCAGAAAATGTCGAAGCAGTACAAAGCGTCGACTATGTGGGCTGTCCATTCGAAATTGCCAAGTATGTCGAGGATAAACAAATGCGTTGATTTAAAATCATGTGGAAATCTACTTAGTTAAATATTATTTTGTCATATCTGTACTGCTGAATGAATAACATCCTGTATAGAATATTATATACACATTAGCTAGAGGAGCGACTGGTGACGAAGCAATAATAAACACGGTAACGCGAGGCGGGATTCAACGGAGAGTTAGTTGGGTTTTAAGACTTTAGCAGGTTGGCTGGAAGACAGTGAATGGTGATAAGTGGTGCATCTGTTCTTACAGGTCAATAACTTGTTTTTGTATATTGTTTAGTTATTATGTTATTTTTATTATTTTCTTGTCTGTTCATTATTTTATTACAGTTTCATTATATTTTATTATAATTTTAAGGTAAAACGATACTTTGTTGGTTTATTGTTTAAATTATATGTACAACTTTAGCTTGAGTCCAAGTTATGCTGTTGCAAATGATATTGTTAGTTATTATTAATCTAGTACTACTGCTTTATTGCTTGAATTAACGGTTTGCTTGTCAGATGTTAGTCAGATAAATAATTGTAAACATTTTACTGTCAATGTATTTAATAAAGAAATATATAATCTGAGTCTAATTTAATTTACAATGTCATTATCGCACTGAGTGCCACAATAAATTTAAAAAAGCACATGTGGGATAATGTAAGCCATTATGACATATAAACTGAATACAACAAATATTAAAATAACAATAAAACTAGTCTGCGTCACAAAATTAATTATATTATTTATTTATTTAACAGTATATGCTTGTGGTCCTAAAAAACGTAAAGTTCAAAGCCAGTAGCACCT
This sequence comes from Monochamus saltuarius, assembly GCA_025584915.1. Taxonomy (NCBI): domain Eukaryota; kingdom Metazoa; phylum Arthropoda; class Insecta; order Coleoptera; family Cerambycidae; genus Monochamus; species Monochamus saltuarius. Next base: position 118,359,502 of record CM046721.1, on the reverse strand, counting down.
CTAAAAACAGTATTTGTGCCTTGCTACATGAACTGTCAGGTCTCTTCTATGATAGAAGTACCTGCTACAAAGACTGCATTTCAAAGTGGGCAGTTTTCCGCATTCGACTTTGAGGTGCCTAACCACGCTTCTCCTGTGCTGGTATCTTTTTGTACATTTCAGGCAATAAAACATTCCTTCAGCTTCATAATAATCTACAAAAAAATACAAATTGCAAGTACTAGCAAAACGACATTAGTATCGTCAGGTTAAGTGGATATGTTAATACAAACAATTAAAGCGTTATTTTTACTTTACTGTTTCCATAAATGAGACACATCAAAATATAAAACGCCAACTATTGTGGAGTAAGTACACTTATTTAAATATTTTGTACAATGTTTTCGCATACAGAACTATACAGGGTAATTTATAAATGATGACCGAAAATGAAACCGTGTTATTTTATAAATTTTTCCTTCATATACGTTTTTGTCTGAAAATGTCGTTAAAAATATACAACTTACACAATTATTTTTCATTCATTTAAATATTTATTAATGAGTGAACAAATAATTTGTCACATATGGATTTATGTAAACACAGTACAAAATCTGAAGATTTTTCTCCTACAGTTTAGATGGTGCAGTGGCGGTGATACTGGGTATTGGTGGTAATTTTTTCTTAATTACATTTTAAAATCCTACTTGTTAAATCGGAGACAGTATCATAATGCAATATGAACACACTGGTGAGCTCCTATTATCCCAATATGAATACGTGTAGGCGGGAGTCCCACAAGGGAGAGTATTAGGCCCTCTAATATGTTTGCTGTTTATTAATGACCTACCAGGAAATATCACTTACAAAACTATCATGTCTGCTGATGACACTACTTTATTAGTTAGAGGAAAAAGTGTAAATGATCTTCAACGGAACATATAAAATGTCATATCTCAGATACAATCATATTATTGTGGTAATCACTTGAAACTGAATAATGTTGATAAAACAAAAATCATTAGGTAATATAAGTACCCAAAATCGGGATATTACAGACGTCACTTCATCGTCTCATACAAAGTTTAGGTGCCATTTTAGATAATAAACTTAAATGGAAAGAACATGTGAAATATTTAGCTTCAAAATTAAGTAGTTTCTGTTATGCTCTCAGGGTACTGTCCTATTCGACCGATGAATTTGCATGTTTGACTGCTTATTATGCTTATGCTTTGTCACGAATTAAATATGGAATTATTTTTTAGAGTAATTCCTCCGAATCTAAACGAATATTCATCCTGCAGAAGAAATATATAACATGAAGAAAACTGACTCTTGTAGAGAAATCTTCAAAAACAAACAACTACTTACTCTTCCTTGCCTTACTATATTAGAGAGTGCATGTTTTGGAGAACAGAATCTTCCATTATTCTCCAAACATGAATTCCAACATAAATATAGTAGGAGGCAAAGTAATTTATTAGTGCCTTTGAAAACCCATTTGACCCTGTTACAAAAAATGCAGTTGGTCAAATAATAAAAATTTATAATCATATTCCGGAATATATAAATGTTTTAAACATTGAATTATTTAAGAAAAAAATAAAAGAACCTTTAACAGTAAAGGAATATTATTCAATTCAGGATTTCTATTCGAATGGGTTTTAGGCAAATCTAAAATAATTGCTATATTTATATCAGATTATTTTTGAAAAGCTTGCATAAATTACCTTCATCAGGTGTATTTAGTAAAAATTTAAGTATTTTTTCTTGTGAAAGAGTTTTTGACTGCTCTGGAATGTGATTTCTTCCTTTTTGTTTAAAAAAAGCCGTAAGTTTTTTTAAATTTATTAATATCAATTTTTAGAAAAAGTCCATGTGCCCAATCTAAAACTATACTAGTTTTTAAAGTCACGAATAATTTTATAAGTTTAACACAATGTATCTTTTAAGGAAAAGTCCTAGATAAAAATTGTATATAAAAGACCTCCCTTAAAATTCACCCAAGAATACGAAGTTCCATTTTTGGTCACCATTTGTTAATCACTCTGTATTTAACAATGCTTTTAACATAATAGCTTCCTTGCCTTATATATTTGAACCTAAATAAATATGTGTGGCGTTTATGTGGGAAGTTAGCGATGTCTTCTGTGAATAACTTCTGGAGCAAATATGGCATTTGAAGTGTTTCTCTTTTCCACACTCATATCGGACGTGTCTATTTAAATTGTATTTGTATGTGTAGCTTTTCCCACAGCTTTCACATACGTATCGGCGAGATTCCAATTTACCTAAAAAAAATTTGAACGATAATTTAGACTTGGTGTATTTTAGGCATTTATTCTGACCGCTATAATCAAATTTTAGTGTCTTGTAGCTAGGTCATCAAATTAGTAATGTAGATCGAATATGTGTAGGAAACATTAACAATTGTTTACATAGTTTTAAGAGTGTAGTCACGTGTATCACATAGAAGACAGGGTACTGTATAGTGATTCAGAACTTATCTGAAAAAAAGTTGTGAATGTTCAACATACATGTTCAAAGGAAACTTATTTTAAAATATTTCATTTCACGTCGCTGGAATCTGGTATACCTACTGTAATGGAGTGACAACGCAACCTGGTCACGATGTCATATTGCACGAAAGAAACCTCCGTTCTGTGATTAAACCGTCACCGACGCAAAAAAGATTTGCAGCGCTTTTACTTTAAAATAAACTTAAAGACTGTCTTTGAATACAATTTTGTTACACTAATTTTGAAGAATTGCGGTACTTGATCACTATGAGAAACATGAAATTTATCAAAAATTAGCACATACATTATTACAAAAACTCTGCGAAATTTTGTCCCTGGACGTGTACACGCAGTTGGGCACCCCTTATCCAATTTTGCCGTACTAAAGCAAATGTTCCTCCTGATTCTTGTAAACGCAGACGGTAACTGTGATACGCTAGGGCAATCCTCGAGGGTTTTCAGTTCGACACGATACACCTCATTTTTAAATGGTCCCACAAAAATAAGTCAATAGAGTTTAAATCGGGTGACCGCGGAGACCATGCTACCGATCCACCCTACTCCGCATTGCATTGCATTTGCTGCAGATAATCTCGAACATCTAGCTGAAAATGCAGAGGTGCTTCATCATGTAAAAACCACAGGCGTTGTCGGATAGCTAGGGGTACATTTTCAAGAAGGGTGGGCAGGTCACTGCGAATTGTGAACCATCCGTACGATTGGGCAATATGAATGGTCTAATTAGGTGCTCACCAACAATTCCTACCCAAACATTCAGTGAAAAACGATGTTGTATGTGGTGCTGTTCAACTGCGTGCATATTTTCGAGTTTCCAAACGTGTGTATTCCATTCATTTGTAACTAGTACATCAGCAATAAATAGGGGATTTTCAGCATTTTGCTAGACCCACCCACAAAACTCGTAATAGATAATCCGCTGATAGCAGTACTTGAACACGCTGGATATAAGGGTATAACTAAGTGTAGTAAGCACCACACCGTTGATTGGGATACTCCAGGCATCTGTCTAGCAATCTGTCTTGTATTTATTCGCGGATTTTCAAGAACCACATTCAATACTTCTTTTTTGCTTGCTAAAATATGTTGTGGTCGTCCGTAGCCACCATTTCGTCCATGATTTGCACGTAAATTACCAGTGTCACGTCCACGTTGCAGCACTGCCGTAAAAGTTTCATGATTTGACGTGTTTCCATCGGGAAATCAATCAGCATTCAAGGGCGAAGCTGCCAATGCATTTTGTCTAACTTCACCATAAATAAGAATCATGTCCATTAACGGTATTATTGTACACATGAGCCATTATAAAAATTGATACACCCACGATAAATAAAACAACACTACTAACCTCGTTCGTTTACCACCTAGAGAGCATATCCCCACTCCAACCCTATTCGCCAAGCAGATGTGTTGGCACGTGTCCAAGGCGCAAACACTTGTTTAATTTTTTGGTATATCAGATTCCGTTGAAGTACAGTTGCCCAGCTACGTACTTCTCAATAATGTTAGAACTTAAAACATTTTTTAAACGAAAGCTATTACACTTTTATTATATTTTTTGTGATATCGTCTTCTTATTTAAAGGTGCACATACCCTTAAAGTTTTTCGGAGAAATTCTGAATCACCCTGAATGTCATTTAGTGAAAAAATTATGAAAAAAGTATGTAGATAGAATATGTCCTCTTCTGATGAACGCATATTGTTGAGAAAATTATTACATATTATTAAGTTTACATTTTCCTTTGCAATAAATGAGGCGGAGTTAAATTTTAGTTACTGTGATTAATACAATTAAATTATTTTTAAATAACTTAGTGCGCCACTGACGTCTCGCTCAAACATCTAAACTCTTTATACTTTCCTTTTATTTTCCGAATACTAAAACAAAGTGTTTGACAAAATATAGATTTTATTAACATTTAACTTACATAATTGATAAAATGATTATAATTATTTGTGGTATTTTCTCGCTTTCACTTAATTAGTTGACAAGTTTTGTTCTTAAAACTATGTACAGAGTGACCACGCGAAAACTGCCTTCCATTTGGTAATATCATTGTTAAAATATGTCTTAAACGATTAGTTTTATGAAAATGTAACTAAAAGTTCATATCCATTTAAAAAGTGTCTTCAAAAAGAAGTAGCAGAAATGGTCCTGGTGAATCTACAACTAAACAGAACACGATTTATATAAAAATGTCCTTAGAAAAATGTGTTCACACCTTAGGAGATACAATCCATGTTCCCAAAACATATGGAAAAGCAAAAAAGGTACAATCATCAAATTTTACAAAAGTTATTTTTTTTTGCTACAACTGATTTGTTTGACAAAAATTGAGTATTTAAAAATAGGTATCAGATAGCCTGGTTTATTTTAAAACATTTACTTTTTACTTTTTTGCTTTAAAATTAACCGATTATTAGTAAATCTATAAAATTACAGCCACTATTTCATATATTTTTTGAAGCATTGAAGGGTTGCATCTACTAAGGTGTAAACATTTGACTAAGGTAATGTTTTATGCAAAACGTATTCTTTTTAGCTGTAGATTCACTTATACTACTCCTTTTAAAAACACCCTATATATTATATATCAAATTTCAAAAACTAGACACTAGGGGTAATCACTCTGTACTTACTTCTCAAAGTTGTAACATAATTTTTTTCACCAAAATTTATAATATTACAACTTTGAGTACATATGAATTAAAATAAGGTAATAAATTTGGTTTGGTTATATAAAAATTCTTGCTTTATGCAAATGTTATGGGCAGTGTTTTCACTTATTGCTTTACCTGATACATAAGCAATAATTATTCACACTAAACAAATACAAATTTTAAATTGCCTGTTAATTCGATCTAATTATGATCTATTTCTAAAGTTCTGGAACATTGTTTGTTCAGACAAAACGAACGAATTTAGATTATGGAGTATGTTACATATTTTAGATTCAAAATAAAAGTACGACTTGCAGTCATAGATCTTAAAAGGTGCAGACAAAAGTAATTTTTATGACGTAACTCTTTGTTGGAGAAAGAAAACCTAATGAAATCATCAGCTTTAGGAAGCCAATAAATAATGTGGATATAAATATAATAAAATCAAGAGAGCGGAATTTTTTTATCAAATTTTATCCTATTTTCTAATATATTTTTTTACAAAGATACAGCAAATATCGCAAGATTCTTAAAAAGACTATTGAATTTTGATTTTTGTTTATCTCTGTTTCTTTTCTTATCTAAATGTTTAGTTTTATATTAAGTTTACAGAATGCGGAAGGATCAGAGCTCCAATATTGTTTATATTCGACTTGCAAAATAGTAGAAAGTGTCTATTTTACAATACCTACATGAGTAAGCAAGGTAACGGTTACAGGTAACAAGATTCCATAAGTGTACCAGTTGAGAAAGGCTCAAAGAACATAAAAGTAAACTATTAAGGTTCACTCAACGCCAACTTACTATTTAGTGTTCTTTTGGCCCTTCTCAAGTGGTACGCCTATGGAATCTAGTCCCCTGTAACCCTCACCTCCCGTACTAGTCTAAGTATAAATTAGTCACTTTCTACTATCTTAAAACTCGGGCACAAACAATACTGAAGCACTCATCCCTCTGTATTTTGTAAATTTACTAGAAAACCAAACATTTTACATAAGAAAAAACAAAAGAGACAAAAAGCTTCTGGCTACAAACACGGAATTTCAGGAAAGAGCGACTCTGCGGGCTAATGCCCCGACCAGCATTGAATTACACCTGAAAAACCTATAACAAACAGCTAAGGTCATTCGTCAGCAACCCACCAGACATATTTCGGTTTCGAGCTTATTAGCTCTCATCAGTATGCCATAGGTGAGGCAACTGACGAAGTGTTTAAGTAAGAGATTATGTTTAGAGTCTTTAACATATTTTTTATATCACCTTAAATTTTTAACATTCTTTAGCTTTTCCGCCAAATGTCGTTGTCTGTTTAATTAAATCAAGCTTCAAATTTAAATTAATTATAAGAAATTATAAATAAACACATTTTTTAAATCGAAAACGAGTGGACATAGACGCATAATACGTTATAGAATATTAGTTTCAACATTCTGTATAGTCAACCTTAAAGCTGATGTAAAATAATGTTGTATACTCTGGCTTTAAATTCTGCAGTTTAATTTATGAAAACGCTGCCTGCCCAAAAAATGCATCACATTTTCTTACAATGAAAAAATAGTACACAGAAAACAACGTCTCCGCTAATTTGAATCGCTCAAAGTATTTGCGAAATTTGTGTTTTTCACGTGACCACCAGCATAAGTGTGGATGGAGATGACGTGTGACTTGAGGCTACTCTTCTGGGTAAAAGTTTTTTGGCAGATGGAACATTCAAATTGTGGCGCTTTGCCACACTCGTAGTTCAGATGCCGCCTGACGCTGCTCCTGTATCTGTATCTCTTAAAACAGCGTGGACAACTGAATTTATTGTCTTCAATGGGAAACTCGTCTGAAAATCGAACAGAATTAAAATTGTTGCAAGACAAATAAAGAGGATGTCCTTCAGACAAGCACAACTGCACAGTTTATGTTCTACCTTAAATTGTAAATACTTACCACAAACAAAATTTAATACTGACTACTTAATTAATTAATTAAATATATATGTATATTTATTTAAATAAAATATTTAACGGGTACAGAACAAGTTTACATAGTTTTTTAAGCAATAGAGTTATATTACTAAACAACAAAAATCAGTACGCTCATAAAGGATTTTTATAAAAGACAATGCTCAAATGTGTTTTTCTGGGATTCAGCTCTGCTTATTTGTGAAATAAAATGATTTCATATTGCAATGCTTGAAAACGTTCACTCTTGCCTTGCATTTTCTTGGTTTGGTATTAGTCTCGTTAGACAACAAAAAACAAGACCTTGGTCTCGTGTTGTTATCTTGAAGACTAAACGATTCGAATTGCAAGACAAGATTTAAAAAAAATCTTGCGAAATAAGACTGGAAGCTAAGGCGAGAAATCTTGCATACTTATATAAAACAGAGTATATACTATTTAAAGGAACATAAAATAAATATTGTATTTCTATTGTAGGTATATACTTCATTAAAGGACATTCCGCATATGAAAAGTTTAAACAATTGAGTGAAGAGTAAAATCCAAACCATGGGGAAATGAGATATCTTAGAGCAGTAAAAGGAGTTTCAAGAAAGGACAAAATAAGAAATGAACTAATAAGGCAAGAATTAAACGTACAACCTATTTTAGAAAGTATTGAGAAGGAGAAAGAAAGACAAACAAAGAAGGTGTGGTCAGCAAAAGCAACGCAGAAGAAAAGCAAAGAGAGACCACAATAAACATGGAACAGTGTGATAGCGGAAAACTTAAAGAAAAAAGGAGTAACATGGAACGATGGAATGAGCAAGTTTTATCCATAAAAAAACTAAAAATAATGTATGGACAGTGTATGGTGTATACAAATAGGTGGTACAGTGTAAACATCTTAACATTCAAGGGGTATATCAGATTATTGATGATAATAATAATAATAATTGATACGGCCTAATCAGTGATGCTTCCCAAAATTTATATTAAAATTATATCGGCCTAATGGATGTGTTAAGTTGGAAACCTTTATGTGCGCCCACGATATACAACATATAGACACAAATTGACTGACAAGAAGTATATATGAAAAAAACTAACTACTAATACTGATTTTAGATAAAATAATCTATTAAAAGATTTTAAAATGTAACTAAAAATAAAAAAGGTCAATATTCGTAGGTGAATATGATTCAAATTGAGCAAGATAAAATGTCAAGCCCTGATTCAATACTACCTTCTGAAAGATCGGTAAGTTCTTATAAATATTTGCTTTATCGCTCTCTTGAGCAATTTGTTGTTTCTCGACTAGTCTAACAGGATAATGAACATTCAATAAGGAATAAAGTTTATTTAATTATCATTAATTTGGTACAGGAAAGTAATAGAGCCCATGACACCTATTCTAACTAGGCTTTTCGTATTGACACACTTGACTTAACCTAAATCAGATTGCACAAAAAAATCTGGTTATTTTTTTAAACCAGATCGGCCCTGTGCCTATGACGAGTTCTAAAGTGATTTATGGTTGTTTTAAGGAATGTTAAACGCAGTACGCCAGACAATGGTAATTTAGGTACATATTTGAGGAAGCACAGGACTGACGTTCATGTTTTGTCCCTATTTTCGATATGTAGTTAGTAGTTACTTTACATGAAAGTATTGAAGGTGCATAAAAGTTAAAAATATTGTCAATAATCTGTCGTATAATAATTATATATTAAAAACGCCACATCTTGTATACAACTTAGGATGGTCTAGAACTATTTGATACTTGCCATTATTCACGACCAAAGAAAAATTCATATTCGTTTTATGAATTATAGTAAATAATCCATGTGATAAGTAAATGAAAAATTTTAATTAAAACAAGCAAAAACTGAAAACTTATTAATAGTGTATTTTAATTTATTAATATTGCAATTGATTTTACATTTTATACAATTATTGAATACAAAATTATTGGAATACTTTTTTGCATATGCAGGATGCAAAACAACTAATTTAAATATATTTATTAACAAAGTTAAATTCTCCACGCCACCCATATCTACACACTCATATGTTTAGTTAACAGAGATGCTGACGTTCTTCTAAATGAACGTCCAGTGTACAACTGCGGTTGTGGTAAGTTCAAATATTTAGCAATAAGTTGAGGTACCTGTCCTATTTTATGGATACCCACAAGCTGATTTATACATTTTCCTTGCTGGTATCTATAAAAAAATCGGGACGAAGTAGCATTTTGTGGTCTCAGACTTATATATTTACGGAAAACGTGTAAGAAGTTGCCTTCTTCGTTATCAATAATTGTGAACATTCGGTTCGAAGATAATTTTACAAGTACAAGTGTATCTTTGTCTTCAACATTATCAATCGTCAAATTAGTGAGCTCTTCGCGGCTACAACCACCTGCGATACCCATTATCATGACCACTTTCATCATTAAATAGATCTCATCTGGAGCTTCCATCAAAAACTGATTAATCTCTTCTCTAGTGAAGACTTTGGTCTTCTTTCCTTGATAACCAACATTTTTCTTCTTTAAGAAAGTTAATAATTTATTAAATTGTCCGATATTTACGTTGTCGTTTAAATGTATGGTTGCTTTAAGCATTGAGTATACTGCCCACAAACTAGGCGGTGAACATAGATGGCTTCTTTCAACGAAGAAAGTCAATAGAGTTTTTTCGGTTATCGCCAAATTTCGTACACCTAACCACTGTTTAAATATTTCGTAGGTCCTTTCATATCTGGCTTTGGACTTTGAAGGCAACAAGAATTCACACTCAGTTTTACACGACTCTTCAATTTCGTCTGGAATATGTTCCATTTTACATAATTCTTCAATTTCATCTGGAATATGTTCAACATTAGTATTAGGTAACATTCAAATCTATAAATTAAGCAGGACTTACGTACTTTATAATGAATGGCTGTGTAAAAAGAAAGTGTTATTTTATAAAGTACCGTAAGTATTATAGATAAGGTTATTTTTTATTATTCGCAACTGTACAAAATAGTAATGCTAATGTACGAAATTATAAATATATGCAGGCACGTGTTGCACACAAAAAATAGCAGATATAATATCACGCTACAAAAGTTGACAGTCATCCATACTGTAAACGATTTGATACATTTTTAAGTCGTCTGCATATAATATATTAGAACCCTTTGAATTTAAGGTTAGGTCATTTATGAGCAGTAAAAATAATAGAGGCCCCAAATCTGAACCCTGCGGAATGCCAGATGCAGATGTTACAAGAAAATACCGATAACCTTTATATTCTACATACTGACGCTTATCAAAAAAATTTGACTTGAATAAAGGTATCAGTTGATCAGAAAAACCGAAGAAGTATTTTTTAAGAAAATGTTTAGGTCTGTTCTCTTGAAAGCTGTCTGCATATCCATATATATAACATCCGCTTGGCTTTTATTATCTAAACGCTCACATATGTTGTCCCAAACAGAACTGGTAAATGATTATCTCGAACAACTTACCAAAGTTACACAATACAGACATAGGTCTATAGTTTATAATATCACATGGATTGCCTTTTTAGTATTGAAGAAACTTTAGCAAGTTTCCACTTATCAAGAATTGTATTTGTCTTAAATATCAAATTGAAGATATCCATCAATGGTAAAGTTAAATACATTCATTCTGTGTCTTGTACACATTGAAATTGTTTTTCAACCCATATACCTGATATAAACAAGTTGTCAAAATGTAACAAGAATAAATTTTTAAATTTGAAGATATGTCATAATTTACCGTCGTCTTAAGTTCACACTCACACTCTCCCATCCATCAACTTTTTCTTCTTAAACTGACAATCCTTTAAAAACTACACGCAAACATTATTTGCAGTGCACCAAAATATACCATTATAATCGATTGTACCAGTTTTTATGGATTCGTCTTTCAAGAAACATCCAGCAGTATACAGAGTGGTTTCGAGGTAATGAGCCAAAATTCATGGATTGCTATTCAGCCGAACTTAGCTTAGTCCAAAAATTGATACTTAAATGGATACAGGGTGTTAAATGTATTTTTATTTTGTTTTCTCTTTCATTTATTTGTTAATAAATGCTAATATTCATACAAAATGTTGGGGTTTGGGCTTTTTGGGACGAGTAATTGAAATCTGTTCAGCTTGGTTATAGTTCCTTTTATATATTTTTAGGTATTAATAATATTGTGTGAAACTAACTACTCTGTGGACCAAAAGCCCCAACCAGAATTGAATTAGGCCCACAATATCTACCTATATATTCTTTATTATTGCCTTTGTAACATTTTTTTACTGTATTAGAAAGGTATTTTAAGTTTAATATAAATTATATTTAATTCATTGACAGGCTAAAGTCACTTTTGTCATTGTCGATATTTAATTTCAAATAATTTTAATTTATATAATAATTAAAATAGTTAGATATTTGACTCAACTTAAAGGAGGCCACCTGAAGAAGCAATCCTAAAAATGCAGAAATAGGTCAGATCTCATCTATTGTGGTTGAATTTTTGAGTTCCCACTGCCAAAAGTGAAGTTAGATATTTATAGTGTCTTCATTAAAGCAGGTTAGTAAATTTAGATTTAGATTAATTTCTTTAGATAATTATTGATTAGAGCTTTGTCTGTGGAATTGTTCATTAGCATACCTAGATATTTGGTATCAGAGAACATACATATGACTTCATTGACAGGAATTGTAGGAGACTTGATTTATATTAGCTTAAAATACCTTTCTAATACAGTAAATTGGTTATAGTTCATACAGGGCGCCAGATGCGGTAGATTAAATTTGTTAAAATGACAGAACCTGTTTATGCTTTAAGGTATCTTTGGTAACAAATTCTTATTTCCCAACTTTCTTTTCACAAAAAGAATGCATACTTTATAGAAGTCGGTGTCTTACACCGTTTTCAAGATATTTGACTAAAGCTGAAATAATTAAAATAATTTAAAAATGTCACAACCACGTGCAAGATTACAAGAAGATCGGCAAGGTCTATATTCCTATGTGTAATTTTGACTATTCCTATACAATAATTGTTATATTGTCTTAGAGGAAAATAAATATTATTATTATAAACCAAATTTTCAACAATAGGTTCATCGAAGCACAAAGATTTAATCTTTTGCTCTGTTGAATTTATTTCGGGACACCCTGTATATTATAATGATACATGTGGGCTAAGTAAAGCAAAATTTTAAAATATTGAATCAAGCGGAAAGATGAAATATGATCAATATTTATTCAAATGTTGTTTTTTTTTCAGTGGAATAAACACCAAACATTATATTTATTTCATTGCCAACGTTCTGGTGTTATTTTAAATATAATGTTCTTCTATTTTTGTCTTTATCCCACTGAAAAAACCACTTGAATAACTAAGCAAGACAGCTAATGAAAGGAAACTTAATGATAAATAGTGCAGTAATTTTATTAAAAATAACATCTTGTACATTTACATTAACAGGATTTAAAGTAATTAACTGAACGATATTTATTAACAAAATAATTTTTTTAACAATTAAATTTTCCACGTTATCCGTGTGATTTTAGTCCACAAGCTATACAGTCATATTAGTAGATAATAGAGTTGCTGATGTTCTTCTGAACGAACGTCCAGTATACAAATGTGGTTCCGCTAAATTCAAATATTTAGCAATAATTTGAGGGACTTGTCCTATTTTATTGACACCGACGAGCTGGTTGACACATTTTCCTTGTCGGTATGCATAAAAGAATCGGGATGAAGTGGCTTTTTTTGGTCTCAGACTTATATATTTTCGGAAAATGTGTAAAAAGTTGGCTTCGCCATTATCAATGATAGTAAACATTCGGTTGGTAGATAATTTTACAAGTACATGCGTACCTTTATCTTCAACATTATGAATCGTCAAATTGGTAAGCTCTTCCCGACTACAAGCGCCTGCGATACCCATTATCATCACCACTTTCAACATCAAATAAATCTCATCTGGAGCTTCGATCAAAAATTTTATAATATCATCTTTGGTGAAGACTCTAGCCTTTTTCCCTTGATAACCAACATTTTTCTTCTTTAAAAAAGTTAATAATTTATTAAATTGTCCGATATTTACATTGTCATTTAAATTTATGGTTGCTTTCAGCATTGAGTATATTGCCCATAAACTACGTGGTGAACATAGATGGCTTCTTTCAACGAAGAAAGTCAATAAAGTGTTTTCGGTTATCTCCAAGTTTCGGAGACCTAACCATTGTTTGAATATTTCGTAGGTCCTCTCATATCTGGCTTTGGATTTTGAAGGCAACAAGAACTCACATTCAGTGTTACATGACTCTTCAATTTCGTCTGGAATGTGTTCAATTTTACATAGTTCTTCAATTTCATCTGGAATATGTCCAACATTAATATTAGGTGAGATTAAAATCTATAAATTAAGCAGGGGCTTATATTATTTGTAACAACTATGCAGAAGAAAGCCTTAAGCAATACTGTAAACAGTATTATAGGTAAAATCTTTTTATTGTTCACCATTGCACACAATAATAGCTGCACGTACTAATTTGCAACACCCTATATATTAAATCAATTTTTAGCCAGCGCTAACTTATGGCACATTCGTAAATTTATGATTTTATTTAGTGTTTTATTCTTGCTGTTACATTTCGACAACTTTAAACAGCTATAACTCTTTTGCCTCAAATGGAACACCCTGTAATTCTTTGCTCTGCCTTGTGCAGATTGAAATTGCCTTTCAACCCATATAAGCATTGTCAAGGTTCCGATTATTACTTTTCGAGATATTTGAAAATTTCTAAAATTTTGACAGATTGCGTCTATCTTTCGGAATGTTAACAAATATGTCATGGATATAAACATTTCAAAAGTAACAAAATTGGCTTCGTATGTCCCAAATATTGCTATGTTGTGTCTCCATAGTTTATATCCTTGACATATCTGATAACATTCCAGATATGACGAAAACTGTCAAAATAGTAGAAAATTGTAAATATATCCAAAAGTAGCAATCGCAATCCGAAAAATGCTTATACGAGTTAAAAAAGAAATACTTTCAATGTGCACAATGAAAAAATACAGTGTTCCATTTGAGATGGAAAAATTATAGCTGTTATAAGTTGTCAAAATGTAACGGCAAGAATAAAACACTTAGTATACGGATATACCATAATTTACCGTCGTCTAAGTTCTTCAGAAATACCAAAAATCAAATTGATATCTATTTCCTTAACAAAGTTGCAGCATACGTAAATGTTGTTTGTTTTTTCTTCTTAAATTGACAATTGCTTTAAAAGCTACACTGCAAAAATTGTTTCACGGAATGCATCAAAATATACAACTGGGTATAATGAATTGTACTAATTTTTATGGGTTCGTAAACTATACCTACGGTATCCACAGATTCGTGAGATTGAAGTAAACTTTCTTTTAACTGCTTGCTAAAATTGTTCAGTCTTTGAGGACGCATGAAGCTCTAACGTTAGACAACATTACAATTTGCCACCTCTTACTATTAACCTAAAAGTATTATTAGTCATAGCAGTAATGTGGCTAGTGCGTTTCCTTTTTCTCTAGTGCTTGCTTGAGATTTGTGAGTCAAACAAAAATGGAATAATTTGCAGTAACTGTGACCAGCTGCATGACACGTTAATTCATGGTGAATCTGAACAAAACGCTATGACTACAAGACATTTGTATGGTAAACACTTCGCAAACAACATCTTAACAATTTCTCATTTTATTCTGTGTTGTGAAAAGAGCTCTAAGAAAACCATTTACAGTCATTATCTTTGGCTGTATTTGTATTTATATTGTGTACAAACAGATGACAATCCTGACATGACATGTGGACAAAATTGTCACATATTCAAGATTTGTTTGCTGCTATAATTATGTTATAAAGACACTCATATTCCGAACATTATATATAGTATCAGTGGTTCTATATTATAATGATACGTATAGGATAAGTAAATGGATATTTTTAAATATTAAAACGTTAGGAAAGATGAATGGGTGAAAGAGTGTAGTAGTATAATAATTTATTAATATTGCTACTATTACAGCTATTCAAAATTACTGAACATTTTTTGCACAATTACATAAACATGGTGCAAAGCAATTAACTTAACTATATATATTAACAAACTAAATTTGAATGGTTCTGATTCACAAGCTACACACTCATATTAGTAGATAATAGAGTTGCTGATGTTCTTCTGAACGAACGTCCAGTATACAAATGCGGTTCTGCTAAATTCAAATATTTAGCGATAATCTGAGGAACCTGTCCTATTTTGTTAATACCGACGAGTTGGTTGAGACATTTTCCTTGTCGGTAGCCATAAAAAAATCGGGATGAAGTGGCCTTTTTTGGTCTCAGACTTATATACTTTCTGAAAATGTGTAAAAAGTTGCCTTCTTCATTATCGATAATTGTGAACATTCGGTTCGTCTTCATAGACGGTAATTTTACAAGTACGATTGTACCTTTATCTTCAACATTATCAATCGTCAAATTGGTAAGCTCTTCCCGACTACAAGCACCTGCGATACCCATTATCATCACCACTTTCATCATTAAATAAATGTCATCTGGAGCTTCGATCAAGAATTTGTTAATATCTTCTCTGGTGAAGACTTTAGGCTTTAGGTTCTTTACTTTGTAACCAACACTTTTCTTCTTTAAGAAATTTACTAATATATGAAATTCTCCGATATTGATATTGTCGTTTAAATTTATGGTTGCTTTAAGCATTGAGTATTCAGTCCACAAGGTACGCGGTGAACACAAATTTTGGCTTCTTTCGACGAAGAAAGTCAATAAATTTCTTTCGGTTATCGTCATATTTCTGTGATCTAACCATTGTTTAAATACCTCGTACGTCCTTTCATATCTGGCTTTGGATTTTGAAGGCAACACGAATTCACACTCAGTTTTACAAGACTCTTCAATTTCATCTGGAATATGTTCCAGTTTACATAATTCTTCAATATCGTCTGGAACATGTTCAACATTAGTATTAGGTAACATTCAAATTTATGAACTAAGCAGGACATGTAATTCCTATTGAATAGCTGTGCAGAAGACATCAGTCTTATTTTATAAAGTGCAATAAGCATTAAAGGTATGAATCTTTTTGACCACTTTACAGAACAGAAGCTAATGTAACAAATTATAGAAAGATGCAAAATTAAACGCATTTGTGTTGTTCTTAACTGTATATAGCACAATCTTGGAAAATGTTTCTCGATTCTGCTACAGAAGTCATTGACCAAACTTATATACCTACTATTATTTAAGAAATACTTACGACAAAAATAACATATATTTAAGAAATGATTCATAAAATATACAAAGCATCAAACAAAATATTCACAAATACTATCAAATGTATACACCAATGAATTATTTAATAATAATATAGAGAATATACCGAAAAATTTAAAGTAAACTTTTTAGTAAAACCATTCAGTGTTGATATCGTTATTGAATTATTGCCACTCTGTATGCAGTCATATTCCGAACATCCTGTATAGTATCAGTGGTTTTATATTATGATTCATATGGGACAAGTAAATGGATATTTTTAAATATGAAAACGATAGGAAAGATGAATATGATAAATGGTGTAGTATAATTTATTAATATTGCAGTTCCTATTACACTATTAAAGATTACTGAACATTTTTTGCACATTTATATAAACATGGTGCAAAGCAATTAACTTAACGATATATATTAACAAAGTAAATTCGAGTGGTTCTAATTTACAAGCTACACACTCATATTAGTAGATAATAGAGTTGCTGATGTTCTTCTGAACGAACGTCCAGTATACAAATGCGGTTCTGCTAAATTCAAATATTTAGCGATAATCTGAGGCACCTGTCCTATTTTGTTAATACCGACGAGTTGGTTGACACATTTTCCTTGTCGGTAGCCATAAAAAAATCGGGATGAAGTCGCCTTTTTTGGTCTCAGACTTATATACTTTCTGAAAATGTGTAAGAAGTTGCCTTCATCATTATCGATAATTGTGAACATTCGGGTCGTTTTCATAGAAGGTAATTTTACAAGTACGATTGTACCTTTATCTTCAACATTATCAATCGTCAAGTTGGTAAGCTCTTCCCGACTACAAGCACCTGCGATACCCATTATCATCACCACTTTCATCATTAAATAAATGTCATCTGGAGCTTCGATCAAGAATTTGTTAATCTCTTCTCTGGTGAAGACTTTGGCCTTCTTTACTTTGTAACCAACACTTTTCTTCTTTAAGAAATTTACTAATTTATGAAATTCTCCGATATTGATATTGTCGTTTAAATTTATGGTTGCTTTAAGCATCGAGTATTCAGTCCACAAGCTACGCGGCGAACATAAATTTTGGCTTCTTTCCACGAAGAAAGTCAATAAATTTCTTTCGGTTATCGTCATATTTCTGTGATCTAACCATTGTTTAAATATCTCGTAAGTCCTTTCATATCTGGCTTTGGATTTTGAAGGCAACAAGAATTCACACTCAGTTTTACAAGACTCTTCAATTTCATCTGGAATATGTTCCAGTTTACATAATTCTTCAATATCATCTGGAACATGTTCAACATTAGTATTAGGTAACATTCAAATCTATGAACTAAGCAGGACATGTAATTCCTATTGAACAGCTGTGCAGAAGACATCAGTCTTATTTTATAAAGTGCAATAAGCATTAAAGGTAAGAATCTTGTTGACCACTTTACAAAATAGAAGAAATTATAGAAAGATGCAAAATTAAAGCATGTGTGTTGTTCTTAACTGTATATAGCACAATCTTGGAAAATACTCCTAGATTCTGCTACAGAAGTCATTTGCCAGCCTTATATACTATTATTTAAGAAATACTTAGGACAAAAAAACATATATTTAAGAAATGATTCATAAAACAAAGCATCAAACAAAATATTCACAAATACTATCAAATGTATACACCAATCAATTATTTAATAATAACACAGAGAATATACTGAGAAATTTAAAGTAAACTTGTAAACTTTTTAGTGAAACCATTCAGTCTTTATAAAACATTGATATCGTTGTTGAAACATTTGTCACTCTGTATTATAACAAAATAATCTCAGTACATAGTAAGTCAGTTTTATATTTAATGTTACAATATGATTTCACCGTTAAAAAATATATAAGATCATAATTAATACTTTACAATGCATTTCAGCACTCTGCTTAATATTCAAGTGTTAATATCTACATTCTAAAGCAACTAAACTAGATTTTTTAACAACTCACTGCACATAACGAAACAAAAACATTAGAACAGCATATAAGTATTAAATATTCATATTTTTTTATTCCTTAGGTTGTGAAGTAGGTACAATATTTTTAGTACATCTTCAGCCTTTCCAGTTTTACAAAATATTTAGTCTGCTTTAGTTCAGGTCGGTTCTAATCTATGCTCAGATAAAAACCATGTATATAGGATACGTGTGATTTGAGGCTGCTTTTTTGAGTAAAGGCTTTAGAGCAAATTTTACAAACGAACTGTGGGGCCATTCCACATTCATACCGTACGTGACGAAGTAAATTCCATTTGTATTTGTAGGATTTTGAACACCTTTGGCACTGGTAGTCGTAACGATCTGAAACAACAAGTAGAGATATTATGGCAATCAATATTGGAAATTATCATCGTTAGTTGTCAAACCTTAGGTTAATGTTATCGAATTACTTCCCTCAAAATAGTCGTTTTTGATGTTTTGAAACATAAGTCGAGGAACTGTATTATACTCGTACATCGGTTCACTAATTGAGAATAATATATGCGGGGGTGTATACAGGGTGTTAGAGGTTTGAGATAAATTCAACCGGCGATAGTATACATCAGAATGAACAAAAAAAATCTTATATGATATGTGTCCTAAATCCAACAATTTTCGAAAAACATTTTTAACAAGTTTCCAGTATTATGACTGAAAATTCGGTTAATTAAGGGTTTTCACAATCATTTTCTTAACGGATTTTAAAAATTGTTGTACCACAAAATTCAGAAAAAAATCCTTTATTAAAAAATCAATAGGGCCCACCCTCTTTACATTTGAAAAATGAGTTTTTAAGGAAATACAATATATCGAAATTTTTAGTGGTACTAACTAAAAAAATGTACAAAAATATTCAAATTTAGAATTTTTCCCATAATTACAAACAAAAAAAAACAATTTCTGCCATACGCGGCCTTCTAGTTTTATTTTTAAAAATTAAAAAATATATACTTAGGTACATGCAGAAAATGTGTCAGAAAATTGTCCTACCATACGTAAAATGATCCGCTGATTCCAAATATGTCAAAAAATACAGGGTGTCCCATTTAAAAATATAAATTCACGGTCATCCGAAATGACCTCAAAGAATTCATGGCACCATCTAGTATAAACCCACCCAATTTCAAATTTTTTATCTGCAGTCATAAAAAAGTTACAGCATATTCCCACTTTCCGTTGTCACCCTGTATAACAGGGTGTCCCAAAATTAGCCTGCTAACGGAGCTATTGCTCTTTAAAGGGGGACCCCAGAATTTAATTTTCTCCAAATATTTTCAAAACAGATTGAGATAAAGTAATCAAATTTAAAATTGAGAATCGCAATTAGATTGCGAATGTAATATTCTAAAAACAATAACATAATTAGTCATAGGCGTGGAAAACTGGGGGGGTTATTGGATAAATGTAACTCTAACTCTAACACAGATCAAAAAATTTTAAATTTTGAACAATTTTACAAAAAAAGGTACTCCTGTTTTACTTCGACAAATTATTCCGTTTACGAGTAACATTAATTTAAAAATTTTGTGACATACCACAAAAATATATGATATGGTATGCAAGCGGCCAAATTGTCTCTAGTAGGCTTTGAAATGTTATGTGTCAGTTTATTTGACATATATTTTTAAAAAATTAAGTATTAATAGGCTATATTGATATTCAAAACTTTACAAATAATTACATTACTAATATGCATTTTAAAAGTCTTTTAATGTTAAAATGCTTTAATATGTGTTAATATAAGTCGACAGCATTTTCTCAGAGCCTACTAGGGATATTTTACTCTTGTGGTATGTCACAAAATTTTTAAATTAAGATTACTCGAAAACAGAGTATTTTATCGGATTGAAGGAGTACATGTTTCATGTAAAATAGACCAGAACTTTTTTATCTGACGACGAAAATCTTCGAAAGTTAGAGCAATATTTACCCACGGACCCCCCAGTTTGGCACGCCTATGACCAATTATGAGGAATTATTTTCAGAACATTAGATTCGCGATTTAATTGTGATTCTCAATTTCAAATTTGATTATTTTATCTTGATTCCTTTTGGAAATATTTGGGAAAAATCAAATTTTGAGGTCCCCATTAAAAGGGCCATATCTCCGGACTTATGATTATATAACTTTTTTTCTTATTTTTGATCGTAGAATCCACAGCTAATTTTTGGCAGACTAATTTTCGAACACCCTGTATATATTTAAAAACATCTAGTTCACATGCGACTCCAAATTTGTAAAACTTCATGTATATGTAAAGTGACAAAAAGGTATTCAATTGGCACATAGACAAAATATTTATTAAGACTTCTATAAAGTAGAAAAATAAAAAGAGGTTAAAACTCGGCGTAATTTAAACAACATACATACGTAGACACCTACAAACTTTATCATCTGGTTAGTAATTAAAGACAATTTTCACCAACATACAAAAAATAAAGAAGAACAATAACAAAAATATCTGGTAGATCAGTGATCTAATCCAGATCAGTATATATAAAATTATTCGTCAAAAGGGATTCAGTATATCAAATAGAAAGAAGTAAACATGTTCTTTTCCCACTCGTACCCCCCTGCTTTAAGCCTCTCAGGTGGTATTTCCTATATTATAAAGTATTTGGAAGTCCAATTTGCACCAGAACCCTTGGAATGGTTAAATTAGATTTATTTTGCAACAAACAGGATTAAAATGAAGGTATTACTATAACAAAAACACCATATACGTAAAAAAATCTAATTCTTTTCCTCTGATGATCGCCCTTCGTATTTGACAATAACTGAAGAATAACATTACACATGCTAAATACTCTAACATTGACTTAATGTAAAGACAAACTTATTTGTCATGTTAATATTCCTCTTCTAGAGCTCCAGTATTTTTTCCAGTAAATCATATTCTGTGTGTCCTGTTTTAGAAATATAATTTATTAAACGGCAGTAAAGTAGTTCGTTGTACCAAGCCTTCATGTCAAATTGATGTGTTCTATGCCATGGGAAATCAACAGATGGTATTTCAAGTTACTGTTCTGCGTGTAAGCTTTGCTGCAAATGTTGCACACAAATGCTGGATTCTTATTGCATTCGTATTTTACATGCCTTCTTAAATTCGACTTGTATTTGTACGACTTAAGGCATACGGGACAAGCAAACTTTTCCCTTAGAGGTGCATCTATACCTAAAATTTTTAGAAAATGTTAAATCCCTAACAAGATATATACACATACGTACAACATCAGTTTTATACGAAGGATATGTTAAAGAGGAATGTTGTTTTGAACTATTCCGAAGTACAAGTACATTAACAGGACATACCTACCTAGGATCTTACATAGTTCCAATTGAAGAAATATTCATCAGAACAAACATAGGAAAAATTTAACAGAATGCCATTTGGGTATAAAAATGCAGTGTCATTAAAATAAAATTATTAAAGCAAACCTATAGATTTACCAAAAATGCTGAAATGATATTCAGTTCTTTCAAAACTGAACCTCCAATGAAACGATGACGATCTGAAGTGCATAGAAACTTGACATTTATTAAATATATTATTCACAACATTTGTAAAAAAACTCAACAAAAAACATACATACATACATAAGTTTAAAACAAATGCACATTTTATAGATATATTGAATGCTTTGCTTTGAAATGGCTCTTTAAGTGATGCTTCTGTTTAAATCTATAATGACACATACTACACTCAAACTGTCTTTCTACTCCACATTCTAGTTGAAGATGCCTACGCAACGTATTTCTAAATTTATACATCCGTCCACAAATATTACATCTGAATTCGTAATCTGAAAAAAATATATATTCAAGTTAAGTGATGTTCCCAAGTATATCTGCATATCCTATTTCATCGAATACTAGACATTATATACAGGGTGTCCGAAATATGGGGCAATTTTAAGAGCTTATACAGGGTGTTTTAAATGAAGTGGCAAAAATGCGAATTCACAGATTCCTTAGGTCAAAATAAATCGATTTAATCATATCTATATCCCAAGTCGCATAATAAAAAAGATACAGGGTGTGAAAGTTATAATTTTATTTTCGATATTTGCAAATAACTTCTTAAGAAATTCAAATATTTACGTAAAATTTGTGAATCGGGAGTTTTTGCGGGCGAGAAATTCAAATTTGTTTCTAATTTTGCCGTCACTAGTAGAGGGTGCCACTTGTGGCACATCATGTTTCTTTTAAATGGCAGAAATTTTTTGCAGCTTAGTGTATCCATCTGACTATCGAAACAATCGATTATTCTACCAGTTTTATTTGAAAAAGGTATACCTTGCTGAAGTCGGTAGGAGTAGCCATTTTAGAAATAATCCTATTTGAAATGCGCTGTGCACCGAGCAAACACTTTTTTTTGGTTTCAGGTAAAGTGCCTTTTCTGCTGAAATTACAGCAAAATGTTACTTGAAAAAGCAAAATTTCAAGAAGATCGGCGAGGTTTGATGAAACCATTTTTCAAAATTGCACAAAGATTTTATCAAAGCAGGCCGATATTTTTTAAATATTGCACGTGTCCATAATTTACCGCACTGAACAACTTTTTCAAGTGAAATTTTGCTGTATTTTCAGTAGAAAAGGCACTTTACCTGAAACGATAACAGTTTTCAATCGGTGCTCTGAATATTTCAAATAGGATGATTTCGAAAGTTGTTACTCCTAACGACTTCAACAAGATACCTTTTTCAGATATAACATGTAGGAGAATCGATTCTTTCAATTGTCAGGTGGATACAGTAAGCAGAAAAAAAGTTCTGCCATTTAAAAGAAACCTGATGTGCCATAAGTGGCGCCCTCTATTAGTGACGTCAAAATTATAAACAAATTTGAATTTGTCGCCCGCAAAAACATCTAATTTCCAAATTTTATGAATATATTTGGATTTTTAAAGAAGTTATCAACAAATATCGAAAATAAAATGTTAACTTTGACACCCTGTATCTGTTTTATTATGTGGCTTGGGATATGTTAGGATAAATCGATTTATTTTCACCTAAAGAATCTGTGGTAGCATTTTTGTTACTTCATTTAAAAACATCTTGTATATCTGAATAAAAGCAAAAAAAAAACTTATGAAAAAAATGTCTAAAAGGAATAGTTTGTCTACAAATAAATTTCAAAAATAAAAATACAACTGCAATAATTTGTAAAACTATGATACGAAATTACAAACTAAGGCTTAAGTAAAAGCGCCTGTAATTTGTTCATAATTTGATTTTTCAACTAGTATTAATGAAGTAAACAATTAAAGTTTCCGAAAAACTATAATGTACTGTAACGTTCGACAATATTGCAGTGTCAGGTTGCTCGTGATAGATAAGCTAAAAGTAATATTAGTCATAATGGCGCGTACAGCTAGTGCGATTCATTTTTGCCTAGTTTTTCTTTGATGTTTGTGTGTACATAAATAAAAACGGAACAATTTATAGCAACGCTTCTTGCAACAAACAGTCAGTTTTGTTTAGTACAACTAATCATATGGCAAAATTAAGGCGCGCATATTCCGGACATCCTGTATAGCCTTTTGAGAGCATTGTTTGTTGATTCCTATTTATTGGTGTATTACAAAAACAATATTAACTAAAAACATATCTATTTAATAATATAACACACATTTTTTTGGAAATAAGTAACATCGCCTCAACATGACTTATATTCAAACTCCAAGGGAGGAGAACAGTCAGTTTTAGCTTTTAAGTGATTTTTTAAATGATGCTTTTGTTTAAATTTTTTGTGGCATGTTACGCATTCGAATTTTCTTTCAACTTGGCATTCCAAATGCAAATGCCTCAGTAGCGACCCCTTGTGTTTGTACCGTCTGTTGCACATTTCACAATGGAACTCTGCTGTATCTGAAACAGAAAAAATCTGTATTTAGTTTTCCTTTCGAACAATATCCATCATATCCTAAAAAATTAGATAGTTCTTTTGTCAGTTAAACTGTTTGTCTTCCATTCATATTAACTTTTGACAAAAAAATTAACAATTTGATTTTGTAAAAAAACTGGACATTGTAAACAATTCCTTTTTTATATACCTACATATTGACTACGATCATATTTGGAAATGGATGCTGGATACTGTTGCGACTACAGAGATAAAGAATGGCTTCACAATGGGTACCAATACAGGCAGAAAGTAAAATGAAAAATATACAGGGTGTTTCAAAGAGACATATAAAAAAATGTTATTTAATTTTTGTGTCAAAATTGCTGCCAATAATTAAAATTACAAATTTCGAATAAACCATGAGTAATCGAATGTTATCAAGAGTACCTTTTTGTAGTAAATAATTTACTTAATCTAAATTTTATACTGAAAAAATGTTTCTTCCATTAGCGTAGAATTAGGAGGGTGTAATTACTAAAAGAAAACAAATTCTACGCCAATGGATTGATAGTTTTGATATGGGGTTTATTGTCCTAGATAGCATTGTCAACTTACCAAATTTTAAATTTATAACAAAAAACGATTTCAAAATTGCAACTTTAGGGTCGTATAGCGCCTAAACGGGGCAACTTTGAACTAAGGTAAGTTATGTGAATTACTGAAATTCAAATTAGAGAAAAACTTGCGCTTAGCTGACTTGGACAAAATATGTTAACCAGTAGCGCTCTTATTGATCTCAAAACTTCGACGTAACTGAGCATTTTGGAAATTATATTAGTGCATTTTATTATTCCCGATGGTATTCTTAAGAAAAATATATAGGTATTCCGTTATATTTTAAAAATAAGCAATTACATTGAATATAATTGCAAAAAAAATGTGTGAATTTTTCTTAGACACAGAATGTTGAACGATTTATACGTATTTAAAATAATGTTTCCAACAAAAAATTACACACATTTTTTTATACGAGTAGTTCTAAAATTTTTAATACATATCTATCTGTGACTTAAGTCATACTTAAAAATATTATTAACATTGACAGTTGATTCTTCGAAAATGGCATATTTTTCTTAATAATACCATTGAAAATTAAAAGCACTGATAAAATTTCCAAAATATTGGATTGATGTATTTGTAAACTAGCTCAGCAGAGTTTTAACAATAATTAAATAAAGCAATAGCTAAGTTTTTACCAATTTAGGTCAAATAAACATCCTTGGGAGTACATATTTGACAAAAAAAAATGAAGACTTCAGCCCAATAGTATATTAAACAACAAGGTTTTCAAACGAATTTTTTTACGATATTTTTTATACGACTGCAAACATAGACCACAAAAATCAAATTTTAATTTAAATCGTTTTTATTACTAAAATTGTCAACGAGAAAGTTTGGACATTTTTGGCTAGTCGCCAGTCCATAAATTGGCTTAAGGCTTACGGTGAGCGCTCGATCCAAAGGGATATAGTTTTCGCTCAGTAACTCCTCAACGAAAAATGATAAAAATATGCGGTTTTTTTAATAGACTACAAATACTATTTTACGTCGGCGCTGTGTTTTGAAATTTTGAAAATATGCAAAATTCATTTTAAAAAAAATTATTTTACACTTTTTCAAAATTTCAAAACACAGCGCCGACGTAAAATAATATTTGAAGTCTATTAAAAAAAACCGCATATTTTTATCATTATCCGTTAAGGAGTTACTGAGCGAAAACTATGGGTTTGTTCCAACATAGCAAGAATCGATTCCGAACCGTCCAGAATTAGTCAGTCAGTTTAGTTGTTAATGTACTCTGGGCGAATGCGACGTAAGACGGTGTTGGTCAAACATTTCTCACGGTACTGAACAGTTCTCGACGGTTGTTGGAACAGATGTTATATATCGTTTGATAGAGCGCTCACCGTAAGCCTTAACTCAGCTTTCATACCTGCTTCTGGATTTTGTGGGCAGCAGTTCCGAACATATTTCGCTTGCTTTCTGTAAAATCTCTTCAGAATCACACACTTTCACACCCAAACTTCGGGAATTTAACAATTTTTGAAGTATCTAATCAACAAAATAAAGGAGCCGTGACGGCTATGAAACTCAGCCAACTTTAAACATTATATAATTTGGTTGACAACATCAAACAATCACAATCTGGAGACGCGTGTGCAAAGATGACATAACCGTTTGCAAAATACCGTTTTCAGAGCGTGTCTTCCGTGTGCAAAACCCCCTTTCGCAAAGGCAGTCGCATAAAAACATATTTTTAAAACTAATGTGTAAATCTTATATTATTTGTAAACAAAAAAAAATTTGGAGGCGCCGGGCATCGATCCCGGTACCTCTCGCATGCTAAGCGAGCGCTCTACCATCTGAGCTACGCCCCCTGTGCTAAAACATTTACGTATGTGTAATATCAGTGCGGTAACACAGTCTTCTAATGATTAGATATAATTATACTTCATATTTAAAATTATCATGTAAATATTTGATAAAACAACCATTGCGACCATCACGATGATCTACTTGAATAAATCATTGATAACATTAATAAATTTATAATAAAAAGAACAAATAACTTTATGCAACAATTTCATCGTTACGAAAGATACTCTAATTATTAATGAAATTATAAGTAGATTTTTTAAGTTTTATTTAGAAATATGTATAAAAATATATTGACATTCTAATAACGGAATATAATACAACTATAAAACATTTCTTACCCTAAAATACAATAACCAGTTTTGCTCGTATTTCTAATTTATACAATATTAATATACTACATAATAAATATCTTGAGAAATGCCGTCTTTATTTTTTTTTACTTGAAGAAGTTTAACATGTAATATATTTATAACACAGAGTGAAGCTGTCAAAAATAAGTTAATTCACATTTTTACACAACTATATTGGCTATATTATAAGTTTGTTGATAGTTCCTAGTTAGCAATAACTACAACAGTTTTTTTTATAAAAATATAAAAACAAAGATTACTTTTTTTAGAATTTATCATTACTGAAGGTAAAACCCCTTAACAGTTATTCCAGTGTATGCTTAATAATTAATAAAATAACGCTTAAAAAAAACCTCGTATTCTGCCAAGTATATATCCTATTTTGGTCATAATAAAATAACATTTAAGTTATTTCAAGATTAAATGTTATATGTCGTCAGCTTAAATTTTTGTAGTATGTTAAGAAACAATGTTATTTTTTACAAGTTATGTAGAATTTTAACAGTTTCTTGAAGACAAAGAAATTAGGTGTACACTTATTTGAATTGTGAAAATAGATGGCTTATTAATGCACGTCGAAAGTAAGTTGAAAGTAAAATTGAAATAAAAACATCCAGTAATGCCTGATGAAGAATTTAAAAAATTATTTAGATTAACCAAAAGTTATGTAACTGAAGCTGTTTAAACTAAACTGTTCGTGACACAGCTTACTCAGTTTTTATATGGTTCCTTGCTTGCCGAGTTTGTGGAAACATCATATTATATTACTCTAACAAATGTTCGGTAACAGCATTGGTTACTTGTACAATACAGTTACTAACTCATTTTTGACAGCCCTAAATTAAAATTATCACTAATACATGTCTGGCAACTACGTTGTATGAAACATAATAATGTTGCACATACTAGAAAAAATCCAACTATCAAAAAATAAAATTAGAAAATAGTAACTTTACCTTTCTCTGCCGGGATACTTTTTGTATCTGAAGAACTGTCAAAAATGGTCTTAATTCGTTAATAAATTGCCGTCTTGCTTTTACTAAATATAAATATTTTTTTTAGTTTTTCATCAAGCAAACCAAATGGGTATAAATAAATATTTTATCCTTCTTCGTTGGATTTAGTAAGCTGTCTATTTTCACAATTCATATAACACATAGACGGTGTTTCAGGAGGAGATGTACATACTTTAGTATTCTAACCTCGAAATGGCCTTTTCGTCACGTAGACAAACAAACTTTATTGTAACTCTTGATTATACAAGAAATATCCTTCAAATAAACTTCGCAACTGTCAACACTTTACTTTGACGTTTGTCAATCGCCTTCGACTGCTCAATATAAACTAACTCCAGCTGCGAAAATGATCTGCTTATATAGGTTTTTATACGACTGCCTTGCAAAAGGGGGTTTTGCACACGGAAAACACGCTCTGAAAACGGTATTTTGCACACGGTTATGTCATCTTTGCACACGCGTCTCCAGATTGTGATTTTTGTTTGATGTTGTCACCCAAATTATACAATGTTTCAAGTTGGCTGAGTTTAAATTAAAATTTGATTTTGTGGTCTGTTTGCAGTCGTATAAAAAGTAACCTCTTTGCACACTGGCTCGACTTTAACGAAAATGTTATTATGACCAAAATGGGATACATACTGATTGTGGCATTCGAAGTGATTTAAACAGTTTCAAGGTTTTCTACAAATAAGTATAGCTCGCTGAGGATTAATTTTTCATAAATATTTTAATACCTTTACACGTAAAATTGTAAATTTTAAGCTATATAGATTTTTCTCCACAGTATAAGCACAGCATAGATAGACTATCTATCTATATGCTGTGGTATAAGATTCTATCACATTCATTACAAGCTATCAGCAAGCTCTTTATGTCTCGTCCTCAAGTGCAATGTTAGCACATATTTGTGTTTCGTGGCATAGTTGCAAAGTCCGCATTTGAACTGAGGAGGCATGCCACAAACGAATTTTTCGTGTCGTCTCAAATTGTCCAGTCTAGTAAACACATTGCCACATTTCGTGCAGCCGTGGCCTTTCTTCGATATTCGGTCCCAAATTCCTAAAAGTATTCTAATGTCAGTATATAGCAGTAAACAAAGACAAGCTAGTACCAGTTTTAATCCCACAACCAAAATATGTACATCTAAAGGGAATGCTGTTGCTTCCAAGGTCGTTTTGCTATATTAATTTATAGAATTAATTAATACAAAAATGTGAGAATACAAGTTATATGGAAATTACATTTTGTTCTTCAGTCGAAGTGTATTTATAGTAAAGTAATTTTGTTACCTCTAAATTATCTTTGTAGGTACATGTAAAATTAGTGCAGTTAAATAAATAAAACTTAATTGAAGATAATAAGTTACTTCATTCAAAATTCATGTATGTTTGAACAGGTACACCCAACAAATGTTATTCTTGATTCCAAAATATGCTGTTTTCTATGTATTGTAAATTGCATTGTCATGTACATACATATACAATGTGTCCCACTTTTCATGGAGCCACCCTGGTATCTCGCTCAGCTGATATCCGAATACTTTGAAACTTTGGTGGTGAATATATACATATTTGATTATAGTCAGAGGCGTCCGATTCTAAGATGGAGAAAGGGGGTCAATTTAAAAAAAAGTATTAACGATTTTTTTTTAAAAAACTAATTAAAAATGTATTCTTTTTTTCAGAATAATGCCCCGACCAGCATTGAATTACACCTGAAAAACCTATAGCAACAGCTAGAGTCAATCGTCAGAAGCCCACCAGACATATACCGGTTTCGAGTAGTTGTTTCCTGGAATTCCGTGTTTGCAAAATATCGTTTCTCGCCGGACGCGATAAAGGTCGACAGCTTTCAATGGTGTCTACTGCATGTAGAACGCTTCGTGCCTGTGACATTTTCAGTCCGGCATGGAGTAGCGAACGGCCGATAGATGTAGTTAGTTCTACACCGCGTACTCATGATCCCTTCTGTCGGGTTAGACAGACGAAATCAGCTAGGATTATTCGTCAGATACCTGACCTGTGGCATACTGATGAGAGGCGGTATATGTCTGGTGGGCTTCTGACGAATGACTCTAGCTGTTGCTATAGGTTTTCCAGGTGTAATTCAATGCTGGTCGGGGCATTTGTTTCCTGGAATTCCGTGTTTGCAAAAGGAAAAATTAAGTTTCAGTAAATTCTGTTATACGGGATGTTTCCTAAAGGCGTGCAGAAAATCCAGGGGCTTATTATATGGTTTACAATTATAAAAATTTTGTTAAATAAGCAAGAGCGTGTATATAGAGATAAGGCGTCCAAAGCTGATAAAAAAAAATCAATTATCCCTAACCTCTAAACCCCGTTTTAAGTATGTTAGTGGGTATAAAATATAAAACTTGCAGCTTACGTAAAGTACCAGAGGCGGAGTTATGGGTATTACTATGACTTTCTCACAAGAAAAAGTATATCACCCTGTATAATCGTGCAAACATAAGCTCCATTGTATTCTCATCATTGCATATTTTTTTTGTATTTTTAGCCACTGGTATTTTACGTAAGCTGCAAATTTTATACCTATCAACATACTAAAAAATTATGCTAAGTTTGCCAAAACTATCTCAAGGGATTTAGAAGTTATGAACTTTAAATTGATTTTATTAGTTTTTGGATACGTTTTGAACGACGCCAATGGGACCCTATTCAAATTTACCAAAATTACCTTAATTTTAACCATAAAATACGCCCCTCGATTTTCTGCACGCCCTGTATACAGAGTTTTTTGTAAACTGGCACATTTTGTTCTAATAACATGCAAAACTTACAGTGTATTGGTTAAATTCCTTCTTGTTTTCGAAAAGCTCAAAAGCAAAATTCGCCTCCCAGATTCAAGTACGACAAACGAAAATTTGGACAGCTATTCGTTTATAATATACCTATTTAGAGCTTAAATTATTTCCGAAAAATTTGCGAGGCCATGAATATTTTGAACATTATTTTCTTAAAATATTCATGGCCGGAGAAATTTTCTGGTTACTAATTAAAACTCGTGGGATAATCGGTAAAATATTTCACACCAAACTTTATTTAAAAATACAAATTGGCGACATTTAGACTTAGTACATGATAACAATTAAGTAATAACTAGAATATAATAAATAATATAACTTACTGTTTTTATTTGTTTTAACCCATTAAGAACTCAATCAAGAATAAAAATCAATTAAAATATCAACTTCTGTCAAACGAAATGTCAATCTATACATATACGTCAAAAAATGTCCGTGGAATAACATGCAGCTTTCAAAAATTTCTGGAAATATTTTATATCACCATGGTAACGAAATAACACACAAGCTTTTAATTAAAAACGTGAAATTTTCGATAAAATTAGAATCGATGCTAACAACTTTTCCGTAAATGTATAGGCATATTAAATGACATATTAATTTGTTAGGCCATTTCAACGATGATACCCATACTGCTCATTTTAGGCATGAAGTGTGTAGAATTCCTCAATCATGGGAACGGAATTTCCGGACACTTTATAACTGTGAGAATAAGCATATTTTTTGCTGTTTGAAATACAACACACAGCAATAATACAGTAACATCACTTAATTTAGTAAACTTTATAAAAATTCAAAATACTTATTAAAATGTATCTTTAGGTACTCTTTGAAAACAAACATAGTTTTTTATCTGTTGAGATATGCTTAACTCCTTTTTCGATTTAGATTTAAAAGTTCGCCATCTAGCGGTAAAATTTGAAGGTAAAAAATAATTTCAATAGACTTCTCGGGAGGGTCACTTTTCTTATGACTATTTTTTTTTCCGAAAACCGTAGAACAAGTAGTTTCCGAGATACAGCCGTTAGCCAACCTTAACAAGACACCCGGTATATGATAGTTTACTAAGAAATACGCATCAAATGTTAAAACGAGAAAAATTTAATTCTCTCTTTTTTTCCTAATGCTATTACATCAGAGTATATGTAGGGGCCGTAAAATGTGTTATAATCAATTAAGATCAATGATATATTTCCCAAATATAGAATTTTACAAATGTCCAGTAGATAACAGCACAGGGTGGCTATATTTCACTACGTATTGCTATTGCTTTCCTATTTAATTGATTTTCAGATTTAAGGTCTCTAAATAAGAAGAGTAGTCATTTAACAAATAAAACCAACACATTATGTTTGTAAGTTAGATCCTTTTTAATTTATATATTAATCATATTTACAATATTCCTGCCGACAACTGGTAAGGTTATGAAACTTTTCATGGCACCTGATTGTGTTTCATCATCATATGCATCTTCAGGTTCTCTCTTCTATGAGTCCTGTGGGGACAAAGTGAGCATGCTAACCGTTTCTCTTTCCCACATTCGATCTTGTGCCTTCTCAAACCGCGTGAATATTTATATGTTCTGCCACACTGTG
This sequence comes from Monochamus saltuarius, assembly GCA_025584915.1. Classification (NCBI taxonomy): domain Eukaryota; kingdom Metazoa; phylum Arthropoda; class Insecta; order Coleoptera; family Cerambycidae; genus Monochamus; species Monochamus saltuarius. The sequence continues at coordinate 118,326,971 of CM046721.1, read as the reverse complement.
CACAGGAAAAAGGACCACCTGAAATGCAAGTGATAAATTACTCGAAACTATTCTATATCTACAGATAACACGATTTACTGAAGTATTACAGTTTTAACAATCAGAACATGAGTGAAACTAAAACAAAATAAGTTCTTCATTCGTAGTGTTCTAGTGTTGATACGGGTGTCACAGCCTTAAATACAAAGGAAAATGCTGATGAAACTTGTAGAGTTAAGACACAAAAGGCTATTGAAGAGAGAAACATTTATTTTAGAAATAAATATATTTGCAGTAAACTGGCATGCTTATTCTCTATTTGTTGGTAAAGTAAGTATATTTGGATAATGTACGAGCATATGCCTTTTTAAATTGTCATGTCTATGAGTCCTATATGAACAAAGATTGCAGTGAAACTTCTTCTCAGCACCACATTCCCTCCTATGTCGACAAAAACTGTCATTATTTTTGTAGCTTTTCCCACACTGACAATGATACCGTCGATTCTCTATAAACAAAACGACAAATTAGAAATAATACAATTGTATAATTTATGGAGTACTTGAGCTTTCACAATTCACATTATATTTTATTAACAATAACATATTGTTCGACGAGCATACAGGGTTAACTATGACTTAGTACAAATATTTTAAGAGGGGATAGGGAAAAATAAGAATTAACGGAATCACCCTTCAAAAAAATTCCAAACTTATTTATAAAGCCAAAAAAATTTTTTTTCGATATTATTTTAAATCCTTATTTAACGCCGCCAATGCTTGTTGGTTGCATACTCTACAAGCATGCAAGAGTCGCTCATTACTCATTAGTCAGTGTCACTGTCATGTCATAATTGAATTCCTGTGTTTACGTTGTAATTTTGTGTTCTTCTGCAGTTTTTAGTGCCTTATATTAATTTTTAAACGTTTTATGGGACAAGACTCCCGCGGTTACATTAAAACGTCTATCGGTCGGTTTTGTTATAATAAATAGGAATCTAATCTATCTAATTGTACCTACGGGAAGTGTCTTTTATCGGTAGTGAGTGGCTGTAATGAGCGAATATGTAGTTTTACCAGTTTATAACGAAATAATGGAAAACGAATGCAAAATACTGGAGCTAAGTGGCTAACTGTTACCTATCTATCAGGTATTATTACTATTAAGAATGTTAATTTTCGTTTCTACATTTAGAAATGCTGCAAAAAAACGACGATGGTAGTAGATATTGTTGACAGCTGTAAGTTTTATCTATGGGTCTAAGCCATCTCAGTCGATTCTTATCATAGGCGCCGACTTTCCGTAGGAAAAAAGGGTTTTGCCCCATTTTTTAAATATCGAGCACGTGGTTAAATTTTTTGTACTTAGTCATAGTTAATCCTGTATAATGATAGCTGTAAATCACCAGAGTGAATTACAGCCAGTATATGCAAGTAGAATACTATACTGTCACGACTGTTAACAGTATTTTTACTAACAAAATTATGCAATATTTTGACATTCATAAGATGAACATACAATTCCAAACTGTCAAAACACCTTACTTTTCGTTTGAAATCCGTCTTTCACATGATAAATTTAAAAAGCAAATACAACTTAGTAAACTTCTACCATCATTCGGAAAAATGTAATAATACAGTATCTGGTATAGTGGGAGACTATTTTTGGCTTTCATTTTTATTTTGTTAGTTCTGTCAAATTGAAGAATTTAAATTTGTCGACAGAAGTGTGGATAATCATTAATCACAAGTGAATAATGATTATACAATGCTATAGTCATATCATTATACTTGAAGAGGATGAATAATGTAGGTATATACATTATAATATTGTCGTGAACAAAATAACTATACCTTTATTGAAAGGTAAACTACATCAGAAAGTATCTTCGATATCTTAAAAGCAGTTTTGATGAGCTTCTTTCTCATAAAGAAGCATTTCTAAGTGTTTTCAGGAAATGTAAAAAGAAAAAATATACAAGACGTCTATTTCCGCTAAATTTTTAATATTACAATATTTTCCATGTTGTGTTTTTTAATATAATGCATACGCAACACATTTTTCCTGTAGCATTTATAGCCACATGATGTGCATTGGAATAAAGGATCCTTTCCACACTCATATCGTTGATGTCTTTTCAAGTTGTGAGGTCTCGAGTAAGATCTTCCACAAGAACATTTATTTGCACCTGTAAGAACACAAATTTTCTTACAAATGATTCGGTCAAGGTCATACAACATTACAATGGAGAAAATGCATTTGAAAGTAAAGTGTAAGAAAAGTAAGAGATATAAAAAGTTTGATCAAAAGAATGTTTTTTATTATTACAAATATGAACAATTGGATATTGAGCAGTAACCTAATATAAATAATAAATCAAATGGCATCTAGTGTACTCACAAATAGTGTCAGGAAGAGATGACTTTTATTTCTGACCGGGATATTATAAGCTTATATCGTCATAGTTACGCTATCAATAAAGAGAGTCATAACTCCCTTGGGACATTATAGATTCTATAATTCCCTCTACCCTAATATATACATACGTAACATAGCAACAACCTAGCAACAACAAAACTCTTATAATCAATGGTAACTGATTCAAATATACTGTTAATTTTTCCGTTTTAAAAATAAAAAATATTTTATTGAAATCTGTCAGAAATAAAATTATCTATGTACCACGGGAATTAATGAGCCTTAATAACCTCAGGCAATTGCTGTCCCTCGGGCCGGAGGCCCTCGGGACGCAAACTTTGCCATCGGTAATTAAGGCCCTTATAATTCCCTTGATACATAAATAACTATTTTGTTTTAAATTTTTCGAGAAAACTAGTTTTCCATGAATATGTTTGTCAAATTAATCGGGCATATACAGGGTGAACCTCAAATAAGTACAAATATTTTAACTGCTGGTGTAGTTCGTCATATAGATCAGTCTAGTGAAAGCCATTTTAAATAATATTTATTAATATTAATTTTTAATTTAATTTTAATTTATATTTAATTTAATATAATCTAATATTTACGGAGATATTAATTTTTTAAATACCCACATTTTGAGGACCGCTATCTTAGCTAACCTAATGAACCATATGATTTGTTGCGAAGTTTAATTAAAAATTTATTTAAAATTTCACTTTTTTACTTCTCATTTTTTTTAAAACTATTAATTATATGTTCTACACAGTGAACTGTACTGCTGACTAAAATATTTGTACTTATTTAAGGTTCACCCTGTATAAATTTTGATTTAAAAGATCAGTGTCATATAAATAAAAAAACTGAAATATCTGGAGGAAAATGTTTTAATTTTCTGTTTTACATAGAATGCAATATTAAAAATTTGTTTATTAAATAAATAGGAACCATTTTCAGAACAGACCTTCAGATTTACAAATACATTACAAGACAGGCATATGGAAGGATTTTTCGTTCAAGTTGTGCCTTTTCGAGTAATGTGAACGTAGCACATCCTTTCTAAAACATTTGTAGAAACACAAGTGACACTGAAACAAGGGCTTTTTTCCGCATTCATAACGTTCATGTCTTCTTAAGTTGTGAGATCTGGAGTAATATCTCCCACAAGAACATTTATATCCACCTGAAACAATATAACTATATCAATCAATTTACACTAGTAAATTTCAACTTTATTATGTACCTTTTTGTTACGAATGACATTCAATGCCTGAAGTGTATTCGAAAAATCTATTTTAGAAGGTGAAGTATAAACACAAATTCAAAAGGAACATTTATTATAAAAATACGTAAACAATAAGCAGTCTAATCTAATCTGTAATAAATATCAATTAAGTACAAATACTATATATGATGTATAGGGTGGTAACGAGAAAATTGTCCCACTCTTTTCTCTATTATTATACTAGATACGAAAAATGTGTTAGGATTAAAGTTGCAGATGCTTTTACATATTTTAATGTATCACACATGTATCACAAAAATAATTGAATATAACATTATAGAAAGATGTGTGTGTTTTCAAATATTTCTTTTAAAATCCTGAAAAATATATCATACTTCATAAGTTATATATTGCATATTGAAATTAAACATGTAATATATCTCGAAAACCATATAAGATAAGGATACTACATAACATACTTTTGAAAAACTTAGTTGGAGTTCTTTCTAGTGGCCTCAAAATATACATATGGTGTAATTTAAAAAAAAAGTGAAGCCCACACCTCGTAAATGTTATATTCAATTGTTTTTGTGATTCAAAAATATCTAAATTTTCCAACAACTTTCATTCTTACACTTTTTCCATATCTTGCATAACAGAGAAAAAATAAAGGGACAATTTCCACATTACCACCCTCACGCTTGCTATTGGCGAATCAACTTTATTTTCACACGCTTTTCCAGAAACAGTTTTTTCAAGGTTAGGGAGTTGCTGACATTTGTCATTCATTATATGTATGTGCATTTAATGATTTTAGAATAAATTTGAAACATACTTTTAATATATTTGTTGTGTTGGAGTGCTATTTCATAAATTCTCATGCTCGTAAATTCGTAGGTATTGTTATTATCTGTGTTTTTTTCTTGTGCAGTACGATGATGTATATTTTAACAAAATGAGTTTAAGACTCCTGTATGAAAAATTATTAAAGAAGGAGAAAATCATATCAAGTATGTACAGGTAGATTTAGTTATTCTCTTGACTTGGTACCAAAACTACTGAAACATTTCTATTATTAAATAAATCTTAGGTAATAAGTATTATTCAGAATTTTAAGATTTTATGAATTGAATTTTCTAACCTAACCTAACTTTGCATTATTTACTGTATAAGAACATCTAATACTTTTTATGTAATGACCTGATTTCAATATTCAATGGAAAACTTTAAAATAATAATCAGCCTTTTATAACAAAACAAAAAAAAAAACAGTAAACCAACAAGCATATATGAATTGTATTATAAACCAATGAAACCATCGACTCTCTAGATATAGTTCAAATTTTTGTCATGAGAGGGCGTAATTCTCAACTTGAATCGCCAATTGCGTTTGTGGTAGTTAAAGTTTAGGATGTCTAGAAGGTTCTGGTAATATATATTATTCTGAGGACAAGACAAAATGATTAAATTAAGTATTTTTCATTTTGTAGGAACATTCACTTAATAAATGTGACTAGCTTTATTATTCAATTAGAAAAGGAAATATATAATTATAATTTCTATCCTCAATTTAGACTAGATCCAAATAGAATATCACTTATATAACAAATTACCGCGCAAGAGCAATATCAAGTTCCACTTTTATTTTTAAAACAAATAAACACTTTTAAACATCCTTACCTTATACAAAAATTGTTTGGGTTACGTGCAAACAAAGTAAACTACCACACCTATACAAAATAAAATAAATAAATACCAGCATTTTACAAACTACTGAAATAAATATACTTTTATAAAGTCTTTACTCTTTCTTTACATTAAATCCGTAGAAAGTTACTCTATTCTGTGGATATTTCTAAGGTGAGATTGCAACACATCATTTCTTTTACACTTTCTGGGACACAGGGGACACTGAAATATGGGTTGTTTTCCGCATTCGTACTGGATGTGTCTAACCACATGCTGTTTCCTTCCGTATTTTTTGCCACATCTACGACACATGTATCTACCATCATCTGTTGCGGTAACTAAAATATTTTCAATGTTACTTACGATAGAAAATAGTCTAGAGAGAGAGGAACAATGAAGAAATTTAAAAAATAAACATTGAAAGGAAAGATACATTTAAAAGTGTTAGTGGCAGACAAGCAATAAAATACCTACTATTTCGGATTATCAAAGTAGCAACAATAATTTCGAAAATATTAATTTGGTGCTAAATTTTATCAATTGTTCATTTTTGTACAGGGTGTATCAAACTCGATAGTATAGGCCTGCTGTGAGAATACAAAAAATTTAAATAAAATTTCGGACACGTGGTGGTTAAATGGAATGACGTAAACGTCATTTGCAATCGAAAGTATTATCTGTAGAATTTGACAGAAACGACTAATGACGTCATGAATTATACAGTATGCGCCAAAAGTATGGAATAAACTCAATAAAAACGAAACAATTATTTTTTGGGAAAAATCCTCGAACAGGTCGATTTTTAATTTAAAAAATACATATTTAAGCGTAAAATGCGATTTTCAAATGTCATTTGTTTTCGAGTAATGACGTCATCGATTTTTTTTAAATGGCAACACCATATTTTTTTCCTTGATTCTGAAAGATCGTTTAATTCTCTATGAGACAGTACTAAAATTTTGCCCTCTTACATAGGAAAGTTTTCGAGTAAATGACGATTGAATGTTAGAAAACGTAAATCAATTAAAATAAAGCAAAAACGTTATCAAGTTTAGTTTTTCGAATTCCATAGTTTTTATGGATCACGTAGGTGAAAATCTTTGCAAAGTGTCATTGTCACACCGACTTTCTAATAAGTATTGTAAGCGACATAGAAATTATTATTCAGTTTAAAGTATTATGGCACATTTAACTTAAGAATTGAAATTTTAATTCTTATCGGATGCGGGAATATCACTGGAACTCAGCAGGAAGTTTGCGATTTATTTTAGAAGTTACAGGGCTTTAAAAAAAATGTTTTCTTGTTTATGGGCATAATTAAGAAACGAAACTTCCAATCATGTTGAAATTTGGTACAGTTGTGTTTTAGATAAGTACAAGCATTGCGAAAGAGTAAGTAGTTCTGCATATCGTAGGAGGCGCTTTTGGCAGTTTTTTGCTACTCATTTTTATCGTATCTTTTTTGTTGATCCTATTCTGATACGCTTGACGGAAAATTATGATGAAGAAATTGTTGAGGTATGTTTTCAAAATTTGACAAAATAATACTAATAATTTTAAATTATTTACACATTACTTTTACACTTTACACAACTACAGAATGATAATTATTAAATCAGTACAACAATTAATATTAATCGGACAGGCTTTTGATCAGGTTTAAACGTGTCAACGTCAGTTTGACAAATGGTAATTTGATCGATTTCTATTTTAATTAAACATTTTCAAAAGCGTTTTTACCGAAAACGGTACATTGTATCAACATGGAACAGGTATAGCTTTTCAACGCAAAATTAATTTCTCCATTCTAATTTTCAGTCAAGCGTATCAGAATAGGACTAACAAAAAAGATATTATAATAATAATTAATAGCAAAAAACTGCCAAGAGCGCCCTCTACGATATGCGGCACTACTTACTCCTTCACAATGCTTGTACTTATCTGAAACATTACTGTACCAAATTTGAACATGATTGAAGGTCTCGTTTCTTAATTATGCCCATAACAAGAAAACAATTTTTTTTCTTTGAAACCCTGTAACTTCTAAACGAAGCACTTTTGAACTAAGCTAAGTTTGTCTAAATCGGTTCTATCTGATCACAGGAAGCTATGTTTAAGCAGGGTCCCATTACTTTCCAGACACCCTATATAGGGCAGGCTTGCCGGGACTTGAATTTGGATAAATCAACCGTTCAACGAATTTTAAAGACCAATGGGTATCATGACTACAAAATTGTCGTAAAGAATCTGCCTCATATTGTAAGTTTAGTTATTATTATCCCCTTTTGTTTTAACTGTATTGAAGAATTATCGAGTTTAATCCTTTTATTTATTCTTATGCCGCCGCTAACGTGATTTTTAGGTTGTATTTCTTTTAAAATTCTTTGGGATGAGATTGGTTATAATTTTTAAACGGGAAGTAATACAGAAAAATGTCTCTAATAAAAGTTTATTAGAAAAAAGAGGGCTTTTTAACAGAAAATGACGTCATTAGTTAATTCTGTTAAATCCCAAAGATAATATTTTTGATTGGGAATGGGGCTTACCTTATCCCATTTAACATTAAGTCTCAAATGTTATTTAAATGTGTTGGATTCGCACGGTAGATTCATACTATCGAGTATCAGACATCCTGTACAATGCAGTGGGTAATCATAATTTTAAAGAAAAAATACCGGAATCGTCATGTTTTCTGAAACATACAGAGTGGTCTGTTTTTCATGGCTTACAATTAGCATCAAGAAAACTGTAATATACAGGGTGAACCTTAAATAAGTACAAATATTTTAACTGCAGGTGTAGTTCGTCATATGGATGAGTCTAGTGAAAATCATTTTTAAAAATTTCTAATATTTATGGATATATTAATTTTGTTTTTAAATACCCACCCATTTTGAGGGTCGTTGATCATAATATAGAACAGAGCACTGGCGTAACATAATAAACCAAATGATCCATTCAAGGCGAGGTTGCCATATCGTCTTTAAAATAAATGTTTTTTAACGTTAATCTGCATAGATTGAATTAATAGGTAGTACACTACGCAGTAATACCAACTCAAATTTTAACTGGGATTACCATAAACGATTAAAAAATGAGGTTCCGCAAGTTCGATATCTGATACCAACTCCCAATTAAAGTATTAATGACAATACTTTGTTCATAGATTGAAAAAATTATACATAAACATGCATAAAGGATAACGAAAAACTATGGTTTTCACACAACACAATAAAGTAAAAATTTCGCCTCAATTATTTATTTTTTTTTTAATTTTAACGTCTATAGGTAATTATAGGTATTGCAACTTTACTAATGTTCTTATATTCTTATCCCTCTGTACCGCATTTTAGCTCTTTGTGTTGAAATATAATGACGCTAGATGGTATTTGTTAAATTCGCTATTTTCAGTTTTTCCACAATATTTCAAGCAGTGGCATCAAATATCTTAGATTTGTTTGATTTGCATGTCTTGAAAATACGTTTTTTTAAGCCACCCTATGTACTTTATGGTTCCTAGATTTTAATAGTGAGCCATGAAAGACGAACCACCCTGTATATGTATATGTAATCAAGTAACATTTAACATATAAAGAAATATTCAAGTATTAATGTATAGGTATTAGAATTTTAATAAAAAATTCCAATAGGAAATAGGTGGCACAAAAAATATTTACATATTTGTTCAAAAGAATTTAATTATAAATAAGTATAAATGTAATATAAAAAATGGTATTATTTCTATTGGTCATAATAAAAATACTTAAAAATTGCTTGAATTAATAGTCGTACTTAGAATAAGAGATACAATAGTTTGAAAAAAAAACTACCTTTTATAATATAATCATTGAAAATGTAACGATATATTATTAATCACAATATTTACAAAAAGGACGTAACAACGTAACAACTTCATTATTTTCATAAGAGCTTTCGATCCCCGTGAAAGATGTATTTTTCTGTTATAAAAAATATTAACATGTCTTAAAATTTCGTTCCGAAATATTTCATATGTCCGCAGAGAGATAAAACGGCTTTTTTACGAAACAAAAAAAAAATAGTGTTAAAATATAGCTCGTCAATTAATTAAAATAATCATTTTTGAATTTTTGCCTCATAAACATTGAAAAATTTTATATACAGGGTCTAGTAGAACACAGCTAAATATGTGAAAGTCTGATGTCAAAACTAGGACACTATTTTATCTCAAACTTAAAAAAGCTTTCAATATGTTTTGATAAAGAGAAAAAATTTGATCATATTTATTTTATTCCATCAATTCCTTGCAGCTATCGCTTTCTACCGTTGATAGAATTGATACAATTTTTAAAATATTCGTCACAGTAAATAACACAATTAAAAAATTTTTCAACATGATGGTTCTAAAAATATTGGCAAAATATTTTTAACACTAATATCCAGTAAATTGGAAAGGAGCAATATTTTGTTTAAGGCCAGTATTATAAACCTCAGATTGAATAGTAGTTTGAATTTAAATCGGTTGTTGAAATACATTTCATAATGCATTTCATGTCATCGCTCGCCAATCTGATGTGAGATGTACTTCTCAATGTTGCCAACGCTGTCAGCATAATTTTTAGAGCAAATGTGAGATTATTTCCCCGCCAATCTTCACAGGTTGATCTGGCTGATCATTTTTGAAGTCTTGTGAAATTTTGTCATTGTTACAAAAAGTAAGAGAAGAAATAATTCTCATGCAGATTGCTATAAGATTAACTATGAATGATAAATTTAAAGCAAATGTATCTAACATAGTTGCTGCCTTTTAGCTTATATGTATAGGGTACCTTGCAAACTCTACAACAGATGGTAACTGGGTTTAATGTTAAACATTATGTCTTATAAGAATATACGAACGAGTGTTTAGTTTAGAAGTTACAAGCATTTTAAAAATATAGGTCACATTTCAATCAAGTAGCCTTATCAATAAAAATTATGGTTGCTTTAATAATAATTATGATTCATATTTAAAATTATTTTCAACCTTGAGTCAACTGGATATTATAATACCGGCCCTAAAACATATTTTTTTTGATTTCAGAAATATTGAATCTTGATCACATATTTCAATGAAACACCCTGTATGGAATTAAATCACACAACCCGTACTAAAGGAAAGTTCGATTTTCCTTAGCATCTGAAGAAGTTACTGGTCTTGGCTTTACCATCCCTGGCGAACACCTCCCCTCATCCCTTGCTAGGCTTTCTTCCAAAGCAGTTTTATGTAAGAACATGTAGTGAGCCTTCAGATTGCTCTTGTGCTTGAACTTCCGAAAACATATCTGGCACTTAAACTGTGGTTCTACCCCGCACTCATATTTGATGTGCCTGACTAAATGACCTTTCTGTTTGTACGATGAATTACAGTTGGGGCACATGTATCGTCCGTTTGCGTCTGTCGCGAATTGCATGTACCTGAAAACTGGTGAAATGAATCCATTATTTCGTTTGATTAAATAAGAACTGAAGATACTTATTAAAGAATAAAAATCAGTGTAGAATAACTTCAGCGCATCTAAGAAAAATTAGCTCGATCGAACTTGATAATAATAATAGCATTTACTGCCCAACAGAATAAATTCCATTTACAGGACAACGCAATACAATTCCCACAAAAACAGTGTACCTATATAACAATTATAACTAATATTTAAAAAGTATCAACTTATAATTCTCACTAATTACTAAACTAGGTAAAGGTAATTAAGCTTACTGGTTATTAGGCCATATTTGGCCCGTTTTACCTACTAACTTATACTACCCTCCACCCTTACACTCACAAACATCCATGGGTAGGACAGAAAAATTCCTGCCCCGTGTTGGATTCGAACCAACTTCCGGCCGCTCGTGCTTGCCCTGGCAGCGACTATTCGTCACCGCCTTGACAGCTCGGCTACCGTCAGCCCTTATTACCAAACTAAAGTCATCAAAAGTTTGAGATCCAATACATAATACAAGTCTTTAAGCGTACATTTATGTAAGTCACACCAATTAGATATATGGTTAAAGTTATTTGACACAATATATGTATACTGGAGACTTCATGAGGACATCAGTCCTTGCATCTCGAGACTCTGGCCTAGGTACGCGAATGTTAACCAAATTTAAAATAGCAGGTGAATCAATATTATTATGAAACAAATTATATAGAAATGTTAAACTTGCAAGAATTATTCTACTAGATCATGACTGAACATTAAATCTTTCTAAAAGAAGTTTATGATCGTATCCTCTAAATGGATAATAATTATCAATACGAAACGAAACAAATTTCAGTAAGCGACGTTGAATACTTTCATGAGGCGTATGTGATTCTGATAGTAAGGGTACCATATCAGGGTAGCATACTCAAGTCTGGAATGAACTAATGAGAAGTAAAGTGATTTAAAACAGTTAATATTGTTAAATGATTGTGGATTCCTCAAAACAAAGCCTAGAATTTTAAAAGCGATATTGGATATATCACTGACATGTTCAGAAAACGAAAGCTTAGTATCAAATGTCACTCCTAAATCTTTAATAGTACTACAACGTAACAGTGAGCAATTGATACTATAATTAAACAATATAGGTTGCTTCTATAAAGTAAACGTACAAACTTAACGTTAACAAATTCTTGCCACGCTTGGCAATCATCAATGTAATTGATATTGCGAAATAATTTTAAATCGTCTGCAAAGAAAAGATGATTATGTTTCAAACTTAAGGAAACATCATTGACATATAAAATTAATAAAAGCGGCCCTAAGTTGGATCCTTGAGGTACCCCAGATGTTGCTATAAATGCTTGATATTATATTACTCAATTTTGTGTGGAAGTCATGTTCTTAAGAGAGTAATGCAAAGCACAAAATAAAAAACAGTGTGTTTACAATATGTTTACAAACATTTCCCATATACGTTATAGATGATAGATATGGAGGTATTATAATTTATATGGCTCTAAATGAGTGACTCTTATATGTACATTCATTTCCTTCCGGTTAGTATTTCGAAAGGTGCAGTACCTACACTGAACAAATTTTTTACAATAATACTTCTTATGCCTGGTATAACTAGTCTTGTATTCATAATTCCTGTTGCAAACCTCGCAGAAGTAACCTAAAACAAGAAGCTTTTAATTTAACAGTACATTAATAATTGGCATGCTGATAAAAAAAAATCGATATCATTTTAAGGGCGCCCTACCTTTAGTCCGGTCCTGATTTGGACTTCCAACAAATTCATATTTTTACCAATTAAAGATAACAACAAACGCAAAACATGTACCAAATTAAGTTGATCTATGTTAATGCATTGCTAAAATATTGTTTTTAAAAATTTAACACTAATCTTCTGAGATCTATAACCTTCAAAGTACATCCCAGAAAAAAATGTTACATAACAAAGCAGCATATTTTAAGATTCTCTAGACTTTTTTTAAATCTTGTCTCCAATTCAAGTTAAGCCTGGTCTTGTCTTGTATTGTGAGACCAAGAAAAGACACCAACACTACTCAGAATCAGTAGATTATACAGGGTGAGTCAGTCATAATGTCATTAATTTTAACCACGTATTCGGGAGGTCTAATAAAGGCAGAAAATCGAAAAAAAAATGTTTACCTGGCCTTTAAAAAAATAAACAAATCACCCTATAAAAATCGGTAACACGACGCTCCTGGTGCCCTACGAACTTTTTGATGACGCACCCATACGACAATCGAATGCCGGATTAAACATCGATGCCACATTATGTTTACATACATAATATCGCCTAACACTTCAGCGTAATATTCAAATTTGCCCCCATTTAGCACTTTCTGCATTTCCCGCATTTCTTTCCCCCCAAATTTGTAGATCACGCCACACATTTGGAGGGGGGATGGAGAGAATACAAGCAGTAGTTTGTTTATTTGGGTCTCGCGTATTCGTCGTAAATTCACAATACATAATTTTACAAATTCAGAATATGCGGAAATGGTAGTGTTATACGGAGAATGTACGCGAACCTTGTGTAAGTGCCTTCGCAATACGGGTTCTGTGAAACTGCGTCGGGTGACCATAATTTTATTAATATAGTGCTATGGAAGGATGAGTGCAGTGTTACTCGAACTAGCTTTTTAAAAAGGTTAGTACCATATTACTTAAAAAACAATAAATTTCTAGGCTAGATGTACGTAACTACAAACTGAATAATTAATTGTACTTACGAGTAATACTAAAAATTCGTATTTATTTGTAAAACGTAGTGAATACGTAATATCAAAATTATTAAACTGTAATAACCTAACATTCAAAAACATTTATTTATTATCTACATTTGTTTTTATTAACAAATAAATCAATATTTAAGGAAAATTCATTAATGTATCTAGATTTAAAAAAATAGTTTTACTCCTTGTCGTTAAATAACAGTACAAAAACTAGGTAACTAGATTATTGACCTAATAATACAGTAGGTCAAGATTCACTCTCGATAACTTATGAGCATCAGATCAGAGGCGTGCCATTTCGGTCTTGGACAGTTTTCTGTCGACAACACGATGGTTTTTTATTACTTAGTATTTAAACACGAAACACTTTTCAGCTTCTCTTAATAATTTACCCATTGGGTATAGGTTTTTTATGTAATGTACGTAAATGGTTTATTACTCGGTTTATTATTAGATACGTTGGAGTTTTATGATTTCAATGTAACTAAGCTAATTTCAGTCATAACAGCTACATTTGCTCAGAGGAAAATTCACACGCTACTTGTCGGTTTAGCTTTCAGAGGCGATTTGTTGTCAACGTATGGGCAGGAATGTACGCGTATCGTTTGATTGGGCCGTATTTTCTACAGGAAAACCTGAGTGGACCGCGTTACTTGCAATTTTTAATAGAATTATTTGATTTATTATTATTTGATTTCATTGGATATTAACATTTTAAATTATTATTGGCTGAAGTTGAACTAAGCAAGAAAAAATGATATTCTAAAATAGTCAGGACAACCGTTTATTTGTGATGTCTAAAACGTAGGTAGGTAGGTACTAGAAAAATATTTCAATTTGGCAACATTGCATCAGGTCGACATCGAGTTGAACTGCGAGCTGTAAACGACCAAAGCTGTGAGCGGTCAGTGACAGTCTGAAAAGGGGGTTTAAATAATGATTTGAAAATATTTTTTTCGGCGTAAATATGCATTTAGATTTTTTTAATAGCGTATTCGCATTATACTCATCCTCTTAAAATTAATGACATTATGACTGACTCACTCTGTATAAAAAAAAAACAATTGAGAAATAGACAAACGTAGCTAGCGACTTCTCGTAGGTGATCAAAAACTAACAGTGACATGTTCAGTACTCAAAAACTTACCTGTATCAAATTCCAAAGTAATTTGTTGGTAAATATGGTAGCAAACCCATACTTGTCCAGCACTTCCTGTAAATATAATTTAATAACATTCTGAATATTTTGAACACCAATTAGCAAGCAACCAATTGATCAAATCATATCTTAAATTTACGTGGAAAAAATAATTTAAACAAAAATTATAAAAGTCAAATTTATTTTTTCATTTACAAAATGAAAAAGTTACAAAGTACTATACATTCGCCTTATTATAAGTTATCTGATTGTGTCCAGATGAAATTAATGTGACTCCAATTTAGAGTTATAATAAATACTGAAATACTGCGCTAAATATTCTGGATGTCTGAATTTAATGTGGCTTAATATTGGGGGTTTTTGTTTGGATGCGTACGAGCAATACGGGCATTTGAAGGTAGCAGCCTTTCCACACTCTAATTTCAAGTGCCGACGAAGGCTAGACTTGAATTTATAGACCTTACTGCACTGTCCACACGTATGCACTTCGTTAGAGTCTAAAAAACATTCAAAATATAACAATAATAAAAATAGAAGCAGTCAAGAAAAACGACAGCAATATTTATCAAGCGCTACATTGCCAATATAATTTTTTTCACGAACTCTAAGAAGTAATCTTTACCAATTACTGAAAATACTATAAACAATTGATTTGTAACTCGTGCAAAAGTTAATTTAATATACAGGGTGTTTCAGGAGGAGATGTACATATTTTAGTATGTTATTGTACGTTCAATTTTAAGCAAACAATTTCCTATGTACTTAGGTGTAAAAAAGTTTCGTTTAGTATATACAGGATGTCAAATTTTAAAAAAATAATTACATTTTCTTTAATAATTCTCGACTACTTTGAGTTAAATTTATGAAATTTTGTATAAGGACGTTTTTTGGGACGGGAAATTCAAAATTTATGCACAATTGGCTGTATCTCCAAGAAGGCGCCACAAGCGACCACTAGGATATTTTTAAATCGCTTCTACTTTTTTTGTGCCATGATGTATGTCATTTTGAAATAAAAAACATTTTCCCTACCTTGTCTACTTAAGAAATGTACACCTGCAGGGCTATAGTACGCAGAGTAGTTATCTACTGAAATTCCGCTTTTGTAATACAGGGTCAGAGTCAGACATAATGTCATTAATTTTAACCACGTATTCGGGAGGCCTAATAAAGGCAGAAATTCGAAAAAAAAAAATTGTTTACTCGACCTTTAAAAATATAAACAAATCACCCTATAAAAACCAGTAACACGACGCTCCTGCTACGCTACGAACTTTCTGATGGCGCACCCGACGAAATTATAATGCCACAGACTTGCCGTATTAACCATGGATGCCACATTTACATACATAATATCGTCTAACACATCAGCGTGTTATTCAAATTTACCTCCATTTAGCACTCTGCATTTCCCGCATTTCTTCCCCCTCAAATTTGTAGATCATGCCACACATTGGAGGGGGGATGGAGAGAATACAAGCAGTAAGCAGTAGTTTGTTTATTTCGGTCTAACCTCACGTATTTGGCGTAAATTCACAACGCATAATTTTACAAATTCCGATTATGTGGAAATGGTAGTGTTATACGGAGAATGTTTATGAAATGCGACTGAATTTTATTAATAAAGTGCTATGGACGGATAAATGCAGTTTTACTTGAAATGTGGGCTGTAAACAGGTTAGTATCATACTACTTAAAAAACAATACATTTCTAGGCTAGATGTACGTAACTACAAATTGTATATCTGGTTATGTGTGCGGTTAATTGTCCTTACGAGTAATACTAAAAATTCATATTTATTTGTAAAACGTAATATCAAAATTATTAAACTGTAATAACATTCGAAAACATTTATTTATTATCTACATTTGTTTTTATTAACAAATAAATCAATATTTAAGGAAAATTCATTCATGTATATATATTTAAGAAAATAGTTTTACTCCTTGTCGTTAAATAACAGTACAAAAACTAGGTAACTAGGTTATTGACCTAATAAGACAGCTTTAAGCTGTGCTAATAATACGGTAGGTCAAGGCCATTTCGGTCTTGGACAGTTTTCTGTCGACAACACGATGGTTTATTAAGTACTTAGTATTTAACCACGAAACACTTTTCAGCTTCTCAATAATTTACCAATTGGGTATAGGTTTTTTATGTAAAGTACGTAAATGGTTTATTACTCAGTTTATTATTAGACACGTTGGAGTTTTGTTGCAGTCATAACAGCTACATTTGCTCAGAGAAAAATCGACACGCGAGTGTACGGGTATCGTTTGATTGGGCCGTATTTTCTACGGGAAAATCTGAGTGGACCGCGTTACTTGCAATTTTTAATAGAATTATTTGATTATTATTATTTGATTTTATTGGGTATTAACATTTTAAATTATTATTGGCTGAAGTTGAACTGAGCAAGAAAAAATGATATTCTAAAATAGTCAGTACAACCGTTTATGTGTGATGTCTAAAACCTAGGTGGGTAGGTACTATATAGAAAAATATTACAACTTGACAACATTGCATCAGGTCGATGTCGAGTTGAACTGTGAGCTGTAACCGACCAAGGCTGTGACCGGTCAGTGACAGTCTGAAAAGGGGGTTTAAATAATGATTTGAAAATATTTTTTTTCGGCGTAAATATGCATTTAGATTTTTTTTAATCACGTATTTGCATTATACTCATTATTCCCTATCTCCTCTTAAAATTAATGACATTATGACTGACTCACCCTGTATACTTATATTAATAATTCGTCTTTAAATCAGAATGTCATACTAATTATCCCATATTCTTGAGCTATCAAAAAATTGTTTTATAGTTCGTTGAAAATAACTTAAAATAAAAGTAATTCCCAATTTAAATAACTATGCAAATTTGTCGAAATATCACAATACATAACATTTATTTCACAAATTTATTTACGAAAATACAACTACACAAATTTGGTGTTTTTTGACAATTATTAATCAACACAATTACGAGTATATTAATCATTAGAGTTCAAGGATAAGCAGCTTTTAACAGGGCTGCACTTTTTATAAGTAGTTTATAAATACAAATATGTATAATACATCATAGGAGATATGAGCTAGGACTATATAAGATACAATAATCGCTGTTAAAAAATTAAATCAGTCATTTAGTTGAATTCGTATGTTCTTATAATTTTCGACATCAGTATCGAATAACGTTTGACATAATTTACCCTTATTTTTTATTTTTGAGCTGAATACACCTCTGTCAACAGCCGTTTTCCCCGAACTCAACATTTAATCAACAAATGTGTCCAAAAATACACATTTGATTTTACTTTTTTCATTCCTCAAGATGCACCACGTACTATACCATGTACCACACCCAAATGGGAGATGAGATTGCCTTTTCTTTTGGTCATGTAGCTACATCCTTGAACGGTACAAGCCAGGGACTTAGTTTTACCACAATCGAACTTCGTGTGATTGTAAAGAGAAGCTTTGTGTTTATATTTTCGACCGCAGTTTCTACACCGGTGATATTCTGAAAAAATAATTAGCATAGAAACAGGAAATATATTTTTTATCGATTTTTTTCAACAAAATCGTTGAATAACACTACAGTTTATGAAATAATTATTTATTAATAAATATTAAATACATAGTAGAGCAGTCATCAAATATATTTAAATGAAAAAATTATATTATAATTCTTCTTTCTGAAGGATAATTCCCATAAAATAATAAAAAACAAACTATTTTATAGGAATTTATTGATATCATTTTTCACTTTCTCATTCTGGATGTCATACCTATTTCGTTAATATATATTTTTTTATGTAATATTACAATAAAAATTGTATTCTTTAATATTAAATAGTAAAGCTTAATGATGTCATGATTTCATTCAAAAGATTCACTAGATCGGCATTATACTATATTAATTCATGGAATATTTAAATAGTCACAGTGTTTCTTTTTCCATATCTAAGTTTTAAATACTGACATCGAAAAGAAATTATTGTTTTCTTACAATCAGAGCGCTTTTTGTCAAGAAAACTTCTATCTAAAGCAATAATTCTATCATGCAGTTCTTTCGTTTTGTCGTATATTACGTCAAGCGCACATTATGCCTTATTCTCAAATGGGCGGATAACTCCTGTTTGTAATAGAATTTATAATCGCATATATGGCAAAATACCGTTTTTTCTTTTCCACATTCCACACGCTGGTGTCTTCTCAAATTAGTTTTTATACTGTAGGATTTTCCACATGCCACACAATAAAATCTCGAACCTAAAAATCAGTTTGAGTCAACTCAGATAAAGATAATATGCAATTACAATTTAATAATGAAGAAAAATGGAAATCGAAACATATAGAAAGCCGCTAAGGAAGTTAAAATATGACCAACAATTGTATTACTTAACTTAATTTGGTAAGTACTATTTCAGCACGCTATGCCTCTCAAACATAAACAATTAAGACCAAAACTTATATAGGTTTTGGTATGTACTAACTTTCCTACTACTCTTACCTACTCTTTCACTATTTTAAGCTTAGGGCCACCCTATATATTGATTTAATAAATATATTTGGATAAATAGTGCATTAAAGACGTTATAACATACAAACCTCCTTCATTTTTATCACAAATGAAATATTTCATATTAAATGAGTCTTGGCAATAGAAAACAATTTCAACTATTGAAAAATAAATAAATAAAAAAACAAAAGTAAACACATTTTCATCAATTAGAAATTTATAATTAACCGTGTGTCAAAACCATATCTTATTGGAGGTTACAATAATATCAACACTCATATAAGAACTACAAATGTACAGGCAAGTTCTATATTTCATATTAAAAAAATGTCAAATTCTGTCATTTTTTTTTTCGAGTTTGGATACATTTCTCTCAACACCCTGTATTTTACCAGTTAATTCCGGTGGCTTTTATTTGATGAAAATTCCATCACTTTTTTTTAAATTCCTTGAATTTAGAGGTTTTTAGAGACTGGTTTGGTTTTCTTTAAACACACTGTATTTTCTACGTTAATTAATGTTCTAATAGGCCGTTGTTGTAGTTCCCTTAATTTTGAGGTATTTTAAACGGTCAAAAATTCTTTAATATTTTGTATGGAGAATGGTCTGAAAATTTCCTCGAATTTGGAGTTTTTATATTTTCAGTGATTTCGGAAATACTTGATGACCGCCCAAAATGAGAGGCATATATTTAATAATAATAATAATAATAATCAATAATATCAAAAAGGCATTATTCTTCTACAAATAAAGTAAAAAAATATATATATTCAATTTTTAGTCAGTTTTGTAAAACGCTATGTATATATATATAAGAGAAAAACCACTAGTAAAAATAAAATCTTTCATACAATAGCTTCCATAAGGAACACAGAAGAAAATTTAAAAAAACAGGTAGTGATTGTACCTAGTTCAGTTTTGTTAAACGCTATGTATATGATACGAAACAATGTGCATTCAATTTTAAAACAACATCTGTTTAGTATATATGTAATTTTTCGTTAAAAGATTAAATAAATAATGTAAAGTATAAAGAAAAAATTTAAAAAAAGTTAACACTCGTATAGACATCCACTGAATATAAGTAAAAATATCCTCAGTCTTTACTTATCTGAGATCTCGTGTCAAAAATATATTTTAGGTTAGACTATTACACTAACATTTCAAAATCCAAGCTATTTAGATCAGCAGAAAACAGTTGTATTAAAATTTGCTCCTAGAAAAAATTCTAAAGAGGAAGATTCATACACATTTACGCACTTAGTGAAATTTTCTTTATTTTATGGATAAGTCAACTATAAAGAAATTAAAACCTAACCTACAATGGTGTGCCCCATATGGTAAACGTACCATATCAAAATT
Organism: Monochamus saltuarius; assembly: GCA_025584915.1. Taxonomy (NCBI): domain Eukaryota; kingdom Metazoa; phylum Arthropoda; class Insecta; order Coleoptera; family Cerambycidae; genus Monochamus; species Monochamus saltuarius. Next base: position 118,306,401 of record CM046721.1, on the reverse strand, counting down.
TTCATTCTAATATTATTTTATTCAATACTAAAATAATCTATGAACAATTACCTCCCAGATCACTAACTAATACACAAAACAATGAATCTACTGTATAGATCTCACAGTTTTAAATAGTCTTTATGTTTGTTGAACATATGGTACTGCATTTCTTGCTTATAATAAAAACTGTGGCCACATATTTTGCAAATTATATTTTTGGCCTTCCCACATTCAACTTTTTGGTGTCTCCTCAAACTTCCTCTGTGATGATAGATTTTGTTGCACTTGTTGCATTGGAAAATGTTTTTCTGATTGCCATGTGCTAGACCTAAAATAAGGAAAGGACAAAGGTTATGATAACATTTACAAGTGATCTGGATACATCGACTGCCAATGGTTCAATTTTAGATTAGTAACAGACATGGGATCGGGGTAAGAATTATTTAAGGTAAAAATATTAAATATGTACTATATTTGTCAACTTTAAAACATGGGTATAAATAAATCTGATACCTAAACCATTTGATGGTGGATTTACAATTTTAAATTACATGTAAGAATTGTATTCGTTGTACAGCAAACCTTCTTGTCCTGGTTCAGTTTCCAGATAGGCTCGCAACAGAGAACCTGAAACAACAATTCTATAATTCTAATTTAAAACTAAAAAATAGACGTGCAATATTTTTATACCAGTTTTAATGTGTATAGCGAAGTTAATAATCCTGTTCCGGTTTCTAATGTGCAGTTTAATTTGGATAGGTTATTTATATGTTTGATGTGACAGGGCTGCCAAAGCATTTTTTTAATGGCTGTACCATTTTATATCATTATTGCAGTGTTGAAGTCTAATGATTTGTTAACCCTACCCTGTTAATATTCTTCACAGAATATATTTATTTTTTGTATAAATGTAGCATTTTATTCACGCAAGAAAGTTTACTATTCTGAAGTAGCTAAAAGGTAATTAAAACACGAATACAATCCAATGTTTTGTCCATAATCATACAGTATGCGTCAAAAGTATGGAATAAATTCAATAAAAACGAAACAATTATTTTTTGGGAAAAATCCTGGAACAGGTCGATTTTTAATTTAAAAAATACGAGTAATGACGTCATCGATTCTTTTTTAAATGGCAACACCATATTTTTTCTTTGATTCTGAAAGATCGCTTAATTCTCTATCAGACAGTACTAAAATTTTGCCCTCATACATAGGAAAGTTTTCGAGTAAATGACGATTGAATGTTAGAAAACGTAAATTTTATCCATAAAAAAGTAACAATTCTGAGGTTATGTAAAATAAAATACAATTGATTAAATTTTATACTTAAATTAAATGTTCGAATTACCATCCACCAACTTCTTGACAATGCGCAAGTCTTTGAAGAAATTCTTCTTGTACATTATGAATGATTTCTGGGGTAACTGCGTATTTCGTCCCGAATGCAATTTTGAAGTTCTTCCTAAATTACGTGGTTTATTAATGTACACATTTGACTTCAAGTATCCCCATAAAAATAGTCAAGAGGTGTAAGATCTGGCGATCTTGCAGGCCATTCCATCGGTCCGCGTCTGCCGATCCACCTCCCAGGAAAATAGTTGTCCAAAAATCTCGTACAGGGCGCGCATAGTGCGGAGGTGCACCGTCTTGCTGAAACCATATGGTATCGTCAGGAATGTCAAGGTGATTATCGTTAGAAAAATTTACTGCAAGGGCTGGAACAAGGTCATTTTCTAGAAACTCTAAATATCTTTGTCCTGTAAGGGTTCCTTCAAAGAAGAAAGGCCCTACTATTCTGTCGTCAACTATTCCAGCCCACACATTTAATTTCTGAGGGTGTTGGGTATGTGCCTCTGCCATCCAATGAGGATTTTCCCGACTCCAATATCTGTAAGTTTGACGGTTTATTGTATCATTCAGACAAAATGTGGCCTCATCTGAAAAAAGTATTTGCCGGTGTAAATTTCTATTTCCTTGACATAAATCCATTAGAATTTCGCAAAAGTGTAAACGGCGATCGGGATCATCTTCATTGAATTCCTGCACAAGTTGAATTTTGTAGGGATGATATTTTTCCTTCCTCAAGATACGTGTGCTTAGTGTCATTGTTTAATGCAACCAATCGTGAAGAATTATGAGGATTATCCACCATACTTATCAAAATGTTCTGTTTCTGATTTTCATTAATGCTTGGACGTCCAGGTTTTGGAATATTTACAACCTTGCCAGTTTCTCTAAATTTAGACTCTACCTTACTGACTGTTGATTGGCTGATAGGGCGATCTGGATATTTTTCATTAAATAAATCGCAAACTTCCTGCTGAGTTGTAGTCATATTCCCGCATCCGATTAAATTAATGAAATTAAAATTTCAATTCTTTGAGTAACAGTTAAATGTGTCATAATACTTTAAATTGAATAATAATTTCTATGTCGCTTACAATACTTATTAGAAAGTCGGTGTGACAATGACACTTTGCAAAGATTTTCACCTACGTGATCCATAAAAGAACTATGGAATTCGAAAAACTAAACTTGATAACGTTTTGCTTTATTTTAATTGATTTACGTTCTCTAACATTCAATCGTCATTTACTCGAAAACTTTCCTATGTAAGAGGGCAAAATTTTAGTACTGTCTGATAGAGAATTAAACGATCTTTCAGAATCAAGGAAAAAATATGGTGTTGCCATTTAAAAAAAATTGATGACGTCATTACTCGAAAACAAATGACATTTGAATATCGCATTTTATGCTAAAATATGTATTTTTAAATTAAAAATCGACCTGTTCGAGGATTTTTTCCAAAAATAATTGTTTCGTTTTTATTGAATTTATTCCATACTTTTGGCGCATACTGTACTGTACTGTATTATAATCATATTTGTGGAATCAGCATTATTTAATAAAAAAATATTCGCGCAACATGATATTTCTTAATAATCAATGAAACGTAGTAGGTTTTGTTATACCTACTGACTGCTAGGGTACGTTTTTTATTATCAATTATTTAATAATTATATTGTAATTATTTAAACAGTTCTATCTGAATTTGGTAAAAATGTGAGGAAGGAATTGCGGTCCTGTGGCTGTTTTCGAAGAAGCTCAAGAAGCAATTTTCCATTTATTTCCAGCGAAATCCACGGAACATTATGAAAAAGTAATTGCCGAATTTAAGAAATAGTGGGAAACGGATAGTAATGACAATAAATGAAGACGTCATATTATTATATTTTTAAAATTTGAAGAAAAAATATGCAATTTCATCTATCTGGTCGAAGTATTCGATGTTGAGCAAGCTTCCTGCTTATTTGAAGAACGAATCGAGATGATACAAAGCAAAACAAAGCTGCAGTATCGGAAAGAGCACATATTGAAGAATTTTTTACTGGGGCTTCGGAAAAAGAATATTTAATGATTAACGTAACATCTCTTTACCTTTTCCATGTTGTTAGATATACAGTGAACTTTGAATTATTACAGGTTGAACTAATAATGGGGGTTTCTAATTCTTGTCAATACTGCGAATTGACAAGTTACTGATATAGAGGATGTTGGGAGTTACCTACTTGTTTTAATACCTAACACCAAGACGGGCATTTCAAGAAAATGTACAATTATAGAAAGATTTTGCGGAATGCTGATGAAATGTGCAGAAAAAATATGTCTCCACGCCCAATTCACTTCACAAGATTCTTTTTAAGATACATCAATCAAAAATGTACTTCTCAACCTGTTGGAATCAACACATTGGCGAAGATAGTTGATTCATTCCTGAATATCGCAAATCCAGAAGCATATACTGGCCATTGTATGAGGCGCACTTCAACAACTTTATTGGCCAATAAAGGTGCTGATCTTACAACCATTAAACGGCATGGTGGATGGAAGAGCTCCTCTGTAGCAGAAAGTTATGTTGAGGAGTCCATATCTAACAAACTTGATATTGCAAGGAAAAGCCACGGAAAATACAGCTGTTCCATACAAGAAGAGACATCCATAACTTATGTAAATTCTTCACAAACTTTGGTAGATATTATGCATTCCGAAAATGACGGCAACAATGCTACAAGTGTTGATATTAACGGAAAGGAAATTAAATGTGATAAAACAAAAATGTCTATTAGTATAAATGCAAATGAAATAAATTTGATTTATTATAGGTTTATTACTTATACCATTGTTCTACTAGTGAAATAAAGTTACTTTATTCCGCTAATGGATAAAGTATTACTTTAGACAGTTCATATGCGTGGATAAAGTCCGATTATAAGGTTGTGGATAAAATAATATTAATTATGTTATTGTGCTTCAAATTGTTTAAATCTTTTAATTTTTAATATTTTAATCAATTCAATAATAAAAATATTAACAGAAAACATATACATATCTCAAAACTTTGTAGACACATTTGAAAAGTTTGAACTAACTAGGCTATTTATAATAATGAAAAAAATGTCGAATTTAATAATTACTTTATTTACATCATATTTATTATTAATAATGACTATATTTACATTTGTCATATCATATATATTTAAAAAATTATAAATAATTCACTGGCACACATTTATTGCAATAACCATAAAAATCGTGAATAAAATTCACACTCTTTTAGAAAAAACAACTAAGCATTTTTGTAATTTTCTAAAATTTAATTGTGTATTTTTCGATACACTACATAACACCACATACTTTGCTGTTTATCTCTATATAGAAATTAGACGAGCATAGCAAAATTATCATGTATAGAAAGCATATGACGCTTAAGACTGTCCTTCTGGCTATAACTCTTCTTGCAAATGTAACAGTGGAATTGGGGATCCTCTCCACAGTTGTACTTCATATGCCTTATTAAGTTGCTTCTATACTTGAACATTTTCTGGCATTTGGGACACGATGGATATTCTGGAATTGAAAATGTTTAATGATATGAGCAAAATAGTGCATAATTACAAAAATTTCACAAGCCGTTTAAAAAAGATGAACTGGGCGTTTTTCCTAGTCTAAACATTTTCCATAAATTTAGTCGTTTATTAAGTAGAACAGTTGTGACAATTTTGGGAGTAAAATAATTTTCAAAAAACTGTTTCTTCTCGATTTCTTCGGAATCAACTAATTGTTCACGATGGACATACATTTTTTTTTTAAGGTATTTCAGGAACTGGGTAACTTTTTTGGTATAATAATTATGCATTTGACACTATGAAATCGTACGGTCTTGCATCTTTTGAATTCAATATACTACACCAATTTTCTGGTTACATTTCTGCCAACGTCAATAGTCGACAATTTATTATTATTATTTCTTAAATAACACTTGGTTTAGGTCTACTGAAAAGTGTTTTTGAAAATATTCTACATCTTTTCTCTATAAATTTGGCAACATAAATTATTATTAAATTAAAAAAGTCTTTAATGATATATTCCAACCGCGACATTTTGGTATACACTGTTATACATCGAAAATAACTAAAAAAAAATACTACTATATAAATATGCGTCCACTAGCTTATTACAATTTGATTTACTTTACTTGAGTTCTTAATATTTAAATTGATTAAATTAGGTACATTCATGAATATGATAAACACTTTAACGATAATCTCTAGAAATTCAGAAAACGCTGAAAAAATCTCGAAAATTAGTCAACTAGAACCCTCAAAGCAAAAGAATTTAATTTTGCATAACTTGAAGCAAAACATACAGGGTATTCTATTTGAAATAAGAAAGTATTCGGCTGAATATCAAATAACTCCGACAGGACTAGGTTTAGATATACAGGTGACTCTGCAAAAGCTTCGCCGCGACTGAGCAGAGTCACCACTGAAGATGCTGACAGTGAAGAGCAACGAAACGTTTGGAAGCATGGGATGCGACCAGTTACAGCGGCAGCTACGGAACGCCTCGGAGGACCACCATTATCCAAGGAACGGTTCCGACCGTAACAGTCGTAATACCAACAGTAGGAACCGAAATCAATATATGGACAGTCCCAGAGACACCGATAGCGGGTCTGTCCCCACAGAGCCTAGCCCGAGAACAACCAGGGCAGGTAAAAGAATCCCAGCTAATGCTAGGGATGTGCATTTTAACTCTGTTTCTGGCAGCTACCAGTTACCGAGGTCATGGCATAACAACCCGGAAAATCACCATGTAGCAAATTACAGCACTGGCCGTGAAAGCCTAAAAACCACTATTACACTATTTTATTTGAATGATCCATAAAATTAAGAAATTCAATTATTTACATAAAAAATCTAGTTATTCTTAACGTAAAACAAAAATCAACAATAATTTTGACATATTCAAATCCGACTACTTCTAGAATTTGATATATTATAGATATATCAAATTTATATTAAAAAAAAATATCCTTCGAGCCGGATTTGAACCAGCGACCTATGGATGACTACAAACTTGTATTCCGCTACAGTCCACCGCTCTACCAACTGAGCTATCGAAGGTTGATAACGAAGAAACTAAATATGCATTCCGTGAGAATTAACAGCATTTTATTACGTTCAATAATCACGTTCACTGTGTTGCCTCAAATCGTCAGAATGAATTATCGTTAACCTTCGAGTTCAAGCTATATGCAAATAACTAAATGTGTAACACATGTATTACACCGGTCAACACGAAATTTGATATTGATATGAGAGTATAAAATTTTGATAGATTAGATCATATTTAAACGAAATAAAATTATATTGCATAAAAAAGTTTGCTTTTGTGTCCAGGAGAACGTTTATACGATATTTTAAAAAATCTGTGAACGTACTAGAACTATTTCATAGTTTATCTGCCACCACATCAGCTAAAAGTTCTTACGACGCTGAAAATATGCGTCTTAAAAAAAAAATCCTTCGAGCCGGATTTGAACCAGCGACCTATGGATGACTACAAATTCGTATTCCGCTACAGTCCACCGCTCTACCAACTGAGCTATCGAAGGTTGTTATTGTTACTTATTTTTTAAGAACCTGCACCAAATATAATGAGAACCAGGCCAAAGCACTTTCACATTTACGTTCGAATATAAATTAAGGCGATTGCTTGATAACTGTAACATCAGTTCACTTCTTGACTTCGCTGTAGTTAATACAGTCGATTTTATTAATAAAAATGTATTCAAAATAATATTTCATTTTATTTAAGGATAGTATATACTGATAAACCGTTATTTGTTTTTCTCAAGCTATTAGCATTTTGTCGAAATCTACTATCTGGATTTAAATAAAATTTAAAAAATGTTACTGTCAGTAATAAGAAAAATGTTTGGTGCAAAATAATTTAATTGCATCAAACAAAATTCTTTACAATTTACGTGTGGCAATATATATTTTGATATAGGAATGTTTCATTACGAAAATATTTTCAATGTAATCTTACAGATGAGAAAACTTTTACGTAATTTATGCCATAGCTAGTTTATGTAAATTAGGTTAGGTGTCGTCTAAACTCATAATAGAAAATAATATTTGACAAGTAGGTACGCCCTTCTGAAAATATTGTTGTATTTTTTTCCAAAATACATATTAATCTCTTTATTTACGATTTGGTATTTTAGAAACAATCTCAAGTTTATACTATCTTTGGCAAGTAAACTAAACTTGATTTTTTTTAATTTCGTAATTTATTAAAATCCATGCTCAAAATTGTATAGCATCGCTTGTCATCTGTCATTCAATCTATATAAATTATTTTCGCAGCCACCTTTTCTATTTCATGAATTTTCAAGAATGCCATTCATGCTTAAATAATGCACGTTTTTGTGCTCATAATGCTTCAATTCGCTGCAAAACAATTGAGTAACAGATGTCGATTCGTAATTACGCTGTCACTTTATTTTTTCAAGGGATTTAAAAAAATTACGTAATTTTAAAAATTTTCAATGATACACCAAGCTGCAAAAAAATTCTGCCATTCAAAAGAAATATGATGTGCCACAAGTGGCGCCCTCTACTAGCGACGTCAAAATTAGTTAAAAATTCTTATTTGCCGAGCCAAAAAAACATAATTTGTCAATTTTTTTTTAATAATCTGACAGGTTTCAAAGTTATTAAGATACTTCAAAATAAAATTCTAGCATTGAATGCCCTTTATTTTTGAAATCAGCAACATTCGAATAAAGCATATTTGGCTCAATCGACTTTTTTTGGTCCCAGCTCCGAGATTTCGCAACCTTTCACAGACACCATGTATGTGCTGCTCAACGGTCGCCACCGATCTAATTCATTTGGAATGGAGACAAAACGAAGATACACTGAAATAAAGGAATCGTAGATAACTCTATTAGTAGAGTAAAATCGGGTCTCGGCCGAATTCAGACGAGTTACGTCATACGAACAAATGAACAAATTCATTATATTTTCATCAAAATATTTAAGAAACTGCAACTGATAGTCATAAAACTATATACTACACTAAAAGTTTGCATCATATATTGCACTAAATTGCAATAAATTGTTTTTAACGGGACCAAATATCGAAAATTACGTTGACAATAAAAACAAATGTGTAACGTTAGCCGTGACGTAAGACGTCCGAATTCTTGATTCGAGTATAGTAATATAGGCAAATATAGTTAAAAGTATAAAAAGTTTACTTCTCTACGTGTTACGGTTTTCAAGAAATTGAATTTTGTATATGCTAATGCTCGCTGTTTTTTGAAATTTTGAAAATAAATTTTTTTAAATGAATTTTGCACTTTTTCAAAATTTGAAAAAACAGCATCAATGTAAAGTAATATTTGTATTTATTAAAAAATGCTGTATATTTTTATCATTTTGCGTTGAGGAGTTACTGAGCGAAAACTATATCCCGTTTGATATAGCGTTCACCGTGATCTTTAATCACTTCTCTCAGTGTTGGACATTTCGCATCTAATGTGATCGTCTCTTTTTGAAAGCCACCGCATGGTGGCAGCATTTTATTGCTGCGAAATATTTTTTTAGTTTTCGCTCAGTAACGCCTCAACGGAAAATGATAAAAATATGCGGTTTTTTTATTATATTACAAATATTATTTTACATCGACGCTGTTTTTTGAAATTTTGAAAAAGTGCAAAATTCATTTAAAATTATTTATTTTCAAAATTTCAAAAAACAGCGTCGACGTAAAATAATACTTATAGTCTATTAAAAAAATGAATATTTTTAATATTAAGGAGTTACTGAGCGAAAACTATATATCGTGATAGAGCGCTCACCGTAAGACTTAATCACTCTGTATGTATACAAGGTACATTTATACCTACAAGGATAGACATAGTTTTGCAAATATTCGTATACACGATAGATGGAGCCGGGGTAAGAACATAAAAAATTGTTGTCGTGTAACAGTAATGATTATTTTCCGTAAGTAAACCTCAAAATATTAGTGTAAAATATCAGTATAACATTTAGAAGAGCGATGGTGTCTGAGAAGGTGATCTTTTCTCTTATATCTTCGTAGACAGAGTTTGCACTGGTATATTCGCTCAGATCCACATTCGTAACTCACATGTCTTTTCAGATCATGTTTACTTTTGTACTCCTTCACATTGCATTTTAGACACTGATATCTCCCGTTCTTGCATGCCATTAGCTTCTGGATAGCATCTGCGAAAAACTTCAAATATAAATCAAATCAAATATGTTTATTTGCCCAACAGAAAAAATATCCATTTACAGGACAAAAATTAACACAAATGTAATGCCCAAATAATAAAAAATATAAAAAAGACAAAAAAACAATTAATATGCACGCATTCTTACAATATGACTAATGCATTAATGAAAATTATTAACAGTAAACGTTATATAAAAAGAAAAACAAAACAAAGTAACTGTAATTACAAAAAACGTATAGCTGTATTTATAGATTTAATAGACGAAAAGTTTATATCACAATGATCAGATATGTGTTAAAATTATGGGACATGATATAAACTTGAGACTTAAAATATTCGTATTGGCTGGTGGTAGATAAAAAGTATCATTTTTCCTAAGACGAAAATCAGGAGCTCTGATATTAAAACATTGTAATAATGGCATGCAATCAACATTGTTGTTAAACAAATTGTACAAAAATAATACACTATTTCCAGCCCGTCTTAGTTTTAAAGAGGGAATATCGAACCTAGAAAGCAATAGTTCATGGTTGCAGTCTCGAGAGGGATATACACCATCACACTTGAAGGAAAGAAACTTTAAAAATTTCCTTTGAACTGACTCAATAATCAATGTGTTTCATAAGATAAATTCGAATTAAGTTTAAATGTTTCAAGTATTGATATTTGGGATTGTAAAAATTCACAGTCATTACTGTCATCAATTTTGCAATAAATTTTCAAGTCATCGGCGAAAAGCAACTTTTTACAGCTAATAATTTTTGTAAGATTGCCAATAAATATTAAGAATAGTAGAGGGCCAAAATTGGACCCTTGAGGAACACCTGAAGCAGCAGCAAACAGTTCAGATTTAAATCCATTGTATGCGACATAATAAAACCGATCGTTTAAATATGAGTTAAAAATCTGTAATAAATTATTAGATAACCCAAGTTCAGCTAATCGAAACAACATTATAGTATGGTTAACTGTGTCGAAAGCCTTGGAAAAATCCATATATACCATATCCGCCTGCCCCCTACAATCAATGACTTCAGATATATTTTGCGTAATTAAAGCTAAATTCGTTATTCTTGATCTTTTTCCCATAAATCCATGTTGGTATGGTGACAATACATTTTTTACGGACCTATAAATATGATTATATAAAGTAAGTAAAGACCTTGGCAAAGTTAGGCCGAATAGCCTGTAGTTAGGTACATCATAAATTGTCTCATTGATTTCAACTGAGATGCATATCCAGAGAAGGTTTCTAAACATTTAACGATATTTTTATTATCACAGATACAATAAGAAATTTTGATTCTTCAAAAATATTATACCCGTGTCCGGTTTCTCATTCTTAACTTCAGGAAACGATAGAACATGAAAAAATAATAGTTACCTTTCCTATAATATTTGTCTCTTTGACGCTCCATTTTCCTGATACAGGGCGTTCAACAATAAAAAATTATTCCTAAACTACTAAACAAATATTTTTCCTTGAAACTTGGTATGTAGTAATCACATAGAAAGAATATTTTAACGTGAGTAACTTTTTTGAAGTAAAACCAGTAGCCTAGGTATGGAGTCGTCTTCTTCACTCCTGAACCCTCTAAAGTTCTACGCCAATGGTGACAAGTATTTTTTCAGTGCAAATATCAAAATTTGCTAGTTTCTGAAGAAAGTTGAGGACATTTACGAAGAAGCTTGGTTATCATATATTTTAACTTTCTCTAATCAGAGTTATCTTATAAAATTTAAAATATAGCAGTAAATCATTTATTAAACAAATAAAAACGATAGCATCGATTTCTTAGGAATGTTTCGAATATGATAGGTAACAGATTGTTTTCTATTATATATCAGAGCTGCATACTCTTTTCCCTTAAAAAGGCCTCAAAGAGATGAATTTATTGGATTGAGATCTGGTGATCAAGCTGACCAGGCAACTCGACCAGCTCGATCACCTTTTCCCATAGATCGTATTTAATCAACTTTTAATTTCAACATATCTAACCGCACAACAAACAAACTAATTTGGCATGACATCTGTCATTACCACTGTTATAAACTTTATACTGACAAAATACTTTTCACCATTGACGTAGAAATTTAAAACGTTCAAGGGGGAAGAAGACCCCATACCTACACCACTGGTCTTAGTAAGAAAAAAACATAAACGAACCACATAAGCCACCTGGCAAATAAAAGGAATAAACATATTAAAATTAGCTAAGGTAATCGATGATATATTTTACTTATTTATTTCAAGAGGATGCATTGAAAGGCAGATATTGTTGGCATGTACCTATTATCAAGTAAGCTCAAGGGACAAAAAAGGCGAACTTTTATAACATTAAAAAAACATGTATAAAAGAATTGTTGAGAGAAAAATGTATTCCTGTTCAGTTCTTTTATACTCTTTAGGTTTTTTTTGAGCTTGTTTTGGGATCAATAATTTCGTTGCAATCAACCAATCTTGCATTTTTAAATGGTACCATACTATTTTTTGTTCTTATTCAACTTTTTTTGCATACGTACGTGCATTTCAAAATTTTTGAGAAAAACACTTCAAAATCAATGATCACCAGTGAATATTCGTAGAATTCACGAAGATATAAATCAGGGTAAAAATATAAAAAGACAGTTATTGTGTAATAGTAACAATCGTTTTCATAAAGATTTTAATCAAAGTTCAGAACATTAACGTATAATATTAGCATGGCTTTTAGAACGATAGTGTTTGAGAAGATGATCTTTTCTCTTATATTTTCGTAGACACACATCGCACTGGAATACGGGCTCAGATCCACATTCATAACTTAAATGCCTTTTCAGGTCACATTTGTTCTTGTACTTCTTCACATTGCACTTTAGGCACTGATATTTCCCATTTTTGTACTCCATTAGCTTCTGCATAGAATCTAGAACCAAAAAACTTTAAACAAAAATATTAAAGGAACAAAATATTTGACTAAATAATACTAACAAGAGAAAGTTTGTACAACTGTTAAAATAAAAACTACTAAAAGTGTTACATTGTTTTATTTTTCGTTATATAAAAATTAACGGAATCATAAACTGTCTTACTGATTTCAACTTACAGATATCTATTCTAACCATTTAACCCACGACATTTTTATTATCACAGATACAATACGAAATTTTGACCTTCAAAAAATTATATCTAAAAATGTATTTCCCATCTAAAATTAGGCAAATATGTTCTTAAATGTTATAGAAGTTGAAAATTAAATGAACAATACTAGTCAATATAGTAGACTATATGAAAAAATAAAAAAACAGTACATTAAGGGTACAGTAGATACAGGGTGTCGGGAATATGCTTGCCAATATTGAAATATCTTAGCAAAAACAACAAAGAAATGTTTAATACGAATAGTTTCTCTACAAATACAAAAATATAACTAGGTAGAATAAAATACAATACCGTGTTACAAAACTGCTTTTAACGCAATTTGTTTTCTGTAAATCACTAAAATTCCTGAAAATTATTCAAACTATAACGTACTGTAATATATGACAACATTGCAAGCACCTGCTGCATTACCTGCAACTTCAAACAAATGTTAACAGCTGTTGTGTATTGTACAACTAGGTAAAATTATCTGGTTACAAAGCTTTTGTACGGCGAAGGTTGTCCCCAAGCAACGACAATAAATTTGAACACTAATAACTATTTCAAATGTTACTATGTGAGAAAATCTCTACGAAAAAACAAATATGTTAAAGGGGTACTTGTTATTATTATGTACTTTTGTTATCGTTGATCAGAGAAAAAAAATGTAAATTATATTTTGTTAATTATATTTATATATAGCAAAATATTCATATTCCAGACACGATGTATAATCTCAAATTAAGAATCTTGTCTTCAGTCAAGACATATTTAATTAAACGAATTAATTTTACTTGGTGTCAAATTGTAACGTTTTTGTATATATGCAAAAAATAATTTATTTGGGTATAAAATGTTAAGCGTATTAGAACATTGGACTAAGCAAACTTATTTGACTTAGTTAATAAATCTTGACTGAAGATGAGATTCTTAATTGAAAATTTGGATGCAATTAAATAAGCATTTGATATGTTGGTGCGTACAGATGTTATTTTTGGTTTAAAATATCATTTATTTATGTGAAAAATAATAAGTTATAACAATATTTCGTTTCTTTTCTTCTCCTGTACCCTTAACGTAAGTATTTGTTGATATAAAACCATAGTCTGAAAACACTATAAAAATCTAATCCTCCTACATTTATCATTCGCTTGAAAATAGAAAGAGAAACAAACGTTTACTCACATAAGTTATTCAAAAAGGCAGAAGATGGTTCAAATAATATGCGAGTCCTAACTGACACATAACGAAAAGTACTTTATATACTTTTAGTAAAAAAGAACCAAACCGGTATAAAAAACTATACAAATTATTTTTTATTATTTACGTTACGTTACGTTTTTAACTAGTAAGTGCACTTATTATTGGTTCCTATAATATCATTGTTTTAACAAACTAACACTATATGCTAATAATAAAATTAAATTTAATAATACTGTACATCATGGACGTTAACAATTGCGTACAGGAGAAGAATCTGGCAAGTGGAACTGATTTAATTCAGAAATTATCTCTGGAAGACAAACAAATTTAAAAAAATTGGTATAGTGAATGCAAAACTAAATCAAAGAGGCGGAGAAACAATTTCATCATATTCAGAAAACATGTTAAGAAGTAATACGAAAATTATTAAATTATTATTCGCGTATTTTCAGGGATATTCAAGTAATAAAAACATGGAAGCTTTAATATTTAATCAGTACATTTATGTTGCAAGTGTTGTGAATTTTGTTGCAAATGACATTTTTTCGTCAACATATTCTAATTGCTAGTACCTAGAAATCCCCCTATACCAAATTTCATTAAATACGGTCGATGTGATCGAAAGTAATAAAGAAAATGTGATTTATTTTTTCAACTTTGACAGCCTGTAGATCGAAAAAGAGCAACATTCGGATAAGACATATCAAGGTTTATTGTTATATTTCATCACTTTAAATTTTTGTAGTATGCTAAACGACACTTAATTTATTATCTTTAAGAAACTGTTACAATTCTACATAAAAGGTAAGAAATACCCGTTATTTCTTAACAGTTACATGGGGACACATACTGCACAAATTCAAGGTGATGAAATATAACATTTAAACTTGAAATAACGTAAATGTTATAATGACCAAAATGGGATACATATTTGAACTGATTGTTTCAAGAAAATCAAAACTCAGGAAAGTCTTTAGATCAAACCAAATATTTACCTGAACCACAAAATATGAAATCACGTGACGCGAAAACAATGTCTCTACTATAAAATGTTCTCATAACAGAAAAGCTTCCGATATGAAATAATTACAAATTAAATCAGTCCCTCCCAAACTTCACGTACTACTCCAAAAAGTGTTTGGGTGCTTTCCACCCTTGGTGCTTCTTTGAGCTCAAGTGGAACCGCAAATAATCAGCTCTCTTGCACTTGAAATCGCAGAGGTGACAGGCGAAGGTGGCTTCTTTGCCGCATTCATACTTCAAATGTCTGCGAATGTTGCCCTTGAACTTGTAGCTCTTGTAACACCTAACACAGCTGAATGTACCGTTGTGTTCCACGTAATCATCTAAAAATTACAGGGTTAGAGTAAAGTGAGCAGATACCGTTAGTTACCCTTCACCGAGTCAGTCCAAGGAGAAAAGAATAAGTGAACATAAACAAATTGTTGATAAGCTACACTAGACATTATTACTTTCTAAATCCTATGTAATAAGATGCAAATTTAAACAAATGCAGTCCTACAAGTTCCTTTTCTTCTACTTTTTCAGCAGGTTAAAAGTTTCTAGTAACGTCACAAATCCAAATAGATACTGATGGCATTGATACGAATTGTAAAATTTGCAAGGCAACAATTTAAAAGAGTTGACAGATGTCATTGATCGGTAAATAAAAGAAAAGACAGTAAAAAGAATACTTTATTCGATAACTGTATGACAATGTAGTGAAATATATATATTCAAAATATCTATACCCCTTAACTCATTGAAAATTTGCCATCCAAATTTTTTTCGTCTTCGCAAAAATTAAAAAACGCATGGACTTAATTTTTGTTTTGAAGCAGATATTTTATGGATCAAATTTCTAACCCATTTTATACAATTGTATTTTACACGGAAAACTTTTCTTGGTTTGTCCTGAAAAATGCTTAAATATAAGCGAAATGTCGACTTGCCAATAAATTCACTACTTACTTTAGCTTTGACCCTACTACTGCAGGTGATGGGCATTTTCAACATCTCCAAAGTAAAATTAGTAATAAATGATTTTGATGATGTGAACTCTTCAATGTACAGCACCCTTTTTTAATGAAAAATGTAGTAATTGCTTAGGATTGAGTTGGAAAAATGGTTGCTAGAGGAAGTTGTTGGGGTTTGGTTTTGGTGACTGTTTTTGGTTTTTCCGTTTTGAGAAGTGAGTTTGGTGAAGTCACGATAGTAACCTAGAGCTGTCTCAAGCGTTCTCAAAGACCTGATGAAGTAGCAGAACCAGAGAGAGAGACAGATACTTGAAACATAGTTCAAATGAAAGGAAAGAAACAATTTTGACATGAATCAATACTTATATTACAAAATTGTTTCTTTTTCTTTATTTAAAAGTCAACTGTGTTTCAAGTCTCACTACATCATTTTTAATTTTTCGAGAGCCGATTTTCCAAAATTAAAAAATATATATGCCGTTAAACAGATAATATATAACCACTTTCCATTTAATATTGTAATGATGAAGGTCGTCTTTGTTTAAGTATAAAAATTATAGGAATTATTACATCCACAAAATAAGACCAAGCGTATTTTTACTTTTTGTATTAAATAGGGAAAACATAGGATGGCAAATTTCCGGGTGTCATACTGTATATGTACTGGACATCTACTTATATACACGTTTTTTTTATAAGAATTACTAAAAAAAATCAAAACTAAATACACAAGACGAAAATAATAGTAAGAATATATAAATACAAAGTATAGAAACCTAAAATAGAACAAAATATATAAAAAAGAAGTAATTTAAAACTGTGTATCTACCAAAAAATCACTTTAGTCAAATTTTAAAACATTTTAATGTCGTGTCAGTATCTCATAAAGAACTGAGGTTTTAATTCTAACAATAAGTATTCAAATATGAAGTCACATTTTATTTGTAGGGATTTCAAAGTTCCAGTTCATTTAGTATTCTAGCTATTTTAAGTTTTTTTTTTCAAATAAGGAATGTATTAATGTCAGTGTTCCCTAATTACGGCTTAAAAACTATTACTCCCCATTCTAAAACAAATACTTACAAACTAGTACCAGCAGCCGCAAATAAACCTAGACACCACAAACGGATATTAATAGAAAATTAAATTCTATTAATAATACAAATATGTAAAAAAAACACCATTAGAGTTATGAACAGAACAACTAAAAGATCAAACTCAAATAAAACTAGTAGAACAAATACATAGGGAATCATTAATAATGGTTACCAAAATAAGGAATAAAGAGAAATTCTCTAACACTTAAATATGTTACAGTTTGGGGAGATTCTGTATATTAGGAAACACCGACAAATTCAATATTTGATCAGGTCTCGCATGAATAAACTTTTCTTGCTCCAAAAGTCCGAAAACATCTGGCACGTTTTGCACTTTGCATCTCTTGAAGTTGATGTGATTCTTCAAGGCCTGCTTGTGCCAAAACCTCTTGTGACAGTAGCAGCAGGCAAAAGATTTGGATTTTCCGCATTCATATTTTAGATGGTTGTGTAAGGACGTGTTGTACTTGTAAGTTTTCTTGCAATTTGGACATACCACTGTTGATTTTTGAGCTAAAAATAAATTATGTTAACAAGGCTTTAAAAATATATACATACATAAGGTTTTTCTTTACATGTTTATGTAATATATTTAAAATTCTAAAGGATAGTCCAGCTATGTACATAGTAAAATAAAGTGCATAATAAAGATATTTGATCACCTAATATCAGAAGATAAGTGCCACTGAAGACAGTTCTATCAATTTTTCATTTTAAAATGTTTCTAAAATTAGTATTAAAAATTTCAGTGCATGTAAAACAAGTCAAATGTAAATGATACGATATGATAAGTACCTGCTACAATGTAGGTCGCTTCCTGTAAATCGAGCCGTTTAGGCCGAGCAGGAAGCAAGCAGACCACTTACATCTCACCTGCACTCAGTTTATATGTGAACATACATATGAAGGAACAGCCAGTTCAATAATTGTCATCTCACCTATGGTATACTGATGAGGGCTAACAAGCCCGAAACCGGTCTATGTCTGGTCGTGTGTCCGACAAGAATTCTTGGCTGTTCACACAGTTCACACTGCAGGAGCAATTCAATGCCGGTCGGGGCATTAGTCCGCGGAGTAGTTGTTTCCTGCAGTATGATTTACAGATCTGATGGCTGGTCGCCCTGGGCGAGAGCTCTGTGTTAAGTACCTGCTGCATTGTAGGTCGCTTTCTGTAAGTCGAGCCGCTTAGGCCGAGCAGGAAGTAAGCAGACCACTTACATCTCAAATGATATGATGAAGAAAACTCCCGATAAGGGTAAATAACTTAAAAACAGTATATTACGCGGTGTAGACAAGCTCATCTAGGGGCCATTCGCACCAGCATTGAATTACATCTGAAAAACGTCTAGCAAACAGCTAAAGTCACTCGTCAGCAGGTCACCAGACATATTATACCGATTTCGGGTTTATTAGTACTCGTCAGTATGCTCATCGTCTGTTAAATCGCGTCGCCTTTGTAATACTTGTCTGTCGAATCACCTGAATTTCAATCTAGAATTCTGCAATGTGCTGTAGTGTGTCGACACCTATGTTACTATTTGGAAACATACACATCAGGCCATAAATTTCAGAATTTGACATTTGATATTGAGACTGTAATAACCTACTTATTTAATTTGGTTTGTAAAAATGTATGTATTTTGTATCTACTACTTTAAAATATGCAACAATAAATTTAAAAATAACACGTTAACAGAAATGTACACTCAACAGATATTTGAAATCTGTCATATTTTTTAAGAAACGTCAAATTACTGACAGAAACAGTTGACAACTATGACATATGTGCTGTAGAGTGCTGCCACGCGCGGTGAGTCACTGCAAAGGGACAAAGGAACAGACTAGAAAAAGCGCGGCCGCTGTGATTTAGCAGACGATGGTGAGGTATCTGACGAATAGCTCTAGCTGTTTTAAGTTCATCTAATCCGACACAAGGGACCATGAGTACGCGGTGTAGGACAAGCTACATCTAGCAGACATTCGCTATTCTATGCCAGACTGAAAACCACATACACGAAGCATTCTACATTGCAGTAGACACAATTGAAAGATATTGACCTCTATCGCGTTCGGCGAGAAGGATGTTGTACAAACAGTTATTCATGTTTGACAGGAAGAGGCATGAATTGAGAGTATCACTATAAAATTGAGAAAACTCTGTTAGTAAAGATATTTATTTAGGATTAATGTAACGTTAATATACTGTTCCAATATAAGAATAAAATCAACATAATTATTAAAATATGTTCAAACATCAATTCACATTTTTAGTCATATTCGGGTGGTTTTTTTCTTGGTGGGCCGTAAGCTGCTGCTTGGCCCAGAAAAATTGTTTGCAGAACCTGCAGTAATGCTGTTTGATTTTTCCGCAGTTAAAATTACGATGGGTGCTCAGCGATTGGTTTCTCTTGAACCGCTTTCCACATTTGCAGACGTATGGAAATTTTCCGCCTGATTTTGCAGTGTCTTTCCCTGTAGATTGAGTAGGTTCGGTTACGTCGGTCAAGCTCGTATTTTCAGATTGTTGCAAATTTTTAGCTACGGTGTGTCTCTTTATCCTGATGATCTGAATCTCCGAATTGGATTCTAAAGCAACAAAAAAATATCGATGTAATACCAGTAATAAAAAAAGAATTATATTAAGAAAAATAGTAACTAGTAAGGCTCGATGCAGACTATGCGTGAATTTGCGATGCCTGGTTTGTAAGTAATTCGTGCGTCGTGTGTAGAATTTTTATGAATTTTTTATTAATTGATTTTTAACGAACAAGACCCTACACAGTATTCGCGAATTCTTCGCATAGTCTGAAGCGGGCCTAAGAGATTAAGGGGTATTTAAAAAACACTCCTTTATAAATAAATTATTTACTAAAAAAAATTACAAAACAACTAAAATATGCTAATATAATATGTTCAGCATAAGTAAAATAATCTGTGGGGGCATGTATTATACTTTGATTGTAGAATTATCACCTAAGCATTGAATTTTTATAATGTTATTAAAAAACAAATCCATATCATGTTAAAAAAATATAGGCCAAACTGATCACTGTATATTTTAGGTATTCAGTTAGAAAGTTGACTCGAATTATATAATTTTATAATATATCACTAACAGTATAGGATATATGTTCTATTAAAAAAAATCATATGCTTGAGTCATTTTGTATATGAGCTTTCTTCCTTTAAACAATTTAAATCTATATCTTTATATCGAAAAATTATTCTATATCAATCCAGATAAACCACTTTCAAAATACAGTATGCGCCAAAAGTATGGAATAAATTCAATAAAAACGAAACAATTATTTTTTGGGAAAAATCCTCGAACAGGTCGATTTTTAATTTAAAAAATACATATTTTTGCGTAAAATGCGATTTTCAAATGTCATTTGTTTTCGAGTAATAACGTCATCGATTTTGTTTAAAATGGCAACATCATATTTTTTCCTTGAATCTGAAAGATCGTTTAATTCTCTATCAGACAGTACTAAAATTTTGCCCTCTTACATAGGAAAGTTTTCGAGTAAATGACGATTGAATGTTAGAAAACGTAAATTTTATCCATAAAAAAGCAACAATTCTGAGGTATGTAAAATAAAATACAATACATACCTCAGAATTAGTAAATGACGATTGAATGTTAGAAAACGTAAATTTTATTCATAAAAAAGCAACAATTCTGAGGTATGTAAAATAAAATACAATACATACCTCAGAATTGTTACTTTATTATGGATAAAATTTACGTTTTCTAACATTCAATCGTCATTTACTCGAAAACTTTCCTATGTATGAGGGCAAAATTTTAGTACTGTCTGATAGAGAATTAAACGATCTTTCAGAATCAAGGAAAAAAATATGGTGTTGCCATTTAAAAAAAATCGATGACGTCATTACTCGAAAACAAATGACATTTGAAAATCGCATTTTACGCTAAAATATGTATTTTTTAAATTAAAAATCGACCTGTTCGAGGATTTTTCCCAAAAAATAATTGTTTGTTTTTTTATGAAGAAAAAAGTTAGGAATCCAGCAATCCTGTAATACCTACCTATGTTTACTAAAAAATAAATGCCAATGTCAAAATGTCAATCTTATTAAAATATCTTTTTTATGTGCTTACACTTATATATTGAACTTATTCAAGTACTTGTATACATTAAGTACAACATTTATACAAAGTATTAACGTGATTATATACAGGGTGTAACTTTGAATGGAGGTCAGATGTTTACAGAACCTATATACAGAGAAAAAAAATAAATGCATATTTCCTGATAAAAAATTATTAGTTTAATTACGCGGTGGAATGTTATTTATTGTCAATAGTGTGAAATAACACACCAGAATGTAATGTTACAACTGCAATGGAAAATTAATACTTATGAATATGCATTGTTTCATGGTAAAATAGTGTTTTTGTACAAATAAAATGTAATTTTACAACGTCATGTATTTTTAGAAAAAGTCATGTAATTTTACATGAAATATTTAAATGTACGGTATTCACATGAAGATTTTTGTATTACAGTATGGATATGGTATTTTTACATTAATGTTTGATGTGAATAACAAGATCTCAGCGTAGCATATAGTTATAAAAAATCAAATTGTTTCTATAAATTTTCTATTGCAGTTGTGTCTTCACTTCTTTAATTTCATACAGTCGGTTTAAAAAGTAACAACAGGAAGCAGTGACTGATGATAATCTTATACAGCTGAGATTGGATGAGATGAGTTAAAAATTGAATTACGACTGATGCATTTATTTGATTGATATAAAGTTACGTTAAAAACTGATTCTAACTTAAAGTTACACTAATTAAACTTGAAATGATAAAAGAAGAAAGGACTGTATTATTGAATAATAAATATTTGATTTAGAACAATACCACTATAACCTGTCATAGTCTACAATTTATTATTTTTCTAGTAAAACAGAAATTAGTTATAACAAAATGCGAATTTAACTTTATACATACATTAATAATTTTATTGTAGTCCTAAAATTAATTTGCACTTACTGCAATATTACCCTATTACACTTTTATCTACAATCACTTCTTCTTAACAATTGTCAAATTTTGTAAAATTTGCGCAGTATAGCTGATAATTTTAGTTGACAATAGTGATATCCCGAATACACCTCATTAGAAGTGCTGCAGAAACTGTAACTTTAGGTTTGTTCCAGAAATATTAAAGAAAATTTTTTTATAAATATTCAGGAAACGTACTCCTCCCCTATTTTTGTGAGAAAGCAAAGACATTAAAATCGTCATCATTATGGTCGATTTACTCGATGCTAAAATCCACATTATCTACCAAGAATGATATTGACTTAGCAAGTTCAAAAAGTTGACGTGATCTTTAAACAAGCAAGAAGTTGGATACAAATCTAAGAAATAAAAAAAATTGAAATATGAATGAAATATACCTATTAAAAAAGGTAAATTCTGTGCATATTTATTATCGTAAAATCTGTAACTCAACAGAAATATCTTATTATAGAAAGTACTAATTATTGAAATTGGTATTGGTGCCTGCAGATGTGACGAATTAGTAAAGGAATGTTAACGATGTTGAGAAAAAAGAATCCATTTTGACAGTTATTATACCCGATTCAACGACAAGAAGTCGAACTATTACTGCCATACATAACATTCAAGATAATTCTATCAACTTTTTGTCATCCTATAGAAAGTATGCAGCCTTGAGATTTAGAAACGAAAACACACCAGCATGATTATTCTTAAAATTTAATAAAAGCAAGTAGGTATTTTAATCAAATGGTAGGCGTGATCGTTATTGCTAAAATACCAAACGATATTGCTAATTATGTTAACCAGAGTGTCATTTATACAGAGGGCATTGCTTTCGCCGAACATCGGCTACTTTATTGGTCCATAGTGGAGGTGACATTTATACAATTGAAGCAACACGGAGGATGGAAGAGTTCTACAGTTGCAAAAGAATACATAGAAAATAACAATTGATGAAAAAATTTAAACAAGACGATAATTTTAACTAAACCATCAAATAATGTAAGTACAAGTAATTGAATAGCAATTACAGTGATGAAAATTTTACCATGTCAGAATATAGCTGTAATATACCTTCTGGATCTGGAATTCTTATATATTAAAATCCGTTGTTTTTTCTCTCTCTAGAAAAAGTGGCAAAGTGTCCGGGTAAAGGCTTTTTTCGCGAGCCGCGCAGCGGCGAGCCCGGGTGCGCGGAGTCGAGTTCGGTCCTTGGGTCGTCTGTTAGGCGTATTTTCGTGACTTCTTTTTACTCTTTTCGGGACGAATTTACCGTTTTTCCGGAGGTCCGCGGCCGCCATTTTTCGATTTTCCCGAGGATTTCGCGAAAAAAAGAGATGGATATAGCCGGGAATTCGAGAAACGTCAGTCAGATATGGGTAGACGTCCAACTATTTCGGATTCGATATTTTCGTATTTTCCCGCATTCGTTTCCATAAAGCCCTATCGAAACGTAAACTTTGAACCTTCTACGATGTGTCGTGTGCCTCAGATCTAGGTTTAAAATTCGATTTTATAGGGAAAATAGCGAAAGTTTTGGTCAATTACACGTTCGGCGGCATTCGCATTCGCTCGACCGCGGCCGTCCTAAACGTCAAACGGCTAGCCGGACGGTGCACGGCCTGTGACAGCTCCCCATAAAATGTAGGAACGTTTGCCAAACGGGCCGATGGGAGCCCCCCGATGGACAGAAACGGTAAGTTTAAAGTCTCTAGATACTTTCTGTTATGCGAGCGCTGGATTTTGAATTCATTTTCGTATCGAAATGTGCGAAAATCCGATCCAAGACCGGGGAGAAGGGCCTGGCAAATGGCTGTCTTCACAAAACCTTCAAAACGATTAGATTCTGAAAAGTAAGTACCCCTTTATTTCCATAAAGCCATATCGAAACGTAAACTTTGAACCTTCTACAATGTGTCGCGTGCCTCAGGTTTGAGTTTAAAATTCGATTTTATAGTGAAAATAGCGAAAGTTTTGGTCGATTACACGTTCGGCGGCATTCGCATTCGCTCGGCCGTCTGAAACGTCAAACGGCAAGCCGGACGGTGCGGTGCCGTTGACAGCTCCGGATAAAACATAGGAAATTTTGCTAAACGGTCCGATCGGAGCCTCCCGAAAGTCAGAAACGGTAAGTTTAAAGACTCTAGATACTTTCTGTTATGCGAGCGCTGGATTTTGAATTCATTTTTGTATCGAAATGTGCGAAAATCCGATCCAAAACCGGGGAGAAGGGCCTGGCAAATGGCGGTCTTCACAAAACCTTCAAAACGATTAGATTCTGAAAAGTAAGTCTTTATTTCCATAGAGCCATATAGAAACGTAAACTTTGAACCTTCTACAATGTGTCGTGTGTCTCAGGTTTAGGTTTAAAATTCGATTTTATAGTGAAAATATCGAAATTTTAGTCCACTACACGTTCGGCCGGCGCCTGGCCGCCGAAACGTCAAACGGCCAAAAAGGTAACTTTGAAGTCTCTAGATACGTTCTGTTATGCGAGCGCTTTGTTTTGAGTTTATTTTTGCATTGAACTATGCATAAATACGAATGAATCCGTGGTATAAATGAGCTAGACAATATGGCGGACTTCAATTATTTTAAGTCGCTTCGCGTATATACAGTGCGACTCAAAAGAGCTCGACGTACGGGGTGTTACGATAAAAATTGACGAGAAAAAAATAAAATTACAGATTCGAGGAAATTTTCGGTTTTTCGCTTCGGAGGGTTGTCTGACGCGCGAAAGACCGTTTTATATACAAAGTGTTGGAAAAATGTTAAACGTTAAAAATGTCAAAATTAAGGAACTGGAAATTTTTTACGAAACTTTCGTCAGGGTCTCTTACCGCACTAATTATCGAAAAAATATAGGTGTGTACAAAACCCACCCGTTCCTAAAAATCAAGAAAATTCGTGGATTTAAAAATTTTTTTGCTTTCTGATGACACTTTTACAATAGTTTGTAAAAAACTATAAAAATATATACTTTGGTATTATTATGTATATAAATACATACGTATGAAAAATACAGGGTGTAAAATAAAGAACCATTCTGTAGATCCACAAAATTTATGGAATTTATTTTTTTTTTATGAAACTTTTCACGATTCTAAAAAAATTATACTAATGGAAAAATACAGGGTGCTTAACGAAACCAAACCATTCTCTAAGAATCCTCACAATAATTCCTGAATGTTTTTTTATGAAACTTTTCACAATTGTCTGTAAGAAAACTATACTAATTAAAAAACTACCGAGTGTTTAAGAAAACTGAACCAATATTGAAACTCACAAAATTCATAGAAAAATTTTTATTTATTTATTAAACTTTCGTCAAGGATTTATTATGACACTCACTAACGAAGCAAATACAGAGTGTTTAAAAATAACGAACCATTCTCTGAAAATCCTTAAGATTCATGGAATTAGAAAATTCTTTTTGATGAAACTTTATAAATTGTTCTGTAGGAAAAATAGACTAATGAAGAAATACAGAGTGTTTAATAATAACGAACCATTCTCTAAAAATCCTCAAGATTCATGGAATTAAAAAATTCTTTTTGATGAAACTATACAATAGTTTGTAAAAATCTATACTAATGAAAAATACAGGAGGTTTAAAAACCGAACCATTCTCTAAAAATCAACAAAATTCATAGAATTAAAAAATTCTTTTTAATGAAACTTTGTACAATGTTCTGTAGGAATAATATACTAATGAAAAAATACTGGGTGTTTAAAATAAACCGAACCATTCTCTAAAATTCCTCAACATTCGTGCATTTACAATTTTTTTCTGAAACTCTTTGTAACAGTCTGCAGAAAAACTTCGCATATATATAGTACGACTCAAAAAAGCTCGATGTACGGGGTGTTTCGATATAAATTGACGAGAAAAAATATAAAAATTACAGATTCGAGGAAATTTTCAGTTTTTTTGCTTCGGAGGGGTTGTCTGACGTGCGAAAGACCGTTTTATATACAGAGTGTTGGAAAAATGTCGAGTGTTAAAAAAATGTCAAAATTAAAGGAACTGAACATTTTTTTAGTACGAAACTTCCGTCGGGGGTCTCATACCGCACTAATTATCGAAAAGATTACTGAGTGTTTAAAAAAACCGAACCGTTCCCTAAAAATCCTGAACATTCGTGGATTTAAATTTTTTTTTTTTGCTTTCTGATGAAACTTTTACAATAGTTTGTAAAAAACTATAAAAATATATACTTTGGTATTATTATGTATATAAATACATACGTATGAAAAAATACAGGGTATAATATAAAGAACCATTCTCTAGATCCACAAAATTTATGGAATTTATTTTTTTTATGAAACTTCACGATTGTAAAAAAATTGTACTAATGAGAAAATACAGGGTGCTTAACGAAACCAAACCATTCCATAAGAATCCTAACAATTCATGGAATATTTTTTATGAAACTTTTTACAATGGTCTGTAAGAAAACTATACTAATTAAAAAACTACTGGGTGTTTAAGAAAACTGAACCAATATTGAAACTCCCAAAATTCATGGAAAAACAATATTTTATTTATTAAACTTCCATCAAGGATTTATTATGACACTCACTAACGAAGCAAATACAGAGTGCTTAATAATAACGAACCATTCTCTAAAAATCCTCAAGATTCATGAAATTAAAAATTCTTTTTATGAAACTTTATACAATAGTTTGTAAAAATCTATACTAATGAAAAATACAGGAGGTTTAAAACCGAACCATTCTCTAAAAATCAGCAAAATTCATAGAATTAGAAAATTCTTTTAATGAAAGTTTGTACAATGTTCTGTAGGAATAATATACTAATGAAAAAATACTGGGTGTTTAAATAAACCGAACCATTCTCTACAATTCCTCAACATTCGTGCATTTACAATTTTTTTTCTGAAACTCTTCGTAACAGTCTGCAGAAAAACTTCGCATATATATAGTACGACTTAAAAAAGCTCGATGTACGGGGTGTTTCGATAAAAATTGACGAGAAAAATATAAAAATTACAGATTCGAGGAAATTTTCAGTTTTTGCTTCGGAGGGGTTGTCTGACGTGCGAAAGACCGTTTTATATACAAAGTGTTGGAAAAATGTCGAGCGTTAAAAAAATGTCAAAATTAAAAGAACTGAACATTTTTTTAGTACGAAACTTCCGTCGGGGGTCTCTTACCGCACTAATTATCGAAAAAAATACGGGGTGTTTAAAAAAACCGAACCGTTCCCTAAAAATCCTGAACATTCGTGGATTTAAATTTTTTTTTTTGCTTTCTGATGAAACTTTTTACAATAGTTTTTAAAAAAATTATAAAAAATATATACTTTGGTATTATTATGTATATAAATACATACGTATGAAAAAATACAGGGTGTAAAATAAAGAACCATTCTCTAGATCCACAAAATTTATGGAATTTATTTTTTTTATGAAACTTTTCACGATTGTAAAAAAATTATGCTGATGAAAAAATACAGGGTGTTAACAAAACCAAACCATTCTCTAAGAATTCTCACAATTCATGGAATATTTTCTAATGAAACTTTTCGCAATGGTCTGTAAGAAAACTATACTAATTAAAACACTACTGGGTGTTTAAAAGAAACCGAACCATTCTCTATAAACTTTTAACAATGGTCTATATGGAAACTATTTTAATGAGAACAATACAGGGTGTTTAAGAAAACTGAACCAATATTGAAACTCCCAAAATTCATGGAATAAAATTTTATTTTTGCTTCGGATGGGTTGTCGGATGTACGATAGACCGTATTATATACAAAGTGTTGGAATAGTGTTGAACGTTAAAAAAATCTCAAAATTAAGAGAACTGACAGTTTTTATTACTCAACTTCCATCGGGTGTCTCTTAACGCACTAATTATCGAAAAAATACATGGTGTTTATAAAAAACGATCCCTACTCAAGAAAGGTCAAGTCGGCGATAGCCGACTTGCCACCTTTCTAGTTATTATTAAAGATTGTAAAAACTGTTCTTTCAGCGCAAAAATTACGAATGTTAACCAATAAATTTCTTACACTTGTTCTATTTCTTATAATTAATGTCCTCCTTGTAATAAAGTTAATAATTGAAAAGTTTTATTTTGGTGAGTGATTGTAGATAAAATTTTGTATGCATTCCTAGCAAAAAGTGACATTATTGTGACTATCGAGCAATAATGTATCACTTTTCGCTCTTAATATATAAATAACTATTATTATTAATTAAGACACTTGCAAATGACAACATTAAAAAATACATTTATTTATTGCACTCGTCCACCGCTTCACTAATCGCCTATGTTTTGAACAACACGTGTCTGAAAAGAGCTTCTAAAACTTAAACTACACTCTCGCTCTATAATGTACTCCTATAATATGCTCCTTGCAACTTTGTTTTCTTCTAAATTTCATGTGGCAATACGAACACTCATGCAATCGTTCCTTTCCACAGTCCTGACTGATATGCGAGCTCAGAGTGTGCCTATTTTTATAAACCTTTCCACATTTCGGGCAGGAAATAGGGCCGTCAGGTGGTCGACTGCCTAAAATGAAGTATGATTACCTACACATTTCATTACAGATAAAAAAAATTAGTGAACATCAAGGTCGATATACTTAAAAGGAATATAGACAGGAAAATAATGATTCTATTCAAATATTCAGTGAGACAATATACAATTGAGTAAAAGTACAAGATACTGTATAAACATATGGAATTTATATCGCTTATTTATTTCCCAGCATTTCCCTACAATTTCGCAGTGTAGAAAATGTCTAGCTTACAAACAAACACATCTATCCTCATGTATTCTATATATAAAGGTGAGTCAAATTTATTGTCAAACTCGAGTATATCACATTAGCATGGTTCATATGAACATTTTTCCAAAAATAGTCCTGTGTGAGTGTTGCGGTTTAAATACATTAAGTATTATCGTTAATTATACAGGGCGACTCGGGAGCTGACGTCATTATCAGAGACGCTTTTAGGACGGTAAGTTAATGTTTGTAGAAACCGAGGTACGAAAACTCTACAAAAAGTAAAAATCAACATCTTACCATATAGTCGCGGCAAGAATTCAGACGACTTACGTCATACGAACAAATGAATAATTCATTATATTTTCATTAAAGTATTTAAGAAACTGCAACTGAGAGTAATAAAACTATGTACTACACTAAATGTTTGCCCTAAATTGCAAACAATGATTGTTTTTAACGCGACCAAATATCGAAAATTACGTTGACAATAATTAAAAACAATTGCGTAACGTCAGCCGTGAGATAAGAGGTGTTAAGCTGTGGCGTTTGTCGTAAATAATCCAGTTCGATTTCAAATACGTGTGTCCAACGTCCACAGAGGTCACTGGGGCAGATTTAAAGTATATATAATTTTTCATGGATGGCATATTTAGGGTGGGTTTAAAAAAATCTAGTTCTCTGCCATCAAAGAGATCTATTATAAAGTCAAGATATTGTTTTGCAAAACGATATCATTTTTTTCTTCACGCATTAAGCAGTAGATCCTTATAACTGAGAGATAAACTGTCGTAAATAAAAAACATTTTTGAACGCGTTATTGATTGAATATCCTGATGGCACAGTTCAAGACGGCGAATAACTGAAGGTATCCGTAAATAATGTTATGTGTGCGCTAAATCTTCACGCATTCTAGCATCTTTAAATATCCGTTAAGCATATAGAATAGAAGTAGCATCACTAAAATGTGGTCGCTGATCGTGTAGAATCTGTTCCTAGAATTTGCTGCTGCGTTCCTCCCCGATCACCCTGTATAAAGGATGTGTCTGACTAAATGTACAGAAATATAACGGGTTACAAATCGAGACAAAATAACCCTAATAACATTTTTTCTATCGGGAACGCCTACTGGAATGTTAAATTTAATAAAATATTATTATAATATAATATATTAATAATATTATTATTTGGGACCGGTCAGTGGTCGCGCGGTTTAAGGCGTCAGTACTTAAATCGAGGTGACTGGATCGCTGTGGGTTCGACCCCCGCAGCCGGTAGACCGTAGCCGATATAAGCTATATTCGTGGAGAGATTGGCACCCTCTCTGCGGGTATGGTAGGGTGGAAGAATGTTGGTTTGGGTCAATGTGAGAGATTGATACCGGTTGACATTTGACTACCCCCCTAATTAATGAGGTTTGCCAGGTTTCCCTCATTCCTGCACTGAATAGTGGTTTGGGCCTACCAACGTAAGTCGTTCCTGGGCGCAAATGCGGCCTGCTTAATAATAATATGCCGCCCCCTCTCCCGCACAAGTCTTCGACTTCTGGTCTAATCCTCGTGATTAGAATAAGGGGTAGAGATATTATTATTATATTATTATATGTTTTAGCCATATCTATGAAATTTTCCTGTAGATCAAGTTGACTGTTGGCTAAGGTCAAGGCCGTTATAATCTGATGACATTTATTTTCATCTAGTATCAGGGGAAGCCTTGGCAAATGTTATCTTTAAGCAAAAATTTTGTACCCTTAATATATTCTTAATTTCAATTTGATGTAACATCAGAAGCCTGGTATCTCTTGATAATTTTTTAACCTTAATATTTTCGCAATTTTAAATAAAAATGCTGATCTTGTTTCATTTCCGTAAAGTTTTCAATAAAAATGAAGTTCTCAAAACAAAATTTACAGAATATACAGTGTCTGCGTTTTTTTGTTAACACCTTTGACAAATGACAAAGTATGAAATAATAATAGGAGTCAGTCCCATTTTTCTCTAAAATAATATATTTTCATGATAATGGGGGTTCAATTTTTAAAAAATATACAGGTGAAAAGAATGGAAGTATAATAGATTACAAACTGGAGTTTTTGAGTTTTTTTTTGTAACCAGACTTACTATATTAAGAATAAACATATTGAACTGAAAATTATACTTTACTTTCAATTTAAAAATCTTAAAATAGTAACAGTCATTACTAGAAAATTTTCTAATAAATTCTAATTTACGTTGCTTTAATCAATTTTTCATATTGTAGGGCTATTAGGTGTACACACATAAAATTTTGTATGACTAAAGTAATTTTTGACGTGCGTTAAGTATTTTTTATTATAAATAATATTTTATATAAAAAAACGAAATTCGAAAAAGAATTCACAGTAACAGAAAAGTGTAACTTCTATCTACAAACAAAATATTGATACATGTACTAGTAAAATGTCTTACATTCTACTGATAATTACTTCTTTGTTATAGCAAAACTACCTTCCTACAATAGCAAATTAAATTCTATAAATGAAACAGATGCAATTTGCAATAATACAGATATCCTGCTGCTATAAGATATAATATATAACAAGAAAGAATTCATGGAAAAATGTCTATCATCTATCAAAACCCTTTGCTTATAAATTTATTACCACATAGTTTCGAGTTCAACGATAAACATGATCCACCCTATAATATATTAATCCTAATTAAATATTGCTTATGACAAACTTCTATAGCGAACTGAACCTACTATATTCACATGTTCACGAAACCATATACTCGTATCCGTACTTTTACATTTTAGGTTCGTGAACTGTTATGTAATGTATTTTCAAACTATGTTTCCTTTTAAAAGTCATTTTACAGTCCAGGCAAATGTATTTTCCTTCCTTTCCGCAATCCAAACTCAAATGGCTCTGTACCGTGTGCTTATTTTTGTACATCTTACCACACTTTGGGCAACATATAGGACCAGCCACTAAAAAAAAATTGTTGTACTCTATCTCATACGACATATTTTGAAAATTAAGAAATGCAGTTATGGATTCATTATCTAAGTGCAATTAGGTAACTGCTTAAAATTGTTCAATGTGTCCAATGAAAATAAAACTGCTTCTCATTATTTACAATTTATTATCTATACAATCTGACGGTGAGTGTTTAGCTATGCGATGTTTCTTCAAGTCGAATTTTCTTTTAAACGAAGCATTGCAGAGATCGCAATAATGCTTGACGAATTTGCCGCAATCTTGCGATTTGTGTACTTTGAGACATTTCACGTTCCTGTAGCTCCTCTGGCAATTTGGGCATTTCACTTTTCCTAAAATATTTGGTTCGGATTACATTAAAGTATATAAACAGAACATTATTTAAAGAAATGTGAATGAAGGTTGAATAGCTGCAAACAAATATAATCTACATCATAAACTGAATAATATCATCATATGTCTAAGAATATTTTTTTAGATTAATTTAGTTCAAATGCACGTCACATAATGTCCAAAATAAGTGTTGAACGAATCAAAAAGGTTTTTGAAAAGAATAATAATAATTATGATTAAGTGATAGTAAAATATTATTTAAAAAAACGAAATTACAATTAAACATAAAGCTAAGTATAAAAAACATACAATACCAATACCAAAATATATGGCAGGCCTACAATAAAACGATGAAATACATTTAATAGACAATACATTTAAAAATAATTAAATAGGAAGTAGCTATATTCATATACAGTGTTAAGCTTTGTATTAAAAATTATTTAAATTCTTTTATTTCTGAACCCGATATTATAAGCTTATATCGTCATAGTTACGCTATCAATAAAGAGAGTCATAACTCCCTTGGGACATTATAGATTCTATAATTCCCTCTACCCTAATATACATATACGTAACATAGCAACAACCTAGCAACAACAAAACTCGGAATTTTTCCGTTTTAAAAATAAACAATATTTTATTGAAATCGGTCAGAAATAAAATTATCTATGTACCACGGGAATTAATGAGCCTTAATAACCTCAGGCAATTGGTGTCCCTCGGGCCGGAGGCCCGCGGGACGCAAACTTTGCCATCGGTAATTAAGGCCCTTATAATTCCCTTGATATATAAATAACTATTTTTTAGTTTTGATAGGTAAGGCAGTTGTGATATTAGGTAATATATTATAAACTCTAATTACGGAACAAGACAAATTTAGCGTTAATACATCTTTATTTCTCGTATAGTTGTTTCTGATAGTTATTTTCAGTCATAAAAATGACCGCTTCATAATTATATAAACTTGTTACAGTGAGTAGGTACACCTTTTCAAATCAAAACGGATTTTCGTTGTGATAAAATATTCCAAGGACATCACTATACAGGGTGTTAGAAGTTTGACTAGCATAATTTTAACAGGCGATAATTTACATCAAAATGAACAAAAAGGAGTCGAAAAATTATCAAAATGTCGAGTTTGATGTGCAATAGTTAAGTAAATACCAGAGGTAATAAACATTGCATTTTATGATATTCTATGCAGAATATGCAGAAAACTGCGGAGAAATTCCAAAATTAATTGCACATCAAACTCTTGATAATTTTTTTCACACAAACGGTTGGGATTAGAACCCATGTTATATGGAACTTGTTTGTTTGTTTTGATATATCACTATCGCCTGTTAAAATTATGGCAGTCAAACCACTAACACCCTGTATATCAAATATAAGATGACTTTCCAAGACAAAGTAAACATACGTGTTCAATTCACAAACTAAGACAAGGCGGCTTATTCCAAAATTAAATATTTATTTAGGTAACTTATACTTATGCTTAAAAATTGCGTGTTGCTTCAAGTTGTGCTTCCTCTTAAACATTAAATTACAACAAGGACATTTAAATTTGGGGAGCTTTCCGCAATCTTGGGAGATGTGAACGCTTAAGCAGCTGCTATTTTTGTAGAATCGACCACATTTTGGGCACACCACTGGATCTTGAGTCTTCCCTACAACGATTACACAACCTTAACAAATGTTCTCGCTGTAAAAATAAACACATGTACATTGAGAACCGAATATGTATACAGGGTTAACCATGACTAAGTCAAATATTTTAAGACAAAAAACTTATTTATAGTGAAACAAAAATTCTAATTATATTAAACCCTTATTTACCGCCTGGCTTCCTGTCAGGTGTACTTCTGGATAAGCTTTTAAACTTACTGTGTTGTCGGGGAATTAAATGATGTTAATACTAATAATAGCAACAATATTAACAATAATCGACATAAAATAATTAGAGCTCTTTTAAACTATAGCATCCCAAGATGTTTACAGTGTTCTGTAAAAATGTTTCTCAGACCCTTAGAATATTATATTCTAAGCTTTGACATGTTCTTTGATGTTTGGAGAGTATACAACTAGCAATGTCACATACAAATGAAGTAAAATGTTACATACTTTTCTATCTGTCTAACTGGGACACTGACGATTTTATGGAATTGAGACGAAAATTTCTGGAAAAAGAGAATAAACGAAGAGACAAAACAATGAAACGTTTATTTATCTATTTTAATTTTAATTTAAGATGGTCCATCAATCAACTCGCAAGATCAACAGTAAGCAATGGAAAAAATTAGACAAAGGAAATGTGTTTGTTGTGCACATTAGAAATGTGCCTTTTCATGTTATCGTTTCGTTTGAACTTCTTGTTACAGTACTGGCACTGAAACTTTGGTTCCACCCCGCATTGTTGTATCAAATGGGTTGACAGAGACCACTTGTTTTTAAATATTTTAGTACACTTAGGACACATCACAGGGTTGCCGCTTGAATCTAAAACTAATAAGAACAGTCAATATATCAACAATTATAAAATAAATTATTTAGATCCTACTTTCTTTTCTATAACTAATTTCAGTTTCATCTGCTGTAGGAGTTCCTTCATACGTTACCTATGAAAATATTTAACAATAACTGAATGAACAAACAGCAATAAACTTTGAAATTTTATTCAATAACTATGAATGCATAGTATAAATATGCCTCTTCAAATTGCTTCTTTTCTTGAATTTTTTCGAGCAATAGTGACATTCATGTATGCGTTCCAGTTGGCAGTCTTGGTGTAGATGAGACTTCAGAGATTTTATATTTTTGTACATCTTATTACATTGGTGGCAGCGGACTGGACTGTAGTTTGGATCTACTAAAACAGCAAATAATGGAGTATTACAGTTCTTTAAACATTTTCATCATTAATGTTTAGTGCTGCCATCTTGTCTTGCTTTTTGTTGATCTTGTGTTGGTCTCACATGACTAGACCAAGACAAGACTTGATAGCTTGAATTGCAGGACAAACCAAGATTAATTAAAAAAGCCTTACGAGATAATACAAGGCAAGAAATATTGCTAGGGCAGCGTATAAAATTATTTTTTAATCAAAATTATTGATGACTGATGACTGAAAGAGCTCCAGTTCTGTTTCGCCTATTTAATTCATCACTTATTACTTATTATGTAAAA
The DNA here is from genome assembly GCA_025584915.1 of Monochamus saltuarius. NCBI lineage: Eukaryota > Metazoa > Arthropoda > Insecta > Coleoptera > Cerambycidae > Monochamus > Monochamus saltuarius. Next base: position 118,271,099 of record CM046721.1, on the reverse strand, counting down.
CTGACCATTTCTATACTTTATAACGTCTACCAATCAACCATTGTCGAGGATCGACCATATCGATAGTTACGTGTGAGCTCCAGGCGGGACCATAGCCGACCATGTTTCTCATTTGTAACCAAGAGTCTCGCAAGAATCGTGTAAGAGTATTGCACAATTACAAAACAAGAAATTTACGAGACTCGTAAGATAATACAAGACATGTTGCAAAATCGACAAGACTTTAAAGAAACTGTTGTCATGTTTTGCAAAACAAGACAAGACTTTTTCAAGGTTTGCAAGATTTCTTGTCTCAGCTAATACTATTAGTTTTGGTTACATATATTTCCTAAATGATTTTTCGTATAGTCTATTCAATTCTTCTTTTTTTATATTAACTGAAATGGCCCTTTCGCTATTATTACACTGAACAATATAAAAATGTTATAATAAACATAAAAAATAAAACAGACTAGATGCTTCAGAATGAATCTAATTTTTATTTGCAACTATTATGACGGCAATTTAAAAAAAAAACAAGAAAAAAATATTAATAATAAAGTAATATACATTTCTTGAAAATTATTTTTTTGGTTACATTAATATCTACAACAGGCCCGCTATAGACTATGCGTGGTTTGTAAGAAATGCGTGCATCGTATGTAGGGTTTTTATGACTGGATTTTTAACGAACAAGTCCCTACACACTATGCACGAATTCCATACGAATCGCGCATCGCGAATAGCGAATTCCCGCAGTGTGTAGCGGGCCTAAGTATTGCGTTCATTCATTTTTATGTTAATTTTTGTAAAGACGATTTACATACAAATTATCTAATCTACGTTTGCTGTATTATTTCGTAATCACAGGAAATTCTTATAAAAATTTGATCAAATGACTGCATTGTGGTACTTCTCCAAATGCTTTTTCAAGTAGTATTTCCTTTTGAAGATCGCCTGACAAGTGGAGCAGGTGTGTACCTCTGAATTACAGTCAAGCTTGCGATGTACTCGCAGTGATTCAGTGTTTTTATAAAATTTAAAACAACCCGTACACTGCAGTCTATCTGAAAATAAAATAATTCTTGAATAGAAACAGGTCCCTTATCACTCAAAAATGACAAACAGTGATAGATCAAAAAGATATCCATACAGGCATGGCATCAGGGGTATTTTACAATATTATTTTAAGGCAAAAAGTTTATAAAAAGATGGAGTCTAATGATATTCGATTCTGCAGTAGAAAAAGTCAAAGTTCTCTGTAAAAAAATATAACTGTCAGAGAAATCTAACAGAAGTTAAGGGTCGTTAAGGGTCATTATACTAAATAATATCAAACTACAGAGAGCGGCAAAAATCTGGAATAAACAATATTTATACGCTAGTAGTGGAAAAAATATATGGTCAAATTTTTTAAATGGAAACCCTCTTTCTTTATTTTTATTCAGTTTACCATGAAATTCTAAGCATTTCTTATGTAACATACCCTATACCTATCTTCAACGTTTTTAGAAAAAATGGCGTCTGAAAATCCACATTCACATTTCGACAATCGCCACCTCATTCTGCTCGACGAGTCCGAGATTTTTTTACATGAATCTTTTAATGGTCATTGGATTGGAAAACGCTAACTAATAAAGAAGCTTTCAAGATCACCCGATCTTACACCCATGGATTTCTTTCTATGGGATTATATAAAATCCAAGGTTTATGCAAACAGGCCTCAAAACATCAAAGTCCTGAAAAATTGTACAAGGCAAGAGATGAGCAAAACGTGGAAACGTGTTAAATAATGCTCAATATGATTTTCTCTATAGGCTTGCGTATTGCCAAGAAACCAATGGCTAATTTTTAGAATGTTTATCGAGAAACTTTTCCTAAGAACTGAAAGAGCGTTGATTCTCTGAAATGTTGATTCATTGAAACATAGTACATAATATATTACTTTGTATTATCATATTCAAATTAAAACTAAACAAAATTTATAATATATTTAATATAAGAAAAACGTGATAAACAAAGAAAACTATAAAAAGTACAACAATTTTGTAAATAAATATAAATTGTGTATATATAAAAAAAATCTAAATGTTTGTCAGTCTGGATGATTATGGAAAATATTTGAGATGTCTTCGTTCGACATGTCCTAGTAAATGCTGCTTCCTTTTGAAAGTAGAAGGGCAGTACACGCAACTAAATTTTTTCTCCTTTCCGCAGTCTTGGTAAATATGAGCGTGCAAGCTGTTCGAATTTTTGTACAATCTGTTGCACTTTGGACATTGCACTGGCATTACTAAAATAAAATATTAGTAATAAAAAGTATTTCGCACAGATACAAAATAATTATTATATTAAAACATTTATTCTGTAATAGCAGGTAGCGAATACCTGAAAAACAAATAAATTAAGTCTTAAAGATTATTTAAACAACCGAACACTGCTCTTACCTCAAATTAAATAAATGCTATTCAACAGTTTTCATGACTTTCAGTATTTTCAAATCGCCAAAAAAATGAGCGTGCAATAGAAAATACTCATTTTTTAAATAAATCGTTTGTTTCAGTCAAATATTTCTCAGATAAAACCACTTTATTCCTGATAATCCTACTAATTTCAATCTTCTGATACATAACGTTTTTCCGCAGACAAAGTTTTATTAGCAAAATACATTTAACGTTTCAAATCTAGATATATTCTTCGTTGTTCAAGTGAACAAATAAACTAATTAAATGGTAACTATTATTTTTCGTTAAACAATTATAAATCTTGCACGTAAGTAATAGTAATAATATTTTATGTAGTTTCTACATGTCAAGGCCATGCTTTCGCAACATATGACTCCGCAGATGTTCCTTCCTCCTGAAATCTTCGGAACACACTCGACAGCTATGATCTCTTCCTCTACCACAGTCCCTCGACAAATGCGTCGTCAAAGAGTTCTTGTTCTTGTATAGCTTAAAACATCGAGGACATGACACTTTGAAGCTATCGTCTAAAATCAGTTACAATATAACTACAGATCCAAAAAAAAACAATAGTTCAGCAAAGAACTTTGTTACTAACCAAACATGTTTACAATATATGTTACTGAAGAATTCATAACAAGGGAGATACTCATTTAATGAGATTTAATTGGGGGTATGCAATAGTATTTGTAACTTTTTTGATAAATATCAGTTTGCAAGTGTTTGCATCTTTGTACAATATGTTGCACTTTGAACATCGTAGTCAAATTAAACCAAGCAGTTTAATGAGAAATCAGATGGCATAATACTATGAATAACTTAAGTAATACCATTTATCTGGCCCCTCTCTAACAGCATTGTCGCGGATTTACAGGGTGTTAAAAAAAGACGGTAAAATAATTCAGGAGGTGTATGAACCAAAATAAGCAGAAAAGTCTTAATAAACATGGGTCCGCAAAGTAACTGTTGCGGAGATATGGACCACTATTCGTTTTTCAAACATTTTATTTTATTAGGAATAAATCGACAAAGGAAGCTTTTAACAAACAAAAAACAAAGTTACAGAAGATGTTCAAAGTGCCCTCCGTTCATTTCCAAGCAGGCACGACATCTTCGTCTCAACGATATTCGAACTCTTTCGAAAACACCCTCCTTGGTTTGTATTTCTTGACACTTTTGATTAATCTGTAGCTGCGGCTCTTCCAGGCTATTTACAGGAGTACCATACACTAATGTCTTCAAATATCCCCAAACAAGGAAATCTAGAGGGTTCAGATCAGGCGATCTACCCTTCTATGTGGAAAAGTTTGGTGTAAATGCTCTCTGATGGAAAAATGAGCTGGAGCACCATCATGTTGGAACCACATTTGTTGCCTCTGATTCAAAGGAATGTCTTCCAAAAAGTCATACAGTGTGTTCTGCAGAATGTTGAGGTAAACAGCGCCTGTTAATCGGTTTGGTAAAACAACATGACCTAGAAACGTGTCACCTACAATACCCATCCAAATGTTTAATGAAAAACGTGCCTGATGTCCAGATTCTATTAGAGCATGAGGATTTTCGTCGGCCCAAATATGCGTATTGTGAAAACTAATATGGATAAAGCAGTTGCTCGTGAAGGATTCTCCAAACAAGAGGACCACTAATTCCTACCTCGGCTGATATTCTCCGCACACTCGTACCTGGATTCTGCTCTACCTGTGCTCTGTGCTAGAATTTCTTCTTCTGCTCTAGGAGCGGATACCGACCTTGGACTTCCGGATAAATGGCACTGTTTGCTCAAGGAACCGGTATCACACAATCTTTGATGAATTCTTCCAAACATGCGTTGTGAAGGAATCTGGCGATTTGGATAAGCGTCACAATAAAGACGTCGCGCTTCGGTGGCGTTCCCATTAGCACGACCATACATGATATGCATGTCTGTTAATTTTGGGTTAGAGTAACCAGCCATAGCGAAAGAAAACTCGTGCACTGAGAACCACTGCTATCAAATGCGTACTGTTTATTTCACTAAACATCAACCAACTATTATAAGAAAATACACAACGTTTTTGCAAAATAAAAAAGGGGCTAAAAAACATCCGCAACCGTTACATTGCGGGTTCATGTTTATTGAGACTTTTCTGCTTATTTTGGTTCATACTATTACCTCCTTCAACATTTTACACTCTTTTTTTAACATCCGTCTAGAGAGCGCAGCGAACCACATACGATATTTCAAAACTCTGTTTATATCACAACGTGAAAGGTACCAACTTTTCAATCAAAATTTAATACCAATAAGTTTTCTCTATCTCTTAAAATAAAAAAGTTAGACAGCCTTAACGTTTGGGTACCTTACAGGTTTTTTGTTATTACTCATAAAGTTGGCCATGGATCTCAAATTTGTTTTTACGAGGATAAAGGCCTCTAAAATTGCAACAAAAAATATATAAAGATTTTTGACGCGTCTCGCATATTAAGCGAGATACATGGAAGTGGCCCTCTTATGTGAGACATGCCTATTACAAATAAAGGAGGACCCAATATAGAACCTCGAGGACGCCAGTTTTATTAGTAAAATACCCAAAATGATTTAAATCTAGATTTATATTTTTCATTCCATAAGTAAATAAATAAAATAATTAACATGGCCATTAATGACTTTGGTTAATCAATTATAAACCTTGTAGTTCTACGTAGGTTCTACATGTCAAGGCCATGCCTCCGCAGCATATGATTCCGCAGATGTTCCTTCCTCCTAAAATCTTCAGAACACACGCGACAGCAGTGATCTCTTCCTCGACCACAGTCCCTGGATAAATGCGTCGTCAAAGACTTTTTGTTCTTGTATAACTTGAAACATTGAGGGCAAGACACTTTGAAGGTGTCATCTGAAATTAGTAACAATATAACTACAGAAATAAAAAATACCCAAAAGTTTACTAAGCATCAGTTTCTTTAAGAAAAAAACTTTATTACTAAACCGACATGTTAGCAATATATGTTACTGATAAATTTTTAAGGCCGCCATATTTCTCGCCCTAAAGTCACATTTGTGGTGTTTTTAGGTTCAGGAATCTCGAAAAACAAAAGTAATATCAAAACTAAAACTCGTGATGTTCTGTTTATTCACTTTTACTATTTAAATTTTGCTAAAGTAAAATAATAACTGTCAAAAAGCCTTTGTAAGACACATTCTATTGCTATTCTAACCCCACATTTTAATAATTATTTTCACATATGACACACACACGCATATTTGGGCTCCATATGACGGAGCAGTATTCAAGTCTTGATCTAACCTAAGTTTAAAGTCGAATAAAGTTCCTAAATCTTTAATGACTTCAAGCCTCTCAAGAATATCACAGTCAATCTTATAGTGAAAAAGTAGCGAACACGTACGATTGAAAGACATTACTTCACATTTCACTGTGTTTAGTGACAGTTTGTAACACACCAATTGTTGAATTTACAAAGATACTTTGCAAATTTTTGCAGTCGCTACAACAGTCCATTCTAGAAAATAATTTTTCATCATCGGCATATAGAAGGTACCTAACATTTGTGTCATTGACAATATCGTTAATATATATTACAAATAAAAGAGGACCCAATATAGAGCCTTGTGGACGTCAGTTTTCTTAGTAAAATACCCAAAATTAAATGTAGATATATTTTTCATTCCATAAGTAAATAAATAAAATATTTAACATGGCCATTATTAATTTTGGTTAATCAATTATAAACCTTGTACGTCTGCGTAGTTTCTACATGTTAAGGCCATGCTTCCGCAACATATGACTCCGCAGATGTTCCTTCCTCCTAAAATCTTCGGAACACACGCGACAACTGTGATCTTTTCCTCGACCACAGTCCCTGGATAAATGCTTCGTCAAAGACTTTTTGTTCTTGTACAACTTGAAACATCGAGGGCAAGATACTTTGAGGGTGTCATCTGAAATTAGTAGTAGTGAATTTTATTTTTTTAAAAGAAAACGCGTGTCTGCATAAAAATACTAAGAAGGGGAACATTTTGTTAATTGATTGTTCTATTTACTGTAAATTTTCCATATTGAGAACGTTTAGAATGAAAAGTTCTAATCAAAAACAACAATAGAGGTTGGTGGTTGCTACCCTTGTAGACATTTGGTAAAAATAAAAATCATATTCAACAATGTCACTTAATTAACTAAATGTAATCACCGATTTTCAGATTTATAAGTTTAACAGTTTTTGAGAAAAAAAATGAAAACCGAAATTTTTTCAATTTTTTATCGCCCTTATGTCGTAAGGGTGGGCTCAAATCGAAAAATTTTATAGAAAGAACCCACCCTAAAATGACCCAAGGAACACACCCTCCAAAGGAGCGCACATCATTATGAGACGCCCTGTATATTCTGCTACACCCCCATCTTCGACAAAATAAGTATATCTACGTGTTTTTGTCATGCACCATGTTAGCGTACACACACATATGTTTAGAAAAAAATGTATTACCTGCAAAATGATTTGGGTCAGAATCAAATTAAAATAAGGATAACTAACGCTTTTTTATTAACAAACCAATCTAAATATAATAATAAATATTGGGTAGAATATTCTGACTAATTCAATAATCCAGTGGTCTGTGCTTTCGGAACATGTGGTGACTCAAGTGCTGCTTCCTTTTGAATTGTTCCGAACAAAACTGGCATACAAATTGCTTCGGCCTACCACAATCTCGGGACATGTGGCTTGCTAAGGAGTTTTTATTTTTATAGTACTGCAAACAACGGGGGCATAGTACTTTGCCGGTTTCTAAAAATAAAAAGCATCTGATTACAATTATCAAGACAAAAAAAATAATTATAGTGTAATATCGATGGGTGAATTGTTAGTGGGTACCCAATTTTATCAAGAATATAAAATTTGTTATTACTCAATTTATTTTATGTAAGCAATTAGCTTTACCTGCATTCTCAAAATATGTACAGTTGTTTGCAATAATAATGGCACATTAAAATGAATTTTCCGCTTTCTTTTGAACTGCTAACGCATTCGCAATGAAATCTACTCTAAAATTTTAACATTACTAAAGAGATTTGCACCTTCTACTCAGAACTTCCAGAAATTCAAAAACTGTTTTGAGGGAGTGTCATTGTTACTGCAAAAACATGTACGTCCTATCAATTTTCAACTACACAGAGAATACTAGTTGATCAAGTCAAATAAATTTTGATTACATTAACCAAATTATTGTTGATTTTTAAAAACATCTTTGGTTACATCAATTATACAATGGTTTTCTTTGTCAAACTATCAAAATATTTGATTGATCCTATTTCAGAATCAGTAAGTCAACCTGACCGCTTTATCTAGTTAAAATTGATACAAATGCTTTAATATAAAAATATAATTTGTTCAATTCAAAACTATTCATTACAGCTAATCAATATTAGCATTCACTTGATTACTCCCACGAATTAAATTTAAAATTTATATTTATAACTTTTAATTTAAAGAGATGAAAACACCAAACTTCAATTAGTGAGATTACCATCTCGCTAAAGCTAAATGTAATTTATGCATTACGCAAATAAGGGGCTGTTCCCTACATCCCGAAAAACCTATAGCAAACAGCCACAGTTGTTAACAACGGTGCTAGTAGACATTTTTTATCGGCTTTAAATAGCAAACTGCACAAATTTGTATGTAATATTATATTATTTTTATTGATATTTCAATAATAGTTATTAAGTGTAATAAGTCACTGCAAAATTTAAAAATGCTCCTATTAAATAATTGTGAGAATTTTATGCATGAAAATGATTGCATAACGTATGTTTAAAATATGTATAGCGATTTTTTCCGTGATAATAGTGGATATTACAGTGAGTACAAGAGAGAAAGCAACATGATATTCACGTTAAACATTGTCTACTATTAACTTAATTGAAATGTATAATAGAACTGAGCATTTTTTCCCATTCGAATAAATATGTTGAGAAGCAAGAATATTTTGTTAAATTAAGAAGTGACCTATATCAAATAAATAAAATATGTAGATATTAATTAAATTACAAATATATTTCTATGGTACAAAAAACACTCATACTGCCATCCTTCTAAGCAAGTGTTTTATAGTCTACAAGCAGTCCTGATTTTACCCCAATGGAGTCCTTCGTAAAGAGGACTGAAATATAGCCAGGGAAGTAACTATTGAACGAAACCTCAAACCCAAAATCTCAAGAAGATGTAGGTATGAAAGAAAAAACATCTGATCGGATTAATAGACACATATATTTTCGACTTTAATTATAGAAATTTCATAGTTGATTTTTAATTTTTTAAATACATTTTCAACAACAAATTATTGAACTGCTGTTTTCTGAACAGGAAAACGTATAAAGTTATATTTTAATATTTCATTACTTTTCTAACAGCACAACAGAACAGATACAATATAGCAGTTCATTATCTCAACTAACTGAAAATACAAAAATAAATACAGAAATATAGTTTACTATTTCTCATATTTATGAACGGGCTTTACTTGCAACCATTTGTTAATAAAAATATGGACATATGTTTTATTTCATTTATATAAAATTTATTGAGTAATCCTCGAAAAGCACATTTCAAAATTATCCAAATTACAACGAGGGTTGATTAGTAAATGAGGTCTTATATATTCTTTCCTCTTGAAGACTTTGTTGCAGCTATTGCACACATACAAATCTTTTCGTCCGCAGTCTCGAGAGATGTGCACGGATAGTGAATTTTTATTCTTGTATTTCTTCTGGCAATTCGGGCAAGTCAAGGGAGGCCCTGCAAAAGCCAATTATTATCAAGAATCAGTGGTATTTTCGTTATTACAGACTAAAAACTTACAGTCTTGTCGTATGTGACTATGGAGCATAAAAAAAAACAATTATGACGCTAATATAAAAATGCAAGACACATATACCTACTGGCACGTATTTTATTACCAACACAATTTATTCACATGCCTATAAATTCTTCAGGATAACAGAATGGTACATCTAAGAGTTACGTTAACTACAAAATTTTGATTAAAATAACTTGCTTACATTTATAAGCCAAAACTGTTAGGTAAAAAATATTCCTCATATTTATTTATACCATAGATTTAGGAAGAAAGAGAAAAGCCAAAGACAATTGCGCATTATGTTAACTTCCCACTCCTCTCACTCATCAATCACGGACATTAATTTGAATAGGTATGCGTAGAGATTGACATTAAATCTAGGATGCACTGACAAACCAATGCATATTTGATAGCAAACGTCAAAACGTAAGACTAGACGTAGATTATTATCAATGCTAATACAGAGAAGATTGTAAAAATAACAAAATCTGTTTTTTAATGGTAGATGGATAATATTGGATATTTGACCATAGTTTTCAATTAAGATCATGTTTTCTCAATAACGATTGTCCATATTATAAAAAATAAGGGTACTTTACTCCTGAACCAAATTAACAATATACGACATACCTCGTATACGACTGCAAAAAATTGAAATCAGATTACTTTATTTTGGGTTTTAGGCTATGCAGAACTTTTTATCAAGAATAACTTTTTTTCATAAAATCAATAACAAAAAAGTTCCCCATATGGTGCCGACTTAATTGGACACACTGTATAAAAATGGACATATTAATAAGCGATATTGATTAAGAACAGATAAGTTTTTTATAGGTGACATAACAGATACAAAGAGTATTTGTAATTGATCAAAAAAAGTTTCATACGTACATTATGTCATGAATTTCTTCACAGACTTGCGCATTGTCAAGAAGTTGGTGGATGGCAATTCAAACATTTAATTTAAGTATAAAATTTAATCAATTGTATTTTATTTTACATACCTCAGAATTGTTACTTTTTATGAATAAAATTTACGTTTTCTAACATTCAATCGTCATTTACTCGAAAACTTTCCTATGTAAGGGGGCAACATTTTAGTACTGTCTGATAGAGAATTAAACGATCTTTCAGAATTAAGGAAAAAATATGGTGTTGCCATTTAAAAAAAAATCGATGACGTCATTACTCGAAAACAAATGACATTTGAAAATCGCATTTTACGCTAAAATATGAATTTTTTAAATTAAAAATCGACCTGTTCGAGGATTTTTCCCAAAAAATAATTGTTTCGTTTTTATTGAATTTATTCCATACTTTTGGCGCATACTGTATATAAAATTTAGTCTTTGCTACCTCTGTCTCTTCCAATCTCTTTGATTTATATATTGTGTAGTAACTTTTCGAAAACTGATAAAATTGTGTTTTTATTTCAAACACAGTCAACATTTTTTGGGATTTTAATAATATAAAAGATTTATTACTACAAAAGTTTTATTTACATATTCAACAAACAGAATTATTACATGTATAATCAATACAGTGGACGAGCATTTACTACTGTTAAATTGAACAAAATATTACATTTAGTATCCTCTCAATATAAATAAATAAATATATTTATATATAAATTTTACTTATACCTAATATTGTACGCTGCAAAATAAATTAAAATCTTTCATTTCAAATTATCGAAAAAATCATTATGTCTGTGCCTTCTGTACATGTGGGTTTTCAAATTATGCCTTCTTTTGAAGCTCAATAAACAAAATGAGCAACTATACTTCTTCTCCTTGCCACAATCTTGGTACATGTGGGCCGTAAGGCTTTTCATATTTTTGTACACTTTCTTACAATTTGGACAGGTCGTACCTCCCCCTACAACAAAACAATTTATTGATACAGTTTTCCTTATAAATATATCTTTACATTAGATAAAATATATCTTATTTTGACCTTTTAATGCAGTAACAGATGTACATCATGCTGTTTCATGGCATGGGGATATATTAATAAACCATTTAATATGTCACCGCTTTTTTCTTACATAAAATTTGACATAAAAATCCAGACTATCACATCTTATCCAATGATAAAGTCAGATGAAGAGTCAATAACTAAATATACTACCAAAATTTTAAGCTATTTATACAGGGTCATCCAGAAACATATCTAAAAAATTTTGGGAATGGATGCGTCATGAAAAAGGGGTCAATATCGTAAAAAAATGTGTGTAAAATTCTTATAGTTCCCGAGAAAAAAAATATTGAGGTTGTAGTAGCCAAGCGAATTAAAAAATATGCGATTATTTATAGTATTAACTTTTTTGTGATGCAAATATTTACTTTAGTTTTTCAAATGTCAAAAATGGCTTACGTATAGCAACTCGCAGTTGATGGTTAAAGTGAAAATGCAGAACGATTTCCTGGTAAACATGTGCCAATGCAACTACTTTTACGACGGCGTGCACTGAGTTCAAGTGTAGTGCAAACGCAGGAGTGACAAGGGAAATTTGCAACTGAATCATTGACGAGATGGAAGAGATACGGCGTAACGCAGCAGTGTGGCATATCATACAGAGATTCCATTTATATCCGTACAAATTTTATTTTAACAAAACTGTATTTGCAAGAGTACCCTGAATAACATTCAAACATTTTTTTAGATAAGTTCTGATCACCCTGTATAAACACTGAAAGTTATGCCACCAACAGTAATTTGAATGATTTAAATGTTCAAAGCTATAAATAAAGTTTGAACATATAGAGAAATATTGCACTTTTGATGACAGCAAAAAAAATTACTAGACATTTAACTGGTTCATAATTTATTACTGAATAATGGTATCAACATTATGCATATGCTTAATATGTAGATTTATGTTGAATTTTCGATGAGATCGATGATGGCAATACGGACAAATCCATTTCGGCATCTTTCCGCATTCGTTTTTCATGTGCACTTGTAGATTCCGTTTGTGTTTGTAGGATTTTTTACAACACGGGCAAAGGTGGGGTTTTTCGAAACTGTACTTAAAGTCTAAAAATTAAAAGTGAGTCACTTGAATGCGTAGAAATTGCAAATACGTAAATCGAAAAATATCCACAATACACTATAATACTTTTTTTTTCTTTTTTAAGAAAATCAGTTTACTTACAGGATGTTCCAAATTGCAAGAATCAACTTTACCAGGTAATATAATTTTTTGCAATAAAAAAATAAGTTCATAATATACAAGGTGTCTTGCAAGTGGTTACAATAATTTTAGGAGGTGATAGAATATTTGATTTTGAGTCGATTGAAACAAAGATATACCATGTGTTACAATATTTGTGATAATATTTTTTTAATATGTTTCAATTTAACCGTGCTTTTCCACAATTATTGAAGTGCAGAAAAAAAACAAACCTTTTTTTAACAAATATTTCTATACTTTTATTAGGATTAAATGGATTATTTAAACTTTATAAACATGGTTTTTCTACTTTGTAAAAGAGTCAAATTTAAACGCAGATTTTATTTAAACTTTTGTGTGTAGGTTTATTCAGATATTATTAAAAACTTACTTAAGCAATGCTCTTTCAGTTCATAGGAAAAGTTTCTTGATAAACATTCTAATCAGGAAAATTAATCACGCATTCTATCATCTCCGAGAACAATTATAGATCTTTAATGAAAAGATAAAAATTTTAATATCGGTACAAATATGCTTTACTTCATGCTGTCTTTTTAGAAAAATTTTGAAAAATATTACGTATTTAGAACCCTATATTAGGGAGGATTCAGTTATTTTCTCCCCTTTAAAATTTTTCAGCGTAAGCCTACGGTTTTAAAACTATATTCGTTTGATAGCAAATTTGACGTGCAAAGATTGATATATATTTTGGAATTTTTGATGTAAAACTGAATATTTAAAATATTTTACATTTCCTTAGTCAATGTCTTGCATTATTTCCTGATAAGAGCTTTGTTTCAATAATTTACGAAATTTTTGAAATATACGATTTTATTTTAACACAGTCTGTTACAATTGTTTATTTCTCATTTGATTAATATAAATATGTATATTTTTGTTTGTTTATCATCAGGTTTCAAAATATTGAAAAAATTATTTTCAGGAATTTGTGTTGATTTACGGCAAACATTATTGACATTATGAAAATGATAAATATCTAAAAAATTGTACTGAAATAGTAAAAACTACTGATACATAAAATTTATCCTGAAAATATCTGAAGGGGAGAAAAAGGATGAACCTCTCCTATTATAGAGTCCTAAATAATATATTTTTATTAATATTAATTTAATATATAAAAGAGTTGCATAATGTAAAACATATATAGGCTAATTTCCAAATTTTTGTCTTTGCAATTAAGGTCAATATATTTGTTTTAAGTCTCAGAATCTTGTATCTCGAACTTGTTTATTATTTTAAAAAGTTATATCACTTGGTTAAGTTTGACCCTGCAATTCGACACTCTGTATAATAAAAAATGAAAGGAGAATTCTTTAAGGTTCACATATTATGTCGTAAATCAATGTTTCAGGTATTATCAAGTAATGGTTAGTGGATACAAATTGAACAATGGTGGCCTAAATTATTATTATTAATTTTTTTAAGTGTTATTTAACTAGAAAAATATACAATTGATTTATCAGTAAAACTAGCATATTTTAGAGTTTATGAATACAGTTTTATAGTTTAATATTTTTTTAATTTTAAAAATAAATAATTAGTAAGTGCACTAAATAAGTTAAAAAGATAAGGAATAATATTTTAACTTAACCTACAAAACAGGTAATTAAAAAAATAAAACAACATTTGATAATAAAGAAAACTGATTTATCACTACGTAATTAACAATAAAATCAATACAATACATTTTTATGAACGGTAACTATATGCTTTTTCAAGTTGTATTTCAGCTTAGCCTTGTGGGCACAATAAGGACACTTAAACTGAGGTTCGCGTTGGCATTCGAACTTTTTGTGTTTTGCTAGGGACTGTTTTCTGCTGTACATTTTGTAACAAGTATCGCACTGCCAACCTAAAACAGGAAAGTTTAATATTAGACACAAGATGGTTCATATCAAACAATTTATTTTCACATTTGTCAAAAGTGAAAAATGTAGGATTACCAATACATGTTTTACTATAAAATTACCAAAAAGTTATTGCATCCAATAGAAAAACAAGAAATAAATCGAACACAGTTAAATTTATCGACATAAAACAAGTATACCTTATTTGTGAAAAATAGTTAGGAGAACAATATTTTTCTAAAACTTTCGTACACACACTGATAAAAAATTTATAACCAGTTTTTATCAACCAAGAGTACATTTCGTTTCGTTTTCAAAAGAATCCTTCGAAAACTCTAAGAATGTTAAAAATTTCGAATTCAAAATTTTAACTTTAACGCCCTGTAACTTTTTTTATTAGCCACAAATGGACCAGGGTAAGTTTGGCTTAATCGCATTAGTTTGATGTAAAGAATCTACTATTGCTCTGTGTCCCATTGATTTCGGGACACCCTGTAGAAACTCCACTTGCCAATAAAATTTTAAAAATAAAAAATTAAACTTCAGTTATCATTAACGTCATATATTACATTATTCATACAGAGGACACTCAATTTTAGAAATCATCCTCACAAGTATATAATTGGTTAAACTATACAAACTATTCACAAGAATAAATCCCATGCACTTTAGACATGTGTGTGGTCCTGTTATATCTGTGCTTAAATATTTTTTTGCACGTGGGACATGACCATTTCCCTTCTTTCTTGCATTCACACCTCAGATGGCGCTTGAGAGAGTCGAACCTCCTGTAACTTTTGTTACACTGTGGGCAGCAATACGGATAAACTAAAACAAATGTCTCATTTTACAACAGGAGAAAATATGGGTTAGTATGAATTAAAAATATAAGAACAACGCAATCACTCCCAGAAGTTAGATACTTTTATAAAATTCAAAATTCACTCTTCGACGTACATTACCAAGCAAAAGCGAATTTTGACAGATATTTAATGATTACAATATACCAATAGCAATACTTTCCTTGATTACAACCTTGACCGTGAGGTTACTTCGGCATACCTTAACCCCCTTTTCCAAGATGGCGGCCAAACCTGGAGGGTTGTTACCCCACAAACTTCAAGTTAAGCTTTTTTTGACCCCCCCCCCCCCTCACATCTAAATAATAAAATTGCGTCCTCTAAAAAATGCAAGCCCAAATTTAACTTTTCAATGGACTAAGAATTTATGCATAAGACCTTCAGAGGTATTTTCATTCCAGAACAATATTATTCGGTTTACTTCTGACAAACTTAACGAAACTGAACTGATGGAAATTAACAAATAAAGTAACATTTAGCGAGCGTAAATGTACTTTTATGTTCTAGGGCGATATGAGTGCTTGTAGCGAGGTTTGTAGTAACCGTATCCAAGACGAAATAAACGATATTGAAGTGAAAAATAAGATATATTTAAATTAAAGTGACTAGTACACAAAACAAAACACATCAATTCAGTAACAGAATCTTACAATGGCGTTCCTGATGAACCTTTAAATAAAAATTGTGCTTGAAAACTTTGTGACACATACTACAAGAAAATTTTCCTGGTTTGTTACACTCCACACGAAGATGACGTCTGAGGGAGTCCACTCGTTTGTATATTTTTTTACATTGAGGGCACTGGAAACATTCTACAAAAAAATTGTATAATTAATAGTGTACAAATGCTCACGTCTGACGTTGGTTTCGAAAAATTACAATAAATTCGATGAGAATCTCAAATTTAATAAAATAACATAAATATGGGTGTCCAAAAAGTGGTGATCAAAAATGAAAGAACATGGAACGGACAAAAGTCAAAATACTGCCAGTACTTCTTCATATATTGTTTCCTGTCTGGTTGCCTTACGGATATACAGGGTTTCCAAGTAAATATTGCAGCCATAATACATATTACTGTATGTCCTGTCCTATAATTGGATTTGTGTCTGAACATTTATTTGGAAACTCTTCGCAATAAAACATCAATAATTATTTGGACTAATTATTCAGTATGTTTAAATATGCCCATTATCAGTAGTGGCGTAGAAATCGTGTGCCTCTCTTCTTGTATTTACAGTCAAAGTAGTACGCCACTGTCTTAATTATAAAAAAACGTAAGATACTTTCAACTTTGATCATTTTGAACAAATAATTATCATTTCAAATTATTTAAAGTATATCTGCAATTCACAATTTGCTGCAAAAAAGCTATATCTTGTGCTAATCGATATTTTATTATAATTAAACGCATATTTATGACGTATGTAGTAATAATTTATTAATAATAAAGTTAGTATTTCTAAGCAGAATATTAAATCAGTGAATATATTAAGAAACGTGCAGATGTTCTTCACTGGTGTCAACAAGTGTGAAATAGACTAATCCTTGTAGGTGTCCTAGGGGAAGAAATCCATAGGATTAAGGTCAGGAGATCGAGATTCATCGGTCTGGAAATGCATTAGATGATTCTTGACTGCTCTACATCCAATTGCCATGACTTATGATTTTAAAAGGAATGATTCCAACATATTTCTTGTACAACGGAGGTATTTAGATAATTTTAGAAATTATATAAAAACTTGAAGTGCTCATATTAGGATTGAAATTCACTATTTAACTCATATAGAGTAGTGACATTGTTCTGACTTCCCCTGTATGCCCTGCCCTTCCATTTTTAACTACTAGCTTCTGGACACCCTGTATATTTGTATATTGAAGTATCATCTGTTAGCAAAAAGTAGATCTCAGATTGTATATTTCTCAATCCGATCTTAGAATTACGCCATAATCTTAAAACATATGTTGTCTTCCTAGTAACAACATAATTAAAGATGTTATCAAATCTCAGTTTTACAGTGTATGATACACATATATACAAACGTTTACGTAACATAGAATAGGATTGCAAGATGAGAATATATAGAAATAAAACAAATATGAAAATAGTTGAACAGATATATTATGGCTATTCATAGAGACGATAAATATTATATCAAAAGGTACTCAAATAGCATACATTTTTATTTATGTTCTTAGATAAATATGTACAAAACTAATTGGATTTAAAAAATTATATAAACAAATCATTGTTAAGTAAAAATTGTTAAATAATTTTCAAAATTCAGATTAACTTTTGTGCATATTTCTCTAGATAGAAGAGCAACAATGTAGACTGTTATGTGAATATCCTTGTACATTCCCAGCTAACAATTTCTTGTTCTGTAAAAATTGTAAGAACGTTTCCAGAGCAAATTTTATAGAGCAATGTTTGTTCTAAGAACATTTTCAAAACGTTCTTACAACACTTATACCATAAAAATGGGCACCGTTCTATAGAACCTTTTAGTTCTTTAACCGGTTCTGTAAAGCCTGCAGGAAATAATTATAGAAGTCTTAAAGAATTTTTATAACACAGTTACAAAGCAATCTCATAAAAATTCTATAGCACTTCGCTATACTCGAGTCAAGAATTCAGACGTCTTACGTCACGGCTAACGTTACACATTTGTTTTTATTGTAAACGTAATTTTCGATATTTGGTCGCGTTAAAAACAATCATTTTTTGAAATTTAGTACAATACATATTGCAAACTTTTAGTGTAGTATATAGTTGGATTCCTATCAGTTGCAATTTCTTAAATATTTTGATGAAAATATAATAAATTATTCATTAGTTCGTATGACGTAAGTCGTCTGAATTCGTGTCGCGACTATATACAATTTTGTATTGCATGGTGTTATATTTAAAGAACTTTAAAATCGTTTAATTGTATCTTTTAAAAACAAAATGTTTCTGTATCGCACATGTTAGAAATAATATGGACGGGCCAATAAGAACCAATAAGATGGGCCTAATCAGCCTGCATAGGAGTACTTACATTATTACGAATTGCTTAGTTTGTTTGTCCATCAGGGAGCAGTACATTTTGATGCGGAAAAAGTTTTATCGTGAAATATGTGGTACATAATGGTAATTTTTTGACGCGCCCTCAGTTAACTTTATATTTCCTATGATGCTGGAACTTTAATATTTTTTTTTTCTAAATTGATGAATTTAACAACCAACTGTACATAAAATAGTCAGAAAGTAAGTATATCCATATTATTGATATCATTTCACCTATTTATATTGTACATATTTTTAATTAAGATTTTTTTTCCTTCTTCACAATATGGCGACAGAAAGAAAGGCTTCATCTTGTACTTCCAATGGATTCTCACTAATATGACATTTTTGTGTCCATTGCAATGATTATAGAGCAAATATGCTTCGTAAGCAACTACTTAATATTCACAGTGTTGTCATATTTTATTGTGGTAATTTCACTTATTTCAATCTTATTTAATAAATCTATTAAAATTCTTTAACTTCAACATCTAAAAGTAAAAATGTTTAAGGTTTGGAATGGTCTAAATTAAATATGTTACTAAATTTCTATAAGAAAATCAATTTCTCTTAGCAATCAAATAAATCTTATCTATCGTAATGAAATTTTCTTTCTGCAAGCAGATAATAATTTTACAAGTCACGACTATGTTATACAAATTTCCCCATTATACTTTGATCAAAATATTTCGTACTTTTACAGGCAGGTCTCGTCAGATTGGGCTATGGGAAACCTACATATATAAAAAATGATAGTTCTATAGCGTTTCTTTACGGAACAAAAAGGCTTTTGTTACTTATTTACTCTATAATGATTTTATAACAGCTGTATTATTATTCTCTACAACTGCTTTAAAGAGCTTTTTCTCTTAAGTTCGATAGCAGCTTCCATATTTGTAATTTGTTTTCCGCAGCAGAATTGTAACTTAACAACGCCTTATACAATAGTTCTATAATTAAACTATAAGCGACATTACGGAATAATTTTATAAGAGTGTCACAGGAGATGGTATAATTCCATAAAGCAGTATTTTGCATCGGTTTTACAGTAATTTGATTCTATAAGCACCGTTGCTGTAAAATTCTGTTATTGTACACACTTATAGGGCTACATTAGCAGTTATCTTATAAGTGCTCTATAAATTATGCTCTAAGAACGTTCTTGCAACAAAT
Organism: Monochamus saltuarius; assembly: GCA_025584915.1. Classification (NCBI taxonomy): domain Eukaryota; kingdom Metazoa; phylum Arthropoda; class Insecta; order Coleoptera; family Cerambycidae; genus Monochamus; species Monochamus saltuarius. Next base: position 118,251,677 of record CM046721.1, on the reverse strand, counting down.
TTAAAAAACAATTCAGTTTCTGAAGGCAAAATAGTCTCATGTGCCACATTAATGCAACAATTTAGTATTCTAAATACAACTATAAAATATTAACAGAATATAAAACTCCTATTACTCTAAATTTATAGAACTATTTTGCTAGCTGGGTTATGCCATAAAATGCGCTGAAATATAAGATGCAAAACATGTTTATATTACTCTGTTATGGAATTTCACATTGTTTTTTCTCTTATAATACAATATTGTATGACATTTAAAATTTAGTAAGTTTTTCCAATCTATGTTCCTTAATTTTGTACCTCTGTGGGGCATGCTTAAGCCAAGCTTTGATGCAATTCTCGATATCGTTTTCTGTGGAATTTGGATGCCCTAATTTGGCTGCTCCTGAAACAATCATTATACATGAAAACTACAATACGACCGTAGACTGAAAACACCATCAAACTTACGTATTACGACATCCTTTAATGGTAAATCTTGAAAAGCTCGCTTGCCCTCCCTGCGTCCTCTAAAATTATAATTTCTGGCCACTTCGTTGGAAAGGCAACGTTTCAGTATATTGTTGATTTTGTTGCCCAAGTTGCTGCCTCCTACCGAGGACAAATATTTGGCCTAGAACTCAACACTACAAACACTGATTTTGAAGAGTATAGCTTTATAAGTTACCAATGACTCAACATTATCCTTGCAAGAAAGATATTCACAAAGTACATTCAATCCTTCTTCATTCTGAACTGGCAAGTTCACTGGTAGCTCTGGTAGAATGTAAGCTGTTATGTTTGTTGCTTGTTTACTAACGGTGGCTAGAATTTTATTATTTTGTTCTCGAACTTCTAGCAAGAGTGTCATAATCCTCTCGGCATATGCTAAAACGGTACAAAATGTATTGTTCAGTTGTAATAACTCTGATGATGGCTTTCTTCTTCTAACTAATTTCTTAAACAGAATGAATTATAGTTCACTAAGCAGCAGAAAAAATGAAAGATACTCAGTAATAGTTGCATGGAAATATCATTTCTAATAAAAACAGTGTAAGTGAACCGTAACTCGTCCTGTACAGGATGTCTGAAACTCGATAGTATGGGCAGGATACATGGGATGAGGTAAACTCCCATTTTCCATCGATTCAATCCATTTTCATTTGAAAGTATTATCTTTTTCCAGAAACATACACAAATCCTTTTCCTGGTAAAAATTTCACTTTTTTCTAATAAACTTTTATTAGAGAATTTCTTCTGTATTACTTCCCGTTTAAAAATTATAAGCAAGATCGTTCTAAAGAATCTCAAAAGAAATACCACCTAAAAATCACATAAATGAAGGAAAATAAATGAATGTTCATTGTTGAAAGTGCACAATTTTGAACAGTTTTTGTAACTTTTACTCACCAAATTAATAAACAAAGTTAAAATCCTATCTGTTGTAAAATCTCGTTAAAATTTTACCTGCCTATTTTTTGAATTACAAGAGATTTTCGAAACGTTAGCAAAATGTTTGTTTTTGTTCATAGAAAGTAATTTTTATTGAAAACGGTTGACTTTAGAGCAATGAACCAAGACAACTATTTTTGTGTAAAATTCATTGGCACTTCAGAATTTGCTGTCAAATGTCAATTTTTCCAGTGGCGTAAAAGCTATGGGGGAAAAACTCTTCCGATACCTTAAAATATCCACCATGACACGTCCAATAAATTCGATAAGGGTGCGAAAAAGTAGCTAATAATAGTGGTAATGTGTTTACAAAAGCTCAGTCCTGTAGTTTAAACGGTTCCTAAGATATTGGAAAAAAACTAAAAAAAAAATAAAGTTTTGTGTATCTCGAAAACGAAAGCCCCGAGAGAAAAATGGAAGAGAAAAACAATTTTTCTTTTTTGAAGAGGAATTTACAGTTTTCCGTTGCGACACTTATTTAGGAACACCCTGTATACATATTATAATTTTGTTTCAAATGATTAATATCTCGTGAAGGTGTTTTGTAAACCTTACTTTTTAAAACCCCCCATAAAAAAATCGTAGAAGTGTTAGACCTGGTGTCTTCCCGAGCCACTGAATAGGTCCATTAATACCAATCCATTTTTCTGGGAAAGTGTTATTTAAATATTACTGCGCTATCCTGGCGTTGGGTTGAGCTCCATGGTGCTGAAACCATAGGTTTCTCCTTAGCTGCAAAGACACATTCTCCAGAAGTGGAGGAAGTTCTTCTTGTAGGGAATTTAGGTAACACGCTGTTCGATGTATGTTCGCTTCCACCGCTAATATGATTTTAATGTGGTATTTCTTTTGAGATTCCTTAGAACGATATTGCTTATATCTTTTAAACGGGAAGTAATAGAAAAAATTGCTCTAATAAAAGTTTTTAGCTTTTTAACAGGAAAAAGGGTATGTTTCTCGGAAAAATATAATTGATAACGTCAGTAGTTTCTGTCAAATCCTCAACATAATATTTTCGACTGAAAATGTCAAAAATTTTATTTAAATTGGTAATACCCTCACAGTAGGCCCATACCATCGAATTTGAGCCACCCTGTATATTACAATCATAACCTTACCTTTCTCAAAAATAGATTGCACCTCCATTTCACTGACAGAAGTGTTTAACTGGTCAGTGTTGCGAAATGACGACCCAGGTTCCACTACAAACAACAATATTATTAAAATTGACTGAAAGAGGGTAAATATAATTTACTATACCTCCAATGAGTAGTGTAAGTGGTGAAGATCTCTTAGGTGCATTATCTTCCTCTTCATTAGTATCAGAAAAAGCCGTACGATCAAACTGTGACTTCGATAATTTAAGTTTTTTGGCGGTTTTAGTATAATAACCTATAAAAAAGAATAATGTTAGCAAGGTATTCAATGTTAACAAGAAGTAACAAATTTTCTGTATTGAAATTATACAGGGTGTCAGTAACTAACCGAATATATCAAATTCAATTAACAGGGTATAAATTAAAAAATATATACAGATTTGGAAAGTGAGGATCTTGATGGTGAATTGTATTTTGCCGCTTGCGTGTATTTGTGTCATGCTACACGCATACTTCGACCACAGCGTGTTTGCATCAAGCAGTGTTGCCAGGTGGGAAAAATTCAGTGCATGAGAATAATATCAAAATAGCATGAGGTTTGGAGAAAAAAGCATGAGATGGCTTAATTTATCAAAAAACACCTCTTGACACAGCTTAATTTTTAATTACTTTTGTAATGTCACTTTTATTTCATTAAAAAGCATTATGTTCTGCTATTTTATCATAATATTACATTGTAAGTAGGTAGTTACAGGTACTTACTTAAAAGTTATTAACCACGTAACCTTTCTAATTTATTTTATTGTTAGGCCGGGCTAACGTTGAGGCGCAGTTGACGTGACGCAGGGTGACTCACGGGTCGTAAAATCTGTTGTTTCCAGAAAATGTAGGTACCCTTACGGAATAGAGTTAAGAATCACTGCAATACAGCGTGAATACAGCACACACACCGCATATCCGTAGACTGTCATACCCGTTTATGTATTCATTGCTAATTATTAAGAGAGCAGTCTACAATAAAGGACATTTCAAGTACCCAAATATTGTAGATACCTACCTCTATCTATTCAATTTTGCCCTCGATTTTGCCTTTATTTCTCGTTAGGTCTTCGTTTTGGTAGATTTCAAAGAGTAATTTTAATAATTTTATTATTTCTTTTTGTGTCTATTAAAAAACATGAGATTTCCTCGGAATGCATGAGATCTCATGCAAAAGCATGAGACCTGACAACACTGGCATCAGTTGACCGGACAGTTAGATATGCAATGACGAATTGGCGTTGGCGATACGGAACCGGTTACCGTAGTAGTGGGGAATGCTAGACCAATGCACGTCGCCGCCCCTCTTAAAGTTCGTACCTTCCCCGGATTGAAGCGGCAATTTCTACTTTCTCTGTAAAGATCCGCAATTTCCGAATATGTATATCTAATATCATAGATCAAACACAACATAGATGATACTAATGACATTAATAGGTGTGTGGGATCCTTTAAATAAATAAAAAAATAATAATTTTATACAAACTTAACAAAATGAGTTTAATTAGATAGAAATGCAGTTTGGAGCCCCACAATAGCTGCACCAAGTGTGCTTTAGGCAGTAGTATAGCAATTATTTGTTTTAATAACTTTAATGAAGTAATTAGTGAATTAAACTAATTCAAATAAACTTTCAACTTAATATTTCTATGAATTCTACCATTTTCCCCCACCACACAAAAACCACAATACTCCTGTATGTAGTAACTACAATATGTATATTACCTGTAACACTGAAATATAACAAAATGTACATTTTATACTGTCTTTAAGTTTTACATACTTTAAAATCTGTATATTAGGTATTAACAAAAATTGAGTCTATTGAAATAATTACTGTTAGGAAAATTGTCTATTAAAGTAATGGATATTTCAATTTTATTATTAATTTTAAAAAGGTTTAAACAAAAATATGAACCCTTGAATATTTCTTACTATTTATTTTAAATATAAGCTAAAAACAGAAATATTACGATCATTAAAATATTTTGCCTAAAGCCTATTTCTTTCAGTTGGAATATCAATATAAGCTTTATTATTTGCAATGTGTGAAAAATATAGGGTAAATGAAAGAGAAAATTCTTTAAATTATATATTGTAAAATCGAGATCCTACAAAACAATCACAAATGTACTACAAAAACAAACACGTAACTAAAACTACTGGTATAAATATTTTGTATTTTATATGCTTTATAAATAAAAGCCTGAAAATGAAATTGTTTCATATACAGTGTAGCCCACTAAAGATGGAAATATCTCTGTAAGAATTTGCTTTAATTATCCGATTTGATTGTTTTTTTTTTAAAGATAGATTATATTTAAAACTCTATTTTGGTTTACACTATGAAATTCCATTGTCTATAATCAAGACCTACTTCGTTTTTTTTTCAATGTCAAAATTGGCAAAAACTGTGTTTTTATCTAAAATCTAACCACAGCACCCCCTAAAATCAGTATGTATCAAATTTCGTAAAAAAACATTTATTATTAACGGTAAAATTTATATTCATGGTTTTTATCATTTTATCTTGAAGCATCACTGTAAAAACTGCTTTTATTATCCGATTTGATTTGGATTTTTTTTAAAGGTAGAGAATTTAAAACAATTTTGGAACACAATATGAACTTTCATTGCCAATAATCAAGGCGTACTTTGATTTGTTCGATGTCAAATTTGGAAAATAATCAATAATAATTGTGACATCGAAAAAACCAAAGTAGGATTTGATTGTAGATAATGGAATTTCGTATTGTGTGTGAGCCAATAGTTTTAAATTGTTTATCTTTTAAAAAAACCGAACCAAATCGGATAATAAATGCGATTCTTACTGTTTCAAGGTAAAATTATAAACACCATAAATATCGATTTTGCCGTTAATAATAAATTTTCTTTTATGAAATTTCGCATTTTAGTGGATGCTGTCAGATTTTAGATTAAAAAAAATCGCACAGTTTTTGTCAATTTTGACATTGAAAAAAAAAACAAAGTTAGCCTTGAATATAGAGTGACAATAGAATTTCATATTGTCAGTCAAAATAAAGATTGAAATTACCTATCTCTTAGGAAAACCCCGAACTAAATCAAATAATAAATGTAATTTTTACAGAGGTGTTTCTGTCTTAAGTGGGCCACACTGTATATAGAAGCAGATACAAAATAAGAAAAAAATGCGGAAGCTAATAAGGAACTTGTACTTTGTCCAAAAATAACCGACTTAAAACTAAAATACCTACCGAATGAACATAAAACTAACATTAAAATTATACTAGCATAAAATTAAAAATGTAAGCATCTTTGGAGAATAATACATGACATATTTTACCCGTACAAAAGACGTAGATATTTATTTTTGTTATCAGCAGTCGATGTACTACAATAGCAAAATCAAACATTTTGGCGTCTTAATAATTATAGTATAAAGAATCTATAGCAATAATATCACTAGTATAAACTAATATCTAACAGCCTTCTACAGTCAATTGGTTAAGGCACTTTTCTTTGGAAAACCTTACTCTAAATTGTACTTAAATTAAAATTCTGGAAAAAAATGGTAAAATACCCGATAGACAACTGGTGTCAATATAGTCCTACAAATAAGTAACGTAAAAAAGTAAAAACTAAAAAAATAGCTACAATTTAAAGGTAAGAATGTGGCAATGAAACTTTTAACTTGTACATCTAAACAGTCTCGTTGAATATCATCTCGGGAATATATATGTCCTCGGATAGCTTGTTCTTGGAATCTTTCGTGACGGAATGCTTCCCTCTCTCGTGCACGTTCAAGTCGTACTTGTGCTTGAACTTTCTTGGACACAGGCTACAAGCGTACTTGGGCTCCTTGCCGCACTCAAACTTCACGTGGCGAGTCAAAGAGTGGCGCAGTCGGTAGGTTTTGGTACATTTGGTGCACATGAAGAGTTCAGTCAATGCGGGAATATCTAAGGTATCTAGATCTTTGGCTTTAGGTTTCTTTGATTTCTTAGTGCGGTTTTCTTTCTCTGAGCTACTTAAGGCATCTGAAATATTTTGTTCATGATTTAATACAGATGAATTCAGTAAAATTACAGAGCCCAAATGTTACCTACATGCAGAATGGGGCACCTTTACTATCTGCTGACAAATGATACATTTTTCTTTATCTACAGCTAAGACTATATCTTGATTTTAATAAAATACCTCAACATAAACTCAAATTCTAATACAAATTGTAATCTACATACATGTCTAACTAAACAACAGCTTCTACAATTCTTCGTGGAACGAATAATCTACTTTAAGCAGTTCCTAAAACAGAAGTGAAACTTTAAATTTTCATTTGTAACATGATTACCCTTTTATATATATTTTCAGGTATTAACAATATTGTGTGAAACTAACTACTCTGTGGGCTAAAGCCCCAACCAGCGTTGCATTACACCCACAATATCTACCCATATATTCTTTATTATTAGCTTGTGTAACATTTTTTACTGTTTTAGAAAGGTATTTTAAGCTAATATATATCAAATCTCCTACATTGATGGGAATCGTAGAAGATTTGATATATATTAGCTTAAAATACCTTTCTAAAACAGTAAAAAATGATTACCCTTTGTTGTACAAAGCGTTACAAGTCAAATTACCCAAAATCTCACCTTTCCTCCTGCCCTCCGAAATTATTTCCAAAAATTTTCGAAGGTGGCCAAAAGTTGGCATATTGAATAAACGTATATGTTTTGTTTCATAGACACCTTTAATTTACGATCTAAATTTTGTCTGATTTACAATTTTATGTTGCAACACTGAATAGCGTATCAAGAGTCCATGCAGTTTGCTTTTAGAAAAGTGTGCAGAGATCTGAGAAAAAACATTCAGGTTCAGTTTAATGTGCCCTAAATAATGCATTTCTCTTTAACGCATAATCTTTTACCAGCATCTGACAACATTATTTCCCAGGCAGATCTACTACCACCAATCTGCTGTCCTGTTTAAATCATCGATCCCTTGCTTCTGATAGAGAAGATCATGTGAACGTTCTTTACTTGTATTTTTCCAAAGTCTTCGACTCTGATATAGACTGATTTTAAAACTTGACGATTTATTAATTCGAGATTGTCTGAACTTATGGATTTGCAACTATTTGCAATAGAATATTCTCTGTTCGCGTTGGATCAGATCATTCATCTTGGCATCAAATACGATCCAGGATCCCACAAGGATCTGTTCTTGGACCACTTAGGTTCCTGTTACACGCGGCAGATTTTGATGACCTCATAACTATTCCTCATAGTTGTTATACTGACAACACAAAATTATAAGGAAACCTTGCGATTGATGACTGATACAAAACTTGGTTAATTCCACTAAACCCGGATACATGATGCACTATAGTTCAACTATGAATTCGTTGAAAATTACTTACAAAAAGGCGTCCTTAAGCATTTTACAGTTTCGGAGCTCACATGACCACCCTCGAATTTGGGTCTTCTGGATAAAATTCATTTATACAATAAAGCAGGAATGTTCTTAACATTTTGTTAGAAAAATATGAGATAATATCTTCAAACTTCAAAATGTCCAGAATGTGAAAGTATGTGCACAACTTATCACCCTGTACATTGCAACAATCGTAATTAGTTAACAAAAACACATAATCGAATGAAAGATTTATTCAAGACTAAAATTTATGTACCTATATACACTAAAAAAAAAACAAAGTTTTCTTTACCTATTTTCACTGAACAGAATATTGAAATTTAAAAAATTGTTAACATAATTTTTGTGATCCAATCATAAACTATGGTTAATTGCAAATATTACAGCGAATCATGGATAGCTACATCTAACCAACGCTATATACATAATGTAATAAAACTGAACAAACTACTTTTGATTGAAATATTAACCATTATTTTTAATAAAGTTATATACATAGTGTCCAACACCACGAAATTTTATGGACAATACAGTTTCAGATGTAAAAAATATACAGTGTGTTCAAAATTAACTTAAAAGGCAATTGTAAAGTGTTTTAGTAGACTATGCGATTTTAGTAAAAATTTCTTCAATCCTTAAAAAATTTAAATCTCAAGTTTCACACAACTGTCTTTATTCATAACGTCTTACCTTGAATTTAATCAAATAGGAATAATAGCTCTATTTGGATGATATAAAAGACCATGCTGTTAAATGAAAGCTTAATGGATCAACATAAATGTAAATAAATGTTTGTTAAATTACATGATAAATTTTATTGTTTTTATATTTTGAACTTATGTAAGCATGGTATTTCCAAAACGAAGCATTTGCGTACCTAAGTTTATAGGAACTCTCTTCGCATTTTGAATGTAAAATTTACTCTAGAACTCTCTGAACAACTTTTTGCAACATCCTGTATATAATATGCAAAACAATTTTCCCTGAAATCACACCGCACATTTTGAACACACTGTACATTACTCTCATTTAAAAAACAAAAACAGCAGATAAATTAGCAAGACAAAAGTGAAACAAGTACTAAAATAAACTGAATGTTCATTAAAATTGCTGCCTTCACTATTTAATATTCATAGTTTGGACACGTACTTCACAACATATCAAATATTAAGTAAATGAGATGGCATAATGTCTAGACATTTCCCATTATTGGGATGCAGTATTAAGTATTAGATCTACTAAAATCATTTCTTGTTTGAATGTTGGGTGCGGATGTGCGCTTCCAACTCCTTAAAATTGTAATCCGTAAAACTGCAAAGCGTGCAACCGAACTTTGTCCTGACTTTATTCCCTTTGCAGACTTTAGAGTGGGCCCGATAGATGTCTCTTTGGTACAGCACCCCGCATTGGACGCATCTAATAGTATCCACTGGCTTCTTAAATTCGCTCAAGGCCAGCTCGCACTTGTACTTCTTCTTGTTCTTGGGAGTAACATCGTCGGGAGTCATGCTCAGAAACCTCTTCATCCGTTCCTCTGAAACCTTTTTACTTAGGACTATGAATTTTGTAGTAGATGGAACTTTTGTTTTCTCAGGTAAGTCCGAACTGTTAGCCAAAGGATCGGAAGTGGTCTCAGGGTCCTTCTTGACGTTTTTTTCGCATTTAAGGAACGATACCTCCTGTAGGGCGTTTTTCTGAGCTGCTGGAAAGCTCTCTCCTTTGGAGAAAGTCAATTGGGTGCTCAGTTCTTTTTTTATCCTAGCAACGATGTCGTCGTTTTTCAGATCCTCGACTTTAAGTATTTTTACCATAGGTTTGGTGTGAGCTGGTTGTTTGATTCGTTGTTTGCTTCCTAAAAATATTTTGCGTCAGTATAACATCTCCAGACTTAAGAATAAGCACATAACGGAAAACGTAAAAGGGCGAGGGTAATGAAAATCTGGATTGTTTAATTCATTTATTCAAAAGATAAATGCACAAAGAATTGTAGTCATTCCACTTTCTTCAACAAATAGTTATACAAGATACCCCTGTAAAGACTACAATAGAAATTAGATTAATTCCTTTGCTATATGGAGAAACAATTTTCGATCTATCTGTACCGTCGTCAATTTGGATTTCTTTTCGACATTCCCCCACCCAGAAACATTCTTTCTAGGTGGGGGTAGAAATAAAAATATTTTTCAAACTTGTAAAATTTTTGGTCGTTTGCAATCACAAGCCAACTATTAAAAAATCCCACGACCTTCTAAACATCGAAACATAGATGGTTAAGATAGAAAAAAATATAAATGAAACATCAACCATAAAATTAAATACATATTCCTCATTTCAGAGGCAAAAATATTAATGAATATATAAAATAGCAATTTTTTAAATATTCAGATAGCAAAATCAATACAATTTTTAGTACTAAACAATACATCACAAATACCTGTAAATAAAGACTTAAATATACAGGGTGTTTTCGCAAGAAATAGTTCGAATTGTACCAGTGAGTCTCCAGTTAAGTTATTGTTCTTTTATTTATTTTATTTTACATATTTTTATCTTATTTTATTTTGCTTAATATTTTATTTTTATATTGTCTTTATATCTTATTTATGTTAATTTAATTTGTCATTGATTTTGTATTTATTTTATTGTCCGTATATACATTTTTAGCGTACTTAGTGGAATATGACTTCCTTGTTTTTTGACGTGTGTAAGCACTTTGTGTAATAACACTAACATTTATAAGTAAATAAATAAATAAATTAATTAAAAGACCACGTTTTGCATAACAATGAAATGTTCACCTGTTAGAGGATTCAGCGCTTCTGAGTTTTCAAGAAAATATAAAAATGAGGTTATAATTTGACACCAAAGAAGAAAGTTCCAAGATATCAAATTTTAATCAAATGTTCTACTCGTACAGGAGCAATTTCTGTCCATTTAAGAGGGAGATAATCCCCTAAGTTATTTTTCACATATAGTATTCCTAGTGCTTAAATCATTTCCGGGATTTTTTTCGGATTTTTTTTCCAATTTCCAAAGATTTGAAATTATAACCGTGGTTCCACTTTTTTTAATCTTGGAGATTGTTGATTCACCAGTACAATTTGTTACTCCTCCTTTTAAAAACACCCTGTATATATTTTTGTATATTTTCTAACATTCATATTAAATACATAACATAGGATAAATTAAACATAACCAATATTTATAATGTTTACAAAAAAAAATATTTCCAATTTTGTCCATAAAATATGAAAGCCAGTTAAATACTTATAAATATTATCTTTTTGGTACAGTATGTTAACATTAAAAATTTAATTTAAAAATAATCTACACATGAAACACAACCTAAATTTTAATCTTTTGCTACAGCACTGTAAACCTAACCAAATATAAATACTACACAAAAAAAACTCAATAATAATATCATAAAAACACTATTGAAGCCATTCTGTAAACTCTCAGTTATATACAATTGTACAAATTATTAAAATATTGGTAAGGCACGTGCTTTCTTTGTATATGTGTCTTCACATGGCCTTTCTGGAAGGCCGCATATGTGCAATATGGGCACTTAAATGACCTTATTTTGTTGCATTCGTACTTCTTGTGCCGACATAGATTAGGCTGTTGTCGGAATCCTTTCCCACATTTTCCGCATCTGTACGGTTTTCCTGGAAATATGATTGGTACAAATATACAGAAGAAAGATCTTACAAATTGAAAATATAAAAAGCACACCACGTACTATTAAGATAGGTGTTGTTTTAATATTTTGAATATGCAGATTCATCTATGTTCGATAAGTGCAAGCTGGACGTTCAATTGGACATTGGACATTTCATTCGGTTTTACCTGACGTACTGACACAATCTACAGGGTGTCCCCGATTTTTCGTTTTTAACTTTAAGAGAAAGGAGATGCATGAAAACGTGATAGGTGTCTTTCCCATAACATTTTTCTATATGATACTCCGTTTTCCTGATACAGAGGAAGTTCAACTTTCTATTTTATTTTCTTTATTTTTTTCTTTCATTATTATACAGGGTGCGCTATCTAACACTCCCGCTGTCAATATCTCGGAAATGAAGGAATTTATTTTAGTTTCGGAAACTAGGGTTGTTAGATCCCTCGAATAGCTTCAAATTTCAATAAGAATTGTTTGTTCAAATCTTTTTGTATAGATGGCGTGGCGATACTAAAAAAATGTTTGATTCCTGAAACGTGGAAATGCGGTTTGCCTGAAAGATCGTTAAATTTTGAGTATTTTTTGTAATATATAGTTTTTCAATATTTACTTGTTTTCGAGATATGGCGACTTCGATATGCAATGTATGATGTAACAGAAAAATCTATTATTTTATTTAAATCACACTGAAATGAAATATTGTTTTAAAATATTATTATACTCAAAATGGTTTTATTGGCACCCCATACTAACAAACAATAAATTATAAAAAAATAAAACAAATGATCAACTACAGAAAAATCTAATAAGGGACACAAAGACGAACACTATTTTATCAAATTTTAAACAAAATTCAGTCATAGGTGGCTCATTTAGTTCGTGGAACCTGTAATGACGACCTAGAAAACTAACAGTGTGTATTAATGCTGAAGGACGTAATTTTGAACATTTATTATAATCGTTGTTTTAACTTACTTCAGTAACTGCACTACATTATTATTTTAAATACCTTCTGTTAATTATTCTATAGTTGATCATTAATTTGCTGTATTCATTGTTTGTTAGTTGGTATGTGGTGTGAATAAAGCCATTATAATAATATTCTTTGTTTTTCTAACATCTTTGTAATGCCTGATTAAAAATTAGAATGTCTGAAAAGCAAAGCTTCTTAGTGAATTTCCTCAAGAGCACTTTTTTCCAGGAAATAGAATAGAACTCTAGTATTTGCACTGAAAAAATACTTTTCAGCAGCAGCAATATTAACTTTTATTAGGACTACTTCACGCCAAGTTTGTACGAAAAATATTTAGTTGTTTAGTAGATGATACAGAATATTAAATATATTTTTTTAAAGTTGAACGCCTTTTATTAAGGAGTGTTATAGGAAAACTGTAATAAGAAATACCATATTATTTTTTTATGTTCTATCTTTCCTCAAAGAACGAAAAAACAGAGACACTACACATTATACTTAACTGATACTGTTATGAACTTGTATAAATTTTTTGCTACAGAGTTATGGTTAAAAAATTCAGTTTAACTTCGAATCGAAATCGAATTCAACTATTAACGGTTGAGAAGTTACAAGTTGTTGAATTAAAATATAAAGTAATGTAAAGGAAAGTTAAGGTATTGTTTATAAAGGATGAGGAAATAATAAAATATGATCTTTTTGTGAAACACAACCATATTAACCACTACTAGTCAATCTCAGATGTTGATTCAGATTCAGCAGATGATACATTGTTCTCTAGTTACAACGTTATCAAGTCATCATATATCCTACAGATGATAAAGCCATAAAGATAACTGTAGTTATGTAGGGAAATGATAAAATGAGATCTACACTATTAAATAGGTTGGGTTGGTAGTATTTTGTGTACACTATAAATAATGAGACCGAGCAGTGAAAAAACTCCTGCCTGTATCACATGACCCTCTTGCCAAACCTGTTCTTTTTTATTTTCTACAGTTTTTCATTCCTACTAATGAAGTTTTTCTGATAAACTACTCACCACTCTGACACATTCTAAAGGCCAGTAGGAGATTTAAACGCCGTTTTCCTCTTTTCTCAAAAAACATCTATTTCTATATTGTAATAAATATGTCATAAACAAACAAATAAAGTATTTACAATAAAACATGTGATAAAACTCATTTGACAAAGACAACATATTATAATCATTTAAAATTTGGTAGGTTAACTGTGCTTCCTTGCTATATGGGTGGACACATGGACCTTCTGGAACCCCGCATATGGGCAATACGGGCAAAAGAAATTTTTCTTTTTGCTACATTCGTACTTCCTGTGACGCCCCAGATTTTTTAGATGGCTGTAACCTTTCCCGCAAGATATGCAAAAATACTTTCTTTCGAGCCCTACAAAAAATTAAGTTAGCAAATAATATACTGAGCATAATTTTTGATGTAACGTTTAAGCCCACACAAGCTGTGAACTGAAGACATTTCTGTAAAAAAAACAGTTACTGCGTCAAAAAAATATTGTTTACTTAAAAAGTTGTTCTCCTTATAATCCGGAAACTATATTCAAAGTAGGAAAAAATTTAAAATAATAATAATTCAATCTGTGAATTAGCAGAAAATGTCCACCAGAGCTGCTGCCTGGTTGGTAAATTTGAAATCAAAATCCTTTAGTAAAACGTATTCCTTTATTTTACCTCGTATAATTAAATTGCGTCACAATAAAAAATAACATTGAGTAAGTTCAAACTCATTTATGAGTAAATTAATTTGGTGCTGAATTTCGAGTAAATTTAACATTTTAACAAAGAAAAGAGCTTATCTACATAATATTTGGTTAGTTATATCAAAATATGTGAATGAGAATATATTAGTTAAGTTAAGTTAAGTTAAAGGAGGCCACCTGATGAAGCAATCCTAATAAAATGCAGAAATAAGTGAGATCTCATCTATTGTGGTTGAATTTCGAGTTCCCACTCCAGAGGTTAGTAAATATATTAAATTCTTTAGATAATTATTGAATAGAGTTTTGTCTGTGGATGTTCATTAGCATACCTAGATGTTTGGTATCAGAGAACATACATATGACTTCATTGATAGGAATTGTAGGAGATTTGATACATATTAGCTTAAAATACCTTTCTTAAACAGTAAAAAATGTTACAAAAGCTAATAATAAGGAATATATGGGTAGATATTGTGGGTGTAATTCAACGCAGGTTGGGGCTTTTGTCCACTGAGTAGTTAGTTTCACACAATATTGTTAATACCTGAAAATATATGAAAAATCGTTGTCGATGTTACACATTGTTTAGTGGAAGGAGTTTAGGAGTAAGTGGAAGGGGAAAACAAAGTTGGGTACGAGCAGGATCATGGACCGCAATTACAAATACATTTTCAAATTACAATTTGCGTAAAAAGGATGGTATAAACTTGAATGTGAGTATTTGTGTCATGAAGATGTGGTAGAAATAGGTAAGTAACAATGGCCGCCTTCATCCGATACAAAAAATTGTTGATTGGCTTCTTATTTCAGAAAACCTATCTTGTGTGTGTGTCATTACATGATTACCTCATCCTGCATCCTCAACTACTTAGCTATACAATTTTGGAAAATAGATTAAACCTGGAAATTATTGATTTAAACAGTTTATTCAATAAAGAACCGTTTGAACTTCATCAGTCATACACCACTGAGTATTTTGTGACACCAAAGTGCATATTTTGTTAAATTTGGAAAGAATGTAGGTATTGTTTAATAATATAATAAAATAAAACTTTCTTTACATACTGCGTCATGTTATTATCTAGAAATATAATCACAACCTTTATCTTATTCAACTTGTTATAACAAACTTTTGTTTCACGTTTCATAATGTGTTACGGCACGGCAAAAAAAAATTGTTTAACTAATTTTGACGTCACTAGTAGAGGGCGCCACTTATGGCACATCACGTTTCTTTTAAATAGCAGAACTTTTTTGCAGCTTAGTGTATCCATCTGACTATAGAACAAATCGATTCTCCTACCTGTTGTATCTGAAAAAGGTATACCCTGTTGAAGTCGTTAGGAGTAACAGTTTTCGAAATAATCCTATTCGAAATATTCAGTGCACCGATTGAAAACTATTATCGTTTCAGGTAAAATGCTTTTTCTACTGAAAATACAGCAAAATGTTACTTGAAAAAAATTATGGACACGTGCAAAATTTCAAGAAGATCGGCGAGGTTTGATTTTGAAACCATTTTTCAACAAAGCACAAAGATTTTATCAAAGCAGGCGGATCTTTTTGAAATTTTGCACGTCTCCATAATTTACCGTTCTCAACAATTTTTATAAGTAACATTTTGCTGTATTTTCAGTGGAAAAGGTACTTTACCTGAAACGATAACAGTTTTCAATCGCTGCACTGAATATTTCAAATACGATTATTTAAAAAATGGTTACTCCTAACGACTTCAACAAGGTATACCTTTGTCAGATATAACAGGTAGGAGAATCAATTGTTTCAATAGACAGATGGATACACTAAGCTGCAAAAAAGTTCTGCCATTTAAAAGAAACATGCTGTGTCATAAGTGGCGCCCTCTACTAGTGGCGTCAAAATTAGTTCAAAATTCTTATTTGCCGTGCCAAAAAACATAATTGTGCTAATTTTTTTTAATACTCCCACAGGTTTCAAAGTTATTGAGATATTTCAAAATAAAATTCTAGCATTGAACGCCCTGTATTATTGAAACCAGCAACATTCGGATAAGGCATATGTGGCGCAATCGACTTTTTTTGGTCAGTATCTCCAGCTCCGCGATTTCCCAACCTGTATATACCTTTAATTCCAAATTTTCATGTTAATGTTTGTCCTTGTTGACAATCTTGTCTTGCTTTTTATTAGTCTTGTTTTGGTCTTACAAGACAAGACAAGCCAAGACAAGACTTGACAGGTCGAATTGCAAGAGAAGACAAGATTTAACAAAAAAATTATTGAAACACAAATCAATAAAACTACGGTAAGAACTCCTCCAAATATAAGATGGGGTAATATTTTTCAAGTGACTATTAGCTCGTGCACTACTTATTTTATTATGTATGCCCTTTCTATACTTCGCTCCGAGCGGGACCGTATCCGACCGAGAGTAACCACCACTATTACCAAATTCCTATTAAAGGAAGACTTTCTGAAGACAATACAAACCACGACTTTGCAAGATCAAGCAAGAACAAGGCTTTACAAAAATTCTAGGTTGTTTTGTAAGACAAGACAAGATTTTTTCAAATCGTGCACTATTTCTTTCTCAGCCAACACTAGTCCTTTGGCATGTCCTTAATGTGTCCAGGATCTGTGTAGCTGACGTAGGTTTTCATGTGGACATTTTAAAATCATCACTTTCTACTTTTATTATCAAAATAAAAGGTTACAAAAATGCGATTACATAAATTCAGGCAAACCATAAAAACGTGGTTATTCTATTCCATGCGCTCTGTAAAAATGATTAAATAATTATTATTTTATGTTTCATGCACTCATTCTCATTGTGCCAGTGTCTTATAAGGTTACCTCTGTATTTGTACGTTTTTCCGCATTCACGACAAACATAACCTAAAAACAGACAATTTCAAATAACGAACAAACAATGTGAGGTATGATAACCATTAATTTATTGAAAAAACTATAGTAACATATACATAAATTAATGACAAATATGATCAGGGTAAGTCCACATAATCTTTTGAAAGACAACGCACATTGAGATGTTGATAGATCTCTAAATGTTTCTTGCGGAACTATATTTAAAAGGTTGTAAAAGGTTCAAACTGAGGAAAGTTAATATAAATTGTAGTGTTTCAAATGACTACAAAAAACAAAACAAAAAATAAAATTGAAAATTTGTTTTGTTATGGAACAATAGATTTTAGCGAAAATGTTAAATATTCGTCATTTTTATTTTGCGCAATAATGCAAACAAATTTTCATAATAAGATAACGATGGTGAATGTCATCATTACTCCATCCATGTAAAATTAATATAGTAACAGATGTTACAACGATGTTCAAATTTCTTTCATGTCACACGTCAAATTATTCGAGAACACTTAATACCGCAAAACAAGACACTTCTTCGTCGACACTATAAAACTGGTGATAAGATCCCAAAAACTCTTTTGAGGAGTTACTACTAAAGATGTTTTTGGTGGAGACCGGAAAAACATGTAGATGTGAGCAGATTCAGAGGTTACTAATGACATCCGATGGATGTCTCAGGAGGAACCACTGTTGTCTGATAAGCAGTTCCTACCGCAGCAGCCTTAGAACCAACAATAGAACCCTAAATCAATATATGAATGGTGTTATGGATTCTGATAGCATGTAAGCCCTCGTGGAGCCTACATCGAGAACAACAGCAGGTTAAAAGCTCGTAGCCAAGGCTAAGGAAGTGCATGTAATTTTGTAACAACTTCAAAACATCATAGTATAGTATTGTATATTGTTCTTCATTTTTCATTCTTTATTATTACGTCATATAAGTAATAATAATCTGTAAGAAAATTATTTTGCTGTTAATATTAATGTATACAAAGTGTTGATACCCTATATTTATGGGGGCTCTTATTGCGTAGTTCAAAGCGACAGGGGTGTAAAATGTAGGTAAATAAACAGACGAATTTCTAGAAATATTTATTAAAATATTCTACCTCTACCTTGAAGCTACGGATATGTTCTTATAAAAACCAACAAAAAAGCATATATAATTAATATAGGAAAACAAAATATATCGACTGGTATCTATTGACAAAATATCATTGGCTGATATGTATTTTGAGGAACTATGTAGATAAATAAACTATTACGGTAATGGTAAAAAAAATCACATCGTTTTGAATGAGTATTATAAAGGTTGCAAATTACTGTCAGGGCATATTTCTCCTTGATTTCGTTCAAAATATATCCCTACACCCGATTTAAATCCTTACCTATATAAATTTTAACTTAGAAATAGGAAAGCAGGATCACCTCGCCATAAAATATATAAATTGCTCTGCTTACGTACACTAAATAAATACATACAATATTTTTCTTTCGTGTTTTTCTTTTTTCTTGTAATTATTCCTGAACCTAGCTTAAAAATCCATAATGCAAGCTGCCTTCAAGCAAATTAATATCATAACAAAACCGAACCGGGTTCAAGAGTGCGCCTGCACTATTAAATCCGAAGGCTAATTTTTATTGCAAATTAAAGCACCTAAAACTTAGATCTTATTTTCTTAACATGTAATCAATAAGGAACCGAGACGTCACTTCAAAGCAAAGCGCACTCGCAACATCTCAGTCCTCAAAAGGAAATTAAAGTAAAAAAATATATAACTAACAAGTAGGTAACGTATACTATACACTAGAAAAATTCTTCCTTGAGGCACTTAACTGTAAATACTCTTATAAAAGTTACAAGGGATTCCTTAAACATGTTTTTATAAAAAATCTATCACAATTTCACAATGGTAATAACAAAATTCATGATAACGCTTCGATAGTGAAATAGGAACAATGTAAAAAATACAAATGCGTAATACAATAACTGAGGGCTCTGTGTCAACCAACTCTACGTAAGATCGTGCAGTTAAACACGACCAAATTTAACTTGTGAGGGATTGTTCGTAATAAAATACTCAAAACAATCTTAAAAACATGCTGGTCGGGAATTCTGCACCGATCTATCTTGGTCCCACTACTGGTGATGTAAAAAAATACAGTCTTGTAAATTGTTTCTCTGTATCCAGTTGTATTTCTCGTCAATAGTTGCAAGTAGGTAGATAAGAAGCCAGTAAAACATTTTTTTTTAATTTTTCATTCATTTACTTATAGGGCGTCAAGTTTAAATAGTCAAACTTTAGGAACAAATTGCTTACGAAATTTTAAGCAAAGAATGTAAATACAGCATACTTTTTATCTGGCTCTCCAACAAACATACGGGGTGATCAAATTCAGGGAAAAAATTAAATTTACCCGGTTACTAGAAAATGACAAGAACCACTTTTCTATAATTTTGTAGGATGATCAGTGGCGTAGATTTAAGTCTGCACCACCCTTTGTGAAAAATATTTGGTACGCCACTGGATAGGGTAAAAAACATGCGATTTTGGAATGCTCAATCTCTTTACTTCATAAAGGGAAGCAGATAAAAAATTCGTCAGACTCACCCTTTTTTCGTAGACTATAGAGGGAGCCCCAATTTCATTGAAATTGCAGAATATCTCGGAAACTACAAAGGATAGAATGTTGTGGTTTTCGTAACAATGTACAACTTTTTCGAGGAATTTAAGATGATGTAGTTAAAACTTTAATAGGCCTCTTGGTTTATGATATACAGGGCGAAATATAAAAAATAACTACTTTTAAGAGATAACGGATCCCAGAAAATAGCCGAGATCTCGAAATGATAAATATTTGTTCTAATAAGAGTTTTTTTACGTAATATAATAATAAGTTCAGTGTCTTACTTGTAATTTCTCTACTGGGTGTCTCTTCTAAAATATGACAAAAGTATTTTTTTAAATGGAACACCCTGTATATTTGTATGCCATTCAATTATATCACTTATTTCTATTGAAATATATTTAACATTGAAAAAATATTAAATAATTGTTCAATGTTAAAGTCTAAGACTTTAATTATTTTTTTTTATAATCATGAAAATAAATATAGAGACAAAAGATATGTCATATTTACAATTTCGGCTTGAAAATTCCTAAGGAATCCTTTCCTGAAATTTGACTATTTAAACTTGACTCACCCCGTATATATCTACAACTACCTCACTGGCAACTTACCTACCTCCTTCATTATCTAATTAAACTAAGCACTTATATCTAAAGAGAATCCAATTATATTTATAAATATCCGGATAATTAGTAGGAGTGACATAAATAATGGTTATTGGCAGTATCAGAAGTCTTAATCCTATAATAAAGCGGAAAGAATAAAGAAATTCCCACCCCAATTCAGGCATGTATATATTTAAAAACTATCTTCTCATGTAAAAATAATACTACTGGTATTATCCGTTGTCTTTTTTATAAAATGCAGTAAGAACAATAATATCACATTCGAAACTGTAGTATATCTGAAACGCAGCTTTGTTCGGTTAGAATAAAAAAACGAAAAAGTAGGTATAAATAGGTATCACTGGACAATCGTAACTGTGGAAATGGCATAAAAAAGGAACGATGTGTTTCAAAAAAACGTATGATAATATACCTGGAATGCATAACTATGGTCTCTTCAAACGTTATTACTATAATGTTCTGCAATCAAATCTTGGAACGTATCTATAAATTTTGACTATGCTGTAATAAATTACAAAACAAACAAAACTTATTAGTCCAGCAATCATTTACATGAGACATTGCGGCAGATCTGGTAGTTCTGATTTTTTGCTGAGCTCTTTATGATGTTCAATCCAAAAAAAAATGTTTTTTTTTAATCTTCCATGCATATCAAGCTAAATAAACCAAACTTGGTAAACAATATCTGTCAATAAAACTACACTTTTTGAAATGTTTTCAATAAATAAAATGACATTAATATTTGTTTCTATGGATTCCATTGCAAAAAACAAGCCATTGAATCTTTCGGAAAAATACACTCGCGTTGAACAGCTTATCTTTTTATATATGCCTTGCAATACTTTTATTTTTTTCTCAGAAATCCTTAACTTTTCTAAAAAAACTTGAAGAGATCAAAAAGTTAGTAAATGAACGGAGCTTTTAGACATATTATTTAAAAAAAAAATGTAAGAAAAAATGTCATAGGCATTGAAATTTCAAAACACAGATAATGCTCATGATTGGTTTCTTATAGTTTGATATACATGCAGGATAAAAACATTGACAATTTCTTTTTGGAATTTTTTGAGGGACATAACTTTTCAGGGAAGGGTTTTTTGAAAAAATGTATACCTGAGACCCCTATTAATTTTCATCAGAGAATCGCCCCTTATATTTTTCGGTCCTATTTAAATACACCCTGTATATAAGGTAATATAATTTTGTTACTTTTACTTATAACTAAGGGATATTATGAAAGAAAACGATAATTTTGAATGATTGCTATTTCAACTACAAAAAATGTATTCAATATTAAAATACATTTTGTTGTAATTCGGTCAGGGTTAGATTTACAACAACCTATTTATCTAAAAACCGTCACAGTACAAATGTTTCAATTTGTTGTGCCCAGTATAACATCAAATTAACAGTATTAAAAAACGATAAATGAACACTTCTTATACATAACTTCTAAAGATAACTGATTAGACACAAAAATATATTGTTGAAAATAGAACAAAAAACTTTTGTGTTGATTAGAAAATTAATTCAAATAAAATTAAACATTTGAAAGAAATAAAATAAATGAAATAATTATTTATCTGTTAATTAATTTTATTGGGTGCAACAAAATGAAACATATTGTGCTGCGACGGTTTTGGGTACATAGATTTTGTAAATCCAATTACAACAAAGTATATTTTAGTTTTGAATATTTTTTCAAAATGAAATTAAAACAATCATCCATAATTCTCGTTTTAATAAGTAAATAAAGTAACGTAAAAGGAGCAAAAATTTTACCTGAATCAATGACATGGACGAAAGGGAAGTTTATGGTTATGAAACGTTGAAGACAAAATTTCGATAATACAACTCAAATAACAGAGGGTGTGGATCATATGTAGGCCACCACCTACCTCCCCTCTCTTCTATTGGATTACGGCTGGGGGTCTTTTTCCAAAGATAATAGCGCTACAGAGTCTGCCAGATCTGATGTATCTGTCCCCCCTTTCAAGGGATATGGTTACTGGACTATTCTCGAAACTTAGAATTTAGTTGAAACAAAATTCATCTTATAAACCGAGATTTGGAGCTAAACTATACTAAACTTGTGTAGGTATATCACAACTGTTTGTTCTAAGTAACCCAGCATTTCCGCAAAATTTAGTTGCTGGTATTGCTGTTGCTATTCGTATTTAAATTAAGATGGTGCCCTACAACTTCGGCAATGTTACCCCCGGCGGGCTGATTTTCCCGCTCCTCGTTACTCTCTGATTTACTTTCACCTGGTTCCGTCTTAATCTCCGCTTTAATAGCAGCATAATCGATTTCTCTATGCATACGCTCCATATGTCTAGCCATGTGCATCTTCTGCTTGGCCTTGTAAACGCAGTAGGGACACTTGAATTGGGGCTCTTTGCCACACTCCCACTTCTGATGGTTTCTCAAGGAACTTTTCAGCTTGTACGTTCTTCCACAATCTCCACAGACGAAGCCGCCGCCTTCCAGACTGCTCCTGTTCCTCGGTTTGGGGCTGACGCTGAGATCCAGGGAACTGGTAGAGCTGTTGAGAGACTGCATCATAGAATGCTTCATGTTCTCTCTCATCAGCATCATGGGCAGGACCAGGTGGGACGGCCAGTGCTCCCATGGGCGGGAGACCCTCAGATCTTCAGCTGGAAGAGGAAAATATGTTAGTGGAGGAGTGAGAACCCTGGAGGAGTTATGCACAAGAAAGAGAGAATGAAACGAGGAAGAACCATAAATAATAAAACACTTGTGTATTGCAGGGCTATGTAGGTTTATTGATAGACATGCTTCGGCAGGCAGGTATTGAAGCTTAAACATAAAAATGCGGAGGGTCAAAGTATTGTTGAAAATAATACAAAATTACAATACAAATAATAGGGTTGGTAACACAATCTAGGATATATTGTGCTGCCAAAAATAATTAAACAGTGAATAACACCCTTTTTTCACAATTTAAACCATTTTCTTTGAGTTTTCTAATACAGATTAATTTTAATTTGTTAAGAAATGGAAATAGTTAATAGTAGAAAAACCAAAATTACAATTTAACAAATCAATAAAATTACGTTTCTCTAAAGACGAATTAGAAGAATAGTATTACCTATATATACTTAATTATTTAAAATTATATTATAATAGGTATATATTTGTTAGCTATTATTATTAAAAAAAAGTTAAAACGTCACCTGAAATGCTCCCCTCGAAATCCTTTTTAATTTAGACAGAAAGAAAATTTTATATAAAAGTCGTATGGCCTTTTGAAAGCTTAAGAAATTAATTTTTAGACACTACACACACCAAATATTGCAAATACAACATGGAAGTGTAATTAATGTTGTGTTTGTCCTATTCGAAAAATTTCAGAAATATAAAAAAACAAAGTGTTAAAAAATATATAGCATACATTTAAAACTTGCATATGCGACACCCAATTTTTCTAAAAATTAATTTCTAAATCCTTCAAAGAACCATAAATGGTTTATAGAAAATATTTACTTAGTTGTCAAGATCTTCATATTGAGTGAGAAAGCCTGAACAAAGTAAAAAATATATTAAAATAGCACTTCTTTCTAATAAAAAACTCTGTTGTGGCATATTTTAAATTTTTACAGGGAAGGTAAATATGTAAGGCATTTTTAACTGCGTACAGAAAATCCAGAGGCCTATTCTATGGTTAAAATACATGTAATTTTGTTAAATAATCATAGACTCCTAAGGCCTCGTATTCGATACAGCATTTGCAAACCTGCACAAAAATCAATTTAAAATTAATAACTTCTAAACCACCTGAGATGTTTTTGGCAAAATTTTTTAATATGTTAGTAGATATAAAATTTGCAGTTTTCGTAAACTATCAGGGACGGAGTTCATACATCAATACATCATTAGTCGCTTGCGCGGTTTAAGGCGTCAGTACTTGAATCGAGATGACTAGATCGCTGTGGGTTCCCACGCAGCCGGTAGATCGTATATAAGCTATATACGTTGATATATTGACACCCTCTCTGCGGGTATGGTAGGGTGGAAGAATGTTAGCTTGGATCAATGTGAGAGATTGATACCGGTTGACATTTGACTACTCCCCTAATTAATGAGGTTATGGTGGTTAGGGCTTACCAACGTAAGTCGTTCCTGGGCGCAAATGCGGCCTGCTTAATAATAATATGCCGTCCCTCTCCCGCACAAGTATTCCACTTCTGGGCCAATCCTCGTGATTCGGATGAGGAGTAAGGATATTATTATTATTATAACTTTTTACAAGAAAAAGTATATCGCCTCGTATAATCATGGAAACAAGATTGGTTTTCATATGCCACTGCATTCTCACCATTTACCAGTTTATAGATAAATTTGATTTTCTTCACAGGGGGTACGCCACTGGTACCTTACGTAAGATGTAAATTTTATATTTTCTACCTATCAACATACTAAAAAATGTTATCAAAACTATTTTATATAGATTTTTTATCAGCTTTGGATCAGCCTGTAGTTCGGAAATGATATTATGCTTATTAAACAAAATTACCTTAATTGTAACCAAATAATATACCCCTGGAGTTTCTGCACGCAATTGGGAAATACCCTGTATAAGGCGCATTTCAAAAGTAATGGCTGGTTATAAGAACAAATGACGAAAAGAACATGTATAAATGACCCTGAATACTAAATAAATGTTATTCCAAACATTTTTAATATAATGGAACAAGTTTCTTACAAACGCCATGGGTTGGAATTGCAACCAGTTATGGACTGATGTTTTCAACATTTTCCTCGAATGGTTGATTCAATTCTTGAAATATATGGTCATGGGGGTCAATGTAGTACCTACTATAGGGTCTTGAAAATTGATGAGAAATGTCGGAAATTATTCTGCTTTTCCATAATCGCATGTCTTCATTTGGTTGCTCAAACAATCAGAAATTCATATCATTCAAATGGAACTAGTAGCATCAGCATTCGAGAAAATTAAAAACATGAAAACCTCGGTAAAAACTAGCTACGATCCCAAGCTGGAGAATGTTACGCTAAAAGTTTGTAAAAGCTTGTTCCACAGTATCAAATGTATTTGGAATTGGGACTATATGTTTTGGACCATTTAATTTTAGATATTTATTGAATGCAACCTTGTCTTTGGAGTTTTTTTTTTTTCTAAATATTTAGTGTTAAAGAATATACGTATTACTTCGTTAAGAGAATTAATTTGAATAAACTTCATTTACAACAAAGTAAATAGAACCATTTACACATTTAGCACTTTCCAATTTGTTTCTTTATAACTGATCCCCTACTTTAAAAATTCACTTCATGTGCCCAAAATATGCAGTGGTTTCCGAATTTTTTTTTGTTGAATCGCGTAATATCTATTAATTGAAGTTTTAACTCTTGTGAAATCAGCTCGGGATGGTTGGTGGCACAGTTTAAATTGCAACAGTGGGTACATGCAAAACTCAATATATTTCAATACAGACGACGGATACAATACCAACGTAATATAAAAAAATAATACACTTTACAAAAATAACCGCTACGCTACTAAAACAGAAACAAATATCAAAATATCGATACCTTCTTACAAACTGACGCTATGTCCGTTAATACTTTCTTTATCTAAACTTCTATCGCTATTATATTACACAAAGAACAAGTAGACTTTAAATATGTACAAGACACTGTCTGTTATTCCATGTTTATGCCCTTTGCAAACAAATCGGGATTATTCTCTTCGAGAATTCCAATCTTGTCTTTATGCTGTCTTTTAATATGTCTCATCTGGTGGGCCTTGCGCTTGCACTTTTGGGGACAAAACGGGCACTGAAACTGAGGCTCTTTTCCACACTCATAAGTGAGATGTCTCTGCAAAGAGTCTTTCCTTATATAACTCCTCTGGCACTGCGTACACGCGAAGTGACCTCTTTTCCTATTGGACTTCTTTTTGGGTTTTTCGCATCCCTCTTCCCAAGCCACCCAAGGTGTCAAGATCTCGCCGTGTTCCTGCAGCTCAATTTTTATCGGAAGATGGGGGAATTCAAATCCGTCTTTGTGATGAAACTTTATTTGCAAATCTGTGGAAAACGAGTTTCAGTAACAAGCACTAAAATGGATACGGTTAGTGTTACGGAATTAACAAAAATTGTGCCACATAATTTTCTGATAACGGATTGTGCATTAGGTTAGTATGTTTAGTAAATATTCAAATCAATAATTGTCATTATCATATCAATAACTGTCATATTAAATAGGTACTGATACACAACACAACTCAATTTTACAGCATACGTAATAAATTTAAATTCATCTCATTTATTTGTATATAGTATTTAATATCAAATGGAGAAATATGTTAAGAACTAATTATATTGCAAACATAATACCATTACGTGTCTAAAATACATTACTAAACTGATACAAAAGATTTATATAAAAAAATACTAAATACTTTATTTATAGCTACAATCTGAAGATTTCAACGTGATTTGATGAACGGAAAAAGAATGCTGCCTTAGATGATAAACGTATTTTGTTGAAAATTCACAGTATTTGCAAAAGAAACTGGCTACTTTTCCACAGGTGTACTTCTTGTGGTTGAACAAGGAGGCTTGATGTCTGTAGCTCCTTCCACAGCTGTTGCAGCCGTAATTCTTCTTGATATCAACTAAAAAGATTACAGAATGAGTAACTCAAATTTAAAGCATCAAATATAAAATGGATAAAAAGTTTTTCTTACCGTAATGATGTACATATAAGCTTTCTCTTGCACTTACAGAATAATATAACACCATTCCTTTTCAGTAAATTACATAAATTACATTACATATAACGGCTTTATACCTGTCAACTTCAGGAGTACCGCAGGGATCGAACCTTGGTCCGTTACTTTTTCTCCTATTTGTGAATGATTTATGTGACGTTCTTAAATATCGCAAACTACTTTTTGCCGATGACAGTTATTTCTTAATATTGATTGTAATCAAAATTGCAAGAACCTACAGTCTGATTTGAACCAGTTAGAAGCTTGGTGTAACAATAATGAATTGTTTCTAAATACTGCAAAATGCAGTTATTTCTTTAAATAGAAAACGCACAGAATATTTATATGATTATTCCATTAACAACTCAGTACTTGTCCGTTGCGATACTACTAAAGATCTAGGTATTATTTTTGATCGAAAGTTTTATTTTAATCAACATATAACATTAGAGATGGCTGAAGCTACTAAGATGCGTGGTCTCATTGTTAGGAAATGAATTAAAACTTTTGTATTTCTCCTATGTTTGTTCTAACTTTGTAAAATTAGATTGTGTCTTAATAACAACAGAAATATTAACTGAAATTGAAGAAGCCTTGTCAGCTTTGCTTCCTGGCAGATCTAAGGTCAGTATGTTATATAAATTGCATTTCCCTGGCTTTGACAATTATTTACATACAAGTTTAATTTTTAGGCAACAATATATTAGTGCAGTTGCCTATGGTCCAAATATTCAATGTTTAAAAAGATGTTCCTAGTTAAAAAAATATGAAGATGAGCAAAATACGTTTTAGAACAACAAATGTGCAGACCAAGAGGCAGTATCTAAAAAAACTATATTAAAGTTTGTTGTTGTTGTTGTACCTAGAGTTTATCGGTTAATGATTATAGAAGATAAGGGTTAAGGGTTGCAATATTGTTGTAATCGTACTGAAAACAAAGACATACAGGAAACAAGTATCCACCATTGTCCTTAAGGAAGTGATTTCTCGATTAAGGTTTTGCAGAACAAGACAATACTTTTTCAAATTTTACAAGATTCCTTATCTCAGCCAACACTAGTAAAATAAATTATTGAACATTGAATGGAAGACAATCATGAAGAAGAAACAATATTTTATTTTTCGTAGTGATTTTTAGTAAAAACAAAATTACAAAGTCAAATTCATAAACACGCCATGCTTCTTCCTGATATGCTTGTTGATCTCATTCCGTCTATGATTCTTGTAGTCGCAGTACATGCAGTTATATTTGGGCTCTTTACCACATTCCAAGTTAATATGTCGAATCAGATTCCTACGGGCGTTGTAAACTTTGTCGCATTTCGGACACACATACTTGTCTCCTTGGGATTCCTTTGGAATCGTCACAGTTTGTACCTCTTCATCATTGATCTCCGTTAGTTGAATATTTTCTTCAGCTTCCAAAGGGGTATCTACGGATACGAGCACTTCATCGTCCCTTGTCAAAAAGTCAGAATCAGCAGGGTCTTGCCCAGGATATATCACCTGAATGGTCCATGTACCTTCTTCTCCGGACAGCGTTTCCGCAAGGATATTGTTGGTCACCAGTGGCGTCTCTACAATGACTAAAAAAGATCATATTATTATTTCTAATACACAGAACAGCACAGAATCGGATATGAACAGAATGAACAAAACACTGATGTGTCGATAAAAATTTAAATAACAATTAATTGTAAAAAAAAATTAACGATTTAAAAACTGGATGTCAGGAGAATAGTCTTTTAATAACCACAGATTAAAATTTTTGAGATATTTATTTTCACAAAAAATACTAGAGACCTATAATAAATTGAAAACATAAATAATTCAGTCTTACCTAAAGTATATACACTTGATGACTTAAAATTTCTAAATCGGAAACCTATTTACTATAAAAAATGACTAGAATAAATGTTTGGCTCGACTTTCACAATAGCGGTAACTAAATAAGCCATTGAATGTTATAAACACTCCAGAAATCAGGTAAAAACAGTTCGCTTATATCTTTGGTACGAAATGATACATTATCTACTAAACACTTTGAATTGTGAAACATTCCTAAATAAGTCTTCAAATAAGTAATGTTTAATTTCCAATTGTTCAAGTAAGGCTCTGTTCACTTTTAATAGAAAACATGAAATTAATATACAGGGTGTGCTTTAATTCGACAAGATAGCATTTAATCGAAATTAACGCAAAAGTGGGGATGATTCTGACTTCTTCCGAAAATCTAAATCAGTTGCAGTAAGAGTACCAAGTTCGGTACACGTGTATAGCATTGATGATTCATATTTATAGAAAGTCAGAGCATTGCGTAGATCCACTTTTAGATAGACAATAACACTGCGATTTTTTAATATATTTCTTCTAGTTCAGTACAACTAATCATGTTGATTTTAATCAAATAAAATCCTGTAGTTTGACAGATACAAAATAGAGTACACGGTGTATGTCCTTCTTAACCATTTTTTTTCCGTGATAAAAAGTATACGAATAAATAAAAATACTGACAGATAACGAAAACGAGTAAATTACAATATAAAACATTTTTCTTTCTACAGCATGCCTTGCATTTTTGTCTGGTAGAAAACCTGATGGCCCTTTATGTGAGACTGAAGAACATAAGCCCTTCTGGCTCTATAGGGGCAATGTGGACATTGGAGTTCTGGTTCAATACCACACTCCTGTCTTAGATGGCGACTTAGTGTTTTTTTGTGGTGGTAAGTTTTGCCACATTTCGAACACTTGAAAATATAAGCGAAACGACCATGGTTCAATTTCTTTCTACACCCGTTGTTTCCTAGAAGAACAAGACTGTTAAAGAAACAGAAGTATGACAAAGGGCAAACAATTCAAGCATACCTGCACACAGTAAATAATGGATCTCTCGTTTAAGCACACATCTACTGAAAAAAAAAACTACAACGTGCAAAATTGTTTGATTACCGAAAATATAGAAAAACGCGTAAATAATAACTTAACACATTTAACAATTGCATTTCTAGGACAATGCATAAACAGAAAGAAAATAGGTACTATTTCTAAAAAAATAAATATAAGCATGCCAACATAAAGGCACAGAAAATATTTAAGGAAAAACATTACTATTGGTATCTCATTTTACTCAAAAAGGGAGAGGCAAAGTAAACAGCAAAAAGAATAAATATGGTTGTTTATTTACTACTTTCATACAAGCTTTCAGATTTCCTCTCGCCATACTTACAATGTACAATTTTACATTAACCCAGATAGCATATATTCAAAAACAATATAACAGATAATAAATTATTTTATTTTATTTAGAAACGTTGACACAAAAAATATACCCATCAAATTAGTTAAAAAAATAATAATAATAAAATAAAAGCGACTATAATTTTACTAAAGGACTAGAACATAAGTACATTCTAAAATAAAACTATTCGATACATAGGTAGACTAAACAGATTTTTTTTTCATCATTACATAACACTAATAAAAATTGCGAGTATTTTAAACTCATTTATAGTAATGCGTTTATGACACCACTAAAAATATAAAGGTCGGCCACATGAAAATGAAACAGAGCCATTTTCAGGAACTGCGTCAAGATTGTAGAAAAAGCGTCGATTTTAGATTAAAGGGGCTGCTGGTAGTTTGGACTCCGCCACTTTCCCCCCAAGCAAGGGTAAACATCACCCCAAAATATTTAAATGGCATTGGGGGTTTAGTAACATTTATTTTGAAAGCTCTTACAGTTCTCTTTACAACAGACTTTAAATGTTATAGTTTTCTCCAATACTTAATAAGAATTTTGATTTTCAAAATTTTGATTTTTTAATAAGTTTTGAAACTTATGTACAAACAATTAGTAACGGTTTAAATGTCACTCATTCGAGTTAAGTACTCCAATGATATAAGTTAAGTATTTCTTGGGTTACATTGGTTTTCGGCGATTTGTTATCACTTTCGTAAAAACAAAACACAATAATTGGAAAAGACCGATATGAATATTTAGTTTAGTATCAGTTTAAACATTTAATCAACGAAGTAGTAAGTAAGCAACTATTGCAATTAAATAAACTACCAACCAATTTGGAAGCAAATAATACTAGAAAATAAATTGGAATCCACTAATTTTACATTAGTTGTGTACGTATAGTATTCAGTTCTGTATTTTACAATTGTGTTCTGTTGTTACGAAATTGATAACAAATCGCCAAAAACCAATGTAACCCAAAAATTTATACCATTGGCGTACTTAACTCGAATGAGTGTAATTTTTACCAGTCCTAATTGTTTGTACATAAGTTGCAACTTCAAAATCAAAATTCTTATTAAGTATTGGCCGAAATTATAAAATTTAAAGTCGACTATAAAGAGAATTGTAAGAGCTTTCAAAATAAATATTACTCAACCCCCAACGCCATTTAAATATTTTGAGGTGATGCTTACCCTTGCTTGGGGGCGAATGTGGCAGAGTCAAAAATACCAGCAAAGAATGTCCCCCTTTAATCTAATATCGACGGGTCTGAGCGTTTTTCTACAATCTTGACACAGTTCCTGAATATGGCTCTGTTTAGTTTTCGTATGGCCACCCATACGTATAACTTCCTTTCGAATTATGATAGTTTATAAAATAGTCCACCATTGTGTGTCTATAAAAAAGTTATGAGATTAAAAATATACATAAATCACAATGACAATCACCAGCTGTTTTCCTTCAGTAACTACCTGAAAGGAGCTGAAGTAAAGCCGCTGAAATAAAAATTAGAATGAATGGATTTCAGGTGGCTCAACAGTCTATGTTTATGTGTGAACAGTTGTCCGCATACTTGACATTTATTAGTAGGGGTCTTTCCACACTCGAGTCTCAAATGTCTGGAGAGTGTGTACTTTCCTTTATACATTTTCGGGCAGTTCGGGCAAGGGTAGAACAATTTACTATCAATAGTTAGGTCATACCTTCCTATGTCCTCGAAATTCCCGAAATAGGGTAGGGCGAAATTCGGATTTATCTTGAAATCCTTTAAAGCTGAAATCACAAAAATTGTTAGAAAAAAGGTCGTGTCCAAAAACGTTTAATAAAAATATAGATATCTAAATCATTGTTTAATGAATGTTGCATTATGTTAATGATATTTGAATGTAGTTAGTATGTAGTTCCTATTTTACAAAACACTATAAGCAAGAAAGAAAAATATGTAAAATAATTAAGTGGTTTATCTTAATATTAACGATTTTGATAGCTTACTCATTTATGACAACATTTATATAGTTTAACTTATAAAATTGCAATTACTAAATTTAGTGAAGACAGAAGAAAGTGTTAAACTTTGTGTTAAGCATCATGAAAATTGGCAACAGGTACAAAAATAATTAAATATCGAATCAAAATACTTTCAAAGACGGCAAGACTTGATCGACCAATTATAAATTCTCTGCCACTTGACTGGAAACTTCCGATTCTGTTTCGTCTATTTCGACCATTTATTATGTAAAACTGGCAGTTTCTATTCTTTGTCCAATCAACCACTGTCGACGTCGAAAATCGACCATATTAATAGTTACATGTGAGCTCCGAGCAAGGCCGAAGCCGGCCGAGAATAACCACCATTTTTACCAAATTCGTAATAAAGTTCTATGTTCCTTATTTGTATAAAATGATCTCACAAGAATCATCAGAGGCTTGCAAAATTGCAAGAAATTTGCGATACTTCAAAGTCAAGTTAAATTTTGTGTTATATTTTATTTTTTTCTGGTTTCTAGATATAATATATACAATATAATTTACGGACACGATAGGAACAATTAAATAAATTCATAATAATATGAAATGCATATGTATTATTAAAAACCAAATGATTTTATTCTTAATGCATTTAGGTGCATGGAACATTTTATTTAAAGAATATTTTACTAAACAGTTACTTGAATTGAAGACGTAAATACATATATATCGCAGTAGGCGCAGACTTTTCTCCTTGAACTGCAATAACTTTTAAAGTCGTGAACACAAAAATATCCCCAGATATTCAGGCCAAGTATGTATTCCATTTTGGTTATAATAATATTTACGTTATTTCAAGATTAACTGCTATATTTCATCACCTTAAACTTTTGTAGTAAGTATCACCCTGGAACGGTTAAGGAATAACGGCACTGATTTTGTGGTCATGAACATGTCGTTACAGAAAAAGAAAGATTTTAATTTTTGTTCAGTACCAAATAGAAACGATACGAAATCAATATTATCAAATATTAAGAAAATACTATTTATATTCAGAAGAGTAAGGATACAAAAACAAAATCGTAAATATTGATACAAAATTTATTGATTTAGGTAACATTGATTTTCCAATAGTTATCTACCTATTATTTATAATTTAAAAAAAGATCATTGGTTTTGTTCAGTCAATTATATTTAAATGTTTCTTACTCTTAACTTTGATATATGCTCCTGGAGGATCATGTATGAAATATAAACGTAATACTTCCAAAATCACACAAACTTGTGGACGTTCTTCATGTGCTTCTGCATATCGAATTTATGTTTAAAATTGGCGTGGCAAAAGTGACATTTGAAAATTGGAGCTTTTCCGCATTCGTATCTTTTATGCCTGTTTAAAGTATAAAATTTTCCATAGTCCCTTCCGCATTCACATTTGTAACGCACTGCAAACAAAAATAATAAAAATCGGTATGTAATTTACATTAATACTTAAATTGTCCAAGATTGCATAGCTTTACCATAAAAATTGTGGCAGAAGGTTAATATCTACGACAAGACATAATAATAATAATGTAATTTTGTTGTCAAGAAGTCAACAATATAGAAGATGGATTAGGTGCACTTTATTAAGATTACTTTCGGTATTAAAATTTATACAAGGTGTCATACAAGGCAAAGTACAAATTTTAAGAGAGTATTCAAAATTATTACATTTTCTTTAATAACGGAAACGGCTGCTGCTAGAGGCTTCAATAGGGTTTACAGACCTAAGTTCATAGGAAATTTTATGCTTCAAATTGAACGTAGAATAACATACTGAAGTATGTACATCTCCTCCTATAACACCCTGTATATTAGTCTTCTACATGTGCTTGTTGAACGTATTGCGAACCCAGCAGCTAATCCACAGTCTACTATGATTTTTTTACAATCGATTTTTTCAAAAAATACTTTTTTTTATTAAAAATCTGGTAAGGTGACGTTCTTCAGCATCACTTAAAACACCTGTGGCCCTAATTTCATCAATTTGTATCAAAGAATATTTTTTTATAGAGCCTTAAAAGTTTTGAGTTTATTGAATTTGTGTTTCCATTAAATAAATGTAGAAGGCATTGGAAATGTCTGAAAATTATTGTAAATCTAAAATATTGTTTTTCTATTTACTTCACAAATTAAAATGTTAACATAAAAACAGTACTATTACAATAACTAATAAAATTTAATTCAAGAAATTACAATAAAAACGGAAAGTAAACGAAAAGAATGTAAATTTTGAAATATTTGAAAATAAACAAATAAAAACAACTTAACAACAATATTAGTAAACGGAAGGAAAATCGAATATTAAAGCTGATTTTATTTATTTTCGAATATTTAAAAATTAATATTTTTTTCCTTTAAGTGCGTTTTTTAATGTAATTTGTTGAAATGAATTTTATTAGTTGTTGTTGTTACTTTAATATTTTAATTTACGAAGTAAATAGAAGAACAATATTGCAGATCAACATTACTTTTGAGATATTTCCAATGTCTTCTTTTTTTTAATGGAAATATAAATGCTGTACAAGTGCTTTTTCTCTATGAGATATGACAAAACGTTTTAAGAAAACTTTCTCAAAATGAAAAACTAAGAAATTTGTGTAAAATTTCAATGTACTAGCCCACTCCGATTTTTTGTTCGATTTTAGATTTTCACAAAGTGGGGTTAGGACAACAAAATTTTCCACACACACTTAATTTTTTATTCCGAAAAACTTTTCTTGGCGTCAAGACGCTTCACTAGTGAAAAACTTAAATTTTTATGAATTTCCAAGGCTTACTTGATTTGAAATTATGGCCAGATTTCATTTCAAAGAAACAAGCAGGGCTGCATCCCAAACGACCATTTTTTTAATTTTTGTCTCTTACAAGAGTCATTTTAGATATCTAGAAACACCCTGTATGGTAATGACTGCCTTCACCTGAGACATTCCATCAAAGTTTGTGCACTTTCTTAAGTCTTTTTTTTTAATTATACATAGTGTCTATGTCAGAAAATTTGGGTAAATTTTATCAAAATAAAAGTTTAATCGGTATATCAAAAGTCGTTTACTACATCAGTTAAAAATACGTACATTGTAATAGACAAGAAAATAAAAACAAATTACACCATATTTCGAGTTCATGAGATCTCAAAGGATGAGACATTGATAATATTCTAGCAAACAATGCCCTTAAGGGCGCCGTATTCTTGAATCAGTGTTCTCTTCAGATACAAATAATGTTAGATGTTTAAGGGCGGAATATTCTAGGGCTTAGCAAATATCAGGAATGTTATCCCATGCCACCTGCGAGTTTTTAAAATATATCGAAATAAAACGAACAAATAACGAGAACAAGCGATCTAACCAATTTTTTAAATCTTTGAGAATACGTATTTCTTAAAGTTTAACTGTAGATGTACCTAAATATTCACTTTTAAGTAGAAGTGTGTGAAAAATTGTTAAAATGTAGGGTTAGATACACAATTTAAAAGTTTCTATTTTATTTGAGGAGATTTTAAATAGTAGCAATGAATGACCAAAACTTTAAGAATTTTATTTTGTTCAATACTATTAATTTTTCCAGATTTCTGTACCAAAAATCACTACAAATTTGACCGTTTTAGGGCGACAAATACGGCGTCCTTAAGATACATTCCCTTCAAAAAATACCTCCTCGAAATTAACGGCGGGATGACAGTCTCGAACATGTTTCCTTATTTGAAACTTATGACGATACTTAGAAGTACAAAACTGACAGTGAAGTTCCTTGGTCTTGCCACATTCATATTTTTTGTGACGATTTAAAGTATATTTCTTCTGATAACCTCGTCCGCACTCGCATATGTGTAAGGCTAAAAACAAAAACGACATGAAACATATCAATATGGGGAAATGCATATCAGAAAATTGTCCCGTTAAATAATTTTTAAAGTAATTGTTGTTAATAGTATATGGCAACATTTATTTTTAATTTGATCATGCATTAATTGCAATTGTAGTACATTGTAAATATGATATATATTGTTGATATTGTAATGTTTAATAGTTTTTGTTGTATTTATCAAGAAATTTAGATCTATTCACGATTCTGACTTTTCCCTAGTATGTTTATTACCTTAGCTGCGACTTTTTTTTCATGTTGGAAACGTAAATTTTAGTATCTTATGAATGTACATTGATGTTTTGAGCTTTATTAATTATATAATTATTATTATCAAACAAACTGAAGTGCAATTAAGAGCACTGTAATGTATACTTTATGTTATTAATGTTTGATTTTAGTGTAGTATATCACGTACAAGTATCTATTGATACTTCTGTGATTAGCTATGTTTATTCCTATGCATTAATACGAAAAATTACATCTATTATACTTGTGCAATTTTTTACTCATTCGACTGCATAAAGAACACATTTTTTGTTCAGAAATATGTTATATATTTTCATCACTATTTTTCTAAAAATTAAAAAAAAAGAAAATAGTTATTAATTACAAAATTAAATAAATACCTTGCTTCAAATGTAGCTAAATAATTGAATATATGTAGGATTGATAATACTGATAGTATTATTAATAAATACGCGAAATCTAGTGGTCTCTGACTACTCAATGCTAAACCTGAAAACGGAACGTGAACATCCATTGCCGGTTGTCGGTTGCCTCACCTATGGCATATTGATGAGAGCTAAGAAGCTCAAAACCGGTATATGTCTGGTGGGCTGCTGACGACTAACCGTGGCTATTTGCTATAGGTTTTCTAGTGTAATTCAATGCTGTTCGGGGCATTAGCTCACAGAGTAGTTGCATTTGCAATTAGAAAATAATACATTCTTCTTGCACTCAAATATCAAGGGATAAATTATACAATGAGGATCTGTAATTTTTAATTTATTTTTAAAATGCACAAATAGCAGCATATCCTGATTTATAATATAAATAGTAGTACCTATATACCTTAACTAATGTTTTACATACAATCATTCTTTGTTGGCATATGGCACGTAATATCTAATGGACTAGATACAGTTACAACTAGAAATACTGTACAGGGTGTACAAATCCACCATAATTTATTTCATAATATTTCAAAATAAATACTATAAGTCTTACTGGCATACAGGGTGTCCGAAATATTAGTACAGATGGGCTTGTATATCTGACCAAATGCAACAAAAAACTATCGTGAAAAAAATATCGAAAACGAATAGTTTTTCTGCAAATATATATCAAGGATAAAAATACAAGTGTAATAAAATGCAATACTGTGTTACGAAATTACAAACAGGTACAACTAAAGTTAAGTAAAAGCTCCTGAAACATATTTTTTGTCTGTTATCACTATGTATTTATGAAGTACCTTAACAACTGAAATTTCCCCGAAAAACTGTAACGTTCGACAACATTGCAATCTGTTAGCTGCTGCTGTTAACCTAAAGGTATTAGTCATAGTAGTATTGTGGTTAGTGCATTTCGTTTCTCTCTGTTTGCTTGGTTATTCTGATTGTACATAAACATAAACAGAACAATTTATAGGAACTATGACCAGTTGCATGACAGCTTAATTTGTGTCGAATCTGAGAAAAACTCTTTGGCTACGAGACCTTTTTGCTATCCTAATTCTGTTACTACTATTCTGTTGGTAAAAAAAAAATTCTTAAATTTTGTTAAGATAATTTATCATACAGCAAAATGTAGGTAATCGTATTCCTGACACCCTGTGTTTTCATAATAATAGTGGATGACTTGTTTAAATCAACCTGTAAATCATTGACATATTTGTATTTATTACGAGTTATGAGTATTATATGTATTCGACAATGAGGTACAAAATGGCAAATGTATGAATTTATTAAGAAAAAATAAATAAAACGACTAAACTACTTATACACAGTACTACAGAAGACTAGATATATTACATGGTAAAATACTGGGTGTTACGTCTTTAATGCAGAATATTAAACGCCTAGTTTCCTGACAATAAATAAAATAAGTCATCATAGGTCGATTATGAGATTTGAATATTAAAAATATATTATAAAAAGATTGCAAAAAGGTACGCCGGACCTGGCCATATTTAAGCTATGCCGAACTGTGGACTGAAAGCTAAGATATCAGTGTTGCCAGATTTGAATATTTTCATCATATTGAAGAATCTTAACCTAAAATTTAACCGTGTGATGAAATTCAGATATTTTCAAATCATCAAAATGAGAAGAATTTTCTGGTTTATTTAATTTTTAAGTTTTGCTGTTTTCTATACTTACATTTTTTATTCGATTTATAGGCGGATATCTTGGGCCAATGTAGTGTAAGCATTTATATCAAAAATGCTTATCAATAAGTTGTTTTTTTTTTCTTTTCAATTGATATTTTTATTACATGGAGAAACAATGTGAAGCTTTTTCAAGTCAAGTTTCATCAAAAGCATCGGTATATTATGTTATTGTGTATATGAATTTGCGTTGTGTTTGTTTTGCTATTATGACAAATATGTGTATATTGTAAATTACATTACGTAAAAAATAAGAAGTGTCAGGTGCTATATAGGTTTGCACCTAATTTTGTTTGTAGAAATCCAACCTAGCACCTCTTAAAATAATAGCAGTTTTCTTCTGCATAACCTGTATTTTATTTCTACAAACAACTTGGATTATGCATTACCGTTTACAAAGTACTCAATTCACTTTTACAATTTATTTATCATTATTAATAAGACGAAAGATTCTATTAACCTACCTAAATTTATTAATTAATGTCCACATTTATGGTGATTTAAAACTACATTTCTTACGGGACTGTATGCTTGTTGTTGAAAAAAAACACTTGTTTTAAACCGTGCCACCCCATCGCAATTTAAATTTATTGATTCTAGTCTAACGCTGACCACAAAAAATAATTGTAAAATGTCGTTAAGGTTATACCAGGTTTTTATTAACAACTACCGAAAATTTGCGTAAAAAATCCAATTCAAAATTAATTAGTGTATGAAAATCCTTTATATCTTTCTTCGTTTTACAAATGTCCGTAAAATTATACCATATGGCAACACTGACTAGGCCTTTAGATAGGCAACCGCTAATGCATAGCTGCGAAACGATGACATTTTAGCCAGGACCGGACTCTGATTTATTTTTCCACTACAAAATTGAGGTTCAATTTCTTTTTTATATATTTTTAGGTATTAACAATATTGTGTGGAA
The DNA here is from genome assembly GCA_025584915.1 of Monochamus saltuarius. Classification (NCBI taxonomy): domain Eukaryota; kingdom Metazoa; phylum Arthropoda; class Insecta; order Coleoptera; family Cerambycidae; genus Monochamus; species Monochamus saltuarius. The sequence continues at coordinate 118,211,990 of CM046721.1, read as the reverse complement.
CTCAAAAGAGACCACCTGAAGAAGCAATCCTAAAAATGCAGAAATAGGTCAGATCTCGTCTATTTTGGTTGAATGTTCGAGTTCCCACAGTTTCAAAAGTGAACTTAGATATTTATAGAATGTTTTCATTAAACCAGGTTAGTAAATTTAGCTAGATTAATTTTTTTAGATAATTATTGTATAGAGCTTTGTCTGTGGAATTGTTCATTAGCATACCTAGATGTTTGGTATCAGAGAGCATACATATGACTGCATTGATAGGAATTATAGGAGATTTGATATATATATTAGCATTCTAATACAGTAAAAAATGTTCAATTTCTTGGCAAAAGGTGAATATTCCCAGGAATCTATATTTTATTTTTTTCTGCGTTAAAGACACCCGAACTCTGTATACACTTCTTGAATCTTTGGCGGCATTTCAAATAAATATTTACATGCTCTAGTTACACACATCATAGGGAATGTTTCTAACCTTAAAGTAAAAATAAATAGTGGCGAGAATATTTTTGGTTTCATCGAATATTTACAGATCTATACTAGGAATAATGGTAATCATTTCTTCTTCGTTCCTAGGCTGCCGCTGTCGCAATTTCTGGATGTTGATGGAATGGGTGTGTCGCATATGCTTCAACAGTATGTACCCGTGTTTGAACTTCTTGGAACAAATCTGGCATGTAAAGGACGGGCTCTGCCCGCAGTCGAATCTCAGGTGACGGCCGAGAGTTTTCTTCTGAAGGTAGGTCTTCTTGCATCTCATGCATCCGTATCTGATTTGGTCGTGGTTGAACACCTTCAATTTTGAGTACTCTTCAAAATTAGAAGCGTAGAAAGTGATACCTACAAGATTATCATTCATCACTATGACAATAAGGTACTAGGATATCAACTAAAAATAATACTCACAAGTTTACGCACAACTTCTGGCATAAATTCTACAAAACTGGCCAACATAACAAGTAAAACAGAAATAATAACTTGTTGAAATAAAGGAACTAAAGCACACAAAACCTAAAAAACAATCAACGTGATATCAAAATAAAGAAAATAAACGACAATAATGTGACATAATTCATTTATTTAACTGTTTTAGTACAAAATGTAAGCAGTAAGTAAAGTTTTTTTTTGCACAATAGGCAATTTGCATGAAATTTTTAAATGCTTAAAAATATTGTTATTTTATTATATATTAAGTACTTAACAAGAATATCTTGCTAATTCTGTAAAATTGTTCTTATATTTTTCATAATTAATTATTTAATATAGCAATTTATTCAAATATAGTCACGGGTTCGGAAACAACATTCTGTCGGTTAGCAAACTCGTTCCATAACTTCCATAATCTGTGTTTGTGTGGTGTCCAGCATTGATTCTAATATAAGTTTTGGATTGCCGAAGGGGATGGAGCCGATAAAACACAAATTTTATAAGTATTGTGTGGTACCAAAGTGCAAAAACACTACGGTAACCACCCCGGAAAAAATATTTTTCTTAGTTCTTAAACATGAGAAAATGCGTAAGAAATGGTTCATTTCAATGAATAGAGACGAAAGAGAATGCAACATTATCGAACACAACGGCGTTATATTGTTGCGAGGATCATTTCACCGTAAGTCATTTTTCACTTTATTCAGAGATTATAAAGATGATGTGTGTTTTAAAATTAATAGTTGGAAGAAGATATGGAGAATTATTGGCAACACAAATTAAATGGGAATGTACAAAGACTACAACTAAAAAAATGTGTAATACCCCATAATTTTAACTGTCACGGGAAAATGATACCTGAGCAACAAAGTAATGCAAAACGCAGACGTCTTGAAATTATGCACCATATAATTTGGAATTTCTTCCAGAAACGAAAACATTGACAATGAGTCAATTTTGGGCCGGTTATCTGATTGTCCTTTGACAAATCCACTCTCTGTTACCATTATTTACTATAATTATATGGATATTATGTACACAATGCACAGCAACAAAACAAATAATAATTTGACTTTGACAGTTCGATTTTGACATTTATGTCACGCATATAAAACAACATGACATGTTCATATACTGTGACGTCACATAACCGCCATTTGTATTTCTCTCGTTTTTGTGGTTGGGAAAAACGTAATGAATTTATTAATTTATTACCGCTTTATTTTTGCAGAGAATGACATAAAACTAACACAGTACACATAAAATGAACTGAATAATATTTTCGTAATAAAATTTAAAAATGTGCAAATTGCCTATTGTACAAAATTATGTCTTCGGGAATTGAAAATGATTGCTGTTGGATATAACTACAAAAATAATAATTTCTATTGTGTAAATTTATTTAATTGATATATGCTACCAGGAAATATATAATCTACACAGATACATTGTTTAAATAATAATAACCATCCGTCTCCCCAGTATACATAAACTTACAGACGGGGGAATGACTACATTTAGATTTGTACAAGATTGCACGTTTTATTTGCTAATAATAGTTTTGATTACAATACAATAAATCATAAATAAATGTTACATTGTGCATAATCATTTGTAGAGCTGAACAGTTGCGAGACAAGCCATCGGCGTGGGTAAGGTGGGACCACGAGTTACGATTGATGGAAAGCAAATCATTTTCCGTGCTGTTCTCAGCAGTTTCCACATTATCTCATAAATGATGGTTGGTACGTCTAATTATTGTTATACCAATCGCCAAAATATTGTATTGAATACAATCAACTGCAAGCCACACCATGCTCACGCCATAGATTGTCGCACTTTACTCGTTTAGTTTCAGTTTAACTCGTATAAATAACCATACTTAAAATAAAAGTAAGGTTATATAAGCTTAACCAGTCGACCAAAAAGGTGAACTTGTTTAATTTTTTTTATGTTTCCTTATAGAAATTGTTTGCAAAATATCGTCAATTTGTTCCTCATCTTCATATACGAGATGTCCAAAAATCTTGTTACCATAATTGAAGGGAACGATTTTGCATATTAAAAGATGAAAAATACGAACATAGATCTTAAAATAAGGAACCAATGTTTTACTAATAAAATATCGAATCAGAATTTTAAATGATTTTCGAAAAAGCGTTAAAAGCATGAAAGCTATGACTGTCCGTTTTTAAACTTCTATACTCACGTCAAGAATTCAGACGTCTTACGTCACAGCTGACTTTGCACATTTGTTTTTATTGTCAACGTAATTTTCGATATTTGGTCGCGTTAAAAACAATCATTTTTTGCAATTTAGTGCAATATACAATATATACAATGCAAACTTTTAGTGTAGTATATAGTTTTATTACTATCAGTTGCAGTTTCTTAAATATTTTGATGAAAATATAATGAATTATTCATTTGTTCGTATGACGTAAGTCGTCTGAATTCTCGCGAGTATATTAAGAATCATGTGACAAAATTTGTATTGATATCTAAGCATCCAAATATGCAAAAGAGATTTTCGGACATCTTGTACAATATTCAAATGTAAACAACAAAATGATCGCACAAGAACTGTTCTTCATATTTTTTCGAATCACTATGTGTGTCTATGTGTTTCCCTTTTAATTCCATTCAACATATTAGTGACATACTTTTTTGAGAAAAAGTTGCTTTAGTGTAACTTTTTATCAAACAATGTTTCATTTATATTTAATCTAAATAAATACATAGGGGATATATACAGTCTTCATAAATGCTTACAAGCCACGTGACCAGGACTGTGATTCTCGAAGAGCAACTCGCATGAGAATAGATTTCTGGTCTCTCAATTGCCGTAGTGAGGAAAAGGATATTCGCATATGAATTGCTCTGCGATTGATTTCAAAACCTAGGCCTTGATCACGTGGCTTGTAATCATTTATGAAGGCACTGTATGTATATTAATTAATAATGCCCATATCGTAAAATTAAATATTTGCCTATATAGAAGTAAAAACCGAAGTTTTCATGTTCTCAAGTTCAAAAATTACATCCAAGAAAAAGAAGACATCCAAAGAGAAGAATCAATTCAAATATCCAATGACAATGGCAAGTGATACTAAATATTTAGTTTGCAGGTTTCTGTTCCAATTGACAATGGTTGAACAATTTCAGGAGTGATTACCACATCATCAATTTAAGTCTTTTCCGTTCTCTTCTTCGGAACTGTATCAGTTACTTGTGAAGAAGAAAACGATGTGTCTTTGGAAATGTCAAGAAACCTAAACCAACGTTCAACTGTTGATAAAGTCAACTTTTGTAATAAATCTGCCATTAAATATATTACTGCAGAGTGCATAATCAAATAACTTTATGGTATATATACTTCTATGATTCAGTTTTAGAAATTAAAGGATTATTAGTCATATTACTGTCTTGATGTAAAGCAAGCGGATCAGAGTTACTGTTACTGTGTACAGTGCTAACAGGAATAGGTGGAAAAGTCTTGATGATCCCTTCAGAAATCAAGTTAAAGGGATTTGGATAAAACAACTGACCAGAGTAAGGCATTCCAGGAAAACTCAAAGTGTTCTTTGGCGAGAAAACTGAATGGGAGGGGAGACTACAAGGGGGCATCTGTGAAATATTCGACACATTGTTCGACAAAATGGAAATGTTTGTCTGAGGCTCGAATTTCGCGGAAAAGGGCAATACATTTTTTATAACATCCGGGTCTATATCTAACGTTGATAAATCAACGTCACCATGCACCGACAAGTGCCTCTGCAAATGCTGTTTTTTCTTGAAACCTTTTTTACACACCGGGCAGAAATAAGATGGGGGTTTTCCACACTCCTCTCGCTTATGATTGCACAGATTGGTTTTGTGCTTGTACGACCTTCCACATTGATCACATGTATATCTTTGGTTCATGAAGGCTGCCCATGCTAAAAATAAAATTACTGTAAAAGACGCACTCGCGTACGAAAGTTTGTGCAACCATTAGTAAGAAGAATATAAAGTTAAGTACAACAGTGCCCATGTGCTTTCATCACTTTAACAACCACAGTGAGGTAGGTCCAGCAGAAGTCTCGGAATCATATACAAATGAATAAATAATAGACAATATATTAAATAATTTATTTGGATCATAGACTCCACACAAACACATTTTATATCATCAAAATCTAAATTCTTAGTCAAACAGAAACATCATCAATTACGTCAAATGCTTCGTTCTAATATGCAGAGTCATTTCATATTTTCTTTTACTCTTGTGTCCACATATAGAACATTGGAACTGTGGTTCTATTCCACATTCGTATCTTAGATGTCTTCTCAGAATGTGCTTATGTTTATAAACTTTTAGACATTTCATACACTGGAATTTTTTTTCAGCTGTATCTTGATCAGAACCCAAAAGCTGTCTAATGTAATTTTCGGCATCATTGTCGTCCGGATCTACAAATAATGAACTTGATTTAAAAAAAAATTTCCTATTACATAGTTTTGTAAAATAATTAGCTGATTACATATAAGTAACGGTCGAGCTTTTAGGCACTTTTACTGTTTTACACGAACTGTAGTAGGCCAAATTTAGTTTAGTAGTTAACACAAACACTTATACGATCATATTAATTGGAAAGTATTACTAATATTATATACAGCGTGTTCTACAAGCTCTGTCCGATTCGTTTTTATTTAGACAAGTATTTGCGAGCCTCAAATTGATAAACTAAAAATTTCGTCATTCGATTATCATTTTGTGAATATTATTGAAGTAACTAGCGGTAAAATTCTAACGTTTATACACTTTGGCGATGTAATATTACGCTCCCAGAAATATTGTTACAAAAAAAATGCTTACTAAAATATTTATTTGTCAAAACTAATTAAAATATAATTATAAGTTCTATCAAAATGTTATACTTATCAAATTGGTAATTAAATTTATTCTCAAATCATTATTTCATTACTCTATCTTAGGTAACATTTGAACACTACACAGAGTGGCTCATAAAGTATATTATAAAATATGGTCACAGTACATAAAAAGATATGACTAAAAACTATGACTTGCACTGACCTTAAAAGGTACAACTTCAAAAGTAGGAGGAAACATACTAAAATTTTCAAGGACTAGACAGTTTTAGGAAAGCAATACATGCGGATATGAAAAAATCAGGTGTTTTTTATCACCCTGTATCCAATTTTCTGCTAAAAAAAACTTTTTCTACAAACGTAAAGCAGATTTTTAGAAAGGCTATTGCATTTAGAATGTTTTGTCTCTTGGGTTTTTATGTAAAATGTTTATGTTTGTAGTTCATTTACAAAATGCAGAAGGATTAAAGCTCCTTTATTATTTACATACATTTCTTAAGCGAAGGCTGTCTTTAAAAATACCACCGATTTCCAAAAAACCTGACCCCTTGGAACAGTACTTGATTATTTCTGATCAATTTAAACATTTCTACACTGTAAGTTGATCTTCTGTATCAACAGGAATCATAAAGTAGAGATTTCGCGTGTTCGTATATATAAAAATCGACAGGATAAAGTTCAGGTTATCGCGGTGGCCAGACTATTGGTGCATTATAACCTCTTCAAATCCATCGGTTATTAAAACACATGTGTAGACATCGTCTGACATGAACACAAGAATGCGCAGATAATCCAATAGCCCTTCTAAAAATCTTGTGATATTTGATATCCTACAACAGGTAGACCGTGGACAAGCTATATGGGTATGGTAGAGTGCAAGAATGAAAGACCGGTCGACATTTGACCACAAATTAATTAATTAATCAGGTTTGCCAGGTTTCCCCATTCCTCCTCCCTCAAAATAATAATATACCACACCTTCTCCCACACAAGTCTCCGACTTATGGGCTAATCCTCGTAATTAAAATGAGGTATAGAGATATTATTATTACCTCTCGATTTTATTTATGTCCACAATATTAATTGGCTTCTTAAGGCTTTGACTACTCCTTGAGTAGCCTTAGTCATTCATGTATCTTAAAAACTACTATTGCGCCTTTTAAGGTCTACAACTGGAAAACGATTCGATTAAGAGGTTATGTTTATCAGAGATTTTAATCATATTTTTATCTACTATCACCAGCCAAAGTTTGAAATATAATTTATGGGACGTATGTAATATAGCTTCAGTCTTATGTCCCTAGGCCTTAATTAACATTATATTTAGGAAATCGTAGAAATCTTTATATCAACTCGGGTTTTATTTCTGCTTTCACTTCATGTTTATTGGCCATATGACGGGATAGATGATATTTCCTTCTGAACAGCTTGAAGCAAATTTCGCATCTAAATTTCGGTTCGACTCCAATGCATTCCTCTTTCTGGTGTCGATAGAGGTGTCTCTTGTTTTTGTAGGTTTTGAAGCAGGTCGAGCACTCGAATCTCTTCTGATTGTCTGTCTGGATATTGTTGTTTACTTTTCTGTCGGAATTCCAGTCGAGCAATCCTCCGGACATATTGTCCATGGCACGTCGTACGAAGGACCGATAGTTCTCTATCAACATATGGGGAAGCAATACGTTCTCTTGCCCTCTATCCAACAGTTTGCTGAATGGCTCTGGAAGCAGAAGGCAATATTTATTTCTCGTAATCCTATATATTTGTCTAAAAGAATTTAATTTGCATTCTCTCTAGTTACTTTAAAATGAAAACTATTGTTCGTTGTTACGTAGTAATTATTTTCTTTAGCACAGACAAATTTATTTAAAAATCCTATTTTCTAAATACACTACACTTTCTAAACAATGTATTTACCTACACTACTTACTAATGAGAGCATCTACATACTTACCTCATGGTTCATTTATAAATAACGTAAATGTTATTATGACCAAAGAAAACATACTTAGGCTGATTGTCGTTCCTTTTTGAATTAAATATTACAAAAAGTAGAAATATTTTTATTTGTTTTCTTTTTGTTTTATTTACAATGAAATTTAAAATATCACGATGGATTATTCAAAATGCTGCCACCACTGCACCACTGATATCGCCGTTGCTTGTTGCCTAATAACATAAAAACAAAAATAAATAAATAAATAAATAATTGAAAATGCGACCATGAATATTTGTTTATAAAGTAGTTTTTCGAGAAAGGTAAAACTGATGTAAATCAAAGAGAAATTTTAAGTATTGTACTTATATTTATTGCGATTCATAGCGAATATTTGTTTAATTAAAATTACAATGCCTCAACACATGAGCCTTATAGTTGGACTTTTGATGGAAAGCTTTAGAACAAATTTCGCATTGGAAACTACGCTCTTTCCCACACTCATACCTCAAGTGACTATTTAAATGAATTTTTCTTTTATATGTCCTTCCACAATTATGACAGCAATATTGCTTATCTGAAAATAAACATAGGTAAATCAAATATACAATTAATTGAATAATGTTGCTTCAAAATCATTCGACTAAAATACTTATACAAGGTGCTTCCATGTCACAGCAATATTGTTCGCTGGAATATTTTGATCGAGCTTAAAGATAATAGATTTAAAACTATCACTAAGAACCCCAGAATTTGGAGGACACTGTGTATTTAAAAAATTAAATAGATGGGTTTAGTTCCGTGTAGTTACAAGAGAATATTTATACTAAACACGTAATTTTGACAACTACAAGTATAGATATATTTAAGCCTTGCTACAGACTATGCGTGAATTCGCGATGCGGAAATAGGTCAGATCTCATCTATAGTGGTTGAATTTTCGAGTTCCCACAGTTTCAGAAGTGAACTTAGATATTTATAGAATGTTTTCATTAAACCAGGTTAGTAAATTTAGCTAGATTATTTTTTTTAGATAATTATTGAATAGAGCTTTGTCTGTGGAATTGTTCATTAGCATACCTAGATGTTTGGTATCAGAGAGCATACATATGCCTTCATTGATAGGGAATTGTAGGAGATTTGATATATATTAGCTTAAAATACCTTTCTAATATAGTAAAAAACGTAAACAAGTCTACAACAGCCATTTAAAAATAATAATAATAAAATACAATACAATAATACTTACACATTTATAGGTTTTGTTTCTATTGAATTAAATTTCATCGAGATTCTGAGAGATATCAGCAACAATGTTCATCAATACTTAGTATTTAGTGCGTAGTCCAAATTAAATCGAAAAAAGTATAAAAGGATACTCTGGAAAAATGTTTCGGAGCTGCTGGGGTGCAAAATAAAAACAGAATTTATCTAAACTAATTTATTATTAATTTAAGACTTGTGAATGAATGCCTCATGCATTTTTAAGCTGTGCTTCCTATGGGTTTTATAATTACAGAGTCTACAATGCAATTTGGGCGGTTCACCGCATTCCCTGATATGTCGTAGCATGTGAAAACGATGTTTGTACAGTTTACCACATTTCGGGCAAGTGTGAATACCTGAAAAATACGGATAATAGTACTCTAAAACAGTAGTACAAGATTCGACCTAAGTCCTGCGCCCATCTGCTTACCAGATGAAAAGTATTTTTATCAAACATAATATATAAACACATATATCGCAAATGGGTTGCCTAAAGAAATATGTTCATGTCTACCCTTAATTAAAAATATTGTAATTATTTTTTTTTGTTAATATTTCTTTCACTTGCTTATCAAACAAATTTAATTCCAATATTACCGGGTTACCCGTTATAAATACTGAAATATACAGGGTGTAATAAAAAAGCAGGTCATCCCATTAACTGTACATTTTAAACAACAAAATACAACAATTTAACCCTACTTACCTATATACAAAAATGCCTACCTTAAAAATACAGGGTATGGAAATTAAACTTTTAAAAATGTTTTTTCGCAATAATTTGGTCAATTTTTCACATATAAGTTTGAAATTTATCAGGGATGTTCCTTGTGCTTAACTAAATCCTAAAGGATATTGTTGTAAACGACACCTAAAAAAATAATAGAAACTGGGGGAAGAGGATTTTTTGCCTGCCTAATTTTTTTCTGTTATAAGCCCATGGACAAGTTCTTCCAATATCGTAGTGTAAAATTTTATTTAAAATATTTTATTACTCTTAATAATTTTTCCTAAAACTATTCTTTTTCCAAATGAATTCGATTTTTAAGTCAATGGGAAACAATTTGTAAATAATTTACCAAGAATTGTCTATAGACCAAGAACTGATATATACAAAGTGTATATGTACGTAGGGCTAACCAGATTTACAGATTTTCCATTTTTACACAAACAAATGTTTTTTTACTTATATAATTTCATTTACTACGAAAAATTAAAACAGGGAACACTGAAATTTAACATAATAGTATCAACATTTAATTCACTGATTCCATATTTTAGTTGACTAATTGCTCCACATTTCCACCTGACTAAGAAATTAATTAACTAGCTTTTCTAATTATGAAAAATCTAAGATAATGAATTAAAGAACCTGTGGTTTTTACCAAAACTCATTCAATAGCATTTATAAGACGTTCTTTTCAGTTGATTAATAATCTCCATCAATTCAGAATAGACTTACATCAATCCACAAACTAATCTGAAATCCAATGGACTAAAATTAGGGAAGCAAGGTGGCCACTGGATATTTGCATCTCTTCTACCTATATTAGCAAACGCTATTTGTTAGTTAAAAGTATCTGAAAATGTGAAATAGTCATTTAATCCTCTCAGTGGAAGTATACAGTATGCGCCAAAAGTATGGAATAAATTCAATAAAAACGAAACAATTATTTTTTGGCAAAAATCCTCGAACAGATCGATTTTTAATTTAAAAAATACATATTTTAGCGTAAAATACGATTTTCAAATGTCATTTGTTTTCGAGTAATGATGTCATCGATTGTTTTTTAAATGGCAACACCATATTTTTTCCTTGATTCTGAAGATCGTTTAATTCTCTATCAGACAGTACTAAAATTTTGCCCTCTTATATAGGAAAGTTTTCGAGTAAATGACGATTGAATGTTAGAAAACGTAAATTTTATCCATAAAAAAGTAACAAGTCTGAGGTATGTAAAATAAAATACAATTGATCAAATTTTATACTTAAATTAAATGTTCAATCGTCATATTTTAACGTCAAAAATAAGCAGTTAAAGAGATGATCTGTTTTTTTATTACACCCTGTATATTTCAATGTTTATACCGGGTAACCCGATAATAATGACCAGAATACTCTGGCCACCTAACTGTTACATATGCTCCTTATGCTTTGTACTTGCCATTGATAATAAATTTGTTTGGTAAGCAAGTGAACGAAACATTAATAAAAAAAAAATAATTACAATATTTTTATTAAGGGTAGCCATGATCATATTTCATTAAGCAACCCATTTGCGATATATTTGTTTACATTCGATGTTTGATAAAAAATACTTTCCATCGGGTAAGCAAATGGATGCAGGACGACCTTACTTCGAATCTTAGACAACAAATTTTTCGTTTGTCACAAAGGGTGAAAACAAAATGTTCGAAATGTAAATGCCATGTAATGGAAAGCAAAAAAACACACATACCACAACAGCGTTGAGTGAGAAATTATAGATAGAGGCGCAACCTTATGGCGAAATGCGTATCCACTTTTGGGCCCGAGATAGTATTAGGTAATAGCAGCTCTTTGGTTCTAAGATTCGTCAATTTATCGACAACTTATTGTTCACGGAGGTTTTCTTTGCTTGTTAAACCATTGAATCACACAGAACACTCAAAATTGACTGTCGTTAACAACAGTTCTCGACAGACGTACAAATCTCGGGCCCAAAAACCCCCTACTATAAAACACAGTGTAACTTAAAGGAACGTCAAACATGAAAGCCTCTATTTCTTGTCCGACTTTAAAAACATTTTCCCTATAGATATTTTCTATTGGGGCCTTTGTTTTCAAGATACAGGGTGTTAAACTTGTAGATCGAGTACGCATTTAGCCAGTAAGGTTGCGCCTCTATCTATAATTTCTCCCTCAACGACAACAGTTAGTATCTGATTAAATCACGTCGAAAAATCAGCAAACTGTTGTTGGATCAAAAATTACACATAACATTACTGCATTATCACAACTGTTTATTTAATTTGGAGCAACAGAAGTTCACAAAATACGATCTCATATGTTAACATAACTAATTAAAAGCAATCTTCATGTTCCCTTCTGGTTTCATGTGAACATTTCTTATGTGGACTTTGAGGTTTGATCTTCTATGCGTTTTGTGATTACAGTAGGGGCACGTTATCCGAGGTTGTTCTCCACACTCTCTAAGGTGACTTAACATGTGAAATCGATGCTTATATACTTTGCCACATTTTGGACACACATGGCCACCTGAAAGAATACAGTAGCGTGTCACGTCAGAAGATATAGATCCCGATTTAGTAACGGAAACGAAAACTCTGTTTAAACGTGATGAAAAACAATTTAAAGATGAGATAAATGCGAAGTCAAATATTAAGATATTTATGATTTTATTGTGTGATGTGGTCATTGTCTTTTAAAGACAAACCATTAATTGCTTTATACTTACAGCCATTTTAAAAATACTTGAAAACTAAACAAACTCATCAGTAAATGTGTTAATAGCATATTACATACCTAGCGGGGAAGTAGATCGTTACAGCCCAGGCTTTGTTAGCCGCTAAAAGCCGTGGCTGGAATGATCGTTCCCGTGTGGTATGTATACCATTTTATTCACAATCGCTTAATTACAAGCTTTTAAAAACATTAATTTTAAGAAAATTTGTTATCATAATTTAGTATCTTCTTCGACAACTCCATGAAACTGTTAGGCAATATTACTAGTTTATTGGTTTTGACAATTAAGTCAAAAAATACCCTTTCCGTTACAAAATTTTAATTTTTTTGCTTAAACAAGTACATAACGTCTGATTTTGAATTAACCTGTACTCCTCCGGAAGTCCGAGAAGCTGCGGACACTGCCCTTTAGCGAATAATTCCGGAAAAAAGCAAAAACAAGTACGAGAAAAATATTTTTGTCTTACATTAAATGGTGCGCAATTAAGGATGTGCAACATACTTCAGAAACGATACTGCTTGCATATTTTGTTGAAATGAGTAAAGAAAGTAAAGCTTCAACATTATGGTCTCGATATTCGATGTTGCGAGCTGTACTTAATATCAAGCAAAATATCGACATTAGCCAGTATTCCAAATTGTGAGCATTTTTGAGAAGGCAGAAGAAAACATCAGTACCATCTTAAATAAGGCTCCAGAGGAATATCTTGTAGGTAATATTTCTACTATTTAATTCATATCAATTATGTGTTTAATGGTATATTTTACTTTAAGGATTTAATTATTGGCATATATGCCGCCTGCAGATGCGATGAACTCCTAAATATGAAAAAGGGTGATCTGAAAATTTTAGAAAAGAGCATAACGATAGTTATTCGTGTAACAAAAACGTACACTTCCCGAACATTTGAAATTACAAAATCGGAATGGATAAAAATAATAAAGCAATATTATGATCTTCACAAGACCATTGGTTCCGATCGGTTTTTTTACAAACAAGGAATGGCAAGATTACAAATCAGTCTTGTGGCCACAATGATACTGGAGGTTTTCCCAAAAAAATAGCGGCTTTTTACAATTGTTTTAAACGTGCTTCAGCTACATTACTAGCAAATACAGGTGGAGACATCCTACAGATAAAAAAATAAGGAGGATGGAAATCCAGCGCCGTAGCCGAAGGATACGTGGAGAAATCGTTACATGGTCAAGTAAAAATTGCAAACATGTTATCCCATACAGAAAATCCGGGAACGTCAGCCTCTTTGTCAACTTCCGAAACCCAATACTATGTTCAGCAACAACATGGGCTTACATTAACGGTGCCCTTTAAATAAAATATATATATACCTTCAACAGAAATGCAATTTTTTTTCAGACTTCTTGCCACAGTAATAAATCTTGTCTAGTCTCGCAATGCCTTTTTTAAAATTTTGCTAAGACTTGCAATGTGAGCTGTCAAGTCTTGTCTTGCAAGACCAATACAAAATCAAAGCTAATGACAACACTAATAAAAATAACGAAGACATTTTCACAATATAAAAGGCACCATTATCAGAAAAATCAAATGTACACGGTTTATCCTCGTTTTATATACATATTATGTAAAACTATTTCTCCCACGCTGTTCTGCTGAAGTACATGTCACATTTGAATACACTAGCGTCGGCGTAGATTATTCACGGGCGCTTTTTCTTAACCGCAGATGTTATTAGAATATATGAAGCAAGTGTTTTCGTTATTGGTAAATGAGAATTGCTTAATTACCGCTATTTAAACATATTTGCATCTATGTATATATTTATCACATAAAGGGTCCAAAATTAAACGTCCTCCATTTAGGATTTTATTTGAAGTTTATATAAACATAAGTCCATGCACATCATTACCAAAATGCAGGGTCTTAAACAGTAGAAAAAAATTTCGTATTATCTCAATATTTCGGTCGAAGAAATAAATTTGGTGAATATATTTAGATGAATAACGGTTATCATTAAAGCGTAAACATCCATGTTTTCCTTTTTCTTGTGGCGTGGTTACAGACACTGCTATAATTGAAAATGTGAAAAAAATGACTATTTGGCTATTTTCCTACATTTTACCTTTACCGGTTTTACACACTTGCAAAAATTCACGGATTGGGGTTCGAATTGATTGACCACCCACCGTATTCACCAGATCCGGCTCTCAGAGACTTTTTCTCTTTTCTAGGTTTAAAGGCCATAACATTTTTTGTACATACTATTGTAATGTATAGTGTATAAACTTGCACATGTTAAAAATATATATTTGTTTTTGTGTTAGGCTAGCAACTTTTCTAACTATCCTCGTACTTCATAAAAAATCGGCGCAAATAATATTTTCCTTACTAGGAAATCAAAATAAGGTGGCTGAATTTTGCTCAAAGTTAACTAAAAATTAAAAGTAAACATGTCTATTCAAATGTCAAAATCAGTCCTATAATTATTGTCGTTTTTCTACTATACTTTGGTAACAAAACATTTGCGAATTCATATTTATTTATTACATTTTCATTGAAAGAAATAAAATGCTAAAATAATGCAGTTTAATTTCAAAGCACCCTGTATATTAATTATTTGTAACCTAATCCAAAACATAGGTACACGTACGCTTACGCCAAACAGCAAATTTAACACATTTCTACCAGTCACTCAACTTTTCACATATTTAAATGGACTCGTAAATGAAAACAAAATATTAAATAAGTTTTTAAACTATAAAATTATAAACTGCAAATAAATACAGATAACCAGTACAACCATGCTTTCTTTCCTCCGTATTTCTTACCTGATATCCGTGCCACAACACAATATGCGAGACATTCTCCTTTACTAAAGCCAATAGTATTTAACTCACACTGTTAACAGCTTTAAAAATGTATATTCATGTATATAGCTACAACATATAGACATTTAACCACACACTATTTTTGCACTTGTTGTAGGTTATGTTCACCACTTAAGCGTTGTTTTGGTTAGATTAGTAAGATCACTGGTTGCCGAACCTACGTGAGGAGATAGAAATACGAGTGTCGTTGGAGCATGGGGCATACTTGCTTGAAAAAGGGCGGTAGGGTCAATAGGGGTTCCAAAAAGGCCTTTGCTTTTATCAGGTAGAAACTGAATTTATTGTCATTTATGATATCTTTAACAAGAAATGCTAGATATAAAAATGATCGTAATGGTTAGAAAGAATTTAGGAAATCTGAAATATATTACACATAATATGCTAATTATTAATAAAAACAAAATAAAAACTTAAATAGTTGAATAAAAAAAATAACACATTTTATGAAACATATTTGAAAACTATATATTAAATATTTTTAATAAACGTGTGGCAAGCACAAACAAGTATTATATGAATATTTTATAAGGCATTCACGCAGAATATATCCACTCACATACTAGCACATTCCCCTCTTCTGTTAACAAATTTTAGTATAGTATAATTTCTTAACCTTTATCTTTAAATCAATATTAGGTACATATTCGATACGTATTAACGATAAGTTTGGTCAAACTTCTCCGACATATTCTATTGATGAAAAATATGTAATAAATAGTGAATGAAAGTCTATAATAAAAATTAAAATATTGCTAAATTAGGTTTTCCTATCACATACATATTATATTTAACAATAAAGTTTTTTATGTAAACAACTGCCAATTATATCTAATCATACATGACGGAAAGCAAGCTGGGGCTAAAATTGAATTCTCCTTCGATACTCATGTATTTACACTTGATAATGAAAGATTTTGGTTGTACTGGAGACAACGATGGTACCCGATGAGTATTTGGGATCCGGACACCCTGTATAGACCGAATATTATGATTTCATAAACGAAGAAGAAGTTTGTTTTTAGTTAGCTTGAAGGGGCTATGGTGTAGGTATTGGCACCCTTCTTGGGTGCGCCAATGAGTTTATGATACATTTTATGTAATCCAAAATGTTATTTCCAGATGTATTCAGATCGAGTCAAAGGAGCCCTTAAAACAATCTATATTATTTACGTAGATCTGTAACTGGAATAATTTATAAGGAAATGAAAGACAGTTTTGGAAAATTAAAGGTATATTAAGTAAAATCGTGGGTCATTTAATGTATTTTTCGTTTCTTAGATATCTGGGTATTTAAGGGTGTTTTTGGGTACTGAACTGGATTTTTAGGTACTTAAGGATATTATTGGATAATAGTCATAGGTATTCTTTGGACACTTGAGGGTAATTCGTGGTTTTTTGGGAAAATAAGGTATTTATTTCAAGCAGTGGTTTACCCCTCGGTTTAATAGAACGATATTAGAACTCTGCTGTATTTATAGAAAATATGTGATGTTTACGACGGAGATGCGATATCAAATTACACGTTTGGTTGAATCTTTTACTGCATATCGTACAAACATATCGAGATTCGTTTTTACATCCATAGCTAAGATGTCTGTTTAACATCCGCTTAAATTTATAACTTCTTCCACAATTCTTGCAAATAAATCTACCTAAAATTATATAAAATATATAGGTACATAGTTAATAAAACTGATCTACTAATATTAAAGCATAAAAAATACGTAACTATTTTATTAAGTTAAACCATCACTAACAACTTCAAACTACTTGTACTAATAACATGGTTTCAAAACACTACTAACACGAAAACAAATTTTTGGATCCATTTTCTGAGAGTTACTTAGTTGAAACTTGGCACGATCAGAAAATCATTATGAATAAACCCATTTAAAATTCGACCTACGATGACAAAAACGTTCTGTATATTACTTTATTTGGCAGTGTGATCTATTTTTCCTAGACTTGTGACTAGCAAGATGGAATCATTAAAACAAACTAAATAATTGAATCCACTTTATTACAAATGTCTAATATAAAATCTTAATATAAGTGTTCAGAGAATTTGAAGATTTCTGAAATTAATATCAAATCGTTTGAGCGTGGCAGAACTTTACCATCTTTATTGGAATATGTGATGTTTGCGGCGAATGTGTGATGTTAAATTACACTTTTGATGAAACCTTTTCTCACAGATTATACAACAATATCTTGGCTCTTTCTGGCATTCGTAGGTAAGATGTCGATTCAAGATGCCTTTAAATTTGTAACTCCTTCCACAGTTCTTGCAAACAAATCTATCTAAAATTTAGAATTAAATATAGTTTCCACTGAACTACCGTGAACGTCAAATTATATTAATTAACTACCGAATTGTTTTAATTCCTTTGAATTACTGTACGACATTAGATAGGTACATGAAATACAAAGAAAAGGTTATCTAAAAATTTTATTTTTTATAGTAAAATATATAAATAGCTTAAAATTGTTAAAAGTTGTTTCCAGGATGACGACAAATAATATGAGATTTTAAATTACATCTTTGATGAAACCTTCTTGAGCAATATACGCAGCAGAGCTGAGGTTCGATCCTTTGGGCATCCGACCCGAAGATGCCTTTGGAAATGCCTTTTTCTTTTGTAACATTTGTTGCAGTGGAGACATCGCCATTGCTCTAAAAACAAGTTAAACACTTAAACATTAACTATTGTTGGAACGAAGGCATATTATTTGCAGTTGCCGTTAATTAAGCATGCTACTAAATTACTTTGGAATTTTATCTATACAGGATGTCCCTGAGCAAACGTACAACATTTTACAAGGATATAGATTCACTCAAAATATGACTATAAAGGTCTTATAAAATTTAATAACACATTTATTGCGCATACTTTCTGAGTCGGAGTGTTAAAGATGATAGAAAAAATATTTATAAGACTGACACGTTTTCACCGGATCTACATCCTGTAAAATATTTACACTCCAAGAATAGTACGATGAAATATATTCTGCTATACTGGGTGAACCTTAAATAAGTACAAATATTTTAACTGAAGGTGTAGTTCGTTATATAGATAAGTCCAGTGAAAGTCATTTTTAAAATTTTCAAATATTTACGGATATTATTTTTTTAATACCCACATTTTGAGGACTGCTGACCAAATAGACCACTGACGTAACCTAATATGTAAAATAAACCATATGATTTACTGAAAGCGAGATTGCCATATCGCTGTAAGATAAATAATTGTTTAACGTAAATTACATTTTTGCGGTTGTTTCTAATTTAAAAAACTTGTTTGTAACAATAAGTAGAGTAAAATTACCATAAACGATTAAAATATGAATTTCCGCAAGTTCGATTAAAGTGTTTAAGAAGTTACTTTGTTCAGTGATTCCAAAAATTATACAGTTATCCACATTTCAGAAGTTAATAGCATTGTACATTGTTAGCAAGATTATCACAAATTATACCCTTAAATTATTTTATGAAGAATAACAAAAGACTGATTTTCACAAAACACCTCAGAGATAATTTTCCCCACATAACCTCAAACAACGTGTCAGTGCTATCCATTTCATACTTTCGTAGTGGGTGGAACAGATTTTAAAAATAAACACCAAACATGGAATACAAAATAACTAGTTTGATGTATGTTCAATGTCAAGAGAAGGTAAAATAAAATATTTAAAAGCAATGTCAATCGCATGCAAAAAAGAAACTAGTGCCGTAGGCACAGGTAACAGGTACATGTAACGAGCAGTAGATGAAATGTCCCGTACCAGCTCCACTCTCTAGGATTGATAGTCGAGGTCGACAAAGAGGTTATGTTGATGTTCATACCGCACAACAAGTATGTTCCAGCGCAAAGAAATAAACTGTGTAAATTACAAGTCGAAACAAAACATGTAATATTTGTAGAAAGAGATTTGATAATTTCAATACACTTTGCATCATCTGAAACCAAATTAAAATAATGGTTTCTTTAAGTAATACACTGCTTGACGCATCTGTTTTAAGAGTTGCGGTACTAACGTATAAAACGTATTTAAATCGTCTTTTTATTTTCACGGACATTGATGTTTTTATCTGAAATGTCTTGTGTATTTAATTTTTTTGCGTGAAATACAGTGTGATTAAATAAAATGTGGCACATTATTCAAAGAGTGAAAAGGCTGACATGCTAAAAGCATATTTCTCAAGTAGTGATAATCAGTGATAGTGATAACGATAACATATTGTGATAACTCAGTTGGAGTGTAGTAAACATGGATAATGACCAAAGTCTGCAAAACTATGATTGTGAGTAGAGAATCTGGTTTCTATTTTCAATTTATTGGTGAGGTATAGGAATGGCAAAGGGGAGGAGATGGCCAGTAATAATTTCATATATAAACATATTTGTTGGAAGACATTAGTGTAACACTGGCGACGTTGTGGAATTCACATCCACCATGACTCCCGAAACAGCGGTCCTCAACAAGTTTTATGTTGAAAAATCGCGAAATTTATTTAAAATTTGACTTTTTATTCCTGATTTTTTTGTAAAAAAACTATTAATTATGTATTCTACACAGTGAACTGTACTGCTGGTTAAAATATTTCTACTTATGTAAGGTTAACCCTGTATATGTATCTATACAGGGTGTTAATTAAGTATATACACAAACTTTAAGGGGTTAACATATGATTTTAAGACAAAAAGTTCATATAAACATGAGTTCGCAACAGGGTGTTAAAGTTTGAAAAAAAACCAAATTTTTGGATCTATTTTCTGAGAGCGACTTAGTTGAAACTTGGCACGATCAGAAAATCATTATAAATAAACCCATTTAAAATTCGGACTACGATGACATACGTTCTGTATATTACTTTATTTGGTAGTGAGATCTATTTTTCCTAGACTTGTGACTAGCAAGATGCAATCATTAAAACAAACTAAATAATTGAATCCACTTTATTACAAATGTCTAATATAAAATCGTTTGAGCGTGGCAGAACTATGCCATCTTTATTGGAATATGTGATGTTTGCGGCGAATGTGTGACGTTAAATTACACTTTTGATGAAACTTTTTCTCACAGATTGTACAACAATATCTTGGCTCTTTCTGGCATTCGTAGGTAAGATGTCGATTTAAAATTCTTTTAAATTTGTAACTCCTTCCACAGTTCTTGCAAACAAATCTAGCTAAAATTAAGTTAAATATAGTTTCCACTGAACTACCGTTATCACCAAAATAATAAGGAAGAGATATATCCTCCCATTTATGTCAATTAAATACCAATTTGTTTTAATTCCTTTGCATTACCTTACAACATTAGATAGGTACATGAAATACAAAGAAAAGGTTATCTAAAAATTTTATTTTTTATAGTAAAATATATAAATAGCTTAAAATTGTTAAAAGTTGTTTCCAGGATGACGACAAATAATATGAGATTTTAAATTACATCTTTGATGAAACCTTCTTGAGCAATATATGCAGCAGAACTGAGGTTCCTTTTGGCATTCGTACCGAAGATGCCTTTGCAAATGCCTTTTTCTTTTGTAACATTTGTTGCATTGGTGACATGGAAATTGGTCTAAAAACAAGTTAAACACATTAAACGTTAATACCTATTGTTGGAACGAAAGCAAATTATTTGCAGTTGCCGTTAATTAAGCATGCTACTAAATTATTTTGGTATTTTATCTATACAGGATATCCCTGAGAAAACGTACAACATTTTGCAAGAATATAAATTCACTCAAAATATGACTATAAAGGTCTTATAACATTTAATAATACATTTATCACGCATACTTTCTGAGTGGGGGTGTTAAAGGTGATAGAAAAAATATTTATAAGACTTTGAAACATTTTCACTGGATTTACATTCCTGTAAAATACACTCCAAGAATAGTATGCTGAAATATATTCTGCTATATACACTGTATTATTACATAGGGTAAAAAGACACGGTGAAAAGAAAAGAGCATTTTGGTCTGAGAAAACATTATTTTTTAAATCATGTAATTGTTTTACATAAAAAAGATAACTTTCCACTGTGTGAACTTTAATTCTAAAGCTACTTGCATAAAATAGGCTTATTACGACAAGTATGGAGCTCAAAATTAGTAATTTACTAATTTCGTCTAATATAAAACGCTTTCAACCTTTCAAATCATATAATGGAGGTTATGTAACGACTGCAACATAAGTTTGCTATGACGTATATTCATTAAAGTTTTAAAAAATAGACTTTTTTTTTCTAGTAAAAGCTATTGATGGTTTTAGTTGCTAGAACAATCTAATATTATTGTCGGGTGCATGCATATAAATAAAGATATGAACGTTATTTGTAAAAATTAAATGTGTCAAGTGCTCCTACCCTACACTTAAAGATATCCATGAGAAACAATTTCAGAGTAAAACAAATCATCTTTAGAACCTATTCCCAGTAAAAGACTATAATATCTGACAAAACTATATTTATTAAAAATAAACTTTGGTATATAATATCTCCATATTAAAATAAACATTCATTCTTACCTATTACCAAATTACATTATTATAAAAATTTGAATAAATATACAGGCTATGCCATCTTCAAAAATATTTTATTTTATGACTCAAATATACAGGGTGTGCCACTTCCGGTGCCAATACCTCAGATACTAAATTTATTTCAGTTCCTGAAACTGGAGTTGTTAGGTCCCTCGAATAGTTCCAAATTGCAGTCACAATTGTTAGTTCGAATCTCTCTGGGTAGATGGCGTGGTGATTTCTGGAACTTCGAAATGCGGTCCGTCTGGAAGATGTGTAATTTTTGCAATATAATTTTTTTTTCGATATTTACTTGTTTTCGAGACATATCGACTTCAATATGCAATGTATGATGCAACAGCAAAATTTATTATTTTATTTTAATCACACTGAAACAAAATATTATTTTAAAGTATTATTATAATTACTTTATTCACACCACATACTAAATAACAATAAATTTAAAACAATGATCAACTACAGAATAAATAACAGAAAGTATCTATGATAATAACGAAGATGTAGATGTAGTTACTGAAGTAAGTTAAAACAAATATTATAATAAATTATGTCCTTTATACAATGTTAGTCTTCTCGCTAGTTTGACAATTCAGGCTCTTTAAAATGTCACGATCTAAATGATCCACTCATGACTGAATTGTTTAATATTTGATAAAATACGGTTCTAGATTTTTCTGCAGATGATCACGTTTTTTATATAATGTATTGTTCTTTAGTTAGTATGTAGTGTGAATAAAGCCATTACAACAATATTTTGTCTCAATGTGATTTAAATAAAATAATAGATTTTCCTGTTATGTCATACATTGTATATTGAAGTCGACATGTCTCGAAAACAAGTAACTATTGGGAAAAACTTTTAATTACAAAAAATACTCAAAATTTAACGATCTTTCAGATTAAGCGCATTTCCGCATTCTAGGAATCAACAATTTTTTATTATCGCCACGCCATCTATACAAAACGATTTTAACTAACAATTCTAACTGCAATTTGAAGCTATTCGAGAGATCTAACAACCCGAATTTTTTGAACTAAAATAATTTTTTTCATTTCCGAGATATTGGCAAGGGCACACCCAGTATATATTTTCTAACTTTGTTATATTACACATTCCTGTATTAATTTAAAGCGCTTTTCAAACTAAATTTTAGGAGTTCCTTCTAATAAAGTGGGTCTCAGGATGCCTTGATGAACAATTGTAGACCTCCATATGCGTACTGGCAAATATCTCTTTATGAAAGGAAGAATAACAATCTCTACATAAAGGAATATTGCACACGGTACACATTATTTTAGTTCTTTTTTCCTTGTGTCTCGTGCTACAGTTGTAGCACCTTCTGTACGATTTTATCCTTTCTGGATAATGTTCGGATTGCTGCCCTTTTTCGATGATATTTTGCAATCTCCTATGGCCAAATTTGGAAAGAAACGTAACTAAAATGAAAAAGAAACCCTTCCATTAATAGACAAAACCAAAATAAAATATAATTAAAAACCAGCACAGCATAAACTTCGTTTGTATTTTAAGTGTTCGTTCAAATATAAGATATTCTTAAATTATCGCTTTTTACAATAATTTATATTAAGGTCTAAAGTGTTATGTGTTACAGAAGATAAATTAAGAATTATTTTTCCAAGGTCAGTAGAACACTGTTAACGGCGCGGTGTGGACGTGTCTCGTGGACTCAAAATTGATTTATCTTAACAAAATAATAGTAATAATTCGATCTATTTTACTCATCATAAAAATATCATATTGCAAGTTAACAGTTTATTGAAGTATAATAATTTTAAATCGTGGTTTTCGAGGTGATTTTTATTTGTATTAAATGTAGGTATTTAAAATAACCGCTTTTTAATAAAAATACACTCACTAGGAGGAAAATTATTTCTCAATATATTTGGAATGGGAAAATAAGTCTCAATATGATTTCCAATACAACTGTTATTTCTGTGAATTTATTTTACTATAGGTACTCGTACATATTTCGAAAGAACTAAAACACAACTAGCTCTATTCTATAAAAGTATTTTAGCCCTATTATTATTCTCATAGTTAGAACATATTGCCAATTAACTAGGTACATTAAAAGAAATAGATAAATATTTTCTACTTTATAGTCGAGATTCAAAATAATAGAGCGATTCTTGTTATAAAGTCGCATTCGTCTAATGGCATACTAGATTACACAACTTCTGCTGCAACAAATACGCATGCGCCAGATGGAAGTTCTCGATTTCTATTGGTAATCATGCCGTCACGGACCCCACCACGCGACAACCGTTGCTACCATCGACGTATGCGTGGGAAAATTTCGGGTATATTTTCCGCTGACTTAATTGTGAATGTAACTAATTTATTAGTGATTTTGTGTTCTTAAGAATAGAAAATAATTCAAGCTCTACGGCGTATGTCAAAATCGTAAACGGCCTATTTCAATAATGTACGAAGGGATTAGGGCGAGAGATCATAATATGAGTTTAAGTGATGCGGTGAAAATGTAGATCATTATCAAGAATGTCCGTGAGTAGAGCATATAGTGCAATAAAAAATGGTAAAGAAGAACATACAACGGCGAAACGGAAAATAGTGAAAACTCGAAGAGAGGAGAGATAGAGGTTGATGATACAAAATATGCGAACAATTCATAGGATTTTAAAAATGACAATAAAAAAATCAGATTGCTGTCTCACTGAATGAAACTTTGCCTAGAATATTTAGAAGGGTGCTTTTGAGAATTTTGTGTGACATAAATAGAAAGAGTTTGCTGATAGAAAAAGACAAAATAGTGATATGGTGAACAAACTATTTAAGACAAATATTAGAAAGTTGAAGTCGGAATGAAAGAATATATTTTATTATACTTAGAAAGACTGATGAAAATGGATAGGTGAAGGGCACACAATGACAAAGGTGTGATACTGTTTTGTCACATATAGAACCTATAGACCAGCGTCGATAATTTTTGAAACCAAAAAAAAATAATAGTAGGATGAAACCCATTGGACAAGGAAAAGAATACAACAAAAATGAAGCAAAAAATAATTTGCCGGCCATCTGAGATCGGGAAGTGGAAGGGGGTGAGTTTTTAAGGGTAAAAAACGGTTTATCTCGATTTCTGGCAAAACTACAAGTCCTATCGAAAAAAGTTAAGTGGCATCTTTGTAGCTAATAAAAGGATCTACAACTTTTGTATTTACACTTTTTTCACATAACCTCAAAAAGTTTTTCGTTTTTTATTTTTCTTTTACCAAAAAAAAATTTTCACCTTTGGTGAAAACTTACCTTTTTATATCCCAAACACACTGCATTTTTTTTATTTTAAATATTAACTTTTTCACTTTCTGTTGACTTAATATCGAAAAGGCACCCTAATTCTCAATCGAAAATTCTCACGTCAAAATATCTGCTTTTTTTAACAAAGTCGGTGGGCTTTTTGTTCGTTGAAATCTCTACTTTCTGATGGTGTAAAAAATATACATTACTATGGTAAATGTTCTCAGAAAATGCAAAGAAACGAAAATATATTGTAGATGTCTTATTAAATATTAACTTTATTAACTGTGTTATTGTTAATTATAGTAGTATATTTCGACTTGCAATTTTTTTTGTTTATCAATGTAACATGGATTCTTACGTCTTTCGAGTAATTAAAGTATAAATTTTAATAAACAGCTCAAAATTGTACATAATGATTAAAAAAAAATTTTCGGATTCGCATCGTAGCATCGTTTCTTTACATTTTCTGAGAACATTAACCATAGTAATGTATATTATTTTTACACCATCAGAAAGTAGAGATTTCAACGAACAAAAAGCCCACCGAATTTTTTAAAAGAGCAGATATTTTGACGTGAGAATTTTAGATTGAAAATTAGGGTGATTTTTCGATATTAAGGCTTACGGTGAGCGCTCTATCAAACGATATATAACATCTGTTCCAACAACCGTCGAGAACTGTTCAGTAGCGTGAGAAATGTTTGACCAACACCGTCTTACGTCGCATTCGCCGAGAGTACATTAACAACTAAACTGACTGACTAATTCTGGACGGTTCGGAATCGATTCTTGCTGTGTTGGAACAAACCCATAGTTTTCGCTCAGTAACTCCTTAACGGATAATGATAAAAATATGCGGTTTTTTTTAATAGACTTCAAATATTATTTTACGTCGGCGCTGTGTTTTGAAATTTTTAAAATGAATTTTGCATATTTTCAAAATTTCAAAACACAGCGCCGACGTAAAATAGTATTTGTAGTCTAATAAAAACCGCATATTTTTATCATTTTCGTTGAGGAGTTACTGAGCGAAAACTATATCCCTTGATCGAGCGCTCACCGTAAGCCTTAAGTCATAATAAGGTGAAAAAATAAATATTTGAAATTAAAAAAATACAGTGTGTTTGGGACGTAAAAAGGTAAGTTTTCACCAAATTTAGTGAATTTGTAAAAGCTAAAAATAACAAACTAAAAACTTGGTTATTTGAATTTTTCACATAAATTTTGAGGTTATGTGAAAAAAGTGTAAATACAAAAGTTGTAGATCTTTTTACCTACAACTTTGCCATTTAACTTTTTTCCATAGGACTTGTAGTTTTGCCGGAAAACAAGATAAACCAATTTTAACCCTTAAAAACTCACCCCCTCCCACTTTTCGACCTCAGATTGCCCGTAAATTATTGTTCCTTTAATTTTTGTTGTATTCTCTTCCTCTTCCAATGGGTTTCATCCTACTATTATTTTTTTCTTCACTTTTTACCATTTTCAAAGTCTTCAGCACTGGTCTACTAGTGCAATGCACGAGCGTCTGACGGTCGGAAACTGTATCCAACTATTCTACAGGCCTAATAGTCCATGGCCTTAACGTGTGACCGTTATAGTGACAGTGCTAGATTCATTCAACGTCAACTTATTTTCGATAATGTTCTGTCCTTTGAACCCTTCTAAAGTGACATAGTACCTATGGAATCTCGTCCCCTCCAACCCTCACCTCACGTGATTATCCAAGCGCTGTGAATGAATCACTCTTTATTATTTTGAGCCTCGACTATATTCGATTCAGTTAGGACAGTTTAAAAGCCAACCATGCAATACGGGTGTTGGGACTATAAATTTCTAAATAAAAAAATCCGTTTAGGGACATTTACTACACAAAAGTCTTGGCCACTTATAAAATAATTAAATTCAAATTTCAAAGCGAGGTATACCCTATTCTTTGCTTTAATACCAAATTACATGATACACAAACATTTTAACGTGCTACCCCAATAATGTAGAATAAAACAAATAACAAAAAATGTGAACAAATTGAAAGGTAATAAATTTTATTATTGATAAGTTTATATGTAGTAACAAAAACATAATTTAATAATCTGTATGATCGCCTCTTCTGTCAATCAATTGGCCAACGCGTCTCGTCATCCCGCGAATTAGGTAATCAATAAAATTAACAGGCATATTGTCCCACTTTTCTTGAACTACTACAATCAGATGAAGGGTTACAGGGGGTGTTTTCTCAATAGGATACTGCCCTGCTAAGGCAACCTCAGACATGTTCAATGGGATTCATGTCTAGTGAATTTCCTGACCAATTCATTACTTGGATATTTCCTGCCTGCGGCATGTTTTGTACCCTTCGTGTGCGATGTGGTTTGGCATTATCGTCATGATGAAATGATTGATTTGGTAATGCTTTCAGCGTAGATAGATAGCGTTCAGCATCATTGTCCGCTCAATAAAAATAAATGAGGTACGGCGACCAAACATTATACACCTTCCCAAAACATCACTGATCAGCGTTGATAGAGGACAACTTCTCTAACGAAAGTGAGTCGTTCCTGTCTGCCTGGACATCTCCAGATCCTTCCCGGTCATCCAATCCAATCCCTGTGCTCTTCAGTCCATTGACAACGTGCAGCTCTATGTCGAGATAAAAACCGAAGCGCTCTTAAATGTCTTCTTGATTTTATGTTTGAGGAATGGAGTCTGCTTCTTATGGTACTTGGCGACAGTACCCACCGGTACGTTCGCGTAAAATGACTTCGAAAAGCTGTTACTGATAGGTTGGAAGTCCGTGGCGTATTTAGACGACGTGTAATGAGGTGATTTAACAAATCCTATTAATGCTCGGTCAAACTGAGAAATAGAATTATCTGGCATTTTACACAAAATTTAATTCATACTCGATGTCAGTTTGTCATTACTTTTAAAAATATCTGCATATTTTGGGACGAAAAGAATTATTTGGTACAGTCCAGTTTTAATTTTCATAAGATAATAAAGATTTTATACACAAAAAATGGCGACCTTATTCCACAAATTAAAAATAAACAAGGGAGGCCAAGACTTTTGGTGATGTGTATTTACATTTCATGAATAAAACTTGAAAAATTAAGTATTTTAGCCGATCAATTTGTCTTATTTTCGAAATCGCTCGTGTATTCGTAGAAAGTGCCGCTTTAATGCAGACTTGTGGTAAAACAATTTGAAGCAACAAGAGCACATAAACTGCTTTTCCTTTCCACATTCAACTCGTTGGTGGCACGATAAGTTATGCTTGAATTTGTATCGTCGTCCGCATTGCTGGCATTCGAACTTCTTGTCCCATTCTGAAATAAATAGTTTTTGTCACTGTCACCAATTAGTTTTAATTTATAACAGACAAATGATATTGGAAATAGATTAATTGTGATAGTTAAGGGCAGAAATATCACCAGCAATATTAATTTCCAGGAACATTGGATTTATATAAGATTATAGGTCTTACAGTTTTATGAAAATTTCTACTGCAAACATTAATATTGGAATTTTATCACTGAAATCATACATTTTACTACCTTTCCATTTGTTCTTTTTTACACATCCTTTAGCATCTTCTTCCATATATATGCATTTTTGATTAAATCAAAATCTGTAAATTCGCTTCAGTCGTTCTTAACATGATGTTACACTCGTTGAAATAGACTGGGGTCCAGGATGCAAGATCGTTAAATGTAAATTCTCATTTACATTTACCAATTTCTAACCAAGTGAATCAAGGAAGCGACACGCTTATACAGGGTGAGTCGGGAAAAAGGCATCATGATCTAGGAATGGATTCCACATGTTAAAATAATAAGAAAAAAATCAAATGCTGATGATTGATTTGTTTTCAGGTTATGACGTACATTTCAATGAAAAAATATAATTTATTGATATCAATCATAACGTTCTTTGATTTAATACTCAAAAACATCACCATTGACCTCTAAACATTTTCTGCTTCGTCTACGAAAGACGTCTGTAGTTCTTTTGATTGCTGTACGATGATATGTCGAATTAGTGCCTTGAAAGCAAATGAAAATCGCATAAAAGTATTTGAGTTTGTAGAAACGTATATTTGTTAATTTTGTGTAGACTAAAACATCTAATACAAATAGGCAGAATGATTTGGATCGTGAACCGTTGCAACGGCGCAGTTATAACCGTCATTGTCAACGTTTTAAATAAATTGTGCAATTGACCTAATGGCAGCAAAAACTCGCGTAAATAGTTTATATATGCAGATCCTGAAGGCCAACCTCCTTAAAATATTTAAATACTTCTGAGAAGTAAGGATTCCCACAATAAAAACAAAGTTAGCAAACTCTGTCAAAATGTTGGTTTTATTTTTGTTTTACGTCAAGAACTAAATTTTTTTTATAGAAGTTATTTAATTTTATGGATTATTTTTAAAATAAGTGTTACATCCACGTGTTCGTAATTTTATTCTCCATCTGTTCCTGTCAATCGATGGTCGTATAGAATTATCACTCTGTACCAAATTTCAGATCCATCTGTTGTGAAATACTAGAGGGATCTAGAGGGTTCAGATCAGGCGATCTTGGAGGCCATAAAACAGGTAGATTTCTTTGTTTGGGGATATTTGAAGACATTAGTGTATGGTACTCCTGTAAATAGCATGGATACGGTTTCCTGGATGTCAATGGTGAGACATGAACAGTGGATCACCCTGCATACATTTCTTTTTTGTAGCTATGTTTGGCGTAAATCACTGAAGGTTTATGGTTTATTATTACAATACCAAATTCTTAAAAAGTTTGTAGCATTAAATCTGACTAGCAAATTGACCAATTTATTTTTATGTGTAAAAGAGAGTACTACAAAACTGTAACAATTTCTGGACAAATTTCAGCGGCAATTTAAAATTTTATGAAGCATTTAATACCGCAATTTTTCATAAGATTAATGTTTGTTGATTACTGAAAACTTTTGGGAAGAATATTTTGTGAGATCAAGGCCTTAAACCTTAAAAAAAACTAGGTATTCATTATTAAATTTTCTTACTTTATTTAGTAAATAACTGATAACTAAAGCTTTAACTTTAGTTAAAGTTAGATAAGTTGTGTTACATAAATTAAAATATTTATAAGATATTTATATACAGGGTATGCCCGTTTAATTGATCGGTACTTTGGAATTTTATAGATGATCTTATTTCAATGCAAAAAATCAAGTAAACATACGAGTAGATGGTAAAGACTATCGATTTTGAGAAGGCCTTGAAGTTTTATTAAAAATTGTTTTGTTTTATTTCCTGTACCTACTGCCAAATACGAGGAAACGAGGCATTCTGTTATATCTCGAGTTGTGTTGTTGTATTAGTCCGACTCGCCCGATAATTTCATTGTTGTTTTGGTAAACATATCTGACAAGACAAGTATCTGTACATTATTAGCCATATCGGATGTTTAGTCTAGTCACCTGTCACAAAGATTACAATGTGTGCGATCGTGCGATTATTTATCAGAAAATTTGGATTGAATTTTACAACAAAAATGGAATAAAGTGTTATGCATCTGTCAAAACAATACGTTTCAGTAGTTCTGCATTATTTTTGGTTTAATTTGACGACTCCATTCATCGCCATTTGAAAAAAATTCATGGGATAAACGCTTGGAAACCCGCAAACTTTTGTTTTGTTTATGCAGACTCTTCAAAAGCAATATTTAACATTTCTAAAGCATTGTTGCATTTTATTCCCTTCTTATAGCAAAATGCAAATTCCCTGGTTCATTTAAAAAAAAAATAAAGAATGGTCGATGATACATGTAGTCTTTGTGACAAGTAACAACAGGCTAATTTCGGATTTTGGCCAAAATGTTTGTAATAAATAATATAAAATAAAATAATTGAAGAAAGAAAAATTATGTTTATCAGGAAATGGCGACATGTTATACCAAAAAATATCGGGAACATTGTTTCCCATTAAAAGACTGTTCACTATAAAGTGATGCAAAGTCCTGATCAATAAAACTAGACCACTCTGTATATTATAATATTTTTAGAAAATGCCTAACTTTACAAAACTTTAAAATGTATTGCTAGAACTTCTGTTTGTCATGGAATATCAGGCTTAAGATAAACTGGTAATTTAGAATTTTTTTACACTGTTAGGCAAAAATAAAATTATATTCATTACATTTTTTCATAAAATGATAATTTCTGAATGAAAAGTCTGTTCTTATACAGGGTGTCCCAAAATAGAAGGCTATACCATTAACCACATATTATTTGGACAAAAATAATG
The DNA here is from genome assembly GCA_025584915.1 of Monochamus saltuarius. Taxonomy (NCBI): domain Eukaryota; kingdom Metazoa; phylum Arthropoda; class Insecta; order Coleoptera; family Cerambycidae; genus Monochamus; species Monochamus saltuarius. Next base: position 118,180,538 of record CM046721.1, on the reverse strand, counting down.
CGACTTTCCTTATGCCATTTTTTATTTGGGCGTCCCTGCTTCAATATACAGGGTGTTAAACTTACATTTTATAAAATTTAGAATTATCCATTTTGTTTTAATTAGCAAATATTCATTCAGTAAGTATTACCATTGGCTAAGTTGTCAAGGTATTGTAATAACAGGTATATCCACAAAATTTTAGTTTCACTTGAAGATGATAATGAATGATAGATTTAAGGGCACTATAAATTGCCGTTTTTCTCAAAAACGGAGCATTCAAACAAAAAATTACAAAAGAGATAATATGATCAAAAGAAAATTCTACGTTTGATATTTTAAGAAAACGCTGCATTGGCGTACTTAGAAATAATTGGAGGGGATACAGGATACTGCATCCCCCAGTTATCTCCATTCGCCCTTCAAATTTTTTCACCAAAATTACATGATAAGTATGCCGGAATAAGATAAAAGTACGTGCAAAATTTCAAGTGTGGATCTTAAAAAACAATGGGATTATTAATAAAAACAGTTTTTTAAAATGTAACTTTAACACCCTGTATATTGAAACAGGGACGCCTAAATAAAAAATGGCATCAGGAAAGTCGCATTATTTTTGTCCAAAGAATATGTGGTTAATGGTTCTATTTTGGGACACCCTGATATCCCACAGATATCTTTCTTTGTCGTGTAGTATATAATAAGAATGCAAGAATTCATTTCAGATCATTTTAGAAAAGAAATAGATCATATCTGCATTTTAACTCTTTTATTTTGTTTACGTTAATTTTTGAATTGGAATTACCAGAATATGAAATAATATTCTTGAAAATCTAGATAAATTTTAAAATTACTAAATTTGCTTCTACATGCAGATTCAAGTAATAAATGCGTATTCTTAAAACAAAACTACGATAAAAATTATATAATATTTCCTTAATAAAACTAATGAAAATTGAATATGAATAGATTCAAAGTCGTTTGCCCTATAACCGCAACCTTATCTGTAGACACGTATAGTATTTCTTCTGCCACATTCATTTTTAAAATGGTACCTTAAGGACTCTTTATATTTATATCGTCTACCACAAACAATACAATTCAGTTGCTTATTTGAATCTGAAATAAATAATAGACAATCAGTGTTATTCTTTTATAACATTTGTACAGGAAAATTACAAATAAACAAGCCAGTAAAGAATTCATCTCAAAATTTGCAAATATTTGGAAGGGAAATTGGACGTCGGAAAATTAATAGGAACTCTAAGAAAAAAAACGCACAGAAGTAAGTCCACTGAGATTAGAATACATCTATTTTAATAACACATTTTTAGGTTTCTATGAAAAATCGAAAATATTAATATATGTTGCTTTATTCATACTATTTATAATGTCTAATTAATATACAAGGCGTCCCATAGCGAGCGTGCATTACCCATATTTAGGAAACCAGAAATGATAGAAATCTGAATTATCGTATCTAGAGGTTTTCAACGCTGCTGAGTTGAAGCAAAATGTTTACAGTGACGTGGCATTTCCGGTTGTACCGGAAGTAGACGTCAAATTTTAAATGGAACATGATATTTGTTTATTTCTTTTTCATATTATATTATTTGTAATTTTCTAAGAGTAAATATGTCCTTAGATAGGGCACAATATTTAGAATAGATGCAGGTTTCTCTAGATTATACAGTGCTGAAAATTGGACAGCCAATACTGGCATATGCAAACCTCGATAAATCTTATTGCTTATTTTAAATGGAACACCCTATATCTTATTTTATCGCCTCTTTCTATATTTTATTTCCTATGGTCCTGTATAAAAAGTTAGTAAAATAAAATACGATTTTTTTCACTTAAAATAAGCGAATTACTTAGATTTGAATTTGTCACTACTTGCCTACTTTTGGCAGTGTACATAATAATTATTATTTTTTTAAATTGCTAATTACCTGAATAAATCAGTCATGATGAAATAAAAAAAAATAAGGAAACGAAATAATATAAAAATTGTTGAGTAGACATGTAGTATATTTAACACAGTTGACTTAAAATTATACGTAAATCTGGAAATAAAGTAAAATATCATGTGCCATTGAAAATAAGCGAGTTAATGTCTACTTCCGGTATAACCGGAAGTGCCACGACACTATAAATATTTTACTTCAATTTAGAAGTATTGAAAACCCGTAAAAACGAAAATTCAGATTTCTATCTCCGGTTTCCTAGATAGGGACACCCTGTATTCTTATGTACGTATAAATACATTACATAAAATATAAAATTTTCAATATTTTTATTTTTTCCAGTTTAGCATCTAGATACTCCTTCATTAATTTCTGTTTATTTCATTCGCTACTAAGGTTTTGAAATATTTTTGGGTATGAAAGTATTTTACAAATTCTGCCAAATTTAATTAGGTCTTATATTGTCTACAATTGAAATAACACAGATTCAGCTCAGTTTCAATATAGCTATATCATGTAACTATATCAACTACATTTGATCATATTCAAAATTTTCACAGAAATAGAACACATTTACCTAATAAAATAGCAAAGCCTTTCTAATAATTTAATGCATATTCGAATATGAGTAAATATGAAAATTATATCTAGTTCTAATGTGTGTTTCTTGTTATCTGGTCACAAATATTCTGCTAAAGTTTCTTCCATCAGAAAAATAGTGAAATAATCCGCCCAATAAGTCCATTTTTTAAGCAAAGTCAGCAATATGAAGCCGTTGCAGAAAATTATGACAAAAACGTCCTCCATATGCCACTCAAATTGCAGATTTTGCAGCATTCTTTGTACAGTTCTAAATACTTCCAAACTTCCAGGTTATCCAGTATTCGTATTCTTGATAGGATTGAGGATTTGGAAAGAAAAAAGAACAATGTCGAAGTTAAAGAAGAACCTATACTGAAAGTAAGGTCTGAAGGTAATGTTTTTTGAAATTATTGTTATATAATAGGTACATATTTATTTTGTATCTGTAGTTTGAAAGAAGCATAATACATGTTTTTGAAATAATATTCTTAAAAAATTAACTATTCAGAATAATACTTCTGCACTTACAGTCAATGTAAAACTGAAGTTCAGTTTGAAGAATGTTGAAAGATTACTACCTTACTATAGACACAAGATTCAGTCTAAATTATACTTTAAATTTAAATGAAAAACGAAAACTCAAAGAGGAAAAATTGTGTCCTATTAAATTCTTCAACACGTGTCCAATGAAAGAGCTGTTTCTCATATAGTGTGATTTAGTAAGGCCTAATAGAGAACAAAAAAAAAATATTCAACCTTTTCATTTGCACATGACCATGTCTGGAGAACTATAATTGTGACAGTGTTTCGCTATTTAACTTTTTTGTTCATTTATAATCCTATATTGAACACACATCTGACACCCTGTATAAAAAACGTAAACTTTCATCCAATTTCATACGGTTTGTCCAAGTCATTTCCCATCACAACTATAAAACAAAATTCTCTTTAAGTTCCTTTTGTCGTATAGGTAGCTACTAGAACGAAACAGACTGAAAGATCAGTCATTAAAAAACTACATTGTCCAGGACTAAAAAAATGAACTACTAAGTGTATTCTACAGTTAAAAAATTTCAACTTTATTCTCATGTGAAAATATAGTAGAACTTAACAAATATCAACGAAAAAAATAAGTATTTTTTTGTCTCTTGCATTATTTACGATAACATTTTGAAAAAAAAAAGTATGATTTATTTGTTTTCGCATGCTAAATTAGGTTAAATGTTTTCCTTCCTAAATGTTATAGAATTGAAAATATAAAAATATCCTATTAACCAACCTGTAGTCTAAACATCATATGTATGTGCAAACTAATCTAGAATAATTATTAAGCCAAACTTAGGCCAACCTTGCATGACTGTTTACAACACAGCATAAGTTCAATGTCAATGTATGGCACGGCATGAGCCTACGTCTAGGTTGCTCCGTTGACTGTTGAATTACGTTGAGATCTATTGTTCTATTCAAGAATTTGTAGATATACGATTTCTGATAGTTTCAAACCGTTTCGAACTGCTACAAGAACAAGCCTAATGTGTGTGTGTACTTTGACTGCAAATGATATTCAGCCGCAGTTTAGCTTATTAGCACCGGCAATATTTGTAAAGATAATATTAAAGAGCTTCTTGACAAATTTTCAAATTTTGACACTTCAGTGTTAGCTGACAACGCCTATCTCTGGTTAATCAGTACAAGCACGATTACATGAAAGCGCTAATAACCGCCGTAGTCAGGACCGTACTAAACAACTTTCTCTTGCAAAAATTGAAATTTAATTTATAAGAAAATTTGTAACGATCGTGTTCATGTTAAACTGTATATGCAAAATATTGCCAGAAACCTGTCTCATAATTTGTAAACATTATAAACTCCGCTCATTATAAGTGGTCTAGATGCAAAATCCGCCGTCTCTATGTCCAGCTAAATCGAGTAAAAAAACAAAAAACTGTTTATGATTTACTAATCCATAGATTTGTATCAGAAGTATGCTTAATTCTGATATATGAATATACAGCTATAATTTAAATGTTCTGGAAATATTTTGTCAGGAAATATATTTAATAAAATAAAATGTAGACGGCTGGTTTTGCAATTTAGTACTGACAGTTCAATGACTTAGACTTTGATATAGAATACTTTTATTATATGATGTACTTACAAAATACAAAGTAACTTTATAACATATTCAAAAATACTAAAATAAAATCGATAGGAATGCTTCAATTTTCACGGTCGCAGTCACGTGGCTTATAAGGGTGCCTATTGGCCGTCATGGATATGGCGGCACTTGAATCAAAGCGCCTGTGAGAGATGGCGGATTTTGTATATTATCGCCATTTTTAATGCGATATTATTAATGTATTTGGCGGGATATGAAATATTATTGAATATATAGGGCGTTCTAAAATGAAAGATACATATAACAAGAGTAGGTTCCTGAGGATAACATAATGCAATGTAGCCAAACTTACCTTAAGGTGGGTTCTGACTTGTCAGATTCTATGATTCATTTCAACCGATTCAGTAGTAATGCAAATAAGACTTTGCACGTTTCATGTTTTGTATAAGACACTACTGGTGTTCCAAAGGCCATTTGACCCACGCTTTAACAAAAATACTAGTTATAACTTCAAAACGGGTGGAACTGCTCACAAATATGTAGTTCACACTTCAGTTTGTTGCCATGCCTCAAAAATGATCAGCCAAATTGAACAAAAATAGACCTAGCTTTCACATTAACTGAAGCACGAATTTAATGATCATTTCTACTGAAAACGTGTTCACGATCATTATTTGTTCAATATCAATGCAATCAGTCACAATTTCGCTTCAGCGAAACAGACAAGCCAGAATCTGCCTTCGAAAGTTGATGGTGAGAAAGATAGAAGGTATCAAAGTTAAAATTTTATTTTCAATATTTGTAATTAACATTTTATAAATTCAAATATTTGCATACGTTTTGGAGATCGGGATTTACTGGGGGCAAAACATTCAAATTTGTTTCTAATTTTAATGTCACTTCTTTCTATGGCACAATTTTTTTGCTGCTGTGTATACATATATATCTAACTATTTAAACAAAAGAATCTCCTACCTTTTTTTATATGAAACCGTTCTCAAAATAATTCGAGAATCGAGTAAAGTTTTGGTTTCAGGTAAAGGGCCTTTCTTCTGAAAATTCAGGAAAATGCTAGTTGAAAAAGTTATTCAGAATGGTAAACTATGGCGAAATTTGATGAAATTATCCCATTAATTTCGGGACATCCTAGGTATATAAACAAAAAGAGTTATTCAAACAATGTACTGGCATGATTAGTTCAAAATATGGATAGTCGATTTTGCATCTAGATCACAGATATTTTCCTTCTGATTAGGTAACATCGGTTTAGGTTCAATCGTTTGCATTAATAGTGGCACTCTTTAAAATGAATTTAGCGATATCTTTTGAACTGCTGACGTACTCGTAATGAAATCTACTGTCAACTTTTAACATTAGTTATTAGTTTCGTTACTTACCAATTGAAAGTTAATGAAATTTCTGCTCAGAACTTCCAGAAATTCAAAAACTGTTTTGAGGAAATGTCATTATTATTGCAAAAGCATGTACATAATTTATTTTCAACCGTTCTAACAGAGAGACACTAATAAGTATTTAACAACAAAAAAACGTGGTACGTGTCTATACAACAGGACCGGTGTCAATTTTTTTTGTCCGACCTAACAATTTGTTTATCTAGAAAACGTGACGTTTTTCATAAAAAGTATAACAGTATTTTATTAGCAGCATACATATAACGATGGCTATGCCATAATTCACGACGGTAAAGGCGTAAATCATCCCAGTGAATTTCATCCATTATATGCAAGTAGAATACACTACACTTGTCCACAGCTCAATAATATTTTAGCAAACTTTTGACTGAAAACATTAGACAATATTTTGACACTCATAACATGAACATGTTAACATATAATTAACATATGTTATTAACATATAATTCAAAACTGTCAAAACACAAGTTTCAAGTTTGACATTTGTCGTTCGCTTGACAAATATAAAATAAAACTTTAATTAACTTCTACATCTGATACATGGTGATTTTCCGGGTTGTTATGCCGTGACCTCGGTAACTGGTAGCTGCCGAGGTCACGGCATAACTGTAGAATCACCATGTTCAAATTTTCTACTACACCTGTGCCCCTAAACTTCTACAACATTCGGAAAAATGTTGACGTAACTGTGATTGGCTTTCATGCAGGAGATTGATTCAATTGTTGACACCATAAATTTTTTGTTTTGTTAGTTCATTCCCGTTTCTTTAAAAATCAGTGAATAATTTCATTACTCACTAGTGAATAATGTATATTATTATTATTTAGGAAACACATGTATAATGAGCGTTTTATAGAATAGTCGGGGACAAAATTATTACTGATGATATAGTTTACTGAAATTTCATTTGCTTTTTTTCAGCAAATATTTAAAGTTGTTCTTTTGCTTCTCTTTTTAACTATTTAAGGGTTGTAGCTGAGAATGCGTACCCATTTTAGGACAGTCACTCACATTTTTTTAACTGTAGAATCCACTATTTCATTTTCTACTACACCTGTGCCCCTGAACACCCTACACAATGTAATCATTTAGCTGATCGTTAATTTATTTTCAGCTGAATAATAAACACTAATACAGGATAGATAGAACAGTTCTAAGCTTTTGATTTGATATTTCCAAATATGCTATGTACTCTGGCGAGATGGGTCCTCAAATTGGATTTCTGATGAAATGCTTTCTGGCAAATTCCACACTGAAATTGGCGGTCTTTCCCACATTCGTATCTGATATGCGCGATAAGGTGCATTTGTCTCTTATATCTGCGTCCACAGTGATCGCACGAGTATTTCTTTGCAAATTCTAAAATAAATTAGGGTGATTAACATTTTTGTGTCCAAGCTTCTTCAAAAACAGAAATAGATGGCACATAAGCTTACATTTGGAAGAAAAAGGCGTAGAGAGAACCATGTGCTTTAGATATTCAACATGCATGACCTATAGTACGGCTGAAAATATTATTTGTGATCGGTATTGATTCTAAAAATAATTTAAATATTAAATTTTTGTTGAATACTAGACGATATCGAAGCACTGACAATTACAAACTTGTTTTCTATACTCTACATTTCTCACTCTTAAAAGAAATAAAACTAAAATGTAGGTATACTTTTTAGAGCATTAAAATATCTTCAGAACTAATTGCATTTTCAAATTCAAAACCTTAAAGTAAAATATTTTAAACAATTATTTATGTTTAGAATTTGGTATCAAGATAAACAAAATTTATTTGTAATGTATAAAGCAGGTAATTTAAATATTAAACATTTTGATTGAAGGATGAAGTATTTTTCGTGAACAGTCAAGTGTTTTTGTAGCACACATTTCTGTCACTTTAAAAGTCAAACACATTAATACACAGAATTTTTATATTTACTTATATTAAATTGTAAAAATAAAGTACGCGTACGCTTAAACCATGTATATTTTTTTGCATTTTTCTAATTCAGTGTGCCCCTAAATTTCTCTACATCTTGCCTTATTCTGTAAGATGTTTTTTTTTGCTGCAGCTGTTTCTCTATATTAGGTTACTATGTTCAAAATAAAAAAAACTATGTCAAGATGGCCTTGAAGTGCGTTTTGATGTGTGTTCTGAATTATATTGACTACATCCTATTTAAAATTACATTTGGAGCAAAATTCTCTATAACTAATTACTTTTTTCAAATTTCATCAATCTACGTTGAACAGTTTTTATTAAATTTACGTTACTATGACATTTTAGAATAACATTAATACCTTTAAATAAAACTAAATGTTAAAATATGAAACAAAGCATTAATTATTTGTTATTGGTCGGTGGTAATTTAATGAACGCCCTGTATATATAAACGTTCAATATTATGCACAGGCCGGCATATTTTTATAAACCAAATAATATAAAGCCAATGAAACGACAAATTCTTTCATCTTTTTAATGAAACTTGGTTTTTAAATATAGAAATTCTTTGCGATAGGTTCTTTTGTTTTGTTCCATTGAGACATATTTCTTGTTTCGTTTCTTTTTCCATAACCATAAAGCTATTGGCATGACGATGTTTCTGTAACCATCTTTTTTGTATTTAAATATTTATTTTAGTCTGAATAAAAAATCTAAAGTAAATTACTTCGTTTTTTACTTTAAAATATGTAATGCTTGATATAATAGTAGAAACGTGTTAGGTACGTCAATTAGAAAAGGCAAGGCTGCTTTTGCTTGCTATACCTGCTTCTCTTTAAACATTTAGAAAAATTCATTGTGGCTCGAATGGTCATAGACTAGCAGTCGTTTTTCTTTAAATGTGTTTTTCGTTAGTATAATTTAGAATATATTATCTACGTTATAATTATATTACATTTACTAAACTTGCCCATCAACATTCTTTACCTAGACACTAAATATTCGTAGTATTTCTTAAATAAAATTTTTATGTATTTCTGGTTGTTTATCCAATTAACACTCATTCATTAAAATTCTGCATTCGCAGTTAGTTTACTGTCCAACTCAGTTTAATAAATTAAAAATCAAAATTTATGACTTTCAGGTCATTAAGTTATAGACGCAGACTACATATAACAGTTCAATTTAAACTTTTCTGGTTATTTTCAAAGCTTTAATATCTCGATACGATTTTCACAACTTCACTTCCTTCTATTTTCGTGTATTAAAAAAATTTAGTTACTAGAATCGATATTGAAAGAAAATTTATTATTTTCAAATGTACATTAACACACTTCCTCATTCAAGAACAAATACTCAAAAAATATATTTATTTCCTTTAGTCATTTGTAGTAGACTCCCCCTTAGCAATACCAACAATCTTCGTTCGCTTGAACATTTTAGCCAATAAAAGAGTACAATATCAATTAACTCCTTAAAAACATAAAAAAATTTAGTTTTTCCAAAATAATAAACGAATAGGAACATTCCAATAGCATTACCCCTTTTTACTGACTTCTTTAACGTAGTTCTTAACTATATTATATAATAAAAACAACCCTACCCACGACAAAAAATAAATAAATACTTTACTTTAATAAACTAGCAATATTGTTTTTTAAAAATATTTTCTTATAACTAAAAAATGTATATTTGTCCAATATTTAGGTTTTGCCACATAGAATTTCGTTTAAATTATATCATCCCTCTTCTTATCGTTATAATCAATTCGGGTTCCATTTAGGGGACAATCCCAGCAGTAAACTCCTCAAAATACCCTTAGTGTCACCACCTGCATGTTAATAACAATAGTCAAAATTAAGTAAAACTGGATAATTATGCCTTAACACCCATAGACCACCCCATAGAAACATACATTGAGTTAGTTAATGTGTTAAAACGTTAAGCATAACTTTTAAATTCCAACCCAGGACAACATACTACAAATATTAACGAAGACTATTTACAGAAGTTACGCTCACAATTAGTCCTAAATATTGAAAATAAAATGACGTGAAATGTAGATTTTCAAAAATAAATTTTCATAAACTGACCCAAAACTGAACATTGTTTTTAAATGGAAGAAATTGTATTGGTTCAAATTTAAGAAGTGTTAAAATTTTGATCTGTTAAAATCAAATAAGTTTAATTTGCACAACATTGATTATGAAAAGAAAACAAAAGCAAACAAACGATATATTAATTTATTTTCATTTTACTATTAAATGATATTGCTATTTATTAAGGAAATTACTAATTTGCGAATAACAAAATATAGATTTTGCAGTCACAAATCTTACCCACCCTACATTCCGTGTGTTATGTGTTTCACAAGTTTAAATTCCTCCTTAATTTTATAATTCTAAGAATTGCAAAAATTACTTTAAATTTTCTTTATCATTTTTTTTACTAATTTAATTTTTATTATTAACAAGGTATTTATTTTGGAATTTAACTGCAATTACAAATTTTGAAAGGACTAAAGATTTTTTATCAGTAAAGATTCCACCCCAAAGCTTAATAAGAACATTACTTACCTTAAATTGCTTATACTGCAAGTTTTGAGTGGTGCAGGTATTTCCTTTCCAGAAATAATGGAAATTGTTTTTTGAAAGCAGATGAAGCCATGTTAAAGACCTTTACGTAATTTTTGTGTAAATAAAAAAGGATATGACAAAATTTCTTAACAGAGAAAACTTTTTATAATGCTTATTTCTTTTAACTGCCTTTTCTACAAAAAAAACTAATTTTTAATTAAGTGATTAATGCAAAATTTTTTCTTAATATTTCGAAATTGGAATTTCAGTCAAGTATAGAACAAAATGATTTCAGAAAATTTAGAAATTTTGACTTGGCTTTATTAAGAATTTTGTTGTATTACTATATTTTCTCCTACACAACGTCTATTTAGTATCTTAAAATAGTTTTAGGCTCAAAATTGAAATGAATTATATTAAAATTAAGCAAAATACTTTTTTTTCTTACTTTCCAAATCTCTGAATTATTGTAGTTAAAAATAAGCCATATTACACTTACACTTACCTACCGTTTTCTGCAATATCCAGTTCTCACAGAAACAATCGTTTAGCTAGTCTGTATATTTACGTATAGTTACATCAAATTATTCTTATAATTAGGAACTCTTATAATTACTGATTTACATATCAGAATCCAAAACTTTAAATTTCTGTTTAGTCTTAAAAAATGGCACAAGTAAAAATAGACTAGAATTTGAAAATAAGGAAATATGTACTAACTTTACAATTTCAACTAAAACATTATCCTAATCAAATCTTGATGGTGTTATGCACAAATGTGTAAAATATTCGCTCGTCATAATATCAGTTTGGTTTTAGGTAACTTTAGCGGAAAACTAATTTTTGGGCCAGAATTTGCTGTTCTCAAGATATAGTTCTAGTCCTATAAACAGTAATACTTTTACTAAATTTAGGTAGCATAGCATGTTTGTTTTCAAAGTGTCTTTTGAGATTCGATTGTTGGTGGAACTTTCTATCACAGAAAGAGCACTGGAATCGTGCCTGTTTTCCACATTCGTATACCATGTGTCTGCGCATGTTGCCTCGATGTTTGTAGATTTTCCCGCAGTTGTCGCAGGGAAAACCACCTGTTGAATCTGGATCAATATGTTGTAGATACCAATTTCCCTCGCCTGGAAATAAATACTGCTGTACTAGCGATTTCAGATGGCTATTTCCATGTACTTTTTTGGCCCAACAATAATTTTTTACTCTATTACAGAGGTGTGGGTATTGTAAATAAAATGAGATATATTCAAAAATCTTTATTTGAAATGAATAAAGAATACAGCTTAAAATATGTGAATCTGCTTTGGCCACACGCAGGAAGACGAGGAATAATTTGAGGGAGATGTGTCTGCAACAACAGAGAACAAACATAAAAATTGCGATACGCGAAAACCTTCCGTCAATTCTCATTTCACCTTAAAATAATTTAATTTTGAATACAATTCGGAAAAGCATAGCGACTAAAATACGATATCTGAAAATACCCTGCTCTATGCTTTGAGTGGAAAAATTGCAAATCTTTTGAAACAACACCTAACTTTATGTTATATGCAACATTTTGAGAAAACAGAATTAAAATTAAAAGTAACAAAAACACCATTTACATATAAAAATGTAGTGTTCTAAAATTACTATTTTTGAAGATGTAAGAAAATGTATATACAGGGTGTTTCTAAAATAGGATTCCAAACTTCTACTGCATATACAACTCTCAAAATAGGCCAAAAAGTTCCGATTAACGTGGCTTAAAATGCACCGTTAGAAAAGGTTATAAATAAACCTGTTATTACATTATTGACAAAACAGTCGAAACAACACACATAATTCATGGAACATACGTCATTTTTTATGTCGAGTAAGATGAATTAGTCCATTTTTCATTATTCAAGTGTTCTATTTAGGGGAGTGAAACTGGTCTTAGACCTGTAAATTTCTTCATTCAACTGTCTCACAATATTTTCGACAAATTCATATTCGAACATTTTTACGTAAAAATGTTTTAAAAAATTATGAATTTGACGATTGAAAAAAAAGTTGATTTAAAAAATTGACGGGTCCAAAATCATTTTCACTCAAACAGAACGCCTATGATTTGAATAACGGAAAATGGACTAGCTTGTTAATTTAACGTAAAAAATTATGTTCCGTAAATTTTGTCTATTTTCGACAAATTTGTCAAGAACAGAAAAAAAGTTATATTTGTACCCTTCTAAAACTTGGAACTTTTTGGTTTATTTCCACAGGTTCTATACACAGTAGAAGTTTAGAACCCTATTTTAGAAAACACCCTGCATAATTTTCTCGAGTGCCAGAAATTTATATCAGAACAAATAAATGGATATGGTAAATATGTCACGATAAACTTTGTATTTTAATGGAACACCCTGGCTAAATAGAACGTTTTCAATAGATACAGTTAATATAAGCTTTAAATGGTACATCTGGATATGGCAAAATGAGTACTATATGTTAGACAAGACTAAAAACTGACCTCTCTAACACACAGCATTCCATTTCCAATCATCTCTCAGAATAAAGGAATACACCGATCAAACCTTATAGCACCGTAATCCTAAGAAAGCATTCTATCTTATCTAAAAATGTTACCATTAAACATTGGTTGGTTTATGGTCACTCATTTTACCTTGCCCATATTTAACGAGACAAATTTCCGAGACATTTAAAACATTTTTCGTATCTCCAAAAATAGCATAAAGTGCAAATGATAAAGTAACACTACAAATATTTAATTTAAAACAAGACAAACTGCTACTTCTGACAATAATTTTGCAAATATGACCCACAGAATCGAAAAAATCCTATTATATAAAAAAAGTGAAATGGAATGAGAAGATTTTAAACGTCTCGAGACTGAAATAGACTCGATATCATGTTATTTTTCTTGAATTTAAAACAAAAAAATTTCAAAATTTTCTTGATAAAATGTTTTTACTTACATTTTTAGGTTAGGGATGATCCTCTCTTCGGAATAACGTCGAAGAGGTGTGATGACTACAGAATCGTGGACAGTTTGAAAAATAAGGAATGTTTCGAGGTAAAAATTAAGGAAAAAGGCATTTAGGGATGGAACCAGCAGGCCGAGCAGTCTTCCATCCGTCCATCCATGGAAATCGACGACTTCATACATTCCTGGGTAGATTTCTTCTATGCTACTCTTTATTTACTTAATGTTTTTTTTTTAAATTAAATTACAAGATCAATTATTTTGAACTCAAATTGAAAAAAAAAACAAAAATTTTGAAAAAAAGGCCCACCTCCACCCAGTCCGATTGTTTCTTTAAAAAACAATCGACCTCCTTACTTTAAAGTAACAAACATAATTGTACTGCATAAATACAGATCATACCTGTTACTTTTTGTAATTATTTTGAATTAATCTGACTAGATACATAATGAAACTTTTACACTGTGTTACGCGAAATATGATTAAACTTTTTCTCATGATTTCTTAGTATATCTCTACGAGAAAATTTTCTGAAACACACAGTACAAGAGAACTGCTTAGCAACTCCACACTCGTACCTTAGGTGTCTTTCGAGTGTATATTGCACCGCATAACCTCGCCCACAACGGAAACACTTGAAAGGTGAAGGGTCTGTAAACAAACATTCACACATCATTCAATGCTAAAGGACCAAACACGTCTATTCCGCTATATTTGCATTCCTTAGTTTCTTTTCAGCTTTGCTATTAATATAAGCCAGTAAAGTATAGTTTACAATAATAACAGAACTGAAAGTCCTTTTCAAAAATATTTACTAGGGACCCAGAAAACTAAGGAAGGAAAATATAACTTTTAAAGAAGTGTTGGCCCTCTACTCAAACAAGCACTACAACCACAGAGACATTCAGACCCACCACTGTACTGTTTCTTCAACGAGGTGCAATGAAATATTAAGTCAAATATGTGAATGTATTATATACCCACCAATAAATTCTTTCTTCAGGAACGTCAATCAGTTGTATGAACAATTTACCTCACCGTGTAATAACTATTACACAGCTACCAGAAATTTATAGGTTAAAATATTTAAAATCAACAATATGGAAAATCAGTATCTTAGTTTTTAAAAATTGTTTTGATCTGTTTACCATATTGCCGAAATAAATTTTGTATCACTAAATGTTGAATGTTTAAAATAACCTGTTGAAAATGAAAGATTATTTGTCAAAAAATAAGAACAAAACCGGAAAAATATCAGTTTGCTGTATTTTTATATAATCTGCCTCCATTTCAAATAACAATTTTTATATAAATTTAAAATCAAATGATTTTAAACATAGTTTGTTAATATTGAAAATGGAAGGTAAGATAAAGAATATACACGCAAATGATTGTTTCTATCAGTCTGGCGGAAAAATAAGTTAAAATAATACCTACCAAAATCTTACCAGTTGTACCACATTTATTTTGATACCGCAAACTGCAACATTAGTTTCCAGTTTATATATATTCTTGTCTGCATTGAAAGCAATGTAAACAATCATACATACAAACAAGCTGAAACGTCTCGCAATTTACAGCGTCAAAAAAATTTAGAAAGAATCCACGTAGGGCGACACTGACAGAAAATCAGCCTCGCACAGCAGCTAATTTATACCACAGGAACACAGTCGTATTTTATTTACCGGAGATGCCAGCTAGCCTCAGTTGTTCTTGAACGATCGTCAATAAGATTAGCCAAGATCCCAGATAAATAAAACACTATTATTTTCAATGTCGATGTGAAGAAAAATGTCCATTGCGGCATAATGCACATTGCAACTGCATACCAGATCTTGAGTACAATTTTTAGGATAGTGGTATACTTATTTCAACACGTCACAACGCATTCGTTTTCAACAAGTTTATAATAAACAACGCAATGTTTCGAAGAACATTTTTAGGCGTCAAAGGTATAAACTTGTCCAAAATAAATATAGTTGCAACGAGGTACAAGTATACCAGTGCCCTCAAGCACAAATTTTAAGTTTCTTGTTTTTTTGTTTTTAATTTAAGGACCAGTTTACCACTGTCTAATATCTGTATTTGTCAAATAAATCAGTCTTTCACTTACCATAATTTTATGATATAGATTTACTTGGCAAATAAATTTATTATGAAGTGGAAAAACCAGTATTAAGCTTAAGTATTCAAATAAATTCTAAACAGTTTCATAAATTCGCATTAAATCAAGTTGTAATATTCGATACCAATCAACAAGTATGCCAAAGAAACAACTTCACAATTAAACAAGTGAACAATTATTTTTAAATAAAAAAATTAAAATATTCTATCCAAATTGCGCCAATGGAAAAATCATTACATTAAAACAATTCGGAATAGATTATTCTTTTTTTTTTAATTATTTATAATTGTGAATTCACTTGTCCATGTAGTGCTTTTAGCATGCCTTATTTATTTGGTATGAAAAATGACTTAATTTCATGAGAATTTTAGCAAAACATTTAGATTTACTCCCAATTTGAATTACCTTTCAAATAACACATTTTGCATACTTACTATATTACCTTTTCCTAAGAATGACTCCCTTGAAGTTGTTTCTTGAAATAATTTAAAAAAATACCTTGTGCAAAATTGAAACCTCTACTCGTTTTTTATATTTACCTCACTACACACAAAAAGTATGTAGCTACAAAATAAATTTACCTCGCTACATACAAAAATATGTAGCTACACCAATTACCAACATTCACAAAATTGTATTGAGCTGCTACAGTACAATTAATTTTCAATTTGAAAATTAATTTGCAGCCGAGTTTACTAAATTATTTCACATGTAATTCCATGTGTTGAAATTTTACCTCACTGTGTATTAATAAATACACAGCTACAAGATATTTGAACCAATTCAGTACAAAGTATGTTGATTTACATTGTACCACTCTTCAATATCGAAAAATGTTTCCTCTAGTGAAAACAAATTTACAAATGAAAAACATTTACACTTAAAAAATCTGTAAAAGTTGTTTTAATAGAATTATTTCTAAGCCCAAAAATTTCATTGGAAAGAGCAGATAAAAAAGATAAATAAATCTTGATGATTTATTTTTTATTTATCTGGTTTCAGTTCGAATTTTTGATCCAGAAAAAAATAGTTCCTTTAAAGCAATCTTTGACAGATCCTCTAGGTGTAAAAGTTATTTTTTTAATTTATTTCCATAACCTGTAAAATAATCAAATTGGAAAAATAATATTGCAAGCAATTTCACACAATATTGTAAAAACGTTTGTAGACAAAAATCTACAAAACAAACACTGCTGAAAAATAATTCCAAAAAAATAGTAATGAGAAACTATCATTACAAGCTTTAGGAAAAACTTTACCTCACTGAACACAACTGTGTACAGCTACAAAAGAAAATTGTCTGCAAAATTTTTAAATATGAAAACCTTTATCAAATAATTTTTTGAATAGAAAAAAATATTTTCATTTTATAAAAATTATTTCAATAAAAATTTGTATATTTTTACCTGTTTGTTTTTACTAAATCAGCAAAAACAAAATAATCAAACCTATTTACCTCGTTCCACGCAAATGCATGGAACTACATAAAATAATACACAAACACTTTTAACATTACATGAATCCATGCAATGTTTTATAATGTCACCACATGAAAAATAACATGTGATGATAAAAATAACATCCAAGCCTGTATAACATTTTGTTAATTTCATACAGTAACAACCAGAATCTATTAAAATATAATAGATGCTGAAAAAACAACAGGCGACAGGACTAAAATTAGCCATGCCGCAAAAAAAGACAACTAATGTACAAATATATTTATAAAAGCATGCACATGATAAAAATACATGTTAGACCGAAAAGTTGAAGATACATGAGATAGAAGGCCAACAATATAAAGATACGACACAGTACAAACGATACTCGACATTCAAAAGACGTGAACAATACCAAATAACACAAATGTTAGAGACACTGTTGAATATCGCTTGTCCAGGCCCTAAATTACAAAAACCCAAACAAAAAAGCACTTGCATTTGTATGGCAAAATGTTTGGAGTGAGGGGAAAGTGTTAAAATAATGTCAAAAAATGTAACTTAAAACTCGTAACAAGCGGGAGAAACTTATTTTCCAAACACCGAGACCTCACAGTCTCTGATTAAAAAACCGAAATGTTCACCGTAATTAACAATGAAAGAAAAATTTTACAACAGTTCTTCCTAAACAATATTCACAGCAAAGTACAAATTGCTTCATGTAAGGTAATGAAACAACTTCCACAGTGTGTGAAATAATGTCTCTAGGAGAACATATTTACATTATCATGGTTCAGTAAAGTGGGAACATTTTGATTTTGATTCCGTTCTCCCCCTTCTTACCTTTGCAGAAATCATGAGAAACCACTTGTGTTCTTGAGTAGGTACTATATAAAAAAATGCGTTCACTTAACAATTACGATAAAACTAATAGCATTTAACAGTATAAATGCTCTTCGTTTCTGTTTGAAAATAGTATTAGTTACATTTAACAGTATAAATGTAAGAAAAGGCATTTAGCAGTATAAATGCACGAAACAGAAATTATTAAATTCCTTTCTATGAAATCCCAACCCAACCTATCCAAAAAAATTAATTCGCGAGACTAAATAATTTAAAGGATTTCTTTACAATTGCGTAAATGTTAAACATACAATTTCAAATTGATCAAAATATTAATTATTAATAACTATTAATTAAGCCATAACACTAAGAGCAGTTTTATTAAAATTTCCTAAGTGACACCGCCAACTAAATTAAACACTAAATGATGTTCTCTGTCGTCAATGGAGGGAGAAGGGTTAAATTCATGGATAAACTAAATACCTACAAGCCACTACTACCAAATAAAAAGCAACCAAGTGTATATAAAGCAACATAAGTAAATTAACCAAAAGCTACCCGAAAATAAAAACAAAATCAGAGACTGGAACTCGGGTGTTAATTTTGCCATACAATTTGCAAGCGTTAAAACTTGTCAACCGACCTGAACCAAACAACAAAATTTATTTAAAAAGACAAAAATTAAAAGTACAAAATTCAACTTTGGTTCAAATCAACGGACAAGTTTAAATAATTAAAACAAAAATCTTACCTTGAGAATCACGATGTGCACCTACGGCCTCTTGCGCGGCCAAAAATACTTCATCTTGACTTTGATTACCCATATGCCATCCGCCAAAACCTGTAATAGTCCATAGAAATTTTGACAAAACCAAACAAGAGCGCGGTAAAGAAAACTCACGATTTGAATATAATTTTATTAGCATTGGGAGAGGAATACTACTGCAATTTTTTCACAAATTTTTAACTATGCATATCAGAAACATTTTGATTTTTTTCTAAGAAAAAAAAATCATTTCTCATTTTTCGCGTATCAACACCTTACAATTTATTTGTATCGAATTCCTCATTGAATTTTATTAATTGTATTTGAATCTTAAGATTTAAATATAAATCACCGAAAACCTTTATTTTCAAAAAACAAATTCATCCCAGGAAAGTCAAAGTAAAACTTTTCCCATTTTAAATTTGTTATTCAAAAAATGAAGTTATTTCTATATTTCACTAAAAACAAATCAAAAGTAGAATTTATTTCATATGAAATAAAGAAATTTTACCCATTTCAAGGTTTACGATGATTTGAATTTAAATTTGTAATAGTTCTCAATAATTGAAAATAACAAATCAGATTATAAAAGCTTCAAAAAGTTTAAGTATAGTATATAGAAAAAAATTGGAAATTATGAATGAATATATTCAAAGAGAAACAAAAATATGAAACCGCAGAAAATGAGAAATGATTTTATAATTACTAATTTTCATCATTTTTAGATATACAGGGTGATTCATTAATAATCGGACAGAACTTAACGGCAGGTTGATGACTTCAAAATAAAGTAATGAAGCCAAATATGCCTTATCCAAATGTTGCTCCTTTTTGATCTACAGGGTGTCAAAGATAAAATATTATTTTAAGTATTTGTAAACTTTAAAAAAAATCAAAATATTAGCATATATTTTGGAGATCGGGTTTTTTTTGGGACAAGAAATTCTAATTTGTTGGAAATTTTGACACCACTAATAGGTGCCACGTGGCACATCACGCTTCTTTTAAATGGCATAACTTTTTTGCAGTTTAATGTATCGGTTTAACTATTGAAACATTCAGTTCTCCCACCTTATTTATTTGAAAAAAGTAACTTATTGAAGTTGAAAGGAGTAACCATCTTCAAAATAATCCCACTTGAAATATTCAATGCACCGGGTAAAAACTGTTTTGGTTTCAGGGAAAGTACATGTTCCGCTGAAAATACAGCATAATGTTATGTGAAAGTTATTCAGAATAGTCGATTATGGCAACGTAAAAAATTACAATATGGGCCTGCTTTGATGAAACCATTGTTCAAAAAGTAAAGAATAACAGTTTCATCAAACCTTGCTAATTTTTAACTGCATGTCACCATAATTTACCATTCTGAATACTTTTTCACATAACTGATGTATTTTCAGCATAAAAGGCATTTTATCTGAAACTATAAGTTTTTACTCTGTGCACTGAATATTTCAAATGGGATTATTTCAAAAATGGTTGCTCGTAACAACTTCAAAGTACTTTTGTCATAAAAACAATCGATTGTTTCAAGAAAGGCAGATACACTAAAACAGAAAATTTCTGCCATTTAAAAGAAGCATGATGTGCTATAAATGACGTCCGCTACTAGCAATGTCAAAATTAGAATTAAATTTGAATTTATCGCTCCCAAAAACCCCGATTTCCAAAATGTCCGCAAATATTTAGATTTTTTAAGAAGTTATTCACAAATATCGAATATGAAATTTTAACTCGGCACGCTGTATCTTTCAACCATCAACTTTTGGCTGCATTTCATTATTTTGTCGTTTACTCCTGCTCCGTGTTCCATTACTTTGAGCACACCCTGTATAAGCCTCAAATTTTCCCTAACATGACTTTCAATGTCAATTTTTAATTTTAATATTTAATTTCTTTAAGTAATGCTGCAAACTAGTTCTCTTAATCTGGTAATCGAAAGAGGCCTGCGTTACAGTAACGCCCCTATTTAAAATTGCATCTAAGGCAGCGCTTACAGACTTGCTCGAATACTTTCTAAATCGACCCCTTAACTGATCCGACAGAGGCTGTATGTCGAACTCGGGCTTCCCAAAAAAATGGCTATTGCTATATGGTGGATATGGGGAGTTGTAGGTGAACTCATCTAAAAATAACCAACAACTCCTCTTAAATTCCACCAAACAGCTGCCTAGTCAACCCCTGAGGAATTCCAATTTTTCTTTAAAACTTTAAGGCATAACAAATTATGTTCGAAAAAAAAAATTAAATAGAAACAAAAAAAATTAATAAAAGAAAAATTAAACAAAAACAAAAAAATTAAATAAAAAAAAATTAAAAAAAAACAAAAACTTGTCTTTACAATCAGTCATATATTCTGTATACAGATTAATTTCAACTTGTTTTAAATTTTTTAGTGTTTTTATAAAATTTGAAAATGTTACAGCGATAAACACCAAGTCAATCTGTATTCAAGTAAATCTCTAGAAATAAACTTCTAATCCAATCCAAAAGTAGAGACTAGATAGAAACGTATTTCCTTCGAGTTACCTGAATATTAGACACAAATTTTTTATTGTTTTATTTATTTTATTTATTTATTTATTTTTTTTTTTTTTTGAGTACTGAAAAGTGACAAAATATGTTCAAATCTGATAACGACACTATAAATGTCTATTTTTGAGTTCCTAAGTAGAGAACAACAAATATCTATACTGTCACTATCAAAAAAATGATATATTTTGGCACTCAATTTAAAAAAAATAATAATTAGATTTTGAAGTATAAAACTGAAGTTTTCTTTTCGCATTTTTTTTTTAATTTTAGTGTAAAAAAATCAGGAAATGAGTTATCAAATATGTTGCAAGTTTGCTTTATAAACTAATATCCGATTATTGAAAGTTACAAGATGTTGAAGAAAATATGAACTATTTTTGACAATTACTCGTATACAGAAAACATTTTTTATTTTTTTGTCACGTAATAAGAAGTTTGCAATAAAAAAATTATTCAAAGGTGTAGACATGGGATTTATAATCTATTACACTTTATAACCTTTACACCAGCAAATATTCATTTTGATGTCAGATTCTTAACGCCCAGACATTTTTAATTAAAGTATTTCATCCCTGTTTATTAAGCACCTAAATACTGCCATTTTCAAAATGTAAGACACCAAAACTAAAAATGACGAGTCACACAGCAGTAAATTTCGAGGTATTTTTCTACACACTTATTACAAAACGGCATTAATAATACAAAATAAAAGGAAGCTATTTATCAAGATCTAACAAAAGCGTCAACAAAATTTTGTTTTTGAAATTTTAGTCTACCAAAACAAGAATACCACAACAAAAAGAATTGTTAAGTGGTGAACCATATCCATTTATATGGACATTGTTCGTTTAGCCACCAAAATTTAATACAATTCTTTCCCAAGTGATATTTTTGTTACAGAAGACAGTCAAAAAGTAACTTCAAAACAATTTTATTGATACATTCGTTAGTTCTCGATCTAATACTTTTACTTATTTTATGCAATTAGCACCATTTTGTAACAAATATCACGAAAAATATCCCTAAAAAACTGAACTAATGTGCTATGACTGCTTTATTTTAGTTTTGAAGTATCAATTCAAAATAGGCAGCATTTAATCCTAACATAAGCGGATGTTTAAAAATGACTCGAGAATTCAGAGATCCGACATAAAAATAAAAATATTTCCTAGTGTGAAAGTACAAGAGAGTATAAATATAATTTAAATCCCCATTTTTACTCCATCTAATTCTTTGATCGCAAACTGTGCCTTGTTTTACATGACCATTTTTTAATATTTGGTTCCAAGTTACTGCCAAAAATAATTTTTAACGACGGTTCCCCACTTCTAAACAGTTAATGCTTCAATCGATAAATCAAATTTGCAACTTTTTTGATATGTTCTCCCCTGATTTTTTCATCACCCTGTATATCATAGGAATATAATTAATATGTGATATAAAATATTTAATTATTACTAGAAAACTGTTACTTTTATCAACGTCAGTTTAAACAAAAATAAATAAAAAATAAAATAAAAAAAAAAACAAAAAGATAAACAAAAAATTCCAAAATATTAACGATCATACGTAGAGCCAAAGCCTTTGGAGTACCAAAGTAGAGTACAACCTCAGGTTAACTCGAACGATGACAGTCAATATATTTTTATTATTTAACCTTAAATACTTTTGAGAAATGAGACTAGACACAAAATATCATAAATTCTGTATACAGAAAATTATAACCAAAACTACATCTGGCAAGTTTTCGAATATTGTGCAAATTTACTATCAATTTTGTTGAAACTAAAAAATTTAATACGATATCGAATCTTTATACAAAAATTTACATCTGCTAGTAGAAAAAAAGAAAGTTATGTCGAAGATTTGGAATTCCTCAAGTTGGAAAGTAAAAAAAAGTGTGTGCATTACCTTGACTGGATCCTTCCCCCGCGTTGCCGTGACTAGGCCCCGCTTGGTCTTCCATTTGTTCCATATTACTAAGGTCATCGTCATCTAACGTCAAATCTTCAATACTGTCCTCATTCATTTCCTCTACATATTCAGACTTTGGTTCAAGCATCAGTTCTGTATGGGTTTCTATTTTCTCTTTTATTATAGGAACTTGGGGAATATCGTCAGGTTGTTTATGCCTTAATATTTCTGATTTGGTTTCTACGGGTTCAGGCACGTCGGCATTAATTTTGGATACGGCAGGTAACGACGAAGGAATGTTTTGGGCGGGTAGGCTGTGAGATTCGGATGAGTTTGAGGCGTCATGGTTGTCTAGTTCCTCACTCTTTCGCCTTAACCTTTTTTTCTTTCGAGGCCCGGGTGACAAGCTTCCTTCCCTGCTGTCGTCCCTGCTGCGTTGTTCTATCGTTAGACCTTGTACTTTGGGTAATGCCGACGTCTGTTGAGGACTTTTAGGCGGGGGCGGTGCCGGTGTCGGTTTTCTTTCCGTCTCGCCTTTTCTATTGTCTGACAGTCCTTTGATTTGTAAGGACTCTGCCGCTTTTAAAAGTGCACCTAATTGGTCTTGTGATATGTTCACTTCACCTCTGTACATGTAGTCCATCATCGCTTTCAGTTCTTGGAATTTTACATCCTTGAGAATGAGGATGGGGTGCTTGTCAAAATGTCGTGACAGTAGCGACTGCAATACCAACGATACACCATTAGCACAACTTTTAACCACACAAAATTTGCAAAAAAAATACAAATCTCACAAAAACCCTACATCCATTATGTGAACAGTATCACAGACTTGGTAACTATTTTCTTTAGGTAAGCAAAAAGGACCTTGTAAAATATGTGGATCATCTATGATCAGCACCAGATTTGTCAAAAAAATACGATTACAAGTACAATCTGTGAACAGTATCACAGACCTGGTAAATATTTTCTTCAGGCAAACAAAAAAGGCTTTCTAAGTACCACAGATTTGTCAAAAAAAAATACAATTTCAACTACATTCTGTGAACAGTATCACAGATTTAAAATACTATTCCCGATAAATTTTATTTAAATGAAAAAAATGGATCCATAGACAGTACCACAGATTTATCCTATAATTTTTTAAAGAGGAAATATAAAACTACAAACATATTCTGTGAACAGTACCACAGATTTGTCACACTATTTTAAAAAAGTAATAAAAAATGTCAACCACAAAATTTTTACGTTTTTTTTATTAAAAAAAACTAATATTTTTCAATCTATGAACAGTATCACAGACACATCCTCAACCAAGAGAAATTTGTGTGCAGTACCACGAAAATAAATATCAATAAAAATCGTCATAACCACAATATCTTAACATTTGTCTTTTTCTTTCTTAGTTGGGAAAAACAAAAATTTTCCATCTATGAACAGTATCATAAACAATATTGAGAAATTTGTGGGCAGTACCACAAACTCAATACATCACTATCAAAGTTATAAGTATACAAGACCAGACATGTTATCACAATTACATCTGGAAATTGATGGACAGTACCATAAATATTTTTTTTAACCAGATACATCCACAAACTAGTTATAGAAAATTTTCCCACCATTAACAGTAAAAATTTACATAAATGTAGGCTACTTTGCAATCTATGGGCAGTACCATAGCAAAAATATTTTTTGTAAATACATGAATCCATATTATTCCAAAAATAATTCGTTTTGACGGCATCGAGTGTAAGCAAAATATAAACAAAAAATTATAAAGTCAAAGGGTTAATTTACCTCAAAATACGGACTGCAAGCAGATAAAACTACTTTGTGTGCGTTTAGGAATTTTCCTTCTGCTGCCAGTGTGCAGTCTACTAGAGTTCCGTTTTCTAATAATGTGTCAAAAACCGCTACTAATGTTGACTGGTGGTTATTCCATCGTAAACAGAACTGCTGGTCGTCATCCATTTTTAACTGAAAATTAAAAATAAAATGATAAACACCACATAAACTACCTTATGAAAATTACAAAAATAAAAAAAGTTGGAAACGCGAAAGATAACCGCCACGGCTTGGGCATTAGAGTTCATCACGTCACGCAAGCGTCGTTAAGCTCAACGGAAACACGTCATCAGTGGAGGGGCAAGGGAAAGCGTATCCTCTGCTTCGGTACCAACAATGGCCGCTTTTCCGAACCAACATGGAAAAATGGCGAGGCGTCGATTAGAAAAATTCGAAAATTATTACTACCTTACGCGAATCTCTTCAACAATATCATCACAAGACTGCATTCGCGGCTATACAACTTTTCATTTATACAAGAGCTTTCGGAAAACAGCAGCTACGAAAAAGCTCTACGTGTCAAGAAAGCTTCCCTGCCCAAAGTACCGTACAAGTCGAAACTCGGAAAATTACTATTCGATCGCGGTGATTTTATAATCAGCAATTATAAAACAATGTTATTTACCTATTTTGGCACACTATAACTAAATATCACAATATTTTTCACTTGAAATATAACTTTTCAGGAGACGACTAAAAACAGTGTTAAGTCTTCTTAGGGCGGCTTTAAACTAAAAGCGACCGGTTTCATCGATGAGATTTTGCAGCCGGCGGAATAGGCGGTGTACGATGAACGAAACTGATGTGACGTCACGCGGAGCCTCAGTGGTGTTCTGCGCAGCAACGCCACCACAGTCGCCAATCGTAAACGAAGCTTTCGCTGCTAACTGGACTACGGGACAAGCTTCACGAAACCGTTGCGTTAGTTCGGATCCGCCTATTCCTCTCAGCGGCGTAGAAGTGGATAGAAGAGAGAGAGGACGGTGAAAACTTGAAAGAGAGAGCGTAGAGATGAGAGGAGAGAAACGAATTTGATCCACAACAAAATAGTGAGCCTGTCTCTTCTAATCGTACAGTCCGTTTTCCACTGCGGTCTTGTCTTTTATCGCGAATTGATCCGTGTTGTTTGTTTTGCATGTTTATTTGTGTCATCTGGGTATTTACGGCTAAACAGGTAAGACTCCTGTTAATGCCTGAAACTCTCAGTTTTTACCAATTCTGTCATTTCTTTCCGGAAATAGATTGCCCTAGTTTTTAAGACGCTTTTTTGCTTTCTCTTTTTATGCTGTCATCTGCACATCAGTTTACTCGATAAGATCGAATGTACGAAAAGACACACAAGAAAAGTACACATATCTCGCTGATTTCCAGGCCCTAAAACTCTCCGGTTTAAATAAATACACATTGGCGCCGACCTTCCCCACGCAATTCTACGCATGCATGCGTCTCCCGAGTGTGCGTAATCGGTACATTATTATTCTCTTCGTTCAAAACAAATCCCGTCCCAATGTTATGCCGGCGATATGCGATGTAAACTAAACACTACTCCGTTCTATAAATAAACCAAGTAATACGTTACCAAATGTGTTAAATAACAGATTCATATCTAATCATTTTAGTACTCCCGACTGGAGTAAGATACCTGAAAGATAATTTTTTATTTATCTTTTTGCGTACTACTTGTAAATTTATTTACATACCTCCAGTTTATACCCAGTTTCAAAATAAAATCTCGTACACCTATATAAATTTAAGGATGTATCTAATTTTCTTATGGCAAATTAGAAATATATGAAAAGGTATGTTGGATTCATTGGAGAGCACATGGGCGTCCGCAGAATTTTTAAATTAGAAGAGTAGGTACCTAAATAGAGGCCATAGGAATTAGTTGTTAGAAATAATCAAATTTCTCTTTTATGGAACCAACTTAAAGCAATAAAATATTCTTTTTTTGTACATTGGATGCAAATTTCAGATGGGCGATCGTCCCTCCTACCCCTTCCAATTGATTAAGTGGGTATGCAAATTAAAAAGAAGAGAGATAATTACTTAGTAATTTAATTGTTATATGTAAAATTTACTCATATTGTATACTTACCAATGATACATTACCTAATATCCAATTAGGTATTCTGTATTTTTTTTATTTTAAGTACTTATATTAAATTGTTTTTCCACTACTATAAAATGTTTAGTAACATGTGTTTCCTATTGATAATCCATAATTCACTAATGAATAATGAAATCATTACCTAAGTATTCACTGATTTCAAAGAATTGGGAATGAACTGACAAAACAAAAATTCTACGGTGTCAACAATTGAACTTCCTGTGTGAAAGCCAAACTCTAATCACTATACCAGTTACGGCAATATTATCATTTTTCTGAATGATGGTAGAATTTGACTAATTCAAGTTTTATTTGCTTTTTTAAATCTATCAAGTGAACGACAAATATCAAATTTGAAAGTAAGGTGTTTTGACAGTTTTGAATTTGATATTGTCAAGTTCATGTTATGAGTTAAAATATTGTGTAATGGTTTCAGTAAAAAGTTTGTTAAAATATTGTAATAGTTACGGACAAAGTATAGTATTCTGTTTGCATATAATGACTAAAATTCACCCCTGAATTACAGCCATCATTATATGCTCGTTGAATATTTTGCTGTTCTAATTACAGATGAGTTTAACATTTTTGACGTATCGCTTTGATCAAATGAAATATATTATTTAGTTAAGTTCAAATTGTCTAGGAATTAATTAATAATCATTTAGATACTTACATTTACAGACTTTTAATATATTTATTCGTACTCTACTACGACTTTTTATACGAATTTAAATAAAAATGTTAACCGCAATTTTACAATTTTCTGATAATTCTAACTTTTGCCCTTCAGCTTGCCCTAAAAACTGAATTTTTTTCTGAAAGACTAACAAATACATATGTCCAAAAATATATTTCAATTTATAGATCAGCCACTGAAATAGTGTACGTGAAAATCAATCAATTATTTAGACCAACCATATTCAGTGACTGAACGTTGATTCACGTTATTTTATTTGAAAATATCTCATTCGATTTAAGAATTAGCAGATATGGTGTGTATACCATATTTTTGCTGCAAGCGATGAAATTAGACAGTAGGCTGTATCTATTATTTTTTTAGTTTCAATACCACCCATATTTTAGCGTTTTCTAGCCTCTAGAGTAAGTGAAAACAAAACTTTTATTGATACAGTGATACGGGCTTCAACCACGAACAATGAACAATACAATTTTTTTTACAAAAATAAGTTTTTTTGTCACTTTCTAAAGAATTATTCATTTATTTTGTTGTTTGTTTGATGTTTTATTTATTATGGCTTTATTCGATAAATAAAATTGTTTTTAAAATCAGTACATAGGGCATCTACAAGGGTGTGATTTTTTAGCTCATTCAAAAAAAAGTTTGTATTAACTCACTGTTTTCGAGCTACGCTCTCGTGATTTTGTTGCAACAGCTGCCGTTAAATTGCCACGACAGCAAGTACTCGAAAATAAACATAAAAAAATATCCGGCTAAATTTGAGCTCTTATGGTATTACCCCCGATAACACCAGATGTTTTTCAATTCTGATTGGTCTACCAACTTTGTATTTTTAACGACGTAACCATGGATATAGATCGCAAAGCACAGTTTGATAGTCTGACAAAAAATAATTGTGGATACAGTCGTCAAAATGAGTCGCTTCGGTGCTACTTCAAACGAAGTTATGAACCAAAATATTGATGAAAATATACCCAAGAACACAAAAAAATCTTATATATGGAGACAATTTCGTCTGTGGGGAACGTAAATACAAATTAGATGTAGGAAATACCAACGAAAGACTAGCATTCACTTTAAAACACTGGGCATTCAATATGTGGAAAGTTGATGGTAATGATTACAAGGAGAGTGTTATTAAAACCATATGGAACACTATACTGCAAAATTAGTACAAGAAAAAATTGTTTGTGAGTATCAGAGACATATTGATCCCTTCAAGCATAAGATCTCCAAGAAGGTGAGGGCGGCTTGTAATAGTAAGAGAAAATTGTTGCATGCTGTACCTGAAAAAAGGAAAATGACATATTGCTATGACTTCAGGCCATCGCATCATAGAAAAATTGTGCTTACAATGGGACGAAGACACACAAGAGGGACTCCAGGAGAAGTTTTTTGACATAGCTGTAATAGAACTAGCTTGGAAAGGTAACGAAGCAACTTTTTCCATGTTACATTTTTTTAAGGAAGATACTGACAACAGAATTGCACATAACCCGATATTCTCCAAAGGTCACCAAGGTGGTGATAAAAACTGTGCAGATACTAAATGGTTTACTCAAAATTTGAAAAATCCTGAAATGTGTCCTGTGGGATTATACCGGAAACGTATATCGAAAAGGAGGAATTATTACCAATAACAGACCTTTCTGACGGTAAATGGCAAGTGGAATAAAATATAATAATAATTATTGGTACAAGAACTGTCCTATTGGTATGGTACAATATCAAAATGGGCAAAACTGTCTACAGAAAAAATTAGATTAGACACTAAAAAACTAAAAATAACAAATCACTCTAATTGTGCCACTGCCAGTTACT
This sequence comes from Monochamus saltuarius, assembly GCA_025584915.1. Classification (NCBI taxonomy): domain Eukaryota; kingdom Metazoa; phylum Arthropoda; class Insecta; order Coleoptera; family Cerambycidae; genus Monochamus; species Monochamus saltuarius. The sequence continues at coordinate 118,150,867 of CM046721.1, read as the reverse complement.
CAGCTAGAATATGGCGTTAGTAATTTGAGTTCTGTATCTCGGATGGGTCTATAACATGAACCAAAGATAATTTTCTGACACTTGTTTTGAAACACCCTGTAAATACAGGGCATATGCCCCCATGCCGGCGCTCTTTGCAGGTACAATGGTCGTCAGCTTAAAGTCACCAGTTCCATGGTCCATTCTTTTCTAGTGCCATTTATTATACACGGTGCTAGAAAGGGACAAAACGTGGAAGTGGTGACTTTAAGCTGACAACCATTGTACATACTTATTATACCCTGTATATACACTGCACATAGAGTTATTAAATATTTGAGCTATCTGCTTATTTTATATATACGTGTATAAATAAAATGATTTTACTAATACTATGCGGTTTAGGTGAATAAACCTGATTTCGTGACAGGAAAGCCAAATATAGGTTTTCCGTTGCTATGTAGTCATTTGTTTTTGGTCCTGCTGATGTCTGTTAGAAATGTTATCGCCTACAATACGAATGTAATGTTAAAAAAAAATAAACTTTAATAAATGTGAAAGAAATCAGTATGAAATTATTCCGCAAATGTAAAATAAATTGAGAAATCATACACTGAGGTTTTTCAACTGTCTAATATTGATAATTAAAGAGAACATATCTGCAGGAAAATACGCTGTTTCTAGCTGCCCGTCTAATTATTCACAGCTTAGAAATTAAATTTGTGTGTCGACTTGTGCTTACGTTACGATTTGAATAATACGCCCAGCTTTAAAATTCTCCTTAAATATTTACACTGGAATACATAAATTTAATAGAGATTTAATGCACGCCAGAAAAATGTATATAAATCTCCGTAGATATTACGCCTCTATAAATCTGATATAAAATGCGATGTAGTGTTCATGTAAAAAATAATGTTCATTCCATAATTTTTGTTTCATGATTTCTAAGCGTGTTTCTTTCTTTCTACTCCATAAAATAATATCCTAGGAAGGTTATTCGAGTGGGAAATGCCATGTCATGTTTGAAAACTTCCGTAAGGCTTCTTTTTTATTTAAGAAGAAAAATCGTATTTTTAATTAATGTGAAAATATTATAATAGAACGCCAACTTTATAAATATTGTAATCTTTTTAATTAAAATTGATAATTAAAATCTTTGTTAAGTAACAGACTATAGTATGTGATTCTTTCTCAGAATATATTTAATCCTACATATCTTTCTTGTTTAAATATGATGAAATCAACTGAGAAAATATATGATTATCTGTTGGATAACACTAGAATATAATTTTATATCATTATGTAAATACATATTTTTACGTTAATATCACTTTTTTAATCAAAAATCGCGCACTGAAGCCCTAGAAGACAAATATTTCAGTCACTTAAAAAATATAAGTAAAAAAGATTTCTTTTTACATACAATAAGAAATATTTAGAAAAAACCTAGAATTTCATCCAGTCTTTGACCTGAAAATAAATACCTAATTGACGACAAATTTAATATAGATTTTGATAAATCTATTTTTATATTGGGTTTAATTCGTCTCATCTGCTAACATACAGGGTGTCCCGATTATACTTCTAATAAACTGAGATGTGAGTTGGCCTTGAAAAAATAATGGGGTTAGTTCATATAACATTTTTGTTATATTGAAGAAGAGGGTTTTCCCATTAAAAAAATTTAACATTGATATGTCTTTTTGAAAAAGCCTGTATACCCACAGCCTAAAAGCAGTAACAATAAAAGCCAAAACATTACATTATTTAAATTATCTCTGTTTTATTTTATTACTGTCACTGCTGCTACTGTCACTAGTCACTGCTATTAAAAATCCTGTAAAGTGCAGTATGAATTACTTGTTGAAGATACTCAATCCATTTCTTAACAGAAACCAACACCTGTGAAATTTTCTACTCACCCTTCGACTGTCCATCTCTCTTCATTCTGCGTATTTTGACATATAAATAACCACAATTTTTACCTGCTTAATTTAAGGTTTGGAGATTTTCAGAAAACTGAACAGTAGATAAATTATTGTATATAACAGTATTTACTGCTGTTGTTATAAAATATACATTGTACTACTGAAACGAAAATTGACCAAAATCAGCAGCACCTGTAGACGTACTTTGTCCTAAAAGAGAAAGATAAGGACGTGTCACACTAAATTTCGAAGTATAAATAATAATTTGTAATGTTTCCTTCTGCTTCCATCTAATTAATCATGTCGCATCCTACATAAATAAACGATAGTGTTGTAGTATTCGTGAACTGCGATAACCTTGGAAGAAATTATTTATAACTTTGTGACTAACGATCTACTTAAATACCTTGATATTTTCGATTTATGTAATTGACTACGAGTCGCATCATAACCATCACTCAGTATAAAGCAAGGAATATTATTAATTTTTAATATCTAGATGTCACAGGCAACTAGGGAAGACTGGACAGTGTTGTACACCACCAAAGTCCCCCAAATCAAACAATGTTCAATTAACAGATAATTAAAAAAGTACCTACGAGAAATATATCGTTATCTATCTGTTTCTTAGTAAAACTTTGCTTATACGTATCGTTTAATATACTATTACCAGTTTCAGTTGTATTTTGTATTAGTAATCTTCGTTAAAGATATATCTGTAGTCAAAATTTAAAATGGTTTCAATAAAACAGAGTTTCATGTACCTCAAAGACACCAATATTCGAGAAAAAGTAAGAATATAGAAACAACTGCAAGTCAGTATGTAAACACCCATTCTTTCATTTGAGCCTTCTCCTGCTTTCGTTAGAAGGAGAGGACCGTGTAGAGTAACTGGAATAGCTATCGTTTCTTATTTCATGTCCTCGTCCGAGAAACCCCGGCGGGTTTTTATTTTTCTTTCGTTCGCCCCCCTATCGATTTTAGACCTTTTTCCGTCGATCCTTGTGCAAGGGACCAGGCAAGACTTAAATTTTATGGCTGTCACTGCACAGGACCGTTTCAGTGCATCAAATTCAACTGTCACATCGTAATCGGATATAATGTTGTACAGTTGTAGAGAACAAGAAATAAAAGGGAAAACGCTGTTAACATTAATGTTACGGAAAAAACTTCTGTGTTAAATTATCTAGCTTGTTTTGTAGGTAAGGTAGCCTGGATAATGCTTGTACAGGTGTACAGGAAATAGAAGCACCTGAAAATTGCTATGCCTGCTATTTAATTTTGGTCGATATCTACGATAAAGTTGCTACTAAGTTTATCATTACTTATTCTGAAATTTAAACTAGAATTGTGTAAATTAAAGATTTATTTGGGAAAAAACATGAAAGTAAAAAGACTGACTTATACGAACACCCTTAAAAATTTGGAGGGTAATGCTACATAAGAAGAGAAAAAAATCATATGAACGTAGGGCTGGAAATGCTTCGTTATGAAGATACAGGGTACAAAATTGGTTGCCGGTTTTTTTTTTGGCTGAGAAATCATAATTTGGTATTAGTTTTCGTGTAGTTCGTACGCTATTATTTATTTCAAAACCTTACTTTTTTAACTATACTTCTAGGATTTTTTATGAATAAATCTTATTCTTACACCTTTTCAATAGAAAAAGATACTTATTTACAATAAAAATTATGATTGCTAGAACAATAATCTTTTTTTAAAATAGTTAAACATTTTGCAAGCCTCACATACGAATTAAAGATTCACACGACTGATGAGATTTGGATTATTTCTTATCTGCCTACATCCTGAATTATTTCAAGTAACTGCTGTAGACAATGCCCAGGTATGTTCATTGTGATTATTATGTATGCCATCCTTAGTAAAATACGCTTCTCACAAAAAAATAACAAGCGAATCTATCATAATAATTATTATAGCAATCATCATTTTTGTTTATTAGGCTACTTTGATATGAAATTATATTTTTTAAAATGCTTGTAACTTTTAAACAAAATCGAATTGAAAAATAAACACTTGTTCAAAGTATTTTGTACCGTAGAATAGACCATTTGCAGCATAATTGTTTATTCTTGTCAACAGTTTGCCGTGCCAATGCAATATATACCACTCGTCGATTGTGAATCCAGCCAGATTATATCTATTATTCTATTGGCTTAGTGTTAGGTGGCGAGGTAAATCGGTATATTAAAAAATATGACGACACATTTTCAGTTGCATTTTGATTAATGCTATCCCAGCAGTCAAAAATTGATCAGAATTAAAAGACATGTAAAACATGAACAAAATTAATTAAAAAGATTCATAAAGCTACTACACTGTATCTTACAAACGCCTATGGTATACATGGTGTTAAAAAAAGAGTGTGAAATATTTAACGAGGTAATAGTATGAACCAAAATAAGCAGAAAAGTCTCAATAAACATGGGCCCGCAAAGCAACGGTTGCGGAGGTATGGACCACTATTCGTTTTCAAACATTTTATTTTATTAGGAATAAACCGACCCTCGTTTTCTTGCAAACATTCTTTTTACTGATGAGGCCAAGTTTACAAGAAATGCAGTGTTTAATTTTCACAATACGCATATTTGGGCCGATAAAAATCTTCATCCTCTAATAGAATCTGGACATCAGGCACGTTCTTCATTAAACATTTGGATGGATATTGTAGGTGACAGGTTTCTAGGTCCTGTTGTTTTACCAAACCGATTAACAGGCGCTGCTTACCTCAACTTTCTGCAGAACATACTGTATGAGTTTTTGGACATTCCTTTGAATCAGAGGCAACAAATGTGGTTCCAGCATGATGTGCTCCAGTTGTTTTATGGCCTCCAAGATCGCCTTATCTGAACCCTCTAGATTTCTTTGTTTGGGGATATTTGAAGACATTAGTGTATGGTACTCCTGTAAATAGCCTGGAAGAGCTGCAGCTACGAATTAATCAAAAGTATCAAGAAATCCAAACCAAGGAGGGTGTTTTCGAAAGAGTTCGAATATCGTTGAGACGAAGATGTCGTGCCTGCTTGGAAATGGACGGAGGGCACTTTGAACATCTTCTGTAACTTTGTTTTTTGTTTGTTAAAAGCTTCCTTTGTCGGTTTATTCCTAATAAAATAAAATGTTTGAAAAACTAATGGTGGTCCATATCTCAGCAACCGTTACTTTGTGGACCCATGTTTATTAAGCCTTTTCTGCTTATTTAGGTTCATACTATTACCTCCTGAAATATTTTACACTTTTTTTAGCACCCTGTATAAATTCTTTTTTATTTATATGATGATTATGATGAACACATTGTAAAATGTTGTCGATGAAATATTGCAATTCTCTGTACATATATCAGCTGTCTCATTGCAAGATTAAATGGATCATCAAATATGAAGAATGAGAAATTTAATCATTTTCAAATAAATACCAGATAGCATCTTCTATGGCTAAACAATTTATCATTTAATGTGAGACATTTTTTAATTCGACAGACATGAAATTTCTCTGGAGAATTTTCATAAGACGTCCCTGTCGTCCGGCTTTTACGCTTCACAATTTTCAACGGTTTTCCCTGCGCTTGCTTTGGTCCCTCGTTCTCTCTCTGTCTCTCTTTCGTTTCTCATCTCACAAGCCTGTTTTAACCGGTATTCAGCAGGCTACAGCCAGTTGGCTAGCTCAACTCAACATAAACCATGTCTCTGTCTCATTTCGAGTACCCTGCTGCTGTTGCTAGCTTGGCATCTTCCTAAAAACGAAACGTACTACGTACGCTATCTGATACCAATTTTTTTTATGACTCGCATAAAAGTTAAGAGCAGAAACTGGTGTTTCAGCAGTAGTTACAGATATAGATAGTTTACGGTTCAAAATTTTCTCCTAGTCACCATAATTAGCCAGGCTTATCGATTAAAATAACGTAACGAAAGTCTAAATATACAGGGTGTCCTCAGGAATAGATAAAACGACTGTTGTAAGAGACAAACAACGTTAGCGTTGCAAACTGGCCATCTGGGATTCAAACCTTGTTTATAAAACAAAAACTGCTGATTTCAAATTTCTAAAATCAACAGATTTGGAACTTCTGAAAAATCTAAATTGTTAGAGATTTTTTTTATTTTTAAGATTTACTTAATTGTAAATCATAGCACAGTTTGTTTCACAAACAAGCAGTCTTGAATTCGGAAGGAATATTTCAACATGAAATAAGTTTGCGTTTTAAGAGTTATTCAGATATCCGCATCCACCCTGTCTATATACAGTATGTCCACAATTAGTCAGGACAAGAGCATTAGCTCCGGGTATTTAAAATCTTTCAACTGCCTTTAAGAAAAAATTGAAAGTATATTTGGTTTACAAATGATGTTAGTGTAAGCAATAATTTTTTCTTATCTTCAAGCGTCAGTAAAAGTATTTTTGTATAAAAAATAATGTCTAAAATGTTAGTTTAAGGCAACAAGCTTGAAATATTTCCTTGCCTTGTTTATTTATGCTCATCCTCTTTAACATGGAGTATATGAGTATAATTTGACCAAAGTGTTGATGATTTCCATATTTTGGAGTTTTCTCCAAAGTAGGCATGCCAAAAGCAGTTTCTCAAAACTCGTACTGTTGCCTTGACAGCATACAACTTATTATCTTACAGCAAATATATTTGAATTAATGAAGAAGAAAGCAATTCATCCTCAACAAAATATGACTGCTTTAAAGCAGCAGTAGCAATTTTCGAAATAATCTTTTTTGAAATGTTCAGTGCACCGAGTAAAAACTGTTTTGGTTTCAGTTAAAGTGCCTTTTCTACTGAAAATACAGCACATCTCCATAATTTACCATTCTGAACAACTTTTTCTAGTAACATTTTGCTGTATTTTCAGTAGAAAAAGCACTTTAACTGAAACCAAAACAGTTTTTACTCGGTGCACTGAATATTTCAAATAAGATTATTTCGAAAACTGTTACTTCTAACGACTCAAATAAGGTATACCTTTTTCAGATATAACAGGTAGGAGAATCGATTGTGGCACATGATGTGCCATAAGTGGCGCCCTCTACTAGTGACGTCAAAATTAGAAACATATTTGAATTTCTCATCCGCAAAAACCCCCGATTTACAAATTTTATGTAAATATTTGGATTTCTTAAGAAGGTATTTACAAATATCGAAAATAAAATTTTAACTATAACACTCTGTATCTCCGTTAATATTGAGTTGTCGAAAAATTGTTATAGGACTTTGTGACCCATAATTTCCGGACACCCTATATATTGATAATTTTGCGTTTGTAATAGCACATAGGTTATTAAGCTATCCCATAAGTTATTCATAACGTATTTATTTAGCTAGCAAATAACTGAGTGAACAAAACTTAACGAATTGTGTTATTATTTCAACACAATCGGATATAGACTCGTACAAACCAATTGTGTTGATTTTTTGTGAGAATTTACGCAGACTTTTAAAAATGGTACAATGGCAAAATTAAAGTAAAGCAAAGATAAGGATACGCTTATCCATAAAGCGTTGACGGTATTTTAGAGGAAACTAGTAATATTGACTAAATGGTTGGGGTTCAGACTTCACAACTGAACTGACTAACTATGAACAACGTTAGCGTCTATATCCCCTCGGGAGGGGCATACAGGCAGAGGGAGGTAGACTCGTAGACTGTTCCTTCGACCATAGGCATAATACAAACACAAAACGTGCATCTGTCCACGAACCAGCCCTAAAGGAAATCCAGGCTTTCATTTTCAGGCACCCTCTTCACAATACAGACATATTTCCCTTCGTTATCAATAGTTTTGGGTTCTAGGAACCCTCGCCCTAGTATAATTATCATTCCGTTCCAAGCACGATGGTTGGGGTAGTTGGGGTTCGACAATAAAATATCGTATTGATTAAATATTATAAAGTATTAACCGAGAGTTTTGGGCTTGCAAGTTATTGTATTGTTGTGATATTAAATCAATAGAACGCGTAGACTAAATATAGCATTAAAATTATAGATTATTTTTCTTGTGGTATAAATGTAATAAGATATAAAAAAATGAATAATGTTTAATGAAGTAAAATTATGCAGATAAACATATCGTAGAAAAGTAGTACTTGAAATAAAAAAAGAACTACAGTATAAATACTCTTATCATCTTTATTATTCCTGATTCGTTGGGTAGGTTTTAGACCAAGATTCCCCTGGAAAGTACCTTCACCCAAATAATGTTAATAGAAAGAATTGCATTTAAACATGTGTCTCATGTATATCCTAACACATTATATAATTATAAACAACAACGGACAGTCTGGCCTGTTTCGTTTTATTTGGTGCACCCAAAATTTAAACTTTTCGGGAGAGTTGTCTCACTTTAGACCTGGAAATATACAGGCAACTCTATACACTGTGTCCCTAAAAGGTTGGGACAGCGTTTCACCACATAAAGTATAGCTGAAAATAAGTCGATTTAACTAAACTTGCCTTAGTCCAAAAGTTGATAATCACGGAGCTACAGGGTGTCAAAAATTAAAATATAAATCGGGTGTTTAATAACTTTCGACTGTTTCACGTTAATTTCACGAAATTTTGTATCCAGGGGTTTCTGGGATGGCAAATTCAATTTTATTGCCCATTTTGGTATATCTTCTAGAGGGCGCCACCGGCGACGATTTCCAACCTTTTCAACGGTTACAACTTTTTTGTTCCACCCTGTATATTATTTTGGACTAGAAAAATCTCTTCCCCAGTCTTTTATAGTTAAGAAAGGTTACCTTATTGAAGTCGCTTGGAGCAACGGTTTCCGAGAAAAACACATCTAAAGCTGATGACTTATTATTTATCTACAAAATTCAAAATTATTCATTTATCCTCAAGCAACACTGGTAATTTTTCTTGAAGAAAGTGCAAGTAGCTCTCTGTAATTAAACAGTAGGACCTATTAGATTTGATTCTACAAGGTCTATTCTGTCGTTATAAATAACGAGAATGAGTTAAGAGGACGAATTCGTGCCGCTGCTCAAGATATCGCTACGCAAAGTACAAATAAACTTCTTACGAAGAATAAATCTCCGCATACAAAAAAATGGTGGCCATTTCGAGCATTTACTTTAATTAATTATGATTGGGTTTACTTTAATTTTTTTTTGTATTATGATCACTGCAAACAATAGATTTAGATGTGTTTTTCTCGGAAACCGTTGCTACAAGCGACTTCAATAAGGTAACCTTTCTTAACTATAAAAGACTGAGGAAGAGATTTTTCTAGTCCAAAATAAAATACAGGGCGGAACAAAAAAGTTGTAACGGTTTAAATGGTTGAAAATCGTCTCCGGTGGCGCCCTCTAGAAGATATACCAAAATGGGCAATAAAATTGAATTTGCCATCCCAGAAACCCCTGGATACAAAATTTCGTGAAATTAACGTGAAACAGTCGAAAGTTATTAAAGAAAACACCCGATTATCAACTTTTGGATTAAGGCAAGTTTAGTTAAATCGACTTATTTTCAGCTATACTTTATGTGGCGAAACGCTGTCGTAACCTTTTAGGGGCTCCCTGTATATTCTTAAAACGCAGACTAAGAACTTTCTATTGGTATATATTTTGTTGCATTAAACTAACTAATTTGTAGTTCTTCTTCATAATTAATATTTTTAATACATAATTAATGCCTCTAGGACCCGGCTTTGATTAGCCAACCTAGCCAATTCGTGTTAGGATATATGTACATGAAACACATGTTTAAATGCAATTCTTTCTATTACCACTTGGGTGAATGTACTTTGGGATCTTGGACTATTATATATTTATTATGTAATTTTTGGCAATATCAAGGATTAGATAAACTCTTGTTCTTATATGTCTAGTGACTTTCCTTTTTCAAATTATCATATATTTACCACCGTCACGTAGAAACGCGAATATTAAAAGCTTGGAGAACTAAACAAATTTCAATGTTTACAATAATTTCAAAACAATATGAATCTAATTGTTATCTGTATCGTTGTTGTAGGGAGGATGTCTGGGCAGCATTATTGTCTGCGATGGAACAATTATCAGAGCAATATGACCTCCGTGTTTCATCAGCTTCTTCAGAACGAAGCTTTCGTAGACGTCACTTTAGCCTGTAACGACTTATCCCTAAAAGCTCACAAGGTAAGGTTTCGTGAACACGTGATGAATAAACAATATGTAAAGCCTTTTGTAACTAGAAGTTCTATATTTTGCCGTACATGAAAATTATAATAGTATATTAAGAGCTGAAAGTGCACTTTTGCCGCTTGCACATGAAAATTGCTGCTTGAGGCAGAGCGAAAGCAGCAATCATGCAAAAGCGGCAAGGCCACTTTCAGCTTGAAATATACGTACTAGTTTTCCGACGACTGAGCATATGTTGGGACAAATATTAAATATTTATTCAACAATTAATTAACAAATACACATACTATTTTGAACACATTATGAATTATTGTGAACAATATTACTCGTATAATCGGTACAATTTTGGCAGATTTCAGTCACTATAATCAATCAATCATTTTTGTTGCTATCAATAGCAGTTGATGATTTTGTATAGTCAACGTCAATAGTTGTGGATTTAGACTGGCCAGATTGTGGATTTGTTCCTAAAATCTTATACGACATTGCCACGTTGTTCTCCAATAAATCTTCTACAGGGTGTCTCACTTTTTAATAGCAACTTCACGCGTTTTTAGAGTACCTCATTTTGAGGCTAAAAGTTTCTATAAGTATGGGTTCTAAACGCTTCATTCCTGAGATGAATTGATGAATTTTATTTTTTTACTTATTTATTTTTTATGGAAAAATCCGCTAACTAAAAAAAATCGTCATGTTCCGGCGAAACACCTAGTATTTGAGAGCACTTAATTTGACATCGAACATCATCGCATATTAATCTTATAGTGGTGGATATATATAGTATCTATGAATATTTGTGTAAAAAAAATATAGCCGAAATGAAAGTGTGTCTATGCATAGAATGATATTTTCTAGAGGAAATAATCACGAACTACCATTTATAAATACAGATAATGAACCGAAATCAGTAAATAATCTATTACTTTTGGAAATTAGAATTGATTCACGTCTAGATTGGAAATATCATATTGATTCTCTCAATATTGCTATGCTTTAAAAATATTGTCTCAAAATATTAATCCTGAAGCAGCTTTTACGGCTTATTATGCCTATACAGGGTTAACTATGACTTAGTACAAATATTTTAAGAGGGGATAGGGAAAAATAAGAATTAATGGAATCACCCTTCAAAAAATTCCAAACTTATTTATAAAGCCAAAAAAAAATTTTCGATATTATTTTAAATCCTTATTTATTCAATTCCTGTGTTTACGTTGTAATGTTGTGTTCTTCTTCAGTTTTTAGTGCCTTTTTTAAATTTTTAAAAGTTTTATAGTTATTAAATAAAGACATTTGTGTTGGGTGCAGATACTTTCCCAAAATATAGTTTACCGGTTTGGTTTTCTAGGTTATGGGACAAGACTGCCGCGATTACATTAAAACTTGTCTATTATCTATTCCTTTCGTTCGATTTTGTTATAATAAATAGGCATTTTATCTAATTGTACCTACGGGAAGTGTCTTTTATCGGTAGTAAGTGGCTGTAATAAGCAAATATGTAGTTTTACCAGTTTATAACGAAATAATGAAAAACGACTGAAAAACGAACGATTAACTGTTACCTATCTATCGAGCTAAAATTCTGGAATAATTTTTTTATTGTCTTTTAGGCCTCACTGAGCACGTGGTTAAATTTTTTGTACTTAAGTCATAGTTAACCCTGTATACAATCCAGAATAAAATATGGTATAATTTTTTGGGGCATTTCCGTTGATGCAAAACCAATATTTGTTTAGCAAAAGAGATGTCCTAGGAATATTTTAAATATGTCCTAAAGAGGATCGTGCAAGAATGTTTTCATTTCTAAGAGTATTCTTACTTTAACAAGTTTATATATTTATGAGGTGTGCGTTTTTGTAGCTGGCAATAAATCCTTGTTCGATAATTACTAGAAACAACATTCTTGCTATACGAGAAATAAAGATATATTAACGCCACATATCACTCAATTTACATATGTCCAGAAAAATAAGAGTCTTTAACAAATTACCTAATACCACGACTGCTGTACCTATCAAAATTTTTAAAAAGAAATTGAAATCATTTTTAATACAAAAAGCTTATTATAATGCAGACGAATATTTCAACGACAATCTATGTAATTATTTTTAAAAATATATTGTCTATTAAATGTATCTTAGTGTTTTATTGTGGATGTTTAAGATATTTTAGGTGTTTGTGTTTCTTTATACTTAGTCTTAAGTTTAACTTTAATTTTAATATAAACTTTTTAAAATTCTTTGCTATTAACTACTTAGGAATTATTTTTATTGTTCTTTTAGAACCTTTTACCTGGTCAACGCTCATTTTGGGCATTATGTATGTTACATGCATTTGAACTTAATAAACCTATCTAGTTTTTCGAAACGTCAAAAACGGAAGTGTGTGGTAGTGATATGTAATTTTTGTTATTTTTTACTTATCTGCTTTCTCAGTGTGAGATGTTTTGGTTAGGCAAACTTAGTTTCAAAAATAACCCTTGACTGATCCGTTTGGCGCAAGGGTTTATTTACTAATAATAATAACGTTTATTTTCCTAACGACTTTATAACAAAGTATAGGAATAGTCAATAAATATACTGCTACTACTACTACTTACTTACTAAAATAATTCAGTAACGTCATATATACACTTATCAATTAAAAAATATTTTAACCGGGATTTAAATTCAGAAAGATTCTCAATGGTTTTTAGTTCTTCAGGAAAATTATTGAACACCTTGGGTCCAAACACAAAAGGAGATTTTACAGAAATGTCATAATTACTATAAGGTACACATATAATATTCCATTGTCTAGTTTTATATGTATGCAGAGTACATAGTGAAAACTATTTTTATTATTAAAAAAGAAAACACATAGTTCAAAGATGTAAAGACTCGGAAGCGTTAATATTTGATATTCTTTAAACAATTTTTTGCAAGACTGTCTGGTTGTTACACCTGCTATATACCTAATAATACGTTTTTGTGCCACGAATACACTTTTAGCAGTCTCCCCAAAATATGATGCCATATCTCAGCCTGGAACTGACTTGTGCATGATACAAGCTCATGACTGTCTCCCTCGGTAGTACACACTTCAAATTTCTAAAAAGATAACACAATGAATGCAATTTAGGAATTAAATTGTTGCATTGTTCTTTCCATTTTAGGCAATCGTCCAATTGCAAACCTAGAAATTTAACGCTTTTACAGTTAGTAATAGAAGCGTTATTAATATTCAAATTTAGCTCTACACATTGCTTCTGCCGATTATGAAACCTTACAAAGTGAGTTCTGTTGACTTTAAAATAAAGATAATTTGCTGAGTACCAATTTGCAACGTCATTAAGTATATTATTACATTTGACTTGTAACGACTGATCTGTTACATGAGAGATTAATAGAGATGTATCGTCAGCATACATTGTTAAACAGGCATCATCAACTATTTTAGCAAAATCATTAACGTAAAGCAAAAACAATATGGGGCCCAGAATGGAACCTTGTGGGACCCCCAAATTAAGAAAAGCACACTCCGAATTTATTCTGTTTGTAATTCCATCTTTATAATGTGTTATATTGACAAACTGCTCTCTGTTTAATATAAAAGACCTAACCCAATCTAGAGCCAAACCACGAATGCCATACGATGACAATTTTAACAGCAATATTTTATGATCGACACCGTCTAAAGTCGAATATTTAATTAATCTTAATGTTTTCAGTAGTGTGGCAAAATACCCAATTAATAATTAAAGAAAAATTATGAATTTCCTTTCTTTAAAAAAAATCATAGAAAACGTTTCTACTGCCGAATAAATCGGGTAAAAGGGACCAATTGGCAGTCACTACGCACAATTCGGTTGCGTTTATTATAATGTCCAGGGAGAAATGGTCAATAAAGCCCCAGTAATTCCTGCCATGGAAAGTACCTGGGAATTATGACATGTGCGCGCATTTCCAACAAACTCTTCGCTTGGTTTAATGTCAGCGTTAAATAATAAATGACTGTAACACAATTTGGTCAATACCTTTTCTTGCTTTTTATTTTTCTAAGAAATATCAGTCTCGTAACGGGTTTCCCTGTTATGGATATTGACAAATTACAATGGTTCTTATTGAATGCAATGTTCCACATTTAATGGTAACATTGTGTCAGTTTTCGTTAAAAGTAATTGAAGAAAATCGTACATCACGACAGAAGGCTAAAAATCAGCCATTAAGTAAGAAACTAATTGAGTGAAGAATAAAAACTGTTTTAAATTTGATTTCAAAATGGGAAACGATTTGGTATTTGTCTCTGTTCTACATGTGAATAACTGAAAATTTTTGTTATAAAATAATTAGGTACCATTTTGTACGTGACAATCGACAGTCAATCTATTTCAGTAAGAGATATAAAACTATAGATTTTTTATTCTGATTTTATCCCCACCGTTTCTTCTACAATGTCAGATGCATATTATTTATACAGGGTGATTCATTAAGAATGGGCAATCTCTGAACTGGAGATACTACACACCAAATTATGGCGATTGAGCCAAATATGCCTTATCCGAATGTTGCTGGTTTAAAAAATACAGGGTGTTCAATGCTAGAATTTTATTTTGAAATATCTCAATAACTTTGAAACCTGTCGGAGTATTAAAAAAAAATTGGCACAATTATGTTTTTGGCACGGCAAATAAGAATTTTTAACTAATTTTGACGTCGCTAGTAGAGGACGCCACTTATGGCACAGCATGTTTCTTTTAAATGGCAGAACTTTTTTGCTCTTTAGTGTATCCATCTGTCTATTGAAACAATCGATTATCCTACCTGTTGTATCTAAAAAAGGTATACCTTGTTGAAGTCGTTAGGAGTAACAGTTTTCGAAATAATCCTATTTGAAATATTCAGTGCACCGATTGAAAACTGTTATCGTTTCAGGTAAAGTGCCTTTTCTACTGAAAATACAGCAAAATTTTACTTGAAAAAGTTGTTCAGAACGGTATATTATGGGCACGTGCAAAATTTCAAGAAGATCCCCCATTCCATTCTTAATGAAACACCCTGTGTACTAATAATTATCACATTTACTAGGTACTTACACATTAGCCACTAAATTTAAAATTAATTTTTTAACGAAAGTCATTTTATTTATTGTAAACATTTATAGTGAAATTAGTACAACCTATAAGAGATATTCCTTGTCCTATTTATAATAATAATAATAATATTATCTCTACCCCTCATTCTAATCACAGGGATTAGCCCAGAAGTCAGAGACTTGTGCGGGAGAGGGGGCGGCATATTATTATTAAGCAGGCCGCATTTGCGCCCAGCAACGACTTACGTTGGTAGGCCCTAACCACTATTCTGTGCAGGAATGAGGAAAACCTGGAAAACCTCATTAATTAGGGGGGTGGTCAAATATCAACCGGCATCAATCTCTCACATTGACCCAAGCTAACATTATTCCACCCTACCATACCCACAGAGAGGGTGTCAATCCTCTCCACGAATATAGCTTATATACGGTCCCGGTCTCCGTCTAGTCACCTCGATTCAAGTACTAACGCCTTAAGCCGCGCGACCACTGACCGATTTGTTTTGAAACATTTACTTCGTCTATGTAGGTTGAAATATTTTCACTGGTTTCTTTATGAAATATTGGTTATTGAACAAATCGCTTCCAGAACTTGATGTACTAGCAGTAGGGATTTTTTTTGCTGATTTGAACTGATTCACGAGGTATGGATTCTTCAATGTAGCCTTCAGCTACCATCCATTTGATTATTTTACAAAACTGATACTATCTTATTTATATTCTTAGTTTTATTCGCTTACAATGAAGGATCTTTTTTCCTTGACGTAACTATTTTTGTAGTTGACAGAGTGATCAGCAATCTATTTTCTATATCTTCAATATCTCCAATTTTTGTTTGAATCCATCACATCTACACGCCTCAGATGGCAATAATCATTGCTACCTAAAATAATAATAGTGTTCTTCGTTTACAAATATATTTTGTTTATAATTACCTTTGTATTTAAATACGTATCATCAGGAGCCTCCATTAGAATTTGTTTAATTTGTTCCTTTTCTAAAATGCGTGATTTTATAGCAGGATATCCATTCGATTGCCGTTTCAAGAATGCTTTTAGTTTTAGATACCTTCCAGTATCGATATTGTAGACATTTAAAGTAGCTCTGAGCATCGCATATATTTACCATAATGAAGATTTCATACGTTTCCTTAATTCAGAAAAATATGCCAATGTACATTTTCTGAAAAAGACGTAACATTATTCTCAGCCCGGTAGTCAATAAATTTATATATATTTGCTGATTTTCGATTTTTCTGATAATAAATTACACTCCTATTTGCTTTGCTGACTCAATAATTTCAGGCGGAGTTAATTTCAATGTTTTGACAGCATTCATTACAGTTACTTCATTATACATTTTGTGGTTTTCATTTTAATATCAAGGTTTTTCTTAGTCTTTCAATAAATATAAATAAATAATAATGGAATTGGTTGATGATGATGATTGATGATTTCTTGATAACGATCAGGATATTTTGGATATACAGTGATCACAGAGTCTGGTACAATTGATCGTATAGTATAGAAAAATAAAACCCCTCATATTTCTGCTGCCCCGTATATCTGTAAAATAATCATTCTTGTAATATATCTCAAAATTAATTAGATAATACAATGATGTGAATACGTTGTCCTTATTACTCAATTTTACATGGAGAATTAATTCTGAAAGCGTACCACGTATGCAGTATAATGTTGAATATCGATTTCTCTATAAAATAGTAACTTTGTAACACCTTTCTCACAAGTGTTTTATATCGTCGTCGCAATAAAATAAGACAAGAAGGCCTTTCTCATGTCTTATTCAACATAAAATTTTCAAGAAATAAATAACTTGATTTATTTAACTGAAAATTTATAGTTATTGATTATATAAGGGAATTAATAAGGCTGGTTAATTTCCCGAATATAATTCAACGTTTTATCCACGACCACGGCCACAATTGGTTAATTAGGAGAGTGAAAGTCGTGTGAGGGCAAGTGAAACATTATAGTTTTAAAAAACGTCATATTTGACAAATTTATCAAGAATATTGATTGTCACAAATGGCGGCGTCCATGAAAATCACTCCAAAATCGATACTCGGGGGATTTCGGGGATGCCGAATTCAATTCTGGCATTAGACTTCCCCGAAGGCGCTCGGGGGTGGCTCTGTGGGAAATGGTAAAGGAGAGAGAAAAATCACAAATTATGAAAATAATACTTTATTCAAATAACAAATATTCATTTCCCCCAATCACCCCGAACGTCCCCGGGGAAATCTAATGTTAGAATTAAATTTGGCATCCCCGAAAACCCCCGAGTAACGAGTTTGGAGCGCTTCCCATGGACTATAACAAGTTTGGAGCGATTTTCATGAACGCTGCCATTTCTTACCCAATTCACTCCCCGCGCACCCCATAGAGCCCCTGGGTAATTCTAATGCCAAGTTCGACAGCCCCGAAAACCCCCGAGTAACGATATCCGAGGGACTTTTCCGAGTTTCCAGTCGTTTCTATAATGGTGTAATGTATTTTCCGGCCCAGAAGGCATTTTTCAAAAAATGTCTAAACCAGACGATATAGACTTTTTTCCTGGGACCTTCCTGAACGCAATGCAGAAAACCGCATCTCGATATCTGCTGTGCCTAAAAATTTCCTCTATTCGGTCGATTTTGATCTAAATGCCCTAGACTAAATTAGTCGTAATTGATTGTCCTAATTTTCTATTGCTGTAATACAAACTCTTGATACTTCAAAATTATTTTCTCCTTTTCAGTTCGGTTTGCTATTAAAGTGTGTTTTTTTTTAGTTTTTTAAACTATAATTTATTTCATCTATATTATTAGTGTCAGATACATTACTTGGAAGTCTTGGGAGCAAACTCATTTCTAACTAGCAAAATTGCCATTATGATTTATAAGCATTATATCCGTTTACATTCTAAATATACTTATATACTGCAATCTCTTGTACGTTGCATTCTAGATAAATCTACTTTTACGTAACATTTAAACTCATCAACTTCCTTAATTATAACACATTTTTCATACAGTTGGAATAATATATGCAGCTATCAGTACTGGAATCTTAATATATAACATTTACGTAATAAATAACTAGCATGTAATATGGATAATAGTTGGTTATCAGTCATACCGTACAGAAACTGGTCTAGAGAACTTTATACATGGGCATCAGCACAGATAGATTAGTAATTTATCTGTGGCATCAGTATCAATATCATTTTGTCTGGTGTAGGCTTAGTATAGGAATATATTAACCCTGTATAATGTCGTTTATCATTACGTAAAATTGTCAGAGCTAGTTACTACAATGTTGCTTTGCCAAGGTTTAAATGTTGGAGGAAAATAATGTATTTTTATTTATTTTTTTTTTGACGGGACATTTCGTCAAATTTTAAATAGGTAACAAAATGTCACTTTTAATGAAATTACTTTTTTATATACTTACAGAGTGTTTCAGGAGTAGATGTACATACTTCAGTATGTTATTCTACATACAAAAAGCAAAAAATTTCCTATGAGCTTAGGTCTGAAACGCGTGCAAATTATATATTAAAGTGAATCGAAAATTATTGTCAGGTTTTGTGCATTTTATTCAGAGATTTTATTTTTACAAAACTCACCAAAAATTCAGGCATTCTGATTCAAAACCAATAGTTCTCAGTCTTTAAAGTGTTATGCCTTGGTTTTTAGATAAAAGTAAGGTAGCACTCGTACATAACTCATACATTGCATGCGTCATTATCTTTAGATGAGTTTTTAACGGAAACGGCTGTTCCTAGAGACTTCAATAAAAGTAAAAAAGGTAGGGGAAAACGTTTCTATTCCGAAATGACACGCACCATGGCACGAAAAAATTGGAGGGATTTAAAAGGATTCTAATAACCGCTTGTGGCCCTCTTGGAGATGTAGCCATATAAAATTTCAAAAATTTTACTCAAAGTAGTCGAGACTATTAAAGAAATTGTCATGATTTTTTGAAGTTATACTTCTTTGCGCCCGTTAGACACATTGGGATGGGATGTTGGTCGAGAAACCGCGTCACGCTCAAAAGGAAGAACAAATTTGGAAGAACAAATTTTTAAGAATATAATAATAATAATAATATATATATATATATTTTTTTTTAAGATTTTTTTTTTTAAGAATTTTTTTTAAGAAATTTCTTTTTAAGAATTTTTTTTTTGTACGTATGAGTATTTTTTTTAAGAATTTTTTTTTTAAAGATTTTTTTTTTTTTTGTACGTACGAGTGGGTGTATGAGAATGGCCAAAGAAGTATAACTTCCACCGTCTGGTCCGACGCAGACAATTTTTTTTATATTTGACATCCTGTATATCCTAGATGAAGCGTTTCCAGACCTAAGTTCATAGGATTTTTTTGCTTAAAGTTGAACGTATGTAGAATAACATACTGAAGTATGTACATCTCCTCCTAAAACTCCCTGTATAATATATACCTACCTACATATCTATATTATTGTCAAGAATAAAAAATGTCTCCTCTTGAAGACAATGGATGCGTTACTAACAAAATTAAATAAAAATAAGCTATATTTTGATCTTATCATTTCAGTAATATTTTGTAGATTTGATGAAAATGCTAATGTAATAAGGGTCTTGATAGTGTTTTCTACAAATACAAATAATTTTAGATATTTAAGAACTGAATAATATAGAGCTTAGCTATACTCGCGGCAAGAATTCAGACGTCTTACGTCATAACTAACTTTACGCAATTGTTTTTATTCCCGACGTAATTTTCGATATTTGGTCGTGTTAAAATCAATTGTTTGCAATTTAGTGCAATATATAATGCAAACTTTTATTATAGTATATAGTTTTATTACTCTCAATTGCAATTTCTTAAATATTTTGATGAAAACAATAATGAATTATTCATTTGTTCGTATGACGTAAGTCGTCTGAATTCTTGCCGCAAATATACGAACCAACAAATTTTTAGGTACAGAAATTGTTAAAAATACATTTTTTTTTTAAATTTAACTGTAGATGTAAATATTATTATAACATAAACTTACATAGTTTTGCATGAAATATTGTTCCTTTTTGTTTATAAGTAAGTATGCGAAAATAATTGTTAAAATGTGGGGTTAGAATCGCAAAATAATGCGTGTCTTATAAACGCTTCTTAAAAGTTGTTATAATCATCATTCATTCATTTAAGGATTTTTAAATAGTAAAAGGGAGTATAAATAAAACATCAAGATTTTTATTTTTGATATTACTTGTTCTACATCCATATTATAGATCCATTTTTTAAATTTAAAAAATCTATTTGCTAACCATTACGCATGTTATATAGTCCCAATTGAAAACGAGACAGAATTATTGTCAAAAATCATTGAGAGGTAACAAATAATATTAAACATGAAAACTACTTTCAATTTTCAGCATTATTTTGTTAGTTCTTCCATTAATTAATAGACATGTAATTACATTTTAACTCAGAATGATTCTACATATATTTATTGATTTGTTATATGTTTATTTTTCAGTATATGTTAGTTTAAATAAACATTTTACGTTGGCCAACAAGTTTGAAAATTGTTTTGTAATAAAAAGAATATGCTGGTGCCGCCACTATTCTACTAAATACTTTTTCAGATATTAAAGGCAGTGCAATGTACATTTTTTAATGAAACAGTTTACAATACATTGACTCTTGTTTTTCTAGAAACCTACTTTACCTACTTAAATTCAATGCTACACATTTCTTTGATAATTCACCTATTCGACATTGACACTTTTCTTAGGTTGGCACAAACCTATGTCAGTTCTAACACATTATTTTCGTGTCTTAGAGTAACTATGACATACGAGTACTATTTGTTTGTAATCATTGTGCATGTTGTTCAACCTAGTTAATACACAGTACTTAATCATTAAGTAAATATTTGAAATACTTTGCAAAAGATGAATAGTTTTTCAGACAACAGGTTTCAAAAATTCATATGTCTCATTTCCAAGAGAGACGTGAGTCAAAATAGATACAAATATCTATCAGTCGTGCTTAAAATTAAAAATGTTATAGATGTAAATATTTTGACTTTGGAATTAACAAGTTTCACTCAACTCGATGCGTTTAAATATTTGAGGATCATTGTCGATGACATGACAAATAATGTTATACCCATCGGTAAACAATGAAACTCTTGGAAAAACAGACTTAATTCTTTCAGCTAAGTTATGGATAATAGAAGTTTATACACTTAATTGTCTGGATGATATAGGCATTTAAGAGATATATAAATTATCAGATGAATCCACTTACTTCCTATCATATTATAATTGCGAGTATATTTTTATATTACATTTTATAAAATCCGTAATTCACTTTTATTTTATCATTGATTATCATGATGCTCGGGTTTCAAGAGTTCATAAATTAATAATATTATGTAAATAGCTTTTTAGTGTTTTATTTGGACAAAGGATACACTGAGAAAAAAAAATTACTAGTGATAGGTAAAATTCACTTGGCTCAAAAGACTTGTATAAAATAGAGCACAGATAAACAATTCAATTGTAGCAGCTAATTGAAGTTTTCTGAAGTATGTATATATAATTATTAAAACTAAATCTATTTCTGATAACATGCTATATTGCAATAGTAGTATTCTTAACACACGGGCGTAGCCAAGGGGGGGGTTTTGGGGGTCCAAATATTATAGCGAAAAATACGAGGAGTGAAAGAGAGTTAAATTATTACATTTGAATATTGAAAAACAATTGACATCGATCTCATCACGGCATTCAAACATGTGAATGATGTTATTAATGTCTTACAACTCCTGAGAGACAACACTGACGTCGAATATTTTCATCCCTATGAAGACGCAAAGGTTTTACTGGAAGAAAATGGTGGTATACTGCGAATGCCACGCGTCTTCGGAAAACAATTAAATAGACCAAACATTCCTGCATTGGATGTATGCACGTATTACAAAATTAATTTGTTCATTTCATTTCTTGATCATACAATTCAACAATTGGTTGAAAGGTTTACCAAACATCCTCAAGTAGTATCAGCATTATCTGGTGTGCTACCTTCAAATTTTACTGCCAGTTCTGAAATTGAAGAAGCAATTTTCATGTACTCGTCACTGCTTCCCGAAAGCAACATATCAGTGGTTAAAGCAGAACTTGAAGTGTGGAAAACAGTGATGACAAGTATCTCACCTGCCCCAAAATCTAGTTTGGAATGCCTAGATATGTGCGATAAAAACCTTTGTCCTAATATTTACACATTACTACAAACCTTGGCTACCATTCCTGTATCCACTGCTACCCCAGAAAGGTCTTTCTCCAGCCTAAGGAGACTGAAAAACTATCTACGAAACACTACAAGTGAAAACAGACTTAATGGTTTGGCTCTCATGAACATTCACTATGGAACAGAAATTCATGCAGATGAAGTAGTGGACATATTTAAAAAAAAGCCGAAGATTTTTTCTTGAATGGTTTTAGATTTAGCGCAGAGGAACGAAATTAATTTAACCATTTTATTTAAAGTTAAGAACTTTCTTTATTAATACGTATGTCGTAATTTTTCCGATGAATATATAGATATTAAATTCATGTAAGTATATTTTTGTTGACTTATTTACTTCAAACCAAACCCCCCCAAAACTAAATCCTGGCTACGCCCGTGATTTAACATAAATAAAAACGATAAGTAGGCCACTGTTCCAAAAAATAAGTATATTATATGCATATATTGCGAAGTAGAAGTAAGATATTATTTAAACATTTTTATATACAGATCACATGCCAAAATGACACTTTTTACTAATTATACCGGGTGGTCCACTTTCGAAAGCGGAAACTTTAGAGGCAGACAGAGAATCACAAAATAATAATTATATTACCTGATATTATCACCTTATATTATTTTGTGGTTCTCTGTCTGTCTCTAAAGTTTCCGCTTTCGAAAGTGGACCACCCGGTATATTTTTTTGAAAACTAGACAAACATGCAGAATTTTTTTTAACAACAATCAAGACAACTTTTTGGATAAGTACTTTTCATCATCTGCCTTTTTGATAAACCTTTGAACCTGTTCCTTTGAAAATATTCTACATTTTCTGGGTCTAGACTTGATTTCCTTTTAAGGAAATCAATAACATTAGTGTATTTACTAATATTCATATTTTTTATTCAAATACATTGTAATTCGCAGAATGGAATAATTACTCCGTAATGTAGAAATTGTAGAGGATGCACATTTTAAAGATAACTGGGACAAGTACGCTAGAATAATTCTCCGAAATATTATATACCTTTTTTTCAGCACACCAAATATCAAATTTGTACCAAGTTTTTAGGTACAATTTCTTTGATTTCTGAGGAATCAAAGTACATGAGGCAGCTTTCGCCTCATTTTCTATTAGAATTTTCAGTATCACTAGAATCTGCGCCACACATACTGAAGTTTTATGAAGAATTATTACCGAGTTTAATTATAGGGGTTTAACGTTCACAGATTTCAGAATTTTTAAAAATGTTTGTATAATTTGTAAACATCGTACTTACCTTACCTTACAGGCAACTTAGTTACAGTTGTTTAAATGAAATAGTTTGGCGATCATATTAGCAAATGCAGGCTAAAATTACGTCGAAACTATTTTGAATATTTTTTTAACGATTTTACAAAAAATCTTGTTCTTTACATGTTGCGAAATAGGTGTTTCAGGCACTTAAATCGTTGCTAACTTCATGTCGCGTTCCTAAAACACTATTATTTTACAACTTGCATCGAGGAGGATTTTTCTTAGGGTATGAAATGAAGCAAAACGATTACCGCATATTTTACTGCTTCTGATGTTAATTTAAAAACATACATATCTTTTACCATCCGTATAGATCCCCTATATTTTCTGTGAAAACAAATAAAGGTCCTCAACCATCACCAATAAAGCCCGTATTTTCTAGAATAAGCAAACGATGAAGACTCGCAACAATGACTCTCTCTCTCTTTCCAGGTAGTCTTATCAGCCTGCTCCTCGTATTTCCAGAAACTATTGTTAGAGAATCCCTGCAAACACCCAACGATAATAATGCCTCAAGACGTCTGCTACGCCGACCTCAAATTCATCATCGAGTTCGTCTACAAAGGGGAAATTGACGTCTCTCAGGCTGAGCTTCAGGTAAGTTAGCAGGTATAAAAAATACATTTTCTTTGGCTTTATTGACAGTGACGAGATGTTACCCAAAGATAGCCGAGTTATATTGACACTGCCAACAACTATCATTTATCTACAAACTGTCGTTTTCATATATTCCATATTGAACATAAAATATTTAGGTATTTTTTTATCACTAAAATATTTGTCATTAAAGTAAATAATAACTTTTGGAACTTTTATTGCTAAAGCTTGGACGAAAATAACTATACAGAGTGTCCCGATTATATTTTGAATTCGATCAGATATAAAAAATATACAAAAATAATTGCATTACATAACATCCATTATGTTTAGAGTAAAAACAGTGATATAACCGTTTTTACCAGTTTCGAGGCGTTAGATAATAAAAATAATAAGAATATTTCAAAATTTAAAGTTTTTATCTTGTATTATCGATTACCTAAGGTCGAAAATAACAGAGAGTGAGTAATTCACAGCACAGAGATAAATACGGAAGATACAGGTGGTATGATTACCTAAGCGTGCCACTTGAGAAGAGTTAAAGCACACAAAATTATCAAAAATAAGTTGACGTCGGCTGAACCTAGCACATTAACAATTTACTTTAAATGTACCCCTGTCCTTTTGGACGGCGATTGCCCGCTACCACCCACTTACACCTAACTGATGCGCACTCCGCGGATATCACACTGAAGCCTTGTCCTCACGGGCGCGAAATTCACGGATTTTTGCACGAATTTTGCAACTTCTGTTATAATTATTTATGGCGGGAAAATCTCAACTTTTGACAATTACAATTTGCGAAACTGTCAAACACTACAAATATTATTACCCCTTTCATTATTATGTGGTGTTAATAAATTTGTTTTGAACTTCTGATAATCTACCATGGCAGCTTCATTATGAAAATGATGGAAAATGTTAATTGACAAAATTTCTTACAAATAGAAATTTTTCCACCATTAAATAAATCGCGCAAATATTTGCGAATTCAGCATTCAAACGGACAAAAGTCTTTAGAATACATACACACTATTTACTATTGGTTACTATCACTGTCACTATAACGGTCACAAATTAACAGTTATTATATCATATTGTACCGCTTTCCATATGACCTTCATACGTCTATGTTTCGTCAAAATATTCTTCGATCTTTACCACTTTTTTATTTGCTCACATATGCTATTCACGTACAATTTTGTTAATGAAATACATATTTCAACAACACCTACACTCATATTTTGACCTCGCGCTCTAAACTCTTCATACATGTCATCATCCGATATTCCTCACTTGTTAAATTAGGACGATTTTGAGAATACGCTGTAGAGCTTGAATTACTCCTTTCTTAAGAACACCAAATCACTAATAAAATTAATTATATTCATAATTAAATTAGCGAAAAGATATACCCGAAATTTTGCCCGCCTGAACGACATACCCGTCCATGATAGCGCTGAAAATGAAATGGACAATTTGACAATTCGTCGCAGTCAATCAAAAGCTACAGCGCCTCCGTACTTACTGCAGTAGAAGCTGTGTAATTGGGTATGCTGTCAGAGATATGCGGCACACTGGCACACGATTTTGTAGGAAAAATATATGGGCTGCTTGTATATTTCTTTGTGTTGAGTGCTATAAATTGTGAGCAGGTTTATGAGTCACTCTCTACAATTTTGGCCGTCAACTATAGAGTACTTCATACCTCTATTAAATTTTTCGATCTGTCAGACGTCCACACTTTAGTTGTGACATTTACCCACATAGATATAGTACAAAAATCCTGCAATATTAAAATGCATTAACATTGAACTAGATGTTCACTAGCTTTTACAAGTTGAAAAATGTACGTGCAACATTTCCTTTTTAATCATATTCGTTTAATGCATCTTTCCAGCCAACTTTACTTTTCCTAAGCTCCTTATTTGACTTTAAATTTTCTTTAACCACGTATTTTCTGATTTCAAAGCTGAAATTATTCGAAATAATTTTCTGCAGCAGATCAAAGCAAATTAACTTTATTAATATGCAAAATAGAAATCTATAATTGAATCAATTAATTACGTTGGAAAAACCATCTAGCTTGTCTAATGTATTCTTTAATGGATAAAATGGGAAGGATTATTTTAGTTCCTTAAGATTTATGAGAATGGAAAAATAGCTTTGCTCAAGGTCGAGCAGGTAAAAACAGGCTGAGAGGCTTTTCATGTTCTCTATACATATACATTTAAAATTGCCCTTTTGTCTACAGTGTGTTCAAGTGTGCCCAAAACGGAGAAATTTTAATTTTATATGATATTTTGAAAAACCTTACAAGTTATAGCAGATTATTTTTTATTTTGAATTTTAACGCCAGTAAAATAAATGCATTTGAAATTTGAGGTTCCTATAATGAGGTTTTTATTTTAGGTTTTTAGTAAAACAAATATTAATGCCTGCCTGAGGTTTCTCAAAATGTTTAAAAGTACAGGAATTTATGTCCATTTCGACAAAAATTTTTTTTGTAAACATTTCTATATATATAACTATGTACACCTAAAAGTAGACTCGCTGTATGCAGTATCAGACGAAAATAAAAACTACAATTGTTGTTAATTAACAACAAATAGATAAATTAATATAATTATTAGGAATATCGAACTCCATGTTTTTTTTTTGTATTTGCAAATCTATTAAGTTCCGATTAAATTTTGTTCAGATAACTGATTGATATTCTGTGTTCTTCTTATAGCTTTGTATGGTCAGTTTTTTTACCATCTTTTGCAGTTTCGAATAAGATATGTAATTATAGAAATACATTGCAACTAAAATCTTAAAACGTATTTGATTTGTATGGAAATATTTTATATTTTTATTTTTTGCCTGGTTTATCTTTTGTAGACAATATTAAGCGTTTTTATTATTATTTTTTTAATATTTAGGATTTATTTGCATGTCTTGCATAGCTTTTTATTTTAAAACTTATATAAAAATAATCCATGTCTTTTCAGTACATCTGTTTAAGATTATTTATTATTCGACAGCTGAGGACAAGTCACATTGTTTTTCGCTGTCATTAACATCGGCTTCATAAAGTTGGTCAAATGCTTCTTATTTTATGCATATATCTTGAAATTTTATCATTTAGAGCATATTTAGGATTTATTTGCACGTCCTGCTGTGGCAAGCAATTTTAAATGCCAGGAATTTATTAAGAAATGAAGAAATCCTATATAATATTAGACAATAATTTATCCAACGAATAATATTGTGTATTAATGTAAACAGGAGTCATATTGAGAATTTAATGTAGCCACCTGAATGTAATTAAACTATTATTGAAAATAATCGTTAGTTTTTTACGTAAATAACTACAAATTTTTATTTTATTTTATTGCATCCAATAGAGACACAAGAAATAAATTAAAAACGGTTAAATTTATACCTTATTTGTAAAAAATAGATAGAAGAACAATATTTTTCTATTAAAATTTTCGTACACACACTGATAAATAAAATATAACCAGTTTTTATCAACCAAGAGTACATTTTGTAGCGCCCTCTACTCTCTAGCGTCTACAGTAAAATTAAGTACAGATTCGTTTTTCTCGTCCCAGAAAACCACCTAACCCAAATTTTCAAAAGAATCCTTTGAAAGCTTTCTAAGAATTTTAAGAAATACGAATTCAAAATTTGAACTTTAACACCCTGTAACTTTTTTATTAGCCACAAATGGACCAAGGTAAGTTTGGCTTAATCGCATTATTTTGATGTGCGTCCCATTAATTTCCGGACACCTTGTATATGTATTATTGATCATGATTAATTTCATTTGTTAGCTAACAAACATAGCTATTTTTTCATGAAATTAAATTTCTATTTCAATATTTTCCTCTTCTAAGTGAAGGCTTAATATATTTCTCAGTTTGATCTGATTTACGGTTTTAAAAAGTAACTTTCTCCATCGTCATAACGGAGCAGTTCTCTAAACTTGCACCGTAACAGATGCAATAAATTAATTATGTTCCTCGTCGTCCTAAACGATTCTGTTATATTCTCTTGTTAATTGCCTAAACTGGAAATCCCAGTGTGACATAAAACGAATCCGGAATCCGTAGCCCGAAAAGACAGACGTAGAAACAGAAAACTATAGGTTGGATGTCTTCGAACTTGTGGAAAAATGTTAGCCTGAAGGTCAAGCAGGTAAAAATGTTAATAAAATGAATATTTTTGGTTCAACTCAAATATGCCGGCCATTCAGGAAAAGTATTAGAATTATTAGATAGTCAAAGGAAGTTCTGTTGGTAATATTTTTAATATACTAGTACATACCTACACGAAAAGAATTTTTGTAGGGGAAATGAGTATAATTATAAAAGTAGATTCAGGTACAGTGTCAAACAGCATACATATGAAAATTTACATTCTGAATATTTTTACATATACAAGGTGCATTCATTGACTAATTTTTCACAAGGTTTCAATTTCCTTATCAAAAAACAAACGAGCCGCACTACAGAGATATTGATATCAACTTGGATTTTTCTAATCAAACGCTCTGTATACTTATATTTCTTGATTCCTCATCTTTCCTGATTGCATTGATACAAACATGTATTGGGTGTTTTTTACAGTTCGCGAGATATTGATGATTAGCATAATTAAAATTTGATCTTGTTATTATAAAGAATAGGTACAACACTGGGTACACAAATATAGTATCAGGTATAGAATAAATAACGAGAAAGTGATTTTTATCGATTTTTTTAGGTTTTCTCAATATTTGTTGTGTAACCCCCAATTTTAACTTCAGATTCGTGTTCAGCGGGAAAAAATACAAAAGAAAAATATAGTCTAACTCTCAGCACACATGACTTTTTTTTTGTGGACCTATGTAAACTTTTGATGTGATTTTTATCGTTTTTGTTGAATTGTTTTGTTGAATGTTTTTCTTAAATTTGCTGTGCGACCCCCCATTTTGACTTAAGATTCGTGTTCAGCGGGAAAAAATGCATGGAAAAGATATAATGGGACCCTCAACACACACCACTTTATTTTGTGAACCTGTAGAATTGTTAGAACTCTTAGATACAGGAGGTCTAATTGTCATATATACCGATCTGTCTAAAGCGTTTGACAGACTTAACCATCGTTCTGTAGTCCTGTTTATCTCACAGAATATTACATGCTCAGTACCATGGAATCAATACTGTTAATGTACATGTAACATGGGGTATCCCTCAAGGTTTGGTCTTAGGACCAATTTTGTTTAATTTATTTATAAATGACATCAATAACGACTTAAAATTATTAGTATCGAAAACACTGAAGACTGTTTGAAACTGCAATCTGATCTATCAATAACACTTAATATCAAGAAATAAATTTGTATGTCATTTACGGGAAAGAGCAGCTTTATCTCTATTAATTATGCACAGAAGATTGAAAGGTTTTTTGTTTGACTCCAGACTGTTTGTTTGACTTTTGCTGGTGAGATTAATGACATCACCAAAAGTTCCTATAATTCGTAATTCTAAACAGATTTCCGTGATAAATTGCTTTATTATTTACTAGTTTGTTTTAAACTGGAATACGCCAATGTACTATGGAGTTCAGGGGCTATGACATTCATAACGTCAGCTTTGAAAAGATTCAGAGGCGATTTCTTCTTCTCTTACATACCTAAGTTCCAAATTTCATAATTTTATATCGTCTTAATCCGTCAGTCTGATCTATTAGCCAGTTTACAACTAAGTGTCTTTACTCAAAGAAGGGTTTTTTGTTGTTTTTATTTAAACTTGTAAATGGTGTAACTGTAGGGAATTACTACAATATTAAAATTTTAATGTTTTGGGTGATAAATCGCTCGGATCTTATATTTTCTTTGAAAACACCAAAAGCAAATGTTCTTCAGTTTACTCCAATAAATGTTGTGTTCGAATTACCACCGCTATCAGAATCATCTTGATATTTCCTATTGTAATGCCCTCAGTATATAAAGATGTATCCTCAATAGAAGCTAAGTCATAATTTTATGTATTTATAATATAGGATCATATCGGTTTTAAAGATTTTTCTGTTTTTTGTTTTTTATTTTGTTCATTTTTTATTTGTGTTTTCTTATATTAATGTAACTTGTATTTATTTCTCTTAATATGTATCATTCCTGCCTTGTAGTTGTCCTCTGTTCCTCTTGGTAGTATTTCCAAATAAATAAATATTTGAGTATAGACTAATATAAATTCGTTAAAAATGTTAACTAAACTAAATTTACCTACTCAAAAATTCAAATTACGTTCAGTCTCACTAATTTACATACCTATAGGTATCAAAGTTATGTGTCTATTTTTGTTTATACTGCTAGTTTATACTGCTAAATTTAACCCAAGGTTGAGAAAAGTTGTTTTATAACAAGATATTCATTTGTCAACTCCTTATTTTACCCATTGCAGTTCAATGCGGAATCTTTATTAATGACATATTGAACGCACTTTCTAATATACATGTAGATGTAGGTGTAGAATAGCAATGTTTTCTAAAATAAGTAGGTATTTTACAACGTGAAATTCTAAGGATAAAGAAGGAACGGATAAATAAAGATAAAAGTTAAAAGATAAATATATTCGTCGTTGTTTCAGTAATGGCACTAAGTTGCATACGAAAATTCCTGAAAAGATTGATATTTAGGGTGAACCTTAAATAAGTACAAATATTTTAAATATAGGTGTAGTGCGTCTTATACAGGGTGATTCATTAATAATGGGACAGAGCTTAAGGGCATGTTGCTGACCTCAAAATAGAGCGATTAAGCCATATATGCCTTATCCGAATGTTGCTCCTTTTCGATCTACAGGGTGTTAAATTTGAAAAAATAAATCACATTTTCTTTATTATTTTTCGATCGCATCGACCGTATTTATGAAATTTGGTATAGAGGGGTTTCTTGGTACTGGAAATTCGAATATGTCGACTATTTTGGTGTATCTGCTACCCCTTTAAATCGCTACGACTTTTTTGTGCTGCACTGTATCTCATTTTCCCTATCTTTTCTAGTTAAAAAAGGTACACCTTGTTGATGCAGCTAGAAGCTATGGTTTCTGAGAAAAACGCATCTAAATCTCATGATGCATGCAATTTATCTAAATTTATCTAAAAGTAAATTTCGTCGCACTGGCTATGATGGTTTCTGAAATATAAGCACTGAAAGTCTTAGAGGGAACACCCGGTATAGAAGAGTCCGTTCAGCAAAAACTTCAAGTATCCTTAGATATATTGGATCAAAAAGGGATCAATATAAATACAAACTCGATCCCTATTTCATCAAATACATGCGAAAGGCTTTACCAATTGTAAAAAAGTTCAGTTCAAATTTATAATAATAATAATAGGAAATGATTTATGTTGACAATACATAAATAGTTATTTAGTTCGAGGATTATGAATATGTAATTTTTGCGTGCGGGAAAATTTCCCCCCACTCACATTAGTTACTAAGTGTACAACTTTTCAGAACACTATTAAAAAAAGTATACAGATTCGGAAATTGCGGATCTTTACAGATAAAGTAGAAATTGCCGCTTCATTCCAGGGAAGGTACGAACTTTAAGAGGGGCGGCGACGTGCATTGGTCTAGCATTCCCCACTACTACGGTAATCGGTTCCGTATCGCCAATGCCAATTCGCCATTGCAAATCTAACTGTCCGGTCAACTGATGCCAGTGTTGTCAGATCTCATGCATTCCGAGGAAATCTCATGCTCTCATATTTTGATTACAAAATCTCATGCTT
This sequence comes from Monochamus saltuarius, assembly GCA_025584915.1. Classification (NCBI taxonomy): domain Eukaryota; kingdom Metazoa; phylum Arthropoda; class Insecta; order Coleoptera; family Cerambycidae; genus Monochamus; species Monochamus saltuarius. Next base: position 118,118,783 of record CM046721.1, on the reverse strand, counting down.
TTTTAATAGACACAAAAAGAAATAATAAAATTATTAAAATTACTCTTTGAAATCTACCAAAACAAACACCTAACGAGAAATAAAGGCAAAATCGAGGGCAAAATTGAATAGATAGAGGTAGGTATCTACAATATTTGGGTACTGCTCTCTTAATAATTAGCAATGAATACATAAACGGGTATGAAAGTCTACGGATATGCGGTGTGTGTTCTGTATTCACGCTGTATTGCAGTGATTCTTAACAGATTTTACGACCCGTGAGTCACCCTGCGTCATTTCAACTGCGCCTCAACGTTCGCCCGGCCTAACAATAAAATTAATTAAAAATTAAGCTGTGTCAAGAGGTGTTTTTTGATAAATTAAGCCATCTCATGTTTTTTTCTCCAAACCTCATGCTTCTTTGAAATTATTCTCATGCACTGAATTTTTCCCACCTGGCAACACTGCTTGATGCAAACACGTTGTGGTCGAAGTATGCGTGTAGCATGACACAAATACACGCAAGCGGCAAAATACAATTCACCATCAAGATCCTCACTTTCCAAATCTGTATAGGCCAGGCCCTATTACTCACGTTTACCCGTATTTTCTTAAAATATGGTTCTGAACAAATCATAATTATTGTTAACAAAATGATGGCTTCCATGCATTCCTTTGTTCGGACTCGGCAAAGCGTTGAAATGTGCAACTTTTGCCGGTGCAGCAAGTGTGTAACTCGGTTTTCCCGATTTCCTAAAAACCGAGTCATTGCTCAAACGGAACTAAATAGTCTTTCAATGGGCCCCACCGTATTCGCCTTTTTTCTCACGCGACTTTTCATGTCTGCTCCCTTTCGTCGCCGGCTGACGTTCAGCGCGTTCTTACCTAGAAATCGGCCATTGTTTATTCTTCTTTGTGAAATAATGGAATAGAAAGGAAATTGTACGCGGCCGTTTTCTATAATACAGATGGCTCGGTTGCCCATAGGCGCACGTGTGAGAAGTGAACTAAAAAAGGTGTTTGTTTCAATTATTTGTCTTATTATGTTCTCAATATTTTTATCTAAAGCTCGCACTTCGTTCGCAGATCTCAGGTCCAGACTTGGCGACGACTTTAATATTTAAATATACTTTATTTATATTAAAGCCGATTTAATGTTATTCATGCCAACAAATCGAGAGAAACAACCCATTTATTTACTTGCAGGGACTCGATTCTCGAATTTAGTAAGAAAGTGACGAATATTCTCGTGAGAAATCTGTATTCTTGGAATGGAAAGTTTCAAGAATTGTGTAAATACAGTGTGTCCACGGATGGAGTTCACAAGAGGATAAACTCTTTTGTTTTTGACTTTATCGAAAAATGTCACTCTTTATAAAAAAGTTCTGCTTCCCGAAAAAATGAAATTCTCGTAGAAACTTCTTAGATCAGATATACAGGGTGCTCATAAATAAAGAAAACAAGAAAATACTCAAGAGAAAAGTACCATTATTTATTATTGTATACAACATTTTTATGAAACAAATCTGTTTATAACTTCAAATAGAGGCCCAATACAAATTTTAAAATCAAAATTTAAATTTTAACATTTACTCTACCTCTACCTCTCACCTCAACACATTTTTCGGCTAACTTAATAAATTGTTCGAATAGTTAGCGACTCATTCAGTTCATGTATTCCTTGGCGTATGTGCTCTTTTAATACTTCCATATCATGTGACAAACCATTTGAATAAATGTTTTGTTTTAGGGCACCTTGGAGAAAAAAGGCAAGGGGTGTAAGGTTAGGATTGGGCCAAATCTTCCTGTGAGGAGGACAGCCGTCCTGTTGCCAAAACATTTTGGAAACATTTGGTTTACCATTTTTAAATACTTGAGAGCCAGAAATACGCGATAACCTGTTTTGGCAACAGGACTGCTGTCCTGCTCATTTTACAGCCTTGCTCAGACAATGGTGAAAGGTGGATTGGAAGATTTGGCCCATTATCCTGCTAGACCACCTGACCTTAGGCCCCTTGACTTTTTTCCTAAAACAAAAGGTTTATTCAAATGATCTGCCACATGATATTAAAAGAGCGCATAAAAGAAGAAATAACAAACTATTCGTAGTGTGTAGAGTAAAAGTCAATATTGAAATTTTGATTTTAAAATTTGTATTAGGACTCTATTTCGGGTTATAAACAGATTTGTTTTATAAAAATGTTGTGTAAAATAATAAATAATGGTATTTCTCTCTTGAGTATTTTCATGTTTTTTTAATTTATGAGCACCCTGTATATCTGATCTAAGACGGAACTTTTTATAAAAAGTGACATTTTGCGATAAAGTCAAAAACAAAAGACTTTCTCCTCTTGTCAACTCCATCCGTGGACACACTGCACATATACATGTGGAATGAATTTCCACTCCAATTTATTTCACTGCATTCGAGAATGGCAGTCCTGAGCTTCGATTCTCGCATCTCTACTGACAATAATAATTGTCGAGTGCGGCAAATGTCATACAAATTGTGGCATGATTTAGAAAATATGTATTCTTGAAACGTCATAGAAATAATGTCACCATTCGTCAATTATGTCGTGTAATAAGATTTGGCAACAATGTTAAATCCATGGTGATTTAGACAGTTGTTGAAAAGTATTTATATTTACACTCTTTTCATTGCGTAATGTCATTTTGTGGATTTGAATTGCTTTGCTACCAAAGAAAACGCTGTTTGAGCTGTTACAAAACTTTCTTCGGGTAAATTTACTTGTACAGTGAATATTTATATTCTTATCTGTGACAGCATCAGAGTATTTATTATATACGTGTATATTTACAATTCTTGAAGCTTTATATTCCTTTAGCCAAAACCATATGAAATAATTCTCCAATTTTCTATGGGGAGTAACTACATTGAGAATGGTGAAGAATACAGATCTGCATTTTCTCATAAGAATTTACGTCACTTTCTGAGTGAATGTGTTCCACTAAACTCGAGAATCGAACCGCTGCAGGTAATCGATTAGATGGCATGAATAAGATTGAATTTGTTCTAAAATAAATAAAGTATATTTGGCTACATCTGGAGTTCCTCAGGGGTCAGTTCTCGGTCCATTATTGTTTTAATATTCATAAACGATATCACCTCGACCTTAGACTGTAACGCTCTTCTTTACGCTGACGATTTCAAGTTGTATTTGTCTGTGTCAGATATTAGGGACTGTCTCTTACTCCAATCCGTAGATAATAGTACATTATACTATAAGGGAGAGAAATGCGTTATTTTGGCAGAGGTGCAATTTGAAGCCCGAGGGCTACAATGCATCGAGGACAAAATAGCATATTTCCCGAATGGTATATACTATATTTTCCACGGTCTCATTAACTTAAAAACACATATTTTGTCATTATGAAGTTCTAACAATAACAACCATTTAAGTCAAATGTCATTCATCACTTTTACAATTGACATTTGTCAATCAAACCGACAGGTTTTAGTAGGTACCACTACTAGCGCAATCACAAAAACTGTAAATGTAAGCGAAAGTAATATTCCTTCTAATATTAATTTCGAAAATTGTATAAATGTAACATTTAGTTTAAATGTCAATAAATAATTTCAATGTTATCTTTTTTTTGCATGAAAAACGTTCTCCATAATGTAAACTCCCTTGGGAACATTATACTCCCTTGGGAATAATCGACTACTTCTGTTTTAATTTTGATGTCATAGAAACTGATTTCTTCTTCTTTCTTTCAGTGTTCATATTATTTAACGCTCTTGTCTTTTCTAAACTAGAATATGTCCCTTGGTATGGAATTCAGCATACCAAGTTCATGTTAAAAAGTTGGAAAGTATTCACCGTAAATATGTGAAATATCATTGGTTTAAATCGGACAGTTTTTATCCACCACAAGGAATACCGCAGGACACTTTACTTGGACGGTTCCTATTGAAGGACGTATGTGCAATTCACTGATATTACTTCATAAAATTATTATTATTAATTGACTGCCCGGAACTATTAGCTAATTTGCACCTTCACGTTTCCCGGTCTGCCACCCGATCTTCGTCGTTATTTTATCTTCTCTCGCCCAAAACAAAATTGAAATATTCTCCATTATACACTATGGTTAATAACACAGGCACACAAAAATAAAAAAAGTTCTGTGCCGAGCTCCGACCCATGGCTTCCCATTTATTTTTGGCTTCTGAAACCGATCCCGGGGTCGGTATAGCCCAGACGTTCCATATTTGCGCCCTACGGTCAAAAAAATGACCAAAATTTGGCCATTACCTGGAAATAAGCGCATCTCGTGCCATTGAAAGGTCCAAACATGAATCAGTTGGTGGATAGGACCTCGCACATCTCAATTGTCACTTGAGGGCCACGAATTGGCAGAAAATTGGTCCTAAGAAATTTCAAATTGTCAGAAAAGATCATATGATTTCATCGTATTCAGGATCGATTTAAGAGGATTGTCTTCATGTAGCATTGCACAGTGAATAGACATAAAAAATAAAAAAACGTCAACGTCATTAGCAGGGTTGCAGTTCCATAAAAATTTGTGAACAGTGTTATTTCCAGGTAATGGCCATATTTTGGTCATTTTTTTGACCGTAGCGCGCAAATATGGAACGTCTGGGCTATATCGACCCCGGAATCGGTTTCAGAAGCCAAAAATACATGGGGAACCATAGGTCGGAGCTCGGGCACAGAACTTTTTTTTTGTGTGCCTGTGTAATTACGCTCAGATGCGGGACTTGTTGACATTTTTCACGATAACGTTTTGCATATTAAAAGAATTTTTACTGGTCATGACTTGTTTTGTTAGTTTTAATTTTAATTATGGTCTATTTGTTTCTGTGCTCTTGTGTCTTTCATTGGTTTTGTTTTGTAAAATTTGTTCGTTATATTTTTTATCTTGTTGACTGCTTGCTACAAAACTTTATGTTATATTTTATGTTTTAACATTAGTTATGCATTTATTATATTATTGTCACATGTTTTGGTGAAGAATACAGATCTTTAGCAATTTTTATATCCGAATCAAGAAGATCCAGAAGTATTTATAATTTTAAACAATGATAGAGGAGAAATTTTCAAATTGTAATGAGAAATGTTGCATTAAAGTACATAATTATCAAAAAGGAAAAGTGCGCTCGTATTTAGATAACAGGAAAGTAAATTTACTTGCATTTTACATCCTTTCACGTGTTTATCGAATATGATTTTCTTTTGTTTCGGAAAATTGCTCGGCAAATATTGAATGCAGTTATTGAATGTGGAGGAACTGTTTTCAACTTTTTAAATTGATACAGTCAAATTTTGTATTAAAACTTAATAATTGGTAATACTCTAGTACCTAGTATCACCTAAATATTCGATACTCAAGTATCACCTAAAAGGTGACACGTTTCTGTGTGTATTCTGTAGCTTTAAAATTAAAAAAAATCAACCTTGTGAGATACTACTTTCACTATAGGCAATCTATATTATAATTTTTTGTTACAAGCCGAAATGGTGGACATTTTTAAAGACTTTCCATTACCACGCGAATTTTAAAACCCTGGAACGGACTTGCTGGAAAATCCGAATTGACTGATTTGTTATATAACCACCAAATTCCACGGTCAGCAATCGCTGTCAATAGAATCGCTATTTTGTCAGGTGATTTCATTGATTTTTTTTAAACGGTACGTTAAGGAAATAATTCGTTCGTGACAGTTATTTTCTTAACTGTTTGGTATTTTTTAGGCAATAAACGGTGTTTTACAATTTGTAATGCGTTGCATATGACTGAAACTATTAAAAAGTAGCTACAATTTCTTTTTAAATTTTGATGAAACATATTTATAATTTTTTTTAAACTGATGCGTTACATCTAATGATACACCTCCTCAATTTTTCATTAATATTGATAATTATAATAGAATCAATATATGCAGATATGCACGCATTATGAAAAATTGAAAAAAAAACATTTTACTATATTTAGAACCCATTTTGCTTCAATTTAACCATTGAAAATAATGTTATCCGGCATTTCTTATATAACGAAACATTGATTTCATTTTAAAAATAAATATTATATTGTCTACGATGTTTTTAAGCAATGGATATTTATATATATTTTTAGATATAATCAATACTGTGTGAAACTTAACAACTATGCGGACTAAAGCCCAGCGTTTAATTGCACAATATCTACCAATATACTCTTTATTATTAGCTTTTGCATTTTTTTACTGTATTGCGAATTCCCCTACAATTCATATCAATGAAGTTATATGTGTGTTCTCTAATATCAAACATCTAGATATGCTAATGAATAATTCCATAGACAAAGTTGTATTCAATAATAATTATATAAAACAATTAATCTAGCTAAATTTACTAACCTGGTTTAATGAAAACATTCTATAAATACTTCAGTTCACTCTTGAAACAGTGGGAACTCGAAAATTCAACCACAATAGATGATATCTAATCTATTTCTGCATTTTTAGGATTGCTTCAGGATAAATAAGTAGGTGGATGTTATGTCTAATTTGAAATTTCTTAACAGGTCATCATCATTGTCGATGTTTAATTTGAAATAATTTTAATTTAGGTGATAATAATTTTTATAGTTAAGTACTTGACTCAACTTGAAGGACGACACTTGACTTTTATGCGTAGTCTAAGGTGAAAGTGTAATAATTATTGTATTTAAACAAGTTTGTATTTCAGAACCATCACAAAAAAAATCTTAATATTTTATCAGGAAAGAAATATTGAATTGTAATATTCTTTGCCTACCACCACTTCTGTAAATACAAAAACACACCGTTTGTGATCAATGTAAGATTCCTATTACGTACGGTAAAAAAATCGGACAGCTTGGTAAAAGAATCGTATAGTGTTCTTAGCAACCGCCTAAGCAACGGTCAATACAAACAAAGTTATTCAAAAACTGGCATAATCTCAAATCATATTTGTATGTGAGGGTAATATTATAAAAGGAAATTAGTTTGATTACATAAAAAATGTTGAGTGGCAGTGAAAATTTAACTCCACCAAATATTAGTGAAATTGCAGAAGCTGCTAAAAACAACTTGTTACCGCCGAAATCTGAATATAGAGACAAATTTACTTACCAACGATTTATGGAATGAAGATTAAAAAACGACGTCGATGGCATATTTCCAAGAACTATCAAAAACCATGAGGCCTTCTTCACATTGGTCATTTTACTCAATATTAAAGGCCACAATTAATATAAATCACAATGTAGATATTGCAAACTACTCCAAATTACAAGCTCCCCTGAAGAGAATATCGGACGGCGTTACATCCAAAAAATACAAGATTTTGACAAGCAAAAATTTAATTTATTTGTTTACGAAGGTAATATATTGAGCTCAATATAATGTTAGATATGTAAATTTATTTCAAATCGTCTTTTAGGTTGCTCTTACAATTGGTATAAGCGCTGCGTGCAGGAAACAAGAGTTGTGTAATAACCGTCAGATATTCAAGACACAGGGAAGAATCTAACTATTAATATTCCTGATTCAAAAAAACACCAACGTTCTTTTGTGGTTTCTCAATATTTTTACCCCAAAGTTAAAAAACATAAACTTTTACTCTGCGGTAAATACAAGTCCAAATTTACTTTTTCTTCTAAACTATACAGGGTGATTCATTAAGAATGGGTAATCTCTGAACTGGAGATACTACACACCAAATTATGGCGATTGAGCCAAATATGCCTTATCGGAATGTTGCTGGAATTTTATTTTGAAATATCTCAATAACTTTCAAACCTGTCGGAGTATTAAAAAAGAAATGGCACAATTATATTTTTTGGCACGGCAAATAAGAATTTTGAACTAATTTTGACGTCACTAGTAGAGGGCGCCACTTATGGCACAGCATGTTTCTTTTAAATGGCAGAACTTTTTTGCTCTTTAGTGTATCCATCTGTCTATTGAAACAATCGATTCTCCTATCTGTTGTATCTAAAAATGGTATACCTTGTTGAAGTCGTTAGGAGTAACAGTTTTCGAAATAATCCTATTTGAAATATTCAGTGCACCGATTGAAAACTGTTATCGTTTCAGATAAAGTGCCTTTTCTACTGAAAATACAGCAAAATTTTACGGTAAATTATGTGGACGTGCAAAATTTCAAGAAGATCGGCGAGGTTTGATTTTGAAACCATTTTTCAACAATACACAAAGATTTTATCAAAGCAGGCCGATCTTCTCGAAATTTTGCCCGTGTATACGTATGATAATTCACAGAACATTTACTTTTTTCTTTGTTTTCCGCTATACATTTACTGTTTCTGACAAATCGACATCTTATTTAAAAGTGCATATATGGTTAAACACTGCCTGATAAATTGTAACATCCTGTATATCTCTTTTTTCAACACATCCTGCTCATTCGGCGGCAAGTTCCGCCAGATGGTGTAACTAGGAAATTTAACGTGCCAAATTAGTGCCAGAATCATCGTTTTTAGAATTTATCCGCCATATGTTAACAATTAAACCTTTCACCTAGACACCACTGCCTCGTCTATTTCGTTATTTTCTCATTGTGCGCTTTCAGTTCGTATATTTGTACAGTTTCCATGTTTTAATTCGATGTTAATGACTATTTCACCTGGGAGAACCCGTACAATGCTCTCTCATTTTCTATGAGACTGGCTCTGTTGGCTGGCTTCGGTTTCGCAATGTGAGCAGGGTTGTTGCTATTGCGATTATCCGTTTAGTCCTAGTTTTGTGTCGTAAAATCCATCGCGGTCGTCGACTATTTCCTCCGTTCTAGATTCAACACACTGCCGTAATCCGTGTGACAGCAATAACCAATAGAAACGCTTGTAATCGTACCCAGGATTGTCCGACACATTTTTCTATTACTATCGCCGCCACAGATGGAACTGGACACCAAAATGTTGCCAACTGTTTATTTGTCAAAAAAAATGTGATTGTGTAATCAATATTAGGAAAGGACTACAATATTTATCCACCACCACTATACAGGGTGTCCGGAAGTTATGCGTCAAGACTTCAGGAGGTGATTTCTCACAAAATATTAGGGTCACAAAGTCCTATAACAATTTTTCGAAAGCTCAGTATTAACGCAGATACAGGGTGTTAAGTTTAAAATTTTATTTTCGATATTTGTAAATAACTTCTTAAGAGATCCAAATATTTACATAAAATTTGTAAATCGGGGGTTTTTGCGGACGACAAATTCAAGCATGTTTCTAATTTTGACGTCACTAGTAGAGGGCGCCATTTGTGACACATCATGTTTCTTTTAAATGACAGAACTTTTTTGCATATTAATGTATCCATGTGATTATTAAAACAATGGATTCTTCTACCAGTTTTATTTGAAATGCTCAGTGCACCGAGTAAAAACTGTTTTGGTTTCAGGTAAAGTGCCTTTTCTGCTGAAAATACAGCAAAATATTACTTGAAAAAGTTGTTCAGAATCGTAAATTATGGAGACGTGCAAAATTTCAAGAAGATCGGCGAGGTTTGATGAAACCATTTTTCAACAAAGCACAAAGATTTTGTCAAAGCAGTCCGATTTTTTAAGAATTTTTGCATCTGTATAACCTACCGTTCTGAACAATTTACTGTAATTTCAGTAGAAAAGGCACTTTAACTGAAACCAAAACAGTTTTTACTCGGTGCACTGAATATTTCAAATAAGATTATTTCGAAAACACTAAAGGATTTGTACTTCTTGGATAATTCTTCAAAGAATGCTAATAATACCTTCTTTTTCTTCATATTTTATATTCTTAGATGCACACCAATCATTGAATTGTTTATAAAATTATTCGTTTTCGATTTTTCTGGTAAAAGTGAAGCTCACTGCAGTTGCAGCAGCTTTTTCAATTTCAAGAGTCAAGTTTTCTGTTTCTAAATAATTCATTATTTCAATCAACACCAATATTTTCACAAAAAAATGTAAAAACGAAACTCAATTTTTTTTTATAGCAAGCTGTAAGCTTGTTGATTTTGAATCAAAGCTTACAAACTGGATCTGATTTTGGATTTTTCTGAATTTCTTGACACATTTCTACAGCGTTGACTGAAAAGCTTCTTCTATGATCGTGAGAGTTCTTGAAATATTTGTTTTCGTATCCGGATGAGAACGTATTGGCAAATGCCTATGTCTTGAACATGACAGGAACCTGCGTCTGCCATGAACGTTGTAACCTGTAAAGCCTTCAAAATAAAACGCTCAATGTATAAATTGAAGTATTAAAATCGTGTATTTTCTACCTTAACTTGTAAATATTCCTCGTGCTTCCGGTGTTTTTTTCAAAAATTCTTCAATTTGGTTTTTTTCCAGTATCTTTGCCTTCTTTGGTTTATAATTTCTTGCATGTAAAGGAAGAGGAAAAAACTGTTAAATTTGCTCAAAAACTGATAGATTAACATTTTTCACGGTTATACGGGATGTCTCAGGCATTACTGGCATCTTTAGAACGGATGATTGTACAGTCTAAATAAATGAGATTTAACCAAATATACTATTTTTTTCTCCTGCTAATTATGACACAATAAATAAGTCAGTAGTAGTTTTTATCTTTCAAATTTAACAGTTAACCAAATAAATTTTACTTATGTTATCTCATAATTCTAAAATTAGTACGTAGGTAATTTTTAAATAGGGTAATATTATATTACTTAAAAACCGCAAATAAATAATAATGGAAAACATCGGAAAAAACAAATATTTTAAAGAATGTTATGAAAAAAATAGGTAATTATTGTCACATTCCATTACTAAATGCTAATAAATTACAAATATCCATATAAAACAATACTAACACTTCATACAACAAAATAGCATTAATCAGTAAACAATATTGACATATATATACCGTGTGTCGACCATATTTTTGCCCGTGTTCTAGAATGCGCTATTTGATTGGCAATAGTCTGCGATGACATTAAATACAGACATCTGTCCAAAACAAATAATTTCCCAAGCACACTTCTAGTACATGTAGTTACGATTTATCGTTACGTGTGTAATCGGCATTAGTAATAGCGAGAAAATCATTTCCTTTTGCAGCACATGTCCTGTCACAGTTATTTCTCATTCCTGAGAAATCGTGTCTGCCACATCTATATTCTCTAGGCCTAGACCACTTATTCCACATTCTATTTATAGCAGCCTCGTCATGGCATGACAGTTTCCTTCGCACCTGTGATACTGCCAGAATCGAAATTATCTAAGTAGGAAGCGTTGTAACAGGCAGTAAAATAAAATAAAATTTCATATATTTTTCTCAAAATACATAGTGCCATAGGATTTATTTTTCTTTAGTTTGAAGTTACTCGACGCTTAGCATGTCTATACTATTTGTATTTTATGGATAAATAACACGTAAATTAACATTTTAACGTGTATTTCATAGGTGCTCATTTTAATTATGAATCTATCAATGAAGTATAAACTCTGTAAGTATGCTGTGCTTCGCACACTGTTACAAAATACTCGGTTTATTTTATGATAGTACTTATTTTGTTTGTAAACACGACTTGATACTAGAAATGTAAATACTCGTAGCTCTGTTCATGGCCGCCGGCAAAAAAAAATCAGAGGGGCAACAAAAATAACGTGTAGGTAGTTTTTTCTAAATTTTAATGAAAAATAAAAATATCTTAAAACAAGAAACTTTGGTAAAACCTTTGGTGCTATAGCAGATGACTTACAATCCTAAATAAAATAAAATGCAATATTACACCTGCAAACGTGATCAAATCATAAAAAATCTCATAAAACTTATTTTCTAAAAAAACATAGAAACAAACAAAAACAAAAATAACAAGAAATGCCTGTACAAAAAATTTTAACCTTGACAACAGCATTTTTATGAAGTAAGGCCTAGTTTTTTAATTAAAAAATACATATTCAAAACCCACCAGAATGTATTTTGAAAGCAACAAAGATCGCAAAATTGGGTTTATTGCCAGCCAAATCTAGACAGATATGAGAAGGAGCATACGGTGTGCGATATGATAAAAAGCGTTATCACCAGGCAACATGTGGGATTTAGACGTTACAAAAAGCAAGTTTGAATTAAAAAAGAATTAACAAAATTCCTGAATGAGGCATCAGATAAAGTGTATTTGATGATAAAACTCGTTGCCATTTAGAGATTGGCTGTTGCCTGCCGCAGGGATGAGCTGACAAAAATGACATCGAAAAAACAGAAACTGTATTATAAATATTCCTGACTCTAAAATCACACTTCTTATACTTCTGTCATATCAAATTAAATAACTAATGCATTACTCATGTAACTGTATAGGACATAGACGATTGTTTGTATTTTACAAAATTTGTTTCATTCAGTATGTCACTAAAGATAAACAAACAGGCATTATATTTTAATTTTGTCTTGTAATAATTACAGACATTATTTTATTGATACTTTGAATGTGTTGTTTAAATATGTACAAATAAAATCTATTAACCTTAAAAATCTACGAAGTGTTTTTACGAATAATCGCAAAAAACGCGTCAAATCGGTCAAATTGTAAAGACAGCGTATTCATAACTCCCAATACAGTTGTATACAGGTCACACTTTAAACCGATTATCGGCATTAATATTAGCCAATTTCGTGCGTAGAAATAACCGCCAGACTTAGGGGTTGGAAATCGACATCTGTTGTCTAGGGTTAGGGACTTGGAGGAATCTACTAAACAAAAAGGAATCAAGTAAAAACTTAGCCATGAACCACCCCATCAAATTCGTTAGAATTAGACAGCGTGTTCAAATATACCCTCCTACTCGAATCAATCTACCATAGTGCACTCATATAATCGGTTAGCATCTGTTAATAACTTAAACAAATAATATTTTTGCTTCTAACAAATGTTCATGTTATTATTTTTTTATTTTCGACACGTTGTTATCTTCCCAATTATGTACAATAGTCCAGAATAATTATTGTTGAGAGCATCTAGCATTAGGTTATAAAACTTATCAAAACTAATGTTCTTATACTCAAATTTACTTTCTATTCCTCCCAGTGAAAGACGACAACGAATCAGTGTCAGTGTCGCCATCTGTGACGGTATAAAATACTAAGCAAGCGGCACAAAGTATATCTATCTACACAGCACACAGCGAAATATTTAGTCCATTGAAATGTTACATTATTTTGGCCTTAGCGTGCATTTTTTAGAGGACGTAATTTTATTGTTTAGATGTGAGGGCAGGGTCAAAAAAAGCTTAACTTGAAGTTTGTGGGGTCACAACCCTCCAGCTTTGGCCGCCATCTTGGAAAAAGGAGTTAAATTGTTTTTAGCATTTATCAGGTAAACTATTGGGCATACCAAATTTTTTTAAAAACATTTTTTATTGCAAATTGAATCCTTTACAATTTTAGTCCAGTAACTTTTTGTTGTAAAATCAAAAATAACAAAGATATTAAAGAAAAACAATCAAAATTTTTGGAAAAATTTTCTTTTGGACACCATAATTTATTTATTTTTTTATTTAAAAAAAAATGACAGAGCATTTTTATAGAGTGGTTTTCAACGAAGAATTTGTATTATATACTTTTTTTATTAAATTCATTAGTTTGGGTTTTACAGCGCTGTGAAGTGAACACAAATTTTCCCTATAGTCCATTGAAAAGTTACATTTGGGGTTGCATTTTTTAGAGGACGCAATATTATTTTTTAGATGTGAGAGGGAGGATATCTTTGTTATTTTTTATTTTACAACAAAAAGTTACTGGACTGAAATTGTAGAGGATGCAATTTGCAATAAAAAATGTTTTTTAAAAAATGTTGTATGACCAACAGTTTACCTGATAAATGCTAAAAACAATTTAACCCCCTTTTCCAAGATGGCGGCCGAAGCTGGAGGGTTGTGACCCCACAAACTTCAAGTTAAGCTTTTTTTGACCCCTCCCCCTCACATCTAAACAATAAAATTGCGTCCTCTAAAAATGCAACCCCAAATGTAACTTTTCAATGGACTATTAACTATTCTCTATATTCATTGTATTTCGAAAATCTAAACTTTATAATTTTCCTTTTAAAACATATTTGAAAGGAATGCCTGTTACGCTTCTGTTACTCATAAAACTGTGAATTTCATTACATTAATAATGTCTCTAAGTGTCTATAAAAGTATTTACAAGTTGCGCACTGAGAAAAGCCATATTGAATTAACTACCTACATACATTCTTTGTGCGTGAGATTATTTTACAATGAAAACAATAATTTTGTTTGACATGAAATTTCCTGTGGTTGAATAATGCACATATTGACTATAAACACACGAATTACTGGCATATTTGGCAATTTTTTAAAATTTGACGCTGGCTTTCGTAACTTTATAGATAACCTTTTCATATTATCAAGTGTTATGATATAATTTCTAATAATTTTCGAAATATAATAATAGTTAAGAACTACGTATGTCAGTAATAAAAAAAACAATACTGGTACTTCTCATAATATGTTACCATTTTACAAATCTTACCTGGAGAATCGTCAGCAACATGTAGAATTTTCTAGTCAACAGTCCCATCAGGGGCACCACAAGGTTCGGTCATTGGACCATTGCTTTTCACATTTTTGTAAATGACATAGTTTGTAAACATTTGTAAATGTTAAGTAGTTTTTGTGTACATATGACATAAAAATATATAATAGAATTGATTGCTTTAACGCGTATTGATTTACACAATTTAAGTGCATAGTGCTCCATTAACAAGTTAGAATTATTATATATTTTCAGGGATTAACAATATTGTGTGAAACTAACTACTCTGTGGGCTAAAGCCCCAACCAGCGTTTACCTGGTTACACCCACAATATCTACCCATCAGTTTGACATTGTCGACATTTAATTTCAAATAATTTTAATTTATTGGTATAATAATTTTTATATACTCGCGACAAGAATTTAGACGACTTACGTCATACGCACGAATTAATAATTCATTATATTTTCATCAAAATATTTAAGAAACTGCAACTGATAGTAATAAAACTATATACTACACTAAAAGTTTGCATTATATTTTGCAGTAAATTGCAAAAAATTATTGTTTTTACCGCGACCAAATAGCAAAAATTACGTTGACAATAAAAACAAATGTGTAACATCAGCCGTGACGTAAGACGTCTGAATTCTTGAGGCGAGTATAGTTAGATATTTGACTCAACTCGATCCTAAAAATGCATAAATAGGTCAGATCTCATCTATTGTGGTTGAATATCGAGTTCCCACTGTCAGAAGTTAGATATCTATAGAGTGTTTTCATTAAACCAGGTTAGTAAATTTAGATAGATTAATTTCTTTAGATAATTATTGAATAGAGGAGTCTATGGAATTGTTCAATAGCATACCTAGATGTTTGGTATCAGGAATTGTAGGAGATTAGATATATATTAGCTTAAAACACCTTTCTTAAACAGTAAAGAAAGTTAGAATTAATTGTGAAAATATGCATTGTTCTTACTTTTACACTTAAAAATAGCGCCATACAATGTCCTTATAAATTGGGCTTTGTAATTCGTAATATTAACGTTTTTCCTTCCACTCATATATGGTATAAGAAGAAAGGGGTTTATCCAAATATTGGATATCCTTATGAGGTTACTGCATAGATTTTGTATCACTAGTCTGGTCTGGTAGCGCGCCGTGTTATGGTGACAAATATTTCTATATAAAATACTGATGAACGTGTTTTCGAAAACTGCTATTAAATTATCTACTGCCAATGCCCTTGGGTTATTGTACCTGAAGGCAGTTTCAATAACTGTTTTATTTTATGCATTTCTATAGGAATCTGGAATTTCGAGTGATTGAACAATTTGTAAACGTCGATAAACTGATAAGGTATCGGTATTGTACGTATTATCCAAGCCATTTTCGAGGTCGGCAGCCTTGCACGATGGTGTGAACGGAAGACCGATGTCGACTGTCGACTCTTGGTACACACAATATACACTTTCAAGTTGCTGGTCACTAAACTCGTAAAAGCCGCTACAGACGTTCATACATTCTTGACCAGTGTACCTGTGCAAGTATACATGCGTGTGTAGGTATAAACTTGTACAAGCATTTCGACTTGTGCAAGTAAAAGCAAAGGTCTACCATAACAGTGGCGCCCTCTACTAGTGACGTCAAAATTAGTTAAAAGTTCTTATTTACCGTACCAAAAAACATAATTGTGCTAATTTTTTTTAATACTCCGAAAGGTTTCAAAGTTATTGAGATATTTCAAAATAAAATTCTAGCATTGAACGCCCTGTATTTTTAAAACCAGCAACATTAGAATAAGGCTCAATCGACTTTTTTTGAACATCAGTATCTCCAGCTCCGAAATTTCCCAACCTTTCACAGACACCCTGTATACCTTATGAACTTTATTATTGGTCATTTTCGCTTTTGGTTTAGTTAATTAAAATCTATTTTGTAAAGCTAATAAAATCCAACAAATATGTCATTACTAACATGAAGAAGCTTTAATTTTTATTAGATAAAAAGGCAAAAAATAAACAATAATTAAATATAAAAAAGTAAAGGGTATTATGAGAAAAATATTCATTACCTACTTTGTTTGTTATAATATTGTAATTGATGGTCACGTTTTTCTTTCATCTCAAGTACTTTCGTCATGTTGTGACATAGATCAACACAAAATTCAGCCACTATGAGTCCACTAAAGCGTTTTTTCATTTCAAGAATTATTCCGGGAAGTGGTCCATTAATATTTCATATCTATGAGCAAAAGTGGCATTCATTTTGCGAAAATGTTAATGTTATTTATGGAATTAATTTAAATTGACTGAAATGGTTTAAAATACAGTAATTGTAATCACTTGATGTGATTCACGATTGTTTGAAGTAATAAAAGTCAAACGTTTATATGTATTTATTTTACAAATCGTTTCAGTAACTAAATTTTCTAAATTCGCATAACAGTTACTATTGTTTACAAACAAACCAGATATATGAAAATATAAAAAAAATATTACCTACAGATAACATGGTCACTTGAACTAAAATTAAATACTACTCAAAATATAACTATGCGATCAAAATGAGATGCAATGCTTTACAATAGGTAATATTTCAAACAAAATGAAATTCATCGTCATCAACTAAACTAATTCTTCAGCTATATCTTTTAGAGATAAAAGTTTCCATCACATGTAGTCGTTTATGTTATTGAGTTGTCTATAATAGTCATATACTGATTAAATGTCACTATCATCGTAGAAATAATGTTTACATATTGAGCACGAGTCACATCATCTCTATCACAATACACAGCCACTATACTAGGTCGCCACATTCATTCGGATGCTGCTTGATGGTAGGTCATCAAGAGTTCCATCACGTCTATCCTGAATTTCAGCTTCTGTTCCGTTCTCAGCTGCTGCAAGGTGGGCAACAACGACTTGAAAAAGTTCATATCGTCGTTGTCCTGGCCGTCATTGTCGTTCATTCCGGGTAGGAGAGGATCCACGTTGGTAATCAGTTCTTCCTCTTCCTCCCGGCCAGGTGTCGCTAGTTCCGAATTGACGTCGTGCTCCATTTCGAGGAGGTCCTCTTGCGTGAGGTCAGCCTCCTCTTCGTCTTCTTCTTCTTTGACGTTGCTTTTCGAAATGCTTTCAAACGGTGGCCTTCTGGTTCTCATCCTGGGATTGATGACCCTCCTCAGAAATGACATCTGGTTGTAGTAGATGTAGGACCTTATCGGTTTGGATCTTTTCGTTTTGTCCATCTTCATGCGAATGTGTCTGACGTAGGCGTCCCTGAGGTTCTTCCATTTTAGTTGTATATCTCTTCCTAGAAAGAAGATTATATTAAATATGTATTTGGGACAGTCCTTCAATTAATAAATACATAGTTAACTATGATTCAGTACAAATATTTGAGGAGGGGATAGAGAAAATTAAGACTTTACGGAATCACCCTTCAAAAACATTCTAAACCTATTTATAAATCGAAAAAAAATGTTTTAGATACGTTTGACGTTTACAGAATCAGAGTAGACAACCAGCAACACAACGGTAAAATTCTCTATGATGTCATAATTTAATTCCTGCATTTATGTTGTATCTTTGTGATCTTTTTCAGTTTTTAATACCTTTTTTAATGTTAAACGTTTTATTGTTATTAAATAAAGGAATTTGTGTAAGGACAGATATTTTCCCACAATATATTTCGCCTATTTGTTTTTCTAGGTTATGGAACAAGAGTGTCGCGGGTGTATTAATAGTTTTGTATTATATAATAATAATAATATCTCTACCCCTCATTCTAATCACAGGGATTAGCCCAGAAGTCGGAGACTTGTGCGGGAGAGGGGGCGGCATATTATTATTAAGCAGGCCGCATTTGCGCCCAGGAACGACTTACGTGCCCTCACCACCATTCAGTGCAGGAATGAGGAAAACCTGGAAAACCTCATTAATTAGGGGGGTAGTCAAATATCAACCGGCATCAATCTCTCACATTGACCCAAGCTAACATTATTCCACCCTACCATACCCACAGAGAGGGTGCCAATCCTCTCTACGAATATAGCTTATATACGGCCTACCGGCAGCTGGGCTCGAACCAACTCCGTCTAGTCACCTCGATTCAAGTACTAACGCCTTAAACCGCGCGACCACTGACCGATATTATCTATTAGTACCTACATATTCCTTTCGGTCGATTTTCTTATAATAAATATGCATTTTATCTAACTGTACCTACGCGAAGTATGTTTTATAGATAATGAGTGGTTGTAATGAAAAGGTAGTTTTGCCAGTTTCTATCAAAATAATGAAAAACGAATGTTAAATACAGCAGCGGACTGGATTAACTGTTACCTATCTATCAGGTATTATTACTAATGAGAATGTCAATTTTTGTCGTTTCTGCATTTAGAAACGCTGCAAGATAACGAACGCATGGTAGTTGATATTGTTGCCAGATGTAAGCTATGGATCTAAACCATCTCAGTCGATGCTTATCATAGGCCTTTTTTGCCTTTTATATATCGAGCTAAAATTCTGGAATAATGTTTTTATTGTCTTGCCTGCTTGAGCGCGTGGTTAACATTTTTGTACATATTCATAGTCCACCCTGTATAGAAGACTCTATACAAAATAAAATTTCAGTCGCAAATAAATTGTTACCATCTTCAGTAGAGCGTACGCAACTTACCAATAATACAACATACGCAGTAAAATGCAATGTATTTTAAAGCCTTTTGTTCTTATGGATGCGAAATTCACAAATACCATTTAACATTTTCATGTTTGTCATAAGTTCAAAACAAAATTATTAACATCACGTAATAATGAACTAACAATATTTGTACTGTTTTACTGTTTTGCAAAATTTCTCAAAAGCTGCGATTTTCTCGTCATAAATAATTTAAACAAAAGTTGAGAAATTTGTGCAAAATTCCGTGAATTTTGCGTCCATGAGAGCAAGGCTTAAGTGGGATATCTGCGGAGTGAGCATCAGGTAGGTGTAAGTAGGTGGCGGTGGGCAATCGGCATTCTAATTTGTAGAGGATGACTCAGGGGGCACATTTAAAGTAAATTGTTAATGTGCTAGGTTCAGTCAACGTCAACTTATTTATGATTATTTTGGGTGTTTTGAACCCTTCTCAGGTGGCACGCCTAGATCATCATGCAACCCTCACCTTCTGTACTCATCTCTGTGCTGTGAATTAGTCACTCTATTATTTTTCGACCTTGGGTAATTGATAATACGAAATAAAAACTTTAAATTTGGATTTTTATTATCAAAAGTCTCGAAATTGACAAAAACTGTTATATCACTGTTTCTACTAAAGGTAATGGATGTTATGTAATGCAATTATTTTTGTCATTTTTGTATACAGGGTGTCTCATAATTAGCTGCCAACCCTGAACAGGCCGATTCTATGATCAAAACTAAGTAAAAAAGTTCATATGAACATGGGTCCGGAAATGCTTCCTAAGGGCACAGGGACCCATTGAAGAGGGAGGAATGGAAATCATTTTTTTGCAATATCTCTCAATCGCGTTGTGATAAATGAATGAAATTTGGTATACACAGCTAAATTTTGATGAGCAATTTGATAGACTAATCCATTTATTTTCACAAGGGCTTTGTATTTTGCGTGTGTAACTTTTTTGCAGTTTATTGTTTCCATCTGACTATAGAAACCATCGATTCTCCTACCGTTTTATTTGAAAAATCTTGCTCGGTAGGACAAACCATTTTTGAAATAATCCTATTTGAAATGCTCAGTGCTCCGAGTAAAAACTGTTTTGGTTTCAGATAAAGTGCATTTTCTGCTGAAAATACAGCAAAATGTTACTTGAAAAAGTTGTTCAGAATGGTGAATTATGGAGACGTGCAAAATTTCGAGAGGATCGGCGAGGTTTGATGAAACCATTTTTCAACAAAGTAGGTACAAAGATTTTATCAAAGCAGGCCGATTTTGAAATTTTGCACGTCTCCATAATTTACCATTCTCAACAACTTTTCCAAGTAACATTTTGCTATATTTTCAGCATTAAAGGCACTTTACCTAAAACGAAAACAGTTTTTACTCGGTGCACTGAGCAATTCAAATAGGATTATTTCAGAAATGGTTACTCTTACCGACTTCAGCAAAGTATACCTTTTTCAAATAAAACAGGTAGGAGAATCGATTGTTTCGATAGTCAGATGGATACACTAAGCTGCAAAAAAGTTACAGGTAAAGGTACCCACCCCAATAGACCTTATGGAAATAAATGGATTAGTCCATCAAATTGCTCATCAAAATTTAGCTGTGTATACCAAATTTCATTCATTTATCACAACGCGATTGAGAGATACTGCAAAAAAATGATTTCCATTCCTCCCCCTTCAATGGGTGCCTTTAGGAAGCATTTCCGGACCCACGTTCATATGAACTTTTTTACTTAGTTTTGATCATCGAATGGGCCTGTTCAGGGCCAGCAGCTAATTATGAGACACCCTATATTTTTTATGTCTGATCGTCTTAAAATTTAGTACGCCTATGAAATGTTGCTTCTCGCACGCTTTGCCCGTTGCGCTTGTCAACAAGCTAGCGACTTATATTTTGTCATCAACAATACGCAGTTAATAGAGTGACTCTTTGTTGTACCTTATATAGGATATTTCGTTAGAAAAAGGAAGTAGTCGAAAGTTAAAAACATTTCTTTAAAGTACCTACATCTGAATAGGCTGAGCAGCCCGAATATTTAAAATGTGTACAGCTGACGCCATCTATCGCAGCCGCGTTGCAGTTGATGTCTAACCGCAAACCACAAGGCGTCATCCGCATTCGTTCGTGACACATCGAGCGCTTCGCCTTCTGAAATTCAAACAAAACGCTCGCCCAACGGAAGGCACTCGACTCACCTATCTGTGCCCGTTCCTGCTCCGTCTTGTCCGCGTACTTCGGGCACATAATCTGGCACACCTCCAACCACCCGTCCTTCTTCATCTCGCGATCCTTGTAGTCCTCCGAATGCGAGTCCCACAACGCCGGCCTCCTCTTCACGGCCTCGATAAATTGCTCGACGGCGATCATCTGCATGGCAGCGTCCTGGAAATAGCCGTTTTTCGGACTCAGCGGCGGCACAATCGTCTCCGCAAGCGAACAAATACTGGCGGGACGAGACGAGCGATCGACGACAAAAGTCGCCGTGCAGCGCCCACTACGTCGTTGCACGCGTGTCGCGCCTCGGCCGCCGCAGTAGCGTACAAAAGGCACCGACCGGTTCGGCTAGAAGCGGTCTTAAAACGAGTATCGTTTGTTTTGTCTTTTTTGCAGACTTGAAATTCAATAGGCGACAAAATCTCCGCCCGTTTGCTACGGCAGGATTTCTTATAAATAGCAACATTTTATGCGGTGGCCCTTTCCGATGATTCTTAATAAACAGGGTGTCCCATAATAATATAAAACTTTCCACCTGAATATTTCGTTTAATATGAAGTTTTAAAAAAATTTGCAATTTAGTGCAATATACAGGGTGAGTCAGTCATAATGTCATTAATTTTAACCACGTATTCGGGAGGCCTAATAAAGGCAGAAAATCGAAAAAAAAATTTTTTTACTCGACCTTTAAAAAAATAAACAAATCACCCTATAAAAATCAGTAACACGACGCTCCTGGTACGCTACGAACTTTCTGATGGCGCACCCGACGAAAATCTAATACCACAGACTTGCCGTATTAACCATGGATGCCACATTTACATACATAATATCGTCTAACACATCAGCGTGTTATTCAAATTTACCTCCATTTAGCACTCTGCATTTCCCGCATTTCTTCCCCCTCAAATTTGTAGATCATGCCACACATTTGGAGGGGGGATGGAGAGAATACAAGCAGTAACTCAGTAAGCAGTAGTTTGTTTATTTCGGTCACTTCGGTCTAACCTCACGTATTTGGCGTAAATTCACAACGCATAATTTTACAAATTCCGAATATGTGGAAATGGTAGTGTTATACGGAGAATGTTTACAAAATGCGACTGAATTTTATTAATAAAGTGCTATGGACGGATAAATGCAGTTTTACTTGAAATGTGGGCTGTAAACAGGTTAGTATCATACTACTTAAAAACAATACATTTCTAGGCTAGATGTACGTAACTACAAATTGTACATCTGGTTATGTGTGCGGTTAATTGTACTTACGAGTAATACTAAAAATTCATATTTATTTGTAAAACGTAATGAAAACGTAATATCAAAATTATTAAACTGTAATAACCTAACATTCGAAAACATTTATTTATTATCTACATTTGTTTTTATTAACAAATAAATCAATATTTAAGAAAAATTCATTCATGTATCTAGATTTAAAAAAAATAGTTTTACTCCTTGTCGTTAAATAACAGTACAAAAACTAGGTAACTAGGTTATTGACCTAATAATACGGTAGGTCAAGGTCAAGATTAACTCTCGATAACTTAGATTAGCGGCGTGCCATTTCGGTCTTGAACAGTTTTCTGTCGACAACACGATGGTTTTTTTATTAAGTCTTAGTATTTAAACACGAAACACTTTTCAGCTTCTCAATAATTTACCCATTGGGTATAGGTTTTTTATGTAATGTACGTAAATGGTTTATTACTCAGTTTATTATTAAACACGTTGGAGTTTTGTTGCAGTCATATCAGCTACATTTGCTCAGAGAAAAATCGACACGCGAGTGTACGGGTATCGTTTGATTGGGCCGTATTTTCTACGGAAAAACCTGAGTGGACCGCGTTACTTGCAATTTTTAATAGAATTATTTGATTATTATTATTTGATTTTATTGGGTATTAACATTTTAAATTATTATTGGCTGAAGTTGAATTGAGCAAGGAAAAATGATATTCTAAAATAGTCAGTACAACCGTTTATTTGTGATGTCTAAAACCTAGG
This sequence comes from Monochamus saltuarius, assembly GCA_025584915.1. Taxonomy (NCBI): domain Eukaryota; kingdom Metazoa; phylum Arthropoda; class Insecta; order Coleoptera; family Cerambycidae; genus Monochamus; species Monochamus saltuarius. Next base: position 118,095,367 of record CM046721.1, on the reverse strand, counting down.
TGGGTAGGTACTATATAGAAAAATATTACAACTTGACAACATTGCATCAGGTCGATATCGAGTTGAACTGTGAGCTGTAACCGACCAAGGCTGTGACCGGTCAGTGACAGTCTTAAAAGGGGGTTTAAATAATGATTTGAAAATATTTTTTTTCGGCGTAAATATGCATTTAAATTTTTTTTAATCACGTATTCGCATTATACTCATTATTCCCTATCTCCTCTTAAAATTAATGACATTATGACTGACTCACCATGTATTATGCAAACTTTTAGTGTAATATAACACGGTGAACCTTAAATAAGTACAAATATTTTAACTGCTGGTGTAGTTCGTCATATAGATCAGTCCAGTGAAAGCCATTTTTAAAAATTTCTAATATATACGGATATTAATTTTTTTTTAAAATACCCACATTTTGAGGACAGCTGCTTAACCAAGCTAATGGACCATATGATTTGTTGCGAGGTTGCCATATCTTCTCTAATATAAATATTACGTTTCCCTTAACGTAGTCTGTAGCCAGAATAAGAATGAATTTTTGTTTTTCAAACATTCAACTCTCTAAAATTCAATTTATATTTCTTGAAATTTTTCTGGAAGTCTGAAATTCAATTAAACTTTTCTGAATTAGAATTGGCTGAACCTCAACAGAAATGCATGGTTTTATATACAGGGTGTCCCAAAATTATCCTGCCAAAAATTAACTGTGTATTCTACGATCAAAAATAAGAAAAAAGTTATATAAACATAGTTCCGTAAACGCCCCCTAACGGACCTATTGCTCTTTAAAGGGGGACCCCAAAATTTGATTTTCTCCAAATATTTTCAAAACGGATCGAGATAAAGTAATCAAATTCAAAATCGAGAATCGCAATTAGATTGCGAATTTAATGTTCTAAAAACAATACCATAATTAGTCATAGGCGTGCCAAACTGGGGGGGAGGGGGTTATTGGATAAATATTACTGTAACTTTTTCATGTTTCGAGGATTTTGCCATCAGATCAAAAAACTAAAAATGTTGAACAAATTTACAAAAAAAAGTTACTCTTGTTTTACTTCGATAAATTATTTCGTTTATGAGTAATATTAATTTAAAAATTTTGTGACATACCACAAAAATATTAGATCAAGGTCACATTGTGTGTAGTGGGCTTTGAAAAGTTATTTGTTAGTTTATTTGACACATATTACATATGTTTTTACATTTTTTTAAGTATTAATAGACTATATTAAAATTCAAAAATTTACAAATAATTCCATTACTGATATGCATTTTAAAAGTATTCTAATATGTTAAAACGCTTGAATAACAGCTTTAATATGTGTTAATAAGTCGGCAGTATTTTCTCAGAGCCTATTAGGGATATTTTGCCTATTTATAGTTTCTTTCTTAAACTTTTGTGATATGTCACAAAATTTTTAAATGATGATTACTCGAAAACAGAGCAGTTTATCGGATTGAAATAGGAGTACCTTTTTCATGTAAAATAGACCAACATTTTTAATATTTTGATCTAACGACGAAAATCTGGAGATACAAGAAAGTTAAGAGCAATATTAACCCACTGACCCCCAGTTTGGCACGCCTATGACCAATTATGAGGAATTATTTTCAGATCGTTAGATTCTGAATCTAAGTGTGATTCTCAGTTTCAAATTTGATTACTTTATCATCTTTGCTTTTGGAAATATTTGGGAAAAATCAAGTTTTGAGATCCCCATTTAAGGAGCCCTATCTTCGTTAGGGGGCGTCTACGGACTTATGATTATATAACTTTTTTCTCTTATTTTTGATCGTAGAATCCACAGTTAATTTTTGGCAGGCTAATTTTGGGACACCCTGTATATATTAAAATGATTTTCTGTACCTAATTTTCTGAAACACTCGCGCATCTAGACAGTTAACTATCTCAAAATTACCAGAACTAATTGACTAGTTCTTCCACACCTTCATTATAGAATATTTTATAATAGTTTAGATTAGAGTTAATAGTTTTGAACTGTGAAAGACTAAACAAACTTGATATTTGTATCATTTTTTTATATAGGTATCTGTGGAAAGATTCGACATTCCACACAAACTCATCCATTCCATAAATATATCTTGTCTGTCTCCTTATTTTTTTTATAGAATTTTTGTCACATAACCCATATAATAAGGTATCATCAAAGTGAAACTCATGATAAGAAAGACCTGATAAGATAATTTTTGCCAATATAATTGGCAAAAAATAATAGGGTAAGAACATCAATCGTAAATGAGATTAAATAACAGTTAATCACGCTATTAAAAAAGAATTTTAAATTTACAGTTGAAATATTATAATTAAATATCTCAATGTTTATTAATCATTAATTAATTAAATATCATATTTTGTAATCTTAACCATAATAACCTTAGGACTTAGTGTAAACCACGATAGCATCCAAATACTTTAAACCTTGGAATCCGTGCCGCCATCTAGCGGCTATCGGACAAACTACACTTTACCTATAATCTCACCAGTGCGCTGTTGCTGCGTTCAATCTAGATAACTGTTAGGTGTGTTTACTCAACGTCTACTTCTAGATTTCTGTATATAAAACTTCAAAATTTGGTTGATAACACAGCTGACAGTGCTCCGACAATTTATGGATTATAATTGAGAGTTGTGGGAGGATTAAGAGGATTAATGATTTTTCTCTGATCTCTGATCTGTCTAGTATGAATTACACTAAACACAAGAAGTAAAAAGTCTTCATCCCCTGAAAATAATTTCTAAATTTAATAGAATTATTTAGAAACCATTCAACCACAATAGGTTTGTTTTTAGCAGCAGTTGAAAACTGGAAACTATCAGAAATGTCCGTCCAACTATTTATTGCATCAAATTCAATGGTAACGCGTTCTCAACTTAACTGGTCGAATATTTCTGACAGTTTCCAAACCGTTTTCAACTAGGTACTGCAAAAACAAGCCTAATATAAATTATTCTTTAGAACCTTTCTTTTTGCTGCTAATTATTTTTGGTTTCAGTTGTGATAGAGTTGTTATATCGTTGATATGATGTATTGACCTTTTCGGTAAAAAGTTTTAGTGAAAATATACTACTAATTATGGTTTTACACCAGTTTGGATAGGAAGAAAGTTTAGACCCTATGGACAAAGTTCATATGACAAAACCTACCATTGACTTTTTGATTTCTTCTAATAAACACTGTAGGGGTAAGTGGTCACAGACAAAGGACGAAAATATTTATTTGTGATTTAAACGATACACCTAAAATTAATACAATAATAAAAATATACTCATGAACAACGGACAATGAAAAAAAAAATGAACTTAAATATCTTAACGTTAGACTTTCCTAAAACCAGGCCTTAGGTCGTTAATTTGTTTACAAATTATGCTCCTTATAGTCCAGGGCATTTAGATCAAAATCGACCGGAATATAGCGGAAATTTTTAGGCACAGCAGATATCGAGATGCGGTTTTCTGCATTGTGTTCAGGAAGGTCCCAGGCAAAAAGTCTATATCGTCTGGTTTAGCCATTTTTTGAGAAATGCCTTCTGGGCCGGAAAATGCATTTTTCAATTGCATCATTATAGGAATGACTGGAAACTCGGAAAAATCGCTCGGAAATCGTTACTCGGGGGTTTTCGGGGCTGCCGAATTCGATTCTGGCATTAGAATTACCCGGGGATGCACGGGGGTGGCTCTGTGGGGTTCGCGGGGGTGAATTGTGGAGAAATGGCAGCGTGCATGAAAATCGCTCCAAACTCGTTACTCGGGGGTTTTCGGGGATGCCGAATTCAATTCTGGCATTGGAATTACCCCGGGGCGCTCGGGGGCGGCTCTGCGGGGGTATCCGAGGGGCATTCTGGGTGGGAAATTGCATAGTCCATGGGAAGCGCTCCAAACTCGTTACTCGGGGGTTTTCGGGGATGCCGAATTCAATTCTAGCATGAGATTTCCCCGGAGGCGCTCGGGGGTGGCTCTGTGGGGTTGTCTGGCGGTGATTGGGGGGAAATGGCAGCGTCCATGAAAATCACTCCAAAATCGAAACTCGGGGATTTTCGGAGATGCCGAATTCAAGGCGCCAAAGTTATAAAAAGAATAGAGTATCGTTACCACGGGAACCGGCCAAACCAAACCAAAGAGGCACTTCCAACGGGGCCGAGAACAGTGACGAGGAAGAAGATGAAGAAGGGGAAGAAGAGTTTGAACAAGATGTATTTAAGTTCAAAATTTAAGTTTATAATGAATAACATTAATAAAAACTCCTATTTATTATCTGAATAAAGTATTATTTTCATAATTTGTTCTTTCACTTTCTCCTTTACCATTTCCCACAGAGCCACCCCCGAGCTGCTTGTTGCACTCGACGTGTTGTCCTACTCTGCCTGACGGCCTTGTTGGCGCGTGCAACAAGCACTTACTTTTTGTACTTCTTGCCTAATTAACTATTTAAAACGATTTGTTTGTACAGTTAGTTTATTTTGTTATACCACTATACAAATCTTGTTTTAATTAATGTTTTTTTCTTGAAAACCTAAGTATTTTAAAATTTAACGAGTAAAAACTGTTTTAAATTAAATTCCGCGCGACTTCCGGATTCTTTCTTTTTAAAATCGATCAATGGAAAAAAAGTTTGGTATAGTTTTAGGGGTGTTCATTCTCAATGAACACCTTGTAATGTTTCAATTTACTTGAACCCATAGCCAAAGAAGACCAATAATAAACCTAAATCATGTGCCAAATTTGGTTAAAGTAATTCAGATATTATTTTTTTTTTTTAGAAATATTTGGCCACAGTTTGAACTCTGGTTTGGTTAAACTGCAATATTTTGGGAACCTTTACATGCACCTGCTCTATATCGGTTCCGTAACACCCTGTAGCTTGTAGATACAAATAGGTTCTTGACTTGAACACAACTGTTATCTGTGTTTGTAATTAATTTTATATTTTATTGACGGACACGTCGTTGATTTTCCAGCTATGTTCAAAAGGGAGACACAAAAGCTAATCTTCAGCGTTAATAGTTTTGTTTTCGCAGCACTTTTCGATCACTGTTTCATGAAGGACAATCCACCAATTTCGCGTCTGCGGCGGCGCTCTTTTTTAGACAGGGGGCAGGCGGCGCGTCACACGTGTGATTCAACGTGGGGCCGTAGATATCAGCGAGCTCCGCTTGGGATTGCCATGGTAGTGCTGTAGGGTTTGTACTCTGTGGAGTGTAGTCTGTAGTTTGGTTTGAAAGGGAGGATGGTCGCTGGGAGCATAGCAAACTGCCCTTATTATAACAGTACCTTGGCATTAGAAGTGGGCAATTTTCGCATTGTAATATCTCTATGAATGTTTGGATAAAGGCTGGCTAAAGTAGATACAATACATGAAAATTATTTACATTACCTACCGTATGGATCTTTTTGTATTAATCCTTTATATACAGGAAATTGCGGATCGGTAGTATAATAGAAAACTAAATTTTATTTGTATATCTGCCCTATTCTTTTTATTGCATTTAAAATTTTGACGTGTATTAATTTATTTGGAAAGAGTAACGAATAAAACACGGCGTGAATAAGATCTTTAAATTTTGAATGTCCATTTAGCGGGTCTACAATCTCCGATAACGGCCGATGGTAGGCGAGAGCTAACAAGAGCCGCACAACAAAAACGGTATCCTCACAGATTACAGACCTCAATCCGGTCACCTGATGCCAGTGTTGCCAGGTCTCATGCTTTTGCATGAGATCTCATGCATTCCGAGGAAATCTCATGCTCTCATATTTTGATTACAAAATCTCATGCTTTTTAATAGAGACAAAAAGAAATAATAAAATTATTAAAATTACTCTTTGAAATCTACCAAAACAAAGACCTAACGAGAAATAATTGAGGGCAAAATTGAATAGATAGAGGTAGGTATCTACAATATTTGGGTACTTGAAATATCCTTTATTATAGACTGCTCTCTTAATAATTTGCGATGAATAATAAATAAAAATGAAATAAAAATGGTATTACAAAAGTAATTTAAAATTAAGCTGTGTCAAGATGTGTTTTTTGATAAATTAAGCCATTTCATGCTTTTTTCTCCAAACCTCATGCTATTTTGAAATTATTATTCTCATACACTGAATTTTTCCCACCTGGCAACACTGCCTTATGCGAACAGTGGAAGCACGCTGTGGCGGAAGTATGCGTGTAGCATGACATAAATACACACAAGCGGAAAAACACAATTCACCATCAAGATTCTCACTTTCCAAATGTGTAGGTACTAACTCACACGAAACCAAATTAAATTAAGAAAAATGTTTTCTTTGTTGACAAATCGTTACGATTTAAATGTGGACAAAATGTTTCTGACATAACTAAATTTAAATATACATAAAGTACAACATACTTTATCAAAATTTAACAGGTACGTTTTTGGTGTTACTGAACACACTGGTGTAATCAATTTTTCTGTAAAACGATATGCTAAACAGGAAAACGTTTTTTGCAATAGAAAAGCGTTGTGTGGAAAAACTGGCGGTGTTAAATCTAAACAAAAACAATTTCGGTCGGCCTAGGTCAAGATATTTTAGATTTGGTCTCCAACATCCAACCATTCGCATAAGAGAAATTTCTTTACAGATATAAATGTGATATCTTCTATTGAGTGAAGAATACCAAAAGAACAACAGTTGCATCCATACCATAGAAAAGTACAAGAACTTTTACAGAGTATCTTACTGCAGCCCACCAACGTTTCCCTAAAATCAACAGCATATGTGTGTATTAGGTCTGTTTCTGCAGCAGTTGGAAACGGTGTTTGAAACTATTAGAAATGTCGGTTCAACTACTTCTTGCGTGAAATTCACTGTTAATTCGTTTTCAACATAACTGGTCGAATATTTCTGACAGTTTCAAACCGTTTCCAACTGCTGCAGAAATAAACAGGAGTCAGTCATAATGTCATTAATTTTAACCGCGTATTCGGGAGGCCTAATAAAGGCAGAAAATCGAAAAAAAATGTTTACTCGACCTTCAAAAAATTAAACAAATCACCCTATAAGAATCAGTAACACGACGCTCCTGGTGCGCTACCAACTTTCTGAGGAAGCACCCATACGACAATCGAATGCCGGATTAAACATCGTTGCCACATCATGTTTACATATATAATATCGTCTAACACTTCAGCGTGTTATTCAAATTTACCCGCATTTCTTTCCCCCTAAATTTGTAGATCACGCCACACATTTGGAGGGGGGATGGAGAGAATAGTGAGAATACAAGAATTAAGCAATAGTTTGTTTATTTCGGTCTCGCGTATTCATCGTAAATGCATCATTTTACAAATTCCGAATATACGGAAAAGGTAGTGTTATATGGAGAATGTTTACGAAATGCGACTGAATTTTATTAAGAAAGTACTATGGACGGATAAATGCAGTTTTACTTGAAATGTGGGCTGTAAACAGGTTAGTATCATACTACTTAAAAAACAATACATTTCTAGGCTATATGTACGTAACTACAAATTGTACATCTGGTTATGTGTGCAGTTAATTGTACTTACGAGTAATACTAAAAATTCATATTTATTTGTAAAGCGTAGTGAAAATGTAATATCAAAATTATTAAACTGTAATAACCTAACATTCAAAAACATTTATTTATTATCTACATTTCTTTTTATTAACAAATAAATCAATATTTAAGGAAAATTCATTCATGTATCTAGATTTAAAAAAAAAATAGTTTTATTCCTTGTCGTTAAATAACAGTACAAAAACTAGGTAACTAGGTTATTGACCTAATAATACGGTAGGTCAAGGTCAAGATTAACTCTCGATAACTTAGATTAGCGGCATGCCATTTCGGTCTTGGACAGTTTTCTGTCGACAACACGATGTTTTTTTATTAAGTACTTAGTATTAAGACACGAAACACTTTTCAGCTTCTAAATAATATACCCATTGGGTATAGTAATTTTATGTAATGTACGTAAATGGTTTATTACTCAGTTTATTATTAGACACGTTGGAGTTTTGTTGCAGTCATAACAGCTACATTTGCTCAGAGAAAAATCGACACGCGAGTGTACGGGTATCGTTTGATTGGGCCGTATTTTCTGCAGGAAAACCTGAGTGGACCGCGTTACTTGCATTTTTTAATAGAATTATTTGATTATTATTATTTGATTTTATTGGGTATTAACATTTTAAATTATTATTGGCTGAAGTTGAACTGAGCAAGTAAAAAAGATATTCTAAAATAGTCAGTACAACCGTTTAGTTGTGTGTCTAAAACCTAAGTGGGTAGGTACTATATAGAAAAATATTTCAACTTGACAACATTGCATCAGATCGACATCAAGTTGACTGTGAACTGTAAACGACCAAGGCTGTGAGCGGTCAGTGACAATCTGAAAAGGGGGTTTAAATAATGATTTGAAAATATTTTTAGTAGTAGTTTGTTTATTTCGGTCTCGCGTATTCATCGTAAATGCATCATTTTACAAATTCCGAATATACGGAAAAGGTAGTGTTATATGGAGAATGTTTACGAAATGCGACTGACCCTAATTTTATTAATAAAGTGCTATGGACGGATGAGTGCAGTTAACAGGTTAGTACCATACTACTTAAAAAACAATAAATTTCTAGGCTAGATGTACCTAACTACGAACTGAATAATTAATCGTACTTACGAGTAATACTAAAAATTCATATTTATTTGTAAAACGTTATTGACCTAATAATACGGTAGGTCAAGGTTCACTATCGATAACTTAGATTAGCGGCGTGCCATTTCGGTCTTGGACAGTTTTCTGTCGACAACATGATGGTTTTTTATTATTTAGTATTTAAACACGAAACACTTTTCAGCTTCTCTTAATAATTTACCCATTGGGTATAGGTTTTTTATGTAATTTACGTAAATAGTTTATTACTCGGTTTATTATTAGACACGTTGGAGTTTTGTTGCAGTCATAACAGCTACATTTGCTCAGAGAAAAATCCCCACGCTACATATGAGCAGAAGTGTACGGGTATCGTTTGATTGGGCCGTATTTTCTACCGGAAAACCTGAGTGGACCGCGTTACTTGCAATTTTAAATAGAATTATTTGATTATTATTATTTGATTTCATTAGATATTAACATTTTAAATTATTATTGGCTGAAGTTGAACTGAGCAAGAAAAAATTATATTCTAAAATAGTCAGTACAACCGTTTATTTGTGATGTCTAAAACCTAGGTAGATAGATACGAGAAACATATTTCAACTTGACAACATTGCATCAGATCGACATCAAGTTGACTGTGAGCTGTAAACGACCAAGGCTGTGAGCGGTCAGTGACAGTCTGGAAAGGGGGTTTAAATAATGATTTCGGCATAAATATGCATTTAGATTTTTTTTTAATCGCGTATTCGCATTATACTCATTATTCCCTATATCCTCTTAAAATTAATTACATTTTGACTGACTCACCCTGTATAAATACCTATTATTATTATTATGTAGTGAGTAACAAACCTAGAGCAGAATCAAATCTAAAAAGAAAACAAATTACTTTTAAAATCAGAAAATAAAACAATAGACTGTCATCTTTGCTATACAGAATATGATATATCAATTGAAGAGTTCGGTTTTTGGCACAAACGAATATACACTTGATAAATAATTACTGTTATACAGGGTGTCCCAAAATTAGCGTGCCAAAATTTAACTCTGGATTCTATGATTAAGAATAAAAAAAAAGTTATATATATCATTGGACTGGATTCGATTTCTTTAGCGAATTGTAGGTTCTTATACATCTGGAGAACTATTGTCCAAATTCTTTAAATATTAGAGAAGATACTTCTATCGCTAGTACTTCTTGCAGTAAATTTTTGCCACCCGGTATATTTTATCCCGCTAACTCATAAATAAACTTACAATTTAATTAATAGCCAAACCCGCGCTATTAAAATGCAGGCAAAATAATTAACCGCCCTCAAATTCTTAATTATCGATGTTAGCCGTGCACGCTAGGGGAATTTGCCACCGGCCGCTCTGCCTTGCCACGACAATAAAAATCAATCGCGAAACGGCTATGCCCGCTTCTCCTGCCGTGCCCCACGTTTTTAGGAAGGCTAGTAGACGCTGCCACACGCAGGAAATCGTCGCAGGCTTCTATGAGCGACCAAGGAGAGCCTGAAATCCTGGAATTGGAATTTTTAACGAAGTTATTTGGCTGTCTGTTCGAATTGCTGGTCCGGCTTCGCTTCGTTTGAAGCGCGAAATTTGATTTTTGATTCGTATTGCCATCGAATTATTTAGCTAGACGGAGTTCGACTTTCTGAATCTAACGTTTTGTTCCAGACCAGAAGAATAATAAATCATTCAAACCTAAATCCGAATTGTAGTTGCAAATTCTGTTTTGTTTATGATGAATGAATTGTGTCCACGTTCAACCCATAATCATAGTGACCATCTAATAGTACTTCTATCATCTTATCCTGCTATACTAGACGGCCAAAAATTTAGAGAGTGACTAATCGCTAGCTTGTGGACAAGCGCGACGGGCGAAGTGTGTGAGGACAACATTTCATAAGCGTACCAAATTTGAAGGTGATCAGATATAAAAAAATATACAAAAATGATATAAATAATTGCATTACATAACACCCATTATTTCTGGAAGAAACAGTGACATACCAGTTTTGTTAATTTCGAGGCGTTAGGTAATAAAAATTATCTTGTATTATCAATTACCCAAGGTCGAAAATAATAGAGATTGACTAATTCACAACACACAGATGAGTACGGAAGCTAAGGGGGGGGGTACCTAAGCGTGCCACTTGAGAAGAGTTCAAAGCACACTAAATTATCAAATATAAGTTGACGTCGACTGAACCTAACACGTTAACAATTTATTTTCTATGTGCCCCCTGTGTCACCCTTTACAAATTAGAATGTCCTCCTTTTGGACGGACCTACTTGATGCACTTTCCGTGGATATCACACAAGCCTTGTCGTCATGGACGCGAAATTCACGGATTTTTAGTGCAATTTAACAAACAGTAAAACGCTATAAATATTAGTCCATTAATTAGTTACATTTGGGGTTGCATTTTTTAGAGGACGCAATTCTATTATTTAGATGTGAGAGGGGGGTCAAAAAAAGCTTAACTTGAAGTTTGTGGGGTCACAACCCTCGAGGTTTGGCCGCCATCTTGGAAAAGGGGGTTAAATTGTTTTTAGCATTTATCAGGTAAACTATTGGTCATACAAAAATTTTGTAAAAACATTTTTTATTGCAAATTGAATCCTCTACAATTTTAGTCCAGTAACTTTTTGTTGTAAAATCAAAATTAACAAAGATATTAAAGAAAAACCATCAAAATTTTTGGTCAGTTTCTTTTGGACGCCATAATTTATTTATTTTTTTATTTAGGAAAAAATGACATCAGAGCATTTTTGTAGAGTGGTTTTCAACGAAGAATTTTTATTATATACTTTTTTTATTATATTCATTAGTTTTGGTTTTACAGCGCTGTGAAGTGACACTAATTTTCCCTATAGTCTATTGAAAAGTTACATTTGGGGTTGCATTTTTTAGAGGACGCAGTTTTATTGTTTAGATGTGAGGGGGGAGGATCAAAAAAAGCTTAACTTGAAGTTTGTGGGGTCGCAACCCTCCAACTTCGGCCGCCATCTTGGAAAAAGGGGGTTAAATTGTTTTTAGCATTTATCAGATAAACTATTCATACAAATTTTTTTTAAAAAAACATTTTTTACTGCAAATTGAATTCTCTACAATTTTAGTTCAATAATTTTTTGTTGTAAAATCAAAAATAACAAATATATTAAAGAAAAACAATCAAAATTTTTAAAATTTAAATAAATTAAACAAAATTTATTTTAAAATAAATCAATGCCAACATTACAGTTTCACTTAAAATTTGGTTTTCAATACAGTTAACTTTCAGCCACTGCAGGAATTTGTCATATTTTTTATATTTTGATTCCGACTTTGTTAGTAGTAGCGCGGCACCAGCTTTCTCATGCTTTTGTAACAAACCGCCTGAAATTTTACTTCTCTCCAGGTATTCATTAATTTCACAAATTAATAAATTTGATAAACTTTTATCTACAAACTTGTCAGTTGATATATCCATGGTAATCATGCCTTCTTAATTATTAAACAACGTTCGTTTAATTTTGAAAACCAACAAAATTTGGTGTTCATATTTCATTAGTATGAAATAAAAATCTTGATCTATCACGTGAGTTATTGGATGTTAATAATCTCGGGCAAATTAGCAATTTCAATTGTTTCTCTCGATAACTGACTTCCCCATAACTCCCTTAGTACATATTCTACTCAACGACTGACTAAAAGCATAGAAAGGAAGGGATGAATATCACAAACCGAAAGAAACTGAATAAAACACTGCCATAAAACCGATGATCCAGTAATTACGCAGCTGCAATATGTTTCTTCTTTCCCTGATTCCATTGCCTAATTAATTTTTATCTCACATCTTGAGTGCTACATGCTCCAATTAGTACTCCTATCTCTGTCTTATAGTATAGCTGATATATTTTCAGTTGTACTTTTCCATTATCTGTCGTGATCTGCCGTTGTTTGTCCGACAGTGCCATTTAGACAAATTGGCCAATCTGATAGAGCGCCTCTGCTCGCAAATATATAGAGAAAGTATTGCATGAGAGCGGAGGACCGCAACATAGACAGACAATAAGGAGATTTGTAGATGTAGGTCAAGTTTCTTAACGTCACCAAGGAGAAATTAGAAAAGTCCCAGTGACTTGTCGCATAAAAGTCCGCAGGATAATAAGATTTTTGTACAGGCGTCATCGTCAGTTTCCGTTCGAGCAAAATTTTGAGAAAACGTTGCTTAATTATGTTTTGCGCCAGTGGTACAGTTACAGAGTATCATCATTTTTAGTTCTTAACTTTGGTAAATGATATACCTAACATAAAAAAATAATATTTATTGTTATGATATTTTTTTGTAAACATCCTACGTCATTGGTGCAAAGTATGTTTCCGGTAAAATATTAAAATTTTAATTTATTTTCTGGAAGAAGATGCTTTTGATAGGATTCGCAATAACCTTCCAGTTTCAGATATTTTGTATTTTCTAATAATGATTATCCCAAAACTTTAAAACTACCCGCCATAAAATGATCAAATTTGTGGTGTTTTTAGATACAAAAGCCCCGAAAAATAAAACACGTAGAGCAAAAGTAATATCAAATATAACATTCTTGATGTTTTGTTTATCCACCTATGCCATTTCAGCATTTGAATATGCATGCAAGAGCCATTATTAAATCTTAATCTTTTTAACAAATAAGTGTAATTTGACAATACACAATATCAAATAAGAATGACTGCTTTTTATTATTATTGTTTTGCATGGCCTAATTTAAATAATTGTGTAAAAATGCACTTGATCAAATAAATTAATTGTGTTGTTAATCGGTTAGGAAATTTCCCGTAGACATACAACGGGCAAAATCATTAGAATCTACAGAGAGAGTAGACAATCACTACTGATCTTACGTAATCATAAGATAACAACCACAGAGGACCTAATATAAGGTCCTCTGTGATAACAACTAGATCAGCATGGGAATGCCATCAGGCACTGGTAGTGGCCTCAGCTAACAACAGCGTATCTGTATGCTGGGTAAAGGGACACGACCGGTGCAATGGCAATAAAATCGGCTGTCCTTTTCACCCGAAGACGCCTCCCCCGAAACCACGTCCTTGACAATCCTACCCTCTTCCAAGAACTCATCCCGTGGCAAAGACAAACGAGATACCTAGACGTGACGATGGACCAGCGACTTACTTGGAAAGCCCATATCACGGAGACGGTAGCGCGCGGAAAAATCACCAGGGCGAGGCTTTATCCCTTACTCAAGGGTGGTAACACCCTTAGTCTAAGGAATAAGCGCACGCTAATCAAGGTGGTGCTTCAAGCACAGCTAACGTACGGCTCCGCGGCATGGAAAACGAGACCTAGACTACACCGACCTAACACATACCATACACACACACGCACAAAAAATCATTAACAAAGCCACAGACCACGACAACCCCCTGCTTAGGCAAGCCGTCGACTACGCCCCCGCCCCGACAGACAAACACAAACGTCCAAAACACCAATTCCTTGACCTTCCTCCCTGACAAACACCAACCTCTCCCCCGTTAAGCTCTTCTGTTTCAGGACAAGAAGAAACCAAGACCAAGAAGACCACCAAGAAGAAGACGAGAACATAGACAACCCAAACCCAAACCCTATCCTTACCTAGCGCTCGCATCTCCCGAACCGTAACAGGCTCGGGAAGAAGAGCATCCTATGGCTACAAGCCACTCACAAAAACCCACTCCCAACAAAGACCACCTCCGGGGGTTTAGGACGGCCGGCGAAGAAAGAACCTAGAAGACACGAAGAGCGCCAGAAGAGGCCCCCCTGCTGGCGGGGGTCAGCCAAGGCAGGAGGAGGTTCCTCGAGCCGCCAGCATCGGCCGCAACAGCGGTCGAGGCTGACCGGAGAAGGGAACCCACCTCTACGAGGCCGCCCAGGTCTACAGAGATGGTGAAGGATAAAGAGCGATAATACCGCTCGATCCTAATCCATACAAGGCCACCGTTCGCCAATAAAATAACGGCGTGGCAATAAAGTAGCTGACAAGTTGGCTAAAAGTGCATCGGGTCTCAATTTTTTGGACCTGGTTTCTCCAAAGGGGACACTCACAAAGAGTTTATGAAACGTTGGGATGAAACAAATGACTGTCAATTTGCTTAGGAGCTCCTAGAGTACCCCTGCAAGGATACACCCAAAAAGTACCTGGCTATGTCTAGGACAAATCTTCGTCTGCCGACAGGTATTCAAACTGGACATTGCTGGCCAAGGAAGCACCTGTATTACATTAGGAAATGCGAAACACCTTTTTATAGGAGTTGCGAATGGGGAAGACGAGACAATACTTCATGCACTCTGTGAGTGCACTGCCATCTCGTCAATAAGAGAGTCCGTGTTGGGAGAGCGATGGCCTACATTAGAGAGATCCCCCTGCGCAACGTCACCACCTTTTTCTCCTTATTAGATTGGTTGGCGGCTCACATGGACTGATCTTCTAATGGGAGGAAGTACAAAGGGCCCTATGGGGCCTAAGTGCTGTAGCCTTTTTGCTACCCTCCCCTTATTCCAGAATCGGTTAGGAATACAAAAAAGTGCAAAGAAACATAAAGTGAAGATAATACGATGGCACATATGATGACTTATTTTATTTTGAATATTATACAGTGATATATATTTTTTTGAAAAATAATGACCGATGATACTCATCCCCCACCACTGGTAAGTCTCCACATTTATATAACAAAAAAGTCTTATTTTTGACCACAGATTACGGCCCTAGGTTTTTTACCTCTACTTCAGATATATCCTGTATATCGTATATGATATATGGCGTTCTCTGGCAAATATTTTCTTTCATACTCAAATTCACTATTTTTTCAATTGCCATATTATTTGTGGTCAGGTTTATTACTTATAATAGGTACGCTCTGTAGATGTAAGGTATCATGCCACGTTTCTTTTATCATCTACAGAGGTGGACGTGTCAGGAAAGTTGCTAAAATCAGAAAAAATGTTAATACAAAGAGGTGTACCTCAGGGATCCATATTGGGACCTTTGCTGTATATTATCTATACTAATGATTTGCCGCTACAAATAAATGAATATAAAGTACAGTATACTGATGATAGCGCAATAATTATTGACAAACTTGACGCAAACAGCATTCAAAATACTATTGATAGGTCTTTAGAAACATTGCATAATTATTTCGCATCACTAAACTTACAATTAAACAAAGATAAGACTCAGATAATATCTTTCAAGGACAAATACTAGTGAATTACAATCTATTAATATACCAAATATGCCAACACCGGTAAATAATTTATTATTTCTTGGTATAAGAATTGACTCGCGCCTGGATTGAAGATCTCATATTGATTTCTTAGAGCAGAATATGTCTAGATATTGTTATGCTTTAATAACATTGTCTCAAAATATTGGTTCCGATGCTGCTTTTACCGCATATTACGCATATATACAATCTAAAATTAGATATGGAATAATTTTTTGGGAATCTCTTCTGATGCATAGCGAATTTTTGTTTTGCAGAAAAGGTGTCTTAGAAATATTCTAAATATGAGACAAAGGGAATCATGTCAAAGTTTATCTCTGCAAAAGTGCTCACGTTGATAAGTTTATACATATATGAAGATGTAATGTTTGTAATTAAAAATAACTATATCTTAGAAAACTATAAGAGACAACATATATACCCTACGAGGAATAAAGCTGCGCTAACACCTGACTTGTTTTTATGTACATATTCAGAGAAATATACCATTTTCTATAATAAAAGTTTTTAATAAATTGCCTAATATTGTTAGAACCACCTTACCTCTCAAAATTCTCAAAATAAAACTGAAATCACTTTTGATAGAAAAGGCTTATTATACTGTGGATGAATATTTCGATGATGACTTCATAAATTATTTTTAAATTGTATTTATATCGCCAGAAACTAGTAACATAACATTTCATGTGACGGTTATTTTTTTCTGTGTGATACGAATTATGTTATTTGTATTCTCTTGTTATATGTATGAGAAATTTTTTTACTCAGTGTTTTTGTCTTTTTTTTAGCTTTTTTCTATTTTATCTATCTATATAGTTTTAAATTAATTTTAATCTCACTCTTTTTAGCATTTGACCATTGTCTAGTTCTTAGGTTTATTTGACTTGTTCAACGCTCATTTTTGGGCATTTTGTATGTTATATGCATCTGAACTAAATATATTCTATCTATCTATCTATCTAAAATGTAAGTATTTCTTGTATCTACCACCTGCTTCCAGGATTAAGATTCCTATTTAACCTTTCTTTTTACGTTCTCTCCAACCCAACACCTCTCTCTTCTGATGCTGTTCCAACCGGTGTAATCGAAAGGCAATTTATGAATAGTCGTTTCATTTTCAGTTTTCCCTTACATGGGCGGGCGTGCGCTGAGGAGATGAGTTCACATTTTGCCGTTTCCTCTCTTCCTTTCGCCAGCTTGATGAAAAACACAGGACAAAAAATACACACCTTCCGGCTGGTGGAAGTGAAATTGAACTAACAATTAATTGCTGTTGCGCGAGCAGAATCACCAGTCATTTCTGGCTCCTCTGTCCCAAGTCTGAATGGTTCTTGACTAATGATTGGAGGACACTGCGATGTTTTGTTCTCTTGTGCGTATGTACTGACCACAACTTTTCAGATAAACGAAGCAAATGATATGCTAAACTTGGACTAATTTTAAATCGAAAAGTTTTACTGACTCGCCCTGTATATGAGTGGATATTTTTTTTGTAAACATCTCCATAATTTACCGTTCTGAACAACTTTTTCAAGTAACATTTTGCTGTATTTTCAGTAGAAAAGGCACTTCAACTGAAACGATAGCCGTTTTCAATCGGTGCACTGATTATTTCAAATAAGATTATTTCGAAAACTGTTACTCCCAACGACTTCAATAAGGTATACCTTTTTCAGATATAACAGGTAGGATAATCGATTGTTTTAATAGTCAGATGGATACACTAAGCAGCAAAAAAGTTCTGTCATTTAAAAGAAACATGATGTGCCATAAGTGGCGCCCTGTACTAGTGACGTCAAAATTAGACACATATTTGAATTTCTCGTCCGCAAAAACCCCCGATTTACAAATTTTATGTAAATATTTGGATTTCTTAAAGTTATTTACAAATATTGAAAATGCAATTTTAACTTTAACTCCGTTAATAATCTTTTTGGAAAAAATGTTATAGAAAGAGGTCTAGAATTATCCCCTGAATTTGTTGCTCATCATTTCCGGACACCCTGTATAGCTATATAAATAATAAATAATAATATATTTGGTAAGTAAGCAGCTTGTTAGCTAGCCTACAATGCCGTTTTTATTCAAAATACTCTATTGGTTAACCCTTTCAGATTTATTCTGTACTTTGTAAGAGAGCTTCATATGCATGATCGAATATTCTGTTCATCAATACCGACCTTTAAATCCGTCGAGTTTCCTCTCGACTTGCGAGACTCTTCGTCAGTTAGCTCATGAATACATCATGAAGTTCCGAACTGGCCAAAAGTAAAAGTCAGAGTCAATCACCTCGGGAATCGTTGTTAAAAAATAAAACAGATGAATTATTACAACAGGTCTTTCTATCCGCTTTAAAGAAAGTACACAGCAGAAGAGGATACGGTAAAATGGCAACGAATGTAATAGGCCACTATTTTCTTACATAGGTGCAATTTACAATTATAGTGTCTGAGGAGAATATTTTGTAAAACTACTTTTGAAATTCATGAAAAAAATTATCGAATCTTAGGTAATTGCTCAAAATGATTTTAATTTTGTTATAAAACTTTACTACAGCCATAATAGTGAAATAAAGCGTTTCTCGGCGGTATTATGATAGTTGTAAAGACACAATGATTGTCTTTAAGTTATTGAAAATAAAAACCTGTAAATCTTAATTGAAGATTTTACTAGTATTGCACGTGGCAAATTTGGAATAGAAATGTTAAGGCATTGGAAATTATTGGAAATAATGTATAATTTTACACTGAAAGAAATACTACTGAAACAGTTACTACAAAGTGCTTACAATTTTGTCGTAGAATAAATTATACAGGGTGTCCGGAAAAGACGTGTACAACGGAAGACCACAGACTCCTGAGTTCAAAATAAACCGATTTAGACCAATTTACTTTATTTCCAAAATTGCTTCGTTTAGCCGCTAGAGAGCGCCAAAGTTTACGAAAAATTTTTGTTTATTCCGAATATGTCGAAAATGACTTGATCGATTTTAACCATTTTTGGACTACGCAGTTATAAGTCTAACCGACACTTTTTGACTTAATTTAAAATCTTTTGCAGTCATTAGAAATATAAGAAAAATCATGTACCATGCAAATATAAGCACATATTTTTTAAACCCCCTGGACAACTACTCTCAGTTTGTTTTCTATTAGTAGCTGACTTTATTTAGAAACTTTTTTATACCTTCAGAATTTTGAATAAATGAGTAGTTTAGGCAGAAAAAATATTCTTATGTATCAGCATCGTTCTGCAACAAATAAAGAAAATTCTAAAACTCTCATTTATATTTTATTTAATAAATACAAGATGCTCATTTCGAAAATCTGCTCAAGTAAACAAAAAGAAGCAAAGCTTTCAAATTTTTCCAGAAGCGAAGCTTTCAAAAGTTCTTCGGTGCGGTAAACGTCTATTTGAAATTGTATCAGAATAAATTCTTCTCGTCTCAACACACTTGCAGAGTGCTTGTCCATAAGTTAGAGGCATATCAGCAGTAATGTGCCTATATGGCCTACATAAAATCTTAAAATTTCATTAAATTATACAGGTCGGTTCAAAAGTTAGAGCCGAAAAGGTAAATCGCTGGGTATCCTTTAGTTTAGGGGCTCTGTATCTCCGTTAAGGGGCACTTTAGGAAAAAATATGACAAACTAATGCTATTTTGACCTCCCCTATACACTCACAAAAGTATGCCATATACTTACCGGACACCCTGTATTTTACAGTGTACCATTCTTTTTTTTTTTTCAGTGTAAGACTCTTTAACGCTTTATATCTCATTAATGAGGCATCTGCGGTTTGTTAACTTTAACTTTTTGCTTTAATTTTGTGTGTATTTTGTGCCTCTATCTTTTAGCCAATTTTTTGTAGTCGTAATTTTAGCTTTTCTCATATAATCAAAGTAGCATAAAAATCTCTGGATAAAGAAAAATTACCCAAAAATCTGGCAACTCAGACTCGCATGTTGATTAAAAAAATATAAATTTTGCGACCCCCTCGCCGACCGCACCTGAAACCCCATGATTTTCCTGAACCCCATAGCGCGCGTGCACCCGCATCCTCGCCATTGTGTCCGGAAGGAAAGAAAGCGCCGCACGGCCGTCGCAGATCCGCTCTCGCTCGGCGGCAGCGGCGGCAGGAAAAAAATGGAAGCAGCAGTCCTTGTCTGCAAAAACCCCCAATTAAAACCGAAGTTGTAGTGCGTGCGCCGAGCATTTCTCGATCTATCACGGGGCTGCAGCCCGCAGCATCCCCTAGTAGGCTCGCTCTGGCCAGTCTTAGTTCGCGCTCGTCCCAGAGATTCTCACCCAGCCGGTCTGAAGGTGGTCGGGGTCGCCCAGCAGCCAAAAAGTAAGTACGCCCAATGGTGCATGTGCATGGAAAGTAGCGGTGCAGCGTGCGATGCAACCGGAAGCAGGCCAGATACTGCCTGCCGGGCGCATATCCTTCCTCCCTGCCTCTCCTGCCGTTCCTGGACAGGTGGTGCTGCGTCTCTGCATTAACACGTTCTTTGTTTTGTTCCATACATACATCCGATTTCTCTTCTCCTGTCTATCCTTCAACTTTTCCCTTAATATCGCTTTCGACGGTCCGGAACTTTTACTATCTTTTAACGTCTTCCTCAGTGACCTCCTTACGTCGGCAGGAACTGCCTTCGCGAGCCTGCGATGGCTGTCCCTCGGCGTTCCGATACTTTACTCTCCTTTGATATTGTTCCACCAGGGTTACTGTTAATCTCATGAATATTAATCCGCGAGATTGCTTCTCTCCCGGAAGTGGATTTTAAGCGCGGGATGAGTTAAGGCTTAAAGTGGAATCACCTTATTTTATCGGAATTGCTGCGAGGATAAACTGTTAAATGTGTCGCTACTGTATTTATATCTCTCACTTAAAAAGAGCTATGTTAGGGCGTCTACAAATTTCACCGACGGAGTTGGCTGCATATTTCCAGACGATCAGTAATTTTGAGAACAAAAACAGAGAGTTTCGAAACGTCAAAAAATACGGAAGTGCGCGATAGTTATATAATTTTTGTTATTTTTTACTTGTATGTTTTTTCAGTGTAAGGTTTTTTGGATAAGCGAACTTAGTTTCAAAAATGACCAATCTTTATTTTTTTCAGAAGTGTGGTAAAACACCGAATTGAACTAAAGAAAAACTAGGATTTTGCCACAAATAAATAGTATCCAAGTTAATTAAAAAATGTTTCGTTTTTGGTTTATAAATCTTTAAAGTTGTCTAAAATAAAATTAATAACTTTGAAACCCCTTTACAGATCGTGTTGAAATTTGGAATATTTGTTTGGCATATTATCTGTTAAAACTTTAGTGAAATCGATATACTGGGTGGCAGTTTTCATCGGTTACCACCCCATTTTAGCAATTACAGTGGCCATACTTTTTTAAACAGATAGCAATATTGAAAAAGTCTCTTAAAAAAACGCCTAAGGATAACCGTTTTTGAGAAAAATTACGTTATTGTAGATATAGGATTTAAAAATGTTAGTACAGTAGGCTGTGAAAGCAAAATATTGTTTGCTGTTAGGTTAATGTCATTCTTTACTTTTATTGTAATATTATTTGTTTTTGCGAGTTTTTTAAATCAACAGGCCTTTAAATTTGTCATAAATAA
Organism: Monochamus saltuarius; assembly: GCA_025584915.1. Lineage (NCBI taxonomy): Eukaryota > Metazoa > Arthropoda > Insecta > Coleoptera > Cerambycidae > Monochamus > Monochamus saltuarius. Next base: position 118,073,784 of record CM046721.1, on the reverse strand, counting down.
AACTAATTTAATTAATAATATTGTAGCCTCTTTATCGATCGCGTTAAAGTTTGGAATATTTGTTTGGACTATTATGCGTGCGTGTTTGTTAAAACTTTAGTAAAATCGATATACTGGGTGGCAGTATTCTCCGGTTACCACCCCTTTCAGCTGTCAAAGGTTTTACAGTGGTTGTATTTGTTTTAAACCCGTATTAATTATTACATATTCATTTAACTTTCACTTATACTCGTAATGTTTTGAAAATATGACAGGGAAAAGAAGATCATGCATGTGCGATATTTAGATTTTGTCATTGAAAATAATCACATGTAGATTATGATAAATAATAATAACGTACTGTTTTTTTGTTCAATTTATATACAGAATGTTTCAAAAGGACATGGCAATATTACCAGGGCTGATAGAACGTTGAAAAATAAGTGGAGTTGGTGTGAAATCTTCTTAGTAACAATTAACATAATTTCCAAATGATAAATATCCGTTTAAAACAAATCAGTAATTTTGTTTTAATGTGGCGCCCAGTATATTAGTACAGTTTTGGATTTATCTACCTGTAGCTATATAGTAATTATTTTAATAATTAAAAGAACATTTTGTACAGCAAGTTTGTATAAAGGCTGCTTGAGAATACCATGAAATAAAATGTTTGTTTGTAAAGTGTAAAAATGTGAAGAAATTTTATCCCAAAAATCTTATTTTTTACACACCCTGTATGTTTTGCAATATTCCTTTAGATTTTTTAACGCGCAACATTTGTTAACCATGTGCTAATACCTATTCTCAATACTTTTTGAGATATTTAATTTTGTCATGTTATCATCGCAGCCATGACAAAACGAAATGACTCACAATCATGTCAAATACAAATAAACAATGTCTTTTTTATTTCCTTTTAGATTAAAGTGTTTCAAAACTTTAGTCATGGATAGAAAAAACAAACAATCTTGAGTTGTTATAGGAATAGTCTTGAGAACAATAACAATACACAACAATTAACGGTAAAAATATTGAAGCAATAGTACAGAATTAATAAATTATAATAATAATGAGTATATCAAAAAAGAAAAAAAACATGAGTTAACGGAGATCTTTGATAGGTCAGCAAATTAAGTTTTCAAATAAATGACCAACCTGCTGAATATATGGATTTCGTCATTTTAGCATAGACCGTCCTACTCTTAGTTATATTTGTGAAGTGTTAGTTTCTTACGTGTCTCCATTTATTTTTGTGATTATTGTCTACTTTTTACTTGTTTTGTACAGGGCTATTAATACAAAAAATTTCACATTTTTCAATTCGTAAAAGTTCTAATAATAAATGTACAAGGGGTGTATTATTTCATACCCTTACTGTGAGCTGGCAACGAGTGGAATAAGTCGGGAAGGTCACATTGTACTACAACTACATTCACGCAAAAATTGGAGTTCTTAATTTCAGACGGTTTTGATATATCCATGAAAACTTGAGGAAAGGCTAGAATAAAAAATTTTATATAAAAAACTCACTGTAAAATCGACTGAACAATCCTCTGTTTCATCAACTATTTCCGAAACACCTTGCATACAGTTGTAAATTAAAAATCATAAATTATAAATAAAAAAATCAGTAGGTCCTAGAGATATACAATTTTTACTCTTTACGCTCTATTTATGTTTACATATTAAATACAAAATCATTCGACAAGAGAAGGAACCAAATGACAATTTTAAATTAGTGCAGAAGTCATTATACAGGGTGTAAGAGAAAAACAGGTCATCTCGGTAACTGTGTATTCCTTAAAAGATACAAGTGTTAAAGTTGAAGTTATACAATTGTTTTTTCACTATTAGATTCTTCAGATTTCCACTTATTATTTTGAAATTGTATAAATATACTTTTTGTTATTAACCGAATCCTGAAGGATTTTATTGTAAACGAGTCCCAATTATTTTTGACGTACGCCTATGGACAATTTATTATATCGAAATAATGTAAAATTTAGTTTAGAATATTTTATTACTCCTTATCTCGTTCAAATGCCAACAGAGAAATAACTAACAGACTAAACTAAATCCTTACCCATAAAAATTAAAATTTGAAACGGTATCAATACAGGGTGATTCGGAACTTATCTAAACAAATTTGGAATAGATGTGCCATGGAGAATGGAGTCAATGCAGGGTGTTAACTGTGTAAAATATTTGAGGAGGTAATAGTATGAACCAAAATAAGCAGAAAAGTCTTAATAAACATGGGTCCGCAAAGTAACGGTTGCGGAGATATGGACCACTATTTGTTTTTCAAACATTTTATTTTATTAGGAATAAACCGACTAAGGAAGCATTTAACAAACAAAAAAACAAAGTTACAGAAGATGTTCAAAGTGCCCTCCGTCCATTTCCAAGCAGGCACGACATCTTCGTCTCAACGATATTCGAACTCTTTCGAAAACACCCTCCTTGGTGTGGATTTCTTGACACTTTTGATTAATCCGTAGCTGCAGCTCTTCCAGGCTATTTACAAGAGTACCATACACTAATGTCTTCAAATATCCCCAAACAAAGAAATCTAGAGGGTTCAGATCAGGCGATCTTGGAGGCCATAAAACAGGTCCGGCCCATCCTACCCATCTATGTGGAAAAGTTTGGTGTAAATGCTCTCTAACGGCCATGGAAAAATGAGCTGGAGCACCATCATGCTGGAACCACATTTGTTGCCTCTGATTCAAAGGAATGTCTTTCAAAAACTCATACAGTGTGTTCTGCATAAAGTTGAGGTAAGCAGCGCCTGTTAATCGGTTTGGTAAAACAACAGGACCTAGAAACCTGTCGCCTACAATACCCATCCAAATGTTTAATGAAAAACGTGCCTGATGTCCAGATTCTATTAGAGCATGAGGATTTTCGTCGACCCAAATATGCGTATTGTGAAAATTGAACACTCCATTTCTTGTGAACCCGGCCTCATCAGTAAAAAGAATGTGCAAGAAAACGAGGGTCTTCAACATCATGACGTAGAAACCAGCAGCAAAAAAACAAACGTGCTTGATGATCATTTATTGGATTTAAGGCCTGTACTCGTTGCACATGGTATTGATAAAACAGTTGCTCGTAAAGGATTCTCCAAACAAGAGGACCACTAATTTCTACCTCGGCTGATATTCTCCGCACATTCGTACCTGGATTCTGCTCTACCAGTGCTAGAATTTTTTCTTCTGCTCTAGGAGTGGATACCGACCTTGGTCTTCCGGATAAATGGCACTGTTTGCTCAAGGAACCGGTATCACGCAATCTTTGGTGAATTCATCCAAACATACGTTGTGAAGGAATCTGGCGATTTGGATAAGCGTCAACATAAAGACGTCGCACTTCGGTGGCGTTCCCATTAGCACGACCATACATGAAATGCATGTTAATTCTGCGTTAGAGTAACCAGCCATAGCGAAAGAAAACTTGTGCAGTGAGAAAAACTGTCAAATACATACTGTTTATGTCACTAAACATCATCCAACTATTATAAGAAAATACACAACGTTTTTGCAAAATAAAAAAGGGGCTAAAAACATAAAACCTTCCATATCTCCACAACCGTTACTTTGCGTTTATCGAGACTTTTCTTCTTATTTTGGTTCATACTATTACTTTTTAACATCCTGTATAGCATCGTTGTTATTGTTTATTGCGGGTATATTTCACAAGAAATAATACAGTGCTTTCGAAAAGTAACGAATAAATTCATTATTTTTGAAATTAAGAAGTTTTCGAAAAAATCCCTTGGCACGTCGATTTTGTTTTTAAAAATATACTTTTTGACATACGAACCATATTTGTGACGTCATCGTTGTCCGAGATGTGACATAGCAACCCGCAATTTTGACCATGCCATTTGAAAGAGCGTGTCATTCTACATCTACATCATAAAAAATTATGGTGTTACATAACAAAAATTTCAAGAAAATAATGCTTAAAGATTTTAAAATTTAGTTTTCACAATGTCCGATCGCCGATTCCAGGCCTTCTCAGTTTGTACAGTAGACCAGTTACCAGTGCCGTACAGAAGTGTGTCTTTCAATCAAATGCCCTTTTTGATTTCTTTACAAAGTGGTATTTGTAAGAGTCCCTTGTACATCCAGAATGCTTTTTTTTAAATAAGTCCTGAATGACCCTGTATATTGTCACTGTTAAAGATCTGCAGCTGACGAAGAATCTTGGCAAATAAATAACGCCCTTAACCTTGTTATCCTGTCCCATCTCATCGTACTTACCGATTAACTCTCCGCTTTCCATTTCCCCAGTTCTTGGCCCAGCTGTACGTCGAAGTAATATATTGCCGCTGGAAGGAAGTGTTCCAAGTGGACAGTGGGTGAGAAGGGAAATACAATCGTGGGCGGCTTTTACTTTTACAAACAAAAGAGGACGGCGACTGTCTTGACCCTCGGATAAAAAATTGTTTTATCTTTGTAATGGGAATATACAGGTTTCAGGTTTGAGTTTCTTTAATTTTGATGTAATACGCCGTACAAAGACCTTTGACTATACATATTTTGATGTGATAAATGAAGGCATAATGAAAAAGTTTTATCGATTCAAATTTCAAGCGGCGACTAAACAAGCTTTTCAAATTATTACGTGAGAGAACCGATAAGATTTCATGCAGACCTTATATTTTTATTCAAATTATTAAATAACGTGATTGATTGTCCAGAACTTTTGTCCTTGCTAAACTTTCAAGTTCCGCCTATTAACACTAGAAGTAATTATATGTGTAACATGCATTTTTATAGAACCAATTTATTTCTTTAAAATATCCAACGGGATAAAACTCATTAAAGGGATAAGTTTTAAAAAAATACAATAAATATAAAAGTGAAAGATAAAATAATGGCATTAATTAACAGAAACATAACAAACTAAAATACTCCTAAGAATGTACAAATAAATATATAAAATTTTGTGTAAAAATTGAAGCTAATAAAGAATGCAAGAGAATTAAAATCGTGTATATAGGGCACATTACAAACATATACTGTATATAATAAAACAAACCACGGAGTGTACACATCAAAAGCAAATAACGAACATAAATTCAGAAGGTAAAAACTTTTTTTACATCTGTAATTGTACAGACAAACATATCTAATTGAAACTGTATTAGTGAATTACTATTTATAATGTGGTATATAGGAGATTGCTTATATATGTTAGCTTTACAGTTCTTAATAGAATAGTCCACTATTTCTGTTATTAATTTTAGGCACAAGAAAATCTATCAAAGACAATAGAAATGAACATTTAACTTAACATAAAGTCGCCAAATTTCAAGACGATACTGCTTAAAATCACAAAATTATTAAGAAATTTTAAATTAAAATTCCAACTTTAAATACCCTGTATCTCGTAAACCTGCAATATTTGTATAAGACAAGTTAAGCTCAATCGCCATATTTTGGTGTGTAGTATCTCCAGTTCGGAGATGGCCCATTCTTAATGAATCACCCTGTATAGAATTCTATACAATAATTAGAGTACCTATTCATATTTTTTAATTCTTTCATATTCCTTAATATGAATCCACGAGTTTTATAGGCACTACTAACAATTTTTTGAACGTGAGGTGCAAAGGATAGTTGCGAATCAAAAGTGACACCGATATCACATATATAAATTAAAGCCTATTTAAAGTATTATTTTATCCAACTTGTAGTCATAAAGCAGTACAAGAGACTTACGACAATATAACATTACATTGCACTTGGCAACATTTACAGGTAATTTATTACTAGCACACCACAAATTAATAAGATTTAGATTTTACTGCAATTTATTAGTCGGTGTATGACTCAATATTAGAAAGGATTTGAACATCATTAGCATAAATTAGAACGTTTACATCCAGGCCAGCAGTAATATCGTTAATGAATAAAATAAACAATAAGGGACCAAGAGTAGATCCCTGTGGGACACCTGACTTCTGTGGATATTTAAGCATGAACAGCTCTATTTATCGAATGACTTCGGCTCACAATAATTATATTCTTTTACATACATACATTGTTAAACGCATGCATTATTATGAGTAAGTTTTATTTTAAATTGTACCTAACTTTTTTGATGTTAATCTTTTTGCCTCTTTTATCACTCGCTGTTATGGCAAATTTTATTCTAAACAAAAAAGGTGCTCTTGTAAGTGCTATAATTTGCCCGTTTTTGAGAAACTCCGGGCATAGTGCGCCAAAGTCAAGCAGGTAGTATCGGAATACAATTGGAAAAAGAAAAACAACAAGAATAACTAATTATTATTAACAGAAAATTAAAATTTAAAGAAAATAAAATCAGAATAAGTGTTCGAAATGTCCTCCATTTTCACGAATACAATAATTTGATGCTAGCTGCTTCACTTTGGCGTACTATTCATGTTTTCTCGAAAAGGGGCAAATTTGAGCAGTATTTATAGAGCACCATTTATGTTTAGAATAAATTTTGCCATAACAACAAATGATAAAAGAGGCAAAAACCTCAAAAAGTTAGGACCTAAAATGTTCCCGCGGTGTATTCCAGTGAACGTCCTGTATGATATAGCCAAAAATTAATAACAAAGCACTTAGCATCCCCAGAAACTTCATATAACAAAATGTCAGTTCATTCGGCCGAATTTTAGAAACTAGATTCTAAAAAATTATTTTCAACGCCCTGTATCTTGAAAACGGAAAAGATACGCCCACTCAGGAGTGAGAATTTTTACACACCATTATTGAAAATGATTTCGGAATTATTACATTCACTAATGGTCGTGGAGAAAAAACAAATCGCTTACAACAAGGAATAACCGTTTTCTGACTTTTTTTTATTCTAGTAAAGAGAGATTTTTATTTCCACCAGAAATTTTTCGAAAAACTTGGGTCGCTACTACAAATCTTCACGAAGAAACTTCGTGGAACTGGGCAAACCCTTCCGGCTCGTGGCGAGAGGCGGCCTCTCGTACACTCGCATAAGTGGAGTTGGGCCGTCCTTGAACCCGGTATTGATTGGTCCAGACACAGCATCACTTTCCCCTAGTGCGTGCCCGGAGCCAGCGCCAAGCAACCCCTCGGATTAGTTGGGGCGCCGGGGGAGCGGGACGCGTGCAGGGCCCACTACGTTTCTCGACGACCGCACTTTTGGATCCCGAACAAAGAATGCTAAGCCCTCTCTCTGAAAAATAAATATAATGCCGGGCGAACACGACGGGGATTTCCTAGTTTTCTGCGTCCGACTTAAGCCTCTTTTGTTTCTGATGGTACCATGGGGGAATCGATAAACTCTAGATTTGGAAAGGTACACGGGACTAAGTTTATTTAACATTGTGTGTATAATGCGCCATATCGCCGCATTTCCGCGAAATTCTGTTACAAGATGTATTGCCTTACCATAGTCTAGAAATAGAAAAAATTACCATTATATAATATACAAGGTGATTACTTTGACGACGCTCAATACAGAGATTTCGGAAATGGGTGTAACAAAAAAGTAGGCATCATTAACTGCGTATTTTTGGCGGCAAAATATGACGATTTAACAAAACTTACGTACTTATATACAAAAATGCCTCCTTTAATAGTACACATACAAAGTATTAAAATTGAACTATTAAATTTGTTTTTTTTGCTATAATTTCTTCAGTTTTTTTACGTATCACTTTGAAATTCTGTAGATATTTCTTGTTAGTAACCTAATCGTCAGGGGTTATTGTAAACGGTGCCTAAAAAGGAAGAGTAACGAGATAGTGGCAGCAAATTGAGCTGCACTTAATAACATTTTTAATTTTCAAATCATATAGAAACAATTTGTAATATTCTATCTCCTTCAACGAACAATGTATTGTTGCTTTCAACATCCCCACCACCAGTTTAATTTCTATGAAATAAAGATTTTGTTTTTGCGGGTTATGTTATCACTTTGCTTTGATGGTTGAGGTTGAAAATTTTGAACTTCATCTGACTTCGACAGGGAAAAGAGGGGAATACGATTAATTTCGTTGGCTGCAAATCATGTTGCTTCCAACACTATGTCGTTCTTTGAAAGTGGCTTTACTCTTCAAAATATGTGGAAGCAACTTGATGATGTTTCGCCTCATTTTGGATTAAATTTTAAACAATATTTAAGTTTAATTTTTCGAAATCGATGAATTGGGTGTAGAAGAGACGTGACCACCCTGCTCTCCCGATTTTAGTTCATTGGACTTAATTCTTTGAGGATTTATAAAAGACGACGTTTATTTCGAATTAATTGAGAATATTGATCAACTGAAAAGACGTATTACAAATGCGGCTGAAAAAATTTAGGCAAAAAACACAGATTTTTCAAAACATCAGATATTCTTTATTTAAGAACACCTTTATACAGCATAATCAGTCATAATGTCATTCCCTTCTTCATCCATCAGTCATTATTTTCGCGTGGTAGAGGTTGGTGAATTTCGTGTGTTTGTGTCGCCAGTGTAATTTATAATTATTAATAACATTTGCTATTTGCCTAAGTTGGGTAAAGTGAAGTAGTGAAAGATCGCAGTTGTCTTCTACTATCTACTGTCTGTGTTTTCTGTGTGTCTGTGTTAGTCGGTACCTACTGATCATGAGAGATTCTGATTCATATTCATATGAATCTGAATCAATGCTGATTCATTCTGCTTTCAAGAACATAACGAAAAGGTGACAAAAAATAGGTATGTTTTTAATGTTCTATCCAAAATTATTTACGGTATAAAATTTTGCGGAGGTTTTTAACTTACATTACGAGGGCATGAATGAATTTTACGTCAGAACTTGACAAAACGCTTAATGAATACCTTAAAAATGCAACAATTTTTAAAGGTACCTCAAAGAATATACAAAATACATACCTTTTAGATTGCAAACAAGCAGATTGTCATTAGAAAAAAATCTATTATTTCAGTACCGATCATTAATGACATTATGACTGAATCATCCTACATATTTACCCTATATTTAATAATTGTTTGAACTAAGTTGATACGCCCATGGAATCGCACTCCCTACACGCTGTACCATTTGAACCCAGGAGTATAACCTGGCTCCGATGTACAGTTACGTGCAAATGAAACTGCTGGTTCTTTTGGCCCAAATGTTAATTCCTTTTTTTTAATATTGCTGCAAAATGCCCAAACGGAAGTGATCCCTCCTTCTTCCTCCGTAAACAAAAAAACTCGACCGAGGCGTTAGAAACACTCCATTGCCAACAGTCACTTAACACCCTGCCCTTTGACGTTCAAACGCAGAACGAAAAAGCTAATTACACCCCTTTATTAAAATCCTCCAATCTTTTCCAGTCGATCCTGCGAACGGCGGACCAATTAAAGATCAAAGGCTTGTGCGAGTCGCCCGACGACAAAGAAAACTCCGAATCGCCCCTGCCCCTGTACTGCAAAGGTGGCAGGAAGTCCGCCTCCCCCAGGCACTTCAGGCTAGCGGACAGCGTCAACAGGAGGGTAAAATACCGCCGCACCAGCCTGCAGGAGCGACCGTCGGATGAGACACCGGGCGGCTGCAGGGAGGGCAAAGTTAAGGGCCACTCGTCGGATGAGGAAAATGACATGCCAGTAGCTCTGGATGAGCACAAGAGGAGCAGGCACCAGCCCGAGCAGACCAAACCACTCAACATGAGCAGCCATGGACTCATGACCGGACAGGTGAGTCCTCTCTTTAGGAATGCCAATTCCTAAGACAAGTTGTAAGACACCGAATAGTTTAATACTTGATTACTGTTTAACTGGAAATATTGCCATACATTTTTCTTGTATGGATAGCAAAAAGATATAAATAAAGGCCCCAATGATTTAATTTTTCTAAAATTCATATTTTCTGCACTAAAAACAATTCTCTTGACTAAAAATATCATAACTATAGTCCTTCTAAAAATTATACACAGTTGAATGACTTGCAAATATAACAAATGTTCTCTAAAGCATAGGCACGTACGCCTATGCCATTTCATCCACAGTATATTTTTTATATTGCCTGGCGTTTCTCTGCCCAATTTTCTATAAGTTGGGTTTTAGTTCGTTCTCATCAAATGGGATCATTTTTTCTCGTAACCATTCTCCTTGCTCCATAACTATCGTAGCATTTCTTCACATCTTCGACTGTGGTATCAAGCATGGTTCATAATGATGAGATTGTCTAAAACTTCTGCATTCATCTCTTCACTATTTTAACTGTAATCTCCCTTGTTGACCCATGTTTCGTCCATGTACAAGCATTGTTCATAATGATGAGATTGTCCAAAACTTCTGCATTCATCTCTTCGTGGTAATCTCCGGTGGTCTTTTTTGACTGAAATATTAGTTCCCCATTCTTTAGATATCCGTTATCACTTTTTATGTGTGTCACTATTAAACGACGACCTTTCCAGATGGCATTATTAAACCAGTAGACCAACCTTTCATTCCTGCTTGTCGAGCTTTTGTCTCATTACCACCTTGCCACACTATTTGAACTGTAATGTCCCTTGTTGACCCATGTTTCGTCCATGTAATTAATTGTTCTACCTTGTTGCCGATATTCATTAATTATTTGTCCTCCAATATAACTACATCATATTTGTCAATCAGAAAACTCTTTCTGACAACCTTCCCATACTGTTTATGTTATGTAAAACTTTTCTCAATGTGTCCTTGCCCATTTTAGGAATTATTTCATTTTCTTCATTAACTTGCATACGTTTTCGAAGGTTTACAATTCATTTTTAAAGAAAACTATGTGAACGGTTTTATTATTTATTTCTATTTTTGTTCGACCGCTGCTTGTTTCTGACTTTTGTACTTCTCTATAAAGTTTTTCTGAGCTAAAACTACTAACCCTATTAATGTTTAAACAATGTTGGATTAAAACTAACTCACTCTTTCAGATCTAGCTCTAATACTGTTTAAATATTCAAATTAAAGACGGTGAGAACGTCTCGAATTTTGTACAGAATTCTAAAGCAAAGACTCAATCTATCCAATAGCGTTTCATCACAGATTCAACATCAAAATAAAATATCAGAATTGCCATATAGTAAAAGACTTGAACTAACACTACTAACCCCATTAACATCCCATATCTCTCTCTAAACTTTAGACAATCTTCTCCCAGTTCGGAGTGGACACCGATGACTTCCCACCGGAACCTCCGGCGCCTTCGGCCATCCCCGTGGGCCACGTGGACATGTCGGACCACTCGCCAACCCGTTCCCTCCTCACCAACACCCCCATCCATCGAACAGACATCTCGGACTCCACCAAGTACACGCTGGACATCAAGAAGGAGGCCGACATTAAGTTCGAAACGTTGCGGTCCTACGACCAAGACTCCCTTTTGGACATGGAGTCGCACATGTCCGGCCCTGACCACTCCATGGACAGCCACGACGATTGTGATAGAGGACTGCATCCCAGCATGATGGTGCAGGATTTCGTGGGAATGATGCCGGGTGTTTCGAATAGATTAGGTGAGAACATGATGAAAATAGATGGATGCCTTAAAATGGTATCCTCTGTTTTCGTTAACGTTCACTGACTTGTTCTATAAAACTTTAATTATTATAATACGTGAAATGAACCTCAAAACCCATTCACCTCCAAAAATGGGCCGAAATTCTAAAGTTGCTTTTCTTATTGTTAATTTGAATTTAATGATCTTATGAGATTATGGGACAATGGTTTAATGAAATTTTAGTTTTAAGTATAAAGCATGTCTCAAAATTACGGGGCAATATGTCTCCAGAGTATCAAAAAATACTTATTTACTTGTTTATTTTTTCTATATAAATATAGGTCCAAAATTTATTGCTAAAGAAGTTTAGCCACTTGAAGGAGACACACTGATGATTTTTTCTAAATAACTGTGAAACCAGTTGAGATAAATAAAATAATCCCTTCCCCTCTGCCATTTATACTATTTTCTTCGATGGATTCATGTCTATGAATAAATAATGTGTGGTGTTTTTTTTTACTCAAGAATGTACCTAAACCTAATTTTAAATTTAGTGACATGAGATTTCGTTTTATTAAGTTTTACTCGAACTGAATTTTGTAGATGTAAATAGTGAAGAACAAGTACCTGGAACCAAAAATAATGGTCATAATGAAAACCTACAACACACACCCCGGTCACATGGTGGTGGACCAAAAACCTGGACTCAGGAAGATATGGATATGGCCTTAGATGCCTTAAGAAATCATAATATGAGCCTTACAAAGGTAAAATATACTAAATTTAAATCTAATATATCTAGTTTGTAGATTGTGTCAACCATTTGACTTCCTGTCTATTAAAATTCAGATTTAGTGTAAATTTTCATAAATTTTGCTATTTATAAGATTAACTGTTTTTTAATGTATTATTATTTATCAAAAAGCTATTTTAAAGTTGCCCTAACATAAAATGCGTTGACGTCACGGCGGCCATATTGATACTGTGACGTCATATTATTTGTTTACAAACAGATTATAATAAAGTTATGTGTGGATTGTAATGCACATTGGCGTTTATTTGAGCAGTTTTGTGGGATTTTTGCTTCCTATATATGTATATAACAAATATTGTGCCTTTATATTCCTCAAGTTTCAACGTTAAAACAATCACTTGATTGCATAAATGCATCCACGTTTGGCAAATTATCGCTGATCGCTGATGCATTTACAAAATTGCAAAAAGTAGTACACAAATAAAATTACGTCATATTGCAAATTAATTTAAAATTTTATTACAAATTATGAATTTCTGTCCAGATATAGAAGATATATTTGATACTAAATCTCTTACACACCCTAATGTTTTTTTCTTAGGCTTCGGCGACTTATGGTATTCCCTCCACTACTTTATGGCAAAGAGCACATAGACTAGGCATAGACACTCCCAAAAAGGAAGGACCGACGAAATCTTGGACAGAAGAGAACCTGAACAGTGCTTTAGAAGCTTTGCGGACTGGCACCATCTCAGCGAACAAAGCCAGTAAGGCGTACGGTAAGCAATGCCTTTTTCAAAAATAAATTTTTGAGATGAAAAAAATAAGGATCTTGTAGGTATACCCAGCAGCACTCTTTACAAAATAGCGAGACGAGAAGGAATAAGACTGGCAGCCCCTTTCAATGCAGCCCCGACCACGTGGACACCAGAGGATTTGGAGAAGGCTTTAGAGTCCATCAGGACGGGACAAACGTCTGTACAGAAGGCTTCTACTGAGTTTGGCATTCCCACTGGAACGTTGTACGGAAGGTGTAAGAGGGAAGGCATTGAATTGTCGAGGTCGAACCCTACGCCTTGGTCAGAGGATGCGATGGGCGAAGCGTTGGAAGCTGTGAGGTGAGTGCTAAAAAATTTACTTCATAAACAATCCGTTTAGAACTCAGTTCAATTTTTATGTGTAGCATTTTTTATGAATATATTTGCAAACAATATTCTATAATATTCTCTTTAAATTATACAGGGTGTCCAAAAAGTATCCCATACCATTACGGATTCTGCATCGATAAATAATACTAGATTGTGATATTTATAGAATTTTGAGAAATGTTTCTTAAAATGTTGGCGTCACACATTCTAGATTCTTAAGGTCAAAATCTGATGATTTATGCTAATTTACCTGTAGTGGTAACTTGCAGGGAGTCGATGTATTTTTATTGATACAAGAGTCAAAAGCTACGGGTGACAGTAGTCAAGGAAAAGAATAACGAGGTTTGAAATATAAAACTAATATAAAAAGTGCATGTAACCTTTGGGGTAATAGATTTTGAAGAATATATCATTTATTTCAAATAAACATATTAAGTTGTGAAAGTACTTGGTGTCTGTTACATGATGAATTCAAATGAAGTGTTATAAAAAACGATAAAATTACACTGAAACGACAAACAGTGAATATCAAAATTCACAAACTCATCGCCTTTTTATTTTTGACGATAATTCTAAATATAGATTTCTAACAGATACAGGAGCAGATGTTTCTGTAATAAAGATTATTTTAAAGATGTCGAAAAGATAGAGAATGCACTGATACAATAATTCAAACATTTGGCAAAAAGGTTCAACAAGAAATTTCCCACACATTTTTAATGTAGTTGAAATCACTCGACCAGTAATAGGTGCAGATTTTCTTGACAAGTTTGGACTATTAGTAGATATAAAATACAAAATATTAATAAATACTGAAACTACACTTGCAACTAAAGAAGATTTAATTTCAGATCAACACCAAGACACCAAAGATTTTCATAATCCAAAACAAATACTCTAACTAAAACAAGAATACCAAGAACTTATTAATCTCCCAGATTTTACTACACCAGCACAGCATAACATTAAACATCACATTATAATAAATAAACATTTACCTTCGAAGCTTAAAATTTAAAAAAGCAAATGCGAATTGAAAGAAATGGTAAAGTATGGTATTTGAAAACCATCATCTTCATCAATAGCTTCACCATAGTTCCAAAATAAGATATGATTAGCATCCTTGTGGAGACTATAGACAACTAAATAACGTAACAGTATATATGATCTAGTTAGAGCATATCACCAAATACCAGTAGCTTAAAAAATACATACAGAACTGCAATAACAACCCTTTCGGATTATTCGACTTTACAAGAATGCCATTTGGATTAAGAAAGGCGGCACAGACATTTTAAAAATTCATAAAGAATTTCTAGCTAAAACAATAGGACTAGCAGACCCAATACCAAATTGTAATTTTAAAAGTGTTTATTTCAAATGGTGGAATAGGTGCGGTTTTGGAACAATCACATAACATTGAGGAGTTAGGGGGCACCAAAGTATTAGAAAATATTTTAATTCATTAAAAAACAGATAATTATTGAATCATTAAAATAAAATTTGGTATATGAAAATATATTGGTAAAAGGCTATTTTTGATGCCATTAATGTCAGTTAGTTGCCTGCACAAATGCTTTGAACAGGGATATCTGCGTTAAAAAAATTAATCATATTTTTTGTGTATTATCTGATTGCCACAGTTTTTTTGCTACTAAACGGTAGGCAAGTTATCAAAATTTTGGAAGAGATAGAATTTACTTAAAAGTGTAGCTCTTACTAGAAAAATTGTGACAATCAGATAATATACAAAAAAAATATGATTATTTTTTCAACTGAGGCAGTTTTAGGCATTTGTGCAAGTCAGTAGTTAACCATAATTGCATAAAGAAAAGTCGTTAATCAATATGTTTTCATATACCAAATTTCATTTTAATCATTCATCGCTTTTCTGTTCAATTATTGAATTATTTTCAACTTTGGCGTTCCCTAATGATCCATTTTTGTGTATAGGTAAATTAACATAAATCGTCATATTTTGACTTTAACAATCTAGGGTAGTTTGCTGTAACCTGCATTTCAGGGATACCCTGTACATATTAGCTTTTTAAAAATAGTAAATGCTAATGCGATGAAATAATAAATGGAGAACTTAGTTTTTGTTATTTAAGAATAAAAATTTTCTCAAACACTTCAGTTTGGATGCCTTACATTTTTAGGTTGGGACATATGTCCATAAATCAAGCAGCGATTCACTACAACCTGCCTTATTCTTCGCTATATGGCCGTTTCAAGCGGGGAATAAAATACGACTCGGATAACATTGAAGTAAACCAAGACAGTCAGTCGCAAATGGACGCCCATTCCTTCGGAATGGACTACACCGCCACCTCTCACCAACAAATTCAGTACCATAACCAGAATAGCTGAGACACGGCCTTCAACTTTGACTGCTTTTAATATTAACTTTCATAGAAATCCACAAGTTTCCGTTTAAAAGCGTCAAGGTTCGAAGGTCAAAACAATTAATAAATTTTAAGCTGAATTGTCATTACCATACTAGGCTGTTGTGCTAAAGTTACTTAAAGATTGTGAAGTTTCCCTATTATTTTTAATCAGATATTAGAATAATTAATAAATTGATAGCCTTATTCCAGAGGTTTTATTGAAGAAGTGCAATATTATTCTATTTAATACTGTCTAGACATAGTGTACAAAATTGTATATTGTAGCTAATTTATTAAAAATTGTTAACTATTTTAAGTTTTTTTTTGTATTTGTTATTAATTTTTTAATGTTGATTTGAAGGTTTAAATTTTTTATTTTCAGAATTCCGTAAAGGAATTTGACTTCCATTTACTTTTACTTGTATATGTGAGAATATGTTTTGTTTACTAATAAAAATGTATAAGTTGAGAGCTTTTCATTAAAATATACCAAATATTTATCCATAACTGAATGAAAAATTTTATCCAGGGGTATCTCATCTATAGTAGTAGGTGTACAACATAGCAGCGGTGCATAAGGTAGTACAGGAGTGCCTTGTTTTACACGGACGTTACGTTCCTAGAAAAGACAGCATATATGGAATCCGTGTATATTGAGTATATTCTTATAACTATAAATGATACTGCAGGAAGCAACTACTCCGCGGGCTAATGCCCCGACCGGCATTGAATTATACCTGCAGTATCTGTGTGAAACAGCCAAGAACCCTTGTCGGCCACTCCACCAGACATAGACCGGTTTCGGGCTTGTTAGCCCTCATCAGTATGCCATAGGTGAGATGACCGACAATTGAACTGGCTGTTCCTTCATATGTAGTTTCACATATTAATCGAGTGCAGGTGAGATGTAACTGGTCTGCTACTTCCTGCTCGGCCTAAGCGGCTCGACTTGCAGAAAGCGACCTACAATATCGTAGGTACTTAACCGCAGACCTCTCGCCCTGGGCGATGCGCCATTATGTCTATAAATGATACTGCAGGAAACAACTACTAACTCTTTCACACAGATACTGCAGGTATAATTCAATGCCGGTCGGGGCATTAGCCCGCGGAGTAGTTGTTTCCCGCAGTATCATTTATAGAGATAATGGCGCATCGCCCAGGGCGAGAGGTCTGCGGTTAAGTACCTACGATATTGTAGGTCGCTTTCTGCAAGTCGAGCCGCTTAGGCCGAGCAGGAAGTAGCAGACCAGTTACATCTCATATTATTTCTTATACATACCATTATATTTATTAATTATTATTAAATTTTTGTTTAATTATTTAGATTTGTAAAGTTGAAATTTAATTTCTATTGTTTTTTATTAATACTGATTTGTTTGTTTTGTTGTTATTTGGTTAATTTTAAAGAATTATAAAGATTATATTTTGTTTGTATTTTTATTTAATTTTATTAAATTATTTTATTATTATTGTTAAAACTTGTTAAGTTGAGCGCCATTAATAAAACTTGTATATTTACCTGCTGTATGCTCATTATAGTACTTAAAAAAATCGGTTTTAATAAAAAACAATAGAAATTAAATTTTAAAATTTCAACTTTATAAATCTAAATAATTAAACAAAAATTTAATAATAATGAATATAGTAATTGGCGCCCCACGTTGGGCGCCAATTTTTATATGGTGTGATTTTATGTTCACATTTTATTTTAAAATTTTTGTGTATTTCATAACACATTGATATCAAAATATTAAGCGAATATAAAAAGTTAAAATAAATTTCTTGTTTTTTTCTTGAAAAGTCAAGATTAAGGGTTATAACTTTTTTAAAATAAGAAAGATTTTTTTCAAATTTGGCAGACTTGTTACTTTTATAAAAACGCAGTTTCAGGTAACATTTCTAAAATAGCAGCACCTTAAAGAGCAGAGAGGGCACGTGTTAGAAGAAGAAATGATCATAACTTTGTTGTCTTTAATTTTATTAGATTTTGATGGCATTTCTTTAAAGATTAAAAGTTTATCTAAAAATTTGATACTCTTGTTTGAAGTCAAAAAAATCAACCGTTTGGAAAAAATCGGCATTTAAATTTTTTGGACATACTGATTAATCTCATTTCATTTACGATTAAGCAAAGTATACTTTGAAAACAATTGAATGATAGCTGTCATACTGCTTTGACGGTAATTTCAAACCTTATATCCCTCGTTCATACAAGATAAAAGCAGAATCACAACCTTTTATAATAAAACATACATTCGTTAATTTATTATAACCTTGGTAGAACAATTTCTGGACTGGTTGCCACATCATTGGCAAAGAGTCTACTCTTTGTCATTGGTTTAGCTTCCTTTCATTTCCAGAGACATAAATTAAGATTAGAGTAAAATTTCAGTTACTTCTGATAAACACTGTGAAAATCTTGTTTTAATTAACGCGTTTTTTCCTGCAAACCTTAAAAGTTTTTTAAAATTTAAGAGTTACGAGTAAAAATGTATTTGAAATTAAGTTCAGCGCGGCATATTATCATTCTTTTTAAATTCAATCAATAGAAAAACTAGTTTGGTAGTTACCGTGTAATTTCAAACCAATATTAAATTCATCGCCATTAGCGATATTATGGGCAGTACTTGATCGCACTACTAAAAGTGCCAGTAGGTATACACAATATTGAACAGTGAAGAGTCTATGGAATTTTATAATAAAAAAAATATAAATAAACAAAATACTTTTAAATTTATTACGTTAAATAAAACTGGAAAAATTTGTTCCCCGTTTTACATAATAAATATTCTACATAAATATACCAATTTTCCTGTGAAAAATCATCCATAAGTTCGTATAACCCATGATTAAGTTGTGGCAGTACCGATTTTAATTGTTCCTCGCAGTCTCCCACACACCACGCTATGCTCATGTGGAAGGAAGGGTCCTAAAAGAGATTACATAAATTAACTGTCGTATCGTCAACCTTTTAAAAATATTATTACTTCGTAGAATGGTGGTAAATTAAATTCTGATAAACATTTGTCTAAAGTTTCTACTAATTTTAACAGGGAGTCATATCCAGTCTTAATTTTCAATCCTATGAAAGTTCTTGTTCTTTCTTCATTACAGTAAACTTCCAAACCATCAAAGAATATCATAAATCTGAAACACTAGTTACTTATAAATTTGGAATAAATTATTTTACTGGTAACTCACTTCTTGAAACAAACCGTATTGGTTCTTAAACTATTTACAAACAAACTAATCCAATGATGTCTCAAAATTACTGTTTTTGTTAAACTGATATGGAAATTGTCTACTTTCTTAATATTCATGTTCTGTAAAGGGGTACATTTTCTTATGACATCAATTAACTCATTAATACCTTCGTTCTCTTCATCTAAAAATAATGTACAATACTAAAGACTAATTTTATTAATATATATCACTGTAAGCTTACAAGGGATATAAACATAAGTTGCCCAATTTCCTCTCTCGTGCGCAAAACTTCTTAGTTTTCCACCATGCAATACAGGGTCATCGACATGCTCTACTGTGTTGGCATGTAAAAAAATATTAGGCACTGGTAACCTGTTACGAAAATAAAAATAAAATGTGTTTTTGTAAATTGGTCTTTAGCTTACCGTTTTACTTTTTTTGAATTTTGA
Source organism: Monochamus saltuarius (assembly GCA_025584915.1). Classification (NCBI taxonomy): domain Eukaryota; kingdom Metazoa; phylum Arthropoda; class Insecta; order Coleoptera; family Cerambycidae; genus Monochamus; species Monochamus saltuarius. Next base: position 118,054,389 of record CM046721.1, on the reverse strand, counting down.
AATTCTTCCTCAGTGTCATGCAATCTTTTTACTGAAACTCCAGGGCCAGGTACATCATCCTCTGAACTATCACCTCCATAATCTGTCAGTAAAGTTAATGCACCTGTATTGTGCATTTCATGTAATTTTCTTTCCAGATGACCTTAAATTTTACATCAAAAATAAAAAAACCTTTACATAACCTCAAACATTAATGAAAATAAATAAAATAATGAAAGGTCAAAGACAAATCATCTCATAAAAGAGGCATGTATCATGTATTACTTGTGGCACTAACACAAAATACCGCCAGTCATAAAACATAAACATTTTCTTCCTATAAACCCGTGATCCACAGATCATTAACTAATACCTACATCAGTGATCTATGACTATGGACAAGAGAAATATAGATTGTTAAACATTGGCTGAAAAACGACGGATGCTTAAAATAAAAATGTATGCAGTTCGCGACTAACAACACCTGCGGCGCTGCATTGCTTTGAAGCGGAAAATTGAGGTTTATATCTAAATAACAAAGATATTAGAAAATGCAAGATAATAGAGCAATAGTTGTCAACAGATTAATAAAAATACACTTGACACTCAAGTTTTTATACTCCATTTTCTAATAACTTATCTAAAATAAGTTTATTGTGATTGAGAAAAAAACAAAAATATAAAAAAAAACAGTATAGTCAATAATAGTATTTCACTTTTCGAGTTTACTTTTTAAATTTAAAAACATCTGTTTTTTAAAATCATCACAAATAAAATTAAACGTTTGATAGGCAAAGAATTAATTAACTGTTAAAGAAATTAAAAACTATTCAAAATATTTACAGAAATAGTGACAGTGATCTTAAACAGATAAACAGCAGCTGCAGTTTACTCCAATGCAACCATTTTGAATTTGTTTTATGGCCATCTGCAGAGAAATAACTGTATCTGTATTTGTCCTAGAAAAGCATATTTACAGTGTATGTGTCTGCGCGAGTGTACAGCACCAAGCAGCGAGTGAATAGAGTAAAGAATCGATCTGACAACTGGTTAACCTCAAATCCCAAAAACGTCACCGTTCATAAACAAGTCCATTACTCACAGAGAGTGAATCATACGCGTCGGCAAATCGAAATTATTTAATAAAAATAATTAAGAGTAAAACTTCAGTGCCACCATAGCCATCCAAGCGCTAAGTGTTATAGCAAAAATTGTAGTATAGGACATAAGACGTTATTGTGACAAAGATGAGCGTGTTAGGCTTTACCGACATCGTTAATGGCCCACTTGCCCAGTACCTCCAAATTTCTGCGACCATCGGGGGAGATGTTGCCGAACATTCCAAACTGGTAAGGGATGCGTTTAACGCCCAACTGCAATATATTCAACTAGCCAACGATTCGGCCCAACCCTCTCAAAATGAGATCATCAGTTTCCTGAAACCCACAAGTGATAAGATAAGTGCAATCCAAAACTATCGCGAGAAACACCGGTCGTCGCCCCTTTTCAATCATTTGTCTGCTATTAGTGAGAGCATCCCTGCACTAGGATGGGTCACAGTCACCCCTGCTCCTGCTCCATATGTAAAAGAAATGAACGATGCGGGCCAGTTTTACACAAATCGAGTCTTGAAGGAATGGAAAGAAAAAGACAAAAAGCATGTCGAATGGGTTAAGGCTTGGATCCAAACTCTTAGCGATCTTCAGTCATTTGTTAAACAGCATCACACAACTGGCTTGATATGGGCAGGTAAACTAAAAAATGTGTTTATAAATTCATCATTTAGTTGATAAGACACCAGTAAAACTATAATCACAATTTGCCGTATGATGTGATTAAACAGAATTAAGCGGGATACATTTATGTTTACTGAATGTATAACGTTGAGATAAGCTGTTATTTTTTATCAAGGTAATAAAAAAGTAAAAGGAAAGAGTAAACATTTTCAAATTAAAGCAGTCAAGCTTTCAGTGTTATAACCACAGGTTATAACCTTAGTAAGATATAAGTACTTAGATATTCCTATATAAAATCTAAGAATTTTGTGGATTATACTTGAATTCTTCAAAGATTAAGGAAATATATTGATAATTGATCTATAATGAATTTAAAAACTCACCAAAGGTATTATAAATTTGACATAAGAAACAAATCTGTCAAATTACTGAGAAAGAATTATTAAGATTATTGTATTTGTTTCGTAATGTCTTCTATTAATGTTGAGGAATTGGCCAGTGAAAAAACGCAAGTAGAAAATTATCAATATCTGTATAGGCTTTGTTTTCGTATTATGAGTAAAATTACCCAACAAGAATGTTTTTTAAAACAGTCACTTAAGATTAATATACTTTTAAGTACTTATGGCTTGTTGATAAAAATTGGATATAAATATATATGTAATTTTCCAATTAGTAACTTAATGTCTTGTAATTTATTTGAAATTTCACTGAAATTCTACAAATTTTTCAGTCAGTTAAAGCCGAGGTTAAAACGTGTACTGTAATTTATTTTTTATTTTAACTTAAAACGTTATAGGTTTAAATTAAATTGCCAATATTTTTCCATTTTGTTCCACCATCTATGCCATGTTTAACAAACTTACTACTACATAATTTTACCGTTAAAGAATAAATGACAATCTCCTGTTATCTTTCTAATTCTAGAGATATATAAAATTTTAATCCCAGATTTAATGAGGTACCTCATTAACATGGAATTTTACAGATATGTGAAAATATCCTCAATGTTCAGTGGTTTCAATGCAAATGTGCATATATGTTTATAATACCTAATATATTAATAAAAAACAGTTTTATTTGCTTCTTTTTTAGTTCAGTGAAAATTGTTTATTTAAATTAGTCACATATTATGAATACCCAATTCTTAATATTCCTATAATTGAAATTTGTGAGTGGCCATAACTTATATCCTTTTCAATGACTACTTGTATTTATCAGTCATGTTTTTGATAATCGTTGAAGTGAACATAAGCTTCGTCACATCCTAAAATATATTACATGCTTGGAAAAATGCATTTAGAAGTAATTATTTAATGTCTTTTTACCTTATGTGTGATAATCTTTTTTCTATGCCTATTATTCCCTTTTAACAGATTTTGCACATTTAATAACATCCTGTACAGATCATCGTGCATTCCCATTATACAATAGACAACAAATAATGGGTATGATATAAGCACTGTAGTGTAAATAATTAATTAGTTAATCGTCATGGGAGTGTGTGAAATCAAACGCTTTAATGTGTTTCACTAAAATTACATATTTAATTAAATTGTTTTGTTTCCACTTATACAGGGTTTTTCTTAAGTAGAGGTTAAATATGCAGAGGTGTATTATGTGGCCACTAATAAGGGTATTTTCTTATTATGGAGTCTTAGGACAGCCATTATCTAGCTACAGCGTGTAAAATATTAAAAAAAAATCAGTTTTTAATTTTGTAACCGCTTGAGATAGTTTAACCAAATTCGGTGTGCATATTTAGTATGGCAGTAGGTATGAAACAAAAAATTATCAGCTTAGAAACTTATCAGTGGTGGAGATGTGGGTATCATCGATCAATATTTGCCAAAAAAAATACTACCCTGTATAATATTGCAAATAAAATGGGTCATCATATACGCTATAGTATTATCTTCACTTTTAGTTTCTTTGCACTTTTTTGTATTTCAAACCGATTATCAACAAAATTTATTTATTTGATCAAGTGCATTTTTATGATATAGTTAAATTAATAATTAACAATGGAATTCTTTGCTATGATTTATTATAAAAAATGTTGAAAATGGCCACTTTCAGCCAAAATACATAATTCAAATTAGTGATGGGCAGAATTGAGAACTTGGTATTCGAATACTTTTAAGAATCGAATACCTGTCTGAGAACTGAGAAACGAGAATTTTACCACCTCCCCTTTTTCTACATCAACATTACGTTCTTGTTCCCTTTTCAGTACTTCCATAGATCGACGATTCAGTTTAAACAAGCATATTCGTTTTTCGATAATTCTTAATCGGCTTGCTCGATGCAATCTTTATGTATATTTAGTTGTACGAAATTTGTATAAAGAATTATATTGACAGTAGCGTTTGAAATTATACACGTCACGTACATAAAAAAAATTACACTTGGAAACCTAGCGGAGAAAATCTTTAACATTTAAAATATATTATTTATTAAATATGTTTTAATTTCTAATTAAATTTAATATGTATTAATCCTTGTTTTAAGTACTGCCCTGTAATGTTAAAATATATGATTTTGCCTAATATAAAAGCATAGAAAACGTTAGCATCGCATGATACGTCACGTCAAAACGAAGAAAAATTAAAACAATTATCGCACTTGCTCGAATACTTGTTAGTACTGGTTCTCGGGCTTGGGACTCAAAGGTGAGACCCACGGGTCTTAAAGGTGGGACTTGATATTCAAGCAGCAGATAGAGACATCCAAAACAAACTGTAATCCGTAATATCTCAATCTTGATTTTCAGAGCAGTTCTCGAGAATAGCGAGAACTTTTAAGAATCGAATACTTTTCGATTCTTAGTATTCGAGAATCCCATCACTGGGGTGTAAACTAATGTCTTGAGATGTCTCCAAACAAAAAAAATTAATAGGGTTTATATCGGGTGATCTGGGTTGTCAAAGTTGACTTGGCTCTTAAGTGCCTCATCAAACCACGTTAAATTCACAAGCAGTTAAACTAAAATGTAGGGGAGACCCATCGTGTATAAATCACATTCTTTGTCTTAACGCATAGGGAATATCGTCAAGTCTTGGTAACAAGAAAATTTCCTGTAACCCACCCACGCATTCAAAGAAAACTGATGTTCAATCGAGATTCCATTATGGCATTAGGGTTTTCATCAGACCAAACGTGTTTATTGTGAAAGTTCATTATAGTTATCTCTGGAAAAATAAGCGGTAAAGCCAATATTTTATTCAATTTTTTGCAAAATCTAGTGACAATATTAAATAAGATGTCGTCTTCTTATTATTATTGTTTTGCATAGCCTCCCTAAAATATGTTTAAATAATTTAAGTAGCTGTGTAAAAATGCACTTGATCAAATAAATTAATTTTGTTTTATTCGGTCTGAAATACAAAAACGTGCGAAGAAACAAAAAGTGAAGATAATTGGTAATTTTTTGATTCACACTTACTGTCGTACTAAATATGTACAACAAATTTTTTAAAATTATCAAGCGGTTTAGAAATGAAAAATTCAAAATGATTTTTTTTTAATTTTTGGCACGCTCTAGCTGGACAGTGGCTGTCCTAAGACCGCACATTTATATAACAAAAAAAACCTTATTTTTGGCCACATAATATGCCTCCAGATTTTTTAAATCTATTTAAGAAACACCCTGTATATGTATATTTAAAGTTGTATTACGTTTTCGATGGCCGTCAATTTAAGTTTTAAATTTAGTTAAAAAAAAATTTGAATGTATGTAAATATTTCTTAGCTAAGTCTGAACTCTCACTCCATTCAGTCAAGTAAACAATAGCTTTTTGGATGGACAAGCTTGACTGAAGAAACAAGAAATGTATCTGTAGGTGTAGCTAATTATAAATTCCTGTATGTTCGTTCGATCTCTTTAATGACACAAGATAGTTTAAAATATCAGTTTCTGAAGACTGCATTAAGAATAGCGTTTAATGAAGCAACAGAATTTGTCCTACTGATAATTTCAATAACTGTAAGGTAACATGTTTGATTATTTTATTTAATTATTCTCTTTATATGCAGTTATCTGTATAAGTTTGAAAAACTGATAAATAACTTTTTTATTAGTATTTCTATGAAAAGATTTTGGTTGTACTTGTTACCGTCCGGAATAATTGAAATTAAATTTGGTCTAATACTTAATAATATCATAGTCTTCACAGAATTATTGCCAATTAAATTGTTCTTTTAATACCTTTAAAAAAGTACGTTATAGTCAGCTGAGAAATGTACTGTTTTCTTTAGAAAATAAAGTTATAAAGAGGAAATATTGCACACCAAATTTTTAAAAGATACTTTTAATACCATTGGGCATGTAATTTTCCATTACATTTAAGTTTAAATCTCCATCTATATTTTTTTTGCTGTCTTTATATTGAATATTCCCTTATAGGTAAAGGGCCTGCTGTCGCAAAAGGAGTCCCCCCGCCACCTCCTGGGTGCCCACCTTCTCCCCCAGTTCTTGACTTGTCTGATGTAGGAGGAGCAGGCGATGGCCTAGATCGCTCCGCACTATTCGCTGAAATTAACAAGGGTCAAGATATCACTAAGAGCCTAAAGAAAGTCACTGACGATATGCAGACCCACAAAAATCCAACATTAAGACAGGGCCCAGCCCCCTTCAAACCCACTGTCCAGAAATCTGTGACATCCGTTAAACCTTCGCAGATCGACAAACCCCCGAGCTTTGTCAGAGACGGCAAGAAATGGCTCATCGAATACCAGAAGGGCAACCAAAACCTCTTAGTAGAAAACGCGGAGATGAACAATGTTGTTTACTTGTTCAGATGCGAGAATTCCACCGTAACGATCAAGGGAAAAATCAATTCGGTCGTTTTGGATTCGTGCAAGAAGACTTCCGTCGTGTTTGATTCCGTTGTCTCCGCAATGGAATTCATCAACTGTCAGTCCGTGCAGATGCAGGTTATGGGCAAAGTTCCGACAATTTCCATCGACAAGACGGATGGATGCCAGATCTATTTAAGCAAAGATTCCTTAGATGTGGAAATAATCAGTTCCAAATCGTCTGAGATGAACGTACTCATTCCTAAAGCCGACGGAGACTACACCGAGATTCCCATTCCTGAGCAATTCAGGACTAAAGTTAAGGACAACAAAAGTCTTTCCACTGTCGTCGTCGAGAACAAAGGTTAAACTGCCAATATTAAGTACTTTAAGTAAATAAATATTTCGCATTTACTCCTAACAAATTTTATTTGCATTTAGGGAAATTAGAGTTAAAAGAAAAGTATTAGTAGGTTTCTATAAGCGTAATAGTTCTCTTGTATTTAGCCGTTTTTTTATTTACGTATTGCCGTTTGATCCTAAAAGTCATTATAGTTTGCGTAAATAAAATTTGTTAGCGGTAAATTTCCTATTAGGCTAATACTAACATTAAGTGGTTTCATAGATTGTAAATTCATACTTTGAATAATAACAAGTTACGTCGGTCATAAACGCTACTTTGTGTCAGCCATCGGTTGTGGATCCATATCAGTGCATTTAAGTCTTCTCTGCATTTTGTAATGTGTAATTGATTTTATACTATTTATTACAACATATGTAATCATGCTTGATCTAATATATATCTGAAATGATCTTTTGTTTTTTTTAATAAAAACTCGTCATTTTCTCTGAAACAGAAATGGACAATTTAATTTTTTTTTAAATAGTGTTATAAAATGCCAAATAGCTGCGTTGTAACTGTTATTATAGTTGACTTCCGTTGTAGAAAGTGACTAATCGCTAGCTTGTAGACAAGCGCGACGGGCGAAGCGTGCGAGGAGCAACATTTCATAGGCGTACTAAATTTGAAAACGATCAAATATAAAAAATATACAAAAATGGCAAAGGAGGAAAAATTGTTTTGGTTTCAGGTAACACACCTTTTCCACTGAAAATACAGTACTTAGAACCTCGATTATCCGGGCCGGCCGGGACCGAATCGTTGCTGGATAATCGAAATAACGCTCAAACTCACCAATTTTGCAAAAAATATGAACTTTATTACACATACCTATTAAATGCATACATATCACCATTATGTAAAACGAAAATTAACATATTGCGCTTTTCATTGACTCTTTGCCGGTTCATTTTGTCTGCACGTAAACGGACCAAATGCTAGACTGCGTATGCCATAAACAAGCGAACTTGTTTTTGTTTCCGAGCGCTTTTTTCGGTACGCCACAAATAATCCGCGCACGGATTGCGGTGAGTCATAAACATTGCATGGCAGAAAGAATCCGGCGCACGGATCAGTCGCACACGGATAATCGAGGTTCTACTTTACAGCAAAATATGTTTGCAAATTTCAAACAAATATATCTAAAACCACCGGAGCTATCAATAAAAATCATTTATAATTTTGACATTCTGTATTTTGAAAATGGAGCTCCAAAATAAAAAGTGTCACAAGAAAAGTCTTATTATTTTGATCCAAAGAATGTGTGGTTAATGGCTTGACCTACTACTTTGTAATACTCTGTATAGAGTGTTGACTTTAAATACAGGGTCTAAAAAACGGGATTCTTACAAACACAATTTTGTAAAAAAAAGAGCAGTTGATTATGAATGATTTAAAAATACACTTCTGCACGGCACTGGAAAACCTGATAAGTTGATAGACGGCCAAAAAAAATGCTTGAGAAAAGAAATAAATAACATTTTATAACGCCGATTTTTAACTGCTTTTGCTGCTATTATTATTAATAGATTTAATTTGTGATTTTAATTAATAAAATAGCTTGACATACCTGATGTTACAACTAACACAAATGTTTCTGCTTCTTCTCCGGTTTAAAATTGTAAGTTATTTTCAGCAACTATGATACTTTTGCGCAAATCATCAATACAGTCCACTTCGGTGACCATGCTACCGGTTCTCCTCGTCCAATTCCCTGGTATTAATGGTTGGACATGCTGTACATGGTACGGATATAATTGAGCCTCGTGTATGATACACCACACTGCTGCAATACGCCGTGGACGCCCGGGACCTCCATCTTTTCCATGATTCGGTTGTAAATTTTACATGCCACGCCTGCGTTTGCATTACACTTGAACTCCGCTGTAAAAGTAGTGGCATTTGGTTCATGTTTACTAGGAAATGGTGATGCTAAAGCATTTTCACCTTATCATAAATTAAGAGGATATCCATCAACTGAGAGGTGCTATACATAAGCCATTTTTGATATTTGATAAACTAATGTAATTACTTGCAGCACAAAATAGTTAATACGACAAGTAACCGAATATTTGAAATGCCTGGCTAGAAACTACAGTAGTCCAGCGATGTAAAAGTTGAAACTACTAGAACTTCAATAATTTTTTTCTCAGAAACTAAGGATTTTTCAAAAATTTTGTTTTGTTGACATTGTCTCCATTTTTCAAAACGCATCTAGTACCAATTTTTTTTACACAAGTTCTGAATTATCCCGTGTATTAATATGTCTTATCAAAATTTACTATCTCTTTTCTATGAAAATTACTTTCAATAAGAATCTTAATGAATATATTTGAAAAATTAAAACTATATGTATCGCATATCATAATATTTTTTATTCGGATTTTTCCTGGCGATTTTGGAACAGAAATACAACTTGGTAAGTTACTTATTTATTACTATTAAATATTACAATTGTTTTATAAAATTTTCACTTATAAATCAGCCCTCACTCCGAACCCAGCCGCTGGGGGTTCACCTTTCAAAGACGTTGGCTCACCAATGGGTTCTGCGGCAAATCTGCCACTCCTGAAAAAGCACAAATTTTTGGAACAAGTCAAATCTCCAATAAAAAATTTACCTGGGGCCAGGAGCAGGTTTCCTCCCTTCCTTAAGATCGCAAAGTATTTCGTTTGTATCATCTATAGTTAAATCTTCCTACAAAAAATATTCGGAACATGACGAAATACATTAATTAACAAACTTACATAGTAATCGTCATTGATCTGAATCATGGGTGCATTAACGCAAGCACCCAAGCACTCGACTTCTGAAATGGTCCACATTCCATCCTTACTGGTTTCGCCAACTCCAATGCACAAGTTTTTCTTCACTGCTTCTAGAATTTCATCGGAACCTCTTAACCAGCAGGGAGTAGTAGTGCATACTTGAACGTGGTATTTCCCAGTGGGTTTCCTAAAAATACATACAGTACAGTTTAAATTGAGAAGTTATATAAAACTTCAAACCTCATAAACATTGTGTAAAAAGTAGCAACCTCATAAACTCGCATTCTGGGTACGTTAATTATTTCGGCAACTTTGTGCATAGCTGAAATGGGTAACCATCCCTGCTGTCTTTGGGCGAGATCTAACAAAGGAATCATTGCTGCCCTTTTATGGCCCTCTGGGTATATAGCCAGAATAGCCTCGACTCTCTAGAGCAATATTGGAACTTGATAAAATAAAATATCGGTAACTTCATATCCCTACTGACCTTCAAATTATCACTTGTGAATTCGAAGGGAGTATCTGGATTGTCCTCGGGGGTATCTCTGTGTACAAATAAGCTATCATGTTGAAGTGAAGCTGAAGTTTGGACAGATCTTGATCTCAAAGAACGTCTCTAAAATATTGAGGTTAGTTTTCTATTATATAATATTTGCTTAATGAAAATTTATATGTGATATCTATTCTCGTATCTTACCAAACCGTTTCCAACTGCTCGTATGGTTGATAACATTTTAATTTTTAAATAAATTTGTTAAAATGTTTTATTTTTTAATAAATTGGTGGTTGGTATTTCAATAACCTCAAAACAGTAAAAACAAAAACACTGAACTTTTCTAGGGACTTTACATGGATTTTATTCAAGGCCATCATTGATCAATGACCAAAAAAAGACTCTATTTGCGAAATTCGCGAACCACTAGATGGCGGTGTAAAATGTAAGATATAAGGGTGCTTAATATCATGTAATTTTTAAGATAAAAGTGTATTTTTAGGGCTTATCAAAAGGATTATCTTATCTTTATTGTAAGACAAATTTCTAGAGTGCATATATATAGTGAATCCTAGTATGCTTGTAATCTTTTAGATTCACATATAATGGTTCGGTTCGAGATACAATAGGATAAGATGAACTGCTTTAGTTCAGCTACTCCATGATATATCTACATTATGAAGTAGTGGAGAAAATTGGAAGTATAATATATATAATGCAGAATTTAAAAACATCTTTAAATAATTCACAACATAACCTTGGAATAAAATCATCGTCTATAGAAAAATGTTTGCTACATACTTTAATACGATTTTTAATTTGAATCGTTAAAGAGTTTCGGGTCTACAGGAAATTTATGCAGAGAAATATCAAAAATACAGTAAGAGGAGCACTAGAGAACATCACAGAGATGTTTTCCATTTTTGTACACTTTTTATAACAAAATATCATATGATATTAATAACGTTTGCAAAATTTGAAAAAAATATATAGAAAATTTCCTCTACTCCTACAAAACCGATTTGCTGGATTTGTTAATGTTCACCCCACACCCGATTTATTACAAATGGTCTTATGCAGATTCTCCATTTTTCTGCATTCATGATAGAATTATACTATTTTGAAACTATTCTTGTACAGATATAAGAATGATAGAAAAATATTAAAAACACACAAAGATTCACACTTCTATATTATGAAAGTAATTTGTTGCCGCAACTATAATAAAAGAGCAAGGGTATCCGAGGAAAGATATATATCTTACCTGCAGGCAATTTTTTTTTCTTAAACTATGCATTCCATATCTTTATTAGGTGAAATTTGTAGCAAGTTTTAAAAAATACGATTTACAAGTTAGGTCAGCTTCTATTACTTATATATAATTTTTTGTATTATATCTACCTACTTGCCATATTTTAATTTAATTTATTTATTTAACAATAATAATTTTTCGGAAAAAAAATACTAGCCATTTTGCTTAATTTTACCATCTACTAAATTTTGCAACAATCATTCTCTACGCGATGTGATTTAGCAAATGATGAGTAGGTAACCAACAATTTAATTTCTGAATTTTCTGGTCACATTTAATAAAAGATGGTGTGATCAAATAATTGTTAATTCATCATTCATCATATTATTTCATATTACATTATTTCATCATATTTAACGATCCATTTTTTCCAAATTTATGTGCGGTCATCAATCATATGATTAGCCATAAAATCAACAGAAAATTTGTGACCAACCGTCTATATCTACAATTTTGCTCCAGCAGCTGCTCCTAGCCAAGAAAAAAGCTTCACTCGTAGGTTTATATATCAGATAATTCAAAGAAAGGCTTCAATTTCTGATTACAAATTTCACATTTTTCTGTAAATTATTGAAGCCCTTAGTTGCACATAATAAGCATTTAACATTCATACTGATTTCTATTATGATTTTAAGCATCGTCGGTTAAATCGCACAGCAATCCTTTTACCTAGTCTGTTCAATTGCCCATTTGCAGTGACTCACCGCGCGCGACAGAACACTATAGCACAAATGACGTAGTCGGACATAGTCGTCAATTGTTTTCATAGAAATTATGACAAATGTCAAATATATGTACATTTTTGTTTACGTAATATTTTAAAATTTTATAAACTGATACCATCTAAATATTAATAAGTATTGTGTTTTTATGGCAAAAATGTATAGGAGTAGCAGTTCATTATTATTAATACGTATGCACCCAGTTTTATGGAAAATGTAAAATATTTAGACAAAAATAATCTTGTGTAAAGTATTGGAATGGTGTCAGTGCAGCATGTATTTGAATGTTTTAAAACAGTAATTAAAAAATACGTACATTTTTGCACACCAAATTAAGTATATAGGTTCTATTAAATAATAAGTTATTAGTCTCAATATCAAAAGTCACATTTTGATATTTAGCCTGTCCCTTAGAATAAGGCCTGTCCTCATGGACACGAAGTTCATGTGAATTATTCAATGGCCGGAAGTCAGAACCACAAAACATATGTCAGAACTTTTATGTTTCCAAATACTAACATTGGTGTCGTCCATAGACCTTATAAATCATGGACCGGCCCTAGAAAGAGAGGTCCGCTGTCCTGATATGTACAAGAGGGATGAAGCTAGTCCGGGCAAAAACAGATGTCTATGACAGAAAAATATATAAACATAACCTGACAAAACCTTTCCTGTTAATATTGTTAATGATTTGTGTGACTTTTGTGGTTTAGTTGTGTTTATTAGCAATAGTTTTTAAAGGCTCATAAACTGTGGTGGAGTCGGTCTGTCACCGTAAATGTCATACGTCTGTCATTTACGAATTCTGTTTTTTTTTTCGGCCAATGATCTGTGGGTTTTTGCTCGGACTATCTCTATCTCTGTCGCACACATCTGAGCATCAACGATTTGTATAGGCAGAAAACGGTTTTGGGCACGTCCATGATTTATAAGGTCGTCACACTATAGAATTCTAGGTTGAAGTTCAAGTAACTCGACAGATAAGTATGTATTACAAAGGCGACTCGATTTAGCAGACGATGGTTTAAACAACAAATTTGTCTCTTATTATCTGGCACTTCTGGCAGTGTCGATCGTTATGCCCCCTGGATCTGACGCCTACAAACAATGTGGTGAACACTTATCTTTCATGAGTTGGTTACACTAACGAGGCAGCTTCACACTAATAGGCGGGAATTTCAAAATATGACAAGTTTGTGATTTCTATGATCCTTCCGTTTTAAGTTCAATTGTATGCTAGGCTTAAAATGCAATGTAACCAACTACTTACTTTAAGTTTTTGCTAGATGGCCGATTTCTAAGCCCATTCATAGTCTGACTATTTTTGAGTGCCCAATGTAAAGGCTTCTGCGTTCTATATATTTTATGATTTCTATGGTCTAATCCCACTACACCTACGCAGTCTAGCTGAACAATTTGAAAACATTTTACCTACCTTGTACATTTAATATCTCGGTTTCCTCACGCTAACCACAGCCATCACCAAAACGTAAAAACGCTATTAATAAAGTTACTAATTGGTGGAAATTGTCTTTAATTCGGCATTATTAAATTACAGAAAATAATTTTAAAAAAATTTACAGTACAGTACAATCTTGTAATAAAAGACTTGATACAGTTTAAAAATGAAGCATTTATTAAATATTCAAATACTTATATAAATAATACACCTTGGTAGGTCGGTGCGTTGAGTTAGACAGACAGTCGTAAAGAAATTTATAGAAACGCGCTACTGACGATCAGTGGCTCGGAGTTTTTCCTCTACAGCTTCCTGACTGGCTTCTGACAGATCTGTCGCTTGAATGTACTTTTGTACGCCTACCAGTGATTTTTTAAGAGCATCGAAAGAACTGGAACAAAGAACAATCAATATCAGTATACTATAAAAAATTATTGTTATACTAGTTTTTTTTTGCAGTTACAGCAAAACTATTATTTTCATCAAAACATATATTTACTGAATTTCAAACCACTACTGCCACTTTGGGGCAAACGCAAACAATGGGTTGTGATACTTCGATAATGAAGGGACTTTAGTTAAAGTCCATAGATTGACTAAATATCGCTACTTATTGTTTAAATTTGTCCTAAAATGGCAGTATGTGGAAAGAATCAATAACAATAAATTATAAAAAGTTCTCGGAGTAAAACATTTTTTATGAATCTGCAAAAGAGATTACTATTTTTCATGAAAACAGACGTGTTTCCAACATTATTGTCATTTAAAAATGACTAAACAGACGTACCAATTTTTCAATGAAAACAATCTGACACAATAACGGAATAACTTTAATCATAGTTAAAGTCCCTATCTTAATTAAATGCTGTAGCATATTGGCTTCATTCAAAACATTGCTGCCATTTTGGGACAAACAAAAACAATGAGTTGTGATACTTGGGTAATGGAGGGACTTTAATCATAGTTAAAGCTCACAAATTAATCAAATATACCTGTTGATTAAAATGGTAGTATGTGGAAAGAATCAATAACAATAAACTATAAAAAGTTCTCTGAGAAAACATTTTTAATGAATCTGCAAAAAAGACTACTATTTTCATAAAAACATGTTCTCCACTAAATTATTGTCATTTAAAACTGACTAGACATAACAATTTCAACGAAAACAATCGGTTACTGCACTTAAGTAATTGAGGGACTTTAATCATAGATAAAGTTCCTATTTCAATTAAATACTGTTGCCTATTGTTTTCGTTTATCACTAAATGATGTTTGATTGCAAATCTACAGAACAGATTATTGATTTTCATGAAAACAATCATAATTTAAGTCCCTAAATTTACCAAACTATCAAAATACTTTTATTTCCATTAAAACAACTACGCAACACTATTATTTTCATCAAAATTGGTTACAATATTTGGATAATCGAGGGACTTTAATAGTTAAAGTCCCCAGCTTATAATTATTAATAAAATATTTTTTGTGAATCCACAGAATAGGCTATTACTTTACTACTCATAATTTAAGTCCCTACATTTACCAAACTGTCAAAATATTTTTATTTCCATTAAAACACGTATGGAGCCCTACAGCCGCCATTATAAGACAAACCAGAATAATCGGTTACAATATCTGGATAATTGAGGGACTTTAATCGTTAATAATAATAATAACAAAGTTAAAGTCCCCATATTAATCAAATATCCCAACTGATTGTTTCCGTTTGCCCCAAAATTGCATTTTGACAAATGTTCTCTTTCAATCATTTCAATAAAATAATAAAAGCTGGAATAAATATTTGAGGAAGTTTTCATATTTTCATTACTTTCAATCCCTACACATTACTTTTTTACATTTTAGGCAAATATCTGTTGAAAATTTTAACAATAGAGATTATGTCCAAAAATGATGGTCTTTATCATAGTCACAGTTCTATTTACCTGAGATTTCAGCTAATCTCAGTTGTTCTGAATGCTGATTGATCAATTAAGTGAGATTAACCAACCTCATATAAATATAACAAGTTAAAAATAACTTTACTGTAGAAAGACATAAACAAAACATAAATCAGTGTAATAGAAAATGTCCAAAAGAAAAGCTATATTTGGTTTTTAAGCAAATTATGTTGTTTTGCTTTTAGTACTGTTACAAAATAAGACTAGTTTTAAGATATATTATAGATTGAAAACGGACCAAGCTGAGAAATGATGAGCAGAAATATTTGCAAAAGTGGAATTTCAGGAAGTAACAGAATTCAGAATTACACCGGTAAAGCAAACAGCCAAGGTCATTCGTTAGCAGTGTCACCAGATATACATTATCGAGCTTGTTAGCTCTCATCTGCTTGCTAATAATACCCCGACCAGCATTGAATTGCACCTAAAACCCTATAGCAAGCAGGCAAGGTCATTCGTTAGCGAAGCACCAGACATATCGGTTCTGAACTAGTTAGTACAGAGCAATGGCCTGCAAAGTCGTTTTCTGATTTTCCACTTTGGTTGCCGCAGTCGAATTCTAAGTGAACAGAATTACCTAAATATAATACCTAATAATGACTGTACTGTACCTGTGTACTGAAGAAATATTAGCAAGTACAAACTTGCATATTCTTATTTTCAGTAAGATAATATGTATTTATTCAAGCTTTCAATATATATTTTGCAATTTATAATTTTTAAAAGTAAAAAATATTTGTCATAAAGATTATTTATTAACAAATATATTTGTTCCTTTGACTGAATCCATAAAAAAACACCAAGGATTTAGATAAGATTAGACTTCTTTAATACTAGTTTCATTATATAGCTTACTTAATCCATTGTGATCAGTTACATTATTATTCCATATAAGAATGAATGGGAATCTATAGTAAAAAATTAACAAAATTCAATTTTTTTAAACAAATTTCCCCAAAAAAAAGTGAAAATTTAAGCAAAGTAATTTTAGACATTTAAGAACTGAATGATATAAAGTTTAGCAAA
Organism: Monochamus saltuarius; assembly: GCA_025584915.1. Classification (NCBI taxonomy): domain Eukaryota; kingdom Metazoa; phylum Arthropoda; class Insecta; order Coleoptera; family Cerambycidae; genus Monochamus; species Monochamus saltuarius. Next base: position 118,037,739 of record CM046721.1, on the reverse strand, counting down.
TAACAGCAATGTTATCTCACGTCACCTGGAAAAAATATTCAGAGGTATCGAAGTAAAACGAATATATCTGTGGCTTGGTTGAAAAAGGGCCTATCTACAAAAAAAGGGTTTTGACATAATCGAAGATTTGTGACTAAATTTAAAATCTCTATAATCTCAATGTGTTAGATTCAAATTAAGCCAAATTCGGCCCGAGTCTAGTAACAGATATTGTTATTCTAAGGGTATATTCATTTTTTGACTATTTTAAATTTTTCAATTTTTTTTTTATACATTATTATACATACAAATGCAGATATTAAATTTTATAAGTAGTTTTTTGACAAATTCCCAACGTTTAGCGAGAGAAAAAAAATGTAAACAATAATTGGGTTTGCTACGAGAATAAAATCAAGTCCGAAATAAGCACGGAGTACATTACAACCTTGGTTTTCTCAGCGTCCGTATTTTAATGTTTCAGTTGCTGACAACTACTACCAATAACTTTAAGTAGGGCTAAAAATGTCTATGAAACTTGAAATCTATTAAAAAATGAGACCACCTACCTAGAGTACAACATCTTCTTCTTAACTTTGGCGGTATCGGGACACCATGACATGAGGAAGAGCTTTTGTTTCTTCGAGGATTCTGACGTGCCCTGGCACTGGTGCATGTACTCGAAGTCGTAGAGGCCGTAGCGGCATTCGCCGGCGCCGCCAGCCTGGAGGTTCGTCAGGAAAGCGTCGTATTCCTCATCGCGAGCCCCTATCACCTCCACGTCGATTTGCCGCTCGTCCTTAATGAAGAAGATAACGTAGCGGTGTTTTTTGTCCTTTTTGATCTCTTCGTATGTGGTCTTGCAGACGTCTGATACTGTTACACCGGATGCCTAAACAACAAAATTGACACGTAAATTTCTTTTATCTACTCCTATTAATTTATATATTATTTAATCAACTGCTTTTGAGCAATTAATAGTATCAATAAACAGTTAATAGCGTGAGTTTTTATAGTGAGTTATAATAACTCACGCTGGGCTTCTACAATGATAATTCGGTATGTAAATTTTTAAGCCGATAATTACGTTCCATTGGTGTAAAATGGAAACAATTTTTAACAAGTGGAAAGGAATGAATAATTAAAGATTTTAAAATTATTAAATTGCCAACGCCTGTCAGTAGTCGGAACTGTCAATTATTATCATTGAGGGGACTAATGTCATTTGATATGTTAACAAAATAATTTTGACGTTTTCAAATCAATTTCTAATAATAGTCTTAAAAAAGATGTTATAGTCGTAGATAATATCGTATTCAACTTGCGGTAATGGTCATAACTCACTTGATGAACTTCATCTGGGTGAGTTATGACCTGCATTACCGCTCGTTAAATAATATACTTATTACTCGCCAATGTTCTTGAATTTAAAAATAACGGCAGAACTCGAAAGAAACAACTTCAGTAGATATTAATGATATAATATTTTTTTTTATTAGAACCATCGTTTGCTAATTCGCGTCTCCTTTGTAATCTAAACTCGCGTCAAGAATTCAGACGTTTACACATTTGTTTTTATTGTCAACTTAATTTTCGATATTTGGTCGCGTTAAAAACAATAATTTTTTGCAATTTAGTGCAATATATAATGCAAACTTTTAGTGTAGTATATAGTTTTATTACTATCAGTTGCAGTTTCTTAAATATTTTGATAAATATATAATGAATTATTCATTTGTTCGTATGACGTAAGTCGACCGAATTTTTGTCGCGAGTATACCTGAATTTCAAACTAGAATTCCGTAATGTACTGTAGGGTGGCAACACCAAGGTCTATGGGCAACACCAATGTTAGTATTTGGAAACATACACATCAGGCCAGAAATGTCAGAATTTGACATTTGATATTGACACTATAATAGCTTTTAATTGAACCTACTTATTTAATTTGGTTTGCAAAAATGTACGTATTTTTTATTTACTATTTTAAAACATTAAAATACGCGGCACTGACACCATTCCAATACTTCACACAAAGCTTTCGGTTTTTAAATATTTTACATTTTTCATAAAACTGGGTACATACGAGGTGTGACAATTAAGTTCAGAGAATTTGTCAATGAAAAAACAAGCAAATTAAATTTCGCCAAAATTTTATTATCGACCTTCACAATGGTCTCCCTCTAACTCTACACAACGATTCCAACGTTGCTCCCACGATTGAAAACACCCTTAGTAATCCTCAGCAGTTAACCCGTTCAGCACCACGGTTACAGCTTTTTTGACCTCCTGTACGCCGCCATGATGAGTTTCCTTGAGGTACGACTTCATCTTGGGGAATATAAAAAAATCGCAGACAACAATATCGGGGCTATAGAGTGGGCGCGACGTTGGAATGCCTTTTTTGCCAAACACTCAAGTCATAATAATTTCTATGAAACAATTGACGACCATGTCTGACTACATCATTTGCTGTAGCGTGCTGCCACGCGGGGCGAGTTACTTCAAACGGGCAAACAGACTAGAAAAAGCACGGCTGCTGCGATTTAACCGACGATGCTAGAACCTTCAAAGCATAGTGGTCGTATCGGCGGGTGGTGGCACTGTGGCCTGACTCGTTTCGTTAACATACTTTAAGCGTTAATGCGGTATGCTACGTTTAAATAAATTTGAAAAAATGCCACATCGTCTGAAATTAATTTTTAAGTTGTTAATATTCCGATAAATTAACAATAACTGAAGATAAATGTAGGCAAAATTACGGACAGAAAAAAGAGTCAAATGAAATGTTAGTGAATAAATAATATCTCAAAATATATCATTGTATATATAGAAATTTATAATTTGCAATTAATTTCAAACGTCCGAACACTTGCCGTGCTGACGCGAACGTTCCCGAAGGGTAATACGACGTCACTTTATTGTCCTACTTGCCACCTTGAAGATTAACCTAAACTAAAATATTTTCGTTTTCAATATGTTCCAATGTATGTTTTAAGGTCGCCGTATTTCTCGTTGTAAAATGATCAAATTGTGTAGCCCTTTTCTTAAGTTACCCAACTGTTTTATAATATACAAACGGTCAACACGTAGGTATTAGGGAATTTAAAGAGGATAAAACATTTTATTATACCCTGGCATACTGCGTGAAAATTTGCATACATTTCGGCTTTTGTCCTTTAACATAAATCTATTTAAAGGTATTGAAAAGGTGTGTGGGAAAATGCCGTCGAAGATCCATTACTACATCAACCACTTAATAGAACGATTACGTAAGAATCGCGTAATTGAACCGTCACAAATAATATTGACCCAAAAAAACCCGGCGACGTGCCAAAAATGAAAATCTGCTTATGTATTAGTTTGTACAATTGAGTAACAACCAAAAAGTGTTCAAGTTTATATGTACTAAAATAGTAGCAATAATCATTTTAAATGGAACTGTCAACGTCTCCGCAATCGCAGTAGTTACACCGACGAAATTTGCATGAAACAGTAAAATTACTGAATGAAATAAAACAAGTTCCTAAAATTTGTTAGGCGCAACTGCTATTAGAATCAATTTTCCAAAATTTTTTGAAAATAAGCAATATTCACATTCTATATACTTCAATTTTAATTTAAAAATTTCAACCCCATATTTTCGAGGGTGCTGAACGTGCAAAATTAGATGGTATCTGCCATCTTCATTTCATGCTATCACACTCTTGTCAAAATAAACAGGTATTATTGCAACTTCAACCTAATGTATAGATAGACTCCAATTTAGATTTTTTTTTTTCGAAAACTAGACTCCAGCGCTCAAAACTAATTTTAGATTCGTGTCCAGTGCTCTCGAAAGTAGGGAGTAGGAATTTTGTAAGTATAACTGGTAACTGTAGTAAATAATTACCATGATCAGAAAAAACAATGATTAATTTTATTATGAAAAAATAAATCTCGTGACTTTTAGCCAATATTGGAAAAGCGTGCTTATTTATTGAATAATTAATATCGTTAGCATATTTCTCGCGTTTTCCTATACTTAAAGACCTGGGCATTGTCATTTTACATTACACCGTTACAGTACACAAATCTAAAACTTCAGAAACGAATCAGAAACGACAATAAAAAACAAGAAACAGGAACCACGAAAGGATGGTACAATATGGAAAACTATATTAGTCTGTATCTGTTGCACTCATAGGACGAGGCATGCCTTTGGATAGCCTCCCTCCCACAATTGGCTACCATAGCCAATATATTATAATATTACTGGATGTAATAATTGATTAGATGATTAAAATAAGCAGTGATTATTATTTGTGACATTACTTAATAACTAAAAAACATGGGGGATAGCGGACAGCCTAAAGTTAGCCCCCATAATTTCAAAATGAAATGTCTATCGACGCGTCACGGAAATATAGCTTGCAAACTTAAAATTGAACTGTTGCATGAAAACAAGGATATTAATAGGCAGCAATTAATTAAAAATGTTTTAAAATATCCACGCCAATAACGGTAGTTTCAGGCGAACGGAAACGATTGTAAGCAACAGATTGTTATATGGGATATGCATATTTAATATATTTTCTACTTCCCTAAAGTAATAAAATATGTTCATATTTATTACTGTCCTTTTTAAAACTTTTATTTATAATAGAAGGTTCAAGCGAGTCTATAATAAAATGTAAATTAATTATTTATTATCGTTAAACAAAGGTGGTGGAACTACTGTCTATGTCTGTATCATATCCTGCCCCCCGACGATGTTAAAAGAATAACTTTACAAGTAAATTCTTTGATTGATTTATTTGTAAAGGGAAGTATTTGTCACTTTATCCAATAATAGCCACAAACCGACCATTTTTCTTAACATTAATGTCTATACTTATATTAAAAATAATCATTACAATTTGATAACTATAAATTCCTGCTACTTACAGTTGATTAATATAAAGCAATCTGCTTTATTAACTGTTCTTTCAATGTTAAAATTTCATGAAGTTATACGTACGTAAAAAAAAAAATAATTAGATATTTGCTTCAACTCGTACACGTTGAAATGAACAGATAAATGACAATTTAATGTTTAGTAAACTTCTGTCAACATCACCGTAAACAGATGACAAAGTTTTCGTTGTAATAGGACGACAGAATAGATAATGTATTGTTTTGCTTGTACATTGTTGTAAGTTAACACTTCTATTTACAATGAATGGTCGAGACTGATACTGAATTCCATAACTACATATTATAAATACGTATGTACATACACACAATTCGATCGTTGAATTAGATAGCAAACATTCAATTTTGATAAAAATTAATTCATTTCGTCTCTTAATATGATTTTCGTTATTTATGTTTGTATTTATTTCCATTTAATTAATGGAAAACTATTTTGAGTAGATTTTTTTAACTATTTAATTAATAACAAAATGTTTATGATTTGGCGCATGAACATATTTTCGGTTTTTCTTGTAAACGCCAGTCCTATCGTCTTCGAACAGAGGCTTTTCTGGGTAAAATTGAATGCTCTTTCATATTTTTAGAAAACATTTGCAAAATTTTGATTTGGCTGCACTTTTTTTACAAAAATATTTATAGATCCTCCTCTATCTCACTCTTAAATAATTCGCTATTTCGCCGCAACACAATGTTTTTTTTGTTAGCGGTTTCTTCGTTAAAAAATAAATAAGTGAATAAAATATAAAATTCAATCCCTGTATCTCAGAAACGAAGCGTTTTAGGATCCATATTTATAAGAACTTCCTGTCTTGCTATTTAAAATTAAGACACCCTGTATGTATCCGCACTAAAAAAACTAATCTTAAAAGACTCGTAAAAGAAACAATTTTCTATTTCTAATGTTCTATTACTTAAAAATAATACCAAAAAAACGTCAAAATATACACTCACCGGAAAAAAAAACGGGCCACTAAAAACTAACCCCAATTTTAACGTTGGTTTCTTCGCAAACCGCTCGTTTGATTTTGATGATTTTTTTAAATTGTACATTGATTTCTCAGGATCGGATGCTATCTCGGAAATTTTTATTCAGAATTTAATTTGAGCATATACGGAGCGCAACAAAGAGACGAAGTTTTTTTCCCGAAGTATACAGCAGCTACAGTCGCTGTTGCTAACTAGAGTCACACTGTAACCTCATCTTTTGTGAACATTTTATTTTTTTTTAATGACATTATCTCTGCTTTTATTGGAGAACTACGTCCGAATGGGTGTTGATTTTAAATATTTGCTGCAAAAAGTTGCACCATCTATAATGACAAAAAAAAAGATACAACTTTGCGTCATTCCTATGACGATATATCTTCTGCATTCAAAATCAACAAATATTGTAAAGTATACGGAGATTTGTCTTGTATATTGATAAATTGTCAGATTTGCAATGTGTGAGAGACAATCAACGCGTTGCGTCTTGTCACACAAAATGTGTTTGTAAAAGTATAAGGATTTGTATCTCGATTTGTCGAATATTTAAGTACCTACCTACCCCTAGCAACCCCATACCATATTCTGGCACTTGTGCCCAATGTAAACACAGCATAAAAGTAATGAAAATAATTTAATTGCAATGCCTATCTGTTCACAATAATTAAAAAGCATTGTTTACAGATATACAGGGCGTTTCACAACTTTTCAAAAAAAAAAAAAAATGAGAATAGATACGTCAAGTAAAATGGAGTCAATATCGTATCGTAAAAAAAATCCGAGAAAAAAATTTATTGAAATTGTAGTGTTTTCAACTTTTATATCACTGGGCTACTCTACTACTGAAATTCGATTTTTTTTTTCAAGTGTCAAAAATGGCTTACGTGTATAGCAACTTGGAGTTGATGGATATCGTTTTCATTTATGGTGAAGTGAAAATGAAGATAGTGCAACGCGGGCTTAACACGGGAAATTTGCAACCGAATCGTGGAAGAGATGGAGGTCCAGGGCGTCTGCGGCGTATTGCATCAGCTGGAGAACACATTTTAGAGATTGTTGAAGAGAATCCCCGAATAAGTACCAGACAAATCGTTAACAAGTACAAGGCATGTCCCAATCATCAGTGTAGCGTATCATACACGAGGCTCAATTATGCCAATAACTTACGAGTCCAAAACGGACAAGAACCAGAAACATTTGTGTTAGTTCTTAGAAACTGGGTAAGACGGGTAATTTTGAACAGTTGTTGTAACACCAAGTAGGTATGTCAAATTACTTTATTAATTAAAACCACAAATTAATTTCATTAATGATCACAATAGCGGCAAAAGCAATTGAATTTGATAAAATAGCTGTTAAACTCGCGTTAAAGCCGTTTGTCACTATGCGATAATTATGGTAAAATTTATGTAAATATTATTTGATAAATTTACAAAATAATTATATTTAAATCTAAAAAACGATACAATATCACTGTATGCAACTACCATAAATTATTTTCTATTTTCATTCATGCGCAAGCGCAGTAGTCTGAAAATACGATTAACAACTCATTAACTATAATAACTAGTTTATATAATAAAATAAATAGCACGACACTTATTCTCACACTTGACAGAACTAAGGTTAAAGTTAAGTTAGGTTGAAAATTTAAAATTCCAAATTATGTAAATACGTTTATGCGCATATTTCTGCGTCGATTTCACCGCAAAAGTAGAACAAGTTGAAAATATTTTCTTAGTAAATTATTTTATGAATTTCATACCCAATCTCCCGCTTGCAATTACAGGATATTTTAAAAATAATTTTCAAATGAATTTTTTAATATTTTTCTCAGATAATATTGTATAGTGACAAACGGCTATTACAGTGTGCAAGTTTTTCTGCAATTTGCAAGTCTCTTGCACGTAGACATGCGCTCTGAACAGTACCATATCACAAGTCACAAGCCGTCGTATCCGACAGATTCTTGTACTTTTAAAATATAAGTCTTGCTCGATTTTTATTGCAGCTTTTCTGCAATTCTGGGGAATAATTTAGTGGCTTGTATGGTAACCACCATACGCAAAAAATCCTAGGCTGCACTTTCAAATTGCCTTCTTTCGTTTCTACATGATTATCATTTTGTTGAGCTTGCAAAAAATTATAACTGAAACATTTATTTTATATGTTATGCTATTTGTTATTGTTACTTGTCAAATGTGAATAAACATGTTAGATTTTAGTGTGCAATCGGATTGAAGTGTTGGTATCACTTCTATTGCAATTGGGGACGACTGTAAAACAAACTGCAAGCCAGAACTTTAGGAATGGTATTGCAGGTGCAAGAGCTTGTTGCAATCCATTGCAAAAAGAATTGCGGACTTAAAGCGGCTTTTATAAAATTTTATTTATTTCTTCCTTGGCCGACTGCATGATTTGCTTTGCGCAAGGTCAGGTTTTAGAGTGGACCAGTTTTCAGTGCCGACCAGAAAAGTATATTTTAATCATTGCGTTGATTGAATCTTTGATTTTATTTACAAAACTGTATTTTGTCAGTCCCCAGTAGGTACATAAAAAAAAATTCAGATAAGGTATGAATCACCCTGTATTGCTGGCTATGGAAGGCAAAAACGATGTAATTTCAAATTTGTGTACCTACTTCTTTCTTATTTCATATAATATTTATGTATACAGATATCTATTAATTACCTACATCAATTAAAAAGCGGCGTATTACAAATATAATTTATCATCACCTATTTTTACTAAAATTTAAACCAACGATTAGTTCATATCTATTAGGAGCTGCTATTATTTGCTATAGGTATGTATCAGAAGTATCACCTCAAAAGGTGATCATTTTTTGCAACATTAAAGCGGATAGAAAGTATTTTCCATTGAAGTAATGAGTCACAATGACTACACAAATTTTGTTATCAATTTAACATTAAAAAGATGCACTTTATCTGATAGGTTGAGATACGCTCTTAATAGCCGTAGTTACAACAATAATAATAATTGTTTGTATTCGTATTAAACACATCATTTAAAAAGAAAACAAAGACAGATAATTTTTTTCTGCGTCACAAATATTAAAAAAAAAAACAGTACCTATGTACAGCTTGAGGGAATAAAAGAATTTTACCGTTATATCTAGATAGCTTAATAGTTATACACTTACAATTTAAATTAGTGGCAAAAAACAAGCAAAGAAAATGAAATTATAAAATAAATCTAGGAATACGTTTTCACAACCTTTTGTTTCCTACTTCCGTTACGTTTTGATAAAGAGAAATGAATTGACAACATACCAAAGTGATCTATAAAAGAGTTTAGCAATAGAATTATTTTTTTTTATATTACAAAAAATTACCGGTATTTAAAATTTGTCTGTGTATCTTCTACAAAAGAGAAAGAAAACAAAATATGTTTTTTTTTAATGTACACACTTCATTTCTTTCTGTAGGTACAAAGTTGTTGAAAAATATAACAGTTACGAACTTGACAAATTTTAATTCAAAGGTACCTAGGATGAATCACTATAAACAAATAAATAATTCATAACCGTTAGAAATTATCATAAAATGGTATCCTGAAATCACATTTTACTAATATTTTAGCCGATTGAATTATTTGTCTAGATCTAGAACGACGAATTTTGATAAAACTATTTTCTAAAGGATGTTAAGCAATGCCAAGGGTTTTAATGCTACTGGCAACATTTGTGGAATATAAATAGACACCTAATAGTAAAAATATACAATTTACAACAATCTCCGTATAAATATAAAAATGATAGAATTGTCAACATGACCTTAAGTTAGCATTAACAAAAAAACGATCTCACGTTGCACTAGTCATGTATGAATAACACAAAAAAGAAATAAAACTCAGGAATGTTATGCATGAATGGGTACAATCTAAAAAGAATCGTCTTTAAAACACAATGATGTGTTGTTGACAAATGCTTTCCTGCTATTTATTAAAAATAATCATTTTTTCCATATACGGAAAACATTTTATGGATGCATTTTCAACTTCATCTTACTAGCCATAATACACCTAAACCTAAACATTTATTAATACGTTTTTATAACACAGGATCTTTAGAAGCTTGCATAAAAATGTTAGGAATTATTAAATAAATTCGTCAGCTATCAAATGACACACCATATAAATCCACGTTCAAACGAAACAGATTTATCGACAATAATTCTAAAAAAAAATTAATTCCATCAGTTTCCTTTAACCTTGATGGCGACAGGAGTGATTCATACTAGGCATAGTTGGTATCATCGAAATGAAAAAATAATGCATTCTTGAAAGAACCGAATCCGTCAACACCCCCTGGAACATTTTGCTAAATGTGGGGAACTAGACGACAACCTCAAACACGATCATAAGGAGGTAAGAGAATTATGAAAGAAAATTGTTAGATTTGCGCCTGATTGTTGTACACATGTCTGTTCTTTCGAGACATTTTATCTCCGAGACATGCAAATTTGAAATATGGCGACCGGCTTCAAACTTGCGGGTGTCAAATCAAAAGCAATTACAATAACTCATATAATAGCAAAATATAAGCGTTTACGGTACAGCAACACAAATATACTCACCATGATGGATATATCCTGAACCACAAAAAACTATACAATTCCGAACTGCCAGTAACACAGAATAAAAACGACTGTTCTAACTTGGAGGTCTGAAGCGGACGTTGGCCTGCCGGCAGCTGACAGTACGCTTGCGCTAGTGATTCGTTTTGCTACGCCGATGTCTGGTTTTAATTTTATACTTGAACAATTCACTCTGTATGTTTGTTTAGTCCAAATGATTCGAAAAGCTGCTGAACTTTTATAAATTTTACCAATTTACAAACACCAGTTTGGAACAACTGTCACAGATAAAATTAAATTTCACTTTGAATTACTTTTCGACGCGTATGTGATCCGCGATTTTCAAATTTGGGGCTTTTGCAACTTCTGAAGCGTTTAAATTTTATTTATGGAACGCTTAGACAACTTGTACGCTTTACGTCAAGTTGACAATGCGGTTTACAATTTTCGTTGTTAGAGAAAACAAAAAATATATATATTGGACAGTAAATTATCTGCTGAATTTCAGCCAATGTAGAAGCCGGTTTCCTTAAATGCCCATAAATGGTAAAGAGAGCGATTTCAAAATGGCCGCTAGCAAATTGAATGTTTGGCGCCACGCCCTTATAATCATCGATTTGTGTAAAATGCAGGGGTCTTTCTACATTTTTCAATAACAAAATGCACTTTAATGCGTTCTTTTTATCACCTGAATATGATAACCGATCAATACCGGGCAGAAAGGCGGCTTTTGCAGTTTTGTAAAACTTCCTAATATGGTATGAAAGTTTGAGTCACTTTATTAACATAGAACGTTGACATAAAGGTACTTGTTTGGTATCTCATTTTAGTAGGTAATTAATTACAATATGTACAGTAAATACCTACTTGACCAAATAGTAAATAAAGTGGCCAAGTGATGTAGCAATAATAAATTATTCTTTATCATCACAGATCACTGTTTTATCATTTCAAATGAAACAAGTGATTTCCAAATAATTCCACTTTTATTTTTATTTCCTTGTATGAAAGTAATTTTGAAATTTATCAGTAGGTATTTGTTTTTAAATATTAGACAAATTTAGAAATATATCTATCCTTCCCTCATAGATATAAAATTAATCTTTAAAAGTATACCAAATATTTAAAAAAAATTGTAAATAGTGAATGTATATATCATAGTTGTTAGTCACACAAATAAACTGCACCTTGTGTGGTCATGATTCGAGTATTTTAGCCATATGAGTAATATTTATTTAGTCATATGATTTTAGCTCTGTAGTTATATTTTCAAAAGTCGGAAACTCACGTGCGTGAACGTTAGGCAACCAAACTTATACTATTGGCAGCATTAACTCAAAATTCCCTAGATGTAGCGATTCAGTGGAATACACGAACTTTTTTTATATATTATAATCAACTATTTTTAAGTAAAATGTGCGATAAAGTTGCATGGACAGAGTAGGTACTGGATGTTTTTTATTGTATTTTGATATGGACAACAAACCTAGAAAAAATATAGGATATGCCAGTGTCATATTGCCGGCGACCGCTAATTCATGGCTGCCCTAAAAGGTCCAGAATTACTAAAACTTGGTTTTAATACCAATTTACGTTGGTTATATTGTGGAGTGAAGCTAATTTGTTTACTGTGATTGGTCACTTTCTTTAATGACATTTAAGATGACAGCAAGTTAGTTAATTTCGTATTTCAATGCAGCCATCATATTTGCACAACCGCCAACATAAAACAAATAAAATATCCATTTTCTGGACCTTAGGTCCCTAGGAAACGCGGGACCTGTTACGTGGCCCATATCATGAATCGATGCCGTCTATATTTTTTCTTCTAGATTTGTGGATTATGCCGTGCCTACTGTATTATATATTCTGTGGTGCCTACCATTGCACTAAATCCACATACTAGAGGTGGGCAACTCGATTCTTTTTGATGAATCGATTCACACGATTCAATTTGATAAAATGAATCGACTCTTACGATTCGTTCATTTGAACGATGAAATTTAATGTTCTAATATATAATTATAATATAAATTATAAAAATACAATTGTTTGAAACCTGAAAATTTAAATCGGTGACATCCTATTCCCGCATGCAATATCGGTATTTATTCACTGGTTTTCATATTTAATATAATGTAAGTCGTGTATAATAGTTGTTATATTAAATTTCAAATTTTATATCAAACTGTACGTAAAACTTAATATCTACATTTAAATGGAACGTAATGTAAAGTATAAAATTCTATCCTGACTTAATAATAATTTTACTTCAAAATATTGAGAAATGTGTAAAAAATCAGATAAATAAACTCGTATTCCATCTTTTAATTACAATTAATTTTAAACGAATATTTGTTGTAAAATATAAATACGAGAGATGCGCGAAATTATTAAAAATGCAATAATTTATATCATGTGGCAAAGGGAGATTCCTTTGAACGAATTTCTTCTCAAACATTGGACCGATACATCATACTACGATTCATTTCTCGGCTCAAGAATCTTCACAAGGCAAGTGGCGATTCATTTTAACGAGAGCTGCTTCTCAAATATTGGCTCGATACGCTACGATTCATTTCGCGACTCGCGAATCGTCTGACAAGTGGCGATTCATTTGAACGAGAGTTGTTTCCTTTTTTTTTGTTGTTTATTACATTTTTCGTTCTTTCACCATATTTTGTTATTTTATTATTCATTATATAAAGACATTTTGTTTATATAATTTTAATACTTCTGCTTTTAAATTTGTGACATATAATAATTGTTAGTGTGTGTGTAATTGTGGTTTCTTTTTTCATGTTTATATAGATATTGTTGTATTCATTTTATTGTAATGTTTTAAAGACACTTTTTAATACTTTAACGTCAACTTTGTTATCTTTAACGTTTATTTATAAACTGTGATGTAATTTTGAATCTATTAAATTTTATAGTATCCTGAGGATGTCACGATAAGTGACGAAACGTCGACAATTGAGAAAATTTGGCGTTTTCTTTAAAGGACCCTGCACAAAAGATAGGAAATGCACTCTCGGTCAAATTATCTGAATATTTGATATGTTATACATTTTGTCATCCTGAACAAAAGTCTCAATGGGCACTAAGCTCCAAAGTCCATGGTTTGGCTCCTATGGAGCTCCGAAGCTCCGTGACTCCACCATAGTATAAAAACCTCTAAAACGCATGTCACCTTTTTGAAAATCATAGTTTAATTATTTTAATGTATGCCCTTAAGTTTTGAGGATGCTGAATTTGAATATTTTGTCATATCGATATTTTTGACTGTTGACAGCTGTCAAATACCTGTCAAATGCTTCAAAGAAAAACAAATCTTATATTAAAGGATGTTATCATATGTTTTTGAGGACGCTGAACTCAAATGAGATCTCGAATCGATAATATTGACAGCTGCCAACTGTCAATTTCATTGGTTTCAACAAACTTATTTTAAAGTCATGTTTGAATTCAGCGTCTTCAAAAACATAAGTTCCTATTCCTGGATGTAAGATTTATTTTTTTTAAGAGCATTTGACAGCTGTCAACTGCCGATATTATCGATTTGACATCACATGTGAGTTCAGCGTCCTCAAAAACATATGATAACATTCTTGATTATAAGATTTCTGTTTTCTTTAAAGCATTTGACAGCTGTCAACTGTCAATATTATTGATTTGACATCTTATTTGAATTCAGCGTCCTCAAAACATATGATAACATTCTTTAATATAAGATTTGTTTTTATTTGAAGCATTTTATTTGACAGCTGTCAACTGTCAATATTATCGATTTGACATCATATTCAAATTCAGCATCCTCAAAAACTTAAGGACATACATTAAAATATGATTTCCAAAAAGGTGACATGCGTTTTAGAGGTTTCTATGCTATGGTGGAGTCACGGAGCTTCGGAGCTCCATAGGAGCCAAACCATGGACTTTGGAGCTTAGTGCCCATTGAGACTTTTGGTCAGGATGACAAAATGTATAACATATCAAAAATTCAGACAATTTGACCGAGACTGCATTTCCTATCTTTTGTGCGGGTCCTTTGGCCTCTAATTTCCCACTATCGACAACAAACTTTAAAATTGGGGCTTAGTTTTTAGTGGCCGGTTTTTTGCCTCATGTATGATACACCATGGCCGTCCTGGAACTCTATCTCTTCCACGATTTGGTTTCAAATTTCCCGTGTCACGCTCGCGTTGCACTACACTTGCACACACTGCACACCGCAGTAAAAGTAGCTGCATTTGGCACACGTTAACGGAGAAATTGTTATGCCAACGCATTTACACTTCACCATAAAAAAAAACGATATCTGTCAACTCCGAGCTGCTATACACAAGCCATTTTTGAGACTTGAGAAACTAATGTAAACACTAGCATCACAAAAACCTACCTACCTACAAAAACTAATCGGAATCTGAATTTTCTGTGTACCTGTTATAAAAAAAAATACGGATAAAAGGAAAACAATTTATTTATTTGTGTAATAAGACAAACAGCGCATTTTATGTCGGAATAACTGAAATATCCATAAAATCAATCCTGAATGTATTCAACAATAAATAATATAAAATAAAAATTACAAAATACGCGCGTTAAAATCCAAAAAGTACTAATACTTTTCAGTTCAACCGTAATACACTATTACAGTAAATTCACTAATTCTTAAAATAGTTATTAATTAGTTGCAACCTAAATAATTTAATATAAGAAATACTATATAAGTCCTCTTTTTTTCTTGTAGTCTTGTAAGTTTAAACTTCTTCTCGGGGCTAGGTCTTTCGTTACTGTCTTGGGGACCACGTTCACGGGAGTCGCTGTAAAAGAAACACGCTACTTAACCCTTAACCGCCGACACTAAATCTATGGCACTCTGCTTTGCAGAGCTGTCATAAATCATTTAAAAAAAAGAAGATTTAAATCACATACTTTTTATTATATTTAAATCTTTTATATTTTAAATTAAACTAGAAAGGTATAGTGAGGTCGCTGCGTAACTCTGTATTTTAAAAGTTATGAAAGTTTAATTTTTTTTTAATTCCATGAATTTTAAGAGTTTTTAAAGATTGATTCGGTTTTCCTAAACACCCTGTAATTTTTTCCTCTGAACCGCATTGAACAACTGCTATAATGCATTAGCAGTAAACGTGTAGCGATGTTTTTATGTATTTCTGTACATTTGCGTGTTTTTACGCTTTGTGGTTTTTACCGATGGATAAAATCCACCTGATCGTGGTCGTCGGGCCGAGTATCTCGCTTTAAACAAAAAGAACTTTTGAAGGAAAGAGAGGTCTCCAGCAAGCACTCAGCAATTACAAAAATGTTTACAATGACAAGTTTTAATGTACGAGGTTTGTTCAAAAGAAAAGGTGAAGTTTGAATTTTTTTTCAATATCCATTTTGTCCCCTTCAAAGTAATCCCCCTCAGATATAATGCACTTATGCCAGCGCTTCTTCCAATCCTCGAAGCACTTCTGAAATGCGCTTTTTGATATGGCCATCAGCTCGTTCTTCGATTCTGACTTTATCTCATCAATTGTGGCAAAACGCTTTCCTTTCATTGGTATCTTCAGTTTTGGGAATAGGAAAGTCGCAGGGAGCCAAATCTGGCGAATAAGGTGGTTGAGGCATGATTAGGGTGTTGTTTTTGGCCAAAAAATCACGAACAAGCATTGATGTGTGAGCTGGTGCATTATCGTGATGCAGAATCCATGATTTTTTTCCACAATTCCGATCGTTTGAGCTGTATTGCTTCACGCAAAGCGTTGCGTGCGACCTGTTGGCAAGAACTCATGATGCACCACGCCATTGTAATCAAAGAAAACAGTGAGCAAAACCTTCACATTTGATCGAACTTAGGGCGCTTTTTTGGTCTTGGCTCATCTGGCTGGTTCCATTGGGATGATTGGGCCTTGGTTTCAACGTCATAACCATATACCCACGTTTCGTCACCAGTTATGACCCTTTTGAGCAAACCTGGATTGTCGTCAACAACTCCTGAGCGATACTAATGCGACGTTGCTTTTGCTCAAAATTTAAATTTTGGAACAAACTTCGCTGCCACACGCTTCATGCCCAAAACATTCGAGAAAATTGCATGGAATGGGCCGATTGATATGCCAACATCCTCTCCCTAATAGTTATTCGACGATTTTGCAAAACAATTTTTTTCACTGTTGCAATGTCTTCTTCACTTGTTGACGTGGTTGCAACTCCAGGACGTTCATCGTCATCAACATCATCTCGGCCTTCTGTAAAGCGCTTGTACCAATTATAAACACTTTTTTGAGACAAAGCGGACTCGCCGAATGCCACAGTCAACATTTCAAGTGCCTTGGAGCACTTTATTCCATTTTTAACGCAAAAGTTGTTGTTAAAAGTCAAAAATCGAAGAACACACACTAACGTGACTAACCTTTTCAGTTGTCAACAACAAACTACTAATCCAAATTGGCTGATAATGCCAACATATGACTAACACATGTGTACCAACATAACAAAAAAAAATGTCGATAATCGAATGTACACAGCCCGCAAAAATTCAAAATTCACCTTTTCTTTTCAACAAACCTCGAAATTGATTCAATATTTTTCAAATCTCTCCAAATATCAATCCTGGAAATAAATCGATGCATGTGACAACGCGGTGCATTGTAACTACCTTTGACTTACGGAATATAACTAACCTCGCGGCTGATGGAGGGCCAGAGTCGACTATAAATAAGGGTTTAATAGTTTGGGAAATAAAAATTTGTTTGCTTTATAAATAAGTTTAGAAATATTTTGATGGACAAATCTGTTATTCCCATTTTTCTCTATCCCCTTTTAAAGTATTTGTACTTAGTCACAGTTAATCCTGTATTTTTTATTACAAATTAACTTATAAAACAATAATACATATTTATATTTTTTATTTTGTGAATTATTTTTATAATTTTCATTTTTTTTGAAATTTGATGAATTTTAAGTTTTTAAAGATTGATTGATTTCTATCACATTTTAAAATATTTCTACTTAATTCTGTATTTTTTACTACAAATTAACTTATAAAACAATACATATTTATATTTTTTATTTTGTGATTTATTTTTATAATTTTTTTTTTAAATTTGATGAATTTTAAGTTTTTAAAGATTGATTTCTATCACCTTTTAAAATATTTCTACTTAATTCTGTATTTTTTACTACAAATTAACTTATAAAACAATACATATTTATATTTTTTATTTTGTGATTTATTTTTATAATTTTCATAATTTTTTTTTTTTAATTTGATGAATTTTAAGTTTTTAAAGATTGATTTCTATCACCTTTTAAAATATTTCTACTTAATTCTGTATTTTTTACTACAAATTAACTTATAAAACAATACATATTTATATTTTTTATTTTGTGATTTTTTTTTATAATTTTCATAATTTTTTTTTTTTTAATTTGATGAATTTTAAGTTTTTAAAGATTGATTTCTATCACAATTTAAAATATTTCTACTTAATTCTGTATTTTTTACTACAAATTAACTTATAAAACAATACATATTTATATTTTTTATTTTGTGATTTATTTTTATAATTTTCATAATTTTTTTTTTTTAATTTGATGAATTTTAAGTTTTTAAAGATTGATTGATTTCTATCACCTTTTAAAATATTTCTACTTAATTCTGTATTTTTTACTACAAATTAACTTATAAAACAATACATATTTATATTTTTTATTTTGCGATTTTTTTTTTATAATTTTCATATATATTTTTTTTTCTCTTTCACTGATATAACTAAATAAATCTGCTGCAGATATACCACCAATATTTAAAATTATAAATTATAAGTATTTGAAAATTTTACAAAAAATGTTTTTTTATCATTAAATCAGAGCCTGAGAGACTCGGTCGCTCTAGCATTTGGAAAAGGCGTGTCAGCAGTTAAGGGTTAAAAAAAAAATGTATTCCTAGAGAAAGATTTTCTTACCTGGCAGGGGAACTTCTAGATCTATTTTAATATCAAAATCGTGAGCTGAGAACAAGTCGTCCTGAGTAACTTGGGCTGGTTGAGCGGCTTTCTTGACGATCTCCCTATAGATAGGGACTTCACCCTTCTTCTCCGCCACGGGCGCCACGGCAGCCGCGGCTTCTCTCGCTTCCTTTTCGCCCGCCCTGAAGTTCATCCTAGGTTTTGTTGATCGCCTCGTGAAAGGGTCGTCAACCTGGATGCATAGCAATTTTTACACATACATAATTTGTTGTTTTAGTTATACAGTACAGAATGAATTAGTCTGTTATTGACGCGAAAATCTCTTATTTGAATTTGGGTTACGTCTTATTGCAAATAAGCCATCGATATTTGAATAATTTTCAATGTTTTATTTCATGCAATACCATTTTTATCTTTCGTTTTTTTTTATATATTCTATAATTTTTCATATATTTTGTAGAAAGTGCATAATAAACATTTCTAATATTCATTATTTTTAAGTATTTTTATATATTTTTGCAATTTGAATTTTTTACTCTCAATGTCTACCGATGAAAAAATTTCAGGCGATCTTGATGGTGAATTGTGTTTTGCCGCTTGCGTGTATTTGTGTCATGCTACACGCATACTTCCACCACAGCGTGTTTCCACTGTTCGCATAAGGCAGTGTTGCCAGGTTTGGCAGTGCATGAGAATAATTTAAAAATAGCATGAGGTTTGGAGAAAAAAGCATGAGATGGCTTAATTTATCAAGAAACGCCTCTTGACACAGCTTAATTTTTTATTACTTTTGTAATGCCATTTTTATTGAGGTAGTGAGGATACCGTTTTTGTTGTGCGGCTCCCGTTAGCTCTCACCTACCCTCGGCCGTTATCGAAGATTGTAGACGCGCTAAATGGACATTCAAAATTTAAAGATCTTATTCACGCCGTGTTTTATTCGTTACTCTTTCCAAATAAAATAATACACGTCTGCATTTTAAATGCAATAAAAGGACTTTGAGAAGAATAGGGCAGATATACAAGTAAAATTTAGTTTTCTATTATACTACTGCGCCGCTTATACTTCGTACCTTCCCTGGGACAAAGTGGCAATTTCTACTTTCTCTGTAAAGATCCGCAATTTCCGATTCTGTATCTAATAATTTCATTTTTAAAACGTCACTCGAGAGCAAATCTTAAAATGGGAAATACGAAAAAGAATTGTGGTAATATCACTAACCTTTTTGCCTTTATTTGCCCTAACTTCCGCCATGATTGCCTTTTCCGCCTCTTCCACGTTCTTCTTCCTGTTTCTGTCGTTTATGTAGGAAATACTGGATATAGTCGAGGTACGTAGCTTGTCCAATTCGGACGCCCTCTCCTCCAGGTCGGCCAATTTCTGAGCCAACACTCTAGCCACCTCCTCGTCGCCCCTACTTATGGCCGAATCCCTCTCTTTCATTAACTGCGTTTTTCTCATGGCGTAATTGAAAGGGTTCGACTTGAAGCGCTGCTTTTCTTGAATCTAAATAATCATAAAAAAAACACGTAAAATAAATATTTGCTATACAAATTTTCAAACAATTAAAAAAAAAAATTGCATGCGATCATTACCAGAAATCTATACTCACGATTCTCTCAACATCCTGCTCATTGAATTCGTAGCTGATCGCTTCTTTTATGTCGGCTTGCTTTTGCTCTATCTTTGCTTTGGTCGGTAATTCGGTTCCCGCGGCGGCGCTTGCCTCTATCCACTTTAGATACTCAGATTCGGTAAACTCTTGATTTGATATAAATTCTAACCTAAAAACTCTCTCGGATGATCCGTGCTTTACTTTAAGTCCCTAAACATAGAAATAATAGGTAATTCAGAAAAGAAAATGTGCGAGAAATCATCAAATATACAGGGTGAGTCAGAAAGAATGGGTTAACGCTAAGCTGAGGGTACTAGACACCAAAATATTATTTTTGAGCTCATCATGTTTCATACGAATGTCGCTGGTTTAAGAAATACAGGGTGTTCAGGCTTTTAAATGCAAATAACTCAGAAACCAATAAAGTTAGGCGACCTAAACAAGAGTACATTCTCTATGTAGAATTGAACGTTCTTTTAGAATTTTTTTCTTTTTTTAAGCATAGCTCAACAGATTAAAAAAATATGTTTTGGTTTATATAAATATGGTAAAACTAGTGCCCTCTAGGAGCAATGCCAAAATAAGCTTCAAGTTCGTAATTTTCACACCAAAAAACCCAACACTACCAATTTTCAGAGTCGTGCTATCAAAACTCTCTCAATTATTGAGAAATTTCAGAATAAAATTTAAAACTTGAACATCCTGTATTTATTAAACCAGCAACATTCGTATGAGACATGATGAGCTCAAACATAATATTTTGGTGTCTAGTATCTCCCGTTTTAGTATTGACCCATTCTTTCTGACACCTTGTATATTACAAATAAATAGTTTATTTTGCTTATTACAGTAAGCCATTTAAAAATATGAGGATTTAAGAGGTTGTTCTATTTAAGCCACATAATTTACTAGCTATAATAGCAATGGTGGAGGTGGCGTCACTGACAATGACAAGAAATTTTGAGGTGTTACGTTGTTAATGATATCTACAGCTCAGATTTGTACTTGAAATGCAAGAAAATCGATCAAGGAAAAGAAGAAAACAACAATTAATTGCATCTACAAATGATACTGCAGAAAACAACTACTCCGCGGGCTAATGCCCCGACCGGCATTGAATTATACCTGCAGTATCTGTGTGAAAAAGCCAAGAACCCTTGTCGGCCACTCGATAAGACATAGACCGGTTTCGGGCTTGTTAGCCCTCCTGTATGCCATAGGTGAGATGACCGACAATTGAACTGGCTGTTCCTTCATATGTAGTTTCACATATAAATCGAGTGCAGGTGAGATGTAACTGGTCTGCTACTTCCTGATACTGCAGGTATAATTCAATGCCGGTCGGGGCATTAGCCCGCGGAGTAGTTGTTTCCTGCAGTATCATTTATAGATTTAATGGCGCATCGCCCGGGGCGAGAGGTCTGCGGTTAAGTACCTACGATATTGTAGGTCGCTTTCTGCAAGTCGAGCCGCTTAGGCCGAGCAGGAGGTAGCAGACCACTTACATCTCAACAATTAATTGCGATACGAATACTTTCCGATAGTAACTCACTTTTTTATTTATTTTTTTCTGTTTCTTTTTTTTCTGTAATTTACGTTAAGTAGTTTTTCAAGTTAAGAATTAAAATTTTTGTTTGGATTTTATAGCATAATTAATCTGACTGCACGTAACAAAAACACTAATTAAAGAAAATGCAAAGATTAGGAATTGTATAATGATAAAAAAAATGCTAAACATGTCGAGTTAATTAATTGAACAAATAAAATGAATAACAATAACACTCTTTATCATTTGAGAATCCAAAAACAAGATCTACCAACCTTATTTCTCACAAAAAATTAAAATTATTTGATAATGCCGTAACCACAGAATACCTAACAATCAGAATTATAACTCCCAGTTGGCAGGTAAGTCATTACATAACCTCAATTACTTCAATCTTCAAATAGATTCTTCTAGTTTATAAATGTATGAATATCATTGAATATTATAGTATGAATATTATTAATAAAATAAACTAGTTTACACCTACCTTATTAGTTTTAGTATTTCCTAAGTTATAAATTTTTGCCGTTTCGTACACCCCAATGACCTCGGCCACCCTGTACACTGACGCATTATTGTGCTGTCCGATTCCCACCTTGACAAAACAACCTTTGGCTATGCGGTCGAAGAACGGCATGTGAACGAACCTTTCCAACTTATGCCTAGAGAGACGGATGAGATTAAGGTCTTGCCTCGGAGGCACATAGGCCGGCTTCTTGGATTCGTCCTCCTCATTCTCGTTTTCGCTGGAGCTCGAGGTGTACGAAGAACGGGACCTTGAACGGGATCTGACTGAAGCCGTAGAAGTCTGCCTTTGAGGCTGGGGTGAACTTTTGCCACCTAAGTTCATCATTTAAAAATATCAAAATTATTTCAGGTGTGTTATCATGTTTATACAGAGTGATATAACTTTAAGTGTTCAAACTGTAGGAATTAATTCCTTGTTGGAAAACAACTGGTATTTTCTATATGTTTTGCTTTAAGAGGCTTTATTGTTGAGATGTATGGAATTAATGTTAAGGGAAAAAAATTGTGAGGTAAATATCTCACAAACCCGCAACGGAATGTCAATACATTGACAATCCCATGAATGAATTGGTCATTCAAGTGGTATAATTGCAGGTGTATTTATATGTTCCGTGAAAATATTAATAAATTTAGATGTTGCAGTGCTATACTCGCGTCAAGAATTCGGACGTCTTACGTTATGGCTGACGTTACACATTTGTCTTTATTGTTAATTAAATTTTAAAATCTTCAAACATTATTTTCTTGAATTTTTTGTTATGTAACACCATAATTTTTTATGATGTATGTATGTAGAATGACACGCTCTTTCAAATTGCATGGTCAAAATTGGGGGTTGCTATTTAAAAAAATTGTCGATGACGTCATATCTCGAACAACGATGACGTCACAAATATGGGTCGTATGTCAAAAAGTGCCTTTCTTCAAAACCAAATCTACGTGCCAGGGTATTTTTTCGAGAACTTCTCAATTTAAAAAATAATGAATTTATTCGTTACTTTTCGAAAGCACTGTATAGATTTTTTTAATGGACTTGGTCATCTTGTGACTCAGATGTTTTACACATTTTTCTACCATTTTAAACGAAACATGGTATGCCACAAGTGGCGCCCCTCTACAAGTGACGTTTTAATTTCTCGTCCGCAAAAACCCCCAATTTATAAATTTTATGTAAATATTTGGATTTCTTAAGAAGTTATTTACAAATATCGAAAATAAAATTTTAACTTTAACACCCTGTAACTCCATTAATAATCAGTTTTGAAAAAAATGAAAGGGGGCATTTATTTTCGGTCTAGAATTATTCCCTGAATTTTTTGCTCATCATTTCCGGACACCCTGTATATCACTGCCGTTATTTACTAGTTTAATGCCGCAAAACTGCGATCATTTCCGACAATTACGGTGCCACTGCTGTAACTGCCTAAAGCACTGCCGACAATACCCTCCACTGCCGTACACTACCTATTGAATGCCTTCAACTACCTAATCAATGCAAACATTGTTCACGGTATTGCCTTAACTGCCGTATTCACTGCTGCTACATTGTACACCACTGCCGATCGCGAAACACCCCTCGTGTATGACATAAAATCAGATCAAATCTGAACTCCCTGAACGTAATATTTGGATAATGAAACAATGTTATGGTATTAAGTGTTGATAATCCTTTAGAAAATATTTATGAAACACTCGAAATAATTTAGATATGTACTGCAAAAAATCAGTGTACCTCATCTAATTTAAAATTGGCTTTATTAAAATAACAAATAATTAATAATGAATATTTGTTATATTCGCAAACAACTACCTAAAGACTTATTTATAAATAAATTTTTTCACAAATCAATTCCATAATTATCCATATGAAAATTTATTCAAAAAACGCTCTACATTGTTTGGAAATAAGCTGGCACTGCCTTACGAGATATGTCAGTTAAATGAATAACTAAAATGTATGTTTTTGCCAGTTATTTACAAAAATGTTCTACAATTTTCTACACTCACCTTCACTTTCACTATCATCCGAGTAAATATCCGATGCCTTCAACTTTGTTTCAATTTTCGTTGACAGCATCTGCTCCTCCTCATCCTTCTTCTTTTGCTCCTCTTTCTTCTTCCTTTCCTCCTCAGCCTCTTCTCTCTTGATCTTTCCCTCTCTCTTAGCTTTCAGTTGTGCCATAGCATTAACACGCTTATCTACTTTTCCTCTATTCTCTTCAATGTTTTTCTTACGTTCCTTACTCCTTTCCTTGTGATCAATCGAGCTAAAGTCAGTTTGCAGCTTATTTTGAAAATCTTTATCTTTGTCTTTGTCCTTGTCTTTCTCCTTAGGAGGCTTGGACGATTTATCTTTGGCACGTTCCGCTTTTCTGGCCTGACGCAACTTCTTTTCTATTTCAAATCTACACGGATCGGAAAACGTAAGAACTTCCATAAAACAGAAGTTTAAAAATGTACTTACCTAGTTTTCATAAGTTCTCTTTGTTCAATACGTTTAAAGATTTCAGTTTCCCGTTCCTTTTCCGTGAGTGCAGCTAACCTGGCTCTATCTTCTTCATCGCCCATCAGCTGATCATCATACCCGTCATTAAATTCCTCCTCATCTGAACTAGAAGAATCTGATACTTCTCCTTCTTCAGGTTCCGAATTCTTCTCCTCCTTTTTCTCATCTTCCTCCGACTCAGAGTCTGAAGATATAGAATCACGTTTGGCTTTTTTCTTATTTTTACCGGAACCGTCACTTTCTGCTTCAGATTCAGATGAAGAATTTGCTTGTGGCGACCTTTTCTTTCTGTTTTTATTTTTGGCTAACTTCAGAAACTCCTGAAATAAACAAATTTTTATTGGAAACTTTTGTGGATGTATCAAACAAACATTTTGTATTAAGTCACTCATTCTTCTTATAAAAAGTAAAATGTCACCGTATGACTACGAAAAATTGCTGCCTAAGCCACCTACGACTGTTTTAAAGGCATTTTTTTAAGGAAAAATAATTTTTTATTTAATAAAATAAAACGTAGTCATTAGGTTAGGACAAAAAGCAATTGTACTTACTGAATCTAAATCACTTCCAGAATCATTGCTCGAATCACTGTCTATTAGAGCTTGATTCTTTCGTTTCACCATTTTGTTTATTAAACCGTGATTAAACTATTCAATTTTGAACAACTAAAATGTTGCACTATGTTAACAATCGCAACAACAGTTTGGCGAAATTTTCAATGACATTCTCGATTATAGCACCGCAACCCGCAACAAAGCAAATGCGCAGGACTGAATTCTAAATTCTAGGGTAAAAGTAAAAGTAACTAGCGCCAATAAACAGAAATAAAACCATAAATAAGAGAACATCGTAGAAAGAACTAATGATAAATGAACTCTATAGCGATTGTGGCGGCCTACAGGATTTGTAGGGTGAACTAAATATTGTACAGATTACTATATTATTGTTTTTCAATTTTGATGTTTCTTTTCTACATCTCAAAACTTTTTAATTTATATATATTTAATCTGTGCTCAAAACGTTTGCTTTTGATATATTGGTCATTTAAGATTTAAGTCAATCCCATTCCATGTTTCTGTGTTAAAATATTTTATTATTGTTGTGTACCCAATCATAAAACCAATCAAGCGATTTTGATTCTTTTCAGTTAATGATTTGGAGGCAAGTAGACACACGCAGTTGTATAGAATTAAGTATCTACCACCTGCAGTTTTATTTTATTTCAAAATAATAAATATATAATACCCTGATATCTTATAATCTGCTACATTTGCAGTGTTGTTAAAAAAAATTAATAAATGAGAGGATATTTTCATTGATTCATTAATACCTACCACATTTACATTTTATCAGTAGGTATAAATTACTTCGTGTAATGAATTCGTTCAAAAATTTTGTTAAGGCTCTACCAATATAGCAAAAACTTAATAATGCTTAAAACTTAGCAGCTATTGCATTCGGTAAAAGTGCAAGTTGAGAGCATTATCAGCTTTAGCTATCAGATTTAAAACTATCGTTAATCCTCCCCAAAATTTAGATAGCGGGTTTAGTCACTCCTAACAATGTTTCAGTGTTGCAGTCACTTGAAGATTTCGATCTAATAGTTCTCGTTTATGAATAAAAGGCCGTGATTTTCAATTACTTTCTTTTAATATGGGAATGTTCGACATTAACGCTTCATCCATCATTACAAATAAAGTACACAAACGAAGATTAAATATAATTTAAAAATACTGTATTTATTAAAAAAAGTTAATGTCATATTAACTACACTAGCCTTACAACTAGTAAAATGCATAAATGAAAGAGGAAAATACATAATAACATTTAAGTCTTTGCACTTGTTTACAGTTACAATAAAAATATATAAAATCATTCAATAAAATAACATAATAATAAACAAAATGATTTTTACGCGGCTCGTACGCCTAATTTTTTTAAAACTTTCAGCCCTTGTTCTTCGTATTCCTGTTTCGATAGCCAAAAGGCGTCCCTGTCCTTCATGACTTCGGCCAAAACGGCACCGCCGATGAAAACCATATCTTTACGTCTCGGGGGGTCCTCTATTCTGATTTTAAATTTGTTGAGCTTTTCTATGTCGTTTTTAAGTACCCTTTCTATGTAAAGTTGTTTGATTTCGCGCTCGAGTCTAGATGGAAGTCCCGGATACATTGTTGATCCTCCCGACAGCACGATGTGTTTGTACAGCTCTGGCCTCATGTCGATATCTGCAGCCTAAATTTAATTTTGGTCAGTATAATATAATGAATGATATGTAGGGTATTCAAAAAATATGCCAAGAAATTCCTGGAGTTAAAATATTGGTAGGAATCAATGAGTTACGGCTAGTCAAAGTTCTACATGATGTTTATCCAATCGTAATGACATTTAGGATTGATTTTAAGTATACCAAGGTATATCGTTTCATTTAATATATGTTTGTACTGACTGATATGTCTAAAGAAATTAATATAATGAAAGTATTTACACCACGATGACTTTATCCCTTTAAGAACTGAAATGTCATAACCTCACTTTATATTATGTTAATTTCAAGGCCTATCTCTTTTATAATTTGATATCTGATGACCTGGTTTCAATGTCCAAAAGAAAACTATAATATTTTGGTCTTTTATAAAAAAGAACAAAACAAACAACACACAATTTATTGTATTTTTTTAGTTTAGAATTTTTCTGTTGTAGTCTGTTCCATTGTCTGTTTGCAGTGACTCACCGCGCACGGCAACACACTACAGCAGAAATGACGTAGACGAACATGGTTTTCAATTCTTTTCAAGGTGTACGTTTCTCTTCACTCATCATTTTTAAATTTATAAATTGATACAACCTAAAATAATAAATATTGTGTTTTTATTCTGAAAGTGCCGGAGTAGCAGTACAATATTAATACGTATGTACCTAGTTTTATGAAAAATGTCAAATATTTAGATGCAAAAGCTTTATGTGAAGTATTGGAATGGTATCAGTGCCACATATTTTAATGTTTTAAAAAGTAGATAAAAAATACATACATTTTTGCAAATTAATATAAATAAGAAGGTTCTATTAAAAGATAAGCTATTACAGTGTCAATACCAAATAAATATCAAATTATGACATTTATGGCCTGATGTGTGTTTCCAAATACTAACATTGGTATCACCACACTACAGCACATTACAGAATTCTATATTGAAATTCAGGTGAACCAACAGACAAGTATTACAAAGGCGACACGATTTAGCAGGTGATGCTCTAATCATTCTTATTAGTTTATAATCATCCCACTAGAGGGCAACCTCAACTAAATCCAAAATGGCGATTTGTCAGATGTCATTTTCTATTTCAAGCATGTATGTATTTCAATAAAATAATAAATGCCTTAATAATATTTGAGCAGCTTATTTTCAGTGGCATATTATACATTATTTTATGCAAATGTATTGAATTAAATCTTTTGACAATAAGAGACAATAAGAATTTTGCCTAAAAGTAAAAATGACTGTACTTTATCTAGGAATTTTAAAATCCTAAATTTGTTTTGTACATAACCAAACATTACAAAATTTGAAGCATTACTGTAAATATTATGAAAATTCACATACTCTTCAAGTCGATACATCATTTAGCAAAAAAACGGGTTTAGTTTTATTAAGCAAATCAAATTTCTCTCAGACGTTTCCTCTCATTTTTCCTGAACACCCTGTACATATACATTGCTGAGAGAATATTGCAGCAATATGGCTCATTTAATACGGAGTTAGAATATATTAATTGTAAGACACGACAACACTAAACTATCCTACCTGTATCGTGTTGAACACCAATTCCGCAATACCCTGCCCCTCAACGTTTATCAAGTGGGGCTGGAACAACGCTTCTGGTGCCTCGAACCTCTCACCGCCCACTTTAATAATACGGCCATCGGGTAAGGTATAGGGTTCCACTAGAACTGTCGTTTCCAAGGCTAGACGTTGTTCGGTTTCGATATCATAGCCAATGTAACACAATTTTTCTTTCATCATTCTTACCTTTAAAAACAACAAACATGCGAATTATTTGATATTATAATATCATCACTCTTCTGTGTTCTTGTAAAACAATACAATAGTTCTTATTTGAAAAAGCAAATCATATTTTCTTCCGAGACAATAATTTTAATCGTGAACAAAATTTATAGCTGTAAAATTACGAAAAAAAAAAAAGATATTTCAAACCACAAATAAATGTGTGGGGTTATTAAAATATAAATACATGTACAAAGTATTTAATAAAGAATGGGCCGTAGTCTAAAGCTGGCTTCCTGGTGTTAAATCAACTTAGTACCATTTTGTTTTCTTAAGAAGTTATAGATGTGAGAAAGTAGGTACTTTTTCTGTTTAATTTTTAAGATAATTTTCATATTTGTTGGGTAATTGTACTCAAATATTGGAGCACATGTTCTAAATTTTTATGGAGAAAATTATTTGATTTGTTTTCTGTATGCAACTAAAAAAATAGCGTAGATTAGAATTATTCCAAAAATTCTGTAGAGAATATTTAGTGTCATACGGCTTTAAGGAAGAAAAATTGTAGTAAGTTGATTTAAATCACATACTTTTTGTTCAAGAAAACAAGCCATAAAGTATGACCCATTCTTTACTGAACACCAAGTACAGTAGAACCTCGATTATCCGTGCGCGGCTGATCCGTGCGGTGGATTCTTCGTGCCATGCGATATTTATGACTGACCGCTATCCGTGGCGGACCGAAAAAAGCACTCAGAAACAAAAACAAAGACGAGTCCGCTTGTTTATGGCATACGCAATACGCATTATTTACTTACGCAGTCATTTCGTCCGTTTACGTACAGACAAAATGAATCGGCAAAGAGTCAATGAAAAGCGCAAACGTAAATATGTTAATTTTCGTTTTACATAATGTACATATGTATGCATTTAATAGGTATGTGTAATGAAGTTCATATTTTTAGCAAAATTGGTGAGTTTGAGCGTTATTTCGATTAACCGTGTTTTCGATTATACAGCAACGATTCGGTCGGCCCGGATAATCGAGGTTCTACTGTATATATAAATACAATAGTATTTTTTCGTGAAGTTAAGAAAAAGTAGATTATCAATGTTTACAATATTTTCAACAATTTAAAGGTACTTACCGTTTCAAAATCAGCAGAATGGTTGAAAGCATAACCTCTGAGCAACAATAATTTAATTAGGTAACGTGTTATATCACGACCAGCTATATCTAACCGCCTGGTAAGATGGGGCAGTGCGTATTCTTCGTAAACAGGGCATATGTGCGTTACTCCATCTCCAGAATCGACAACAACTCCAGATAAAAGTCCCTTAAATATCATTTTAATATTATATTATCACACAAAAAAACCCTATTATTTACCTGAGCATATAGAGTTAACACAGCCTGAATAGCGACATAAGCTCCAGCGAACTCATATTTCTCAAACATAACCTCAATCATCTTCTCTCTATTTTTGGTAGGGTTCATAGGTGGCTCAGTCAAAAGAATCTGTAATAGCATTTCATGTATTAAACGATACATAGATTTTATTTGATTTCATATTTTGTCTTAAACACTTACTTTGGTCTCTTTGGGATCTAAATTCATTTTTTTAGGACCGAATGTGTAGTCCCAAACATGGCACATATCATCCCAGTTCCGCACAACACCATTTTCCATTGGATAATTTACTTCTAATAGCGATCTCAAGGCAGAAGCTTCATCGCCCACCATAAGATCCTACAGACAAAGATTTAGAATTTTCTCCTAAACTCTGCCTCAATAAAAGTTAAGGATAACTGCACAAGATATGACTTTATGGTATTTTTTACTGAAAAGTGCAATGACAATAAGTCTGTCCACATAATTTTGATATTCGTTGAAAAACGTAGGCTTATAGGTGCTACAAACAACAGTGAAGTTAAAAATTTATTAAAGCTAGATAAAGTTCTCTCAGTTAGAGGCTAGCCGTGTGACGTCATGCTCGCTGATTTTTTACTTATTATTGTTCAAATTAAAACAAGTAGTTTAATGTGAAATTACCCAACGACATTGTCGCCATAATTGTCACGAGTGGATCTATATTGTAAACAAAGGAATAAGTTACGTTTAACAATACCGTAGGTGCACCACATCACCACTAATAATTACCGCATTACCTACATAGTATTTGCTCCATGTATCTATGATCCACAAGAACGCATAAACACGAGACAAACACCTGTTTACATCACCAACACCTGCACCTGTATCCATGGAAACAAACCACGCTGAACGGCGTGTGACGACGCACCAAGTTTACATTCTACGGAAATTTATTACATTTCAATATGTTTTAATTATTACATGTAATGTAATAATACATTTCAAACGCATATAAAATTTATGCAACTGCTCCATTGTAATGAACGTGTTAACTGTAATGTGTTACTTTACAGACTGATTATATAGCGGCAATTTATGATAGGCAGGTATTTGTAAACATTCCAAAGCAAATAAGGAGAAAAAATAGGAGAAAATGGCTTGCAAGGATACGGCAAGATATTAAAAGAGTCTCTGCTGTGTCTACTTACTTTTTACTGTTGTGAAGATCATTTTAATGTAAGTATATCTGAACCTATGTATCTAGCTCTTGTATAATTAAAATTACATAATATCTAATGCAATATACATTATTGTAGCGAGAATAAGATATGGAAAATTATTTGGAACGTAATAATCCTGAACGATACCTTCATTTTGTTCTTCAGCAGTAAGCATATGACGTCAAGCCTGTAAGCAATAAGTGTTTATCTCATTCAAACGAAGCAAGCAATTTATCAGATCCCTGCTATATTTCCAAATAAACTTCATATTTTGTTCACAATGCATTTAAGGGACAGTTTTAACCAATTTTAATACATATTAATTTTTTTGTGGACAGACCTATTAAGGAACATATTCTAACATCACACTTCTTATTGTTCTTTATGCAATGCATAAATTAGTATGGCTTTAATAAATTTTCTATATTTACATTTTAAAAGCAGAATATAATCAATCAGCTATTATAAAGGATCACAAAAATAAACCAACCGTTTGAAATTTAAAACCACTACTATCAAAATCCAGGTTTTCGAAGAATGTTCTTGTCGATATCCTTAATTACTATGAAGCAGAACATTATTGTGTCAAAATAAATGCCCCATCCCCCTTACTTACAGGAAGAGTGCTTGCAACTCCCTGAAGCATGTAAAAATTAGTGGGCATTACATTACCATTCTAAGGAAAAACTTACAAAACGTATTTAAACAACAATTATTATGCAAATGCTTATTAGCAGGGTCTAAATGGAAAATTTAAAATATGTTTAAAACATAGTGAAGTAGACTATTTTTGTAAGTGTGGTGCAATAACGGAATCTATATATAAAAACTAGCACTGAAATGGATCATGTAAAATTGAAATGGATTTAAAAAGTGTTAGTGGTAACACAACAATCAAACACATTCAGTAAAACAGGAAGACACTTACATCTACATGTAAACCCTAAAAAGATAAAAACAGGACATGAATAATATTTTACTTTTGTGGTGACTCCAATAAAGATTACAAGATACTCGATTGTATGAACTCAACTCACCTTAACTTCTATATCACCTATTTTATTTACAGCTCTAATTATCGGTCTTCCAACCATCGAAGGAAATATATGAGCAGGAAAATTGCTACCGGCATATCCGCATTTAACGAACTAAAAGATAAATAGATAAAATTAAAATTAGCAGGTTATGTTTTTGCAGCAATTGCTTCTATTGAATTTAGTAAATTTACTCACCCCAGTTCCATTATCACACACTATTACTTTTCTACCTTGACTATCCATTTTGATTTATTATTTATTTTAACTAAATAACAAGGATTCTACTTGTGAATCATTCGTTTTTCTTTACCATAACCACACCTCAAGCTGACAGTGACAGAACAAATTGACAGTTTTTCGTTGATAAAATCGTTATCTGTCCTATCTTTTACGCCCATTTTTTACAGTACAGTCAGCGCCCTCTTTAACTGACAATTTGACAATTACCAACAACATCAAGTATAATGCTGTGTATACAAAATGTAGTTCTTGTTTTTGTAATTTGAGACATATTTTAATAACAGATTTGATAAAACCACTAACCGCAAGATAAGCCAAATAAAGTAAGTAGCAAGTTAACAAAATTTAATTTTAGCAAGATAATATTTGATTAATTAGTTTTGTAAAAACGTAACCTAACACTTTGCAAATTAGAAATTGTATTGTGCTTTAGATGTCATGAATTTCTCTACATCAGAATTTATGCTGGGAAGGCAGAGGGGTCGACAATGGGTGCCTCTAATATCTCAGCAGGTGAGTTATATGTAATATTCTGTAACCTTAAAATTATACCCCATTTTCAGTTTCGTCTTCGTCATGTCTACCAAATTATTGGATTCAATCTTTTATCAGAAACAGCAGGTAGCTACTATTTTACTCTTCATCTAACGACAATGTGTGCCCCTTTTTATACAAGTCAACAAATTAACAATCCGAATCCAAAATGGCCAGAATTGGATTTGAGAGACATTGCGAATACTTCTGCTTCATGTGTAGTACTAAGGATATGGCAGCACTGCTCTGAAGGTGCAGATAAAATAATTTTAACATGGGGCGTGCATTTCTCGGGACTAGTGTACATAGGGAATAAAGTAGCAGAGATTCAGCCAGTATATTTTAAGAATAATTCTGTGATATTTTACATGCAGGGAGGGTACTATACTAGTCACCATGTGATTAAAACTGATCTGCAGAAACCTATACCTTTTCTTAGCAATGTAAATCTCATTAATACACTAAACAATAAGGTCATTTATAGACGTATTGCTATAAAGACTCCTCAATGCGAAATTCAGGATAGCTATTCTTTAGACAAACTTAGAAGATTACACTCTTTACAAGTCGAAATTAAAAAGAAGAGCATAGAAGTTCAAAATGTAAGAGACAAAATTAATGTCCAAAATTGTTCAGACTTAAGTGCAGACAGTTTACACAGAGAATCAAGTCCCTCTAGTTCCAGCTGTAACATTAGATACGCCCCACAGCTATTAACAATGAACTCTCTAAATAGGATGTTACAGGTAACATTGCCATTATTTCTGTTCATTTTATGCCTAATTACGTCTTGCAGGAAAAACCTACTAAAGTTCAAAAACAGGAAATGAGCAAAATTAGCAAGGAAATCGAAATAGAGAAATCTCGGACTAGGTTACTGTCGCAAGAAAAGGATAAGAAAAGTGTAATTATCCGACAACTAAAGCATAAACATTCGGGTATGATAGAAGAGAATGAAGAAAGAAGTAAGCAAATGTGACAGTTAAATTTAATTATCTAATTGTGATATTTCAGATTTTAACTTGATGGAAAACTACCATTTGTTGAGTAGAGAAGGAGAAAGATTAAAGGAATATAAAAAAAGTTTACTGCAGCACCGAGAAGTGTATTCGCTAATATATTTCCAGTTGCAGCAGAGGAGGAGGTGTTTGCTGCAAGAATTATTATTTATTTATCCCATAGAGAAACACAGTGAAGAGAAGTACACTGTGCACGGGATATATTTACCGAAATCAGATATTCTAGCAGGTAATAAAGTCAATAGATATATTACTTTTCATATTAATTTTACTAATTTTTCATATCACTATGAGTATAAAGCGACAATTTCAGAATATTATATTTTACTGTAAATGTTTTGCCACTTACAGTTTGTTACACGGTTTGTTACGACACTTTGAACATAGTATTAGAAAAAAAAAACATATTTTTATTGTCATTTTTCAATAAAATATGGAGTTATATAGGGGCAATGTCCCGAAATTAGGGGCAATATTTCTCCAGTTCTGTATAAAAAAAAAAAAATTCCTTTCAAAGCCTGAGTCTAGAAAAAAAAAAAGTTCTTAAAATTTGTTCTTCCTTTTTGTCCTACTTTATTTAAATGAAGATTTAACTAACAATCTGTTTGCAATATCAACTAATAATAAATTCATTTGCATTTTCTATAGGGTAGAATCTTCAGTTGTGTCGTATATATAATATTTTAAAGAATGTCTTATTCAAAAAAATATGAAGCATAAATTTTACAGATTTTTAAATTCGTCTAGATATAATAAATTTAACTTTTTTTTTTTTCTCATATATTTTCAGGTATTAACAATATTGTGTGAAACTAACTACTCAGTGGACAAAAGCCCCAACCTGCGTTGAATTACACCCACAATATCTACCCATATATTCCTTATTATTAGCTTTTGTAACATTTTTTACTGTTTAAGAAAGGTATTTTAAGCTAATATGTATCAAATCTCCTACAATTCCTATCAATGAAGTCATATGTATGTTCTCTGATACCAAACATCTAGGTATGCTAATGAACATCCACAGACAAAACTCTATTCAATAATTATCTAAAAAAATTAATATATTTACTAACCTCATCTAACTATAAAGATGATTATACCAATAAATTAAAATAAGTGAGATCTCAATTATTGTGGTTGAATTTCGAGTTCCCACTCCAGAGGTTAGTAAATATATTAAATTTTTTTAGATAGTTATTGAATAGAGTTTTGTCTGTGGATGTTCATTAGCATACCTAGATGTTTGGTATCAGAGAACATACATATGACTTCATTGATAGGAATTGTAGGAGATTTGATACATATTAGCTTAAAATACCTTTCTTAAACAGTAAAAATAAATTATAAATTTAGTCGATATAGCTACTAAAACATAATAAAAAAATAGCAATAGAAAATAGCGTGAATCGAAAAGAAAACAATTACATTTATAATGATTATTTCAAACATTTAATTGTTATATATTTGTAATAATAAAGTTTATAAGATAACTAATTTTATTGCAGTATAATATTGCAGGGTATATTTTGACAAATATTGTTGTTCACTATTTATTTATTGATCAGCCTGCTACATTTATTCGACAATATTATCTTATCATTTACGAGCAGAGGTTCATTCATATCTATTGCAATATTATGTAAAATGTAATTTTAACTAAATCACTTGAAGTCTGCATTCCCAAAAAATTTGCTTTTAGTTTTAATGTAACATCTATTATATAATTCTTCGACATCATCAATCGTAAATACGTTCAATACATATTTAAATTAATTTTTCACATCAAAGGTGTAAATTTTGAAGATTAAATTTGACGTTAAAACTTTGTTTAACCTTTCAGTGGTCGTGCAATATTTCGGTACATGCACGGTCGCCCTGGTCTGGTAGACCGGGCACTTCTTATAAGGACAAAAAAAATATATTTTTGTTAAAAATTACTCACGATCGTTTTTCTTATAAGAATAAAAGACATTTCCAATATTTACTCAAGATAATGCCATTTATTTAACCCACAAAATAACTGTGAAATAAAATTAGCTCTACTTTAAAAAATATGATTGGTCAAATTTCCACACCGTGCGCGACCGTTGGAAGGTTAAAATTGAATAGGTAGAAAATCTGTGATTTAAGTTATAGGAGGTTGAATGGCTAATAGATCGTTAAATTTTATTGGTAATACACTTTCTTGTAGTTATCATGTTTTTCACAACTTGCTGTGACAGAAAATATTTTTCTACGACGTTAAACCATGTAACATTATTTTTAGACGGATTTTACTCCAAAATGGAGCATTCTATCATCGAACTGAGCACTTAAGAGTACAATTACCAAATTTAAAGTGTATCTCCTGGTTTCGAAGTTATTTAGAAAACATGAGAGTGCTCTCTTTAAGTGACTATAACTTCTTTAGGAAGAATTCTTGGTCCCGTGTTTATATGAAGAAAAAGTAATATTTTTTAACAAATATTGCCCTCTAATTTCATGATACTATGTATTTTTTTAAAAGCACTGTTTTTTACCTGCGAATAGTGTTTTTTATTTTTGTTTATTAATAGTTTGCTGTCTAATTATTGCCTCAGTGTTCTTTGTACATACCATTAGATTCTTAGTGTTTGAATGCGTTTGAATTAAAATTCCCCTTACTAAATATGCTTCGAATAACCACTGGCAGAAAATTAAAGACAGCAATTTTTTTCCAAACAGCTGTAACATACTATATTAAATGAAATTTGATATGGTACTACTTGTGTATAGATGTCATTTGATATAGGTAGTAAGTCGTCCAATCCCGAATCTCACATACCTAATTCATAATTTTATTAGTTATTCACGTCTTTGCAATGCAAATTTCATTTGGCAAAAAAATTTCTTTCTTAAAAAAACCGTTCTACAAATCATAAATGATGGTTTCGTATCGAATTCTAATTCAATGCTCCTATAAGACTCAAATCAGATCAAAAATAAAAATTGTAATGTATTGAACAACTCTCGGAACAACTTAAAATGTTCTTCTGACTTTAAATCCCTCTAGTGGCTAAAAAAAATTGTCTGCGTCGGACCAGACGGTGGAAGTTATACTTCTTTGGCCATTCTCATACACCCACTCGTACGTACAAAAAAAAAAAAAATCTAAAAAAAAAAATCTTGAAAAAACCCACTCGTACGTACAAAAAAAAAAAAAATTCTTAAACAAAAAAATCTTAAAAAAAATATATATATATATATATATTATTATTATATTAGTTTTTAAAAATTTGTTCTTCCTTTTGGCGTGGCGGTTTCTCGACCAACATCCCATCCCATCCCATGTGTCTAGCAGGCGCAAGAAGTATAACTTCAAAAGGTAACTCCGGATAGAGGTAATTTTAGTTAAATATGTAGGTAATAGTTTCATATACAAGGAATATCGGAAAATCGTTATAGACAACTTGTTTTTCTTTACAGATTGTTCTGATACTGGATTATCGGTGGCATTAGGGTACATAACACACATGCTGATAATGTGTTCTACATTCCTTCAAGTCCCTCTGAGGTATCCTTTGACACATTACGGCTCACGATCCTTCATCACGGACAATGTTTCACCTTTGCTGCCGGAGAAAGAAAGAGAGTGAGTAATTTATACAGAAAACGATATTTTATACAGGGTGTAATTTTGAATGGATGTCATATTTCTGTGTACTTTGAATGTTGACCGTTTGTGAATTGTGAATTTGTGAAAAATATTAATAGAAACATTTGGAAGTGTTTGTACGTTGCAAGTCAATCTGTCAAAAATTCCTTTCCATTTGACTATTTTGGATGTTTTTTTGATGTAACACTTGTTATATTTTATGCACCTACACTATTTAAAAATTATAAAGGGTTGGACCTTAAAAAATGTCTTACCTACTGTTTAACAGAGGTGTACGTATTGCTTTTTTGAGAATGGTGTAAATATGCAATAACGTATTATAAATGTAGGATTGAATATTTTGTTTTAGTAAAAATATTTGTATTTTTTTGTTGTATTAAAAAATAAATAGGATGCTTATGCTCTATACCGTTAGTGTTTTTTCTTTGCAGTCGATACTCTTCAATTCTCTGCATATTTGTCAACTGTAACAACCTCCTACTGAATATTCATGTTATATAAATCTTATCAATGTGTCCTTGCCTATTTTAGGAAATATTTTGGTTTCTCCAATAACTCACATTACTTATTCCAATGTAGGTAATTCATTTTTAAAGAAAAACTGTGATCGCTATTTTTTCTTCTTTTTTTCATTCGCGAGCTACTTGTTTTTGGCTTCTATACTTCTTCATACGTTTTTCTTCTTTAAAAATTTCGTAAATGCTTGATTTTGAAACATATGTTCTTCATGTTTTGGACACGTGTGTAAAAAACCTATCAATCAAATGTAAAATGTATCTTCCTAGAATCTAGCAATGCAAGAAAAATATAAACAAACACAAACCATCTAGATAAAAATAAACAATACACCTTTGTAATTCTGTTTACAGTGGTGCCACTTTTCTTTTGATAATAAAAGTGTGTTTATTATTTTATTGTATGTTATTCAATAAAACAACAAATTAAACATGAAGTTTGTATTTGGTATTATTAAGCTTCAAACGAAATAACCAATAAAATTAAGACATTTTCCCAATTATTAATATACAGTAGACTCGCGATACCGTGAACACAAAATGCACCAGGGGCCTTCATGGAATCGAATTTGTTCACGTTAATGAAAGTATACAAAAAGTGTTATACAACAAGTTTTAAACAGCTCTAAGATTAATATCACTGATCGCCAATGAATTCTGCTCTGTCCACTTTAATACAGTGTTGATTGCTTCAATTGCTTATGTGTGTGATACCCGCCGTTGAATAGAACGTTTGTTTACGTTACCAGGAGAAGCGGTGTTCACGTTACAAGGTAGATAATGGAACCAATATAGTGTTCATGTTACCGCGAAGTTCACATAAACGCAAGTTCATGTTATCGCGAGTCTACTGTATTTCAGAACTAGGTATGAAAACTGTTTGTTGGGTCATTCAATTTTTTGTAATTTTTAAATGGTGTATAGCATTAACAATTACACAGGTTTACATTATTTGATCGTACAAACACTAAATCATATTCTAAAGCATTTTTTTGCGCGAATCCTGCCTCAGAATTGGTCCATAACATCAGGTTTTTGAAATATTCTTTGCTAAAAGTGCAAAAAACACGTTATGGGTTTAAGGGTTTTGCTATTTCTGGAATTTTGAGTTTATGGGTTTTGATGGTGGATGTAATGTATGGAATTGAGACCTGACGTAATGGGGCAATTCTGAGGTCAGATTCGGAATCAATGCACAAATCCTTTAGAGACAAATTCGTGTCTGTGTGCTATAAAAACTCTAAATTTTGTAAACCTGTGTTAAGCCTGCTTTACATTAACAATTTCTTTGTCAATTAATTGATCAAGTGGCTTCGTCAAGTCTATTGACAAATGTAATACTAAAATTTGGACGTCAAATAAATTGATGAAGAACTTTGTCAAGTTATTGACGACTTAAAACGTGTTCTAATTTTTCGTCAATTTTTACTTCAATTCAGGAATACCAACCTAATATAAATGTAAATATTTAACCAGTAACCAAGCAGCAGCAATAATAAATGCAATGGAAGCTTTTTTTGCCCTAAAATATAATTATTAAAACAGTTTTTGTTTCGCAAACACCAAATTCCAGGAAACAACTACTCTGCGGGCTAATGCCCCGACCAGCATTGAATTACACCTGGAAAACCTATAGCAACAGCTAGAGTCATTCGTCAGACGCCCACCAGACATATACCGGTTTCGAGCTTATTAGCTCTCATCAGTATGCCATAGGTGAGGTATCCGACGTATAATCCTAGCTGCTTTCGTCTGTCTAACCCGACAGAAGGGACCATGAGTACGCGGTGTAGAACTAACTACATCTATCGGCCGTTCGCTTCTCCATGCCGGACTGAAAATGTCACAGACACGAAGCGTTCTACATGCAGTAGACACCATTGAAAGCTGTCGACCTTTATCGCGATCGGCGAGAAACGATATTTTGCAAACACGGAATTCCAGGAAACAACTACTCTGCGGGCTAATGCCCCGACCAGCAGTAGTTTTTGTTTCGTATACAAATGGGAATGATATAATGTCAAAAGTTAAAATTACTTTTAGGTTGGTACGGGTGACATCTGACAGCAAAATTGTTAAGAAACTTGCCAAGCCCTGAACATAATGTAAAACCAAAGTGCGACCTTGAAGAAATTGATGAATTATAATTCATCAATTTCTTCGTCAATAAATTGTTAATGTAAAGCCCGCTTTATGGTTAGTGAATAATATATATATATATATATAATATTTTTTTTAGTTTCCCACTTTACACCAGAGGAAAGGACAAGGCTCAGTTCACCTACGCGGTGTATCTGTTAAATAAGAACCTTGCTCAGTTGCGGTGGCTGTTCTACATGAACACCAGCGACTTAAAGTCCACGCTACCTAACCTCTTAAATTTCCTGCAGGGGCAGAAAGAGTTTCGTTTCGAATCTCTAGCTCCGTTGAACATCTCGTTAGGCTCAAAGCACGACCAACCGGGAGACCAAAAGCAGCCGTCGCCTCCCCAACTAGCAGTTAGTGAAAAATATGTTAGTTTACACAGCTTTGGTTCAAATTCCAATATATCCGATCCTATTTTAGACTGTATAAGGCATGAGAATCAAATGCAGAGGTCAAGTAGTCCGACGCGAAAACCTAGTAGAAAACCAGTTAGTAAACCGTGTAGAAATAGTGAGTGTGGTAGGGGGTTAAGCGAGATTCTTGCTATTCCAGAAGCATTTCTTAATAAACAGATCAGTTCGGATTCATTTAGAAACTACATAGCGTCCGAGAAGTACAGTTCTGACGTTTCCAAGGATGGCAGCTGTTGTGGTAAGTTGTTATGGGTATAATTAATTTTTTAATATGTCATTATTATATAGTTTAGATGTAGGTTAGATAATAAACAAATAAAGTTGGTGTAATAATAATAGGTAGGAGCTAAATATACAGTCCGTTTTATTGTATCAGATTTTGTCGTCTAGGTTTATTGGTTTGTATTTTATCGGCAATGGCATTTTTTGCATGGAGATCACTTTTCTTACTTTTCTAAGGACAAGAATCCTTTTTATTTTTTTTAACGGAAGTATTGGTGTGTCTTATCATCTTTGTCATCATCATTTCATCTCATTCAATTTTATTTCATCCAATCTCATTTAATTTAAATTAAATCACATTTAATGTAACCTCATCACATCTAATCTGATCCATCTGTTTTAATCTCATCTAAACTTACCACATTTAATCTACTAGTATCTGATCTAATCACGTCTCAAACTTCATCTCATGTAATTTTAACTCATCTCATCTAATCTTGTCTTGTCTAATCTCATTCCATCACATCTAATATCATCACATCTAATCTCATCTATGTGTAATCTCATCTAATTTTGTTACATCAATTCACATCATCTAGTATGGTCTCATCTAAATTTGTCTCATCTCAACTAATCTCATCTTATCAAATCTCGTTTCAACTATATAATTAAATCACATTTAATGTAACCTCATCACATCTAATCTGATCCATCTGTTTTAATCTCATCTAAATCACGTCTCATCTAACTTAAACTCATCTCATCTCATTTAATCTTGTCTTGTGTAATCTCATTCCATCACACCTAATATCATCTAATATCATCACATCTAATTTCATCTAATTTCGTCCTATCTAATCTCACATCTTCTAGTCTCATATCATCTAAATTTGTCTCATCTCAACTAATCTCATCTTATCAAATCTCGTTTCAACTAATTTTATCACATTTCAACTCATCTCTTATCAAATTGCTTCTCAACCACTATCTAATCTAAAATCATCTCATCTGATTTGATCTTATCACATCTAATCTCATATCCCATTCCATCACATCTAATTCATTCTCATTATTTGATCTTGTTGCATCTAATCCCATCTCATCTAATCATCTAATCTTGTCTCATCTAATATCTAATCGAATCTCATTTAATCTATCTAATTTAGCTCATTTCCTATCGTCTAAACTTATCTTCTCTCATCTAATCTTGTCTCATCTAATCTCGTCCCTTCCCTTTTAATATCATCTAATGTTTCTCCTAATTTCATCACGTCTAATCTCATCCATTTCGTCCAATAGCATTTCATCTTATTTTAACTAAAAATTATCGTCTCTCTTCTAGCATTTATTATGGCATCTCTCCATGTCACGTCAGAAGATTTGCCCTCCAAGACAAGATCCCACCTCATTTGATCTCATCACATCTAATCTCACATCCCACTCCATTACATCTAATATCATCTCATCTATAAGTAATCTCATTTAATTGCATGTAATCTTATCATATTTAATTTCATCTTATCTAATATCGTCTCATCTAATCTCATCTCATCTAATATCACATCATCTAATCTCTTTTCATCTTATCTAATTCAGTCTCGTCCCATTCAATATTTTCTCATATTTCTTCTCATCTCATTTCATCTTATCTCAATCTCAACTTTATTTAAACTCAAAACCTCCATCTCTCTTGCGGCATTTGTTACGGTATCTCTTCATCTCACAAGATTTGCTCTCCAAAACAAGATCCCATTTTATGTCCACAGTAATCTGAATCCAAAATTATTCTTTCTTAATTCAAAATACTGAGGTAAGATATGAATGTATTCCTTTACTGTCAAAATAATGATAGCATTAAATACTGAAGGTAACACATTCAAAATACAAGTCATATGTAAATCATATCTGCTAATTCTTGATTTGAATATGGCATTTTGTTAGGAGTTGCAAGAGGTACAGTCTTCAAATTGAATTAAAATTCAATTCTCTCGTCACTGCTGCATATTATATTTATTATTATTTCAGAAGGCAGCGTTACGACAGAGAATTCAATTAGTTTGATAAAAATAACAAACGGAAAGGAAATAGATAGTTACGACGAAAACTTAGGTGGAATTAATGAAATGTTAATCCGCGAAGAGTCCATCGAACAAGGAACCGACCCATTGGATCCGACCACAAACCTTTCTGCCGTTATAACGAAGTCGATAAATATTAAGACGAACAGTCACTCGGACAAGAATATAATCAACGATTTCAGCTTAACACAGAATAAAAGAATAAGTAGGTCGGCAGGGTCGTATACCGACGACAAATCCCATTTAGTTCTGAGGACAACTTTTGAAATAGGTTCAGAGCCACAGTTGAATATTTCGAACGATTTGAACCCGAATAGTGAAGAAAATGAACCGATCGCTCTACCAAAGTGTCTGCAGGAAGGGCAGCAGGAGTTTCTGGAGAAATGGCTAACGACGACACCGACTTTTATAAGTTCCGATGAGAACTTGTATCCCGACGAGTATTTGGGGACTTCATCGGGCACGGCGTCCCAG
Source organism: Monochamus saltuarius (assembly GCA_025584915.1). Taxonomy (NCBI): domain Eukaryota; kingdom Metazoa; phylum Arthropoda; class Insecta; order Coleoptera; family Cerambycidae; genus Monochamus; species Monochamus saltuarius. The sequence goes on along the minus strand of CM046721.1, from coordinate 117,994,134 downwards.
AACAGCCCTCTCATGGCCAGAACTGATGCTTTGCTTAGTACCAAGTCGTTTAATTTGGTGAAACCGAAGCCGTAGAAACATTTATGTATGTAATAATATTAATCGTACTACTCTAATTATTTCGTTATGAATGTATAGTTGACTGTCATAAAATGTACAGTATAATTTTTTTATCTTATATTTCTGATAAAATTTGTTTGATTTTCTTAAGGAAATATTTTTTGCTCGTGCCCGGCACACGTAGGGATGTAATTGGAAATATTGTTTGTTGATTTTATTATTATGTAATTTTATTTTATATGTTACAGTAAAAATTAATAAACTAGAAATATGATTAATTCCAAAAGTTTGTTATACGAGGTGTCTCCGAAAAACAGCAATATAAAATTTCTTGACGGAAATATAGTTTTTGAAACCTTTAAATAAATTTTATTTAAGAAACCATCCAACTAATTTTTCTCATAAAACTGTTAAAATATGTTTAAAATATATACAGGGTGAGTCAGTCATAATGTCATTAATTTTAACCACGTATTCGGGAGGCCTAATAAAGGCAGAAAATCGAAAAAAAAATGATTACTCGACCTTTAAAAAAATAAACAAATCACCCTATAAAAGTCAGTAACACGACGCTCCTGGTACGCTGCGAACTTTCTGATGGCGCACCCGACGAAAATCTAATGACACAGACTTGCCGTATTAACCATGGATGTCACATTTACATACATAATATCGTCTAACACATCAGCGTGTTATTCAAATTTACCTCCATTTAGCACTCTGCATTTCCCGCATTTCTTCCCCCTCAAATTTGTAGATCATTCCACACCGTTGTCTGTGTGCCACACATTTGGAGGGGGGATGGAGAGAATACAAGCAGTAAGCAGTAGTTTGTTTATTTCGGTCTAACCTCACGTATTTGGCGTAAATTCACAACGCATAATTTTACAAATTCCGAATATGTGGAAATGGTAGTGTTATACGGAGAATGTTTACAATGCGACTGAATTTTATTAATAAAGTGCTATGGACGGATAAATGCAGTTTTACTTGAAATGTGGACTGTAAACAGGTTAGTATCATACTACTTAAAAACAATATATTTCAAGGCTAGATGTACGTAACTGTACATCTGGTTATGTGTGATTAATTGTACTTACGAGTAATACTAAAAATTCATAGTTATTTGTAAATCGTGGTGAAACCGTAATATCAAAATTATTAAACTGTAATAACCTAACATTCGAAAACATTTATTTATTATCTACATTTGTTTTTATTAACAAATAAATCAATATTTAAGGAAAATTCATTCATGTATCTAGATTAAAAAAAATAGTTTTATTCCTTGTCGTTAAATAACAGTACAAAAAATAGGTAACTAGGTTATTGACCTAATAATACAGTTGACCTACCGTACCCGACGGTCAAGATTAACTCTCGATAACTTAGATTAGCGGCGTGCCATTTCGGTCTTGGACAGTTTTCTGTCGACAACACGATGGTTATTAAGTACTTAGTATTTAAACACGAAACACTTTTCAGCTTCTCAATAATTTACCCATTGGGTATAGGTTTTTATGTAATGTACGTAAATGGTTTATTACTCAGTTTATTATTAGACACGTTGGAGTTTTGTTGCAGTCATAACAGCTACATTTGCTCAGAAAAATCGACACGCGAGTGTCGGGTATCGTTTGATTGGGCCGTATTTTCTACGGAAAACCTGAGTGGACGCGTTTACTTGCAATTTTTAATAGAATTATTTGATTATTATTATTTGATTTTATTGGGTATTAACATTTTAAATTATTATTGGCTGAAGTTGAACTGAGCAAGAAAAATGATATTCTAAAATAGTCAGTACAACCGTTTATTTGTGATGTCTAAAACCTAGGTGGGTAGGTACTATATAGAAAAATATTACAACTTGACAACATTGCATCAGGTCGATGTCGAGTTGAACTGTGAGCTGTAACCGACCAAGGCTGTGACCGGTAAGTGACAGTCTGAAAAAGAGGTTTAAATAATGATTTGAAAATTTTTTTTTTCGGCGTAAATATGCATTTAGATTTTTTTTTAATCACGTATTCACATTATTCCCTATCTCCTCTTAAAATTAATGACATTATGACTGACTCACCCTGTATAGGGTGCCTGTAAAGGTGTGTATACAACATTGTTGATATGTACGACAAAGAAATTGGAAAAAGAGAGAATCTGGAAATTCCGACTCGGTGCAACGCAGCATATTTGCCGCAAATGATTATTCAGGTCATGTTTACAATTCCGGTTTATTGAATTCATCTATGAGAAGACAATTCAGGATGAGAACTCAATTTTCCACACACTTGACACATTTTATTAACAATTTGAATAAAAGTTTTATTAAAAAACGGCAAGAAACCAGAAGAAACACAAATTCTGACTAACAGCAACACTGTACACCGAAACTTACTATGTGTAGTGGCGGGACGGGTATTTCAATGAATACGTGCCTAGAACAATAAGCAGCATTGCCACACTTCCTCTACATTTTGTTAGTATGGAATGGTAAAGAATTATATTTTATAAATCATATATTGCTTTAGTGCAAAGAAGTGTTAGTTATATTTAAATTATAACTACAAATATATTACCGTGTGGTATTTTTGCTAGAATTTATTAATTAATTTAAGCCAAGCGCTGATGCAAATCAGCAAATTGCTGTAGAAATGAAATATTATTATTATTATTAATAAGTAGATTGCAGTTCTCCGTTTTCTTCTAAATGTAAACAATTACATGGATTACCCCAATTTACCCTAAAGTTACAATTTTCTTTCACTTTTTTCTTCTATAACTTGAATAATTATTGTAATATTTGCACAAAATTATAGTTTTTGGAAGAAATTTAAATTTGTTCATACTTGCTGTTCGTTGAAAAAAATAGTTAATTACCTCTTCGAATCGTGTACAATCTATTGCAATAATAATGGCACTCCCTCAAATCAATTTTTGAACTACTCAAAGTTCTGTGTAGAAACTTCGTTAGATCTCTTTTAGGCAGTGGCGTAGCCAGAAATTTAGCATAGGGGGGTTCAGTGAACAAAGTATTTTAAACTAGATTTTTTTAATAAAAAAATAAATTATTTTTAATAAATTGAAACAATAAAAAGTAAATAATAAACAGGTACGAATAATATTTGTTACAAAAATGACTAAAATAAAATTAGAACTTAGTTGCAGGTGAACCCTAATGTAAGGTTGTCCTTCAGGGGTGGGCCGGATCCGGCCCTTTTGCTTACTTTATCCGGCCCGTTGAAAAATCTGTTATGCGATTTTGTTGAAATTAACAGTATTAGTGCGCGTAGTGTACATATAAATAATTAAATATATAAATAATAGAGAGTATTATAATTTCGAACAGCCGTAACCATATCCCTACTTTAATGTATAGAATTGAACGTGCACTCCTCTCACTCTTTGAGGGACGACAGGTCGCAGCACGCGTACTGTTTATTTTGATTTAGCACTTGTCGCATACTCGTCATTTATTTTGAGACTAATGTTTGTTATTTTGCAAATATAATAATAGATTGAAAAAGTTGACTTTTTATTACTTATTTTATTTTTTATTATTACTATTATCTATTATTAACTGTCAAATTTCTTTGTCAAAATGCTTTAAAATGTTACTTATAGTGTTTTTGTCAAAAATAATTTCTAGGGCAGGGAAAAACTCCACCCAAAACATTCGCCTGTGCACAGCGTACGCGGTATAGTCCTCCGGCCCGGGAGACATTTTGAAAATTTCATTTTGGCCCTCGCTTAAAAGTATTTGCTCACCCCTGCCGTAGGAGATCTAGTTCACTGACTGCGTTGCTAAATCTTGACGAATACAGTGATTGTAGGTTTGTAGTGAGACCTATATGACCCAACCAACCCAACCCATGGGGGGGCTCTGATCTCCAACCCCCCCCTACTGCTTTTAGGGGATGGAACAACTAGCGCTGAAAGTAGATTCCATTATAAATATATCAGCAGTTCAAAATAAATAACCAAATTCGTTTCAAAGACTGCCATTACTATTGCAATAGATTGTACATTATTCGAAAAGGTAATTAGCCATTCTGACAATTTTGAAGAAAATTTTAGAGCTAATGGAAAAATCTGCAATCGGGGCAGTACGATGTTTGTACTCTGGGGTATATTTGTGTAGGTATTGCAGGCAATAGATTTCTGGACCTGTATTTCAGTTCTTTTTGATATCTTTGATAAATGAGTTTGATATTTGCTACGAAGTCATCTACAGAAAATAAATTAAAACTTAAATTGTTGATTTATTCAAAATTAAAGTCACATTAAATGTATAAGTACACAACGTGCAGTTTTTATTATACAAGGTGTTACTAAAATATAGTGCCAAATGGACACAGAAGATAGAAAGTGTCATATTATATTAAGCAAAATGTTGAATATATCCTAAATAGCTCGTTAAAAATGTTAAAGAACAATAATTGTGCACTGCAATTTTTTTTTAATAAAATATAATCAAATTTTTCCTATAATAATTCAAATTTGTTATTTTCTGGGAATATTAGTCATTTGTACAACAAAAAAAAAGAAAACATCAAATTTTACATACGTTTCGGGTTCTTTATTTAACCATCATCAGAAAAAACATATTTTTAACTAAAACAATACAAACAAAATAGCAACAGGTTTTCAATTTTAAACAAATAACTCATAAATTTGTGATGGTATACATTTTTACAAGTATGTACTTTGATGGTACAGATTTTCAGAATCTGGATTGTTTCCAAATTTGACTGATTGTTTATCCCTTACAATAAGCAATAATACTGAATACAATTTTTAAAGCTTTAGAAGGGAGTCTATAAAGAACACTTATCTGAGAAGAAATATATTTTATATATTTTCATAATTCTTATTAGTTTTTTGTTTTTTATTGTGATCTATTTATTGAAATTTGATTTTGAAAATATATATCGTCGAAAAAAAAGAAATATTTAATTTATTATTTCTATTTATTAATAACAAATAAAAGAATACCTTTTTTGTGTTGTCTTTCGTAAAACTTATTACATTATTAAAAGTCATTTAATTAAGAAACTGTTTTTGCAGTGTACTTTATCTCTCTGTAATTATTATTTCAGATCCACAATCATTGAAAAAGTTTTGCTTAAAACGATATTTCCTATCTCCTGCTTTATTTTAGCATATTTTATACATCACAAAAAAAAATATTTAATTATTGTTTAACACTTTCCCCACTAAAATTATTTTTTAACACTTTTCCCACTAAGTTTCTTTTGAGGGAACTTTGATTTCTTCTCCTTATTTTTCTGCTGAGTTGCCTGCAATGTCGTATTCCGATCAGTTGCTGTGTTAGAAGTTGTTATGACGAAAATATTTGGATCAATTTTATTCATATCGTCCGGATTGTACTTCGGATATTCCACCAAGTTTCTGTCTTCGTTTAAGACACCTGGAGCTATTAGCTGAAATATCTCTTTGCTCCATTCTGGTAAACCTTCTCTTGAAACGATATATTGCCAACACGGTATTCCCAGATGCGCTAAGCACATGCGAAAGTAAGTCGTAAAGTCTTCGGCTAGGTAACTAAAAGACATGGGACTGCTGTAGAGCCAAATGCTAGGTATGCAATAGGAATTTACGTAAACCAAAACGACTTTAGCGTAGCTGTCTACAGCGGCAAGCTCAAAGACTTTGCTTTCTCTTGATAAAACTAGTATATAGTTTGTGCCGTACTGTTCGATCTGAGCTACATTTTTAGTTTCGTATCCATATATTCTCTCTATTTCGTTAAGGCCATTTATTTTTATGCTTCCTTCTCGTATTAAAGTGTCTGCGTTTTCCGTTGAATTATAATCATATGAGAATTTGTAAGTATATAAGAACCCGTTAGTAGACGAATAAAATGCCCTTAAATCCTCTGGTAAGATTACGGAGTTGTTGTGCTCCCAAGCTCGTATATCAATTTGTCTCACACCTGGAAACCTTTTTAATAAAATATTTGAAACGCAAGGAGACTTTTCCAACACTTTTGAAAGTCCTAGAAGTAAGTTTTCGTAAAACGAGTCCTCTGAAACTTTGTCCACTACAAATCCCATTTTTCTGAAAAAGGGGAGTTTTGATGTAGTTGTACCACTCTTTAATGGCAATGTCATTTTTATTTACTTTTTTATTAAAAACGAGAAATTTTAGGGCGCAAAAAATTGTGTCATTTGATAGACATTGTCAGAAATGTGTTAAAATTTTCAAATTTCAATCACAGGATCACCTATTCCATGTTTCGTGAGTAGTTCAAATGAACAGTGTCACTTTTGATCTATGATCAATTAAGAAATACTTAACTAACTTTATTTTCTTTATTAAATAGAATGGGTATTATTTTTTTCTGACCCCAAAACACTTTTGTACTGATTTACGGCAAAAGTTATTGACATTGACTAAGAATAAAATGTGAACTATCTATAAAAATGACTTTCAAATAAAAAAATGTCAATAGGCATAAAAGTTTTCAAATCAAATTTGCTATAATTAATGTAGTTTTAAGACAAAAAAGCAGCATAAAGTAAAAAATATTTGTGCCAATTTTGAAATTTGTATCTTAACAATTATTAAGAACATTCATTAAAATATATATTACTTTCATTTGTGACACCCTGTATCTCGGAAATTAGGCATTTCCCGACCCATTTTTATATGAATTTATCTTTTAGAAACCCTGTATAGTACTTTTTACATTTAAACTATATTATTATATTGTCATAAGCAATTATTATTGAGATAAGTGTAGATATCTAAAATATAGAGGTAAGTAATTTATCAGCTAAGAGCTGGTTATAATGGCAGGTACAATCGTTTGCAATAATAATGACACTCTCTTAAAACAGTTTTTGAACTTCTGGAAGTTTTGAGTAGAAATTTCATTAAATCTATATCGTTGAGTGAAACAACTAATAACTATAATATTAAAAATGTGAAGTAGATTTCATTATAAATACGTCAGAAGTTCTAAAGAAATTGCAAAATTCATTTTAATGGGTGTCATTATTATTGCAAACTATAGTACCAAGGTATCTACATAATAAAAATAATTTTAATAGAAAAAGTGATTTATTTACAGGGTGATTCATTAATAATAAGACAGAGCTTAATGATAGGTTGCCGACTTCAAAACAGTGATTAAGTGAAATATGCCTTATCCGAATATTACTCCTTTTTGATCTACAGGGTGGCAGTTAAAATTTTATTTTTAATATTTGTAAACAACTTTTTTAAAAATCCAAATATTTGCATACATTTTGGAGATCGACATTTTTTAGGACCACGAAATTCAAATTTGTTTCTTTATTGTCACTAGTACAGGGCGACACTTTTTGTGTATCTATCTGAGTATGAAACAGTCGATGTCCTCCCTTTTTTTTATCTGAACAAATATCTTGTTGATGTCGTCAGAAGTAACTGTATTTGAGGTACCTAATCTTATTTGAAATATATTCAGCACAAAGTAAAAACTGACTTGGTTTCAGGTAGCTAAAAATACAGCAAAGTATTTCTTGAAAAAGTTATTTAGAATGGCAAATTATGACGACGTGCAAAATTTCAGGAAAATTGACCTGTTTTGATTGAATCTCTGTGCTTTGATGAAAAAATTGTTAAAAATCTAAAGATAATACAGTTTCGTCAAACGTTGCCGATCTTCATGTAATATTGCACGTCGCCACAATTATTATAAATAACTTTTTCAAGTAATATTTTGCTCTATTTTCAGCGTAAAAGACACTACCAGAAATCAAAACAGGATTTACTTGGTGCACTGGATATTTCGGAATAAGAGTGTATTTCGAAAACGACAAGGTATATTTTTTGAGACAAAAAAGGTAGAATAATCGACTATACTAAGTCAAATGGAAAACACTAATAAGCCGCAAAAAAGTGGCGCCCTCTACTAGTGATGTCAAAATTAAGAACAAATTTGAATTTCTTCCCCAAAAAATTCCTGATCTCCAAAATGTATGCAAATATTTTGATTTTAAAGAATTTTTGCCAACATTGAAAATAGAATTTTAATTTTGACATCCCTCTTTTTTTACCATCAGCTTTGAAACTAAAGGTAAGTAGGTATTTGGCTACACCGCATTATTTTTTCGTCAGGAATGTATTCTTTCCCATTCCTACTTAAGGTTCACCCTATATATTTTTTTATATTGCTGTAGCTAGGTATCCATCAAATTAATATTCACCAATATTTAGTGCAAACTGATATAATTTAATATTATGCATAACAATAGATAGGTATAAATGTACGCTATAAAAATATCTTATATGTAGGTATGGACTAGTGTTTGTATAGCAAAGAATTCTTAAATTATTTTAACATTGGTATACGTTGTACATTTGTAAAAGTATATAGTACTTACTTACCTTCAGTATAAATGTTTGAAGAGAGTCAAGGGTGCAGTTCTAGCTGATATATATCTTCATGTCTTTATATGACTTTAACCAAATATAGAATGTTATTTCAATAGTTTGGAAAGAATTAGGTCGAAAAATAAATCAATAACTGGGAGCCGCGGGCAAATTCAAACCAGGTAGCCAACAAGTCGGCGCGTTAGTTGACGGCTGCGCAAATCAATCTTAGATGTCAGAGTAACAATATTTTAGTTCAATGGTGTTTCCCGTGTTGATAAGTTGGATTTGATGTTGTGCAAAAATGTGGTGGTCAAACAACAAATGGACTTTAAGCAGTAGGATATTTCACAAAACAAATCATGACCGAGTCATCTGAAGAGTAAGTACCGTTTAACCCCTAAGATACACCCCTCGAATGGGGTTGTGAGTCGGCCATGATTTTCCATACAGTTTGCTGGCTATATTTAACAGGAAATTCGTTTAATTGTTCCTTAACAATGTGTAATTAGCTAATTGAAGTTGTAGTAGTAGGCATTTGTTTTCAGAGCTGCCTTATCTGCGTTGTTTCTGTCATAACTCGATGAAGTATCATTCATTGTCGACTAATCAATGGTTCCATTTTCCATTCATAATACTGGTTCATGAATGTTTCTTGGTTTATTCTCAATCGCCGGTGTTCAGGCTGAAATTGAGTGTTTGTTATAGTTTTCCGACTCCTACGCAATGTATAAAAACATACTTGTGAATGAATCGGTCTTACAGTTTTATCTAATTTTGTATCATTACCTGTAAAGTAGGTTGGGCTCAAGTATTTTTTTTTCTTTTATTTATGACTTCCCTTGTTTTGTTTTACCACGCGTTATGAAAACATCTGGCCAACCGGAACATTTAAATTAATTATTTGGTTTTACTGGGTAACTAACTAGCGTGTATATATTAGGTGGGACACCTGGTTATCAATGAAAATCGTTAATAATTTATTTAATCGGTTGGATACTAAGTATTAATGTGTATTGAATTGGAAATTACTGCATTCGAGGTGATTGGACGGGATTATATTTAATCTAGGTTGTAATATTTTACATAAACATCAAAACATCAGTGTGGGTATGTATGTTGGTGGGGACAAAATTATTGTACCTTGGTATTCGCTTATAAAAAAAATAAAAACCGGAAAACGTGAAATAACAAAACTTCTTAAAAAAATATTTTTTAGATTTTATAATTATGTACTATTTAGATATTCTGTGACAACGAAAGTAAAATTAAGTGTCAACTTAAAAATACCCACCACCCACCTTTATACATATCTATCTAGATTTATTAATATTCATACGTATTGCAGTTTAATTAGGGTAATTTTTATTTATTTTTATTTTCCCATTAATTAGATAGAAATACTTATATACAGGGTGTTCAGCATAAGAGCCTACACAAAGCAGGTGCATGTAGAGGGTGCCAAAATATTATTTAACCACACATACCTATAAAAAATATATATACACAAAAAAAAAAGTGGAGCCAAATATTTCGTAAAAAATTAATACCTCTGAATTACTTCTTCTACGTCTTTTTTGACTATGAGTTCAAGTATATTGAAACATTACAAGTTTGTTAATTGAGGGTGAGTCCCTAAAATTATACCAAACTTTTTTTCCATAGAATTTAAAAAAATATGTTAATATCCAGCGCAGAATTTAAAACACTTTTTTACTCGTGGGGCATTCCACGCCAATTCAGCAGTCGATCCCACATCACCCTCTCAGATCTGGTTCAAAATTGGTACATCGATTAGTACTATCGAAAAAAGGATATTCCCAAATTTTTAGCCCCTAAGACCGCTTACTGTCATCAGGGGCCCATAGTGAAGTTTTCGACCATCATTGCACCTCCAGGAGTCTGAAATCCGTCTTTTTTGACTATGAGTTCAAGTATATTGAAACATTACAAGTTTGTTAATTGAGGGTGAGTCCCCAAAATTATACCAAACTTTTTTTCCATAGAATTTAAAAAAATATGTTAATATCCAGCGCAGAATTTAAAACACTTTTTTACTCGTGGGGCATTCCACGCCAATTCAGCAGTCGATCCCACATCACCCTCTCAGATCTGGTTCAAAATTGGTACATCGATTAGTACTATCGAAAAAAGGATATTCCCAAATTTTTAGCCCCTAAGACCGCTTACTGTCATCAGGGGCCCATAGTGAAGTTTTCGACCATCATTTCACCTCCAGGAGTCTGAAATCCGTTTTTCGTGTACTGACGCGGCATTTTGGTCTAAAAAAATGATCAAAAATACATAGGAGATGCCAAATTTCTCGTAAAACACGATGACACCATCCGTTTTCCAATATCTAGCAAGGGGAGCCCGGAAAACGATAAACCGCGCTTTGGTAAAAAAATCTGATATCTCAAATACGGTCGCTTCAAACTGGCTGAAAATTTACCAAAAAGCTCTTCGATTATTGCTCTCTCGAATGTTCATACGCGCGTGGTGATCATTATATGGTAAAAAAAGTTACACGCGTTTTACAGGTTTTATATGGGATTTTCTGTAATATTTTCGTTATAACCGCTCCACTAGCCCTATCCAGTTGGGTAATAATTGGATTTTTTTCTCTCACCAAGCATCTCCTTTATCCCCCTGTCTTTACAAACACAGAAATTTCTCTTTCCAGCCAGTATTAGAGAAAACATTTGAAAATTAAATTTTAAAATCTTCAAACATTATTTTCTTGAATTTTTTGTTATGTAACACCATAATTTTCCATAATGTATGTATGTAGAATGACACGCACTTTCAATTAGCATGGTTAAAATTGGGGGTTACTATTTAAAAAAAATTGTCGATGACGTCATGTCTCGAACAACGATGACGTCACAAATATGGGTGGTATGTCAAAAAGTGCCTTTTTAAAAAACTAAAACGACGTCCCAGGGAATTTTTTCGAAAACTTCTCAATTTCAAAAATAATAAATTTTATCGTTACTTTTCGAAAGCACTGTCTAGATTTTTTTTAATGGACTTGTCCATCTTCTGACTCGGGTGTTTTACACATTTTTCTACCATTTTAAAAGAAACATGGTGTGCCACAAGTGGCGCCCTCTACTAGTGACGTCAAAATTAGAAACATATTTGAATTTCTCGTCCGCAAAAACCCCCGATTTACAAATTTTATGTAAATATGTGGATTTCTTAAGAAGTTATTTACAAATATCGAAAATAAAATTTTAACTTTAACACCCTGTAACTCCATTTATAATCAGTTTTGAAAAAAATGTTATAGAAAGAGGTATTATTTATTTTCGGTCTAGAACTATCCCCTGAATTTTTTGCTCATCATTTCCGGACACCCTGTATATCACTGTCGTTATTTACTAGTTTAATGCCGCAAAACTGCGATCATTTCCGACAATTACGGTGTCACTGCTGTAACTGCCTAAAGCACTGTCGATAATACCGTCCACTGCCGTTCACTACCTATTGAATGCCTTCAACTACCTAATCAATGCAAACATTGCTCACGGCATTGCCTTAACTGCCGTATTCACTGCTGCTATTTTGTACACCACTGCCGATCGCGAAACACCCCTCGGGGGAATCACTCGATTTGGAAATCTACGATATTCTACATTTCTTCTACAGATTCCTTCACAGAAGCCTAGCACCAGTAATATACCAACTTGCTTGTGAATGTAAATTTTCCAGCCATCTTCAACAACAAATAGAGTAGCAGAAATAAAATAGTTTTATTACTGTTAAATATTAGAGTTTACTACAGACTTTTTGATTTCTTCTAATAAATATTATTAAAATCTTGTTTTAATTAATGCATTTTTTCCTTTAAAGTTTTTTTTAAAATTCAGCAATAGTAAACAAGTGTTTTAAATTAAATTCTGCGCGAGATATTATCATTATTTTTAAATTCGATTAACAGAAAAAAATTGGTATAGTTTTTCCCTCAATGAACACCTTGTACTCCTTGTAGTGTTTCAATTTACTTGAACTCTTAGTCAAAGAAGACCAATAATAAACCTAAATCATATACCAAATTTGTTTATTCCAAGTTAAAGTAATTGAAGGCTTTGAATACTTATAAATCTGCCTGTGTACGATTTTGTATAGAAATATGTTTGGTTAAACTGCAATATTTTAGGACCTCTTACATGCACTTGCTCTGTGGCGGTTTTTATGCGGAACACCTTGTATATGCTTTGATTCAGCATTAAATTAAATACTTAATAAATCTTTAAATAAAAAAATTCAGAACATCCCAGCCTATTTTCCGTAATATTCACTCATTCATTTTTTTATTGTAAAGTACATACTTGAATTTCATAATCGCATCGCAGTATTATATTACTTTAGTATCTATATCTGAAGCACTGCACTGCACTTAATTATCTACAAATTGTATCTAAATTTATTGATAATATACGCATTTTACAATAAATATGTATTACAATCGGTATTGTTTATTAGTATTACAAATTATCTAGTTTTACTGTTGTACGACATTTGTAAATATTTTGATACATCATCTTTGAATCCAAAACGTAATGAACAAAAAAATATGTGTAGGAAGAGTAAGGGCAATAATATATGACGTCAAAACGGTTTGTTTTTAAGAGGAAAGAAGTTCTTACATAACATATAAGAGCCAATATAAGTAAACATAATAATAGTGTTACTTAATTTAATTTACAGTGTTCCATTTACATTGAAAATATTGGAAAATTTACAATTCGGGTTTCAACCGTTACGGTATGTTGAGGACATACAATTAAAAAAGGGAAATGTATAATTCGTTGCGATTAAAATATTATTGGGTTTAGATAAACAAGAAGAAGAAACAGGCAGTTTTCTTTCTTTTGTAATATCATCAAGCAGCAATTGCAGTACCTACTTGAGAATAAATTATTACAACATTAAATATACGAGTACACCATTAAGGTCGCCGTATTTCTCGCCGCAAAATTACCACATTTGTGTGACAGAAATCTCGAAAAATAAAATACGTAGAACAAAAGTAATATCAAAAATAAATTTCTGGATGTTTTGTTTATCCACTTTTACTATTTAAATTCGTCTCAAATAAAATAATAACTTTTTAAAAGCGTATGTAAGTTATTCTAATCCCACACTTTAACAATTATTTTCCCATACTTATAAACAAAAGTGAATAATCTTATATGCAGAACTATGTTTAGTTTATTTTGTAACAATATTTATATCTACAGTTAGTTTAAAAAAAAATACGTATTTTGAAAGACATTTTAGTACCTATCTGACATGCAATTGCAAGTTTATGTACTGAATACCAACCTACTTTCCTGATATACATAGTGTTTCCTAATTGGGTGCAGAAAATCCATGGGCGTACGTATTCTATTGTTAAAATTAAGGTAATTTTGTTAAATAAGCATAGCATCCAAAGTTGATTAAAGAAGTCTATGTAAAATTCATAGGTAACTTTTCCCTTTATCCCCTGATATATTTTTGGTAAATCTGACATAGTTTTTTAGTGTGTTGGTAGGTACGAAATATAAAATTTACAACTTAAAGTACCAATGCCGTACTTCTGTTAAAAAAATTAAGTTTGTCTCGAAACCGACAAACAACGTGCAGAAAGAAAAAATTATTGATGATAACCAATTTTGTTTATATGATTACACAGGGTGATAGGTATACCTAATTTTCTTATGAAAAAGTCATAATAGTACCCATAACTCCGCCACTGGTACTTTACGTAAGCTGCAAAATTATATGAAAAAATTTTAAATTAGTTTTTTTATCAACTTGGCGTCTTTGGAAAACCTATGCTTGAGCATATATTATTTATTTAACAAAACTTCCTTATTTTTAACCTTAGAATACCTACGTCCCTGGATATTCTGCACTCAATTAGGATACATCTATTATCTTATTAACAGCTCTTTGGTTTGACTACTTCACTGTTAATGTTTGATATGAATGTAGAATATGTCATTAGTTATTATTGCAAAATATTATAATAATAATATCTCTACCCCTTATTATAAAAACACGAGGATTTGCCCAGAAGTCGAATACTTGTGCGGGAGAGGGGGCGGCGTATTATTAAGCAGGCCTCATTTGCGCCCAGGAACCTTACGTTGGTAGGCCCTAACCACCATTCAGTGCAGGAATGAGGGAAACCTGGAAAACCTCATTAATTAGGGGGTATTCAAATGTCAACCGGTATCAATCTTTCACATTGACCCAAGCCAACATTCTTCCACCTTACCATACCCGTAGAGAGGGTGCCAATCCTCTCCACGAATATAGCTTATATACGGTCTACCGGCTGCGGAGGTCGAACCCACACCGGTCTAGCCACCTCGATTCAAGTACTGACGCCTTAAACCGCGCAACTACTGAACAACCGAATATGTAGAAACATTTTTTATTTTACACCTTTATGTAGCACTTATACTTGCCTAATTATAAAAACGTGTCATTTGTGTGGCGTCGATTTTTTATTAATATGTACTGAAAGTTATGAAAAAAATGTACTTATTATTTTGTTAGATAAACACCCAGTATATTAGTAGACGTACGTGATAGAAATAAATTCTGTGTTTTTAGTTGTATTTTAGATTTACAAATCGGTAAATTTTTATTCACCAGAATAAGTACCCTGTTATAACATTAAAATTGCGGTAGTAATCTATTCTGACTCAGCTATAGTACTCGTATTTTGTTTATATTAACCATGAATGAATGATGACGTAACTACAGTGTGATCCATTTAAAATGGAACAGGCTTGTAAAAATTGTATTTATATCCGATTTAGTTCGGTTTTTTTTCTAAAAGATGGTACATTTAAAACTCTATTTTTGGTGCAAAATATTAAAATTTATTTTCAATTTTCATGGCCTATTTCGAATTTTTTTCGCTTCTAAATTTTACAGAAACTATTTAGCAATTTTTTTCTTCAAATTTAACTCCGGTGCTGGATTCAGCTATAAAAATTCTAATTTTATTAAATATATTTTCCTACATACATGTTAACATTCCCTTGTAGCATTAAAAATATTGCTTTAAGGCACTTTAAAGCACTAGTGTGTAATTCACACAGTAAGTTATAAATTAATTTTTCGGTTGTAATTAATCACATTAAATGTAAACATTTATAATTAACGGTTAATAATAATTAAGTATTTAAATAACTAATCATTAATAATAATAATAATAATAAAATGAATTATTCATTTGATCATATGACGTAATTTCGTCTGAATTCTTGCCGCAACTCATGAAGTAGATATTAGTTTTTACGTACCTACATATTATATTTTTAACTTTAAGCCATAAAGGCATGATAAAAGGGCAATCGCCCTATTCAATAGAAATTTGGCCGTATCCAATAAATAAAAAAATGTTGAATATTTCTACTCTAATTACATCCTTAAAGAAAGATATCTTGTAAATACCCGTATTAATCATCTACCCATATCTAATTTATCATAAAAGCCTTCGATTAATTTCGGATTTAGGAACAATTATATAAATAAACAATTTGTCTGACTTAATCTTAGGAATTTACGCATTTGAGATAATTAACGAACAGTTTTGTCTATCTTCTAACTTAGTTCTTTTATCAATCAATACATCTGAATTTTTTACGTACTTATAAGCTAATAACAATAGAAAACAATTTATATATTTGACTGAAACAGCAACATCAAGTTATAATGACAGGTTGTACGTAGCAGTTCATCCTTTTTTATATTAAACTTGCCTTATTATAAGACTTATGGACACCGTCACTGTGTATTAGCAGAGTAGTCTTCGAGACAGTAAGAGACGCCACTGCTTTTCCTTAGGTTTCATATTTTTTTCTAATCATGCGATTAAAAATACAACTTGTTTATCTCTTTATTCTGTTTGGTATCTTGCTTCGTTTGCGCGCAAAAAATTAATCACCTTTTCCATGCACAGTCCTGATGGGAATAGAAAACAAAAATAGAACAAAGTACGCCACTGGAGTTGATAAAGTAAATTAAATGAAGTCAGACGATGTCTATGGTTTTTGTAAACAAACATTCGCAATTTCAAAAAAATCGGAATTAGGGTCCTTCAGATATTAATAAAACCCCAATTTTTTTTTTAAATTTTAACACTATCTCCGAAATGAAGCTTTTGCAGACACAGCTTCATAGGAACTATTTTTCTTAAGGCTGTAATGTTCGCAATTTTACCAAGCCGTTTTTAGACGTCCACACGCTTTCATATTTCTCCTCAATGGAAATTCGTATTAAGATGGAGCAAGTTTTAATCAACTAATAAAAATCTATTTTACTAGACAGCAGAGCCATATTTTCAAAAAAAAAATTAGATCTGAACAATATATCGGTCGCAATATTGCCCACATTTAGGACTGCGGTGAGACGTTTTTAGACACTATTATAAAAAAAGGAAGCTGTAGGCTAGTATATCAAGTCTTCATATAACAGACAATTGCTTCAGATTTCAATTTTTTGCATTTATATTCATGAAATCTGTCCGCCAAGAAGACATGTTTTGCTAAATTTCTGCATACAATTGCCTAACTTACAGGGGCACAAAGTTAAATTTGCTGATGGGCGGAGCCTGATAAAAGCTACACTGTTTGGCCGAACATTATACCTTTAATTTTGTTCAAGGAAACTCCTCAGTTTTTTTGCAATATCAACGGGACACCCTGTATAAGACTTGATGGATTAAAATAAAAAAATAGTTTTGTGTACTGTTCTCTTTTATTTTGTTTGATCACTAAAGAACTGGAATTTCTGTCCCACTTTTAGCTTTGCGAAATATGGTCACTTTATCTAAGAGGAACTTACATTCCTGCTTCTTTTACAAACGAGACATTTGATGTTATTTCCTGGTTCAGCAATAATTAAAAAAATTAAAACCTATTGAAACTTATACTGCACGGCAAATTTTAGCGCAGTCCGAGCCGCGGCGAGTGCATGAGATGTTCCGATGAAACGACGACGGCGACGACGGACAGAGATCAGCGCTCAGCCTTGGAATCGACGTGTTCTTATAAATAAATGTTTCACTTGCGCCGGAAGTAGTAAATAATTCAAAACAGGAAACCGTATCTGATTAAGTCAACAATTAATGCCTTTTCGTTTTTATTTCGCCGACATTATACTCGAGTTGGCCTGGGTTTTATGCACTTCTTCTGGCATCAGCAGCCAGCGAGGCGATCTGAACTATAAAAATGGAGGGTTATTACTATTAGGCCGCGTTGGTTTATTACACCGGCATACAAAATAAAAATAAAGTGATCTGTACTTTTGATCAGCCCCCCTTTATGAATTTTGACGCACTGAATCCGAATCTGAAGTTCGTTTAGCTCAAACACCGTCGCGAAAAAAAGTCAAGCAAAGTCAAAAGTCAAAAATATTATATTCTTTAAGGGCGCCGTATTCTTGAAATAGTGTTTTCGACAAATACAAGTAATTTTAGAAATTTAAGAACTGAATAATATAGAGTTTAGTAAATAACAAGAATGTTATCTCATGCCACCTGCGAATATTCAAAGGTACCGAAGTAAAATCAATATATAACATCAGAAAGCGATCTATCCAACACACTTTTAGGTACTGAAATCTTTCAAAATACGTGTTTTTTTAAATTCAACTATAGATGTAAACATTGTTATAACATAAACTTACATAGATCTGCATATAAGATTGTTCACTTTTGTTTATAAGTATGTGAAAATAATTGTTAAAATGTGGGGTTAGAATAGCGAAATAATGTGTCATACAAATGCATTTTAAAAGTTATTATATTATTTGAGGAGAGTTTAAATAGTAAAAGTGTATAAACAAAACATCAATAATTTTATTTTTGATATTACTTTTGCTCTACGTGTTTTATTTTTAGAGATTTCAGTACCTAAAAAATACACCAAATTTGGCCATTTTGCGGCGAGAAATACGGCGACCTTAAGGCATACATACACAATGTATACAAACATATAATACTTATACAGGGTGATTCATTAAGAATG
Organism: Monochamus saltuarius; assembly: GCA_025584915.1. Classification (NCBI taxonomy): domain Eukaryota; kingdom Metazoa; phylum Arthropoda; class Insecta; order Coleoptera; family Cerambycidae; genus Monochamus; species Monochamus saltuarius. The sequence goes on along the minus strand of CM046721.1, from coordinate 117,975,655 downwards.
GGCAATCTCTGAACTGAAGATACTACACACCAAAATATGGCGATTGAGCTTAACATGTCTTATACAAAATAACTGTTGCAGGTTTACGAGATACAGGGTATTTAATGTTGGAATTTTAATTTGAAATTTCTTAATAATTTTGTGATTTTAAGCAGTATCGTCTTGAAAATTGGCGACTTTATGTTTTTTGGCATGAAAATTATGAATTTTATGCTGAATTTAGCACTACTTATACAGGGCGTTAGTTACACTCTCTTACTTAGGTAAATTACAACATATCTTTTTTGCCTAATGAGTTATGGCTAAAATGACTAGAAAATCTAAAAGGCAGTTCAATTTTGAATACTCCTAAGCCACCGTTATTACATTGACTTTTTTCAAGTAGGCTTGTGTCAGTACTTATCAGTTTTTCGTGTAAAATTTGACAATTTTACTGTCAACAAGTAAGAGTGTATTATTTGTAGTAAAAATTCTAAATTAAGAAAATGCCACGACATAATGAATTTTCCAACAATGAAATACGTGAGATGATTTGTGTTTTTGCTCAGTCAAATTATAGTGGACTTGGTGCAGCCAGAAAGTATTTAGGTTTATACCCAAATCGAAGACAACCCATAGACTTTATAAATCATGGACCGGCCCTAGAAAGAGAAGTCCGGTGTCCTGATGTGTACAAGAGGGATGAAGCTAGTCCGGGCATAAACAGATGTTCTATGACAGAAAAATATATAAACATAATCTGACAAAACCTTTCCTGTTAATACTATTAATGATGTGTGTGTCTTTTGTGACTTAATTTTGTTTTGTGTGTTTATTAGCAATATTTTTTAAAGACTCATAAACTATGGTTGAGTCTGTGTGTCACCGTTAATGTCATACGTCTGTCATGTACGGTTTTGTTTTTTCGGCCAATGATTTGTGGGTTTTGCCCGGACTAGTTCTATCTCTGTCGCACACATCTGAGCATCAACGATTTGTATAGGCAGAAAACGGTTTTGGGCGCGTATGAGACAACCCAATCACAAACTGTTCAGACGTATTTTTATCCGCCTAGGCGAAACAGGGTGTTTTCGTCCTAAAAGCTTAAATGGTGCTCCAAAAAATATCAGCGTCGATGATGAAGAAGAGGTTTTAGTTCGTATTTCGGAAAATCCAGATATCAGTACTCGTCGGTTAAATGCGGCAACAGGAATAAGCCAATCGTCTATCTGGAGAATTTTAAAGAAAGAGAATCTCCGTCCATATCACTATACTCCTGTCCAAAATTTGCTACCTCAAGATTTACCAGTTTGCTCAATTTATGCTAGATAAACAAACCAAAAAGGATTTTCTTAATGCCCTCCTTTTCACCGATGAAGCGCCGTTTACTAGACGAGGTATTTTTAATTGGAATAACAATCATTTGTGGGACTCCGAAAATCCACATGCTCTAAAGGAACGACATTTTCAGCATGATTTCAAGGTAAATATTTGGTGTAGTGTGATATGTGGTTTTTTTATTGGTTCTTTTGAACTTCCTCCTAATCTAAACGGCCCCCTCTATTTAAACCTCCTTGAACAACACTTAAACACACTACTAGAAGATGTACCACTAGCCATAAGGCGGACCATGTGGTTTATGCAAGACGGGGCGCCGCCACATTTTTCTCTGCCAGTGCGGCAATACCGGAATGAACATTTTCCTCACCGGTGGATTGGGCGTGGCAGTGAATTTGTTTGGCCACCTAGAAGTCCAGATTTAAACCCTCTAGACTTTTCAATATGGTCACAAATAAAAGACATGGTTTACAAAGATACCATCGAAATACTACTTGTGCTACCTTGTTTCCATAATTAAAATTTAGATGCGTCCTATTTTTTTATTTTAACCATGGGAAACACTTAATTCAAGCATCATGTTTTAAACCGTTTTCTCCTTCTGCGGCAAGCGTCGCTCGAGATTGACCCGTAATTATAATAAAAATGAAACGCCTGAGAAACAAGCCCATTGTTGGGCCAGCACAATAATATTTCAAAATATTTTATTACCATAATTGCATTTATTATGGCTCCACCTCTGCTTGGCGATTGAGACAGCGCACGATGTTCTCTGATACAACACAGAATGAAGGCAAAACGTTCCCATGTTTAAGTAATAGTACAAATTATCCTCCTTACATGCAAGTGAACCGGAGGAAGCAAAAAGGCGAAACCCGGTCATTAGCATTGTCAAATTTAGGAACCACGGCTTGTTTGGCTAACTATGAGAAGTCTGGTGTGGTTCTCCTCAAAGAGATTTTTATGTGAGACTGTTCGTACTTCTTTCGAGGAAGGAATTAATTTAATCATAGTAATTTGACTCACACCACACCCAATGTGAGGTCTTTTAAAGGTATGGTGGCAAGATAAGGTTTTGCTAGAGTCAATAGGGTGTGAACAATTTGTCAAGGACATGAAGAAGAAAATTCCTTTTCTTTTGCTTCATATTTTATATTCTTAGATGTACACCAATCACTGAATCGTTTATAAAATTGGTCGTACTTGGTTCTCGATTTATCTGGTAAAAGTGAAGCTACTGCAGTTGCAGCAGCATTTTCAATTTTAAAAAGCAAGTTTTCTGTTCCTGCATCACTCATTTGAATCAAAACTTACAAACTGGATCTGATTTTGGCCGCACAAACCGAAATAGTAGAAAAAAAATTTGTTGTTATAAAATTATTACCTGTACAACTTTGAAATGTTTTATAAATATCTTTCATATACAGGGTGAATCTTAAATAAGTACAAATATTTTAAGTACTGGCGTAGTTCATCATATAGATCAGTCTCGTGAAAGCCATTTTTAAAAATTTCTAATATTTACGGAGATATAATTTTTTTTTAAAATACCCACATTTTGAGGACCGCTGCTTAACCAAGCTAATGAACCATATTATTTGTTGCTAGGTTGCCATATCTTCTCTAATATAAATATTACGTTTCCCTTAACGTAATAGTAAAGTAATACGGTTAATTCTATTTTAAAAATACTTGTTAGAAGCATAAGTACAGTAAAGTTGGGTATGTAGTATGGATACGCAGCAATATTAACATAAATTTTAACTGCTTAAGTATTTACATACTACCGTAAAATATTTAGGAAGATATTACATATTACTATGTCCAATGTTCAAAAATTATACATAAACGTGCACACAAGCTTACCTGTTTGTTAAAAAATTAATTATTTAATCAGTAATACACATTTTACAAGTTAAATGCCATTGTACACTGTTAGAAAGAGACACAAGACACAATTTCCTTAAGTTATTTTATGAATAATAACGAAAAACTATGATTTTCACACAACATATTAAATTTAAAAGCAAAGACATTTGTGTAACACTGGCAACACTGTGAACTATACGTTCAATCTGAAGCGCTATGACTCATAAATGTATGAAAGTCAGCGGTTCTCAACAAGTTTTCTACAGAAAAATTACAAAATTTATTTAAAATTTCACTTTTTTATTTCTGTTTTTTTTTTGTAAAAAAAAACTATTAATTATGTGTTCTACACAGTGAAGTATACTGCTGATTAAAATATTTGTACTTATTTAAGGTTCACCCTGTATTGTAGTATGTAGTATGTTTGCCTTTAGGATTCTAGAGTTTCGAAAATATCAAGTAAATTAAAAATTTACCGTAATGTCACAATTTTCAATAAGATATACAAACTAATGTTTTATTTCATCTTGATATAATTGGTTATTATATTCTAAACAGGGTATGACAAATTCTTTCATTTTACTATTGTATTATTAAATTCCATTTTAAGGAATGTCTTCTCATTACACATGCATAATATAATTTATATGAATTGATGTCTGTGTATGATCAATATTATTAATTAATTGTTGCACATTAGAAAAAATATATTTCTTTTATTATCAGTTATTAAATGATAATAAAATGATAATGATGAGAAATATTATTGTTTTTCTTTCCCCATTTTTGTTTTACCTGGAAACGGATAATAAATTCTAAATTTTCATTTCTGTAATTGATGTGTAACGTAAGAATAATTTATTATATTGTTTTTTATCTATTTACCAATTAATGTAAATTAAGTAAGTACATCTGCACTGTCATTTTCCAACCTTTAATTCTATAGAAATTTCATGTGGGGTTGGCAGATGTTTGTAAGGATAAATTTTTCATTATATTAGTTCTGAGTGAATAATTAATGAAGAGACAAGAAAACACATGAAAACACAAATAATCTCACACTCAGTACATCTCAACCGCAATCATATGGGTAAAAATGTTTTGACGATTGTTGTAATGCCATCTATTGGTTCTTGATCATGATAGCAGAAAGCCGCTAACCAAATTAGACTCCTAGACTAATGTTGACAATCACACGTATATTTATATGTAATATGTTTTAAACCCGTTTTATACTTATTAATTTTAAACTCCATAAATTGTTCAAAAAATTGTTGAAAACCTCTTATAATTGGCAATTTTTGTGATACTATTTCTCATGATTTAATGAATTGGCCAATTAAATGGCTAAATTTAGAGTTATCAACTGTTAGAAAATAAATTTTTTTAACAGTAAATCACAAACTACGATAAACTCATAAATGCAAATAACCCGCTTCTAAAATATTTAAAATAAATAGGAATGAATATTAGTCAGTCAATATATTCCGTCAAATTTTGATCAATAGGTGACTATGTTGTTTATAATTTCTTGGTCAATTTGGCGTACCTTTGAAATTGCTACAATTTTTGTAGCACACATATTAATCACTATATTCTATGTTGCATTTACTAAACGTAAAACTATTGAACAATGCCTTTATCTACTAGATCGTTGGAACCCTTGGATATACAGGGTGTCCCGAAATTGCTACAAGGTGTCAAAGTATAAGTATGTTTTGGTTTTAGGTAAAGTGGCTTTTCCGCTGAAAATGCTGCCAACTTGTCAAACAGATGAAAATCTTACCATTCATTCTACATCCACTATAAAATATTTAGATGTATTTATAGATAGTAATTTAAGGTGGGATAAACATATTGAATATACGTCTGCGAAAAATTTTACAAACAAATTTTAATTAATAAATTCAAAACACTAAATGAGACTTGATATTAAATGTCTCAAAACGATTTATTACTCATTGGTTGAATCCCACATTGTTTACGGTATAGTAGCATGGGGTGGAGTGAGAAATACAATAATTAAATCATTATTCACTTTATAAAAGGAAATAATAATATTCAAAATAGATTTCCGTTGCCCGTCTGATATTTTATTTAAAGAAATGGGTCTCTATGATTTCTATCAATTATTTTTTTACATAATGGTATTTACCAACATAAAACCAAACTACACTTAAAGAAATTTGAACACTATTATGAATAAGAAGGAAACTACATTTATATCCCCTACGATGATTAAAGCAGTACGACACGGCTCATTTTCCTATTTAGGTCCTAAAATATATTCCCAATTGCCTATAAGTTTGCAAAGCTTATCTATTTGGTCTTTTAAGAAACATTTAAAACAATTTATCTCTATAACCTTAAGAGCGGATTCATAAAATAATAGAGGGTTTCATTTTGGTTAGATGTTAGTTATTGGCGTTATGCATTGTATTGTGTTTATTGTTATGTGTTGTGTGTTATGTGTTATTATTGTTGTAGACGTATTCTGTTTTATGCAGTTTTAACTAATAATGCATATTTCAATTTTATTTTAGGTATTGTATTTTTCCCCCACGCAAGAATATTATATTCTTTTGGGATATCTGTCTATAAGTATACCATCCATCTACTCGTATAAGTATGTTTATACTGTGGGTATACAGTGCTTTCGAAAAAGTAACGAATAAATTCATTATTTTTGAAATTGAGAAGTTTTCGAAAACCCCTGGCACGTTGATTTTGTTTTTTAAAAAGGCACTTTTTGACACACGACCCATATTTGTGACGTCATCGCTGTTCGAGATATGACGTCATCGACAATTTTTTTAAAAAGCAACCCCCAATTTTGACCATGTCATTTGAAAGAGCCTGTCATTCTACATACATACATCATGGAAAATTATGGTGTTACATAACAAACATTTCAAGAAAATAATGTTTGAAGATTTTAAAATTTAATTTTCACAATTACTGTCAACTGTAGAAGGGCCATCTACAGTAATTCACATGCATTTAAATCGTCATAACATTTTGGTGCCTGTACATCTAGTACAGACTATCTAAAAGATATGGACAAAATGCCCAATTTACCTTAGTCTAAAATTGTATAGTACTTAATTGAATAAAGTATGAAAGAAAGCAATGGGTTTATGTTTATGAAATAAAACCTTAGTCCTATCCAAATAAAAAAACAAAAACGGTTGTTCAAGTCGTTTCCTTAAGAAAAAATGTCAAAGTATAAGAATTATTGATTAAGCAATCAATACACCAGTGCACACAAAATTTATAACAACTTAAATGCATGCAAAGTACTGTAAGTGACACCCTCTACGATTGACAGCAAATTAGACGCCATATTTTAGTTTCTTGTGTCAGAAAGCTCATCACTGCCTAGTTTTATGTTTTTACTACAATTTATAATAAAGTTGAGACCTGTAACTCGAAAATTATGAAATTTTGACCTAAGGTAACTTGATTTAGGCCATCATATTTTGGACCCCGGAATATGCGTTTTTTCTCAAATTGTTGCAGACATCCTATACAAATATAGTAATTTTCGAGGTTTTTTATCAAATGCGAAATCCTTAAAAACTCCTTGGAAATCTCTATTTTGCGAAATCTTGTCACAATTTTGATCCCAGTGGTTACCCTGTTAAATCATCGCAGCAGCCGTGCTTTAGGCAACTCGATTTAGCAGACGATATTAAATGTTTTGATAATTTTTTAAACGGGTTAAAAATTGGAAATGCGAATTGAGTTTAAGTTTTGTTTATACACGATAATTATTATGTGCAATTATTCAAATAATTGTTTATGATAATTTTCTAATGCCTAGTCGCAGACTTGTCGCGTCTAACATATTTAGCTTCCATTCGGAAAAAAATGTATGAATGAGACTCTGAAATGACTGATGATGCTTCACTACCCCTATGTTAAAACAGTTAAAAAAACTAGTAAACATTTTGAAACGTATCTAATCATCAACAATGTTAACAAAAATAAGGAATATCCCATCGTAAAATATAAAATTATAACGTTCCTTTATTCGCTTGCGGAGCAGACATGGCTATTTTTGACGCATTGTACACATTGTAAATCAAGTCGGCGGCTGGTCTAGCCTAGCCTGACAATATTTAGATTTGGCGTTTGCTAAATGATTTCATTGGCATTCAATAATTTCCACGAACAGAAAACCATTAGGCGACGTGCGAATTAGCGGTTCACCGGTGGGATAGAACCATAACCTGAAGGACACCCTTTTACAGTGTTCGGTGCGATTAAGAGGAAAATTACGAATGTTGGTGTTTTTCGGAGAAACGCTACATAATGCCGACAGGAAACGCAGATCACAAATTAGCCTACATAATAAATAAACCTTGCTCTTTATGCGAACTACTACGTTGATGATTCGATTAAACCTAGTGGTTTTTCTTAATGTGGTAAAAAAGTAGGTACATGTACTTAGGGAACAAAAAAGACAATACAAAATTGCAGACCATGAACATTTACCTTATTACCAATATTTTTACAAATCTGGTCAGTTTGGCAGTGTATTTAGCGAAGTGTTCCTTTGAATTTTTTTACATTATAGCGCCAGGATGTAAAATTTCTTCGTTTACCCGAGCAAGAATGACTGCTTTACATGATGCAGGACATTCTAATCATCATAATATATCGAACATGTCGGGCATTCCTAGATCATCTGTTGTACGAATAGTACACAGATATGAAGAATTTGATACAGTGGAAAGCAGACCACGTAGTGGACGTCCTGGAGTATTTTTTAATGAAAGGGGGATCGGTATTTAGTGCAATATGCCCGTAGACACCGCACATCTTCAGCTTCAGCTCTCGGGGCCCACTTTCAAGGTACGTTTTGCCATGTTATATCGACACCTACTATTCGAAGACGATTCCACCAGTGGCGGCTCGTGGTAGCTGCAAGAGGTGAGGCCCAAATAATACCTAAATAGGAATAAATTTACACGTCTCCCCTGAGATAATATTCCTTGACGAGTTGACCATTTTTTATTACGAATGTATTCGCCAATGGCCCTACTATAATCCTAAATTAGAAAACTAAATAACATCAGAACTCCGATTTTTATTTACAATATAAATAATAGACGTTTCAGTAGCTAATAATTTAAAAAATAGTTCCTACCTGTTTAAAACACTAAAAATATTGAAAAATATAAAAACGAATTTTCAACTACTTATCTATTTACATACAAAACAAAGCCACTTTTACCAAAAATGTTTACTTTCACTTCTTATAAAACAAGTCTATTCGTCGGTCTTTTAAATTCGCAAATTTATTTATAATGTCTTCATAAAATTGGGAATCGGCGCTAAGACTGCAACAGCTCTTTTTCTATAGTCATCAGCGATAAGTTGTTTCAGCGCTCTTCTGTCATCGTATTTCTTAAGTAAGTCTTAATGCGCTTAAGGTACGAAAAGTTTCGTTCTTCTGAAACAGTTCTTGCAGGAATTGTTAAAACTAAGCAAAATAATTTGTGTGTTTCCGAAAATATCATTTTAAATTCCTTGTATAATATTTCTACCGTTTTTTGAACTTCTAAATTATAAAATTGTTCGTCTCTGTACACAACATAAAGTTCGTTTTTCAACTTATCTATGTCAAATATGTTTGGATACATTTGTAGTAAACAATCAAACGATATTTCCGGAAATTTATTTGCATAGGTATTCGGGATATTTTAAAGCGTTAGCCGACTATTCAAAATTTGTCGTTTCTCTACTTCATTACGTATTGAAAAAGGCGTTTCAAATAGAGATAAAACAATATTGTGAGAGGGATTCATTAACATTAGTCTTACCTTGTAAGGAAGTTGTTTTTTATTTCTTTAAATTAATCCTACCTGCCTTGTCCTTGAAACTTTACCACCACGCTTACCAACTAATCAACCACTAACACTAACCACTGGAAATTCAAAACACATTATTAACACTTGAACAATCGATTAATTGCGTCACACACGTAAATAATCTACAGTTCACAAGTTACCTACGGTCACTAGCCACTATCACATCGTCCATTTGCCGTTGAACTAAAAACTTGAGGCGCCAGAAATCTGGCCTCAGTCTCGAGCGGACATGGAGCGAAAAACATCGGTTTTAACCGTCTCGCGTGGTGGGGGAAACCATAACGTATAGACATGTGCGACGCGATTTGAGGCTCGCAAAATTCGGCCTCACTGTGGTGGGATTGGTGGGTGACCCGGACTCCCTACGCGGGTAGAAACAGAAACGGCGGGGTATTGAAATGTAAACCAGAGGTACAATGGTGGTCAGCTTAAAGTCACCACTTGCATGTTTTGTCCCTTTCTAGCACCGTGTATAATAAATGGCACTAGAAAAGAATGGACCATGGGACTGGTGAGTTTAAGCTGACTCCCACTGTAGGTTATATACGAGGGCTAAGATTGAAGCAATTATTTTATTTCGTTACATTGATTTTAGATAAATGTAGTATTAGTAGGCAATCGGATTGGAAATTATGGGGTATTAAAATATACACTGAAAGCCAAATTTTACAGTGAGGCCCGGCCTCAATTGCTTCATACGAGAAGCCGCCACTGGATTCCACAACGCAAATTTACGTGCTAGAAGACCATTACGGGTCCTCACTCTACTTCCAAGGCATCGTGCTGCCTGTCTCCAGGCGTATTTTATGCTGTCATCAACCTATATCTTCTTTATTCCGCAAGTTTCCACTATTTTCCGTTTTGCAGTAGTATGTGCTTCTTTGCCACAGTGAATATGATACGTACGACTCACAGATACTCTTATTAATGAACTACATATTTCAACCGCATCTTGAGACTACTAATATCATTGTGGTTGCAGTGCGCTGAAAGACAATGTTTTATTTAAGGTTTTGAAGAACATTTTCATCATTTTCTAATAAAAACAACGTGAATTATAATTTGGTAATCGCAATATGTTGGTCAAGAATCTAATTCGTCTGAAGTCACATAGCTCTGTAAAGTTTTGCAAATGCGTTCCAGTACAAATTTGAACACATTGTACAGTTTTTAGAAGAGAGGTTCCTGCCACCGTTGGTCTTCATTCATGCGTCGATTCACGTATCCCAAGCAAAGTGCAGAACGTCTATATAAAGTATTGCCATGCAGTATCGCGAACGGAAGTGACTGGTTTAATTTTTTGTTATTCTGAAGTGTTTGCCGAGATAATAATACTAATTTTTACAATTACACTTATCTCGTATCGTAAATAAATATATTGGGTTTGGTTTGTTACACTGCGGAAGTTATTTACGCTCATTCATTCATTGATGCGAATGCACTCTTCTGCACAAGTTCGTCATTGTATGTACTGACGTTTCATTGTTCATAATAATTGTTTACTGTTTCTCGGAAAGCAGAAGCGGTGTTACCTCTCCACAGGGTGATTGGGGGAACCCCCAATATTCGAAAGGGGTGTTTACAAGTGAACAAAAAAGCCTAATAAGCATATGACCGAATATCAGCGGTTGCTAAGATAGCAATGAAAATATTTGTATTGCTATTTTTGCGAAAGCTGTTATTATGTGATATTTTATTTTGAGTAGATCATGCATAATTACTAATTGTCACATTTATTTATAAGCTGATATTATTTTTATTTATGGGTATTGCAAGGGTAGCTCAATTCACTCGTGGTGGAGTAAATAACTGTCACAATGAACACGCACGCCATGGTGGAAAGTAGCTTTCAGCATCGGTTCAGGATTAACATGTGGTGTGGTATGATTAATAATCAATTAGTTGGCCCAGTTGTGCTAGATGGTCTTACTGGAGCTAGATATGTAGACTTTTCAGAAAATAATTTGACAGATCTACTTGATTGGATATTAGGCAAGACATGTACTTTCAGCATGATGGTGCCCCTGCTCATTTTAGTCGTGTTGTGATCATTCATCTTAACAATCGCTCTCCACAACGCGGTGGTTTCCAAAATTGGCCACCAAGCTCACCAGATTTGAATCCCCTTGATTACTGCCATTGATGATGGTTTAAATCATTAGTATATGCTACAAAAGTGGATGGAGGCGTTACTCGATCGGATTATCAATTGTGCAGCATTCATAAGAGAAAATCACGGTTGAGTTCAACAAGCTACCCGTGCAATCTACGATTCATTAATAATAACAATAGCGGCAACAGCAGTTGAATTCACTGATATAAAATTGATGTTAAATTTTATTTATTGCTTGCCTTAGGAAATCTTTTCAATTTTCATTTTTTCATTACACTTTACCGCCGTACCGGTTGCCGACTGCATGCTTTGCCTTGAAGAAGGTCAGGTTTTACAATGGACCAGTTACCAATGCCGTATATTTTTTCAACATAGGCACTCATATTCGAGACACTCTGTATAGGAACGTCATCTGTATAGGTTTTGTAGGTTTTGTTCAAAACTGCAGTCAGCATATAATCTTAACATATTTTATAGTAGATACCTCTACCATCCTTTACCTTTTAATACTTTTCTCTAATGGTTTTGAAATTATCTTTATGAACTAATTTATACTTCTATAGAAGCATTAAAAATTTTCATACAATTGAAGTGCATTTTCTGCTTAGATATGTATATCGTATATCTAATATATTCAACAATTCCCGATGCCATGTAACCAGAATATTATTTGACCAAACTTACACTAATTACAATGATTAAAACAAAATTCCTTACATGAGTTATTAAAAAAAATATTTGCAGGCAATCACAGACAAACTAGCAGCACTCTTTTTTTTAATTTTTAATAAACAAAGTCTGGTCGTCTGGCCTTATTATTATGTATTTTTATATTTACATTTGTATTCTTATTGGAAATAAAGACAATTTATTATTATTATTATTACTTGACGCCTTTTTAGAATAACTGAAATATTTATACATTTGAAATCAAACCATATTAGATTTTAAACGATATACCTAAACATTTATTTAAAAAAACAATTGTGCTCTCAAATAACCATAGAACTCTTACAGGACAATTATCCTGAACCCAAAAATAAAAAAGAACGTATTTTTCATGGGAAACCCTGTATATACAGAAATATCTTTTAGTGCAGACTGCAAACTACAATCGCTTCTGAATTGATATTTTTAGTCCAGACTGTTTGTGTTAGTAATTTCTTAAACGCAACTATAATGCAATGATTGTAGTCTCAAAAAATTAATTTGCTTTAACTATGGTTGGATGACTGTGACTACAATATTGCCCATTGTACTCTAGTGCTGTATTGCTTCCTCCATATCTAATTTGGCACTGATAAAAATTATTGCTTTTAATGTTTACAACAGTATGAGTGTTCTTATAAGTATATGTTGACTATAGGCAACCACAAATACAGCAATATTGATATGATGGTAATCCAACCTTATTGTAAAGAACTGTGCAGTAGGTGGATGATATTACTGGAATATATATTTCACGTATTTTTTTTATCTTTCTATGATTTTAAATATATTTAATTTAATTAATATTATTATTATTTTTTTTTAATATAGATGTATTTTTTATATTAACGCTTTGCATTTGGAAATGGAACTAATAATAATGTAATAATAATATCTCTACCCCTCATTCTAATCACAGGGATTAGCCCAGAAGTCGGAGACTTGTGCGGGAGAGGGGGCGGCATATTATTATTAAGCAGGCCGCATTTGCGCCCAGGAACGACTTACGTTGGTAGGCCCTAACCACTATTCAGTGCAGGAATTAGGGAAACCTGGAAAACCTCATTAATTAGGGGGGTAGTCAAATATCAACCGGTATCAATCTCTCACATTGATCCAAGCTAACATTATTCTGCCCTATCATACCCGCAGAGAGGGTGCCAATCCTCTCCACGAATATAGCTTATATACGGTCTACCGGCAGCTGGGCGCGAACCAACTCCGATCTAGTCACCTCGATTCAAGTACTGACGTCTTAAACCTCGCGACCACTGACCGACATTCGATAATAGATTAAATTATTATTAATATGCACTTATTTTCCTTTTAGAATTCTGATTATTATAAATTATTTTTTATGTATATGAAAATAAAGAATTTTTGAAAGTTTTGTGATATTGTCATAAAATTTTTAAATCGATCCTCATATCTAAATCATCTTAAATTTCTTAATAGCGCCTTTGCCATTTTATAGAATTATCCTTCAGTAGCCAATTAAAATTCTCATACCCTAGCAACCAAACTCGATATAATTAAATCCAAACAAAATAAAGTAGAAATTGCCGCTTCATCCCAGGAAGGTACAAAGTATAAGCGGCGCGGTAGTATAATAGAAAACTAAATTTTATTTGTATATCTGCCCTATTCTTCTCAAAGTCCTTTTATTGCATTTAAAATGCTGACGTGTATTAATTTATTTGGAAAGAGTAACTAATAAAACACGGCGTGAATAAGATCTTTAAGTTTTGTATCTCCATTTAGCGTGTCTACAATCTCCGATAACGGCCGATGGTAGGCGAGAGCTAACGAGAGCCGCACAACAAAAACCTCAATCCGGTCACCTGATGCCAGTGTTGCCAGGTCTCGTGCTTTTGCATGAGATCTCATGCATTCCGAGGAAATCTCATGCTCTCATATTTTGATTACAAAATGTCATGCTTTTTAATAGACACAAAAAGAAATAATAAAATTATTAAAATTACTCTTTGAAATCTACCAAAACAAAGACCTAACGAGAAATAAAGGCAAAATTGAATAGATAGAGGTAGGTATCTACAATATTTGGGTACTTGAAATGTGTAGACTGCTCTCTTAATAATTAGCAATGAATACATGAACGCGTATGACATTCGACGGATATGCGGTGTGTATGCTGTATTCACGCTGTATTGCAGTGATTCTTAACTCTATTCCGTAAGGGTACCTACATTTTCTGGAAACAACAGATTTTACGACACGTAAGTCACCCTGCGTCACGTCAACTGCGCCTCAACGTTCGCCCGGCCTAACAATAAAATAAATTAGAAAGGTTACGTGGTTAGTAACGTGTAAGTACCTACTTACAATGTAATATTATGATAAAATAGCATAACATAATGCTTTTTAATGAAATAAAAATGTCATTACAAAAGTAATTAAAAATTAAGCTGTGTCAAGAGGTGTTTTTTGATAAATTAAGCCAAGCCATCTCATGCTTTTTTCTCCAAACCTCATGCTATTTTGAAATTATTCTGATGCACTGAATTTTTCCCACCTGGCAACACTGCCTTATGCGAACAGTGGAAGCACGCTGTGGTGGAAGTATGCGTGTAGCATGACACAAATACACGCAAGTGGCAAAACACAATTCACCATCAAGATCCTCACTTTCCAAATGTGTATATGTACTACACTAAAAGGTTGCATTGCACTAAATTGCAAAAAATGATTGCATTTAACGCGACCAAATATCGAAAATTACGTTGACAATAAAAACGAATGTGTAACGTCAGCCGTGACGTAAGACGTCTGAATTCTTGACGCGAGTATACTAAGAATGTATGGGTTGTTTATGAGACAACCATCAACAAGTTTTGACATGACATAAGCCTACTTCGAGAGAAGTCACTTCTTATAGGTCGTAATATTCTAATAGTTCAGTTAGTTAGCCTTCTTTTTGAAAACCTAACACTAACAAGTTTAGCTACTATATTTTTAGAAAATAAATTGATACATTAGAAAGTGAAGCCCAAATAGAAAAAAATCTAACCTTACACAAATTGGAACTTAAAATCTTATAGGAATGTAGCGTGAAAATAATTAGATCAGTGTATTTATTTGGCGTTCATAAAAAATATTTCGGATCGTTTGGAAATTTTCTTAATATTTCTATTTTAGAAGTTTTATTTCTCACTCACTCTGTACCTCGAAAACAAGAGGAGATAGGCATAAGACAAAATTTGTTTAATTTTTGACGTACTATCACCTTTCTGTATTTACGAGAGGAGTTTCTGAAACACTGTGTGATAGTTTTGCGTTTACCATCGAACTTAATGGTTTACTGCATTTGTAGTTTCTACTGCGACAAAATTGTAGGCAGAAATTTATAGTAACTGTTTCAGTAATATTTCTTTCAGTCAGTGGCGTAGCCACGGGGGGTTTTGGGGGTCAGAACCACCCATAACTAGAAACAGAGAAACTATCGATGTTACTGCAGCAGAGCTTGGGCAAATATACCACTGCGTTAAGCATAGTTAATCTTACAATTCGTTAGATTGTGGGCTCAAACTTTTACCAAAAATTATAAAAGATTCTGAACTACTAAAAAAATATTGTCACAGAATTTGCCCCGCTCGCACCCAATTCAACGACTGTGGTATCGCGAAACGCTAGATTGCCCCGATCGCCCCCACGCGACTTATTTTAAGCAATTTGACCTTGAAAATTTCAACATTTTCGTCTGCGGCGCTAACCTCCCTCCCCTCTTCAACTGATATAATAAAAAAATAATGTCTCCCGTATCTTAAAATCTGCCTGCAACTAAGTTCTAATTTTATTTTTGTCATTTTTGTGACAAATATTGTTCGTACCTGTTTATTATTTACATGTTTATGATGAAATTTTTTTAATTTACTTTTTATTGTTTCAATTTAATAAAAATTATTTATTTTTTTTATTAAAAAAATCTCGTCTGAAATACTTTGTTTACTGAACCCTCCCTCCATGCAAATTTCTGGCTACGCCACTGCTTTCAGTATGCATTTTACTATACCGCTGCTTCTTTTGTTACCGCAATGTACCTACCAAGTTATATTATTATAAATTTAATGTTCCTATTCAAACAAATCTAGAGTTGATAGGTATATCATTCCATCAAGAGAAATGGGAACAAAGTTGTGAATGCTTTATATGCTGCATTACCATTGAAAACAACAAACTCCAGGACTCATGCAACAGTACAAAGCTTTATCGTTTTGCGGCGGTGAAAAATTCCTCCGCAATCGAACACCTCATTCATGTCTGCCGCGAGAACCGTTGGGGGAGTTGTCGCTGCCTGTTCTCGGCTATAAATAGATAATCTTCCCATATTTGCAGCCCAGGCCATTCGGGAAAGAGTGCCATGACCCAAATTGAGCCTTCCCGGGGGTTGATACCCTTTGCAATAGTCATTCATGCTCTAACTAGGTCACATGGATTGCAATACCTCGCTATTCTATTTACGCCCCCCTCCCTCGCTACCTTGGAACACGTTGTTTCACCCCCCTCCTTTCCCTGCTCGGCCACGCCCATCGCTCGGCTGGACCAGTGAGGGTGCGAGCAACGGACTTCCCCTAGACGGTCGCGCTTGACGTCACGACACCCCACTGGAAAATCTGCACGTGGCCTATTTCCCGTTTATTGATATTTCGGCCAGAGATGTTTAACTTCCTTGAATGTGTTGTTTTATTGGTTTTAATATGTTGCTGAATATAATGAGTGCTGTAAAATCGGTGCATTATTGAATGTAAACTTACTGCATTATCAACTAGGTACCTATCCAGAACTATATAATTTTTTGCTTTAATAATGTCTTGTAATAATTTTGATAAGGTGCCTCCTGGGACATCACTGCGTTTTTTAAATTTTGTGTTTTTTCGGATTAAATATCATGAAACTTTTCTGTTTGAATGAATTTCGTATCGCAATTTGTTGTCGAGAAAAAATAGAAATCTTGACCTTTTTCATTAAAAATAAAGCTTGAGTTCGTTTATTATTCTTTTATTCTTTTTTCGTAAACAGTTCTTTTTATCGACAATAAACGAGAGTCCTTTTTTTAGTCTTAGGTTGAAGCTACCGAGAGCCATTAAGTTGTAAAGCTTAGCCCGCTCCTGGTAAACTAAAAAAGCTAAATATGTTTCAAGGAGAGAGGTACTTGTTATAGACTGTTTAGAAATGAAAGAGAGTAATTAAAGCTTATTATGTATGCAAATCGTAAATAAATGTAGTACTGGTGCTTATATTCAATATTTTTATATTATGTATTATCTGTATAGATGAGGCCTACTTTTAAAAAAACTTTGTGTGACCGAACCGTACTAAATTGTAGCAGGTAGCTAAAATTTAATCCCCAACAATCCGTCTTTGTCTATGCCGCTTCAATTTCTCGGTCCATTTCTCTTGTAAGTAAACAATATAAAAACAGCATTTCAAAACTAGAGGCTACTTTAAGCATCATAACCGGGTTAAGAGGGTTTTTAGTAATTCAAATAAAATTATTCAATATTATTATCAAAATATTTATTTAAATTTAATGAATAGACTTTTATTCCACACAAAAATATATGTATTGCGAAAATTCAAATTATGGTGAGTAAATGTAGTATTGTATAAATGTACAATAAAGAAAATAAAAGAGTAGGTATATCAAAATTCATCCTCTGAATATTGTGATGAATTATCTTCGTCTCCTAGATTGATAACGATAGGTTCCACAGTAACGTCATTTAAATTATCGAGTTCCCACATTTTCTCCTCTTCTTTTTGTACATGATGTATACATATTTGCCAGTTATCTGCAGTTACTCGTTCCAAGAAATTTTTTAACAAAATTTTCACGTCACTTAATTTAAACGTATTATTTCGCGCTACATTTCCTTTTACCTGCGCCCAGACTAATTCGAATGGATTACGTTTACAGTGATAAGGGTAACCGTAGTACTGTTATTTGGCGATTTCTTGCCATTTCATCGATAACATGTTTTTTCTTATCTTTATTAAGATTGACAAGTGTCAAAAGTTCCTTTTTTACTATATTTGTTTCAAAAGAAATGTTTTTTCCGGATAACCATTGAATTATATCGGCTTTCCTCCAAGCAGTCGTAGGCGTCCGCTCGGTCTGCCGTGAATGGTAACTGGCATTATCCATGACAATTACAGACCCCGGAGGAATAAGATCCAACATCTGTGTAAAATACTCTTCGAAAACATCTGCGTTCATGTCTTTGTGATAGTCACCTGTATTTTTAGATTCAAATAGAAGTAAACCGCCATCTACAAAACCACTGGCACTACCTATATGTGTCACTATTAATCTTCGCCCTTTACCTGAAGTTGCCTTGAACCCTGTTGAAAGTCCATTCAGAAATGCTTGTCGAAAACTTTTTACATTTTTATCTCGCCATACCTTTGTTACAGTATATCCATCGTTGACCCAAGTTTCCTCTAGATAATAAATATTCCTCCCTTGGTCACGGAATTTTTTAATTGATCTTAAGTAGGATCTTCGCCAACAAATAATTTCATCTTTATCGATAAGAACTGACTTCCTGTTCTGCTTTTCCCAGCAAAAATTCAACTCTCGTAAGACGGTCCATAATTTGCTTCTACTATTTTTGGCAAATCGTTGTCCTCTGAAAGTTCACTTAAAATTTTGTTGAGCGTTGGTATTTCTTTTTTAATGAGTGTACTTTTCTGCGAATGACATTTTTTGAAGAAATCATCTATAACGACTTTTGACCTCCCTGTAGATGATTTTGGGGGATTTACAGTATCTTGTTCATTATTTGTTTCCTTTGAAAGTCTGTAGATAGTTGATTTTCCAATTCCTGTCATTTTGGAACACTTTTCCACGATGTCGTCAACACTGTTGGTAGGATTTTGGTGTTTCAATGCATTAAATAACGCACATCTTTTCACGCGTTTAGCAGGTACGTAATCTGATAAGCTCGACATTTTACCCAAACAATATTATATCCACTGGCACAATAGTTACTAAACACAAGTCGAATTTTACCCTACTGCACTAGCACGTCTTCGTATATCCAGCTCTAAGACTGGATTGATCTGTCACAATACACTGGCTCCTGCCCTATGATGTATCCAGTAAAATACACTAATGTACACCCATTACCTGTTAGCATTAGTGTTACCCGATAATTACCTCATATTAAATTTTTATTAAATTATATTAAGTACCTTAAGAGTTATTCAAGAAAAACCGATTTCCAGCGACGTCAGAGACACATATCCGTAGGGAAGACCTGTAGGAAAAAAATTACAGGAACTTGTTATCTTATTTCATTTTCTATCTGCACCAGAGATTTCCCACATTTTCTCGGACACCCTGTATACGTGTAGGTACCAAACAATTGACTAAAGTTAAATAATTTTACGTACATTTTCTTTTAAATCCTTCCCTTCCTTCTCTGCATATGTGGTGTCGAATGTACCAACTTTCGAATTGTATTCAACAATGAAATCATCTATTTCTAAATATAGCTCTACTGGGAAGGGTGTCGACACTGTCGACCTATTTTCTAGGGGTTGTCGTCCTACAGCTAGGCCATTCATACCTAGAAGTGGGTCGTAGGCCCCTTCTGCCAACGGCGATGACGTCAACGGACCCCCTTCGATAACCTGGAACTCCTAAAGTGCATACTAGTTTCTCCTCTCGCTTACTGACGTCAGAGCCCCCCCTATTTTTCTATCTGACCTATTTTTATTACTGGCAATTGTAATGTGCCGACCTGATTTGCATGGTTTTGATCGGAACGATGATATCTATATATGTATATGGTTTATCTCAATCGATATAAGGGAATAAAGAAACGGCATAAGAAATTGTCGTAAAAACGTCAAAGGCTATCGCGTGCAGCGGGTGAGCCCGTAGACAGGACCGTATTTACGTGAGAGACAGAGTGATTCAGTCAAATTGGCATTTATTTTAACCACGCATTCGGAAGGCCTAATAAAGACAGAATAACGAAAGAAAACATTTTTTACTCAACCTACCTATAACAATCGGTAACACGACGCTCCTAGTGCGCTACAAATGTTCTGATCACGCGTACGAGTATTGAAGCTATATAGAAGTCCAGCGGCGTTGCCAGGATCATATGGATCATCATTTTTTTCTAATGACAAACTTCTTGTTTTTTTTCTATGCATTTTGTATATTCTTTGAAGTATGTACCTTTAAACATTGTTGCATTAAGGTATTCATTAAGCGTTTTGTTAAGTTTTGACGTAAAATTCATTCATCATGTTCTCATAATGCGGTTCTGCAGCTCTGTAGCTCTTGCCATTGCGTAGACATTAAAACAAGATTATCGACCTAAATACGGTACGACAGCACAAGGTTTTTTTTTACTGTCTGTATCTAAATACAGAAAACGTTTTAGCCTCTCTTAATAATTTAACCTACTGAGTATTGGATTGTATTTTGATCCGTTAGGGTTTTCTAATTTCTATTAAATATTTTTTGTTGAAACTTGCATACTTTTAAAAACTAATTTATGACATTAAGTACATATTGTCTGAAGCTATTTATTTGTGGCATAATTTTAGTTTTTGTTTAGTTTTATTGGGTTTTTGCCACACTTTTGAAAAAATAAAGATTACTTAAATAAGCCCTTGCGCCAAACGGATCAGTCAAGGGTTATTCTTCAAACTAAGTTTGTATCAAGAAGAAGTAAGTAACAACAAAATAAAAATCATTTAACATCTCTATGGAAGCAGATAAATAAATTTTAAACTGTCAAACTTGACATACGTTTAATATTTTTAATACTATTTTGATTTTGAGAACGAAAACAGAGAGTTTTTCGAAACGTCAATAATAAGGAAGTGCGCGATAGTGATGTGATTTTTGTTATTTTTTACTTATCTGCTTTTTTCAGTGTGAGATTTTTTGATTAGGCAAACTTAGTTTGAAAAATAACCCTTGACTGATCCGTTTGGCGCAAGGGCTTATTTAATTAATCTTTATTTTTTCAGAAGTGTGACAAAAACCGAATAAAATTAAAGAAAAAAATTAAGTACATATTACTATAAGAGAATATTTAAAGTTGACAACGTCGTGACAGTCAGTGACAGTCTGAAATGGGGGTTGAAATAATGGTTTTTTATTTTTTTTCCGGCGTGAATATGTATTTTTTATATCACGTATTCGTATTATACTCATTTTCCCTATCTTCTCTTACCTTGATATGACTGAAAAATAATAATAATAATGAATTTATTTTCCTTTAAGACATGTGTACACATACAGGGTGTATCTTTGAAGGGGGGTCCGGTTTGGAGGGAGGGTACCCGTGACCTTTACAAACACATATCATAAGTTTGTTTTCTTAAATTCTGTCACAAAAGCTGATTTTTTTTTGTTGCCTTTTTTCGCAATTTTCATAGTGCGCCACTGGGCAGACAAGCGCTGAACATATCTAGTTGGAGCGTCACCAGCATTGTTGCCATATTTAATTATTTTACAACACTCGAAAATGGTTTCAGGATTGACAGAAAAGTATAATAACTGATGAGTCGCAATGTTATAAAAAAGCATATTTAAAAGATTATTCATGCAGTTTTTTCTTTTTTGTTTTTTGTATCTTCGTTACTTAACATCAGACTGAGGTGTATACATGCAAAAATATGTTAAACATAGGTATTTACATTGAATTGGTGTTATGTTATTTCTAGTGACTCGCATCGCCGAAATCTCATCACAATAAATTGGAAGCTGTAGTTTTGCATATCCAGACTATTGTCTTCTGCATTCACATTACCTCACTAAAAAAATCCTCACTTTCACATTTCACGGCCTCACAATTATGTCAAACTATGTCACTATTTTTGTTATAGCTTCTGCATTTGCGTGTTCTAGTACTTTTGATGCGATCAGATGAGATCTTGTGGCAACATTTTTTACCAATGCACCTGTTATAACGTGACACAAGCAGTAGTTGTTTTGTCAACACTTAACCATAAATACTGGCGAATACTGGCTTTTACTGTTGATTTTCGTTTGCAGTCAAGTAAAATATTACATAGAGTACATTGTACCATTAAATACTAACTGGCAAATTGTGAATCCATTTTTCAGCACGGTATCCGTTGAACGTAATGTAAATAAATAACACGTAGTGCACTCCGTCAAAGCTACGTATGTACTGAATTCATTATAAAATTTCAGCTTTGACAGCTTCGGTCGCGCCGCGCTGCTTGCAATACGACCCTGAAATGACGGGACAAGTTCCGACGTCTAGACTGGTAACAACTAACTGGCAACACCGTAGACATGGTTCTGCAGTGAAACTCGGACGCTGTACAGGGGCGGCGTGTATAGCAATTTGGGTGCAGTTTAAAAAATTAATTATAACTCGGCTATTTATTTGATTTAAAAAAAACTAATTTCAGATTAGCAATCTAGGGAACACGGACTACCCCCCCTCCAAACCGGACCCCCCTTCAAAGTTACACCCTGTATAAAGGAATAGTCAATGTTACTTAACCTAAGACGACAGAAATTCATTTACAGAATAAATACACCTGTGCACTAAAAATAACTTTAATTTACATTTAAAACCTTTAAAAAACTGGATTCGTTTTAGTTCTTCTGACAAATGATTGAAAAGCTTTAAAGCAAGATAGTTAGGACAATTTCCTGATATATTAAATTTATATAGGGGCATGCGGAAGTCACCATTTTGGCGCGTATTAATTGTGTGAATGTCCCCATTCATTTTGAATGTTGCTCGATTTTGAAAAATATATATACACAGTTCAAAAATTAATAATCCTGTAAAAGTTAACACCCCATATTCCCTAAACACAGCTTTGCACGTGTGATAACTTGGAATACCCGCAATGCATCTCAATACCCGTTTCTGGGCAATAGATACACCAGGTGATAGGGTAGATCCCCCCAAAAACATACATCGTATCTGAAGCGGGAGTCAGCTTGAGCGTAATACAAATTCATAAGTTGATGCTTCGTCAGAACTGATTTTAAGTTTCTAAACAGGTAACACAGATAATTTAATTTTGCTATTTGGCTGGTGCAGTGCTCTTTCCAATTTAGGCACTCGTCCAATGTGAAACCAAGAAAATTGACGGTTGTTACAGTAGCAGACAATAGAGAATTGTATACCTGAATATTTAGTTTAGAACATTTTTCTGATAATTATGAAATCTAATGAGATGTTTTTGAGGGATTAAAATATAATGAGTGAGAGCCACACCAATTGCTACTTTATTTAGGACCAAGTTTGTAGTTGTCAAAACTGATTAGAAATAAAATTGTGCAATATGTATTCGTACCTTTATGAATATAATAATCATACAATTCTGTTGAATAAATTAAAGTTGCGGTTAAAAAATATAAATTTCATACAAAATTTTGCAAAATTATTATAAACCGTTTATGAGAAAATTAGTATTTACTTTTTACGTGGGCAGTAACACGTATATTCCTTTCCCGATCACGAAAAAATGCGTGTAGTTCGTTCGATCCTTCCATTCACGATAATTTTCTGTCCCCCTGTTACGTCATTAGGATTTCCATAAAGATTCCATAAATGCCGCGTGCGTAAGCTTTTTTTCTAATAGTCAATGACATTTCGTGCCGACACCCCTCAAAATGCCAGGTCTTGCGTCACTCGGTAGAACAAAAACCTATTAAATTCGATGGTGTCACAGATTGAAAGCGATGGCGATAGGGGTGTAAGTTCTTATCCTTATTTTCGATAGGCGGCATTAATATAGAAGGATGGATTAAACATAAACCGTCATTTGTTTTTATTATCACAGTAAAATAAAATGTTAATACATTTTTTTATTTATATAAACAATCTCCAATTATATTAATACATTTTTCCCACCAGATACCTCATACCTATACGCATAAACTTACATTTACAGCTGAGGACAAATAATGACGAATAGTGAAAACAAATGTAGTTCAAAAGTTTACACAAAATCGTGTAAATTTTTTTTTATAAAAACTAATAATAAGGATCGGTCAGTGGTCGCGCGGTTTAAGGCGTTAGTACTTGAATCGAGGTGACTAGACGGAGTTGGTTCGAGCCCAGCTGCCGGTAGACCGTATATAAGCTATATTCATAGAGAGGATTGGCACCCTCTCTGTGGGTATGGTAGGGTGGAATAATGTTAGCTTGGGTCAATGTGAGAGATTGATGCCGGTTGATATTTGACTACCCCCCTAATTAATGAGGTTTTCCAGGTTTTCCTCATTCCAGCACTGAATAGTGGTTAGGGCCTGCTTAATAATAATATGCCGCCCCCTCTCCCGCACAAGTCTCCGACTTCTGGGCTAATCCCTGTGATTAGTATGAGGGGTAGAGATATTATTATTATTAATAAGTAAACAAGTCAGGACGATTTTTTTCACTATTCGTCATTATTTGTCTTCAGCTATAATTTACTAAGGTTATGTATATAGGTTAAGAATCACCCTGTATAGTGTGTTACAAATTCTGTTCTATCGTAGCGTACGTTAAAATAAAACTTCTAGCTGCTAAAATAAAACTTCTAGTTTATATTCGATCCACCCACGTGAAAAGGGAAGAAGGGCGTCGCTTTGTTGGTATTTGCGGTCCTTCGCGGCATTAGGCTGTTACAGATACAGGGTGAATGAGGGCCGTCATTGAGTTAAGTTGGTAGCGGTGAATGACTGAGCTGTCTGTTGCCAACTGAATGAGTTGATCGATAATTATTGTAGTCAAGGCTAGTTGGTATTAATCTTGGTGGCTCATGCGGAGAAACCTTAACACATATTTCAGATGAGGGTTAATCATTAGGGGAGTAAGTGTACGGATACACACACAAAAATAATAATTGATGTTGTTTCTTGGTCTGGTGATAGGTTAATTTCAAGTAGAAAAACCAATTTTTTACATATTGCCTACGTTTCGACTTATATTTAAGCCTTCTTCAGGGCTCTAGAAATGCAAATCCCCTCGGCTTATATTTAAGCCCTGAAGATGGCTTAAATATAAGCCGAAACGTAGGCAATTTGTAAAAAATTGGTTTTTCTACTTGAAATTGACCTATCACCAGACTAAGAAACAACATCAATAATTTATGAAAGGTCACAGCTACAACATAAAAATAATAATAATGAGAAATACAGGGTGAGACTTGAATAAGTGTAAATATTTTAACCAGCAGTAACAGTTCACTGTGTAGAACACATAATTAATAGTTTTTTTTACAATAAAATCGGGAATAAAAAAATTAAATGTTAATTAAATTTCGTGATTTTTAATAGAAAACTTGTTGGGGACCGCTGACAGTGAAGACTTTTATGCATGTTATTGTAAATTGAATCATATTCCACATCGTTGTCAGTGTTATTTTAATAACAACACAGACTATCTAGATCACTATCTCAAAGTTTTAATTTACATTAAAATAAAAAAGAATTATTTATTAGAGGCAATCTCGCCTTCTACAGGTCATATGGTTTATTAATTTTGTCAGTGTTCTATCTGGTCAGCGGTCCTCAAAATGTAGGTATTATTTAAAAAAATTAATATCTCCATTAATATTTGAAATTTTTTAAAATGATTTACTAGACTCATTTACATGACGAACTACACCTTCAGTTCAAATATTTGTACTTATTTAAGGTTAACCCTGTATAGGAAAATGTAAGCAGGAAGGGACAATATGAAAGAATATACAAATGTAAAATTAACATTGCAATATAGGACATAACTAAATAGCTTGTTTGATCAAAATTCCGCAAGAATGTACTCCATTCCATTTTTTTTATTATTTGTGTAGTCAATTATAATTTTAGATGTTATACGAAGTTTGTTTGAGTTGAAACATATTGTGCTGTGACATTTTAACACTTGTTTCGAATAAAAGACGTTACTTTATACTGTGTCGGTCAGTGGTCGCGCGGTTTAAGGTGTCAGTACTTGAATCGAGGTGACTAGATCGGTGTTGGTTCGCGCCCAGCTGCCGGTAGACCGTATATAATCTATATTCGTGGAGAGGATTGGCACCCTATCTGCGGGTATGGTAGGGTGGAAGAATGTTGGCTTGGGTCAATGTGAGAGATTGATACCGGTTGATACTTGACTACCCCCCTAATTAATGAGGTTTTCCCGGTTTCCCTCATTCGTGCACTGACGGTGGGTACGGCCTACCAACGTAAGTCGTTCCTGGGCGCAAATGCGGCCTGCTTAATAATAATATGCCGCCCCTCTCCCGCACAAGTCTCCGACTTCTGGGCTAATCCTTGTGATTAGAATGAGGGGTAGAGATATTATTATTATTATTGTATGTCAAGATTAGAAGAAAATATATTTATTTTAATAACAAATTTAATCTCGTTTTTTTAATAGATAATGTTTTTATATTTTGAGTGTGTGACTGTACGCGAAGTTCACGTGTAATCGAATTTCTTTATGTAGTGCAAACTACGTCATCTATTGAATTCCTACATAAAATATAACGTGGCTGAACTGATGTGAGAGGCTATTCAAACACTGTGTGGGCTGTATATAGAGTACAAAATTCTGCCTACTGCATTCGAGAGCTGATATACGGGATTTGAGATTATGTAATCTGAAAATGTCATGTCAGATGCTTAAAGCTATAATGGATACGTTTTCTATTCGTTTTGCATTACAAACTTGCAATAGTTGCAATAATGTTTTTTTTAGCTTATACTGTAATATTAACTCGCAATTAGTCATTTGTACAGTAGTATTCAGGGTTAACTATGACTAAGTACAAAAATTTTAACCATTTGCTCAGGGAGGCCTTAAAGACAATAAAAAATTTATTTCGGAATTCTAGCTCGATGTTTTCAAAATGGGGCAAAACCCTTTTTTCCTATGGAAAGTCGGCGCCTATGTCGATCAGTCATCGTCCAAGATGGCTACATATGTCAACTACCATGCGGTCGTTTCTCACAACGTTGCCAAATGTAGAAACAACGAAAGTAAACGGTGAGATGTAACTGGTCTGCTACTTCCTGCTCGGCCTAAGTGGCTCGACTTGCAGAAAGCGACCTACAATATCGTAGGTACTTAACCGCGGACCTCTCGCCCCGGGCGATGCGCCATTACATCTATAAATGATACTGCAGGAAACAACTACGGGCGAGAGGTCTGCGGTTAAGTACCTACGATATTGTAGGTCGCTTTCTGCAAGTCGAGCCACTTAGGCCGAGCAGGAAGTAGCAGACCAGTTACATCTCACCTGCACTCAATTTATATGTGAAACTACATATGAAGGAACAGCCAGTTCAATTGTCGGTCATCTCACCTATGGCATACTGATGAGGGCTAACAAGCCCGAAACCGGTCTATGTCTGGTGGAGTGGCCGACAAGGGTTCTTGGCTGTTTCACACAGATACTGCAGGTATAATTCAATGCCGGTCGGGGCATTAGCCCGCGGAGTAGTTGTTTCCTGCAGTATCATTTATAGATTTAATGGCGCATCGCCCGGGGCGAATGGTCTGTGGTTAAGTACCTACGATATTGTAGGTCGCTTTCTGCAAGTCGAGCCACTTAGGCCGAGCAGGAAGTAGCAGACCAGTTACATCTCACCTGCACTCAATTTATATGTGAAACTACATATGAAGGAACAGCCAGTTCAATTGTCGGTCATCTCACCTATGGCATACTGATGAGGGCTAACAAGCCCGAAACCGGTCTATGTCTGGTGGAGTGGCCGACAAGGGTTCTTGGCTGTTTCACACAGATACTGCAGGTATAATTCAATGCCGGTCGGGGCATTAGCCCGCGGAGTAGATGTTTCCTGCAGTATCATTTATAGATTTAATGGCGCATCGCCCGGGGCGAGAGGTCTGCGGTTAAGTACCTACGATATTGTAGGTCGCTTTCTGCAAGTCGAGCCACTTAGGCCGAGCAGGAAGTAGCAGACCAGTTACATCTCACCTGCACTCAATTTATATGTGAAACTACATATGAAGGAACAGCCAGTTCAATTGTCGGTCATCTCACCTATGGCATACTGATGAGGGCTAACAAGCCCGAAACCGGTCTATGTCTGGTGGAGTGGCCGACAAGGGTTCTTGGCTGTTTCACACAGATACTGCAGGTATAATTCAATGCCGGTCAGGGCATTAGCCCGCGGAGTAGTTGTTTCCTGCAGTATCATTTATAGATTTAACGAAAGTAAACATTTTTATTAATAACCTACCTGATAAATAACAGTTGATCCGTTTAGCTACATATTGTGTTTCTCATTAAATAATCTAGTATTTTGTAAATAAAACTTTCATTAAAAGCGCCGTAAATCGTTACATGTGGCAACGCGGTGCTCTGTCACTACCTTTGACTTTGGCAGAATATACCTAACCTCGCAGCTGACAGGCGGCACAGTCGCCGAGAAATTAGGGGTTCATAAGGTTTTAAAAATATTTTTCGCGCTTTATAAATAAGTAAATTTTTTCGAAGGATGATGCCGTTAATTCTGAATTTTTTCTATCCCCTCTTAAAATATTTGTACTAAGTCATAGTTAACTCTGTTTAAAATGTTTGACCATTCAGAATAAAACATTTTCTTTGTTGCAATCCAAAATATCTAAATACAAATTTTAAAAGGAAATACAATTTTTTAATAATACGTACATGTTTCAGAATACTTGTTTAAAATTATTAATTTTTATTATTTTTCTTTATCATTTTAATACTTTTTTTTCTTCATGTCCACAACCCGTCTTCATTTCAAGTACCACTTCGAAAATAAGCCATTAAAATAAAGGCATTAAAAGACATACTGTTCTGAACTGAAATAAGAATATTAACCTCAAAATTTTGTTTTTGTTAGAACTTACCAGTAATACCTACGACGAAGTACCAAAAGTTTAGCTATGGAAACAACTGATTAGTTTAAAATATGTATGATTTATTAATGAGGCAAAGGAAAACGATAAGACACTAGAAAATAAGGATAAGGATAAAATAAATCAACAACGGGGCGGGAAATAGCGGGAAGACGAACGCTCCTGAAAGATACAGATATGCCAACTTTGCATCACACATCCTAATGAGTCGTTTGCAACGATTGGTTGAATAAAATGTCATGAATAAATTACACCAATCACAGCCGCGTAATATTATGCTTTAATGTAACCTTGGTATTATTCTTTTAGCAACTTATAAAGTTACCAGAATTTAATTGTCAACGCCAGGGAAATTAAATAACCGTTTCAGACAAAATTACTGATCGCGTGGCTTGTGTAATCATTTATGAAGGCTCTGTATAATGCTACTTGATATCTGGTGTATTTATCAGCGTACAATCGTTTGCAATAATAATGACATTCTCTTAAAACAGTTTTTGAACTTCTGGAAGTTCTGAGTAGAAATTTCATTAAATCTCTATCGGTAAGTGAAACAACTAATAACTAATATTAAACATGTGAAATAGATTTCATTACAAATACATCAGAAGTTCTAAAGAAATCGCAAAATTCACTTTAATGAGTGTCATTATTATTGCAAACGATAGTACCTAGGAACACACATTGCTCTCAATTTAAAAAGTATCGGGTGGAATCCCGCGACAAAAATAATCGCCGTAGCGCCGGAACTATTACCCTCCTCCGAAGCGCGCCCTCCGCCACCTACCCCTGCACCGCGTCAGGTCCTTAAATCTATAAATATCATCGCCGTCATCCACTTCTCCAATCCTTAACGCCCCCCCGAAATACGTCACCGGCCATTATATTGCTAAACATTCGCGCCCCTATGCCTCATTAATATTTAGAGTGCCGTATTTGATTTCGGTGACGTCACAGTACCATTAGCCGAACCGTTGATTCAATTCAAACAACTCGCGTATATTAAAATGCCAGCTTTGAAGTTCGCCAGATGGAGCGAGGGCTGGCGGGGATGGTTGTTCTTAAAATAAAACCCTTTGTGTCATCCGTCTGATGAAATCGTTCAATGGTCGGCGTAGGGCCCCGCTCCACGCAAAAAAACCGCTCTTCGTGACACTCGAAATTTAATGTTACGTTACTGTGTGAGTGAGTATTAATGGTTGAAAGTCGTTAGCAGTCATACACACGTATGATTTATCTCATCGATATAAGGGAACAAGAAAAACGGCGTAAGGAACTGCTATAAAAACATCAAAGGGTTCCACGTGTACCGGTGAGCTGTAGACAGGACCGTAGTTTCTTTAGATATACCAGTATTCGTTCAATTACGCCAATAATAATTTAAAGCCGTTACAATAATTTTAGGAGGTGATAGAATACGTGATTTTGAGTCGATGGAAACAAACATTTTTTTAATTTAACCATGCTGTTGTAGAAGAAAAACAAACCCTTTTATAACAAATCAAAACTAAGTAAAAAAGTTCATATGAAGATGGGTCCGGAAATGCTTTCTAAGGCAAGGCGCGCACTGAAGTAGTGTGATAGTAGTGAGGTATTGGAATGGTGCGCGGTATGGGGATGGTGAACATTTGGCGTGGCGATGGAATAGCGGCGAAGTGGCATGAAAGTGATTTAAAGCGCACTGCAGTGGCAAACAACGTAAGTTGTTACCGATTTGTCAGTAAAAATGTCGTCCTCAGAGGATGAAGATGGTCTTTTATTTGTACAACTTGCTAACCTAAATGCTAAAAATCAGGAGAAGAAAAAACACTATTGGGTTCATCTTCTCTGGAAAAAAAATAAAAAATTTGGAATTTTTAACGTTTATAAAAAGGATTTCAACTTGGATGACCAAAAATTTAAACTTTTCTATCGAATGAAGAAAGTGACATTTTGCAGGTTACTGACAAAACTACAGACCTATGTTTCAAAAAAAGGATACAAACTTCAGGAATTTATGTTAAGTTAGATTCGTGGCCGTCTTTTTAGTTTTAAAATTCACAAGAAAAATGCAGGTGTAATGTCACATCGTCACCGGCCGCTTGCCACTCGAAAATTAAACTTGTTCGAGATAAGTGGCACCAGACTGGCATCACACCACCTGCAAAAACCACGCCACACTACTCCATTCTGATACGCGCGTCTTCAAACGTGCGAAATTTCAAAGAGATCGGCCAGCTTTGATAAAATCTTTGTACCTACTTTGTTGAAAAATTCTCGAAATCTTGCACGTCTCCATAATTTACCGTTCTGGACAACTTTTTCAAGTAAAATTTTGCTATATTTTCAGCAGAAAAGGCACTTCACCTAAAACCAAAACAGTTTTTAATCGGTGCACTGAGCACTTCAAATAGGATTATTTCAAAAATGGTTACTCCTACCGACTTCAGCAAAATATACCTTTTTCAAATAAAACAGGTAGGAGAATCGATTGTTTCGATAGTCAGATGGATACAATAAGCTGCAAAAAAGTTACACACGCAAAATACAAAGAAAAAAAATTATTTCCATTCCTCCCTCTTCAATGGGTCCCTGTGCCCTTAGGAAGCATTTCCGGACCCATGTTCATATGAACTTTTTTACTTATTTTTGATCATAGAATCGACCTGTTCAGGGTTGGCAGCTAATTATGGGACACCCTGTATAGTTGAATTTAAAAATTATATATTTTGAAAGATTTCAGTACCTAAAAATTTGTTGGATAGATCGCTTTCTGACGTTATACAGATTCGGAAATTGCGGATCTTTACAGAGAAAGTAGAAATTGCCGCTTCATTCCAGGGAAGGTACGAACTTTAAGAGGGGTGGCGACGTGCATTGGTCTAGCATTTCCCACTACTCGGTAATCGGTTCCGTATCGCCAATTCGCCATTGCATATCTAACTGTCCGGTCAACTGACGCCAGTGTTGTCAGGTCTCATGCTTTTGCATGAGATCTCATGCATTCCGAGGAAATGTCATGTTTTTTAATAGACACAAACAGAAATAATAAAATTATTAAAATTACTCTTTGAAATCTACCAAAACAAAGACCTAACGAGAAATAAAGGCAAAATCGAGGGCAAAATTGAATAGATAGAGGTAGGTATCTACAATATTTGGGTACTTGAAATGTCCTTTATTGTAGACTGCTCTCTTAATAATTAGCAATGAATACATAAACGGGTATGACAGTCTACGGATATGCGGTGTGTGTGCTGTATTCACGCTGTATTGCAGTGATTCTTAACTCTATTCCGTAAGGGTATCTACATTTTCTGGAAACAACAGATTTTACGACCCGTGAGTCACCCTGCGTCACGTCAACTGCGCCTCAACGTTCGCCCGGCCTAACAATAAAATAAATTAGAAAGGTTACGTGGTTAATAACTTTTAAGTAAGTACCTGTAACTACCTACTTACAATGTAATATTATGATAAAATAGCAGAACATAATGATTTTTAATGAAATAAAAATGGTATTACAAAAGTAATTGAAAATTACTTGCTTCTTTGAAATTATTCTCATGCACTGAATTTTTCCCACCTGGCAACACTGCTTGATGCAAACACGCTGTGGTCGAAGTATGCGTGTAGCATGACACAAATACACGCAAGCGGCAAAATACAATTCACCATCAAGATCCTCACTTTCCAAATTTGTATATCGTTTGATAGAGCGCTCACCGTAAGCCTTAAATCTTTGTGTGTAGGTTTATGCAGATATTATTAAAATCTTACCTAAACAATGCTCTTTCAGTTCTTAGGAAAAGTTTCTTGATAAACATATTATTTTTGTTGCATTCTCTTCCTTTTCCAATGGGTTTCATCCTACTATTATTTTTTTTAGTTCCAAAAATTATCGACCCATTCATTTTATATAGTAGTTTATTAATTATTAACTCAAGACACAGGACTTCTGTTTCTGAATTCCATTTATTTCCTATTAGTTTTTTTGTAGTACATAAATAATAACTAATAATTAAGGAGGACAGGATGGCTTGTGTCAGCCGAGAACTTTGCTGTAGGTACCATTCACACGACGTGACATGTTAACATTTTCATAATTAGGCTGGCTAAAAATACCGCCCGAGTTTAACGAAGTGCTGCTATTAACACAATCAAATTCCCATTTAGCCGGGAGAAAATTTACATCAATGAACCTCTTTTCGCTCTGTTCAGTAAAAGTGAAAGTCTATAGAATAGCGACCTTCAACTTCAAAAGTTTTTCACGGTCCGTAATTTTATGGCAAATGAGGTTATTAAAAGTTTACATTCCAAAAATCTGAACTAAAAGTTTCCGTTAAAAAATTTACAGAATGCACCACCAGTTAAACCAAATGAACGTAATTCTATACAGGGGACTAAAACCAACAAAAAGCTCTTTGAAATATTGTCTAAAACGAATAGTTTTTCTGCAAATACATTACAAAAATAAAAATACAACTGCAACCATTACAACTACTACAAGTTTTCAAAATAAAAACTATAATGACGTATGATGAAAACATATGACAATACTGCATGCGTCAGCGGCTGCTGTTAACCTAAAAGAAGTATTACTATAGTTATAGTAGTATTGTAGCTAGTGCGTTTCGTTTTTCTGTGCCTAGTGCTTGCTTGATATTTGTGAGTACATAAACAAAAATCAAACAATTCATAGTAACTATCACCAGCTGTAGAAGCTATTACAAATTTTAGTAAAAACGCTGTTTTACTTCAATATCTTGTATCTCTGTTCACATTAACGTATTGACAACACATGTGTAACAACTATCACCAAAGTGAGACTAACGAACTAGAAGCTTCAAAGAGTCATTATTACGTAACCCCCCCTAAGTTTGTTACTTTGTTGTATAAATAACTCGCTTACAATCAGTCACTGCTACGCATTTTCGACTACTCCTGGTTACTTTACAGTTATATGACTTCTAAGTAACTCTCCAGGTTTTGGGGACTTCTTAGTTACTAGTGGGACGGCGTTTAAGTTCTCAGAACTTGAAAGTGGCAAATGATCGTAGCTTTCGAGTAGTTGAAAGTAGTGATAGTTGTCGCGACTTTCAGGAAACCTTAATTGTTTATTTAAAGTCGTGGAACTTGTACTGGTCCAAACAACGTTATCGCTACTTGTAGAACTATTAAGCATCACCAAACATAGCAATTACAAAGTGCGTATCACCTCTTAAATTCACCATGAAGTAAATTTTACCATGTAGTTTCCCAAAGTTGAAAACTTTCACGCTGTTCGTCATTGTGTAATGTCTGTACTTATTCGATCGTGTCACATGTGGAGGGTACTTTTCGTACAAATATATATACAAACTATACACCTGGTGGTAACAAAAAATCCAAAGGGTAAAATAATAATAATAATGCAGGGATAAATATTTAACGTGTATAACGTAAACGTTGGACGTACCTCGTTTGGAACAACAGTCAGTGAAAGCAAGCAACATACTAATACGAAAGAGTGGTGTGAAAGTATGGAGTTCCTTAAAAATTGCGGTTTCTACGCCGCGACGTCATCTCCACGGGACCAAAGTAACACTAACTGAGACTGGAACCTTCAAAGATAACTATTACGTAACCCCCACTAAATTTGCTAGTTTGTTGTATAAATAACTTTATGCAACAAAGTTACAGCCACTGCTACGGATTTTCGACTACTCCTGGTTACTTTACAGTTATATGACTTGTAAGTGGCTCCCCTGATTTTGAAGACGTCTTAGGGTTTGTTCCAATAACAGCAAGAATCGATCTCGAACCGTCCAGAACTATTCAGTCAGTTCAGTTCTTAAAATACTTTCGGCGAATGCGACGTAAGGCGGCGTTAGTCAAACATTTCTAACGGTTCTGAACCAGTTATCGACGGTTGTTAGAACAGACCTTTAGTTATCAACTGCAACTTGAAAGTGGCAAAACATCAGAGCAGCGACTAACTCGTGTTACTAAATTATATTACTTCAAAGTCGCTACCACTTTCAAGTAGCTATGATAGCTGCAGTGACATCAGGGAACCTTAATTGTCTGTTTAAAGTCGTTGGTAAGTAATACTTATTAGTCCAAACAGCGTTATCGCTACTAGTAGAAGTATTAAGGATCATTGAACACAGCAACTGCGAAGTGCGTATCATCTTTTAAATATACCAAGTTGGAAGCCTTCATGCTGTCCGTCATTGTGTAATGTCTATTTGATCATATCACGTGTGGAGTGTATTTCTTGTCTGTTTGAATATGTATCACATTTTTTATAACTGTTAACTAAGTGCTATGTATGGACATCAAAACATCACAAAAAATCCAAAGGATAAAACATGCAACAGAGGAACACACAAAGCCGCAAAGAAATAAAGAAATGTAATAAAAGTAATAATATAGCATTAAGTATTTTCAACTACTACTAGAAGATAAAATTGAAGGAGTGTATTCAATGTAAACATCGGACGTACTGCGTTCAGAATGAACAGTAGGGAAAATGTTACTAAGAAAAACGTAAAGGGAACTTTGTACAGACAATGTGTGGCAGTAACAACTTTACTGCTACTTCAAAGTAACGCCACAGCCTCACTCGATACTTTGTAGTAAAGTTACATATTGGCAGTTCCCCTTACGGATGCTAAAGTAACAGTTACTTTCAAGTTTCTTAGAGCAAACGACTTCTAAGTAAGATTTGCGAAATGCGCCACTTTGATAGGCAGGGCTTTATTGCAAAACATTAACTTCACAAATAAAGCTTTTTTTGTCTGAACAATGAACAATGAAAAATAGCTGTCACCATTAAGATACTTATTTCCCATTTTATA
The DNA here is from genome assembly GCA_025584915.1 of Monochamus saltuarius. Taxonomy (NCBI): domain Eukaryota; kingdom Metazoa; phylum Arthropoda; class Insecta; order Coleoptera; family Cerambycidae; genus Monochamus; species Monochamus saltuarius. The sequence continues at coordinate 117,940,089 of CM046721.1, read as the reverse complement.
TTACGTGCTCATGGCTAGTGGCAAAACACTTTGAAGTACCTACAATAGTCGTAGCAACGTTCCAACGACTAATTGTGGTAGTTGGGAAGTGGTATGTTACGCATTATACCCTGTATATTCTAATGTTGCTGGATGCAATTAATAAGTATGTTAGAAGATTATAGTAAGCAGTTGTTTGTTGCTTATTACTTCTAAATTTATACTGAATCACCGTCTCACCTGCCTCATGGCAGCCGCCACTGCTAAGGTGATAATTTCCTAGTTTCTTTCATCTCCGTTTGCTATCATTCATGGCGAGCGGCGTCTTGGAGGTTTCTCGGCGGTGGCATTCGAGGGCCGCAGCGTGTTTTCCCCTGAAATCGGTCGTTGAACCCGCCACCCAGTTACCTACATTCGCCTCACGTGCGGTGCATCGGGCTGGAGGGGCGGTTGCGGTGACGTCAACGCTGCGCCGGGTGCCGCCACCGCGGCAAAACGGCCCGGAGAGTGTTTAGAATCGCCGCGGCGCAGATAAGCGACGGCGTCTATTGTCCAGTGCGTGCCAGATGCCTCTTCGTCGGGACTGTGATGAAGATCCAGGCACACAATAACTAGTAAGTCTGTCTGTTGAAAAATGTGTGCGGGTGCGGATGTTGTGCCGGGCAATTTTATTTCCAGGCAACTGTGTATAGTATTAATAAATAGTTGTGTTTTCAGGAAACCAGTTTTTTCCAAATTACATAAAATTTATTAAGAAAAACGTGCTTTTGCTCATAGGGTACCCCTCATCAAAAAATAAGGCAACTTGTTCCTAGGTACCCACAGGGTGTTAAGATCTTTTTTCTATTTGTATATTTGCTTTATTATAGATTCAACATCCTGGGATAGGTCATTTGAACAAAAAAACAACGAAAACTTGAATTTAACGTACGTTTCGGGTTTATTTCATAATACCCATCTTCAGAAAATATATATTCTTATGCTAAAAGAGTAAACACTAAGATGTAAAAGACATTTAAAAAAAACAAAACACATAAACAACATTTAAACATACCTAACATCGTATCAGAAATTTAAATTTTCACAATAGTTTTTCCAAAAAAAGATTATTTTAGATTTATTCAAAAACATATAAATTTTTATTATAGTTTGTCTTACGGTGCGAAATGAAATATCAAATATTTGAACGCGATATTAAGAATGAAAGACGAGCTCATAATTTAGGAATGTCAGAAAAAAAATCTATTTTTTAGACAAAAAAATATAAAATGTCGGTGAAAAAAGTAAAAAACATACCAGTAAATTTAAAAGTTTCTTTAAAGAGTATATACAGGTCAATACCCAATCTGCTAAAAGTCAGTTGTTAATCAAGTCATAATATACAAGTGACTAACAATTTATATCAGTGTTATTGTTAATAGAATTAGTATTTCTCTTAATCTGAATCATTTCAAGAATAGAACGTTTTTGTAAGTTATTTCCATTATTGAGAATTTCAATGTTTTCAAAAATCCAAATTATGGTTGCTTTCAATTCCATGTTTAGCAAGGGCAGTAGAATTTGTGTTTTTAGTAGAAATATTATATTTATGATTATAAATACGTTTATGCAAATACTGTTTTGTTTGGCCAATATAAGTTCCATTACAGTCAATACAGTTTATTTTATAGACAACATTTGACGAGAATTTTTTTGGGATAACCGGTTTAAATTTAGTAAAGAATTTTTTGGTTGTCGTATATGGTTTATGTGCAATATTTATGTCGTATTTTTGAAACCTTCAAACAATTTTCTCAGACAAGGCAGGTACATAAGGTAATGAAATATATTTTTTGTTTTTTTTTTGCTGGGGTTAATATGGTTATTGTTATAAATATTGTTTTTTAGGATAATCATTCAGTTTTAAAACGTTCTGTATTTTTTTAATATTCTTAGGTCTATTACAAGGATGGGATAATTTTATTGCTTTGTCCGTCAAATTATTTACATTTTTTTATGATTAATTGCGGATACGGAATTGAAATTTAAATATCTTTTGAACCAAACTTTCTTAGTATACCAATTTGTTATTATAATACCTTCAGAATCATATTTAATGAAGAAGAGCATAAGAATATATATATTTTCTGAAGATGGGTATTATGAAATAAACCCGAAACGTACGTTAAATTCAAGTTTTCGTTGTTTTTTTGTTCAAATGACCTACTATCCCAGGCTGTTGAATCTATAATATTGATTACATGGTCAGGAAAATTCTATTGATTATATTTGATTTAGTAATAATTTATATAAAGTGCATGTTTTTATTTTATCGTCAAAGGTACATGAAGATACGGACGTTATTTGATACCAAATATCTTAGGTATGCTAAGGAGTCCATACATGAGGTACAATTCAATAAATACCTAAAATTAAAAATAATTGTATTAATCTAATCGTTGCCTTACTGGTACTACATATTTATTCTATGTTATTTGTTAATAAAGACCTTAAGTTTACTGTAGAGGAAATTAAGTATTGCCTGGTGATAGGTCAGTAGATTAAGGGCCGGTATTATAATGTCCGGTTGACCGGAGGTTGAGTTTCAACCTCCGGTCAAACCGCAGTTTGAGTATTATAAACGTCAACTGAAGGTTGAAGTGTCGGTTTAGCAACGTTTCACTCAACCGATGGTTATAGTACAGGTTGAATTTCAACTGTCGGTTGAAATTATTTTGAAACTACAAATATCTACATAAATAAGTGTGTGTAAACTCGTATAAACAAAAACAGAGCAACCATATTTAATATATTTGCTTAAAATTTATCTTATATTTTTAAACCTTCAGAAATTGAGTTTCATTTGTAATGTTCAGAACTGATCTGTAGAAGTTACAATTAAATTATATCAAAGAAATATATAATACAAGCTAAAATTGAACTAAATAAATGTATTTCTCTTTTGTCCATCTAACTGTATAATATATTAATTATAACATACATAAAATTATAAGTGTCTGCAGTTTTGTCCCAAATATCACTGTGAAAGCAAGTTCATAAAATAACATTTTCTTACACTTTATAATATTTCTGTAGTTAATAATTACATCTACTAGACGGAGGCAGTATGTATTAGAATAAATAACTCTATTACTCTTTATAGTAATATAAGAATGCCACCAAGATTAATGTCACTGTCAATAATTATAATTTGTAAAACGTCAAAATAAAAAACAGGTTATCTGCGAAAATTGGCGGGAAGATATTCTGATATTTCATTGGCCAAAATTGAGCTGACAGCATGGCCAACATTCAGAAATACATCTCAACGTCGGGTTGACAAACCGCGACATGAAATAGTTTTATAATACAGAATTTTTTTCAACCGCCGGTTCAAATTCAACCTACGGTTGGACAACCGGAGGTTCAACCTGAGCTTTATAATACCGGCCCTTAGAGAAAAACAATTTTTTACATACTGCCAACGTTTCGGCCTATATTGGGCCTTCAGGGTAAGTTACACTCATATGTTATAAAATTTTTATAAAAGTACTGTAAATATTTAATATAAAAGAAAACAATAAAAACACATTGCACACATTAAAATTACCTTGGTAATTAAAAAAAAAGTAGTTAATAACAAAATAATTTACAATGGTCAAAAAATCTAACTGTTACCTGTATTGTAATGTTTTTCGTTGTTCAAAAGTGTGGTAAAAACCCAATAAAACTAAAGAAAAAATAAAATAATGAAATTATTAAATAACTGTCAACAAAATTACGGTATATAAAAAGAAAACCTGTTTCGTTGGTACACAATATAAGTTTAATGTAACTACACACTATTTGAAACAACAGTTTGTTATAACATCTTGAATAAAATAAAGGTTGAGATTATATGTGTAGATAATAACATGAGGCAGTATCAACTGATGAAGTCACCCGGACTTAAATGAGTCCGGGAAATAATTCATTACAGTACTGAGTCCGGAAAATGTTTACTTCCCGGACTGCTTTTAAAAAACAGAATATTCTCATTTTAAAAGATTTTATCTTTAAAACTACAAAATCAAGCCTATAAAAACTAATTATAATTATAATTAACAGTAACTGTGCAATGTAAATTTGCTTGCAGGCTGAATGCAGAAATATCTTTAGGGACAGAATCTTCACTAGACACGGTAGTGGTGGTGTATATAGTTTGTTGCTTTGTCTGAAGAACCTGTATAAAGTTTTCTCCATTTTGAATCATCCTTGCTGCTTTTGTTTTGTTTTCTAAGGAATCTTCAATGTATTTTTCCGCAGCAGATGAGCTTTTCCATGCACCATGACGCTTCAGTGTTGATAAATCAGCTCCCGCATTCGCCAATAAAGTGGCAGATGTTCTGCAAAAACAATGCCCGTATATTTTTGGGTTCCAACTTCAAATATCCCGCAATTTTTTTGGTGCCCCCCCCCAATGGTATGTATGCCCGCTCTTTGGGAAACACATGTTCCTCTTCTATAACCCAAAAAAAGAAAATCTTCCTTCATATTTTTAGGTCGGAGCTTAACGTATTCTCTGAATATTTCCAGAAAGTTTATTTCTTCATTGTCGTCACTCAATACAGTGAATACCCGTTTTGTATTCGTCTTAGAAATGGGAATGGTTATAATTAGTTTGGTGCCACAATCTTCAATGTCTTTTAGGGTCATATGGTATAACTCTTCTCGCCGACAACCACCAGCAATGCCTATCATTGCGATTACCTGTAACAATAGAGAAAATGGTTTAAAACTGATTGTCAAATTGATAAAATTTCGACTAACGAAACCAAGAAATATATTAAAGATACTCTTCTGATGGGGCTTCCTTCACGAATCTATTAACTTATTCTCTTGTTAGAACTTTTGCTTTGTTTGCCTGATGACCAACCGCTTGCCTTTTTAAGAAAGCCACCAGTTTTGGATATTTTGAAATATCACCTCCTTCTTTTACCATCAGCATAGACTTGAGCATCGAATATTTTGCCCACATTGTCGCAGGATTCATCTTTTTGGAAATATCCAAGAAGTACGCCAAAAGGATATTCTCATTCAGGCCGTTTTCCACCTTATAGGTTTTTCTCCACACGTTGAAGAGCTGGTATTCCTTCTCATAACGAGCAGAAGACTTCGTAGGCACCAATTTACTGGTTGCTTCAGCACATTTTAGCTCGATTTCTTCCATTTTTTACGAAAATTATCACAAAATCCGCACGGGATGACAAACTGTCAAATTTGTTATTTTTGTTTTTACATCACTAAGCTAAATGAAAAGCTATGCGATAAAACAAGAATCGAAACCACGGCAGACAGGTTATGTAAAATAAAACATTAAAATTTAATTTTTAATACAACACAGTATGAAATAAAATAAATAACTATTATTTAACTTCCAAATGTAGACCCACAAAAAAATTGGGTTTTTAAAAATCTTTGTCAGACTTTATGTGAGGTGAATACAACCTCGATGAACATTGTTATGTACTGTAATTAGTGCCGTTGCAAAATAAACACTCATTCTGTCTTCTAAAATTGAAAATTGTTGTTTCAGTGGCAACTACCTGGTGCGCGTGCGAGCACAGGTGATGTCGCGGGACGACAGCTCGGGGGGGTGGGTGCCGCTGGGCGGCGGAGGCCTCAGCAACGTGTCGGTGCGGAAGCGGCCGCGGCCCTGCCCGTCGGCGGCCGCGCCGCCACCACCCGGCGCCACCCCCGAGCCCACCGTCAAGCCCAAGCACGACTATCTCATCTACGGCAAGAGGATCAGCGACAATTCGGTGAGCACACCACTCTCTTTTTCTTTCAACAAATTTCTTAGTTTAAGTTCTACAAATTGACCAAAGGATTAACGCTTTAGTAGGGTCGTTGGTGAGAATTTATAGATAGAGGCGCAACCGTAATGTCGAAATGCGTATTCGATCCACAAGTTTAACACTCTGTATCTTGAAAACAAAGGCCCTAATAGAAAATATCTATAGGGCAAAATGTTTTTAAAGTCGAACAAGAAATAAAGGCCTTCATGTTTGACGTTTAGTTATGTTACACCGTGTTTTACAGTAGAGGTTTTTGGGCCCGAGATTTGTCCTTCTGTCGAGAACTATTGTTAACGACAGTCAATTTTAAGTGTTCTATGTGATTCAATGTTTTAACAAGCAAAGAAAACCTCCGTGAACAATAAGTTGACGATAAATTGACGAATCTTAGAACCAAAGAACTGCTATTACCTAATACTATATCGGGCCTAAAAGTGGATACGCATTTCGCCATAAGTTTGCGGCTCTATCTATAATTTCTCACTCAACGGTAGGGTTTACCATCAGAAAATATTTAAGTATCACTTTTATATACGGAAAATTTCCCAATAGGTAGGTCGATTGAAAATTGAAACTTTTTGGCCTTCCTACTCATTTTCAGGAGCTGCAAGTTTCTGCGATGCAGGGACTTGAAAGTTTTTCGTGATATCTTCGAAAAAATTTAATAGATTATACCTAACCTTTCAACAGAATTGTCACATATAGTTTAAAAAATCTCCATTAATTAAATTAAGTAAGTAAAATATTTCTAAAAAAATCCATATACTTGCCAAAATTTTGAAATTAAACCTAAATATTTTACTTATTTCTAGCTGTAAGAATAATTGGAATCCGAAAAAGTTTTTCAGAATTCAAAAAAGATGTTTTGTTGGCAAATAAAATTGACAATTAATTATTTTGAGAAGTATAATAAAATAATTCTTACTGACGCAATAGAAGTAGCTCTACCATAGTTTTTTTCAAATCCAAAATAATTTATTGTTCAATACATATATTGCCTATAAACTGCTTCACAACATGCCATATAATAATGCTTATGGACAAAATATAATGCATAAAATCGAAAACACTTACGTACGCATATAATAAGATATTTTTAAAAAACTTGCAACATTAGATAGAGACGATGTCATATTTTGTCACAAGTCACAAATGTATTTTGAAAGTCATACAAATTATTAGTACCGCGACTGTTTGGATGACATTGGGTTTAGAAGAATAGAATGTTAATTTTTTTATGATGAGACCTCTGATTAGGTTGATTTAGTTTTGTTGTTTTATTGAATAGCAAACAATAAAATAATGAAGGCATTTATGCTATGGAAAGAAAAATTACAATATTGTAAATATAACTTCGAAGATGCATTTTCTGTTCTATTTTACAAATGCATGTCGTCTCTGCTCTAGGGAGATATATTTCACATTTGGATACACTAGCGTCAGTCGTAGGTTATTTACAAAATCGACAGACGTTCGTAGTGTATTAATTTGTATAAAGTAAGTGCTTTTGTTGTTGTGAAATGTGAATTAATGAACTTAAAATAATAAGTTTTTCCCAACAATATCACACACTTCTTCAAAAGGATATACCTACATCTGTGACCGTCAGTGATCATGTAGTTTTCAATCATCTTTAGATGGATTACAGTTTTATTTTAAGAAAAGCTTTAAAATTATATGAAAATTCTGATGAAAGTAACGGCATAGATGTAGATACGGGGTACGATAGGAATCTGTCATGTTCTTATTAAAAAATACCTCTTGATATATCTTTTACTATTTTGTAGAACATACATTCAAACTACTTTCTTATCTATTCCACGGTGAGACAGAGTATATTCTTTTTTTATATACGGACTGATAAAATTGAAATTTATTTATATAATTGAATAATAATTGCCCCTAGCTGTAAATAATATGAAAAGATGCAGCCAGTCGTCATTGATATTGAAAATTGATATTTTTGAAAAATTTTTATGGGCCACGTGGTTAGTAAATTAAATATTTCAAAATTTATAATTCAAATGTAGGTTTTCATATGAAAATAGATTTGTTTATTTGCCAATCGTCTATTTGTTGAATGTCATAAATAAATTTTAATTTTGTTGCAATCTACATTATAGAAACAGACATAATAAGTTTTCAAATATTTGCATTCACTTTTTTATTTAAAAAGAGTTTGATGATATTTTAAAGAAAAACAAAGCTGATAAGAAAATAGTTTTAATTTATTAAACAATTTTCTCTTTAAATATACTTTTCGCTTGTAGTGCATAAAACGATTTTAAAAATACCATTTTCTCAAGTTCTCTAGTACCAAAAAAATTTGATAAGCAAAATCACAAGAGCTTTCGTTTTTATCGGATAAATTTGTCTTTGTAACGAAATAATTTTACCAATCAGTAATTTTACGACAAAAACTGACGGGAAAACATTACGAACCGAAGGTTAAGTGATTTTGTCAGATGTCACTTTTTCGAAGAAAATTACGGATTGGTAAAATTTTGAGTTAAAAAGAAATTTATCCAAAAAATAAAAGCTCGAGTGGTTTTTGGCAAGATAAATTAAGGATCAAATATGTGAATGAACAACAAAATAAATATTTTTATTCGCTAAGAGGGACAGGGTTTTTATCGGTGATGAAAAACTACATACCTATTTATCGCTGTCAAAGTGACAAAAACATCACTATTATATACACATTTTCATTGGGAGTTAATTTATCAGTTTAGCGATGTCAAAAATGGTATCCTTAGGTGTACAGATACTATTTTCTTAAGTATATTCTTAAATATTACTAGAAGAAGGTATGCAGAAATGGTAAACGCCATAGTTTTCCAGTACAAGATTCCAAGCATTACATTTGAAATTAACTTTATTTAAAAAAATATCTGTATGACAAATTCAAAGACTTTCAAATTTATTCTTCACTCCTAGTATAAGCCTGTCCAGTCCTACTTGATTTCCCGCCGCATAATATGGTTGGGCTTGCATCTTGGCTAGCCACTCGGTAACTTTGGGGAACCGACCTGATTCGATGGGTACTAGTACGTTAGCCGTTGAAATTGTTGCTACCAGACTAAAGTCTGCTATCGTGACCTGTTCTCCAGCAGCATATGTGCTTCTTTCTAACAGCGTCTCCAGTGAAGTATAAGCTAAAAACAAACGAAAAAATTATGTTTACCTGGATCTGACCGTATATTTTTCGCATTGGCGCCTTCGCCAAAACGTCGAATAACGCTTAAAGTAGGCTTTGCCCTTTTTTAATATTATGCAGTAGGATCAAGTTATCAGTGGTTGATGGAGTCACAGGAGGATGGACATACAAAAGCGCATCTCTCCTCAAAATCGTTTTGTATATTCAATACAAATGTGAACCACAGGGTGTTAAAAAAAGAGTGTAAAATATTTAAGGAAGTAATAGTATGAATCAAAATAAGCAGAAAAGTCTCAATAAACATGGGTCCGCAAAGTAACAGTTGCGGATATATGGAAGGTTTTATGTTTTTTAGCTCCTTTTTTTATTTTGCAAAAACGTGTATTTTCTTAAAATAGTTGGTTGATGTTTAGTGAAATAAACAGTACGTATTTGACAGTTGTTCTCAGTGCACAAGTTTTCTTTTGCTATGGCTGGTTACTCTAACGCAGAATTAACAGACATGCATTTCATGTATGGTCGTGCTAATGGAAAAGCCACCGAAGCGCAACGTCTTTGTGTTGACGCTTATCCAAATCGCCAGATTCCTTCACAACGCATGTTTGGAAGAATTCACCAAAGATTGCGTGATACCAGTTCCTTGAGCAAACAGTGCTATTTATCCGGACGACCAAGGTCGATATCCACTCCTAGAGCAGAAGAAGAAATTCTAGCACTGGTAGAGTGTGCGGAGAATATCAGCCGAGGTAGGAATTAGTGGTCCTCTTGTTTGGAGAATCCTTCACGAGCAACTGCTTTATCCATACCATGTGCAACGAGTACAGGCCTTAAATCCAATAAATGATCATCAAGCACGTTTGTTTTTTTGCCGCTGGTTTCTACATCATGATGCTGAAGACCCTCGTTTTCTTGCAAACATTCTTTTTACTGATGAGGCCGGGTTCACAAGAAATGGAGTGTTTAATTTTCACAATACGCATATTTGGGCCGACGAAAATCCTCAAGCTCTAATAGAATCTGGACATCAGGCACGTTTTTCATTAAACATTTGGATGGGTATTGTAGGTGACAGGTTTCTAGGTCCTGTTGTTTTACCAAACCGATTAATAGGCGCTGCTTACTTCAACTTTCTGCAGAACACACTGTATGAGTTGTTGGAAGACATTCCTTTGAATCAGAGGCAACAAATGTGGTTCCAGCATGATGGTGCTCCAGCTCATTTTTCCACGGCCGTTAGAGAGCATTTACATCAAACTTTTCCACATAGATGGGTAGGAAGGGTCGGACCTGTTTTATGGCCTCCAAGATCGCCTGATCTGTACCCTCTAGATTTCTTTGTTTGGGGATATTTAAAGACATTAGTGTATGGTACTCCTGTAAATAGCCTGGAAGAGCTGCAGCTACGGATTAATCAAAAGTGTTAAGAAATCCAAACCAAGGAGGGTGTTTTCGAAAGAGTTCGAATATCGTTGAGACGAAGATGTCGTGCCTGCTTGGAAATGGACGGAGGGCACTTTGAACATCTTCTGTAACTTTGTTTTTTTGTTTGTTAAAAGCTTCCTTTGTCGGTTTATTCCTAATAAAATAAAATGTTTGAAAAACGAATAGTGGTCCATATCTCCGCAACCGTTACTTTGCGGACACATGTTTATTAAATTTTTTTTGCTTATTATGGTTCATACCTCCTGAAATATTTAACACTCTTTTTAACACCCTGTATAATAATATAGTACAATCGTTTTCGGAAGGCAAAGTGGGCAATAAAACGTTGGTGAGACGAAATGTATACATTTATTTTATTTCAACTTCTACCTGCTTATAACAGGTATAACTGGGTGGCAGCTGGCGAGCCAGTTCAAATTAACCTAAGAAGGACGTCTTTAGAAATGCATGTGCGGTGGAAAGCTTAGAGTAGTGCTGGTATGTCGGTACTCAATTATTTCTAGATTGGTATTGCCAGGGTCGGCTGGAAAATTTTCCCATAATCAATTATAGTAAAAGCTTCAAAACAATTAAGACAACTTTCAAATTCCGTTAAAACTGTATCACAAACACCCACAACGGAAGAATCAACACAACGCAATAGAATAATCAACACACTCCAACTATTCCAAGTTGGGCTCTGTTCAACCGTCTGTTTTTGACAAGAAGTACGTCTTATCCATCCTTCTTTAGTGCAGGTAATTTCTCCGTAACGTTAGTCGTACCTTATTAAGGGGCGTACCTGAGCATGACTTGGATATATTACAAACAAGTGGAAAGGGCTCAGAGGTATATGCCAATGTTTTATTGTCTACGTTTTTGTCTATGTTTGTTGCCCAGTAGATACATCTAATTACAGCATAATTTTACAATATACAAGGAATACCTACATAAAATTGAAATTAGTGAAAGCTTAATGATATAGTGTGCACTTAATGTTAAAGTGATTAACTGACATCTGAATAAAATAATGGTAAAACAAATTCATATTAAAAAATATAACTACACTGATAAAAATTATTAGCTGTATTGCGCAGTGGATTGTTGGTTAATTATTGCCCAGGTCAATAGAGTGAAAACACACGCCAGAATGTAATGTTACAACTGTAATGGAAAATTATTATGAATGCGCATTTTTTTACATACAGTATGGATTTAGTATTTTCATCTTCCGATTTTCCGGAGGAAAATAGGGGTATTTTTTTATACATTGAGCCAGAATTCCAAAATGATTTTGTCTTTTAGGCCTTCCTGAGCACGTGGCTGAAATTTTTGTATTTAGTGTTAACCCTGTATATGTATGACCTTTTATATGAACCATTATATATATTTTTTCCCTGATAAAAGGATTTCATTATACAAAACTGTAAATTGTCAACATATTTCGCTACTGCTTTGACTTTTAGTGTCGCGTAAACCGCCAAAATGCTATTAAATGAAAAACTATTTTTTGTGAGTACATTCACAAAGAGATTATTAAGTACTAAAAAAACGGTTTTGAAGTAATATTAATTAGGTAAGTATTAGTATTAGGTAGGTATTATAGCTAATAATACAGTATCTATTACGTAAGAAGGATAGTTTTCCTAAGTGATGCAAAACAAAGTAAAATTGAAGAAATAAACTTGGTTATCTTGAAATAGAAGTGTGTCAGGAGAAGATATGAGGTACGGGAAATCCGCGGAAATAGGAAACGTCTTTATCACCTGCGTTATCGAGTAAGTAACCGAAAGCTAATGCGTATTAAAAATCTAAATCGACTTTAGAAACCTTAAAAAGACATTTAATTCTTAATGTTAAGCCAAAATTTATCTGTAAAACCCGTACGACACGGATCACACTTTTCAACAAATTTCTGTAAATAAGTATGTACAAGCACATTTTTTTAAACAAAAATATATGTATAAAGATTTCTTCGTAAAATATTTTAATATTTCTTTGCAATATTAATTTAAAACTTGCTCTAAATTTTTGTCAAAAGAAACATCCAGTATACTTTTGTGTTATTCAATTGCATTATGTTTTTCCTTGATAATGATATACAGGGTGAACCTTAAATAAGTACAAATATTTTAACTGCAGCTGTAGTTCGTCATATAGATAAGTCTAGCGAGTTATTTTTTTAAATATTTACGGATATTAATTTGTTTTAAATGCCCACATTTTGAGGACCGCTGACCAGATAGACCACTGACATAACCTAATAATATAAACCATATGATTTACTGAAGGCGAGGTTGCCATATCGCTGTAAGATAAATAATTGTTTAACGTAAATTCAATTTTTGCGGTTGTTTCTAATTTAAAAACACTTGTTTTTAACAATAAGTAAAGTAAAATTATCATAAACAATTAAAATATGAATTTCTGCAAGTTCAATACCATCAATTAAAGTGTTAAGTTATTTTGTTCATTGATTCCAAAAATTATCCATAAACGTGCATAAAAAGCTCACCTACTTACTGAAAAACCAAATATTTAATACCATTGTACACTAGGGTGACCGCAAAATCGATGTCGGAATCTTGTTCGTCTGGACCCACAAAACGATTCCCCTTTCCAGATATTGAGATAGCCGAAATTTGAATTCGATTAAACGACGTTAACCCGTGCCGCTCGTCGCTCAAAGTTTGAAAAATCCCAATTTTTGCCAAAAGCTGACATTTGTAGTCATAACTCCATTATAGTAAATAGTAGAAACACTCTTAATATCTCTAAAGGAAGCTAATGTTGTTATTCAAATTTTATATTCTATACATAATTGTTGTTATTTTAAATCAAACCGAGTTACAACAGCATTTAGCCCCATAAACGTGACCTGGTACCACTAGGAGCATACTTCGTATATTTTGTTATTAAGTGATAAATGTTGCTTTTTTGGTATATTTTTGAGTTTAAAGTAGAAATATAATAAAAAACAAGTAATACTGATAAGTCTAATGACATTTTTTATTTTAAAATATAAAAATCAGGTAAGTATATAATACATATACAAAACAGACACAGAAAAGATACAGACGTAGTACCTACATGAGTTGATAATTTTACATAGTTATCTAATTTATTCTAGAGCTTTCGTTAAAGTAGTTTTTGAAACGTCAGGATATAATGCTCGGCATTTGCTTACAACTTGCAGGACATATTGTTTTTGGTCTTTCATCTTTTGTCAGAAGGTCGTTAATGTCGGTTATTAATTTAATACCACGCTCAGCCATATCATTAACTACTTTTAATGTTTTGACAATTTTCAATCCTTCTTGGAAGTCATTATTTTGAGGCCAGGTGTTTGGATGTTGTCTTAGGAAATATGATATAATATTAAATCCGTCAAAAAATGTAAACTATGCTTTGGTAAGTAAATTTACCAATCCTCTATCAACTACCTCTTTTAATTTTCTTTCCTAACTTTTGGATTTACAACCCTAGCGTGCTCTGATGGTTCGTCTGTGCTACTGAGCAATTTATTAGCCATTAACAACTTTTCATCGTCTGTAATGGTGGGATCAAAAAACGATAATCCCACCAACTTTGCATTCAAATACCACAAATGGTTCGAAAATTTGTCCTTGTCACATTCTTTATGGTCTAACAGACTATACAAAATACCTAAATCTTGCTTTGGTGCAAGATGAGCTTTTGGAGCATTGAACCAAGCTTTACAATAAATGTTAACTAGAAAAACAGAAATGGCACGCACATAACTTTCTTCTTCTTTAGACAACTTACATTCTTTGACCGATTTAATATAAAAACAGATTTGCTAAGACAGCATCCAAACACCTGGCCTCAAAATAATGACTTCCTAGAAGGATTGAAAATTGTCAAAACATTAAAAGTAGTTAATGATATGGCTGAGCGTGGTGTTAAATTAATAACCGACTTTAACGACCTTCTGACAAAAGATGAAGACCAAAAGCAATATATCCTGCAAGTTGTAAGCCAATGCCGAGCATTATATCCTGACGTTTCAAAAACTACTTTAACAAAAGCTCTAGAATAGATTAGATAACTATGTAAAATTATCAACTCATGTAGGTACTACGTCTGTATCTTTTCTGTGTCTGTTTTGTATGTATTATATGACTGATTGTTATATTTTAAAATAAAAAATGTCATTAGACTTATCAGTATTACTTGTTTGTTTATTATATTTCTACTTTAAACTCAAAAATATACCAAAAAAGCCACATTTATCACTTAATAACAAAATATACGAAGTACGCTTTTTGGGGCTAAAGGCTGTTGTAACTCGGTTTGATTTAAAATAACAACAATTATGTATAGAATATAAATTTTGAAGAACAACATTAGCTTTCTTTTGAGATATTAAGCGTGTTTCTACTATTTACTGTTATGGAGTTATGGCTCCATATATCAGCTTTTTGGCCAAAAATTTGGATTTTTTCAAACTTTGAGCGATGAGCGGCATGGGTTAACGTCGCTTAATCGAGCTCAAATTTCGGCTATCTCAATATCTGGAAAGAGGAATCGTTTTGTGGGGTCCAGACGAACAAGATTTCGACATTTTTTTTCTACCTCTATGAGATCCGATCACCCTATTGTACACTGTTAGAAAGACTATCACAAATTATACCCTTAAATTATTTTATGAAGAATAACAAAAAAGCTATAATTTTCAAATAGCACCTAAGAGTTAATTTTCGCCACATAACCTCAAACAACGTGTTAGTGCTAACCATTTCGTACTTCGTAGTGGGTGAAACAGATTTTAAAAATAAACACAAAACATGGAATAACAAAATAACTAGCTTGATGTATGCGTTCAATATCAAGAGAAGGCAAAGTAAAATATTTAAAAGCAGTGTCAATCGCATGCAAAAAAGAAACTAGTGCCGTAGGCACAGGTAACAGATAGATGTCACGAACAGTAGGTGAAATGTCCCGTACCAGCCGCACTCTCTAGGATTGATAGTCAAGGTCGGCAAGGAGGTTATGTTGATGTTGAAATGGATGCACAATTATGGTCCAGCGCAAAGAAAAACGCTGTGTGCAAGTTACAAGTGGAAACAAAATATAATATTTGTGGAAAGAGATTTGATAATTTAATACACGTAAATTGAAAGTTAATATGAGATAGGTACTTTTACATCTTCTGAAACCGAACTAAACTAATGGAAGTAATACACTGCTTGACGCAGTCAGATAAAACAGGTAGGAGAATCGATTATTTCAATAGTCAGATGGATACACTAAGCTGCAAAAAAGTTTTGCCATTTAAAAGAAACTTGATGTGCCATAAGTGGCGTCTCCTACTAGTGACGTCAAAATTAGAAACAAATTTGAATTTCTCGCCCGCAAAAACCCCCGATTTACAAATTTTATGTAAATATTTGGATTTTTTTAGTCCTTTGCAAATATCGAAAATAAAATTTTAACTTCAACACCCTGTATCTCGGAATAGCGACTTTAAAATGAAAAACGTTTATGAACTACCTCCACTATTTTTTCAAGGCCAACTCACATCTCAGTTTTTTTAATTACAATCGGGACACTGTATAAGGAGAATAAGCGGACAAAGCGGGACTGTTATGCATTTGGATTTTTCTTTGATATCAGTTGGAGATTTGGAGCGATTTGGATAGTGATTCATTAGATAATGATTAGTTTAGTTGTATTTAATATTTAGTAGTGTACAGAGTGAAGTAATTAAAGTATGAATGAACCAATTTTTTATAATTATATAAAATTGCATGACCAACTATGCACCAGGCAACATTATCTAGTTTTAACAATTTAACGTTTTTTGACAATTTCCAAAATATAAAGTAGCATCTATTATGCAAGGTGTTTCATAATTGAATGTCAATACTGAAGGAGGTTAATCTGCGCATGATTTTAAGACAAACATTTCATATAAACATAGGTCCGTTTCCGTTTTATTTTTAATTTACAGGGTTATAAAGATTATTTTTTTTTAAATAACCCCTAAACTGCATTTGATATTTGTGGAACTTGATGGTTGTAAACTAGATGCATGTCATTTCTATTTGAACAATCACAGCTCACTATTACTATTCTGCTTTTAGTACACACAGGGGCCTAAGAATTATTATTGTTCTTTATTTTGTTACTCCCATACCGTTCAAGATACGAAAAATTGTCAAGAGATCTTTTTTATTGCAAAATGATGAGCCTTTCAATTTTTTTTTTTAATATGTTTGAGTCATACTATAAAAACCGCATCCTTCTATCTCCGGTAGTTTTCGAGATACATTGCAATTACAACAATTGGGACACACTGTACACTGATAAAAAATGTATTGATTGTTCAGAAATATAATAAAATCAAAATTGGAAAAATTTTACCTCACCAACCACGCAAAAAAGTTTTATGTCCATTATAGGAGTTTTTGTAACGTGAAATTTAATCTGGTTGTACAAAATTTTAAAAACATTTTGTACATTACGTTTTCTTAAAAATTATTAAAATAGTCTTTCAGCTTCTCTTACTTTCTATAAGGGGATCCGCCAAGTCCTTGCTTACACTAGTAGCTCCCCCTTTTATAGAGATGAACACGGCCATCAATTTAGGAAACAAACCGCAGTCGAAATAAAGTCGCTGGTTAACCACGGCCCTCTTCTGGAGGTCTTTCGGATAAAAAGAATCGTCCTTTCCATACTTGTCCACCAAATAACAGTTGATGGCGTGGTTGTCCCATATCACAAACTCCCCGTCTTGAATGGTGGGTATGGTGTGAAGGGGGTTCAGCTTGAGGAATTCCGGTTTGAACTGATCTCCAATCACAGTGTTCACTTCTATTCTTTCAAATTCTAGACCTAGCGCCTCGACGGCTATGAGCGTTCCTCTAACGACTGGACTGGCGTTCATACCATACACTGTAATCGGCATTATTGCGGCGAGAGAGGCTACTGCTACTGGAAACTCTCGCTGACGACTAAATTTTTTATCGTAGTTTAATGTCAAGTCCGAGAGATGATCCTTGAAGCAAATGAATCAGCAGTTTAGATGCGTATACGTGAATTTTCCAGTTATAGATTCGAATTATTCGAAATTATGCATGTACCACAAGTCGAATGTTGAATAAAACTGTAGTAAATTATAATAATACAGGGTGTAACTAAATAAGTGTAAAACATTTAAACAAGTTTGTGAAGAACAGCTACAGAATGTTAAAAAAATATTCCTAAGCGATTCGAAAATTGCGAAATCAACGATGGCCTCGTAGATGCTACAAAAATGTAAAATTTCATTGTATTGTGACGTTAAATTTATTGTATTTTTGTATCCTAGATTTAATGTAACGTGGTAATTTTCCGTTGTTATTTTAGTGATTTATTAAAATACCCAACTATTGCTAACAGTTAATAAGTTTTTATATTTAATGCGATTAATTAAAAGTGTAACATTTATTAATAATTAGTTTACGATATTTTTAATTCATTCTTCATAGCCAACTTATATTTTTTGAAAATTACTATAAAAGTATTTAATAAAATGTAGCCTGCATTAAAATTGTTATAAATCTCTCAAGATTAAATATTTATTTATTAAACTTGGCATAAAACCGTTTTACGGGATGCTAAATCCAGTGCCGTAGTTAGATTTTAAATAAAAAAATCGCTAAACAGTTTTTGTAAAATTTCGCCGTGAAAAAAATTCGAAGTAGGCCTTGAGAACAAAAAACAAGTTTTAATATTTTGTGCCAGAATAGAGTTTTTACTGCTCCATCTTTTGGAAAGAACACGAAATAAATCGGATAATAATTACCATTTTTACAGGCTTGTTTCCATTTGAAATGTATAAACTCATATTTTTTTAACCCCCTGTACAATAATTGTACAAAACAATTGAGAGTACAACTCTCAGTTGTTTTCTATTAGTAGCTGACTTTATTTAGTAACTTTTTATAATAATAAATAACTTTAATCACCACCTACAAAAATTTAAATTTAATATCAACATATCATTATGAAGTGGTGAAAGGGCGAAGTTCGGTTATCCACTCCAAGAGTAGAAACTCGCTTTTCCACTTATATAATATACTTTCAGAATTTTGAATAGATGAGTAGTTTAAGCAGAAAAAATATTTTTCGTATGTCAACAATATCAGCATTCGTTCTGCAACAAATAACGAAGTACCAGAAGTTGACTCTGATATTTTACGTGTCAGTTGTGTGTCAGATCTAATCAGCTACTGAAATTGATTTATTCTTCTTGTTCAATTACTTAGTTACTTTAGATCTTACTTTATTTGTTGTCGTTAGTGTTGTGTTTGTTTCTGTTCCTCATTTTTCATTATTTCATCATGGATACGTATACATATTCCAAACAAGTAGATGTGCTTTTGGTTTATGGATTTTGTCAAGGTAACGGCCGCAAAAGTGTTAGGGTCTACATGGACAGATTCCCTCATCGACGAGTGCCAAATCATCAAACTTTTGCTAACATCGAAAGGCGACTTCGCGAATTTGGTTCCTTCCACCACATAATTACGGCTCAAGGGCGTCAACGTACCACGAGCACTATAGAGGTGGAGGAACAAATCCTAGATAAGATAGAAGAGAACCCAAAAATTAGTGCAAGACGCATTGGACATGAAATAGGGATACCAAAAACCATAGTTCATGATGTTTTGAAGAAGCAGTTACTACATCCGTACCACAATCAATCTGTACATGAATTGCTACCCATTGACCCTGAAAGACGTTTAGCATTTTGTAATTTTATACAAGATCACGGAGCCCATGATATATGAACTTCAGCAAAAACATTTTATTTACAGATGAAGCATGTTTCGCGAGGTCAGGAATTATTAATAACCATAAAAAAATCACGTTTATGCTGATGAAAATCCACACTGTACTGAAATAAGACAGTTTCAAGTATTATCTAATTTATTGGACGATTTACCATTACTACTTCGTCGTAACATGTGGTTTATGCACGATGGTGCACCCCCCCCCCCATTTTACAATACCCGTTTATCAGTATTTACATAATCCTAAGAGGTGGATCGGAAGAGGAAACGATGCTCCTATAAAATGGCCACCTCGAGCACCAGACTTAACCCCTTGCGATTATTTTTTGTGGGATGCAGTAAAAACCAAAGTATATGCCTATGCAGTTAATAATGAAGAGGAATTGTTTAGGCGAATCCAAGGTGCAGTTAACATTTTACGAGGTAATCCTGGAATCATGAAGAGGCTGCACTACAACTTTGTAAAACGGATTACTTGTTGCGTACGAGAAAACGGTGGTCACTTTGAGCATTTATTGTAAAGAGATATCATAACTCTTTTTTATTTGTTATATTAATATCCTATTATCTTGTATTTATTAAATAAAATATTTAAATGAGTTTTGGAATTTTCGTTATTTATTTTGTTGCAGAAAGTATTGTGGACATACGAAAAATATTTTTTCTGTCTAAACTACTCATCTATTCAAAATTCTGAAAGTATAAAAAAAGTTTCTAAATAAAGTCAGCTACTAATAGAAAAAAGCTGAGAGTAATTGTACAGGGGATTAAAAAATATGTGCTTATATTTGCTTGATACATTTATATTATATTTTTCTTATATGTCTAATGACTGCAAAAGATTTTAAATAATGTCAAAAAGTGTCGGTTAGACTTATAACTGCGTAGCCCAAAAATGGTTAAAATCGATCAAGTCGTTTTCGAGATATTCAAAATAAACAAAAATTGTCTCTCTAGTTGCTAAACGAATCAATTTTGGAAATAAGTAAATTGGGCTAAATCGGCTTTTTTTGAACCCAGGAGTATGTGGTCTTCCGTTGTACACGTCTATTCTGGACACCCTGTATAATAATTAATTTTTCTTCAACCCCCTAATCCCCAGCTACCCTTACTTTTTTTCAAATGGAAACATAAGGCTCGTTGAAAAACTTTTATTTACCTGCAACAAATTTATTTTAATTAATATAACGATGTAAACTTAAATATATTTAACCTTGTTCTTAAGTATTGTAATTTTAGCAATTAGAAACAATTTTTATCTATTAAGTTGCAATTATTTAGCTCATTTACGTCAACAGGTTTTCACTGGTATTAATAACTTGTCACGGACAATAATAACTTGGTTTTGAATATTTGAATTGTTATTCAAAATCTGCTTTAAGGTGCCCGTATTTCTCGCCGTAAAATGATCAAATTTGTGGTGTTTTTTAGGTACTGAAACCTCGAAAAATAAAACTCGTAGAGCAAAAGTAATATCAAAAATAGAATTATTGATGTTTTGTTTATCCACTTTTACTATTTAAACTTTCCTCAAATAATGTAATAACTTTTAAAATGCATTTATATGACACACATAATTTCGCTATTCTAACCCCACATTTTAACAATTATTTTCACATACTTATAAACAAAAGTGAACAATCTTATATGCAGAACTATGTAAGTTTATGTTATAACAATGTTTACATCTATAGTTGAATTTAAAAAAATACGTATTTTGAAAGATTTCAGTACCTAAAAATTCATTGGATAGATCGCTTTCTGATGTTAAATATTGATTTTACTTCGGTACCTTTGAATATTTGCAGGTGGCATGAAATAACATCCTTGTTATTTGCTAAACTCTATATTATTCAGTTCTTAAATGTCTAAAATTATTTATATTTGTAGAAAACACTTTTTCAGGAATACGGCGCCCTTAATAATATGATGTACTTAGTTTTAAAGGGAACAACTATATTCCACAGTTATAATTACCTGAACCAAGACGTTTATAAATATACAGGAAGATTTATTGTGATTTTGATGAAACGAACCGATCCTTGTCGTTCATTAAACTATCTTTTTGATATTTTTGAACTAGTTAGAATCATAAAAGGAACCAAATTAACCTCTGAAGTGTGAGTAGGTATTGATTCAGTTATGGTTGGTATAATTTTAGTTATAACGTACGTAACGAGAATTTTATAAGTATATTGGTATTAGTACATTAAAGATTGGTAATATCGGATACTTCAGATGGTTAATCTCGTATACTATCTAATTATCTAATACGACTTGTACTTATTGTAAATACAATTCTGAAAATATGTATACATCTAGAGGAAATTATTTGTTTAAAATTTAAAACCACTTATATACACGGTGTTTTCAAAAGTAGTAGCACAAATGGTATCGGTAAATCTACAGTTAAAAAGAACACGTTTGAATAAAAATGACCTTAGTAAAATCTTCATCCCTTTAAGGATACAGCTCTTCAAAGTTTCCAAAGAAAATGTGGAATAGCGGCTGTAATTTGAAAACCGAAACAGGTAGAAAATTTTCTACTAATACATGTGCAACTTCTTAACGATTTTTCGAAAATATATGCCTTTTGAAAGGGGTTAAAATAAGCATCCCCTAAATTATTTTTTGCTGCAACTTATTTATTTGGCAATAATTGAGTAATACGTATCAGATAACCTGGTTTATTTTAAAACTTTTCCGTCTTACATTTTTGTCCTAAAACTAACCGTTTATTAACAAAAAAATAAAATTAATTTTCATGGGCACTATAACTCACGCGATTGCAACTCATAAATTTTTAATTATACGGCTGTCATACTAATTTCTGTCATTAGACCTTGTCATCATATTCATCATTAGTCAATATATTCGCCATAATTGCAAGTTATCGTAAAATATAAAATTTAAAAATAGCAAATCTATAACACAAGTCACAAAAGGTCTAATGACAGAAATCAGCGTGACAGCCGCCTACTTTTCGTAAATAAACGATTAGTTTTAAAGCAAAAAAAGTAAGAGAGGTACAAGTTTTGTCAAACAAATGTCAAAAAAACAAGTTACAGGATGCCTTACTTCAACTCCTTTCAAAGGACAGAAATTTTCAAAAAATTATTGAGAAGTTGCACATGCATTAGTAGGCAATAGATGTAAAATTTGTCTATCATCCCTTTTACCTAATTACGGTCCCAATTACGGTCGCTATTCCTTATTTTATTTGGAAACTTAGAAGGGCTGTGTGTCCTAAAGGGTGAACATTTTACTAAGGCCATTTTTATGCAAACGTGTCCTTTTTACCTGTATACAGGGTGTCCGGAAAAATGTGGAAAATGTATCGGGTGCAGATAGAACCCTACGGGGATATGTGTCACTGAAGGAAATCGTTTTTTTTTTAATAACTTTTAAAGTACTTAATATAAAATTTAATGTGATGGGCACTAGTAAGAACCTCTTAAAATAGTGTCCTTGAAACATGTTTAGCTTTTTTAATTTACCAGGGGCGTGCTTTACAACTTAGCGCCTAAATTTTTAACATCCTGTATGATAAAGATTTTAAAATAATAAATCTGGGTGGCTTGTGGGGTACCTTCAACCTTAGACTAAAAAAAGGTGCTCTTGTTTATTGTTGACAAAATGAATCGAATTAGTAATCGAGCTTGCAGCCTTAAGCCGGCTCCACACATTCGGATATTTGTCACAAATATTTGGATATTTGGCATATAAACGAATATGTGTATAATGACAAATATTCGCACCAAAGGATATATTTGGCAAATATAAATATTTCCCGCTCAACGTCGGTAAATGACCACAAATCAAAGGCGCAAATATTTGCGAAACAAGCAAAGATCTGTCTGATCCACATATTCGACGCGAAGTCGACAGCAGATAGCAGCAGTGTGCACAGGGTTGTTCTGTGGCAGTGTGTTGTAGTTATTTACGTTTCGTGTTTTAGTGTTTAATTAAAAATGGTCGAACGAAACCATAATGGAATTTAAAAAGGCTGAAGCCTGTACCAAAAATGCCGCTGCAGCGACCACTGAAACGTCTTCACTTTCCACTTCCATCTTGGAAACTAATCAAGAATATTTGTTGGCCTTCCCGCTTCAAATATCCAATAACATTATTTGGCAAATGTGAGGCTGCTTTCTGTGCCACTAAGCAAATATTTGAACAAATATACAAATATTCGTGTATTTGTCAAATATCCGAATGTGTGGAGCCGGCTTTATGCAACCAGTTCTGCTCGAGTATGTCGAATAAGGTGTACTGTATAACCACGTACTGAAATTAGGAGTTACTGCGGAGTAGGAATATATTAATTACAATTAACATTATTTTATTACTTCTTACTTTATTTTATAGAATGACTCGACCATCTAAAAGCAAATCTTCGCTTTGGAATTATTGTAATAAATCAAATAAATACATTTATTTTAAACAATTAAAGTGAAAAATATTTTAGAATAGTTGGTCCAAAACTAGCAAATAACATTCTTCTGTCGAATTGAAGCGAAGACATTTCTTAAATATTTCTAAATCAAGTTCCAATGTCCCTTTTTCAGTCAGATAATTTGATCCTTAAATATAGATTTTATAAGGATCGATCGTTCTGATGTCACTTGATTAAAATGTATTTCTTATGACGTAAGGTACAGCGGGTTGCATACTACTATGAGGTCACATAAACCAATAATCGGATTAAAGGTTAATTTTAAACTAACTAACATACACTCTCTCTATCGAATTCATCCTAAGTGCAGATGAAAGAAAAATACCTTAAACCTCTTACCATCAACTAGTGCATCTGCTAAATCCTTGGGTACAGTTTTCGCTCCTTTAAGTATTGATATAATAACAGCTCTCAGCCTAGGGAACACAACGCCACAATCAAAATAAAGGCGCTGGTTAACCACGGCCCTCTTCTGCAGGTCTTTCGGGTAGAGAGAGTCATCCTTTCCGTATTTATCAACCAAGTAGGCGTTGATAGCGTGGCTGTCAAATATCACAAAATCCCCATCTTGAATTGTGGGTACGGTGTGAAGGGGATTCAGCTTGAGGAATTCCGGTTTGAGCTGATCCCCAGCCAGAGGGTTCACTTCTTTAAATTCGATGTCCAGGCCTAACGCCCCCACCGTCAGAAGGGTTCCTCTGACGACTGGACTTCCTTCTATACCGTACACTGTAATCGTCATTGTTGTAGTGGCACTGATAACATCTGACAAACGACTGAATAGTTGAGTAGTTGACTAGAGACAAATTCTGTTAGAACTTTGATCTGTAATCGTTTCGTGCAAAGGTGCGATTGCTAATCCTTGAAATAGATGAATCGGCAAAAGCTAAGTCTGTCATTCTTATGAAGCATGAGAAGATTAACTGAAATTCAGTACGCGATTACCTTATTTTATAATTACAGTGTATTAGGAAGGCAGTGCTTTGGCATTGCTTTAAAATTCAAAGTTAGAGGCTGAATGGAATGTTCCACGCTCATCTTTGAGGAAATATTTAATTCTTAAAGTTTAAGAATTACTATTCAATGTTGCTTAAAAATTATTTAAGTAGGAAAGTTAAATGTAAATATTGGTTTTAGTATTATAAAGGAGTTTGAATGGTGGTCAGATAGTCTTTATGATCTTATTATTAGTTTATTTTCTCTCAATGCTACTAAACAATTGTTTAAGTAGGTAAGTGAAAAATGCATAATAAAAAAATCTATGGGAAATAATTATTTGAAAATTAAATATAAATATAAGTTTAGTATAAAGGTATTGTCTAGTACACACAATGTCATAAGTCTTGGCCGCCCTCTTTTTATTGTTAAAGAAATCTTTATAAAACTATATTGTTTTCTGAATCTGTGAAAAGAATATGTTCGATAAACTGAGGACTTAGAAAATAAAAAAACCAACAAATGTGTGACATTTTTGACCGAAAAAGTCTACTTGACTAATAATCGGTATGACCTCCACCACGTTCCAATAGCATATTGACACGTCTGTGCATTGAGATAATCAAGCGGTTAACGATCTCTTGCGGAATATTGTTCCATTCCTCTTCTGCCGCTACGACTAATTCATCTGCCGTCTAAGGTGGAGGAATATGATTATGAATGGCTCTAGCAACGAAATCCAACATGTTTTCAATAGGATTCATGTCAGGAGAGTTGGCTGGCCAATCTAATCTAATGATATCCTGCAGATTTTGACAGCACTGAGTTCTTATAATTACTATATTATATATCAATGCTACTAATAGATGGAAGGAAAATTTACATTTTATATTATAGTTTTAAATTGAAGCGGTACATAATGCAACTATGTAATAATTGAAAATATTGGGTACATATTACTCTTACTATATAAGTAAATAAATAAATATATTCGATTCTAGCTAAGGGAAAGCAACACAAATCTTTCCTGCCAAATCGAACAGTAGCAATCAAGAATTGAGTAGAAAATTTTGAACTGAACATACTGTTTTTCTTATCAAGGTGTATTGTTAGATAATGTTGTAAGGTATTTGTGTATTATTAACTCTCGGTTGTCCAATCATGTATATTATTTTTAAACATTCTATATAATTACTTTACACGATTAGATAATGTATGTTTGTATGATCTTGCCGGTATGTTAGTGCCGAAATTTGTTAATATACAAAATTGATTAATTAACAAGCAATACATGAATCCTATCTTAGATAAAGAATGTTTGGTTTATCCAACTTCAGATTTACATATGAATGTGATTAGTGCTTCCATATTTAGACTTAGTACTTTAGTTAGTGTAAATACTTAGATGTTTTATTTCTCCTTGATCTTTGGCTTTATTATTATATATATAATTTAAAAGTTTTAAAATTTAATTCATTATCTCATTTTTTTTTAATTCGAGTTGCCAGTTGGACAATCAGGCTGGGACTGTTCCAAATACGAACTACAGAACTAACATTTTTTGGAAGCTTTTTTCATTTTATTATTACTATTTAAGTAAGATTTTTTTAACTATTTAGCAATTTTTTTCCGAACCTTCAAATTAATTAATTTTTTATTTTTATTCTACGTACATCGTCCAATGGCGTTGTAATATTTTGTTTACTGGTACTTCAATGTTAATTTTCAGTTTGAAAAAATACAAGTACCAACTGATTCCATGCTCTCCATCTCTTTCTTACCTATTTGTTTACTGATATGAGGCATGCCTCAGATGAGTCTTATTGCGCTTATGTTACATGTTACAACGGCTTCAAATCTGGAGTTTATCCTATTACGTCAGGTGTCAAAACATATTAAACGAAATATTTAGGCGGGACGTTTTATATGGGACACCCTGTATACATAGGTATTACATAGCCAATATATTCTAATTTAACTGGATGCAATAAATTGATTAGATGATTAAAATAAGCAATTAGTGATTTTTATTTGTTACTTAGGTACTACTGGGGCACTCCACTGCGAGGTACATCAAATCAGGAAAATACATTTTGGATTTGTTAATAATTAAAATAACTTCTCCATTTTGTCAACATTTATTTCCTTTTTATATTAAATATTACAAAAATTGCACTTGCCTCGCATTCATTCGTTATATAGTAAGATCCTGAAGATGTGACCAACAACGTCTCGAAACGAGTATCCAGTAAATTTTAAAAACTAAATTTTGATACATTGTTAAACCCTTCAAACTATATTCTCTATACGCTGGATACTACTTTTAAGTAAAAAAAAAGTTAAAACTATTAAAACGGCATGTAATATTCAAACTAGGCCAACTTGCTCTTTATCAAGGCGGCCAACGCATCCAAGCCAACTTGGTTTGCCGAAGCATAGTACGGTAAAGCTTGCATCTTCGCCAACCATTCGCTGATTTTGGGGAATCGGTTGGAAGCGATGGGAACTAGTACATTCGCTGATGTCAATGTTGTGACAATACTGAAGTCAGCAATGGTCAGGTGCTCTCCAGCGACGTACGTGGTTCTTTCTAGCAGGGTTTCGAGGGAGTTGTAAGCTGAAAATAAAGAGATGGTGTATAGTTCTTTTCAGATTTACAGTAGACATAGAACATTTCAAAACCTGCTCAGATACAGCAGTGGCGTAGCGTGAACTTTGTTCGTGGGTTGACATTAAGAGTAAAAAATTCAAATTAAATTATTTTTGCAAAAATATCTATAGCGTGTTATATTCACAATATTAAATGTTTTAACATAATGATATTTTAATTTAAAAACAAATCAGAAAATATTTGCGTTAAACTTAAGTCAAGCCGCTGGAAATTGTTTTAAATTCAATTCAATTGTTTTTTCTAAAGATAAAGAACACAATTGTCTTTAATATAAACGATTGGATTATACTATTCTGTAATCTTATTATATTGAACAATATGTTATTTTGTACTGTGCCTGTGTGTGTGTGTTAAATATTCATAATCATTCTTAGAGTTTAATGTAACATTTTCTTTATTATACGTTTTTTATTGAGAACGTTTTGTAATTCACTGTAATTGCAACCAAACTGACAGCTCAATACCAGCAAATTAATTTAATACTTTCAAATATCACTGCTAACATTATTAAAGATCTAAACTCCACCAATTATGGACTAATTATATAGGATGATTCAGGTTGGATAATCTTGATAACTTCAGGAATCGATAGAACAGGTTAAAATAATGTTAATTTGTGGTATAAACCTATTTCCTAAAACGCATCGTTTCCGAGATAGAGGGCGTTGAAGTAGGAATTTTTTTCTCGTTTTTCCCTCATAACTTTTGAACCACTTATCCGATTTAAGTGAAATTCGGAACACAAACACTCCGTATGATCTTACATAAGCTTCTTAAGTTTGAGCTACCTACCCCTCTTAGAAGTGTATTTTGTATGCTATCCCCCTCTTACTTTATTTCAAAACTACAAAAAAAAATAATTTCAATAAAACATCTACACACCACTTTGACCTGATTAATTTCGAAACTTTTTCGTCTCTTGTTTTTTTCGATGTTTGGTCTTGTTTCTGAGATATTCAAAGAAATTGGTGACAGTGTAGCGCACCAGCCGCGTAAATTTCATTTAACGTTATAGCAACCCATGAAAACAAAACTCAGTGATTTGTGTAAACAGACGTTTGTGAAATTCATTGTCAAAACTATTATTTAAAGAGATACATAATTTAAATTCCAGAAAAATTTTACAAATCACAACTTTTAGAGATTAAATTGTCACAGAAATGTATTATAGATGAGATGAACAAATAATTTATAAGATGCATTGCAACTTCAAATAGAAAGAGAAACCTAAGTACAGTTCTGTGCTACTAAGCAAATAAATATGTATCAGTTGTTAATTTAAAAATTTCTTATTTTTACAATATGTATGAAAATAATTATGGAGCTACTGCTAAAATTTTTGTGTATTGGAATTGATATTCAAAATATCTCAAATCTACTCTCAACAGGCATACTTTCAAGTCATGTAAAGCATCCAAAAATGTTTATAGTTGATAACAATTTTCCAACACGATAGCCTATTTTTTTTAGAAAAATACGCGGTGATTTAACTTGGAAGTTTATCTTAAGTGAAATTAAATCATTGTTTGATCAGTGTCATATTATTGAAGGACTGTTACTAAATATGACTAGAAAAAAATATGTTCTATTATGTTTTAAGTATTGTCAATAAACTTATCATTTTTAATATATCTGAAGTACTATCTATCTGCTTCACAAACTATTTTTCTCTACTGGTGTTTCAGTGATTTTCTATGCCCAAAAAAGTAAGAACTGAATGAAAGCTGTATCAATCAATAGTCTACTTTTTTAAATTATCCTTTAATTATAAAAGAAAACGTAATATATTTATTCTGCCATTTCATTCTTTCTATTTAGTTATCCATTAAAAATTCTCTAATCTTGGATATCATTCAGATAAAGATCCTACACATCTTTTAAATATTTCTTTTTGCATCAACATTGATTTGACATACTTTTTTTATTCGTAACAGCCAAATTACGTGTATTAAAATAAAGCATTTTTAATTTAATTTTGTTTTTCGTTTAACAATAAAAAAATATTTTGGAATTCTAGCTTATTTAAAAAATGGAGCAAAACCCTCTTTTTCTCCGAAAAATCGACGTCTATGGTAAGCATCGTCCGGGATGGTTTAGATCTGTCAACTACTATGCGATCATTTTTACAGCATTTTTTACGGTGAACTTTATTATAGGAGAATATCTGTACCAGTCACAAATTTCTTTACTTAATTACTATAAAACGTTTAAAATTGAGAAAATAGGCGTTGAAAACGAGAAATACAGAAAACCATAAACGGAGTTTCAATTATAATAACAAATTGTTATCTAATACTCCAAATGTCAAACGTGCGCATGCGACTGACATCTCCAAAGTCGGCGAGTTTTCCTTATAGCGTCCAAAAAATCAGGGGCCTATTATATTGTTAAAATTAAAGGTATCTAATTTTTCATTAGTTTTATGGGGTTTTTACCATACTTTTTCTAATTTTCTTAAATAAGCTTCATTCTTAACTTCTAAACACCTTGGGATATTTTTGGCATTATCTTTTAGTGTCTTGGTAGATAGAAAATATAAAATCGCAGCTTATATAAAATACCAGTGGCGTACCTCTTAAAATCAAATCTGTCTCAAACTGCTAGAAATACTAAAAGTGGAAAGAGAAAAAATGGTGAGAATATGAAAACCGATTTTATTTGCACGATTATACAGGGCGATACACTTTTTCTTGGGATAAAAGGTACGTTGGTACTCATAACCCCGCCACTGGTACTTTACTGTAAGTTGCAAATTTTATACCTACTAAAATACTAAAAAAATCTGCCAAATTTACCAAAACTATCCAAAGGGTTTAGAAATATTTTTTACAAATACAAGTAATTTTAGGCATTCAAGAATAATATAGTTTAGTAAATCAGAGCAATGTTATCTCATGTCACCTGCGAATATTGAAAGGTACCAAAGTAAAATTCTCTAACCAACAAATTTTTAAGTACAGAAATCTTTCGAAATACGTATTTTTTAAATTCAACTGTAGATGTAATTATTGTTATAGCATAAACTTACATGGTTCTGCATATAAGATTGTTCATTTTTGTTTATAAGTATGTCAAAATAATTGTTAAAATGTGGGATTAGAATAGCCAAATATTGTGCGTTTTAAAAGTAATTATATTATTTGAGAAGAATTTAAATAGTAAAAATGGATAAACAAAACGTCAGTAATTTTATTTTCGATAATTCCACTCATGTATAAAAAATCCCATTGACAAACGCAAAAATTGTGGTTTGCTATCGGAAAAGAAAATGCAACTGGATAAAAAAGCTCATTAATTACGTTATCATAGCAACGCAATGTTTTTATTTATTAAAAATAACATCAGTTTAAAATTGTTAGATGCCAAAATCGCAAATTTAACCAAATGTCTAAATTTGGTAATATGCGTGAAAAAGAAATAGTAAATGAAATCGAAAATTGTGTCCCTAAATATACTAAAAAATCCTATCAATTTGGACATTATTCTATTCATGAAATTGTCTTGCCAAATACCATTCGAATTCATATTTTGAGCCTGATATTTGTTTATGTCTGTTTTCTCGTACTTACTTTTGTAGGTAATTTAACTCCAGCCAACGTTAAATTGCCACGACAGAAAGTACTCGAAGAGAAACATAAACAAATATCAGGCTAAATCTAAGCTCTTATGGTATTACCCCCGATATTACTTTTGCTCTGTGTTTAATTTTTCGAGATTTCTGTACCTATAAAACGCCATAAATTTAATCATTTCACGGCGAGAGATACGACGACCTTAATTTTTTTTATCGACTTTTAAATCCTATATCCCGGACCCTATGCTTATTTAACAAAATTACCTTAATTTTAACCATAAAATTTACCCCTGGATCTTTGCACGCATATAGGAAACATCCTGTACATTAAGCATTCAAAATCTTTGCTATTAGCATACCATCAACGAATGAATCCGCCAAATCTTTTCGTACGGTTTTCGCCCCTTGTCTTAATATTGTTAGCATGATGGCCCCTAGTCTAGGGAACAAAATTCCCGCATCAAAATACAGTCGCTGGTTCACCACAGCCCTTTGCTGTAGATCCTTCGGATACAACGAATCCTCTTTACCGTATTTGTCAACCAAATAACAATTGATGGCGTGACTGTCCCAAATGGTAAAATCGCCGTCTTGTATTGTCGGCACTGTGTGAAGGGGATTCATCTCGAGGTAGTCTTGCGAATGTTGTTCTCCTTTCAGGATATTCACTTCTACGAAATCAAATTCTAATCCTAAGGCTGCCACGGTGAGGAACGTGGCTCTTGCAGGTGGACTGCCTTTAATAGCGTATAACTTCAACACCATTTCTTAGACCGAACGATATACACAACTGACACGTAACAATAGGCTTGTTGACTAAGACTATTATGTTGGATAACTTATCAAAGTCGTTGGAACGATTGGGTGTCATTTAACATAAAAATTCAATCAGCGATCGATAAGTATTTTCATTTCTGAGTAACTACTTGCCAAAGATTACGATAAGATAGGACGTCAATCTGGAAGTACCTACTATTTGCTGAGTCTTTCGAATTGTTTTCTTTTTTATTGTGTGTGCTCTGCTAACGTTTCTAACAATTTGGGAAATTGATCTAGACTACAATAACAACCTTTTATACAGGGTTTATACGGAAATTATGCGTCAAGACCTCATGAGCTGATTCCTCACAAGAAATTAGGGTCACGAAGTCCTATAACAATTTTTCGAAAATCAATATTAACGGAGATACAAGGTGTTAAAAGTTTTAATTTCGATTATTGTAAATAACTGCTTAAGAAATCCAAATATTTACATAAAAGTTGTAAATCGGTGTTTTTTGCGGACGAGAAATTCAAATATGTTTCTAATTTTGGCGTCACTAGTAGAGGGCGCCACTTATGGAACATCATGTTTCTTTCAAATGACATCTGACTATTGAAACAATCGATTCTCCTACCTGTTATATCTGAAAAAGGTATACCTTATCTTATTGGAGTCGTTAGGAGTAACAGTTTTCGAAATAATCTTATTTGAAATATTCAGTGAACTGTTTTGGTTTCAGTTAAAGTGTCTTTTCTACTGAAAATACAGTAAAATGTTACTTGAAAAAGTTGTTCAGAATCGTAAATTATGGAGATGTGCAAAATTTTTTAAAAATCGGCCTGCTTTGATAAAATCTTTGTTGAAAAATGGTTTCATCAAACCTTTCCGATCTTCTTGAAATTTGGCACGTCTCCATAATTTACGATTCTGAACAACTTTTTCAAGTAAGATTTAGCTGTATTTTCAGCAGAAAAGGTACTTTACCTGAAACCAAAACAGGTTTTACTCGGTGCACTGAGCATTTCAAATGGGGTTATTTCGAAAATGGTTACGCCTACCGACTTCAGCAAGGTATACCTTTTTCAAATAAAGCAGGTAGAAGAATCGATTGTTTCGATAGTCAGATGGATAGTCATTAATATGCAAAAAAGTTCTGTCATTTAAAAGAAACATGATGTGCCACAAGTACTTTTGGCACTGGCTATCAATTTTTGATTTGTTTTGAAATTTTGATAGCTGGTGCTACAATCTAAATCTAGATTTAAATAAATGAACAACTCATTTTTATTTAAATTTAATGAAGCTCTATTTCTCTCTTCGCGCCACTTTGCATTCATCAGTGAGAAAACTTTCTGTAAAAGCTGAAGTGGCAGGGATAGAAAATAGATAGGACATATTGCCACTTATCAACAGTATTCCTCTCTAAAAAATCATTGTGATTTGTTAATTGTCTCTCTGAATATAAATCATCCAGAAACGATGCGACAAATCCGAATCCGAAAATTTTTTTTTTAATCATTATGTACAATTTTGAGCTACTTATTAAAATGTATGCTTTAATTACTCGAAAAACGTAAGATTCCATGTTACATTGATAAACAAAAAAATTGCAAGTCGAAATATGCTACTATAATTAACAACCAAATAAGTTAATGAAGTTAATATTTAATAAGACATCTACAATATTTTTTCGTTTCTTTGCATTTTCTGAGAACATTTACCATATTAATATATATTTTTTACACCATCAGAAAGTAGAGATATTAAGTCAAAATAAGGTGAAAAAATAAATATTTTAAATCAAAACAATTACAGTGTGTTTGGGACATAAAAAGATAAGTTTTCACCAAATTTCGTGAAAATTTCTTTGTTTTTGTAAAAGAATAAAAATCCAAAAACGATTATTTGAATTTTTGCACATAAATTTGAGGTTATGTGAATAAACTGTAAATACAAAAGTTGTATCTCTTTTTATTACCTACAACTTTGCCATTTAACTTTTTTCCATAGGACTTGTAGTTTTGCCAGAAATCGAGATAAACCGTTTTTTACCCTTAAAAACTTACCCCCTTCAACTTCCCGACCTCTGATCGATGTAAATTATTTTTTCTTTCATTTTTGTTGTAGTCTCTTCCTTTTCCTACTATTATTTTTGTTGGTTTCAAAAATTATCGACCCTGGTATACTGTGCCTGTTTCATAAGTAATGTATGATTGTCTTACCATCGTCCAAATCTGCAGCCTTCTCTTTATCTATAGCCTTAGCACCTTGCCTAAAAATGGGGTAGACAACAGCCCTCATTTTGGTAAAAAGAATTCCCACGTCAAAATACATCCTTTGGTCGACCACCGCCCTCTTCTGGAGGTCCTTCGGATAAAGCGAATCATCTTTTCCATATTTCCCAACCAAGTACGCATTGATGACATGACTGTCCCAGATACCGAAATCGCCATCTCTGAGTGATGGTACTGTGTGAAGGGGATTCAGCTCCAAGTACTCCGGCTTTAGATGGTCCCCGTTCACAGTATTCACTTCTTGGAACTCTATGTCTATTCCTAGGGCTGCGATGGTCATCAGCGACGCTCTTACCGGCGGGCTGCCTTTA
This sequence comes from Monochamus saltuarius, assembly GCA_025584915.1. NCBI lineage: Eukaryota > Metazoa > Arthropoda > Insecta > Coleoptera > Cerambycidae > Monochamus > Monochamus saltuarius. Next base: position 117,905,909 of record CM046721.1, on the reverse strand, counting down.
AAACCGTAGATTATAGGTGCCATGTTGCCGTAACGTTATCGTTCAACGCACTGATGGTTTGGCAAAGCACAGTGTTTATGAAACTTCAAATGAGATAAGTTATCGTGATTTATCGGGATCAAGTTAATATCGTTACCATGCGGGATAAAATACTGCGATATAGATTTTTTGTAGCAGTCACAATCTTTAGCAACTTTTAGTGCAAACACTGGAGTAGTACCTTGAGTTTAGTATACTAGTGTTTAAATAACAGAGCAATTATATTGTTTGCGAAAGTGGTAGATACGTTATCGCTGCTATTTGTGGCACTACTTAAAACTTATTATATTCAGTGACAAGCTGGTATGCAATACCATTTGTAATTAACAACAGTAATTCTAAAAATTATTGGCAAATAACCTCTGTTTAAAATATATATCCAACCCCCAAAAATCTAGAGTCTCATGTTATAAACCTGCTAACAATTTATAGCAGTTGTCATTAACAATAATACCTGAGTAGCATACAGATTCGGAAATTGCGGATCTTTACAGAGAAAGTAGAAATTGCCGCTTCATTCCAGGGAAGGTACGAACTTTAAGAGGGGCGGCGACGTGCATTGGTCTAGCATTCCCCACTACTACGGTAATCGGTTCCGTATCGCCAACGCCAATTCGCCACTGCAAATCTAACTGTCCGGTCAACTGATGCCAGTGTTGTCAGATCTCATACATTCCGGAGAAATCTCATGCTCTCATATTTTGATTACAAAATCTCATGCTTTTTAATAGACACAAAAAGAAATAATAAAATTATTAAAATTACTCTTTGAAATCTACCAAAACAAAGACCTAACGAGAAATAAAGGCAAAATCGAGGGCAAAATTGAATAGATAGAGGTAGGTATCTACAATATTTGGGTACTTGAAATGTCCTTTATTGTAGACTGCTCTCTTAATAATTAGCAATGAATACATAAACGGGTATGACAGTCGACGAATATGAGGTGTGTGTGCTGTATTCACGCTGTATTGCAGTGATTCTTAACTCTTTTCCGTAAGCGTACCTACATTTTCTGGAAACAACAGATTTTACGACCCGTGAGTCACCCTGCGTCACGTCAATTGCGCCTCAACGTTCGCCCGGCCTAACAATAAAATAAATTAGAAAGGTTACGTGGTTAATAACTTTTAAGTAAGTACCTGTAAGTACCTACTTACAATGTAATATTATGATAAAATAGCAGAACATAATGCTTTTTAATGAAATAAAAATGGCATTACAAAAGTAATTAAAAATTAAGCTGTGTCAAGAGATGTTTTTTTTTTTTTGATAAATTAAGCCATCTCATGCTTTTTTCTCCAAACCTCATGCTTCTTTCAAATTATTCTCATGCACTGAATTTTTCCCACCTGGCAACACTGCTTGATGCAAACATGCTGTGGTCGAAGTATGCGTGTAGCATGACACAAATACACGCAAGCGGCAAAATACAATTCACCATCAAGATCCTCACTTTCCAAATCTGTATACAGTGCCTTCATAAATGATTACAAGCCACGTGATCAGGGTCGAGATTCTCAAATCCATCGCAGAGCAGTTCATATGCAAATATCCTTTTCCTCACTACGGCAATTGAGAGAGACAAGAAATCTGTTTGCATACGAGTTGTTCTTCGAGAATCTCAGTCCTGGTCACGTGGCTTGTAATAATTTATGAAGGCACTGTATGTATAGTGCAAAAAAGAGTGGTAAAGAAGTACAACTGCGAAAACGGAAAATAGTGGAAACTCGCTGAAGGAAGATGGTATTTTAAAAATTAGTTTTCGACAAAAGCATTGGGTTACTATATCTTACAAGATGAAACTTTACCTAGAACATACATACAAGTATACAAGGGTGTTTTTGCGAATTATGCGTGACATATAAATTATGGTATGAGAATTTCTGTATAAATAATATCGAAAAGAGTATACTGATAGAAAAAACGAAATAGTGATATGGTAAAGAAACTATTCAAAATAAATATTAGAAGGTCGGACTCTGGATCGAGGAATATATTAGTTTTGACGAAACATGAATACATGAAGATCATATGGAAGGTGGTACGATATGGTAAAGAAACTATTCAAAATAAATATTAAAAGGTCGGACTCTGGATCGAGGAATATATTAGTTTTGGCGAAACATGGATACATGAAGATCATACGTAATCATAATCATACGGTGGTACGGTATAATATAAGAATAATGTGTGACCGTTATACCGACAGTACTAGTAACCAATAGTGAATAACTTGTATATATAGTGCAATACTCGTATATTCTAAGGCCTTTTGTCCTTTTGGATGCAAAATTCGCGAATATTTGCGAGATTTATTTAATGGTGGGAAAATCTCTACTTGTAACGAATTTTGTCAACTATATTTTCATTTTCATCATGAAACTGCCGTGGTAGATTGCCAGAAGCTCAGAACAAATTCATTAACACCACATAATAATGAAAGTAGCAATAATATTGGTAGTGTTTTACTGTTTTGCAAAATTTGTCAAGATTTTTCCGCCATTAATAATTTACAACATATGTTGCAAAATTCGTGCAAAAATCCGTAAATTTTGCTTCCATGAGGACAAGGTGTGTGAGATCAGCAGAGTGCGCAGTAGGTGAGAGGATGGTACAGGGGGGACATTTAAAGTAAACTGTTACTGTGCTAGGTCACTCGACGTCAATTTATTTTTTATAATTTTGTGTGCTTTGAACCCTTCTCAAGGAACACGCTTTGATAATCATGCAACCTCACCTGTACTCATCTCTGTGCTGTGAATTAGTCGATTTTCCAGGGAATAAGAGGAATGGAACAATATTCCGCACGAGGTCGTTAACCGCTTGATTATCTCAATGCACCAAGGGGGAGTCCAAGACTTTTGACGCTCACACCCACTAAAAATGGGTGGATTTTTTTTTGTGCATCTTTAGATACCTACGTCTTGGAATGCCAGTATTAAGAGAAGACTAGTTAAGAATTTACAGGAATATCAAGACAGTCTTGTCTTTCTAATACAGAATGTTTTAAATTAAAGCAAACTCACCATCCTTAATATCGGCGATCATGTCATTATTTAATTTAACATTTTTCCATATTACCAACGCGGCATTAGCTTTAAACCTGGAGAACAGAATTTCCGTGTCAAAATACATCCTCTGATCAACAACTGCTCTCTTCTGGAGATCTTTGGGATAAAGAAAATCGTCCTTACCATACTTTCCCACCAAATACGCGTTTATAGCGTGACTCTCCCACAAAACAAAATCACCATCCCAAAGTGTGGGTACTGTATGGAGAACTGGAGGACTGGCGAAGGGACCGTAGAGTACTGGAGCCATGTCTTTCAACAAGCTAATGTCAAACTCCAAACTCGTATGGTTAGTTTGTATAGCAGAGCATTTAACTCATTTTTTTTTCATATATTTTCAGGTATTAACAATATTGTGTGAAACTAACTACTCAGTGGACAAAAGCCCCAACCTGCGTTGAATTACACCCACAATATCTACCCATATATTCCTTATTATTAGCTTTTGTAACATTTTTTACTGTTTAAGAAAGGTATTTTAAGCTAATATGTATCAAATCTCCTACAATTCCTATCAATGAAGTCATATGTATGTTCTCTGATACCAAACATCTAGGTATGCTAATGAACATCCACAGACAAAACTCTATTCAATAATTATCTAAAAAATTTAAAATATTTACTAACCTCTGGAGTGGGAACTCGAAATTCAACCACAATAATTGAGATCTCACTTATTTCTACGTTTTATAAGGATCGCTTCATCAGGTGGTCTCCTTTAACTTGAGTCAAATATCTAATTATAAAGATTATTATACTAATAAATTGAAATTATTTGAAATTAAATGTCAAAATGAAATTAAATTTCGACAACGTCAAAATGATTATCTGTCAATGAATATCGTAACGACCTACTAAAATAAATAAAAATTAATAAAAATTTTACCTATTATGTATAGTTTTTCATATATTTTCAGGTATTAACAATATTGTGTGAAACTAACTACTCAGTGGACAAAAGCCCCAACCTGCGTTGAATTACACCCACAATATCTACCCATATATTCCTTATTATTAGCTTTTGTAACATTTTTACTGTTTAAGAAAGGTATTTTAAGCTAATATGTATCAAATCTCCTACAATTCCTATCAATGAAGTCATATGTATGTTCTCTGATACCAAACATCTAGGTATGCTAATGAACATCCACAGACAAAACTCTATTCAATAATTATCTAAAAAATTTAAAATATTTACTAACCTCTGGGTGGGAACTCGAAATTCAACCACAATAATTGAGATCTCACTTATTTCTACGTTTTATAAGGATCGCTTCATCAGGTGGTCTCCTTTAACTTGAGTCAAATATCTAATTATAAAGATTATTATACTAATAAATTGAAATTATTTGAAATTAAATGTCAAAATGAAATTAAATTTCGACAACGTCAAAATGATTATCTGTCAATGAATATCGTAACGACCTACTAAAATAAATAAAAATTAATAAAAAAATTTTACCTTTTATGTATAGTTTTTTCATATATTTTCAGGTATTAACAATATTGTGTGAAACTAACTACTCAGTGGACAAAAGCCCCAACCTGCGTTGAATTACACCCACAATATCTACCCATATATTCCTTATTATTAGCTTTTGTAACATTTTTTACTGTTTAAGAAAGGTATTTTAAGCTAATATGTATCAAATCTCCTACAATTCCTATCAATGAAGTCATAATAAGGAATATATGGGTAGATATTGTGGGTGTAATTCAACGCAGGTTGGGGCTTTTGTCCACTGAGTAGTTAGTTTCACACAATATTGTTAATACCTGAAAATATATGAAAAAACTATACATAAAAGGTAAAATTTTATTAATTTTTATTTATTTTAGTAGGTCGTTACGATATTCATTGACAGATAATCATTTTGACGTTGTCGAAATTTAATTTCATTTTGACATTTAATTTCAAATAATTTCAATTTATTAGTATAATAATCTTTATAATTAGATATTTGACTCAAGTTAAAGGAGACCACCTGATGAAGCGATCCTTATAAAACGTAGAAATAAGTGAGATCTCAATTATTGTGGTTGAATTTCGAGTTCCCACTCCAGAGGTTAGTAAATATTTTAAATTTTAGATAATTATTGAATAGAGTTTTGTCTGTGGATGTTCATTAGCATACCTAGATGTTTGGTATCAGAGAACATACATATGACTTCATTGATAGGAATTGTAGGAGATTTGATACATATTTTTAAAATACCTTTCTTAAACAGTAAAAATGTTACAAAAGCTAATAATAAGGAATATATGGGTAGATATTGTGGGTGTAATTCAACGCAGGTTGGGACTTTTGTCCACTGAGTAGTTAGTTTCACACAATATTGTTAATACCTGAAAATATACGAAAAAACTATACATAAAAGGTAAAATTTTTTTATTAATTTTTATTTATTTTAGTAGGTCGTTACGATATTCATTGACAGATAATCATTTTGACGTTGTCGAAATTTAATTTCATTTTGACATTTAATTTCAAATAATTTCAATTTATTAGTATAATAATCTTTATAATTAGATATTTGACTCAAGTTAAAGGAGACCACCTGATGAAGCGATCCTTATAAAACGTAGAAATAAGTGAGATCTCAATTATTGTGGTTGAATTTCGAGTTCCCACTCCAGAGGTTAGTAAATATTTTAAATTTTTTAGATAATTATTGAATAGAGTTTTGTCTGTGGATGTTCATTAGCATACCTAGATGTTTGGTATCAGAGAACATACATATGACTTCATTGATAGGAATTGTAGGAGATTTGATACATATTAGCTTAAAATACCTTTCTTAAACAGTAAAAAAAATTTAACTCATTGTTATGCATTAGATAACTTGTCGCCAGCCAATTCATCAGTCGTTATTGCCGTTGTCATTAAAATGTATAATTGCCGTTAAAATATTAAGAGTTAATTATGAAGACAAAAATATTGTACTTACTAGTTCGTGTTTTATATTTACCCGATAAGAATCATATAAACACATAAATTTCCTGATTGGAAAGTTTTATTTATTTAAAAACAAGTATTGACATGGACATGAGCCATAAGTATAATTAAAATTTACGGGTCATGGTTTCCTCGTGTAGGTAATGGTTTTACCAATGTTCAATTTTAAGTAACTGACTTTGGATATAAACACAATCAGATACAGTATCAATTTCAGAATAAATCTTAAGGTCATCCGCAAACGTTAAATAAGGACAATCAGTAATGCAACACAAGTCGTCTATAAAAATCAAGAACAACAGCGGACCTAAATTAGAGCCTTGCGGTACACCAGATGTTGGAAAACAATTATTCAATTTGTGACCATACATATTGAATCCTGCGGCTCAAGTAGGAAGTAAAGAAATTTTGAAGGTATCTACATATGTTGAATCCAAAAGCATTCAGCCTATTTAATAAGATTTTATGATAGATACGAACAAACGCCTTGGAAAAATCTGTGTAGACCACCTGCCCATGCTGATCAACAACATCCGATAAATACTATGTGAAACTCACGAGATTTGTAGCAGTAGATCTCCTTTCCATAAATCAGTGTTGGTTTGGTGAAATGCGGTTAGACACAGAAGCATACTCGTATATTGGGTTATACAAAGATTTCTCAAAGACCTTCGCGAAATTATTCGAAATCGTTATCGGGCGATAATTTGTAAGCAATGTCGAATTTCCAGACTTTAGAATAGGACATATCTTTCCCACTTTCCACAGTTCAGGAAATGTTGCAGATTTTAGGCTCAAATTAAACAGAATTAGTAAAGGGTATACAAATATATGCTTGCAATCTTTCACTAAATAACTAGGTATTTTGTCTTCACCAGAAGTTGGCTTGTTCTTTAAACTATCTATAGACGACAATATATTTGAAACTGAAATCGACTCGATTATTAAACCAGGAAAATTATTTTACCTAATTTTATGAGTCGTATTACTACTGTTTGTATACACACTATTGAAATAATTACAAAAGCATTTACAATATCCGGTCTGTTAAATGTGGTAACGTCGTCAGACAATTGCGAAGGAATTCTAGATGTTTCTTTTATGTTGAATAAATTTCCAAAATTCTTTACTCATTTTCAACTGAGATCTGGACATTATTTATATATGACTGATATGCTACTTTAATCAATTGCTTTATTTGAGATCTAGTTTCTTTAAATTTATTGTAGTGGTAATCATTATAGACTTTTTTAAATTTAGTGTGATACATGTTTTTATTTTAATATATTGAATACAACTTCGAGTAAAACTGACTACATGCATCATTGACATCTGTAAAATTATGCAGGAAATTCCAATCAACATTAAGCAGTGCTTGATAAAGTATAATATAATCTAATTTTAACCTAAAATCACTGTATCTGTGTTACCAGAGTTTAGAACTTCAGAATGTTACTGTCGTCGTGATCGGTTATTTGTTATATTTGTTCCGTGCTCCGTCATTCATTCAATCCACAATCCCCTGTTCCAGCAAGAAATCCACAATTAGTACAAATTGTCAGATATGTCCATTCTGCCTCTCCTTCAAAAATCTGTGACTGTAAATAATTTGTCATGGATTGTGAGCAGGAACAAACCTTTAGTGTCAAAGCGAATTCCTCTAGAGACTGAAGTTCTGCAATTTAAAAGTGAGAGACACCGTATAATAGTAATGAGGTTTTTATAAGGTAATTCTGCTACGAGTAAGCTAGAATAGTAAGTGAGCTCTCCTATAGTAGTACATCACTTGGCTGACACATATTTTCTCAATTTTATTTGGGGCTATCATCAAAAACTGGCTGTAGCCTTGAAACAAGTTTCTGTGTGATTGCTCCAAAATGTAAACAATTACATTTCCTATTACTAACAATTCTATGACATGAATGAAATATCCTTACCATTCTCAAGCTCGGCCACGGCATCCGGATCTGCAGTTTTCGATTTCCCTGAGAGCATGGGAAACACAACCAACTTCAGTTTATTAAACAGAATGCCATCATCGAAGTACATCCTCTGGTCGACAACAGCCCTCTTCCGGAGGTCCTTGGGGTACAAGGAATCATCCTTGCCGTACCTGCCCACCAAATAGGCGTTGGTACGTAGGTATCGTGTGCAACGGGTTGAGTTTCAGAAACTCCGGTTTTAGAAGGTCCGGACTCAAGGGGTTTATTTCTTTGAATTCTACTTCTAGTCCAAGGGCTTCGATCGTCATGAGGGTTCCTCTCACTGGAGGACTGGCCGGATAGCCGTAGAGTACAGGCGACATGGTTCAAATGCACTGTGAACGATCAGTGGTAGTAGTTTCTATAAATACGATAATAGGTCATGATGATATTTATAAGCTATCATGACTAATAAGTGCTTAATATCTACATGAGATGAGATAGTAATCGTCGACAACGCGTTTAGATAAGATGTGTCCTCGGATTTCCATTTACAGTTACAAACGTGGGTGCGTACTGTTTTGATTCTAACTAAAGATTGACATTTTAAAAGCCATAAAGAAACTAAAAATAAAATGACTACTGGACACGATAAGGTCCCTAGCTTTTTGGTTAAAGGATGCGGTACTTCTCGCCGTAAAATGATCAAATTTGTGGTGGTTTTAGGTACAGAAATCTCGAAAAATAAAACACTTAGAACAAAAGTAATGTAACGATTTATTTTAATCATTACAACAACAATCATATTTTTATAGATAAGCTATCGAAAATATTACCTTCCATATAATCAAATTTAGCGTATATCTTGCTGCCTATGTGTGGAACACATTTTAAGCTGTAAATATTGTAGACTGCGCGGTACCAAATCTATTTGAATAGTTTCTTTTAATTTGCCTTGGCAAGAAATAGAAAATATATTTTATCTACTCAACTGCTTTTGAGCAATTAATAGTATCAATAAACAAATAGCGTGAGTTTTTATAGTGAGTTATTATAACTCACGCTGGGCTTCTACAATGATAATTCGGTAAATAGTGTACGCAGTAAATTCTTGGAAATTTTTAAGCCGATAAATACGTTCCATTGGTGTAAAATGTATGTAATACGTTATGAATCATGATTTTATGTAACTCGTGCGATATTGCGGATCTCGCTTCGCTCACTGAAATTTTGCGTGTCTCCATAATTTAGCGTTCTGAACAAATTTTCAAGTAACATTTTGCTGTATTTTCAGTAGAAAAGGCACTTTACCTGAAACGATAACAGTTTTCAATCGGTGCACTGAATATTTCAAATAGGATTATTTCGAAAACTGTTACTCCTAACGACTTCAACAAGGGATACCTTTTTCACATATAACAGGTAGAAGAATCGATTGTTTGTTTCTATAGTCAGATGGATACACTAAGCTGCAAAAAAGTTCTGCTATTTAAAAGAAACATGATGTGCCATAAGTGGCGTCCTCTACTAGTAACGTGAAACAACACGACAAACAAACACAACAACACAAACATCGACAAATTTGAATTTCTCGCCCGCAAAATGCCGTTTTACAAATTTTATGTAAATATTTCGAATTTTTATAAAGTTACCTACAAATATCAAAAATAAAATTTTAATTTTGACACCGTGTATCTTTTTTATGCTGTAGGTGTTGAGTGAGAAATTATAAAGCAACCTTATGGCGAAATGCGTATCCACTTTTGGGCCCGAGATAGTATTAGGTAATAGCAGCTCTTTGGTTCTAAGATTCGTCAATTTATCGACAACGTATTGTTCACGGAGGTTTTCTTTGCTTGTAAAAACCATTGAATCACACAGAACACTCAAAATTGACTATCGTTAACAACAGTTCTCGAGAGACGGACAAATCTCGGGCCCAAAAAACCCCTACTGGAAAACACGGTGTAACATAGCGGATCGTCAAACATGAAGGCCTTTATTTCTTGTTCGACTTTAAAAACATTTTGCTGTATAGATATTTTTTATTAGGGCCTTTGTTTTCAAGATACAGGGTGTTAAACTTGTAGATCGAATACGCATTTCGCCATTAAGAGTGGGCAATGGTACCTGATATAGATGCCAAATTTAATAATTTTTTTTTTATGCACCGGAGATAAATAATGAAAATCTAACAAATTTCGGACTTGCACTACTATTCAAGGATTAATTCCTTTATTTTTTTATTTACTTTATATCAACGATTATTTTTTAAATCAAATAAATAATTTTGCACCTATGTAGTTTAACAAAATTCGTATAGATGGCGCTGAGGACCAGTTTTAAACTATTTTATTTAATTACGTCTATTAGACAAACCATATACAAGAAACCAGTGAAATCGGACTTCAGCAATATATTGCAGATTCTAAATCATGAGTTGTTTAATTTTTTTATCCTATGAATCCAGAGATATCTCTAAATCTTGTTAAACGGCTTAGCTCTCCCCACTATTCTGGATTGCAGGCTTGGAATCTAGTGGTATCAGAGCCGGCGGCGCCCATTTACGCTTACCTCGCGAATTTTACGTGAATTTTACAATTATATCATGTGTTTATTCGTAGCGATCTTAATTCCTCTTTTTAAGGAATGTTTAATAACTACTTGTGCTACTGCACCACATCTGTGAGTACTTTATTGTACTCTTTTTCTTCTCGAAGGACCAGGAACAGACCGTAACATCTATTCCAATAAAACACTGTACTTTGTAATGAAGTATATAATACCAAAAAAAAGAATTTATACAAGAAATATAGCGTGTGTACACCCCTTTGGTTATTGTGAAGGAACTGCTGCTACTCGACTCAGCAATTTCTTATATAGGGTTACAATATTACCTAATTCTTACCCTAATTTTATTTACAACTTTACTTAAGATTAAATAGTTAGAATCGTAAACAAAATAAGAAGCTTAAGATTATATTAGAACTTAGTATTAAATTATATACAGGATAATAAATTTAAACTAGGTGATACTTAGGCAGGGTTAAAGGTAAATTACGGGAAAATCCGTCTGCAATGTCCAGGTAAATTCGAACATGCCGCCCGCCTTGAAATGTCGTGCTTTCAACTAAATATAGATTATTAAATAAGTAGAAATTTTTAATCCTAAAAATATTTGTCAATAAATGGGCAAGGCACACACTTTTGTCACTGGCCGTTTTATGATGCCACTTGTAGTTTTTATGGACACAACACGAGTTATCCCATCCGTTCCAGGGTGCAATTCCATTATGCGTCCAATTTGCCATTTAAAGGTGGGTTGGTTGTCTTCTTGAATGACAACGAGCATGCCAACCTTCAGAATATCTTGAAATTTTTGTTGCCACTTGGTCCTAATCTGTAATTCGTTTATGTATTCTCTGCTCCATCGTCTCCAAAAGTGCTGAGTCACCTTTTGAATGTGCTGATATTTGCTGAGGCGGTTGTCAGGAAACTCCAATAGACCGGGCTCAGGTACAGAAGTAATTCTTCTCCCAATCAGGAAATGTGCCGGAGTTAAGGGTTCGGGGTCATTGATGTCTGTGGATAAGGAGCTTAAGGGACGGGAATTCAAAACTGCTTCTATTTGCGTTAGCAAAGTGTAATATTCTTCAAACGTCAAATTTACATTGGAAGCTACCCGTTTCATGTGAAATTTAACTGATTTTACTCCAGCTTCCCAGAGACCACCAAAATGTGGGGAACGAGGAGGTATAAAGTGCCACGAAGTATTATATTGATTTAATGAATACTGCAAATGCCTTTGAATCTCTTTATTACTTAAAAAATTATTTAATTCTGTCAGTTCATTATTTGCACCTACAAAGTTTGTCGCATTGTCAGAATATATATTTAAAGGTTGTCCACGCCTTGCCATGAATCTGCGTAAGGTAGCTAAAAATGCTTCGGAACTAAGTTCTGTAACTAACTCAATGTGCACTGCTTTAGTTACGAAACATACAAAAATACAAATATACGTCTTTACTAATTTTGATCCTCGTCCTTTTTTATCTTTTATTAAAATAGGACCAGCGTAATCTACACCACAATTGTAAAAAGGCGGGGCAGGTTCTAAGCGTCCTTTGGGTAAATTACCCATGAGTGGATTATCAAATTTTGGCTTAGCTCTAAAACATTTTACGCATTTATAGATTACGTGTTTTATTGTACGCTTTCCAGAAATTGGCCAATATTTATCCCGTAAAGACGCTAATAAGAGGTTTGCGCCACAGTGTAATAAGCGTAGGTGCTCATTTTTTATTAATAAATACGTAAATTCATGTGAAGGAGGTAGTATAATTGGGTGCTTTTTAGAGTAATTAAAGTTTGAATGTTCTATTCGACCTCCAACTCTCAAGATCTGATCCTTATCAAGAAATGGGTTGAGTGTTAATAAACTACTCTTCGTGCTTATTGGTTTATCTTTCATTAAATCATTTATTTCGGAAAAAAATACCTCAGATTGTGCAATTTTAATTAACCTTGTCAAAGCAATTTCCAATTCATTTACTGATATAGGGCCATATAGTTTTTTACTGGCAGGTTGGGTATTATTTATAAATCTGAGGCAATAGGTGGTTATGCGTTTTAATTTATTCAAACATGAATATTTAGAGAGAATATCACATTTTTGATCTGTGTGGCTATAGTTACCACAGTTTTAGCTTCCAATAGGTTATCTTTAAATTTTTCATTTATTATTGGCCATTTTGAATGCTCCTCAATCAACCAGGATGGCCCATTCCACCACAGTTGAGCGGATTCAATTTCTTGCGGGTACAAACCACGTGATATAAGATCCGCTGGATTTTCATTAGTTTTTACATGCCGCCAATCACTAGATTGAGTTAAATGCTGAATCTCTGAGACACGATTAGCAACAAATGTTTTCCACTTGTTGGGTGCGGCTTGTATCCAGTTTAAAGTAATGGTTGAATCGCACCAATAAAAGCAATTCTCAAATTTAATGTCTATGTATTTCTTGACATTATTCGCTAGTTGCGCTAATAAAACAGCACCGCATAGCTCAAGACGCGGTAACGTAACATTTTTAAAGGAGCAACTCGCGATTTAGAGCAAAGTAAAGAAATTTGAGTACAACCTAAGCTATCAGTGCTTCTAAGGTATATACAAGCTCCGTATGCCTTTTCAGAGGCGTCGCAAAACCCATGCAACTCAATAAATTTAGATTTTTTACATAAAACATGTCTTGGAATTTTTATAGATTGAAGATCATGCAGTCGATCTCTAATTTTCAACCAATTCGTATTTAAATCAAGAGGTATAGCCTCATCCCATGATAGTTTATATTGCCATAATTTTTGAATTATTAATTTGGCATTTACAATTACCGGACTTAAAAGTCCTAGAGGATCAAATATTTGAGCGGTCACAGAAAGAATTGATCTCTTTGTAACTTTAGCTTGTTTTGAGATTTGTTGCGTTGAATATAATAAATTATCAGCATTGGGTTCCCAATAAATACCTAATGTTTTATTTTGCTCGTCATTATCAAATCGAACATGAAATTTCTGATCATAATTATGTGAATTAATTTGTTTAAGTATATTACTATTATTTGAGGACCATTTACGTAGTTCAAAATTAGCTGTTAATAATATGGAAGTAATATCCTTTTGAATAGCAAGTGTTTCTTCAAATGAATCAGATCCAGTTATTAGATCATCCATATAAAAATCTGTTTCAATTATATTAGAAATATAAGGATATTCTATTTGATTATCGATTGCTAATTGCTTTAAGCAGCGTACTGCTAAAAATGATGCTGATGCTGTACCGTAAGTGACAGTATTTAATTTGTAAGAATTTATCGGTTGGTTTTATTAGGCCTCCATAATATTAATTGTAAATTTCTCTGATTATCTTGTATTAGTACTTGACGGTACATTTTCGCTATATCGGCGGTTATTACGTAAGTATGCTTACGGAATCGCAATAATATTGAAAATAAGTCATGCTGTATTTTAGGCCCAATGTACTGAGTGTCATTTAATGAAATACCCGTGGAAGTTTTGCTGACCCATCGAACACTACGCGAACCTTTGTTGTAAGGCTTGTTTCTTTTACCACTGCATGATGAGGTAAATAAAAATGAGGAGAGGCAATTGAACCTTCCGATACTTTTGTCATATGACCTAATTGTTCGTATTCTGTCAAGAATTTAATATATTCGGTTTTTAATTCATTATTGTTATCCAATTTTTTTTCTAATGAATAAAATCTTTTTAATGCATATTCTCTCGATTCGCCAATCTCTTTGATATTTGGTTTAAATGGAATGCTTACTGCAAATCGCCCTGTGTCGGTGCGTTCTGTAGTTTTTATAAAATGGTTCTCGCAATGTAGTTCGTCAGGAGTATTTATTATATTTATTATTGCATTCTTCTAATGCCCAAAATTTTTCCAATTGAGTATCAATACTGTTATTGGTTGCACTAAAATATGCTAATGAATTGGGTGCACTAGAAATTTTGTTGTTTCTATTTTGAGTAAAATTTCCTCCAAGAATCCATCCCAATTTAGTATTTTGTAATATGGGCTTGTTATTCCCTAAATTATGCTGTCCTACGCATAATAATTCCCAAAATATACCTGCTCCCAATAAAATATCTATACGACTTGGGAGGTTACAATTTGGATCCGCTAATCGAATATTTCGAGGTATATTTAATTCTGAGATTTTAAATGAATTTATAGGCAATTTATCAGTAATCCTTTCCAAAACAAGACAGGAAATTTGTGCTTGGTAATTATTTATACCAGACTTGAAAGCTATATTAGTTTTAAAATCAATATTTGAAGTTATTTGGCTGATGCCCGATATTGTCGAATTAAAGCGGATTTTTGGTAATCCTAAACGATCACATAATTCGCGGGTTATAAAGTTTGACTGAGAACCAGGGTCTAGCAAGGCTCTACAAGAATGCGCATTTCCGTATATATCATTAATAAGAATATTTGCGGTAGATAATAATATTTGTGAGTTGTTTGCACAATGATTTGAATATGACACTTGAGATGATCCTGCAGCAAGAGATTCATCTGATGCGGCTATTTGAGAATTAACTGACTGTTGATTGGAATTCTGTTGCATATTGCTGTTACTTGCTTCAGTATTTTCTGGATAATGAAGGTGTAATAAGGAATTATGTTTTTACCGCATTTTCTGCATGGTTGCATTGTACAGTCTTTTGTAGCATGATTTTTCTTTAGACAATTTAAACATAGATGCAAGCGTTTAGTTTCAGATATCCGTTGATTTATAGTTAATTTTAAAAATGATTCGCAATGATAAATTAGGTGCGAAAACTTGCAAAACTACATGTTGCTTTATATGCGCTCACGTGAGCTTTAATATGTTTATTATTATTATTATTTCCTTCTCTAAACATATTATGTTTTTATGGTTATTTGAATCAGATTGATATAAATTATGATTGGAAGTGTTAGCTTCCAATGTACCTAAAATTCACAATGCTTTTCAAGAAAATCTAAAAGCTCCTGAATTGTTGGAAATTCTCCGCTTGGTTTAAAGGATTCCCAATCGCGTCTCATGGACCTAGTAAATTTGGAAGTTACAATGTAAATAAAAATGTATCGGCGGTGGGTTGGTTATAATTTTTTAGTGACTGTGATATTTTGAGTAATCCACCCAAAAGCCTTTGTACTGGGAAATAAGAATCTTTTTGGAGAGATTCTAAATTAAAAAGAGCTTTAATATTATTTTGCACAATTAACTTTTTATTTTCAAAACGTTTATGTAGCCAATCCCACGCGACTTGATAATTTTCAGCAGAAACTTTTAACGATTTGATTGCTTCGGCAGCATCTCCAGTTAATGCTGTATTTAAGTAAAAGAATTTTTGTATATCTGATAACGACGAATTTTTATGAATAAGAGACTCAAAGGTGTCACGAAATTCTAACCAATTTTCAAATTCGCCATTGAAATTGGGCATTTTTATATTGGGTAAAAGTATTGATGATTCCCCCACATTAGGTGAGTTCCTTTGAACTACATCTGCTTCTTTTTATCGGTGTTTTTCTTTTCTCATTAATAAAAGATTCAATGGTTGATGTAACGTTGCAAAATGTATTTTCAAATGCTTCTAATTCAATTTCGTGCTGTTCTTCAGCTGAATACGATATAATATTTTCATGAATTTCGTAATATTTTTCTAATAAATTTTGATTAACATCTAATCGTTTTTTTAAGCTATTTATTTCATCATTAGTGATTGTATCATTATTTAACATTTGATTAAAATACTTACTTAATCTCGTAAGACTGGCCTTTAACATGGCTCTTTTATCAATTAATGTTTTGAGTTCCTCCATTATGAGTAATTAAATAGAAACAGTTTTTATAAAGGGTAATGTGGATATATGGGATTGCACACTTACTTGATTGGGTTTAAATAATTCTGATTCCTGCGTTGATACACTGCTGCGTTGTACTCGTTTGCTGGAAGCACTTGTTATCTTTCTTTGGAATTCTTCGTTTTCTTCTATCTGATTTCAATATCCGGCTCGAAGGACCATGTTTATTCGTAGCGATCTTAATTCCTCTTTTTAAGGAATGTTTAATAACTACTTGTGCTACTGCACCACATCTGTGAGTACTTTATTGTACTCTTTTTCTTCTCGAAGGACCAGGAACAGACCGTAACATCTATTCCAATAAAACACTGTACTTTGTAATGAAGTATATAATACCAAAAAAAAGAATTTATACAAGAAATATAGCGTGTGTACACCCCTTTGGTTATTGTGAAGGAACTGCTGCTACTCGACTCAGCAATTTCTTATATAGGGTTACAATATTACCTAATTCTTACCCTAATTTTATTTACAACTTTACTTAAGATTAAATAGTTAGAATCGTAAACAAAATAAGAAGCTTAAGATTATATTAGAACTTAGTATTAAATTATATACAGGATAATAAATTTAAACTAGGTGATACTTAGGCAGGGTTAAAGGTAAATTACGGGAAAATCCCGTCTGCAATGTCCAGGTAAATTCGAACATCATGTTTGTGGTAAAATTCGCAATTCGGTAATTCGGCAATAATAATTCGGTATTTATGTACTATTTCTTTTTATTTGTCTATACATATAATAATTAACTTAATATTGTATGTAATATAAATTAACCATAATGCTTCATAATGTATATTTTTCACAAGAATATATACTTATTAATAGAAAAGAAACAGCCACACAAAAATAAATAACTATCTTCATCACTGTTTTGTTGCTTACAGAAATCAATTATTATTGAATAAGGAAGTGAATTGATTTTAAAAGTTTATAAATACACATTTTTATTTTTCTAGTATTTAGCTTTTCACAAAATGTACAAATGTGCGAGAATATTTTTTAAGGTAGAAATACTAGTTTCAATTTTTTTTTTAAAGTACACTGATCAGGGTCGTTGATAGGGTGTTGACCGCCCGCGTGCAGACTTCATCTTGCCGTTTTTCTGTATATTTTACTATAAAATCCTAATTCTCAAATACAATACAAGTTTATTTGTTGTATAAACAAAATAAATAAAAAAACACGAACCAGGTATTAAGTACCTAAATTGTATATGTCTTTTATTACATTTATATTGATTATCACAAACATAAATTTTAATATAAAATATAAATATTCTTACTCAATAATGGAAACAACTTAACTGATACATGTTTTACAAAAGTTGAACAACATTAAACAAATGTTTTACAACAGAAAGCTTCAACGTACAAACTTACATGCGAATATAAAAAAATAACTAAAGAAATAATTTCTAAAAACTGAAAATAGTGGGTAACACCGCCTAACTATGTTATCAAAAATTTGGAAGAGAATTTGTTCTACAAAGTTTTGGCTTTTACTAGAAAATAAATTGTGACAGTTTATACTCTTAAAATTATATATTATTTTTTGAGTTAGGTATCTAGTTTAAGCCATTTATGCATGTTGATAATTAACATTAATTGCATCAGGAAAAGTATTGTATCAATATATTTTTATATGTCAAATTTAATTTTAATCGTTCGACGCTTTGTTGTTTTATAACCATTATTATTATTATATATTAAGAATATAGTGTGATTCACTGGTATATGCATTTCAGGGACGCCCTGTATTTTATGAGTAACAGTAGTAACACAACTATAGGTATATAATTTTCATTATATTTGTCAAATTATTTGATGTTAGTAACAAATAATATATAGTGTTACAACTGAGCTAATATTAAAATGGTCATGAATTGGAACAATATGTTAAGCATTATTAATTTTAACAGTCCGAGCGACGCCACGGACTATTCCTATTCCCGATATACCTATTTTACCTAATACGCCGAGCTTAAGTCCGAGTTCGACTCTGTCGAGCGTGTGTCATTTTTTACTGCAGCCCAGATAATTTATTGCTTCTAAGGACATGCCTACCGGTGATGCCTACCCCCTTCCGCGACCGTAAATTTGACCAATGTGTCTACCATTGCCCACTCTTAAGGTTGCGCCTCTTTCTAATTTCTCACTCAACGCTATAGGTATCTATATTTAGATTTTATATAGGTATGTTAGGTTAAATGGATTTATTTTCACTTATGGAATCTGTGGTCTCATTTTTGCTACTTCATTTAAAAACACCCTGTATATTTATAACTTTCTTAAATCAAGCAGGAACTAAACGTGAACGCACAGGATGTGGTGTCTCGCTGTTACACACTTAAATTCCATTAATAGACTGATTTTTTCGGGTTCCATCATCAAGTCGCTTATTAATCTCAGGAAATAGTATTTTATCATGCAAGGCAGTTAATTTAAATAACGTGTTTATGGACAGGAAACCACAAGTGCCACACGATGTGGGGGTTCCGCTTTATATCTTCAAAGGAAAATCTTTGGTTGAGGAGTTCGACACACTTCTGTATTTTACAGGCTTATCTGCGGTAACAGTTTTCAAAAGCCGGATTATTGCACCATTCCCGCAATTACACGTTTTACGAGGAAAAGGAGATTTGTACAGGCCAAGTACCTACTACAGAATATTTTGATTTTTGCAAAGTACTGTGAGATCTAAAAATATTTACAGCATTTCTACTTAAATTGATGATTGCTTTGAACTTGAAACTTACTTTGAAAATGTACAATAAACATATTTCAAATCTTCGAAAGAATATAAATACTGCTGCTTATCAAGATAGTTTTTGAAATAAGATTTATATAAGTCGCGGCAAGAATTCAGACGTCCACGTCACGGATGCCGTTACGCAATTGTTTTTATTGTCAATAAAATTTTCGATATTTGGTCGCACAAAAAATAATCATTTTGTGCAGTTTTGTGATATACAGGGTGTACCATTGAAAACTTTGCACCCGGCTTATTTTGATCTACGTCCCAAAATATTAAAAATGCCGCAAGACATCCATTTTGTTTTCGAGGGGGACACATTTTAGCGTTAAATACAGACTCGCCAGAACAACCCCCTTCGCGGGGGCGCATTCAACTTTAGAATCTTAAATGGCACTCTAGGTCGAGTGACACCTCATTCGAAAGTGTTTTTAATTCGGGTTATCGTCATGTAATTTTTTTCAATGTTAGTTCATCCGTTGTTGAAAAAAAAAATGTTTACTTATGCTTAGGAATAAAAGACGATTTTGTATTAATCATTTAATTAATTGATATGTACCTTGAGTTTTTGAATAACTACATTTATCCAATGATTGTGGAAACTATGGAAAATGATGATATGATAACATTTTAGAAGACAATGTTTGGTTGCAACAAGATGGCGCACCTCCACATTTTACAGTTGCAGTTCGTCAGTTTTTAAATGAACATTTTCCAAATCAATGGATAGGTCGCCGCGGACCTATTGAGTGGCCACCCAGATTACTCGATCTGACACCACTCAATTTTTTTTATGGGGACACAAAGTCTAAAATTTATGCCACTCAGCCGCAGTCTTTAGAAGAACTCAGGCGGCGTATCATTGAAGAATGGCCATCTAATTACTCCCGAAATTCTTAACAATGTTCGTCGAAATGTTGAATAACGTTTTTATTATTGCATGGAAGTGGGAGGCGGACATTTTGAACAATTAATTATTCCCATTTTTTTTTTAGATTTAGATAGAGAAGTTTCTGAATCACCCTGTATAACTTAAATTGGTGACATTTAAATACTTTTGAACTTGAAACTTACTTTGAAAATGTACAATAAACATATATTCCAAAGAATATAGACACTGCTAAAACCAAGGTACGTTATCAAGTTGTTGAAATAAGATGGACACCTTCATTTTATTGAAATTGGCAGTAAAACAAAATACTTGCATTTCCTATTAATAGATGGTGCAAGTAAAGTTAATAGGTAAAAGGAGGTTCATATTTTTATCCAAGTTGTTACTTCTACACCTTAGGTAACTTAGAAACATTGTTTTAAACACTTTGTCTGCCACAGAAATTTTATATTCTGCTAGGTATTGCGGTACTGCTGGCTATTGTGAGAAATTGCCGAATACTGCGGTGTACTGCATAATATTGTAGGCGACTGCCAGCCCTACTAGATTTTTTTCCTTGGATGACTACACAACGTATTTTTCTTGTATGGTGAAATATTTGAGTAAATTCTTTTTCAGAAGTTTATTGTACAAAAATTTACAACTTATGCTAACAAAAATATATAAGTAACTGTAAGTATAGTATTGCTTCATACTGCAATCAACCAAGCTTGCTCTTGATCATTCCCACGAAATTATCCAAGCCTACTTGATTGGCCTCGGCATAGTAAGGGAGCGCTTGCATTCTGGTCATCCAGTCGGTTATCTTGGGAAATCTGTTCGAAGCGATGGGCACTAGGACGTTACAACTGGACACAGTGGCGATCAAGCTGAAGTCTGCCAGGGTGAGATGTTGTCCTGCCACGAAGGTGCTCTTTTCCAGGAGAGTTTCCAGTGAAGCGTACCCTGCAGAAAGAGATTAGTGTCAGATACTCTAGAATTAACTATCTGTGCTACAGGAAATTGTGTTGTTTGATATTCTTAACTGGCTACATATTTTATTATACAGGATGTTCAGTTAAAAAAACATGCTGTGCCAGAAGTGGCACCCTCTACTAGTGACGTCAAAATTAGTTAAAAATTCTTATTTGCCGTGCCAAAAACATAACTGTGCCAACTTTTTTTTAATACTCGACAGGTTTCAAAGTTATTGAGATATTTCAAAATAAAATTCTAGCAGCAACATTCGGATAAGGCATATTTGGCTCAATCGACTTTCCCAACCTTTCACAGACACCCTGTATAGCATATGTGATGCTCTTATGTTGCGAATCCAAAAATTTCTAATACAATATCAAAAATAAAAAATTACCTACAAACACGAACACCCTACACATATAAATTAATTAGTATTGAAAATATTAATTCGTCTAGTTGTATCTTTAAAAAGCCATTGTTAATCAGTTATGGAAAAAAGTGCAAACATAAAACCATGGAACAATTTGAGTCACGGGTCACTTCCAACAGTTCCAGCAATTTTTCATACTTAATTGTAATTCATTTGTGTTATTTACAAATCAATCCACGATGTCTGCCAGTAATCGAGACAGAAAAATAAAGTATTTTCAAGTTTTATAGGTATAATGTTGTTTATGTACTTTTTCTATTTTGCATTTTGCTTATCTCTACTGTTGCATTACCTGTTCCTAGAAATCTTTGAACTGTTTACTAAATTATTTTAAACTACAGCATTACAGTATTATCGGCTCCTTTTTTATACATTTTTTATTAGGTGTTAATAATATTGTGTGAAACTAACTACTCTGCGAACTAAAGCCCCGACGAGCATGCGAAATCCTTGGAAATTGTCTGGAATTTCGCGAAATCTCTTGGAATCTCTATTTTGCGAAATGTCACTATTCTCAAGGCTTATATGAATTAATCTTAACAGTTATATTAGGAATTTATTTTACAATTTTACAAGCTTATGAATATATTGAAACCCTTTTTACTATTGCTATTTACTGAATCTTGTCACAATTTTAATCCCAACTTTCCTAAGTGATGTGTAACTCTTCGATACCAAATAATTATCTAGATCTGGTTGTGTTAAGGAACAATTCAGTAAACATTAAAAATAAACATGAATCTAGCTCACTTTCCTAACAAAAAAACACTTGACCAAAAGTGTATTTGAGTTTTTGCAATATTTTTTCAGTAAATGGAGCTAGATTAATTTTTATTTTATTTATGTACTATTTGGTATCAAAGAACATACATACACTTCATTAATAGGAACTGTAGGAAAATTGATTTATATTAACTTACATACAGTAAAAAAATATCGATTCTTTTGTGAACTATACAAATTTGACGTTAATACTTTCTCTTTTTTCATTTGTATTCCCATCACATTCTAGACCCGAGCACGCCCACTCCGCTATTGCGTAATACGACAACAAAAGCCTGAATCACTACACACTCCACTAGGCAATAGTTAATTGCTTAAATTCTAACCTTGCGTGAGCAGATCGGCCTTGTCCTTGCTGACTGACTTGGCACCTTCTCTCAACAAGGACCACACGATGGCATACACTCTAGGAAACAGAATCCCGCAATCGAAATAGAGCCTCTGGTTGACCACCGCCCTCTTCTGCAGGTCCTTCGGGTACAGGGTATCGTCCACCCCGTATTTATCCGTCAAGTAGGCGTTGATGGCGTGACTGTCGAAGATCGCAAAATCGCCGTCCTCGAGGGTGGGCACCGTGTGCAGGGGGTTGAGCTTCAGATATTCGGGTCGTAACTGTTCGCCTGCCGCAAGGTTCACTGGCACCAGGTCCACGTCGATTTCTAGGGCTTTGATCGTCAAAAGGGTGCCTCTAACAGCGGGACTGACATCGGCGTAGTGTAATTTAGGCGCCATTTTCGCTGACAAATACTTCACACTAAAGCACTCGAGTGACTGGTCGGAGAGAGACTGTACAAGGTTTTTATAATAGTTTCATTGCTTATCTGTGATTCCTGTTTTTCAGAACCTGCAGATACCCATTACCCAATCGTTTATACAATGTTGTTGTCGGCGTGCTTCGAATTAGTTTGCTATAAATTTCGATTGCCTCGGAAACTTCTATACAGGGTGTCTCAGTAATTGTACAAAATAAAATTAGATTTAGCCAAATATACCTATATCTAAAAGGGTACCTATCTAATTATTTACATTAGCGGAAACCTCGCCAATCTTAAAAAAAATTTCAGTCCTCCTATTTTCAAGGATGCTGAACACGAATCTAAAGTAGTTTTGTGCGGTCGAATCTAGATTTCGAAAAAAAAATTTCAAAATTGCAACCTCTATTAAAGACCGCTTTACATTTATGCAATTGTTATTGCATGCGCATTAAAGTTAAAATTAATGACCGACGCAATTTTCAGTCCCTTGCACGAATATAGAGTCTGCTCTAATTTGATTGCATTGCACGTGAAATTCTGGTTCCTTTTCTGGTAATCTTCAGTTTTGCCATCCTACACAGAAGGAACTAACAGCGAGGAATTCAGTAAAAAGTGAATTAACCTCAATTAACCATAATAATTTTCTTTTTTATTTCATCCATTGAAACTCTAGGTTGATTTGAAACTTCACACCACAGTACACAACACCGGTATGTTTTGATGGTTTTGCAGAAGACTAGCAGATCGAAATCATTTTCATTTTACTAATTTGGCAATGGGCAATATATTGCATAAATGTAAAACAAATGACACCTTGCAATATTGCATGAAAGATTTTGCTGCAAAATAGTTTTCATTGCATTGCATGTTCCATTGCCTAACTGTAAAGCGGCCATACAACAGTAGAAGATATTTTAAAACTTTAAATAGAAAAACGTTAACAGGTTGTACATATTCTACTGTGATTAAAAACCTAAACAAACAAATGGAACTTTACTTTGGAACCGTCTTTAAAAAAATCAATAATATTTTTTTGTATTTTAACTCAATATCTTTTTTTACAGCAATATTCTTCAGTTTTAAAAGTAACTCAAGTTGGTTGTCTGGTATATTGTTTGTGATGCCCATTCGATGCAATTGTTGAAGGACTTTACGGCATCTTGGTGTTTAACTTTTGCCACAATTTGAACATAATTGTCGCTAGAAGAAGAATTGTTATCTACATCATTTATTTTGTCTCGTCATTTCTTTGAACAACATTATCATTGTCTGTTAGTAATATGTCAGTCTCAGACCCCCTTCCCTGTGATCCATGCTTCTAAATCTTCAATTGAAATATTTGGGCCTACCAATTGTTCACCAAGAATTTTTACCTCATTTAATTAATTTTGAAGTTCTTTTGATTTTATAATTTCCTTAGCTAAAGTTGCCAAAGAAATGTTATCTTCTTCATCTAAAGCCACCAACAATGGTAGACAACAATGGCTTTCATGACTTTTTTATTAGGTCTTGATGAACTTGGTACCATGCTTCTTGTAACAAAAAAACTACGTTTTTAAGATTAATGTTCTTCAAGGTTTTAGGAATGTCAGTCTCGGACGCTACAATTTTTTTAAGTATATCCTTGGTGGGTTTACAGAATTAAAATATTTAATTCTGTAAACTTTGGTACTACCAACTCTTTCTTTAGTTATTATCTTCAGTAACAGCACACAGTATACGAACTTAGCTTTGAAATTATCATTACTAAATATAAACGTTACAGCTCATGGGTTTTGTTGAATTTGAACAAATACATGTAATTATAAAACTTGTTTCTGATAACATTCAGCTGTTAAATGTTGACTAAATCAATGAATGACTGTGAGTGGCAACAAAAAAAATGTTTGTTTGTGCCGACAGTCAATATCGAATTCTGAAAATCAGGTTCTAATATGACGTAGTGAAGTGATAAGTTAGGTAACTAGAAAAGCAGGTGCCAGTATGGTATGAGTAACCGGCAAATCCGTTATTACTAGCACAGATAGACCTTTGTAATAAACTGATTGATACTTTTTCTTGGGATTGGTTTTGTAAATAACAGATGCAAAATATGCGGGCTTGGTATTCCAACTTTCTCTATTAGTGTATTTCCGGTTTTTTTTATATTTTCATTACAAAATAGTGAAGCACTGATGCCTAACAGCAATACATTATAAATTTTGAATGATTTCATCTACAATATATTTTTTCATAAATTTTCTTTACATATTTTAGTTTTTCTCCCACCTTTATAAAATATTTTCTAGTAATTTAAAAAATGTAATTAATCTAATGATGGGCTTCGGCAGAATTGCTTTCAGGGAGGTGCATCTGCATCTACATATATTATACTAAAAATTGCAACCTATTATAATTATATAATATAACATTATAAAATATAATTTATAACAAGTGCATTCTTATACAGAGTGTCCGGGAAAATGTGAGAAATCTCTCGGGTGCAGACACAACATGAAGGAGTAGTGTTTAGTTGAGCTGTAATTAGTATTCAGTAGTGTACAGAGTCATTTCCATTATTAAGCAGGCCGCATTTGCGCCCAGGGACGACCTACATTGGTAGGCCCTAACCACTATTCAGTGCAGGAATGAGGGAAACCTGGAATACCTCATTAATTAGGGGGGTAGTCAAATGTCAACCGGTATCAATCTCAAGCTAACATTCTTCCACCCTACCATACCGGCAGAGAGGGTGCCAATCCTCTCAACGAATATAGCTTATATACGATCTACCGGTAGCGGGACACGAAACCACGCCGATCTAGTCACCTCGATTCAAATACTGACGCCTTAAGGCTTACGGTGAGCGCTCTATCAAACAATATATAAGGTCTGTTCCAACAACCGTCGAGAACTGGTTCAGACCCGTGAGAAATGTTTGACCAACACCGTCTTACGTCGCATTCGCCGATAGTACATTAACAACTGAACTGACTGACTAATTCTGGACGGTTCGGAATCGATTCTTGCTGTGTTGGTTTTCGCTCAGTAACTCCTTAACGGATAATGATAAAAATATGCGGTTTGTTTTAATAGACATCAAATATTATTTTACGTCGGCGCTGTGTTTTGAAATTTTGAAAAAGTGTAAAATAATTTTTTTTAAAATGAATTTTGCCTTAAGGCTTACGGTGAGCGCTCGATCCAAAGGGATATAGTTTTCGCTCAGTAACTCCTCAACGAAAAATGATAAAAATATGCGGTTTTTTTAATAGACTACAAATACTATTTTACGTCGGCGCTGTGTTTTGAAATTTTGAAAATATGCAAAATTCATTTAAAAAAAATTTATTTTACACTTTTTCAAAATTTCAAAACACAGCGCCGACGTAAAATAATATTTGAAGTCTATTAAAAAAAAACCGCATATTTTTATCATTATCCGTTAAGGAGTTACTGAGCGAAAACTATGGGTTTGTTCCAACACAGCAAGAATCGATTCCGAACCGTCCAGAATTAGTCAGTCAGTTTAGTTGTTAATGTACTCTCGGCGAATGCGACGTAAGACGGTGTTGGTCAAACATTTCTCACGGTACTGAACAGTTCTCGACGGTTGTTGGAACAGATGTTATATATCGTTTGATAGAGCGCTCACCGTAAGCCTTAAACCGCGCGATCACTGACCGACCAACATCCATGAATTCATACCATCCATGAATTGTACGAACCGTCTATTTTGTATCATGAAACACTATCTTCTTTCTACCAGTTTCCACTATTCTCCATTTACACACACTTAAATTAGCTGAAAGATATATCCCAAAATTTTTCCATGCGCACACCCATGGTAGCGTTGCAGATAGTACAACGGGCAATATAATGCGGCTCGCAACTGTATATAATAACCTGCATATTTTGTGAAAAGGTATTGTTTTCTAATAGTGCGGATTTTTTGCAGATTGTCTTGAGTTGCACCATCAAAAAGGACTTTGAGTACAACAAAGTGATGCCAACTTTTCACCACTGGAAAACCGGGGACAAAAAATTCGGACTGACCTTTCAGGCAGCGGCGGACGCGCGCGCTTTCGATAAGGGGGTGAGGACCGCCGTGGAAGATCTGCTGGACGGTAAGAGGAGCTCCTTAATTCGAATTTAAATTGTTACAAACGGCGTTACATGCTCATAAATTAGGTACCGAATTGAATGATATAAAAATTATATAAGAAATATCACAATTGAATCTGTCATTAACATTCACCCCAAGTAACACAAGATATTTTATAGCAGTGGTTAAGAATGTTCCTGTAACTAATTTTTGGAGAGTTAAAGTTGCAAGGTTTAGTCGCATAAACATCTTATTGGCATCAACACAGCAGCTAATAGCGTGAAATAGGCACATTTTTATAAAACATAGTTGCTGTATAAAAATTATATAATTGTGTTTTAAGAGTTCTATATAAAAACAAGTTATGTTTTAGCAATGAGCTTACAGCATTGATACAACAAACTATACGATTCCAATAAAGCATGTCATGATAAAGTTGTAAAAACGTTATACAATTATTCTGCTTTATTTACAAACTCATCACAACTATAAAGCTAATATTCAACTTTCTTTAAGTTTTACGACATATGTCTATTATAACTATCTTTATATTAGATATATACGCTGTTGAATTTCAGGTACGAATAAAATTGTACTGTGACAAACGAATAAAGTAGGTCGAAAAGTCATAATGCGCCTGCGCAGTACTAAAAAATAAAGATACTGTTTTCAGTCACAAGAAAACTGAAAATTTAAATACATGCACATTTGCTGCTAAAAAAATCACCAATACGAATTCTAAATTCCATATAATAAAATCTCTTATTTTTAATGGGCAGCGGAAGTTATTTTCATGAAAAATTTCACGTAAAAGTTGTTTCAATTTTTTTCAAGATGGACGCTGAAAGGCAATTGGAATTAAGTGAATAAAAAATGGCGCTAAAATAATAAAACAGTGTGGTCACTTTAGAAGCATTTAAAAAACTTTAATGTTATGTAAAAGCGAAACATAAGAGCATTATGTTTTATAGAAAATCGTTTGATCGTGTTAACTACCTTTAAGAAGCAGTTATGCTTTTACTGTCGCGTAAAAATATTTTAAAACAGCATTTATAAAACAAATGCTGTAATGATACAGCTAAACAGCTTTCTGAAACTAAAGAGCTGCATAAATGGCGTATCTTCTCAAATTTTTCTCTTGCGACCACTACAAAATTGATTTATAACGCTTTATAGTCAGTCGTGTAGATTGCTACTATAGACATTATACAATAAAATGACCTCCTGAAGAAAAAATACTGTATAAGTGCAGACACAAGAACGTTCTGAAAATAGTTGAAATAATTTCTATAAAACGGTTTTCTTGTAGGGTTTACATTATTCTCACAGGTACTTTAAACAGCGTTTGTTAACAAAGCTGCTGACATGTAACCGTTACATATCTTTTATATAAATTTCTGGTTTTATAATTTTAAATTATGACTGTGCTACTTGGGACATTATGTTTGGTTTTTGAAAATAGTGCAGGTTTTAATCTACCTTGAATTTTTCCCATTGTTGCCAGCAATTGAGGAAGGTGATTTAAGTTACCTTAGTACAACTTTTCATCATTAAGACGTTGTAGGTCTGAGAAAAAATTTTTTTTAATACTTCCTTGGATCTATAACTTTTTCATGAAGCAAACTTGTACTAAAGTAAGTTGACTTAAATCACCTTTTCGTCCAATGAAGCTAGTTTTAAAGTAATAGCCCATTCCTTAATAAACACTCTGTAGAAGTTAGAAAATATTATTTAGATGTAATGAAACATTCTAGGGTTTTATTTGATCTACAGATAAGTCAATGGTTGATCGATTTCTACTAATGAAATTAAGGTACAATTTATCTAAAAACATACAGGACTTAGAATCTATCGGTTTATCAAACATCATGGAAAAATATAATTAATAATTAGGAAAAACTACTACCTAAAATAAACTATATTCTTGTTCACTGTCACTAATTTTTTAGCAATAAATCTACTTTTTACAAAACACTATCCTCTGTATCTTTTGAGATCATTTGATTTTTGGCATATAGGAAAACCATATTAAAAATGGGCTAGATAAAAATTTGACTAAAAATACAAAAATGAAAGAATATACACGATATTTCATTTGCAAAAAGTTTTTGTTTAAAGTTTTCAAAAGTAACATGAAAAACAAAACAAAATGTTATGATATTTGGGTATTTAGCATTTTAAGGGGACGTGGAACATTGCTGTGTTGCCAGATTTTCTGTAAGGAAATCACTGACATTTAGAAAAAGTTTGGAAAAATTGTAATAAGATTTTTTAATGCATATAAGAGGGACCTACATAAAAAATTTCACTCGTAAAGAGGTCTGTGATTTGAACACTTATATACTGTAAAGTATCAGGACGGAATATAAAATACTTTAGTATTAAAAAGCGGTAATTGACTTAGTGGTCTTGGGTAATTTTCATACAAATTACCCATTGTATATGGTAGAAAGGCAGGGCACAGAGAACTGTATAAGTTTAAGTCATCACTTTTCTTAATTTTGAAATACCCAGAGAAAAAGTATAGAAAATCAAGTAGACTGAATATTTTTAAAGTACATATGTGTATAATATTTTAAATAATACATATATTATTTTGAAAAGTAGAGGTGCAACATAACATTTATAATATAATTATTAATTCTACAAACAAAATATTGCAAATGGTATGAAAATCTTTGTCATAAAAGCAATTATGATGTAGGTATAATGATGCATAATTCAGTTAATCCCCATAATACGTAAACACCTAATTAAAATTATTAACCCTGCTCAGTATGTAGGATGTAAGTAATATTTCTTATCTGCTCTATTTGTATCTTTTCCAATGCTTCCCTTTCAACTACGGGATTCCTACATGGTGAGTTACACTAATACATGTATCTTTTTTTATCACCATAATATACCATACTTTTATTTTATTGTCTTAATTGTACCTCGCATGCTGTGACACGTCATGTAGTTTTCTATATTTAGAACACTTCAAGTGATCTTAATTTTTTGTTAATTGCTTTAATTGGTTTATCCTTATCTGCACTAGAATTTTATTTATTTACGAATTACATTATTGCATCTGTGTATTATTCGTACTAATAGGTTTAGGAAGTTATGAGTTTGTCTTGTTTTTTCATTATAGTTGATAACTGAAAATATAATACAGTCATAATTCTTTTTCGCACTAGTTCGTCAAATTGTCTTAAAATTGTTTTTCTTCTACGTCATATCACTATTTTGTCTTTTTCTATCATGAATCACTCTCTACTATATTCAAACCCGACTATAAAGAAACACCCAATACCATGTTCCATTACTGTTTTAGCAATTTCCTTTTTAAAATTCATAGGAATGGCAGTTCATTTATTTGTTTTTGTATGTTTTTATTTGTTTCACAGAAAAATTAAAACTGTTTATAATACAAGAAAAGTATGGCATAAATGTTTATCTTTAAATGGCCCCTCAGGAAAAAGTTCAATACAGACATATCTGGTGAATGTGCAGGCCATTCAGTAGGTCTTCTCCTTCTAGTCCATTATTGAAACGTTTTGTTTAAATATTATTTTACAGACATTGCATAATGTAGAGGAGGTTGAAAAATTAAGTTTCCGGTATGATAAATATCATCTTGGTCAAGTATATCTGTTATACCAGGATTAATGGCAGTTTCCAACAGATACAAATACATTTCTCCAGTTAAACTTTCAACTACATTGACTCACATTGCAAATCTCAAAAATTCCTGCTGAAACTTTGAGTTTTCTCGGATCTTGAGCAGAACTCACGAAATATTCTTGTATCTTGTCCGACTAATAATGGCAGTTATGACAGTTAACTTCGACGTTTTTCTCTGGGGCCATTTAAAGACAAACATATATGCTACACAGCAAGAAAACAAGACTTATGGCAACTCCTCCTATGGATCATTCAAAATAAAAAAATTAGATACTGATAACACAAAAAAAATAAAAGTTCTGTGCCCGAGCTCCGACCTATGGTTCCCCATGTATTTTTGGCTCCCGAAACCGATCCCCGGGTCGGTATAGCCCAGACGTTCCATATTTGCGCGCTACGGTAAAAAAAATTCCCAAAATTTGGCCTTTACCTGGAAATAAGCGCAAAACTATATCTCCGTATCATTGAAGGATCCAAACATGAATCAGTTGTTGGATAGGACCTCGCACATCCCAATTGTCACTTGAAGACCACGAATAGGCAGAAAATTGGTACTAAAAAATTTCAAATTGTCAGAAAAAATCATATGATTTCACCGTATTCAGGATCGAATTGATTTGGGAGGATTGTCTTCATGTAGCATTGTACAGTGAATAAAGACAAAAAGAAAAATTTTAAAAAATAAAAAAAATTTTAAAAAGAAAGGAGCTACAAATACTTCCTACGTCAACGTCGTTGCCAAAAGAATGTAATTGTGACCTGTTCACAAATTTTTATGGGACTGCAACCCTGCTACGACGTTGACGTAGGAAGTATTGTAGCTCCTTTCTTTATTTTTTAATTTATTTTTCATTTTTTTACTTTTGAAATTTTTTTTTTATTTTGCTTAATTTTTTTTATTTTTTTATGTCTTTATTCACTGTGCAATGCTACATGAAGACAATCCTCTTAAATCAATTCGATCCTGAATACGGTGAATTCATATGATTTTTTCTGACAATTCGAAGATTTTTAGGACCAATTTTCTGCCAATTCGTGGCCCTCAAGTGACAATTGGGATGTGCGAGGTCCTATCCAACAATTGATTCATGTTTGGACCCTTCAATGGCACGGAGATAAAGCTTTGCGCTTATTTCCAGGTAATGGCCAAATTTTGGTAATTTTTTGATCGTAGCGCGCAAATATGGAACGTCTGGGCTATACCGACCCCGGGATCGGTTTCGGGAGCCAAAAATACATGGGGAACTATAGGTCGGAGCTCGGTCGCGGAACTTTGATTTTTTTTTGTGTGTCTGTGTAATTGAGTATATCCAAAACGTATGTCCTACTCGAAAGAAAAATTTATATGTCCAGGCATTTTTTTGTTTTTACATAAAACCAAAACTTGAGTGACAATTTTTCGGTGGCCCACATTTTATAATATGAATTTATTATTTAAAATTATACAATGATTTAGAAAGAAGGTTAATCTATAAACAACTGCTGAGTTTTAAGGAAATAAAATTTGCAATTACAAAATATTCTAAAGTAGGTTTATTGGAATACAAAATTAAGTTTTAAATGGTAACAATTTTTCTTCAGGTTTTGCGGACACCTCTCCTACTTCACCGCTGCCAAAATGTCCTAAAGATGTGGGCGATGATGATGTCTTCATGGTAAGTACCTTAATCCTGATCTCCAAAGCATAAATTTTCAAACTGCTATGAATTTTAGCCATAGTTTTGATTGGGTTGAACAGAGTTCACCACATTTTATAAAATTCTGTGAAAAAACAGTTTGGAAATAATTGATTTTCAGTATTTTCAATCTCAAAAATATGTTCCCTTAGGTAAGCGTACGTCCTTACTAAGTAAATTGTTCTAGACATTGGATCTTCCTCAAGACCCTAAAGATTCCCGCAGTTCCAGCGACTCGAGCACTAAGGGCACTGAACATCTCCACAGGATAACTTATATTGGACGTGATAAACCATTAGAACCTCGGCAGCCTACTTATGATCCAAATAAAGGCGGAAAAGGTAATTTTCTGTGTATCTATAGGACATAACACCTTCTGAATGTGTTGCACTGTTCGTAAAATGTCAAGATGCAACATATTTCAATTCCAACTTTAAAACAATTGTGAAGATTAATGTCCAAATATTTATTAATTTCTCATTGTAGGTTGAATATACAGAATATTCCATGGGTCTGCACAGAATGGTACCATACTCCATGAATATGTAGTATTTTGTACAGACCTTATAAAGAGACCTTATACAGGGTGATTCAGTGATATCATTAATTTTGACCACGTATTCGGAAAGTCTAAAAAATACAGAAAATCGAAGCAAATTTTTTTCTCAACTTTTTAAATTTAAGCAAATCAGCCCATATTCCCGGTGACACAACGATCTGTGTTGATAACAATTTCTTAGTACAACATCATGGAGTGTCGTGTGGTGAAACGAGCAACATTACACGTACGTTGCCACATCACGGCTAAATATTAGTATTTCTTCATAGATTATTATTTGCTAATATCAAACAAATAATAATATGTACGAGACCCATAAAATCTAAGAAAATAAAAGAGCTTACTGAATTTTGTTTTAACTGATTTTTACAGTACTGTCAACTTAGTCATGCATTGGGTAATGAAAATTTTTAAATTTGCTAACTTTGCAGCAGTCAACGAGTTGGTTTCAGAGCTGTATGAATTGGTGAGTGACAGCCTGAAAAGGAGTTTAAACAATGATTTGAAAATGTATATTTTCTTTCAGCATAAATATTATGTATTTAACATTCTTTTTAATATAAATTAATGACATTATGACGGAATCACCCTGTATGTCGTATTAAAACAAAATTATCAATTTGTCCTGTAAATTATTAAATTTCTCGTAAATTCAAATATGTTTAGGTTTGTTTTCTTTGGTATCAAATATTTCTCTGTTTCTTATACAAATAAAAAAAATAAACTGGCATGTAGAAAATTGCATGTGCGAATTTTATATGTTTTTGTTGTTTTATTATCCATTTATTTATATTGCCTTTCCTAATTTTGTTTACTTTTTGCAGATTATTATCCTAAATATAAAAAATAACAATTCGGTAATTATTTGTTTTTATTTCTATTTACCCTCTATGTGCTAACCAAATTATTATTATATTTAGTAGTAGTTAACCAAGCATTTAATTAATTTTATAACACACCATTAAAAAAGTCGATACATTCATGAAAAGAGATATTTTACTATGTGACAGAAATTGTAACAAAAAACAACGAAACAAACAATAATTAAAAAAATATAAAAACTAAAAATATTTTCTGTTAACTGAACGTTCATTTCTTGAAGTAGGTACACCATTCAAATATTTTGAACCAGTTTGCTATGGAAAAATGGCTACTTTGACAATAAAGCATATTTTTACAAATATTACTTTATTTTTAAAAATTTTATTTCTCGAAATACAAAAATATTTTACGCTAAAGCAGATCACTTGATGTTTTTTTATTAATAATTAAAAAATGTATTTCCACAATATCAGTCAAAATTACTATTGATTATTTGCCAATTTTGACATCGAAAAAGCCAAAGTAGGCCTTGATTATAGACAAGAAAGCCTCATGTGTTTCAAGGTAAATTGACAAAAACCATGAATATCAATTTTATCGTTAGTAGTAAATATTCTTTTATGAAATATGGTAGTGGCTTTTGGATAAAAAAATCGATACAAAGTTTTTGCCAGTTTGACATTGAAGAAAAACCAAAGTAGGTCTTGATTATAGATAGAATTTCATATTGTGAGCCAAAATAGTATTTTATATTCTCGGATAATAAATACAATTTTTACAGATGTTTCCATCTTAAATGGGCCACACTGTATGTTTCAGAATTTTTTCCCATCTTCAGCTTTTTCAGAAAAAAAAATTTTTTACATACCAAACAATAAAAATTGTTATTTTTTATATATAAAAAAACAATTTAATTATGCAGCAACAATTCAACATTTCTTTCAAATTATAAGATGGTATGCACCAAATCTGATTTTCAGCCGGAAACATATTGAATTGACATGAAATAAATGTTTAAATTGATATGAAAAAAAATGGACAAAGTAAGGAAAACATTTGTTTTTAACAATATCAAAAAAGGAAACAAATTAAAATACAGACATTAAACATTTTTGAAGTAAAAAAGTGCAAAAAATATTTTATTATATTTTTAAGTAAAAATTTCCAGATTGTATGTGGGTCCATTATAATTAAACAACAATCTATTTAAGTAAGCATTTTTGATAAATATTTAGATATTTCAAAAAATTACAGTAACAAAAAAAAATAAATTTATTAGGTACTATACATATAGAGTGCCAAAATTAGGAGGCAATATTTCTCCAGCATATTCTAGGTGGAAAAAGATTTATTTTTGTTCTTCGAAGTTGAAACGTGATAAACATTTGCAAATTTTGTTTACAGTGGCAAACTGACCACATAAGAATTAAACCAATTACCAAATTTCATAAATATGTCTCAACTGGCTTTGCAGTTATTTAGAAAGAAAAAACAAACAACAGAGTGGTCCCTTTAAGTGGCTATAACCTCTTCTTTATGAAGAATTCATGTTTATATGAAGAAAAACTAATCTTTTTCAACATATAACATCGTGGAGAAATATTGCCCCCTAACTTTGCAACACTTTGTATTGTTATGGAAGCTCACCTATCTTGTTATTAGTAAAATACGATCTTGATTATATGTAAATTTATGAATTTTTTTTTACATTTTCTGGAACATTCAAGGTTTGATTTGATTCGAGATGCGTTGTCGAAGACCGGGGAAACTTCAAGATCCCAAAAAACATATATTAGCAGTTTATTCTGAGAAATAAACATTAAAGTAAACTTTCATTTGACGGTTGTTAATTTGAAATATATTTGTTGCGTATTATCAAGTGATGACAGTAAAGTTTGTTTTTTTACGTGAATTATTTGAAAGTTAATTCGACGTAAAGGTTACATTATTTAATGTCACATAGTATATATTTTCCGATTAAATATGTAGGTATCTTTCATTACTGATTTTTTTTTAATAACAATCATTTCGAAATTACATTGAGTCTACCCGAAACTTCTAAAAAACGAATTTTTCCAGGCGAGAACTACCCCTACGTTCAGTTAACGGCTGTACACGAATACATCTACCCGGCTGAAGACCAACAAAAGCCCTCGCTGCTTCGTCGAGATTCCACGTCAAGCCTGAAGAAATGCGGCCTCGGCATGGAGATGAACCCCTCCCAGCAACCCCCTCTCCCCCTTAAAATCAAGCACAAGTCGAAAGCGCAGGTCAGGTGTCGGCACTGTAACGAACTGTACGTGGAGGACAAGAACCCTAGGGGAGCTTGCGAGTACGCGCCCGACGTGGTCAGGTCGACGATCAACGCGATCACTTGCTTAGGTTGTGCACAGTGCGTCTGCTACCACTGCGCATCAGACGCGGAGGGCGAGTTCGCACAGCACCCCTGCGACTGTACGGACGATGAGAACTGCACGAAGCGGTGGTGCTGCTTGACTTTCCTGTCGATATTCGTGCCGTGCTTGTGGATGTACCCACCCCTGAAGATATGCCATTGGTGCGGCGTGAAGTGCGGAGTGTGCGGGGGGAGACACAGTATGTGATCCAGAAATGCTATTTTACGATATTAGGTTTAAAGTTTTCGCAAAGTTTTCAAAAACGGTGGCTGTTGAAATCGACTCGCTCTCTCTTCTCATAAGAAAACAAAGTTCAGTTTGTGATAAATACATCTGGGCTCTGAATCTATTCGTTTAATATCTTAAAAATGCGGGATAAGGTACGACCATCAATACTTTAATTTTTTTTAATAATGGTAACAGGGCCCGATTTAACGGATGGTACACTGGGCAATTGCCAAGGGTTTAGCACTGTTTACTTAAAGAAATTAAATACGATTATAATTATTATGTTTATCAACATTTTCATATTTTTTGTTTTCATAAATTTTTCTGATCTATTTTACTGAAGCTCACAGCCTTGTTTATATACTTAGTCAAACTTAGAAGTAAAAATAATAGATGGCGATACTCTTTTAAAATCCACTCATAATATTTATACTATGGACAAAAGTGACTGGGATTTTAAACGAGTAT
This sequence comes from Monochamus saltuarius, assembly GCA_025584915.1. NCBI lineage: Eukaryota > Metazoa > Arthropoda > Insecta > Coleoptera > Cerambycidae > Monochamus > Monochamus saltuarius. Next base: position 117,869,003 of record CM046721.1, on the reverse strand, counting down.
CGCCATCTATTATTTTTTCTTCTAAGTTTGACTAACTACAGGGGTTTCGGAAATTGCAATCAAATTAGTCGGTTCTATAGGATTACTGATCAAATCATTTGTGACTGGAGATATAACATTTAGAGGCCTATTTCCCAAGAAAAAATTCATTTATATCAATTACCATACTTATTACAGAAATATATGGTCGATCATATATATAGAATATTAACTTAAATTTTGTTCAGTGTCGATTTAAAAATAATAGACAACACTCTTTGAAAATCCCTTGTCAATAGTATAAATAAGGATGGTGTGGATTTTAAAAGAATATCGCCATCTATTATTTTTCACTGTAAACTGAAAAGTGAAAATAATAGATGGCAATACTCATTTAAGATCCAAATTGCTCTTCTCTATAATGTAACATGTGGATTGTTATTTAATTGTCGTTGTGTAATGACCTTAGTTCGATTGAAAGGGAGCAAAATATTTATATCGCCATCTATTAATAAGTTTGACTTACTATATGATAGTTGTGGCAAGAGTTCAGACAATTTACATCACGGCTGATGTTATGCAATATTTTTTTGTAATTTACTGCAAACATTTGATGAAATTTAATGGATTATTTATTTGTATGACGTAAGTCGTCTGAATTCTTGCGGTCACTATATATATAAACAAATTAAATAGGCATAGTGATGATGTTATAGTATATTCAACCAGTGTTACAACTGTCCCAAAATATTGGTGCTAAAATTTGTGTCAAATTCCACCTTATGGAAAGAACGTGACAGTTAAAATATAAAAGGGATAACACTATTTTTTTTTTCGGTTAGCCACGGAAATTCATATTGATCATGTATATAGGATATTAACTTAAATTTTGTGCAGTCAATTTAAAAATAAGAACAGTAAACATATGACATCGACAATTCTGACTATGAATTTAATATCGTAAAGCTCTTGTTTATATACCGGGTGACAACGGAAAGTGGGAACACACTGTAAGTTTTTTATAGCTACTGACGGTTTAACCAGAAATGACCGTAAATTTATATTTTTAAATGGGACACCCTGTATATTATGACATTTTTGGAGTCGGCGGAACATTTTACGTATGGCAGGACCAATTTTCTGACGCATTTTCTGGATGTAAGTATTTTTTTTTAATTTTTAAAAATAAAACGAATAAATCAAAATTTTTAGTGGTAATAACTAACAAATTGTACAAAAATATTCAAATTTAAAATTTTTCCCATGATTTCAAACAAAAAAGAAAACAATTTCTGCCGTTTGCGGCTTTCTAGTTTTATTTTTAAAAATTAAAACAAATTACATCCAGAAAATTGATCTTACCATACGTAAAATGATCCACTCATTCCAAAAATGTCAAAAAATACAGGGTGTCCTGTTGAAAAATATTTTACGATCATTTCCGGTCAAACCGGAAACGTCATGAAATCCGAAATGACCTCAAAGAATTCATGGCACCATCTAGTATACACCCACCCAATTTCAAATTTTTATCAGCAGTTATAAAAAGTTACAGAGTGTTCCCACTTTCCGTTGTCACCCGGTATAATGTACTTCAAGTAGTAGTCAATCAGTCAAATTTAGAATAAAAAATAATAGATGGCAATACTCTTTTAAAATCCAAGTCACAATTATAGCATATAGCATAAATAATGGTGGCATGGAGTTTAAAAGAGTAGCGCCATCTATTATTTTTTATTCTAAATTTGACTGGTCGACTAATTAAAATTGGTTTAATTTTTCAATTTTCTGAAAGATGGAACAAATTAAATTAACAGCTCATTTGAGGTCAATTCTGTTTCGTTATTGGTGGAATAAGAAGACAAACAGTTATTTAAAATATGTAAAGACTAAAAACTGTCTAAAACTAGTAGTAACATTTTTGTGTCAAACTCATGAACAAATTTCTTAAATATGAGTATTATACACTTGATTGGAATGTAAGCCTATTTTGAAGCGACTCCCTAATTCAATCCATTGTTACATTCTGAAATTTTCATTTATCGTGTAAATCGTTTTACGTTTTGTTGGATCACTATATTAATTGGCCTCCCTCCCTCAAAGTACTGTTGCCCAGGTGCCAGAGCAGCGCTAAATCCGGCCCTGAATAACAAACGTGATCTCAGAACGATGACAAATATGGGAACGTACAATTCATTGAATCAAATCGATTTATCTCGTTTCGGCCCAGACTTGGAAATATCTTGAAAGTATCTGTGATTTTAATAGTAAGCATTTGATAGTATTAGAATTTTAATATGGTTTCCGCATTACCTGAAAACTTTAAGCGTAATATCGTAAAATAACTAGTGAAAATCAGTGCTCAACAAGTGAAAGGTTGTGAACACTATGCCGACGGGACGAGAGGTTAAATTTATCTAATAACTGAAAGACTGTTCATTTGTTGATTTTTTAAATTATAAAAACGCTATTGTGAATACAAAATTTTGAATACCACTTATTTATTTATATGGGTTAGGGGCGGGACTGCACCAGGTGCGTGCACGCGCTCCCGATCGAGAAATTTAAACTTGTTGATGTGTTCCAATCAATTTAATGCTTTACATATAATTTATGCATTGTTAACGAATTAAAAAAACGCCAATCTATGTATGTACTGTATTAATACTGGACTTCTACTATGAACTGCCAACACGACAAACGTTTAAAAATGTATATATTATTGGCGCATAGTAATGACAATATGGCTTATAAGTAAAAACAAGACAGTCTAATATACATTAAAATATCAGTAGATTAATGTTTTATATATGATAGTTGTATATACAAGCAAAATTAAGCGACTGTTTAACATTTCTTTTTAATATTTTTCTCGTATGAAGGAAACCTTTTATTAACACGTAGGTCTTTCCCAATGAAATGTAAAATAACTATTATAACCTACTAAATGTGTCTCAAGCCATATGTTCAACCCAAGCTGTCTGAGTGTACAGATATATATGTAGCATAACATAATTTTACCGACCAAATGAAACTTTAGCACCTCTACCTTATTTATATGTAACATAGTTTTTTTTTGTTTTGTTAACGCACGGCGTCGCAGAACTTGGTTTTTGCGACGCAGTTCCCATTTTTTCTTGTAAAACTGGCTTCATTTACTCAAGGGCTCAGGGTAGGTGGGGTATCACTTTTGCAAGCCAATCGGTAAGTCAAAGATTCACAGAAAGGGTCTTCGGAAACTGCAACCCGATTAATCGATTACTTTTAGACGCCTATTTGAAAGTGGTCTACAGTCACGTGACTGATAGTAATCTACCTAATTTTGGGTTGTCGTTTCCGAAAAGCCTTGGAACAAAACTTTGTCTTTACGAGCACCGTTCAAACTAATTTATCCGAATGTCTCTTTGAGTTGCATTTGTTGACTTCTCAGATGTTACGTTGGAAGTTATGTTGTAAATGTACAGTAAGTAAAAAGTTGGAATCGATATATTTTTTTTTCAATTCGATTCGAGCTTTTTACTGTAATTCCATTATTATTGCACTTATGCAATCGAGTAGGACTTAAATAGTTTTTATTGTGTGTATATATATGTTAATAATAAAGTATGATGATATGCTTATAATAAAAAGTGTGTGAATGATATTTTAAATATATTTAAGAATAATACAGAATATGTTAATACTTCTGATTTTTTTTTATTTGTGGTTACACGTGGGATGGATCCTTTGCAATGATTTTTTCACACCTCGACAACATACGATTCATACAGAACTGAAGACAATCACAATTATTGACGAATAAAGCTTAAAATCATCCGCAAACAATTTTTTACATGAAACGACATCAGGAAGATCATTAATAAAAGATAAAAACAAAAGCGGGCCTAAGTTGCAACCTTGCGGTATCCCAGATGTGGGAAGGAATGATCGGGAGGTAAAGTTTTGAAATATAACCATAAATTTTCTGTTAGCTAGGTATGATTCCAAAAGTGTGTAAATATTACAACAATCCGTCATCCAAAACTTCAGAAATGTATTGGGAAAAGACTGCGATTAGATACAGTTGATCTTCTTTGTATAAATCCATGATGATGTACAGATATCAGTTGCTTAGTAAAATAATATATTTCTTTGTATAAGGCAAATTAAAAAATTTAAGAAAATTACACAACAAAAATTTGTTCCATAATTAACTCATTCTGATTCCCTTTAAACACTGGGAACACAAATCATTTTCCAAAGTACAGTGTTTCAAAACAGAGTTAAATAATATACACAATATTTCAACCAATGTGTGGACACGGTCCTTCAAAATAAAGCTCGGTATTCCATCCAAGTCCATGGTGAATATGGTGAAAGAATCCTTATTGGATCTTTTAAGTTTATATGAGATATCTTCGTGGTTAATCCAACATTCCACTTGCTGAATAAAAACTATACTCCAAAAGCATTTACTCTATCGGTAGGGTTAAAGAGTTCCGTATTACCATAATTCATAACAGAGGGGATTCACGATGAACCTTTCTAGATAAAATCCCAAAATTTTCTTGGGTCAGTGGACAATGACTTTTCGGCATCACTAATGAAATACTTATAGCCTTTTGTATAAGACGTTTACAGTTACAATTATAGTAATCTTTCTAAATTTTTATACTTCTTCTGAAACAATGATTTACAATGAATAGATTTGATACCTGTCCTGTGAACCAAGGTAGATATTGAAAACGGCAAGAATGAGACATCGGTGAGTATTTGGAAACTGCAGCATCTAACAAATTGTACAATTTATCATAAAATACTATTATTATTTTTCCGATAATAATTAAACACTTGCTTAAAAAAATAGGCAAAATCTTCTGTGCCATATTTGGAAACAGTTTATTGGCCACTGTAAACAAAACAATTTTTTCTGCAATTACAGGTGTTCGTTTTTTGGGAGATTATAAACTCCTTAAAACAAAGAGTTAATTTTTCAAAATGCCAACATAGGTATACTCACGGTAAGAATTCAGACGACTTACGTCATACGATCAAATGAATAATTCATTATATTTTCAACAAAATATTTAAGAAATTACAACTGAGAGTAATAAAACTATACACTACACTAAAAGTTTGCATTATATATTGCACTAAATTGCAAAAAGATTGTTTTTAATGCAAACAAATTTCGAAACTTACGTTGGCAATAAAAATAATTGTGTAACGTCAGCAATGATGTAAGACGTCTGAATTCTTGCCACGAGTATATAATTTGTTACATAAGAAACATTTAGAATTTCATGGCAGATTGAATTTCTGGAAGTCCTGTAGAAATATCATTAAATCTTTATACAGGAGCAGTTCAAAAGACATCGCAAAATTTATTTTACAGTGCCATTATTATTGTAAACAATTGTACATAAAAACTGGTTTAAAAAAAGGCCCTTAAACATAAAACTTCAGATCAGTTTTCTAAAAAAACAAACTCCTGATTTTTAAATAAATTTAACCCATACCTTTGATGAAGATTCATGGTTTTGTGTTACATAATAAAAATTTCAAGGTAGGTGTAAGTTTGGTTGCCTAATGTTCATGGTGAAGTGGTTTGAAAGCACTGTTATTGTATTTCTAAATAATGTAAAAGAAATGACAAAGATATAAAGAAAACCAAAATTTGAAATATTGGAAATGTCAGAGCTGATATCAAATTATTTGCTAAATGTTGAAATTTTTAGATTTTTTGGAAGTTTTTTAAATTAAAATGTTTTAAATTATATGATATGTTCAAGATATCGTTTACAGTTCATTGTGATTTTGGTATTTTTACACGTTTACAATAAATTTTCTGGACAAACTTTTAGGATAACAATCAATAAGTTATTAATTAATAATATTTATTATTCCAACATTAACAAAAAGCAACAAGACTTTAGTAGAATAGAATGTGCTTTCATACAAAAAGGTTACAGGCTACATAAGTACGTACATATAACATCTTTTATTTGTTCCATATCAAGACTTAGTTTTTTTAATCTACCTATCCTATCAACTCATTCAGATATTGTCTGTATTTGTTCTAAGCAAATAATTATGCACGTGTTTGCAATCGCAACAAATTCTTACTATTAGCTCCTATCTCCTGTGATGTATGCTGATTATCAAGATTTAAACATCGATTCTTCACATTCAGGTAGGATTAGGATCCATATTCAGTAAAAATCAGCTGCTCTTTTCGCCTACATGCTGCTATTACAACACATATGTCCAACTTATTTAAATATTTAAAATAATAAGTGTTCAAATATTGGCCAACAAACTCGAGTCGCAATGCATCTAATTTCTTTACCCTCAAAATTTGCATTACATTTATCAATACAACTTGGTCTTGAGTCCTCAATTTTTATTAGATTAAAAATGACGTAAAACGGATTTAAGACAACACTAAATATTGGCAAATTTATTTTATTTTGTTATTCTAATTTATTACAGTGCCTTAGTTTTACTATATTTACTTTCACAGTTTAAGCTTCCTTTTTAATAACATTATTTATCATTGATTCAGACTCTTCCCAAAGTTTAATTGCAACGTTGTCATAAAATATGGTTTTACTGTTGTAATGCCTACAGTCTCTGTATAATAGACCCGTTTCGTTTTCAAGTTCCGGTTCAGTGGCGCAATACACTGGAGTTTGAGCTCCCTGAAAGTACAAAAGTACACTATTTTAAGTATATACTCGGTAACATACTGCAGTATAAAATAAAGCCTAGTATTAAATTTCAACTTCAAAAAAAAAAAAGGAAAAGCTTTTAATAAAACTTACCTGTTTTGAGCTTCTCATGAAGAAAAAGGCTATAGGTGCTATTAGAAAGTAATGGTACCATTTAATTGAATGCCTGAACAACCCTGTATAAACCCATCCAGGGCAACAAGCGTAAACATTTATATTTTTTGATTTTGTTCTCCTGGCTAGTTCTTGCGCAAAATATATGTTAATTAACTTTGAGTTAGCATAAAGGTTGATGTGTGTGAAGTTGGAAACGTTTCTATTCAAGCATCGCTGTAGATAGAAACGGTGCGCTAGTATGTGATGCTTTTGCACCAGTGGTCGCTGACCCATAAACAATAATGTTTTACTCTTACACTAAACAGTGTGCCGTTCTAATTTTTTCACCTTTTAAGAACAATATGCCTAATTCGACCGTGTTAATAGTATTTTTCAAAAGCCCGTTGGAAGCTGGAGATATACAAAAAACTAAAAATGGAGCGTACGGCGGTCAGCACATAATAATTTTTTTCTCAAAAACTATAGAATGTGCCACCATGAAATTTTCACAGATTATGTAAAGAGACAGGCCCTTTCGAGCCCTACTCTCAGTTTTTTCCAAAAACCCGTACGAGACGTATAATTAAGAGCGAAACTTTAGAAACGAATTTTCGCTCCATTATATAATAATTTTTTTCTCAAAAACTATTGAGTGTGCCACCTTGAAATTTTCACAGATTATGTAAAAAGACATGCCCTTTCGAGCCCCGCTCTCAGTTTTTTCCAAAAACCCGTACGAGATGTAGAATTAAGGGCATAACTTTAGAAACGAATTTTCGGTCCATTATATAATAATTTTTTTCTCAAAAACTATAGAGTGTGCCACCTTGAAATTTTCAGAGATTATGTAAAAAGACATGCCCTTTCGAGCCCCGCTCTCAGTTTTTTCCAAAAACCCGTACGAGATGTAGAATTAAGGGCATAACTTTAGAAACGAATTTTCGGTCCATTATATAATAATTTTTTTCTCAAAAACTATAGAGTGTGCCACCTTGAAATTTTCAGAAATTATGTAAAAAGACATGCCCTTTCGAGCTCTGCTCTCAGTTTTTTCCAAAAACCCGTACGAGACGTAGAATTAAGGGCATAACTTTAGAAACGAACTTTCACACATTATTAAATAATTTTTTTCTCAAAACTATAGAGTGTGCCACCTTGAAATTTTCAGAGATTATGTAAAAGACATGCCCTTTCGAGCCCCGCTCTCAGTTTTTTCCAAAACCCGTACGAGACGTAGAATTAAGAGCGAAACTTTAGAAACGAATTTTCGCTTCATTATATAATAATTTTTCTCAAAACTATAGAGTGTGCCACCTTGAAATTTTCAGAAATTATGTAAAAGACATGCCCTTTCGAGCCCTGCTCTCAGTTTTTTTCAAAAACCCGTACGAGACGTAGAATTAAGGGCATAACTTTAGAAACGAATTTTCGCTCCATTATATAATAATTTTTTTCTCAAAAACTATTGAGTGTGCCACCTTGAAATTTTCACAGATTATGTAAAGAGACAGGCCCTTTCGAGCCCCGCTCTCCGTTTTTTCCAAAAATCCGTACGAGACGTAGAATTAAGGGCATAACTTTAGAAACGAACTTTCCCACATTATTAAATAATTTTTTTCTCAAAAACTATAGAGTGTGCCACCTTGAAATTTTCAGAGATTATGTAAAAAGACATGCCCTTTCGAGCCTCGCTCTCAGTTTTTTCCAAAACCCGTACGAGACGTAGAATTAAGGGCATAACTTTAGAAACGAATTTTCGCTCCATTATATAATAATTTTTTCTCAAAACTATAGAGTGTGCCACCTTGAAATTTTCAGAGATTATGTAAAAGGCATGCCCTTTCGAGCCCTGCTCTCAGTTTTCCAAAACCCGTACGAGACGTAGAATTAAGGGCATAACTTTAGAAACGAACTTTCACACGACATTATTAAGTAATATTTTTCTCAAAAACTATAGAGTGTGCCACCTTGAAATTTTCAGAGATTATGTAAAAAGACATGCCGTTTCGAGCCCTGCTCTCAGTTTTTTCCAAAAACCCGTACGAGACGTAGAATTAAGGGCATAACTTTAGAAACGAATTTTCGCTCCATTATATAATAATTTTTTTCTCAAAAACTATAGAGTGTGCCACCTTGAAATTTTCACAGATTATGTAAAAAGACATGCCCTTTCGAGCTCTGCTCTCAGTTTTTTCCAAAAACCCGTACGAGACGTAGAATTAATGGCATAACTTTAGAAACGAATTTTCGCTTCATTATATAATAATTTTTTTCTCAAAAACTATAGAGTGTGCCACCTTAAAATTTTCAGAGATTATGTAAAAAGACATGCCCTTTTGAGCCCCGCTCTCAGTTTTTTCCAAAAACCCGTACGAGACGAAGAATTGAGGGCATACCTTTAGAAACGAATTTTCGCTCCATTATATAATAATTTTTTTCTCAAAAACTATAGAGTGTGCCACCTTGAAATTTTCAGAGATTATGTAAAAAGACATGCCGTTTCGAGCCCTGCTCTCAGTTTTTTCCAAAAACCCGTACGAGACGTAGAATTAAGGGCATAACTTTAGAAACGAATTTTCGCTCCATTATATAATAATATTTTTCTCAAAAACTATAGAGTTTGCCACCTTGAAATTTTCAGAAATTATGTAAAAGACATGCCCTTTCGAGCCCTGCTCTCAGTTTTTTCCAAAACCCGTACGAGACGTAGAATTAAGGGCATAACTTTAGAAACGAATTTTCGCTCCATTATATAATAATTTTTTTCTCAAAAACTATAGAGTGTGTCACCTTAAAATTTTCAGAGATTATGTAAAAAGACATGCCCTTTCGAGCCCCGCTCTCAGTTTTTTCCAAAAACCCGTACGAGACGAAGAATTGAAGGCATACCTTTAGAAACGAATTTTCGCTCCATTATATAATAATTTTTTTCTCAAAAACTATAGTGTGAAATTTTCACAGATTATGTAAAAGTGTTTCTTTATTTTTAGGAATGTTTTTTTTTAAATTACACATTTACATTACATATTTACACAAGTTGAGTTAAGATAAGTGAGATTGACTAGTGGCCGTTTACTACGAAAATTGAAAAATTACAAATCTAGTTTTATTCGGTTTCAACATCTTCTTCAAACTACTAGAATCACTTTATCTTCATGATTTTTTCAAGAAAATGTGAAATTACTTTTGAATCGTTTGAAAAATAAAAGCGAGTATAAAATGTTTACTTGGTAAAGTCAAGCAGCAACCGGGTAACCGTTAATTTGTCCTATGCTACATTTAACTTGTCTTGCGCTGCGTTTATGTATTATACATCCTAACTCACTTTCGTATAAGTGTATATATAGTTTTTAGTTTAACCTGATTTTAGCAAGTTATTTTCTATACTATCTTTAAGTTAAAAGTTTTAATTTGAGTTTTTGATTAATATTATTTTTGTTTTCATTTCTTGAAGTTCTTTGACGTATACATAATCTTCTTTAGTTTAGTTATTATTATATATTTTTATGGATATAGAATTTTAGTTTACCTAGTTTAATTTCTTATATTTACCCATTACAAAATATTTCGTTAACTCTTTGGTGACACATCAGATAAGTTCTACAGGTATTGAAATATTTCATTTTATATACCTAGGTATATTACTTATTCAATCTTCCTCAAGTGATATTTCTCTAACAAACGCGTTAGTATTTAAGTTTCAAAATGCCATCAATCCATTTTATGAAACTGCCCAGTGAAGAAAAATTGTACAGAATCCGTATATTCTTAACCGGAAAAAAACTTAACGAACATGATCTTAAAGAATCTGTTAGAAAAACAGTTTCTCTTTATAGCGAAATGTGTAAATATTTCAGTGTTAAAAACCAAAGGAAAAACAGATTATACTTTTACACTCTTATCCAAAGAAAGGGACTTTCTGATAGGATATTTTCATCAACTCCAGTGAATGACCTATTATTACCAAATCGTTTCGAAGATCTTTCAGACACTGATCAATATATGGAGAAAGCAAGTGAAAAAAGTTCCACAGATACAAATGGAGATTTATTCGAAAACTATTCAGCAGATGGAATGTGTAACATAAAACAAAACTCTCCGTCAAACGACATCAGTATTTTATCAAATGCTTCTATCAACCCTGATTCGGAATGTGATAAAATAGAAGATTCTAAAAGGAACCAACTGTCAGGTTCTTTCGAAAGCAGTGATCAAGTTACACCAGATCAAATTAAACTGCCAATGATTGTAAGTTCATTAATAAATGAAATAGCAAACCTTGTACCAAATAAAACAGGTTTGTTACCAGTCAACACTAAAAATTTGCGCCTTACGACAGTACAAAAATCAACATATAAATTATGTAATGTTTTTGAGGGAGAATTTAGATTTAATAAAAATGAAATGACTCAAATTAATGACAACCGAATTGAAAATTTTGTCATTAAAGAAAAAATTAAATTATTAGTCAATAACACGTGTGACATTATATTTAAAAGCCGAAGAGGAAATCGAAACATGACCATAATATATGGAAAATGTATCCATCCTCAATGTAAATTATTTAAAATAATCTACAAAAGATCAGGTCTCGTTCAATTATACAGTACAAATGAGCATTTTAACCATTTAAGAAAAATTACTAGTCAAGTAAGGGGCTTAAAGAGGGCAATAGTAAAACGAGAACTGAAGAATACAAAAGCTTCTAAATATAAGTTTAGAAAGATAAAAGAAGCTAATCAAAAAGGTATTGACGCAGGAAATTTACAAGAAATAAAATCAGACTGCGTAAATAGAAAAATAAGATCAGAAGCCATATCTGAATTAGACAGGCACAGTGACGATATACTGGATATGATTTTAATGAAAAGAGAAAATCCTCAGTATATCCAATTTGTTTCCGATCCGTTCCAGGTTCATCTATATAGTGTTCAACAACTTAAACTTGTTAACTTCTTAACCAGAGGTCAGAAAAAACCTGTGCTGCATTTTGACGCCACAGGATCTTTAATAAGGAAACCAAAGCAATCAGAGAAGGTTTGCTACTATTATTGTGGTGTAATACAGATATCTTCGCCAATAAATAAAAGATTATGCCCTGTATTTGAGTTGCTGTCTGTTCGACATGACAGCGGTAGTATCGGCATATTTTTAACAAATTTTAAAGGTTTCGTTGTAAATAATAATTTTCAATGGCCCATTTTTGAGAGAGTCGTAACAGACTTCAGTTTCGCCCTAATAAATTCAATATGCTACTACTGGAACCATATGTCACTACAACATTATATTGATGAAACATATTTTCATATTATAAATATTAAAAAAATTGATAAAAGTATTACTCTCATTAGTATTTGTTGTTGTCATTTTATGAAGATTATATCTAATGATGTCAATAAACATATAAAAATAGGCGCCGCTAAATATTTAAAGGAAATTTTGGCAGCACCATTCGCAATGAGTAATTACGGAAACATAAAACTATGGTTTAAACAAATATGCATTGTACTATTAAGTAACTATGAAACCCCCTTATTGCAAAGTAATTTAAAACAGTTAATAAAGACATGCATTAATAAAGAAGAAATCAAAGTCGATGAAACTACCTACCAAAGCGGTAATGTAATTAATGATGATCAGGATGCCCCGAAATATAAACGTAATAAATTTTTTCATTCCATTTATGAAGAAACAGTGAAAGAACTGAAGAAACATCAAGTTGATAATGTACAAGAAAACATTTACTATTGCCCAGAATATCTATCGATTATATTAAAAAAATATATTCCATATATACCTTTATGGTCTGGACTACTAGCATCATCACATACTCAGAGGTACAGTAATGCTCCCGTAGAATGTTGGAACAACATTATAAAAAATATCATAATGGACAAAGAGAAATATACTAAAGCAAGTAGAATGGTAAGAAAATCCAGGGATTACATACTATCGATAATAAAAGAAACAAAAAACAATATTGCCGCGACAAATCTGAATTCGAGAAAACATAAATATGATATTGAACTGGAAGAGACATGGAAAAGGACAAATACTAAGAAAAAAAGATTTGCCTACCATAAAATGATGAATCTGAAGTTACAACTCTCTAATAGTGACGAAGATGCCAACAATCAAGTTATATTAGACACACCAGACGTTTTATCGGTTCAAAACGAAAGCGACGAAGAAGAAGATATTATGTGGACCACAATAGAACACAACATCACTTTAAATAAAGATCCAGTGGTAAAGTGCTTTCCAAATGGTTTAGTGAAAGACTGGGGATATTATACCGACATTGATCAAAATTATCTTGTTTGTTATTTTAGAAAAAATAAATTGTTTTCTCAAAATTTCATCTCAATATCGACAGAGAAATATTCTTATATAACACCTGAAACCATACAGACCTGTCTCGAAGTTGTTAATAAAGAGATAAATAAAAATATCAAAATAAATTTATTAAAAATTGGAACTGTTGGCTCCGTAGTCCTCAACGATCAATACCATCAACACATTAATAATTACAAACCTTATTATATATTAAATAGTTATAAACTATTAAAAATTAATTTTTAACCGTGAATTAACTTTATATAATGGATCTCAGGAACAAGCTGAACATATTTTAAATAGTATTGGTGGAGACGGCAGTTATACTATCAAAATATTTAGTTGCCCTGAAAATACAAATGCAGGTATCTACATAATTAATTGTTTCGAGAATGATTTAATTGCCCAGAACAATCGACAAGGTAGTATCTGTAGAAGTTTAGAGACTAATTATGAGGAACATGTAAAAACCATTTTATTGAAACATTCCAACAATGTCGAAAAAATATGTTTGTACTGTGGAAGTTTAGAACATACACTACCAGAAATGTCTTGGGTTCAGTGCGAAATATGCATTAGATGGATTCATTTTAGTTGTCTGCCAAATTTATTATCTCCTTCGATTCAGGACAAAGATGTATCGTTCGTATGTAAATTATGTGAACTTTACACACATAAACACAAATCTACCATTCAACGGAACACGCAAATTGAAAACGTACAAATAACCAAAACTAGCTCTGAAAATTATGAAATAGGCAATTACAGCGGTGTACTTTTCCGACACTGTCAAATACAGAGCTTATACTTTGAAGACTACAAAACTTTGAATAAAAAAGAGTGGCTAAATAACTTTATTATAGATTTATGTCTAGGATGCATGGCAGCTAGTATTAATAATAATGATAAATTTACCATAACCAACTGCAATGTGTCAAGAATAATTCTTCGTATAGATTGTACCTCATAAAGAAGCAAAAACAATGACAAAGGGGAACTGAATACTATACCAGAACTAAGAGGCACAATAATTATGCCAATTAACATTCATAATAATCATTGGTGTTTAGCAGTGGCCGATACAGTTAATAACAAATTTTCGTTTTTTGACCCATTCCAAGACAATGCCACAGAAACAAGAAAGCATATGACACATTTTTAAATACGTTACGTATTTATAATAAAACACAACAAAATATAAAAAAGGTAGACATTCTAAACTGGGATGAACAAAAATTTTCAAGGATACTCCAAAAAAGTAATGATTCCTGGAATTGTGGAGCATATATATTATATTATGCAGAAAAAATAATCAGTAACCAGCCGTTACAACAGAATATTGACATTGACCTATATCGCAAATATTTAAAAACTATGTTGATAAATATGGCAAGTAATTTTAAACCTCCACCGTCAAATCACACCTTATGGAATACAGTAGATGACCCCGCATTAAAGAGTTCAGAATTATAAAAATACGTTACGCTAAATCACTAATTCATTTTTTGTATATGTCCAGCTTCTTACAGGTCTTTGAAATCATCTATTAACACGGTCGAATTGGGTATTTCGATCTTAAATCTGGTGAAAAAAATCAGTTGGCACACTTCTTACAGTGGTATTCATAGTCCGTCTCCGGTCGCCGGAGAGCAGTCACCTTACCGAAATTATATGAATTTCGTTATGAAATTCGCATCACTTCGGGAAGAAGATATAGGATATCACTGTTACAGTACACTGTATTCATAGTCAGTCCGAACTTTTGTGAATTTTATTATGAAATTTACATAATGTCAGTAAGGAGATCACTCTCCGGCGACCGAAGATGGACTATGAATACCACTGTTAGTTTTCTTTAGTTTTATTGGGTTTTGCCACACTTCTGAAAGAAAAAAATAAAGATTAGTTAAATAAACCCTTGCGCCAAACGGATCAGTCAAGGGTTATTTATGAAACTAAGTTTGCCTAACCAAAAAATCTCACACTGAAAAAAGAAGATAAGTAAAAAATAACAAAAATCGCATCACTATCGCGCACTTCCGTATAATAATACGAATTAATCTTTATTTTTATTTTTTTCAGAAGTATAAAAACAATGAAACTGAAGAAAAACTAAAATTATGCCACAAATAAATAGCTTCAGACAATACCACTGTTACTTTTTCAAATATAGTCTGTGAAAATTTCAAGGTGGCACACTATAGTTTTGAGAAAAAATTATTATATAATAGAGCGAAAATTCGTTTCTAAAGTTATGCCCTTAATTATACGTCTCGTACGGGTTTTTGGAAAAATCTGAGAGCGGGGCTCGAAAGGGCATGTCTTTTTAGATAATCTGTGAAAATTTCAAGGTGGCACACTCTATAGTTTAATATAAAAAAATATTTATATAATGGAGCGAAAATTCGTTTCTAAAGTTATGCCAGTAATTCTACGTCTCGTACGGGTTTTTGGAAAAAACTGAGAGCTGAGCTCGAAAGGGCATGTCTTTTTACATAATCTGTGAAAATTTCAAGGTGGCACACTCTATAGTTTTTGAGAAAAAATTATTATATAATGGAGCGAAAATTCGTTTCTAAAGTTTCGCTCTTAATTATACGTCTCGTACGGGTTTTTGGAAAAAACTGAGAGTAGGGCTCGAAAGGGCCTGTCTCTTTACATAATCTGTGAAAATTTCAAGGTGGCACACTCAATAGTTTTTGAGAAAAAAATTATTATATAATGGAGCGAAAATTCGTTTCTAAAGTTTCGCTCTTAATTATACGTCTCGTACGGGTTTTTGGAAAAATCTGAGAGCGGGGCTCGAAAGGGCATGTCTTTTTAGATAATCTGTGAAAATTTCAAGGTGGCACACTCTATAGTTTAAAAAAAAAAAAATATTTAATAATGGAGCGAAAATTCGTTTCTAAAGTTATGCCATTAATTCTACGTCTCGTACGGGTTTTTGGAAAAAACTGAGAGCAGAGCTCGAAAGGGCATGTCTTTTACATAATTTCTGAAAATTTCAAGGTGGCACACTCTATAGTTTTGAGAAAAATTATTATATAATGGAGCGAAAATTCGTTTCTAAAGTTTCGCTCTTAATTCTACGTCTCGTACGGGTTTTGGAAAAAACTGAGAGCAGGGCTCGAAAGGGCATGTCTTTTACATAATTTCTGAAAATTTCAAGGTGGCACACTCTATAGTTTTGAGAAAATATTATTATATAATGGAGCGAAAATTCGTTTCTAAAGTTATGCCCTTAATTCTACGTCTCGTACGGGTTTTTGGAAAAAACTGAGAGCAGGGCTCGAAACGGCATGTCTTTTTACATAATCTCTGATAATTTCAAGGTGGCACACTCTATAGTTTTTGAGAAAAAAATTATTATATAATGGAGCGAAAATTCGTTTCTAAAGGTATGCCCTCAATTCTACGTCTCGTACGGATTTTTGGAAAAAACGGAGAGCGGGGCTCGAAAGGGCCTGTCTCTTTACATAATCTGTGAAAATTTCAAGGTGGCACACTCAATAGTTTTTGAGAAAAAAATTATTATATAATGGAGCGAAAATTCGTTTCTAAAGTTATGCCCTTAATTCTCGTACGGGTTTTGAAAAAACTGAGAGCAGGGCTCGAAAGGGCATGTCTTTTACATAATTTCTGAAAATTTCAAGGTGGCACACTCTATAGTTTTGAGAAAAAATTATTATATAATGGAGCGAAAATTCGTTTCTAAAGTTTCGCTCTTAATTCTACGTCTCGTACGGGTTTTTGGAAAAAACTGAGAGCGGGGCTCGAAAGGGCATGTCTTTTTACATAATCTCTGAAAATTTCAAGGTGGCACACTCTATAGTTTTTGAGAAAAAAATTATTTAATAATGTGTGAAAGTTCGTTTCTAAAGTTATGCCCTTAATTCTACGTCTCGTACGGGTTTTTGGAAAAAACTGAGAGCAGTGCTCGAAAGGGCATGTCTTTTTACATAATTTCTGAAAATTTCAAGGTGGCACACTCTATAGTTTTTGAGAAAAATATTATTATATAATGGAGCGAAAATTCGTTTCTAAAGTTATGCCCTTAATTCTACGTCTCGTACGGGTTTTTGGAAAAAACTGAGAGCAGGGCTCGAAACGGCATGTCTTTTTACATAATCTCTGAAAATTTCAAGGTGGCACACTCTATAGTTTTTGAGAAAAATTATTATATAATGGAGCGAAAATTCGTTTCTAAAGGTATGCCCTCAATTCTTCGTCTCCTACGGATTTTGAAAAACTGAGAGCGGGGCTCGAAAGGGCATGTCTTTTTACATAATCTCTGAAAATTTCAAGGTGGCACACTCTATAGTTTTTGAGAAAAAAATTATTATATAATGGACCGAAAATTCGTTTCTAAAGTTATGCCCTTAATTCTACATCTCGTACGGGTTTTTGGAAAAAACTGAGAGTAGGGCTCGAAAGGGCCTGTCTCTTTACATAATCTGTGAAAATTTCATGGTGGCACATTCTATAGTTTTTGAGAAAAAAATTATTATGTGCTGACCGCCGTACGCTCCATTTTTTAGTTTTTTGTATATCTCCAGCATCCAACGGGCTTTTGAAAAATACTATTAACACGGTCGAATTAGGCATATTGTTCTTAAAAAAGGTGAAAAAAATTAGAACGGCACACTGTTTAGTGGAAGAGTAAAACATTATTGTTTATGGGTCAGCGACCACTGGTGCAAAAGCATCACATACTAGCGCACCGTTTCTATCTACAGCGATGCTTGAATAGAAACGTTTCCAACTTCACACACATAAAGATTGGATTTTTTTGTTACTTTTAAACTATTTAAATCATTTAAATTTACTTCGCCTTTTTCATGTAAGGAAGAAGCTACAACCACAACCCTAGCATTATTTCCTGAGGATCCCGATAAAGGTTCCAATAATAAATTGGTTAAATAAAAATGACTCAAGTGATTCACTCCAAAATGGACCTCAAATCCGTCTTTAGTTTCCACCCTTTTTTTATTTGGAAAAGCTACTCCAGCGTTATTAATTAGGATATTAATTTGTTGATATTGCTTTTTGACCTCATCGGCAAAGTTTTTTACAGAATAAAGAGATGCTAAATCTAATTCCATAGGAATCTAGAACCATTAAGATGTATAGTAAATATTACAGACAGTAGAATTCTACTCACAAGAGTTAATTTTGAATTTTTTGACGTTCCCCTTATATATTCACAAGCTTCATTAGCCTTTTCAAGATTTCTGCAAGCAAGAATGACTTGTGCATTTCTAGCTGCCAGTTCTCTTGCTATTTCCAAACCTATTCCAGAATTGGCCCCTGTAACTATAGCTACTTTTCCATCCAACTTAACTTTATTTTTGCATCTGCCCCATTTGGATTCCCGATATTTTCTGACAATAATTAATACTATAATTGTCGGCAACACGTAATAAGATAACGAAAACATGACTTTTATAGAATGTGGGATATTAATAGAGTAGAATAAATTAATCCAATCTATATGTTTTTATTTCAAACTTCAAAAAATTGACATTACCTACAGAACCACAGAAGTTACAAAGGATGACTAAGGTATTAAAACTGGAATATATAAGAAGTTAAATGAAGCTCAGAGATATAACAAGTACTTCTTTTTACCACGGCCATTGGTTCACAGTTGAAATAAATCCAATCACGCTTTAGTAAATAAGAAAACATATGGTGCCGATAGATAGCTTTCTTTTTCTATATATGTGTCTGTATCTAAAACAATAAGAAGCCTATTGCATTTTACCTCACTAACCTGTCGTATAGTAGGTTTAACATTTAATAGTTCTAAAGTTCAGAATTTGTTTTTCATGTCACCTCATGTCTAAAAATGCGGCTTGACATCTGACGTGTACCGTACACAATTTCGAAAATATGAGACCTTCTATAAGTTATATTTTAATCGGCTTATTTTTTATTTTTATTTTACGATCAGTTTACAGTTTATATGGAATATTTCAAGCCCCAACATGTAAAAAAGGAGATGTATGTTATAAATCCTATTTGAATTCTAAACCAAAACTGGATCTGTTTGTTTTTGTGTCTGACAATTCAAAATCAGGAAATTTTGACCAAGTGTTATCGATTAAAGATTTCGACTACCAAACATCATTTGAAAAGTAAGTTTAATTATATAGCTTAATAGATAATTAATGATTTATTTCATAGAGAAGTGCCAATTGGAATTTCAAAATCAGCTCGCAACAATGGTAGCTTATTTATACACACCGTTATTGTTCCGAGTAACACAAAATTAGAGGAGGTCTCCTTAAATGAACTTGCAAGAGCGTCAGATTCAACTTATATCAAAAACAAACTAACAAAATATGCAGTACCTGTTAGTGCTACCTTTAATTTATTAAAAGAGACTGGCACAAAACAATTGGTGAAGCCCGTTACTCATTTACGATCTAGATACGCAATTATAATGTGTTCTGAATCTTTAAACATTCCACATTCTGACATTCCAATCGAGATTATAAGGTATTTAAGGATTAACAGTAAGAGACAATTCATGCCCATAGTACAGCAGGACATTTTAAATATGAGGTTAAGAGATTTAGTAGAAATAACTCCCGACACT
The DNA here is from genome assembly GCA_025584915.1 of Monochamus saltuarius. Classification (NCBI taxonomy): domain Eukaryota; kingdom Metazoa; phylum Arthropoda; class Insecta; order Coleoptera; family Cerambycidae; genus Monochamus; species Monochamus saltuarius. The sequence continues at coordinate 117,849,281 of CM046721.1, read as the reverse complement.
AGAAACATAAATTTTACGTATGTTTACACTCCAGCCTCGTTTGGAAAAATGAGATTTTTACTGCAGATAGAAGCAACTCTGCATCAGTTCTTGAAATTAGGATTTACTGAGAAGGATTTAGATGAGGTCAAGGGGGTTTTTGCAGACACGAATTTGTATTTATTATGTGCAACGCTTTGCATCGGAAGCATACATGTGAGTTTAGTATTTTAAATATGAAAAATCTACTAATTTATGGTGTAGTTACTTTTAGACTTCCTCTCATTCAAGAACGATATTAGTTTTTGGAAGTCTCAGACCTCGATGGCAGGTCTTTCCACTCGAACAGTATTATGGAGGGCATTTTCTCAAACTATTGTATTTTTATATTTATTGGATGAAGGAACATCGTTGTTAGTCCTCATACCTTCGGGGATAGCCACGTTGATAGAAGTACGTATATACCCATGATCTGATACGGGAATGTTATGACTGTGTCACTTTGTCATTAATTGAAATGAAGTATGTTTATACTATTTTATATTTATTGTTTTAGTTTTGGAAAGTGAGTAAGGTTTTCAAGACGAGTCTTTCGTGGAAAGGTGTTAAGTTCAATGGGGACAAAACTGAGACAAACGATGAGAAAAGAACTAGGGAATATGATGAAGAATGTATGAGATACTTGAGTTACATCTTGTATCCTTTGTGTATTGGTGCTGCCATTTACTCTTTGTTGTATCAGCCTCACAAAAGGTAATGTGACTTTGGTTTGATTAATGATTTATTATTATATTTCTAATTAATTTTTTGCAAAACTCACAAAATATTAATGTAGTTTAACAAATATTACAACAGCGGAATTTAAATATACATATATTTGGACATCATAGTTGAAAAGTTTAATATTTATTTTAATAAGAATCCGTTAATGAAGTAGCAATAATTATAAGTTGTAAATTTTAAAGAAATTAGAAATATGCATGACATGACTAATTTTTGCGATTATTTATAATAGCTATGGCATTTATTTCAATAGGAATAAGCCTAAGTCTACAAGAAAAGAGAGTGAAATGCTAAATAATTTATATTGTAATTATTATGAGAGGTCTACAAGATATATTTAAATTAATAGATGCATTATACATCGTCTCTTACTTTCAAATCTTTAGAAGACTTCATTTTGAGACTTAAAGTTTCCATTTTTAAGATACAGGGCACTGAAAAATCGTCATATTGCAGCCAAAGATTATTGGAGAGTAAATAATTCGACACGATAGAGGTGTATCTATTAATCTTTTTGAAAAAATAAATAGTGTCAAATTGAAATTTTGCAAATATTTTTGATAAATATGAAAATTGTTTTTTATTAATTAAATGTAAATAAATACAAACATAAATAACAAAAAAACATTTTAATTCAAAGTAAACATTTGAAACGTAAACCATTTTGTTGAATATATTAATGTTGTCACTGTATAGAACATTTACTTTGATTTAATACGATTTTTGTTATTTATTTTTATATTTATTTCCATGAATTAACTAAAAACAATTTTGATTGAATTTTCAAACTATTTAATGCCCTTTCATTAAAAAAAAAAAATTGCTAAATTTCAATTCATCTGTACCTAATTTTTTTTACAAAAATATTCATAGATACCTATCTATCTCGAACACTGGAATTAATATGTGATGACGGTGTCGAATTATTTGCTCTCAAATATATAAGTCTTTTACCCGGCAGTCTCAAAATGAGGTCTAAAGACTTTTGAACACACTCAAGAAAATGTTAGTTTTCTATCTAGTTAGTTAGTTAGTTAGGTCTATCTAAAAAGTTGTATTTAAATCCAGCACACAGTAGCAGGACTGAAAAAATTATCTTACTGAGAAGACTATTGCAATGTACATTATCGTCTAACAAATGATACAGAAATTAAATTATTAGCCATTTCTTTCACACTTTAAACCCATATGACACAATCACATTTTTTTGCAAAATTTTGCTATATTTTCTCTATTACATTTTTGTATTACACTTTTGACAAAAATTTAGAGGACGTCCTAAATTAATGTTGCAAAGAAATATTAAAATATTTTACGACAATTCCTTGTATCATATTTTTGCTGAAAAAATTGTACTTACACAATTTGTTGAAAAATGCGATTCTGTCACACAGGCTTTTAGAGATATCACGTCAAATCTGTCTAAAAATATTTATTGTTAATGCCAAAATTGAAACACCTTAAACTTCAAACAGTTTTGTTTTACATTATTTGTCATTTGCAATACTTGTATAAATTTAGCAGTAAAAAATGAAATGAAACGATTAAATCAAAATATAGTATTACGTAAATCATTAATAAACAAGATAAATATCAAGGACCTTGAATTTAATCCTTACGGAAACCTAGATATAATTAAATTTTGATAAACTAAGACCCTCACACTTACAACTGCTGTCTGTTAAATACGACTTTAGAAATCAAGCAAGACTATTTGACAGCACAACACTTTCAACACTAAAGCATTATTATTATTTTTTAATTGTAACTGACCATAAAATGCGAAAAATAAAACATAAAAAATAATGTCTTTGCCAGATGTCTAAGAAAACAATACACAGAGATTATATGTTAAATAGATTAAGAGGTTGTTAGATAGACATTAACTTCTGAAGTTCGATAGACATTAATATTTGAAAAGTTACTTCATTTTAAACAACATTGAACTTAGAATGAGCTAATTATGTAGGAAAAATTTTTTGCAAAAATACAAATTTTAGGGTTGAGGTAAAGGGTGAAATTAAGCCAAAGTTTTAGTCTAATCGAAGACACTGTTATTTGGAAAATATTACAATAAAGTACAAAAAACCTACTTGAAGCTATTTCACAAATATTCTGACATTAGCACCTCCGCCATATTTTAAAGTGTGAATTTAATTTCATTTTCCTAATAAGGTTTGCGTTTGTATGTTGCTATGATTATAATAATTAATTATAAAAAAAAGTATTGACATGAGAAAAATACTTTTGTGACTACAATTTTAATGATCGACAAATAAAACTATAAACCATAAAAGAAATTAACATTACTAAATAGAATTTATACCAAATATAGCATCCCCATAAAATAATATATTTTGTTCCCTAATAAATTATCAATGAAACAAAATATTGCAAGCATAAAATATATTTGATTTCCTGAACGGTAGAATGTTATTATCTAAATAATCCCCACAGTATTAATAATTTGTTTGACTCAAAATACATTTAATACGCAAAAAATTACATCATCTAGTTCAAAAAGGCTCTGTTGATTCAATAATTTTTTTACCCACCTACTTTTATTATAACTTAAACTAAAATATTTGAATGTAATTTTAACAAACAGTGAACACAATTTGATGATCATTCTATCTTTTTGGAAAGTATACGGAATTTTTTGGCAACATTTTAGGTACAATTTTGGTAATCGGTTGAAACGAGCCATTTTATTTTATAATTCCTTTACTTAGTGGGAGAAATCCTGGCTCCTCCACCAAATATTAGAAAATCATCCTGGACTGCCAAAATTTTAAATATTCTTCTTTCGTGAAAAAATACTTCTTTCTGCATTCCAGTTGGTACTCATGGACAATCAACAGCTTGGTCAACGGTGTATACGCGTTTGGCTTCCTCTTCATGCTGCCACAGCTCTTTATAAACTATAGACTGAAATCTGTGGCGGCCCTTCCTTGGAGAGCCTTCACATACAGAGCGTTTAATACCTTTATAGATGACATTTTTGCTTTTATCATTACCATGCCGACGGCTCACAGGGTAGCTTGCTTTAGAGACGATGTGGTGTTCCTCATTTATTTATACCAAAGATGGTGAGTGAGACTGAACGCAAGATTCCCCGATATACAAGAATTTATTTTTATTTTGTTTTAGGTTATATCCAGTGGATAAAACTCGTACCGATGATATTAGCGGTGAGACCGTTCCGGAGGGGGTTGAAGAAAAAAAGAAAGATAAATAAATTTACTTTTTTGTTTATTTATCGTGAAATAAATTTATATGTACAACTATTTGTGTTTCATTTATATTGGGTTCAATATAAAAATATTTGTAAGTATTTTGAAATAATTTATATTTTTTATCAGTATATTATGCAAGCAATTTTGCTATAAAAATATTAATAAACATACAAGTACTCATAAATGTATTCATCAAATTAAAATCAAACAAAACTTATTACTAATAAACGAAAAATATAACAAATATTGTAAAAAAAGATAAAGAAGCTCAAAATAAGTACCTACCTTCTTAGATATTTCTTTATCATGTTTAAACAAAATTTATTTAAAAAATGTATTATAAATAAAAGTGTTTGAAACTATTAACTGTAACTTAAATTTGCAAAAATGGTACAAAATATTTAGACATTCTGTATAAATGGATCCTCCACCATTTTCTCGACTCCAACTCCACCCTCTCAAATCCCGTGCGATTTTTGACTGATTTCCGCGACAAGGACAAATGTTACCGAAAATGACGTCACGGTTAATACGAACTCCTTCAAATCAATTTTCCGTGTTCTACACGCAGTAATTCCTTCTGTAATTTTATCTTACGATTAATAACTTAAAATAAAATGCTTTTATTAATTATATATTCCAAAAAAATAAAATAAATAATTTGGTTGAAATTGAAATATAACTGCATTACTATATTTTATGTGCAAGAACAGTTAAGTATGAAAGTTTTAAGGCTTAAATGTACATAAATGGTCATAGATTAACGTGCGTATTATACATAATTATAAAATATTTTCATCCGGTTAATTGAATGATTATAAAGCCATGGTATGAGTTGTGCATCGCTAAAAATCGGTCTGATCCTTCGTTATCAGCGCCCTCTAGAATAACTGCATTTTTCCTTTATGTCATCAAGTTATGGTGGAAGCGCAACAAGTGTTTTGTGTTTAATCATTATAAATATACACGTGCAATTTTTAAACTTTATAGTGACATTATTTTAAAATATTCGTGAGTCAGTGATCGCTTTAAGAACATATTAATGTTTGGGCCGTGTAATTCCAGTTGGAAAAACAAGCTGAAAGTTGTGATTTCCCGAGCTTGGTACTGCTACCCATTGAAGCTTTGACCGTTTCTAAGGAATGAATATCATGAAGAAAAAGCCCGAATTGTTGAAAAAAACAGGTAAATCTAGCCAAACACTTAGAAAATTTGTAAATAATTTAAAAGAAAACGACCTACACTATGAAAATAAACAAATCACCCAGTGTGTTTTCCTGGGTGTTTTGAGACTAAAACCAGTACCTTCAATTTTCTCCAATAAAGTGCCTTCAGTTAGTACTCCCGTTGAAAGTAGTAAACCTAAAAAAGTTAAAAATAATAACAGTAATCGAGAGCTAAATAAAAATGCGTCTAAAAAACACAATATTAACAAGGTGCTCAGTGGAAAAGTCAGTAAGAAAAGTCCCGAGAAAGTAAAAGCGGCTGTTAAAAAAGTGCCTACTAAGAAACCAAATATTAAAATTAAATTGAACTCTAAGAAAAAGATTAACGAAGCAGAACCTTCGACATCTAATGGAAAACAAGAAACACTGCCTTCAGGTACATCGAGTACCGTTAGTCCGGATTCTATTATTGCAAGATCTACTTTGACATTAAATCCCGTTATAAGCCCAACTAAATTTAATCCCGTTCAAAATTTATTTGACAAATTGAAGCAAAGGAGGGAAGAAAGTCAGAATGAAGCAGGACCTTCAAAAATTACAGCACTGTCTAGTAAGACAAAAGAAGTATTAAAATCTGACGAAACTAAGTACAAAGTTTGTAAGATAAATGCAAATGGACGCAATACTCCTCCTAGCTGTAAAAAACTAAAAAAGTCGTGTAAAAAATCCCACGAACGATTAACATTACCTTTAATGTCAACTAGTCCAATCACAGTATCCGATACAGAATCTGTCGGCAAAAAAGATAGTGATATTATTTTACTTGACGAAAATAATTCAAATAACGGTGACTCTAGCGATAATGGAATAGTGGAAGACATAATTATCATAAATGATGACTCGCAACCAAAAAATGTGGAAAGTACTATAGAGAAAGAAATACCCAATCAAGAAATTATTGACAAGAGGATACAAAACAATAGTACTTCAGCTTTGACAAACGTGAATCTAGAACTTGCTGGCACTAGTCAGTGTGAAGAAGTTATTATTATTTCTGATGAACCAAAGCAAACAAATAATTCAGAAGATAATAATACTCGCTCTGAAAAAAATGAAGACATTGTCCACGTCACAAGTAAAAGCGACGTGATTGTTATTGACGAAGTGAGGGAAATACGTGTTTCTCCGAGGCTTAAAAAAATAGAAGAGAAAGCTAAAGAAATTACTGCAAATACAGAGAAGACAGTTGTGGATGAAGTTGTTGTTGTACCAGACGAAAAGAAAATTTCAAGTAAAGTGTCCAAAATTCTACAAGACCCTGTAGATATATCTAAAACACAAGAATTGAACATCACAATAGAAAATCGCCAAACCGAGAATAAAAAGCTGAAGACTTCTCCAAGGTTACTAAAAATAGCTGATGCAAGTAAAGATATATCTGTAACTGTTAAAAAAGAATTAATCGAGGAAGTTGTGGTTGTTAACGAGAAACCAAAAAGAAGAAAAAATACGATGAGGTCGCCTACACTTCCACCAATGTTGTTGAATGCTCCGATGTTACTTAGATCCGAACTCGCTCCAAAAAAACCAAATTATGTGAATGAAAAACCTAGGGTTAGAAATTCCAGAAACAAAATAAAAGATTCAAATTTAAAATCTGCAATATCTGTTATTGAGCCGGTGAAGAATATTAGTAGAGACGAATCAACAAAACTCCTTAACAAAAACACAAAAACCCTACAATTAGAAAAGGAAACATCAAGATTAGATCAAGGATACTCCAGTCCTGGTATTAAACATTCAACTGTGTCGACTTCCTCTGAATGTGATATTCACTCAGATGGATTGCTATCAGATGAAATAATTTGTGTTGATGACTCAAAAAATAAAAATACAGATGGTAGAGGAATTATAAAAAAATTACATGTAACACAACATAAGAATGTAAATAAAGTTAAAATTGAAGAAGTGAAGGAAACTACCTGCAAGCATCTTACCCAGAACGAAAACTCGCAAGATTCAAGTTCAAAAATGTGTGAAAATAAAAGTATAAAAGATATAATCGTTCTTAATGACGAGTTAACGAAATCTGAACTAAAAAATAAAAAGCAAAAGATAAAAATTTTTAACAGGAAGCCTGTATCAGAAGTAAGTGTTCATAAAGAAGAAGATATTGTTATTATAAAAGAAGAAAATAATTCCAAAGAAAAGATTTCTCCAAGATTGTTAAGATCCGACCTGCTAAAACAAAAAAAGTTAACAGAGGCAAAAAATATAACAGAAAAAATAGAATCCGAAGTAAGTGAATTTATTAATTTAATAGACACTTCCGAATTAGGTAAACGTATTTCTCCTAGAACGCTGAGGTCAAATATTATTAAAAAAGGTCCTACAAATCGGGATTCTTCAGCAGAAAACACCATTGTAATAAAAGATGAAGAAGTTTCAGCACTAAATGAGACATTTGAAAAGCTACCGGAAACGGAAAAATCACAACAAAAAATTCAAAAATTGATACAAAAGACTAAACAAGCCGACTTAGACGAAATTATAATTGTGAACGATAGAAGAGTGAAAAAACAGAGAGAGAAATATAGTAGCAGATTGTTACGATCAGAATTGTCTCAGTTAAATGCCAAAGAGAAATTGCCAGTAAAAACAGAATTAGAAGAAGTAATTGTTTTAATTCATGACGAACCGAAAGATAAACAAAAATCTGCAGTTTTACCATTACAATCAAATGCCACCTCATCGGACCATATCGAAAATGTAATCGTTGTTCCAGAAGAAGAAAGAAATCAAGCAGAAGTACGGGCTCCTAGGTCCTTACGATCGGATAGAATTCGAAAAGTGAATGCAGTAACATCGCCCAAACCAAGGACTTCTAGAATGGTGAAAATGGAAAACGATTCCTTACCAAATTCTTCTTTAGATCAACAACTTCCTGTAGATGATGTAGTCATAATTTTGCAAGCAAACTCTGAAGAGATGGAAAATGTAATCGTTGTTCCAGATGATCAAATAAAAGTACAGTCTCCTAGGTCTCTAAGATCAGATAGAGTGCGAAAAGTTAATTTAGAAGTGACATCATCCAAATCAAAGACCTCAAGAATTGGGAAAATGGAAAGCAATTCTATACCAAACGTATCTACCAACCAACATGATATAATTCCACAAAGAAATGCTGAACAGATGGGAAGTGTAATACTTGTTCCAGACGAACAGAAAAATGAAACAGAAGTACAGTCTCCTAGGCCTTTAAGATCCGATAGAGTTCAAAAAGTGAATGCAGAAGTAATATCACCCAAACCAAGGACTTCTGGAATCTTAAAAATGGAAAACAATCCCTCACCAAACTTTTCTGTAAATCTGCAGCTTGATGTAGATGTTTTACCCGTAATTGCACAAAGAAATTCCGAACAGATGGAAAATGTAATAGTTGTTCTAGATGAACAGATAAATCAAACTGAGGTACAGAGTCCTAGATCTTTACGATCGGAAAGAATCCGGAAAGTTAATCCGGAAGTAACTTCACTCAAGCCAAAAACCTCTAGAATCATAAAAATGGAAAACAATTCCTTATCAAACTCATCCATAGATGTAGATGATTTACCTATAATTTCACAAAGAAATTTGGAAGAGATGGAAAATGTAATAATTCTTCCAGATGAACAGAAAGATCAAGCAGAAGCGCCATCTCCTAGATCTTTAAGATCAGATAGAGTTCGAAAAGTTAATTCAGAAGTAACATCTCCCAAATCTAGAACCTCTAGAATCTTGAAAATTGATAACATCAGATCTTTACCAACATCATCTGCTAATCAACATCTTGATGTGAATGATTTACATGTAATTCCGCAAAAAAATTCTGAACAAAAGGAAAATGTAATAGTTGCTCCAGAAGAACAGAAAAATCAGATGGAGGTACAGTCTCCTAGGTCTTTACGATCGGATAGAATTCGAAAAGTTAATTCAGAAGCAACTGAATTAACAAGTAAACCTTCCACCAGTCAACAACTTGATGTAAATGATATACAAATAGTTTCAGAAACAAATTCTGAACAATCATTAACAGAGGTACCTCAAATAAAAATAGAGAGACCTAATTCATTTCACAGATTGTTAAGATCAGAAACAATTCGAAAAGAGTTGCCCGAAAATGCAAATGTCAGTAATACAAATATTGACAATATGATTACTTCCCCTAGACTGTTACGTTCAGAAATATCCTCACAACAAAATTCCCAAAATTTAACGAAAGAACAATCACTAAGTCCAAACACAAAGAAAACAAGAACACCACAAAAAAGTCCTCAGCCTGATAAAATAAGTAATACATCTTTACAAGTTGATCCAGTTAAAGTGGTAGTTATTCAAAATGAGTTACTTGCTAGCCAGAATTTTAATAAAACTATTTCGGAAAGTGCAAATGGGGTACAGAATGCAGAAGTACAAAAACCGTATAAATCATCAGTTTCTAGAAAGAATCCCAAGAGCTTTGGTAAACATTCAGGAATACTTGCAGGTTCCAAGAAGGTGTTGACATCAAAAAAGAAGAAAACATTTCATAACAGAGTACGTGCACCCAAAACATCCATGTTGTTGAGATCGGAACTGGCACAATTGAAGAATGTAGCAAATGGTATTAAACCAAGTGAAAAGAAAATAAGCAAAAAGAAGGCAAATTCCGTTGTAGAATTTCAAAGAAAACAGAAGAAAAAAAGGTTTTTAAAAACAAAAATTGTTCAAACTGAAGATAGTAATAACATTTCAAAATCTGAAAAACATGTTGAGATGATTGAGTTCAAGAAAGATTCAATGAAAAATACAACTCCTATCCAAAGTATGGTGGAATCCTCAGATAACCATGTCCCCAAAACACAAAACATTTCTCAAAAAGAAATCCTTTCTACAGAAGCAATAGTAGTAATTGAAGAAAACAAGAACCCAAAAAAGAGTCCTGCAAGAAGGAACAAAAGTTCTGATATACTATATAATAAAAATCCAAAATCTGAAAAGCATGTCCAGATGATTGACTTCAAGAAAGGTGCAATGAGAAATTCAACTCCTGCACAAAGTATGGATGTATGTGAAGTTTCGGAAACCTCAAATTCTCAAAAAGAAATCAGTTCTACAGAAGAAACAGTTATAATTGAGGAAAATAGAAACCCAAAATATAGTCCTACAAGAAGGAATAAAAGTTCTGATATACTTTATAAAAACAATCCAAAATCTGAAAAGCATGTTGAGATAATTGAGCTCAAGGAAGGTGCAATGAAAAATTCAACTTCTGTCCAAAATATGGATGTATGCAAAGTTTTGGAAACCTCAAATAGTCAAAGAGAAATCCTTTCTACAGAAACAACAGTAATTAGTAAAGAAAATAAGAACCTAAAAAATAGCCCTACAAGAAGGAATAAAAGTTCTAATATACTATATAAAAACAATTCAAAATCTGGAAAGCATATTGAGATAATGGAGATCAAGAAAGGTGCAACGAAAAATTCTACTACTATCCAAAGTTTGGATGTATGCGAAGTTTTGGAAACCTCAAATTGTCAAAATAAAATCCCTCGTACAGAAGCAACAGTAATAAATGAAGAAAATGAGAACCCAAAAAATAGTTCAACGAGGAGGAATAAAAGTTTTGATATACTACATGGAGATATTGTACAGTCAGAAGGGGATGCAGTTACCACAGAAAATGTCTTCATTAAAAAAAATTCACCGGGTAAAAGAAAAAAAAATAAAAGGAAAAGAAAATTGAAATCCGAAGAGGAACAGAAAACTGCAGAAGAAGGCCATCCAGCACAGCATCAAGATATCCAAGAAGAAAATGAAAAATGTGATATTATCCCTAAAAAAGCCGATATAACTGTTTTTGATTTCGATGAATCAGAACCAGAAGTAGTCCCATTAAGGCTAAATAGCACTCCAAAAAAAGAAAAATCTGCAATGTTCACCAATAAAGAATCCATAAAGCCTTCCGAAGGAAATGTTACCCCAAAATCAAAAAAACCAAGAGTCGCAGATGAACCCACAACCAAAGCACAAGCCAAAGTACAATTACTTGCAGTGTTTGATGAAAGTTCGACACAGATAAACGATCTAGATATACCTGCAAACCCTGATAAGAATAAAACCAAACCGACTCCCAGAAGAAAAACTGTCAAAGATCAGCTTACCCAGGCACAACTGTCTTGCCAACAAACTGAAAATGTTAAGAAAAAACGGGGGAGGCCCAAGGCTTCACCCAACAAAACCAATACGCCTCCAACAAGTCAGAGTCAAGATACACCTAAAAACACTCCAAGAACTAGTACTTCGCCATTAAAACAAACCACGATTACAGACATGTTTAATGTCATGATGAAAAAGGAGAAGTCCTCAGTGGATTCTGTCTTTGAACCAGCTCCCAAAGAGGCACCATTGGCACCACGAAAGGAACCCGGTAACAACAATACAAAAACTGACATGCCCCCACCAAAACTTGATCGGAAGCCAGCCCCAAATGAAGAGGACGAAGAATATTACGAAGACGACAGTGATTGTGAGAGTCGGATGGAGTGGATTCCTGAAGAGTACGCGGAGTACAAGTTCAAATATTCCGCCAAGAAGATGATGACTTATAAACCCATTCACAAGTGTAAAATATGTCTGCTGATCCTGCCCACTTATTACAAGCTGAGCAAACACAAGGAGGAACATGCCAAGAAGCAGAATCCGTACAACTGTAAGCAATGCGAGGAGTCATTTTCCAATGTTGAGGATCTAACGGCACATCTCAGGGTTCACAAAGGTAAGTCCTACCAATTTTTTTATTGTTATTGGTTAATATTTACATTTAACATATATGCTAAATAAATTGCCGAAAACAACAATGTCCATTCTTAGAAAGGGAGCACTGCAAACTAAAGACAAAAGCTGAAAGTTTTTTTGGTTTTTCTCAAAAGTTGTTTATGCAAAGGCGTACAAAATTTATATGGCTGGAAAGAGAAGAAAAAAATTGTAAAAACGTGCAAAAAAATTATGCAATGCCATTTAAAAAATTATCGATCTGTCTGCAGTGATCAAAAAAAAATTATGCTTGAGTATTAAGAAAATATACAGTGTGACTCATTTAAAATCGAAACAGGTCTGTAAAAATAGTATTTTTATTATCCGATTTAGTTTGTTTTTTTTTTAAAAAAGATGGAGCAGTAAAACCTCTTATTTTTTCTTCAAGTCTAACTACGACACTACCAGATTTGGTAAAAACAATATTGATGATTATTTAAATACCTAATTATAAATTAATTGGTAATTATAAATTTTTACATTTAATGTGAAAAATTAATTTATCACTTTTTTAATTAATTTTTCATAGCCAACATTTTTTTTTTACTAAAATTTGGTATAACCGTTTTAGAGTATGCTGAATCCAGTGCCATAGTTAGATTTGAAAAAAGAAAAATTGCTAAACAGTTTTTGTAAGATTAGGCAGTGATAAAAATTTGAAGTAGACCTTGAATACGGAAAACAAATTTTGATATTTTGCACCAAAATAGAGATTTTACTGTTTTGGATCGGTTTTCCAGGTTTCCCTCATTCCTGCACTGAATGGTGATTAGGGCCTACCAACGTTTCTGGGCGCAAATGCGGCCTGCTTAATAATAATATGCCGCCCCCTCTCCCGCACAAGTCTTCGACTTCTGGGCTAATCCTCGTGATTTGAATGAGGGGTAGAGATATTATTACATTAAAAAAAACTTACTTAATCGCATAGTACGTAAATACCATTTTTACGGACCTGTTTCCATTTGAAATGGATCACACTGTATATGCTTTACAGGGTGTCTAAAAATGGGTAAACGAGTTATAGCTCAGAGCCTTTAAAATCAAACTGACTGTATTATAAGATGAGAACTTCATTTTTTATCTTATTGCCATATATATTTTTTTTTATTTGAAATTTTACGTTTACCAGAAGTATCTTATTAATACATTAATGCCAACTAGCTGTGAAAATTAAAGATGTTATTATTTTTATAATGAAGTATGGAACCCGTTATGTTATTTAAAGAAAATTTTCATAGTGAAAATCAAGTTCAAATGAAATTTACAAAATTAATGATTGAAATAGGGGTAGCTTCCTCCGAAACCTCCAAATATTATTGTATGTAGAAAAGTTTTTTTTTCCAGAATCAACTGATAGATTTTTTTATTCCTTACAAAATATAATTTTTCGTAAAGTTGCAGCAGTATGCAATTTGAAAGAAGAAATTCTAGTATCAAATTAAAATCTGAAGTGATATTTAAACAAAAGATATAGTATAATCTCGTTTTATTTAACTTTCCTTTTTTACAAATTTCGTTTGAATTGTTTTTCACATGGTTTTTATTATGAAAATTCCTCTGAAAGTTCTCTTTGTGAGAAATCATTCCTTAATGACGGTATGAATTATAAATTTCACATTTGTTTAAAAAAAATATATGTAAATTTACTTAATTTAACTTTAATTTTCACTGCATAACGCTGACTTGACTACGCTTCATATTATTTATAAAAATGTTTATTAATTTAATTGACACATCATTTTTCAATATTTGCTGATCACATATATACCTAATTCTTTATTATTTTCTGACATCTTTTAATTTAATGTATCAACTACTAAGTACGTCGCGTGCTTATTTTAACTAACTTAACAAAAAAAATGTGAAATTATTGTTCAACAAAAAAATTCAACAAATCTATAAAAATACTAGGTGACCCGGCAAACGTTGTTTTGCCATATGAATTATTTCTAGTGAATATTTTGGTAGTCGGCTTCGTTCTCATCCCTACTCCGTGCTGTTTACTGGGTGAGAAGCACAAACCTAGAAAAAATATAGACTGTGCCAATGTCATATTGCCGGCGACCGCTAATTCATGGCTGCCCTAAAAGGTCCAGAATAACTAAAACTTGGTTTTTATGCCAGTTTACGTTGGTTGTATTGTAGCGTGAATCTCATTTGTTTACTGTGATTGGTCACATTCTTAATGACATTTAAAATGACAGCAAGTTAGTTAATTTCATAATGCAATGCAGCCATCATATTTGCACAACCGCCAACATAAAGCAAATAAAATATCAATTTTCTAGACCTTAGGTCCCTAGAAAACGCGGCACCTGTCACGTGACCTATATCATGAATCAACGCTGTCTATATTTTTTCTAGGTTTGTGGTGAGAAGTGACACCGATAGACGCCTGACGGGGATACCTGATCTAGTGATAATCGATCAGTTATCTACCAGGGTTAACAATGATTTAATTACTAAAATGGCTATTAAAAAATAGGGGTTTGTGGTAGAAGGGTGAAAATTAAGGGTTGTATGTATTTTTTAATGCCACGTCATAAAAAATTTTGTCCAAAAAATAAATGTTTGGGGTGGACCACCCTTATCACTTAGGGGTATGAAAAATAGATTACGACCGATTCTCAGACCTACCGAATATACATATAAAATTTTATAAAAATCGGTCAAGCCGTTTCCGAGGAGTATGCCGTCTAAAACTGTGACACGAGAATTTTATATATTAGATATACCTACCTAAGTAAATTTAAGGACTTAAAGAGTATAAAAATGATTTAAAAATAAAGTAAAAGTGCTTATAAGAAAATTATCTTAAAACTACACTATACAGTAATTTTTTTTAGGGTTTTGTATTTAAAGCTCAGATTCGTTTGCAATATTTAAATTCTGATGAGTCGAATATGTAGAATTGATAAAAATGCCGAATGCGCCGGTGGCAAGAAACATGTTTATTTTTAACCAAGGCATTTATTGCGATGTTGCAGATTTAATGTGCCTAGTTAGATTTTATTGAACTTGTATATTTTTCAGAATGGAACAAATAAAAATGCATTAACATTAATACAAACTAATTAGATATACAGGGTGTAACAAAAGTACAAGTCATCCTATTGACTGCGTGATTTCAGCGAAGATATACCCGTATGACGATTTAACTCTACTTACCTACACAGTGACCTTCTCTAAGTACAGGGTGTCTCAAACTTGATAGTATGGGCCTACTTTGAGGATACAAAAAATTTAAATAACAACATATCAACTTTTTCTGAATTATACGTTTGACGTTCGTATTGAGTAATGACAAGTAATTTGTGACATTTATGCACTTTAAACAACGAACATTCCATTATTATTTACTTGATTGTTTTTCACAAATTATTAGGTACCTAATTTAATTTTTTACTGGCAAACGGTGTGTCAATCGAAAAAAAATATATTTTTTACGTAAAAGTATGTATCTAGATTACTTTCAAAGGTTCCAAATTTCATTTAAATATCTAAAGTTTTAAAAATATTAATAAATTTGGATCTTTTGATAACAATTTTGACACTCTGTATCTTTGTAACGAAGCATTTTTTGTATATAGTTTACAAACTGATATTATTTCGTGGTTCTCTGTCTGCTTCTAAAGTTTCCGCTTTCGAAAGTGGACCACCCTGTATGTTATGCTAAATTCTTTAAAATATGCTAATAATGATATATCCCAGCTTTATGGCTGCGTTTAGGTCAATTTTTTATCGTACCGCACACAACAATTTATTGTCATTACTATTACACTCTATTATTTTATCTCTCGTGTTGTACTATAGGTAGGGACCCGGACCTAAATGTAATAACGGTACCGGTCCGGTTACGGTTCAGTAAGAAAAGTACCATTTCGGTTTCGGTTCGGTTACGGTCCACTAGTTGATATTTCGGTCCGGTTCTGACCAGCTTTTTCGGTCCAAAGGGTTCTTATCGGTTTTCCCTTGTGACGTAATATAATTACAATTATAGTGAAATTCCTCTGATCGCTTTTGATTTTTTTCTATTTAAATATGTGTATGTGAAATTCTACTAGCACAACTTAAGTCCTATATACAGGGTGTTAGGTAAACATGCGGCAAAAATTCAAGGGGTTATTCCTAGACTTATACTAAGAATATTTTGTCCTATGATGATTTCTGAAAAATTCATTTGTTTCGAAGATACAAGGTGAACAAAATTTGCGACAGTAACAACATTTTATTATCAAAAAGTACATGTAAAGTTGCTCAATCTACAATAAATGTTCGAAATGACATCCTCCAGCCTGGATACAAGCTCTCAATCTTCTCGTCATTGAGTGCCGAACTCTTTCAAACACACCATAGGGTTGTTTTGAATTGAGTTACACCCAGCAATTATCCGATTTGGTCCAAATTCTCCACTGGAGTAGCGTAAACTATTGACTTCAGATAGCCCCATAAGAAATAATCCAGAAGGTTTAAGTCTGGGGATTGATCAGACCATGCATGTGACGCACCTCGACCAATCCAGCGATCTCCGTATGTTGCTGTTAAAAAATTACGAGCACTCATTAATTTTTTGTACTTGATAAACTCATTGGCGTACGTCATACTTTTATTTACACACATCGAATATAGTTGTCACAAATTTTGTTCACTCTGTATCTTCGAAACAAAGGGGTTTTTCAGAAATCATCATAGGCCAAGGAATAATCCCATGAATTTTTGCCGCATGTTTACCTAACACCCTGCACATATAAAATCATTTTGGGAAGGCGAAGTGGGCAATAAATCATTGGTGAGACGACATGTATACATTTATTTCATTTCAATACCTGCTTGTGACAAAGTAGAATTTGCCGACAGCTACCAACAGTAAAATGGCATTTGCATTTGCGATTTGCGCCATTTACATGATTGAATACAGAACACGGCCTTACCAACCACCACCAACCACTTCAAACACAACTTCAAACCCACGGATTTATAAAAAAATACCTAAAAAGACCCTAAGCACTTGTCAGTAGATAAATCCATAGAAACACAACAACAACGGAAGCTTACGAAATACTGAAATTAACCCAAAAAACCGTTTTAATTTTTTCCGGTTCGGGTTCGACACTTGGAATAAGCTAAAACATAGCATATGTGTTCAGTTTCGGTTCCGGTCCACAACAAAATTACGGTTCTGGTCCGGTTTTCTGTCCAAAACGGTACCGGACCGACAGGATTGACTGCAGCCTTCCCGGTATTTCACCTTGTAATTACGATCTAAAAGTAACAAACAAAGTGGCGTCAGACGTAAGATTTCTTGCTCTTTTCGAATCCGGTTTCAAAAATATGGGTTTCTATTTAAAAATTTGATTTTGACCTTCAA